>CM057007.1:73202741-74510241 GCA_029891345.1 Dryococelus australis | reverse complement strand
ATTGTGAGATACATGTCTATCGCCAACCACAGCCAGGAGGAGGAACTGCGAGAGTGCACCCTGCTAGAACGTCTCTATCACTACACTACACCAAGGGCTCTCAGGGACAGAACTACAAGCTTGATGGTGACATTGTCAACTGCTCCAGGTACACATCTCTCTCTGTCCTTCATTGATTCCTAAGGGAAGGAATCAGTGTTGGATGCTTCTTCAACGCTCTTCCGATGTGCATTACACCAACCCCTGGAATGTGGTGTGTCCATAACAGTAGTACATCCTTACAAACATTCTGTACACGGGATACAGTCACGTATGTCTTCGTCCTGTTATAGATATACGGGTAGATGTTTGTAGACATACCATATTTAATGTCGAGCATATGATAGAAGGAATTCTTTAGGCAAGTATTCTAGCTCGGTTTCTTTATCGAGTGCTGCAAGTGAGTTATGCTTTCCATATGTCACAATAGCTGATATAATCTTCTGACCACTAGAACAACATGCCATCATTTTCACTGTGTTCCACGACAAGTTTTTGGCGTAGCTATGATACAAACTGCTGACCTGAAATGATACTCTCAGGTCTGTCCGGGCTCGAACGACGGGCTAACTGTGAATGAGTTAGAGAGCTCGTGTGACAGCGTATAGACACTCGTTTTATGCACACACACACCATCCTTATCTAACATGGGTAACACACTCACAAGGAAGTGGAGACTGGGGAGTGAGTGTGCAAGCAGTTGTCTGTAGGGACCTGAGTTCGTGACTTGCCAAAGCTGCAGGGTCACCAGAGTATGACTGCAGTTACTTGGAAAGGCTTGGTACATGCATGGAAGGTTCGAGCATAGGCATGGTTGACGGAGTATGAATGTCTGTAATTGCAAAGGCTCAGTACATGAGTGTAGGTCAGAGACAGAGTATGGCTATAATTGAATAGTTACCCCGAATAGGGATCTAACCTACAAAAATGAGAAAGTTGCAATTATAGCGGAATAATTATCTATCCATAGCACATCACAATACCACTGTAGCACACAGGCAACAGTTCTGTCCCAAGGAGGATTTTTTTGCTTTGCAAAGTTGGCATTCCGGGGAATACAGATCCAACTGCAGCCAGATGGCTAACGAGGAGACGTTGCTGCTTAGTGGTATTGCGGAAAAACAATTAAATAAAGGACGTAGGAATAAGATACGGCTGTCAGAATGGAAGGACAACAAGACTAAAGCTTTGAGAAATGCTGGCAAGCCATATAGAAACAGGAAAGGAATGTTTGTACCAGGGAAATGTGCATCTGAAAAGGTGAGTTGAATAGTGATCTAACCGAACAAAATAAGTCAACATTTTTATTATACGAAAAATGTAATGTTTTGCACAATCTGCTACAAATTCCATAGAAAGGTCACAGTCTATTTTCATTAATAGCTGTAGCAGTTTAAGAAGATTTGCCTAAAACCACAATAATGTTATGGTACTCATAATGAAATATGGTAGTAAAACAGTTTGCTGGATTCGCCATATAAATAAGCAGAGTGTCCTGTATCGAGGGAAAAAGTATTTGATATAATAATAATACATTTTTGTCGGTGACCTGACTTTACAGCTAAAACCAGCCTTTAATTGTTTGTATTAAATATGATTTGTCAAATTCGACACCATCAACAAAAGGTGAGTTTATTTGTTTCAGGTTACTGTGTGCCGCGGTATGTAAGAATACGACAAGATTTCCAAATATTGACAAAGTTATTTCAAGATTTCTACAAACGAACATATAATGAACAGTCTATATTTATAGTCCAATGTTGCATGACACTGGAAGATGTAAAACGAAGAAATGTAGCGGAAGATATCTCCCATAGGCAGACAACTTTCAAATACCACCTTCCTGTAAATGGCAAATCATACAATGTGTGCAATAAATCTGTGTTCGATGTTTTTCAAATTTTCTCTCGACGTGTGCAAACGTTTAAGACCAAAATGAAATTTAACCTTGACATATCTGACAAAAGAGGGACACATCATAATCGTCCACGTGCTGTCTTTTAATGTCAAAGAACTGGTAAGGGATCATATCAGCTCTATGCCTGCACAAGATAGCCACTATTCAAGATCCACCTCTAGCAAGCTTTATCTTAGTTCAGAACTGTGTGTGGAAAGAATGTATGATCTTTTCAAGGAAAATCATCCTAATGAAATGCTCATGGAGTTTGTATAGGGACATATTCAGAAGTGAATTCAAGCTTAGATTCGGTCCTCCACGATCAGGCTCTTCTTCATATTGTGATGAACTTTACATTTATCTAGTAGCAGCTGAGACCGAAGATGAGCAGAAGAGGATTAGTGCGCAAAGTACACTTCATCACAGAAAGACTGAGACTGCTTATAAAAGTTCTTCGCGAGGATGTTGTAATGTCAAAATCGAACCCTACATATGTTTTACTTTGCACACATTTGCAACAGGTATTGTTCTGTCCAACACTTCATCATTCCTCTATGTTTTATCAAAGGCAGTTCTCTACTTATAGCCAATGTGTCCACAACATAGAAATTGAAAAACTATTTATGTTTGCATGGAATGAGTCGGTGGCAAAACCTGGTTCTTCCGAAGTTAGTTCATACATTCTGAAATACATTGAACTGCATTTTGAACCACTCAAAGTAGGTGAGATCAGGAGATTAGTTGTTGTGTCAGATCGTTGTATCGCACAAAACAATAACTGGCAGAGTGTTGCTCATTGGGTTCAGTTCTCTTCAGAAGAACCAAATACTGTTCGAACGCGAGTCAGTCATAACACTCTACAACCTTGGCACAGCTATGTAATACAGCCATTTCCCAGAGGAAGGAAACATTTACGTCCACTCCCAACTGTACTTCCCCAGCTCTACGAAGAAGCGATAACTATAAAGAGAGCGAAAAAAAATGACTTGCTAGACATGTGCAGGTTCCTTCCCATTCAATATCGTGACTTCTACGAAAGTCTATGTGCAGTTTAGTGATTACTGTGATCATACATTAATTTGTCAATAATGAATAATAATCTAATGATTTTCTTGTTTCAGTTAATGTTACTGAAACCATAAGAGAAACTGGTCCAGTAATAATTAATAATGTAATGTTTTTCTTAGAGTTTCTACATTTGTTTGTAATGATTTGTAGGTTAGATCACTATTCCATTTGTGCTGTTTAGATCTTTTTCCTACTGAAATTCATTTTGTTAAGCTGTAAGTCAATACTTAAAAGTAAATACAAGTACTATTGAACATGAGGTGTTTTTTATGATGTACAGTTATAAAGCCTTACGTCGTTTTTGCAGAAAGTTATGCTCCTTGCCTCTCGAAAGTGTTTTTGCTATTGTAAACAATATATATTTTTGTGGGTTAGATTAGTGTTCGGGGTAACTATTCAATTATGAACATGGCATGTTAGAATGCGATGTCTCGACTGCTGGATGTGTAGTTGACATCTTTACACTCGCACACGATCAACTTTGTCTTCCTTCGAACAGTTCCTGCTGTTTGCATACAAGGCACACTCACTTTGCTTGCATCGTATGGTTAGGGCTTGTAGATGATGTCTCTTCGTAAATTTTTTGGCAGTGGGACCCTCCTTCCCGCTCTGACTTACTATTGTCTGCTGACGAACATATAATCTGTAATGCATTGCGTGTACGGAAAGGCAGGGCGGTCATTGCTTCCAGTTAGTTCACAACAATGATATGTGCTCGCGCCCTGCAGGTCTTCTGAAACAGCTACGCTCGTTAAGGTAAAGCCTCTGCTCTGCATTATCTGTGAGCAGAGTACATACATAGTTGTCATGTGTGTGTGTATTTGTCGGTGTGTGTGTGTGTCTGTGTGTGTGACCTATGCCTGCTGGTATTTGTGATGTACATATATTGCACAATGTGCTCGTTACTAGTAATTTTGTTTATAACTATTTTTTTTTTCCTTTCGTGCATTCTAGTGGGCGAAACTTGACTGTGGAAAGCAAGCAGCTCTCTGTAGCGACCTGGGTTCGAGACTTGTCACAATGGGTATACATATCATTACAGTTATCTTAGTGGAACGGTTGAACACGTAGTGCTGGACGGGAACCGTCTAAGTGCGTGCATTAAACGTCCGGGGAGGGTCGACTGCTTGTAATGTCAAAGGCTTGGTATATTATGTAAGTACTGAAGTTTGGGCAGGGTCAGCAGAGTACGACTGCTTGTAATTGCAAAGGCTTCGTACATGCATTGAAGTTTCGGGCAGGATTAGCTGAGTATGGATTCCTGTAAGTGTAAAATGGCTCGCTCGGTACATGAGTGCAGGTAAGGTCGTCAGAGTATGACTGTCTGTAATTGCAACGGTTCGGTACACGAGTGCAGGTTAGGGACGGAGTATGACTGTCATGGTCCTTACATGCTAGTCTGCATGATCAGTTGGACCGACGACGAATGATTGTTTGCAGACGTGTCAGAATACACTCTCAATGGGAATCGAACCTTCAGTACCTTATTTTTTTCAAGGATCATACGCCATCGTCGTTAGGCTACATGCAATAGTTACTTTCAAGTATGTGCGTTTTGACACGTAGTGGTTGTGATGTACCATCTTGGTTGGTAATGTATACCGTACACAGAAAGACAGAGCGATCATTGCGCTCTGAGCTTCTAGTGAGTTCACTTCGCGACCTACTGGTCTTCTGCTCTACAAACAGAGTAAGTACATAGTTGCAATGTGTGTGATATCTCATTGCTTACCATGTCTAATTTGATTGTACTCAGTTGTCTAGAATCGTCGATGGTTGAGTATGTGATGTACATTGTAGTCTAGGTACACGACAAGTGCAGGTCGGTCCTCAGTTGTTGACGGGGGGGGGGAGGGGGTAGGGGAGTACAGATTAGCTTTAAGCATTGAAGGTTCCGTATGTGTGTGCGGGTTTGAGTATGATTGATGTACTTTGAAGGTTCGATACGGGGTGCGACTGACTGTAATTACAAGCTTCGGTACACGGGTGTGTAGGTTGTGGTCTGGTCGTGGATGATAGTTTCGTTTCAATCGGTTCGTAAGTAGGCTGTTTGGCCAGAGTGACCTCACACCATTCACACTGTATGAGTGTGTGTGGGTGTGTGAGGGCGTGTGTGTGTGCGGGTTTGTGTGTGTGTGTGGGGCTCGTATTACGGGCATGGTGACCCTTCCCTGACCCCTCACTGGTCCCTAACTGACTCCACCCTGATCCTTCACTGTTATTATTATTATTATTATTATTACCTGCTTCGGTACACGAGTGCAGATCGGAGATACAGGTGAGTGTGTAGGCTCATGTTATTATTTTTTTGCTAGTTGTATCTCAAACAGTTTGGAAATTACAGCGAACTATGAGACGTATCACTGTATGTAATTGTAAAAGGGTCGGTACATGAGTGCAGATCGGAAACAGATTATGACAGTCATGCTAGTATCTTCACGGGGAGTAGGACCGACGAATGTCTGCATGTGCTCTCAACGGGAATCAAACCTACGACACCATATTTATTCGAGTAGAGTACAGAAACAACAAAAATACAAAGAAAAATGTGTCAGGTGCGGGTATTCGAACCCACACTCCCTTTTACTGGAACCAGAGCTTATATCAGGCACCTTAGGCTGCTCAGCCAACCTGACAATTTGTATTAGTGATGGGGTTACATGGCTTTTGTCGAATGCCATACGATGTATGGTCTTGTATAGCCATCGCTTGTGCAATACGCATGTACGGTTCGGTAGGTTTTTTTTGTTTTGTTTCGTGCACTCCAGCAGACGACATGAGAAAGCACACAGAACGATGCATCTTTACGCGAATCGAATCTGCGATTCCTCGAGGTTGGTTGAGGATACATACATTGGTTCCTTTCAATAGTATATCGGTAAGTACCATGTCAAGGGGGAGGTGGTAGGGATGTAGTACTTGGTCACTATCTATCGTGCACAGAAAGGCAGGACCGGACATTGTGGTGTCTCCGCTTCCAGCGAGGTCACATCGACGACGAAGACGACGATGGTGACGAGATGCGCTCGTGGCCTACCAGTATTCACTGCTACGCCAGTTAAGGTAGGGGATATCATTGCGAGTGATATCTCATTACATACATACATCAATGTTTTGGTACATGGCTCACACTGTCTGGAAGTAAGTACACATATTGAAGGTCCATATATGTTTGGCGGTCAGTGGGGCTACAAGATGGTGGCCGCCTAGGGCGACTTTAGTAGTAGCATGCTAGTAAGGAAAAAAACCTAAGTGATGCCTATGTTATGCATTTGACAACTATATCTTATGTAGTTCGGAACTTACAGCCAACTATGCTTATATGGCATACTTGCTCCTGTGACCCCTCTCGTCATTGCAGATGATAATGTTATGCATTTCACAGCCAAGATGGTTGCCTGGCAGTGGGGTAGCTTCGTTGTGTGGACCCTTGCAGATGGTGATTGGTGATGTGGCCTTCGTCGCGGTCGGATGGCGAGGACATCGGTGAGTGGGGACGTTTTGACGGTCAGTCACAACATGGATGCCGGCGACATGGTGTGTGAGTATAATTTGTATTTTATAATGTCTAACAGGCCGCTGGAGGAGGCAGTGTGCTTGTATATCAAATAGGACATTCTGGCTCACCTGGCCTCATGCTGGGGACATAGGGACGTATACATAGGGCATACTTGATCACATACAGATGGTAATCCTGAGCACAAGGGTCGGAAAGGGTGTCTGCTCACTGTTACACGAGTGTTCGCTGGTCGGCGTGTAGTGAGTCGCTGGCCGGGCGGTGGTGAGCGTGCGAGGATGTATGGTCAGGGGGTGATGTAATCGGGCAGAGGGGGAGTACAAGGGATAGAGGGAGCATGAGGGCATGTGGAGTGTGCTGGTTGGGGTGCCGGGGGGTGATGAGTGCATGGGGAAGTGTGTGTGTGTGGCCAGGTGGTGGCACCGAGGGGACAGGAGACACAGAGGTGAGTAAGAAATGGGAGACATGCAGGCCGACATATGTCCGCACGTCCCTTCTCGTCGTCGGGGGTTATGCATTTATTATGATTTTTTGGTAGTTGTATCTCAAACACTTTGTAACTTACAGCCATCTATCATATATGATGTCTATGTTATGAATTTTGCGAGTATAATTCACATGGTTCGGAAAATTACACCCAACTATGCTTGTACACTTACATAGTGCATACTTGTACCCGCGACTCCTCTCCTAGTCGTGGATGATGTCTATGTTATGAATTTGCCAACTATAACTCAAACGGTTCGGATACTACACCCACCTATGCTTATATGCTGACATATGGCATATTTGACCTCGCGACCCTTCTCCTAGTCGAGGTGGATGCCCAAGTTATGAATTTGACAACTATAACTTAAACGGTTCGGAAATTACAGCCAACTATGCTTATAAGTTAACATGGGGCATATTTTAACCTGCGGGGTGGCAGTGTTACACGAGATCCGGTCGTTCGCGATGCCTTGATGTCCCACCGCCACCGCCAGTGAGGCGCTGGCTGCCAAAATGGTCGATATCCTCTACTGGTCTAAAATTGTCCTGGGTAGGCATAGGTCGGCGATACCAAGATGGCTGCCGGGACTGAGAAGCTCCGACTTTGAGAGAGAAGCTCCAACCGCATTGGACAAACTGCCTAGATTATGCGAATTAGCACTGGCTGCAAAGATGGTCGCCAGTAGAGGGGGGGAATTAGGGACATTCTGTGGGAAAAAAGACGTTTTTGTATGTGAAATCACATTTTAAGGATGGGAAAAAGGGAAAAAGGGGAAATTCGGCGGTCCTGGCTCCACAGCATGATGCCTGAAATTATGCTAATTAGGGGCCACGGCTTCACCGCCTGGCGCCTGATGCGGCAGAACCGCTCTTTTTATACTACTTATCTGTCAAGTTTGAAACTTAATATGGTATATATCGTAGGAAAATGAATGGTTGGGGAGGGGAGGGAGAGGAAGGTGATCAATCACAGCAGAAGGGAGGTGTGGGATGATAGTGTAGCAGACATCCAAAATAAATAACCAGAGGAGAAGAGAGCCTAGAATTTCGCAGCAGGGACCTAATTAATTCCAGAAGTTATCACAACACAGCTCAGGTAGGAGAGGGGAAGGGGTTTGTGGTGTAGGTAGGTGTGGTGCTGATTGTGGTGCTAGGTACACCCATCCCCCTATCCCTATGTTATTCTTGAAGTGAAGTAGGACTAGCACGCCCCTATTACTACGGCTGTCCCAAAAAATCAGCTGGTTTTAAAGGAAAGAAGGAAGTCAGCCCGTCACCTCTACAGAATAAGGGCTAAGCAATAGTCGAACCCGATGTGCAACTTCGAACCTTGCCAGTGCAGTCTCAAGCCTCTCCACAGAGATCTATGCAACCGATGCAGCTACTGCAGCTAGAGATCGTGGACGACCTACCAGCTAAGAAGACCCGAAGCCAAACCCGGTGATCTCCGACATGCTGGACATCGTAGACGAATTCACCGACCACACTTCTCCAGAGGATGCACGTACGTCGCAACCCCTGAAAAGGGACGAGGGGAAGCTGTTCTGCCAAGGGACTGTATATTCCTTACGAACGCGGGTAGAGTTCCCGAAGCCAAAACCCAAGGAATCTGAACAGACACTGCCATCAACGCCATCTGAGTTCAGACGTAAGTACGCCAATCAACTCGAGAGGTGAACTCCCAGCACAACTGAGGTATCTTGGAGAAGCCGGCTAGACAGAAAACTGCATCACCGTCGGCCTCGTCTTCGGCCGGTCACCGAGAGGACTTCAGACCGTAGTGCCGTCGACCAGAATGCGCTCCCGAAGACCTCTTCACGACGCACCACACCTGCACCCCAAGCTCCAGCGCGTCCACCCAGCAAGAAGCCTGCAACGCCGGACATCGTGGCAGAAGCCGCCGAGGTGTTGCGTCCCACAAGAGCGGTATCAAGCAGAAGTGCCAGCCCACACGAGGCCGCCCTCCAGGTACCAGTGGCCGCGATCACCCCGGATCGCGCGGCCGCACTGGTCGCCCAGTAGTCACTCAACGTCCAAGCTGCCAGTTTCAAGCTCCAGGTGCCGACCAGTGCCGCAGCCAACGCCTCGGTCGTTGTTACGACCACCTTGCAGACAGTTCACAGGTCGCCAGTACCACCCGACGCCGCAGCTGTTTCATTGGCCACTCCCCCTGGATGAAGGAAAGATCGTGCTGGCACGCCTGACCACCTGCTGTGCCAAATGCCGACCTGGCCACACCTTGCAGTCGAAGGGAAAAATCTGTTGCAGTTATGTAAGTGTAAAATGCATGTTACTCGAGGTATTGATTGGCCACAGTCTGTTTGAAGTGTGCTTAGGATAAGTATGATTTTTATCTTGACTCTGGTAGGTTAGGTTGTGTTAAGTTATTTCCACCCTTTCGATTCTGGGTCCATGCTTACACAGATGTCTGTTGCGTATGCGAACTCGATAGTGAACCGAGCTTGGCTTCAGCCTAGCTGCAGCTTTTGTCCGCGTTTGAGACGTAGAAGAGCGGGAGTGATAAGGAAGACACTGCCTCGCACATGAAGCATGCCAGCATCGCTAAGTGCAAGGCTCTGAATTTGTGTGCACTGTTCTAGTCGAACTGCGTCTACCTATGGACTCTACTGTTTTATTCATGGCAAGTCTGTAGAAATGTTCAGTGCAGGGCCCTTGAGTAGTTTTGTATGTATCTGACGCATATATTTTGAGATAAATCACTTGGTAAAAGCCATTTTTAACTTTGTCGGAGTTCTATGAAATTGTGTTTATGTGCGTAACGTCTTGAAAGTACTCAACAGCTATCGTTTGAAGTGTGTGTTCTTTTCGCTGATCAGCCCATTGGACACATGTTTGATAGTTTCGTGGAAAAACATTCAGATATTTCAAGCACACTGCATCGGAGTTCAAGTGCCATGTAGTGGTATCTTTTCCCTTCCATTTTGATTTTTTTTTTTTTGTTTTGTTTTAATACTTCCCCGTATTCAAAATTCACATTTCTGACGAGAGCTGTTAGGATATAAGGCATGTAGTAACATATATTTTTAAGGCCTTAATATATTCCAAATATTGTTTTAGTTGCAACTGAAACCTTAATAAAGATTAATTCATTATTTATCTCTTTTTCAGCGTTACATGAGACAATACCAATGGAAATCAGCCCATTCTTTTTTTTAGAAATTCTGTAAAGTATTTCTGTATAGAATAATAATGTTTGAATTTTAATATGAAATGTTAACCATAAGTTAAAAAAGGAGATATAAACAAACATACAACACTTGGCAGGATATAACCTACACGTGCGAGGTAAGCGTGTCTCGCCCTCTACAATCAGAGCTCCGAGCCAACATCAAACGCTTTAGAGCGCGGCTATTTCGGCGCCAAGTGTATTTAGATGCGCACCGAGGTGAGGAGAACATTAAACTTTATAAATAGAGAGAAACATTCGTCTCTAACTGTCCATCAGCGACGGCGGCAGAGTGCGGGAGGTGCTATGAATAGCACGGAGCGGCGCCCTGCCTGCCTCGTGGAGACAGACGAAAAACAGACCCTCCCCCCCCCCCACTCCCCCTTCCAAAATCTTTCTACTTCGTGATCCACGTACATGATAGCGGAGTGCGCCACTGGATCACGGCCCGTCTACAACCAGCAAGGTTTTAAGCCTTATATCATGGAATTCAATACCTGTTGTTGAATTGTAGCGTCTACTACACTCATTAGACAAGGCCTGTTTTGGTTATGTGAGTAGGGGAGTGTGTTCGCTCTAGATAAAGAAGCGAGAAACGATGTCCTGGACAACCTTTAACGATCATTCCTATCATAAAATCGTATTAAAAGCAGAATGTAGCAGGCTCTCCGGACTCCTGTATGGTTATTTATTCCGAATTTCTAGTCCAAAAGCACCTAACACCCCTATAAACAGTAGTAAGGGCGTGATAGTTCAGGACCACCTGGGATTAACTGGGATTAATTGATGGATTGTCGGATTAATTAACGGATTAATTTACTTACCCGCTTAAATTGCGAATCGGATTAAAATATTTGCAAATTGGATTAATATTATGCTAATCCGATTAAATAAATCGAAGGTTTAGTCAAATAAATGTGACCAAAGAAGTTTGATCAAATTTCTTTGATCAAACATACTATTAATCTAATCGGATTAACATAACATTAATCAAATTTGCAAATATTTTAATCTGATTCTCAATTTAATCGGACTAGACAATTAATCGTTTAATTAAGCCAATAATACATCAATTAATCCCAGATTAGGTGCTTTTGGACTAGAGATTTGGAATAAATAGCCACACAGGAGGCCGTAGAGCCTGCTACATTCTGCTTTTAATCCGATTTTATTATTGGGGTTATAGTTACAAGATTTTCCAGGTCATCGTTCCTCGCTTCTGTATCTAGAACGAGCACACTCCCCTACTGGTATTAACAATGAGTGTATTTCGTCTGGTGTTAGTTGACAGATGGCAAGGATGAGTTACAATGGCTGGTATGGTGCCAGTGTGCAGGTATATAAAATCAGCCAGGGGTTCCAGTTGGGAGTTTAACAGTGGCAGTCGTGAAACATTGTCGTGAAGAAGAATATATGGCCAAGGGTTCTGGTTGTACGCTTGCTAGCATTTACTGTCTTGAGCTGCGTATAAGTAGATTATATTAATTATGTGGAAAGGGAGCATGCTGTTGTAAAGACACTATGTAAATGGTGTGGATAATGTAAGGATTCTGGTTTTATGTTTGTAGTCTGAAGTATGTAATACAGAAATAATTTAAATGGAAACGTGTTTATTTTCTCGCTGGTGTTGTATCGCGCCTACTTCCCCTGATATAGAGAATATGATGGTGCTCGGTTTATTCACATACACATACATTTAATAAAATCCTAGTAGGATAGTTATGCTTCAAAACCTTCGAGATAATGAATAGTTAACAGATACCGACATTGTGTAATATTTCTAGTCTTGAAGATAGGAGACCAGAAATTGTACTTGAAAACTAAAATTATATTTGCCTACCTTAATACTTGAACATGTTTTGCTTGTTTATGAGCCGATTTGCGATAATAAGGCTTGCTAAATATTAATTAAAAATGAATATATAAAAGCAATCAATTAGAGCATAGGTACATGAGATTCGGAAAGTAATAAAGCGATATTAATACAGCAATTTAAGCATGGCTGTCCATGATCGCTCAGTAGTCAAGTGGTCAGCATATTAGATTTCTATTCTAGAAGACATGGGTTCGAATCCCCAATCGTACATGTCATTGTTTCTGTTGTTTAAATGTTATCAGCTGCCGTGGCGAAGTGTGAAATTTACATAATTAAAATTTTTTAAACCCATTTTTCCTTAAAAAATCAATCTCGATTTTTACTTTATTTCGAAAAATGTCTGCATTTTCATATGATAAATAAAATAATTTTACTTTTTTTTTTATACATGTGTCGGTTCCTAGATGTATGATTGATTTTCCAAGGCCGGTAGTAGGACACACGGCGAGTTATTGGCCCATTTTGCACAAGAGTGGCCTAAGTTGCATTTGATGCAAGAGTGAACTAAGTACCAAATCACTATATGTAAATGAGATAAAAATTAATTGTTTGATTCATTTAATAATTAATTATATTAATCCAACGATTAATTAAACTGATTGATTCGATTAATCGATTAATTAGAGAATGTTTTGATACCAATATTTTATTATTTTTATATTTAAGAATTTTTTTATATCAAACCATGATATTATTTTATTGGTGTCATAAGGGTGATATTGGCAGAGTAGGTTCGGTGTGGACTCTATGAGACCCTGAGGCCGATTGACCAGAGGGGGTGTGTTGCAATTGTTATATAGGAATTAATGTTGGTGTAAGCGTGGTAACTGATCTCCACTTTAATCACGTAATCGACAGAATCAAAAACGTATTCATTAACCAAAAGACTTTAATAATGCGATTACCGAGTGGAACACAAAATTAAATTAAATTAAATTAAACAAATATCCACCTAATATAAAATTACAACTTCCCAACACAAAGTCATACTCACACATACTTCACCCTCATCGGCTCTGAAAGCACGCATCAGAAACCAGATGAACTGATTGATTTATTAAACTGCATGCAAATTGTCTCCTAACACAACTACCGAAGAAAATAGCTTTGCTCTTAACACCAAATTAAAATAAACATATGTATTTTTATTGTGGTGGCTACTTAATTGTAACACAAATTACATAAAATGTTGTTATAAAACTTATTAATATACAGTCCTATATACGTTAAGACGTGTAATGTTCCCTAAACATTATGTAAGCAGCCCCATTAAGAACGAGAGTTTAGCAAACCTAAACAGTGTATATGTGAGATGTATTCGTTCTTTCAGGGGAAAATGTGGCTAGCTCTTGAAGGCTGACCGGTGACTGGTTTGTAACTGAAGACCCTTGGACCCCAAAAAAATTTTCCACCTGCCTCGCCTCCCTTTTCGCGTGCACGACACAGTCAAAGAATTCGCTGCAAGTTCTCACGATGCTAGAGACCATCCATTTCGCTCTTTCACCACAACTCCTCCCCGCATACTCGACAAGTGCAAGCCTCTCATGCCGTGCTGCCAAGAAGGCAATATATTATTCTACACCGAGAAGCATGGAGCCAACACAGGATAAGGAGGGGATAGTTTACACTTTCGTCCGCTACATGTAGAAAGCACCAGCTATTGGAGACCGTCCCCAGTCCCACTCCCTACTTTCCACGCAGAGTTCTACTGCACATGCCTCTGCCAACCCACCCCCTTTCCCAGCAAACACGCCTCTACTAAACATGGTCCCGAGAGTTATGATTTCCCTCCACCCCCACCCTTCCAAGGTCTCCTCACCCGTTGAAGTCATGTCGCGAGATCGACAATACCGCGCTTGCTGTCGCCCGCTCAACAAAGCCAGTGCAGAACATCCTCACACCATCTCCCCAGAGTGGCTCTCGATACTGAAAAATGCTCAAGTGCCATATGTCATGCCCTAAGACAGGTGGAGGGCGATGCACGGCCAGCAGTTACCTGAGCGTGGAAACCAGGTCTCCCGAACAGCTCATGCCTACCTGGGAACACTGACTCGACAAGGAAAATTTCATGTCCCCAGCAAACTATGTAAAAAAATTATTTCAAGTCCAGGAAACTCTGCCCTAAACAAACTGATCTGAGATAATTCCAAGTAATGAGGAAAATATTATGTTGTTCAATGAACAAAACTAAATATTAGAAAAAACTATTTTCCAGTCTTTAAGAAATTTTTCTATCCAAACATTTTGCTACCTAACATTTTTTAACATGCATATATATTCTTTACAAAACTAAACCACTCTTCGTAACTTACAAGTTATTTTACAATTACACCCAAGTAACATTTGTACCAAATGTGTATATTTGAATTAAATACAACATTTCTAACCCCGATAGGATATCTGGAAGCTAACGAACGTATATATTTTTCTACGAAACACAAATTGTGTCTCTATTGAGTTTATTTTCCAATTTCCAACACTCAAATATATCAGAAAGACTGATACTTGAACAAATGTGTATAAAAACAGCACAATTTCAGCCTGAAATGAATTTTAAAATGCCAAAATCACTGATATTTCAATAATTTTCGTAAAGGTCCGAGTTAGCGATATTTATGTAAAACCACGGACATTTTGAATTTGTATAGTATATAAGTAGCAATTAATTTTTTTTTTTTTTCAGTCTTAAGCCAGTAGCTGTCGAAGTCAGATCGTGTCGGGAGTGTAATGCCGAGTGGGTGCATTAATTAACAGATCTCACCGATACTGTCAGCTGTTTCTGAGAGGTTTACATCAACATACTTCTCTGTAACGTTCATCAGTCTACAAGATTCAACAGCAGGTTATATGCACGATGGCTACTGTTTCGAAAATTGCGATGAAGATTGTGTTAGAGTGTTAAATGCTTATGGACAAAGCAAGACACTTTTAAGCTTAGATATCGAGAACCTCTTATTGCTACCTAAAGAATTTCTTCTAACATTTGCGGGACACGAAATTCAACATGTGAATCCATTCCTCTCAGATGATTATATTTGAGGAGAGACTGCGTAATGCAAAGATGGCAAAACGTAATGCAACTTGCTAATCATCCTGTTTTACCAAAAGACGAGTTCAGTATTGATGAAATTGATTTGGAAACCACAACTGAACTGTTGTAAATAAACGTAGACTTGTTAAAACTCTGTGATTGAAACTTGCAACTTACAATCATGATGTGTTTTGCTGAAGGTTTCGAAAATTATCAAGACAATTATTTTGTAATTAAAGAGTTCGGAATTTCTTATGCAAACTGATGATAATAACTTTAAAGTGTTATCTTTCAAAGCTCCGAGACCTTGGTCTACCTTAAATCAGGAATTGCAAATGAGTTTTCGACATCAAACGTACGAAGTACGTGGTTTGAAATGGAACTTTGGTGACATAGGTTATGATGACCATTTCCACTATGTGAGCGATGCGCTTCTCGAAGATTATCCTGTATACATGTTGCGAAATACGGAGAAAGAAATTTTAAATAGTCTGAATAATAGAGAATTGCAAACATCAGAAGATATCATGACTGTTCAAACATTAATTCGCTAGTAAAATGGTAGAACACTAATTATTGTGAAAAAAAAAGGTTCTGCTCACAATGTAAAAGCAAAACCCTAAATGAATATTTGTACCAGCATCCTACCTACATGTAAAGGTAATAATTTGGAAAATTGGTTTGTTACAGGTTCAGATCTGCATAAAAACTTTCAAATTGAGACATTCAACCCAAAGCAGACATACTCCATTATTACTCCAGGTTACAAGAGAATGTGGTTCCCGTCACTAAAGAACATATGCTCCAAATTTCAGATGTGTAACAGAGATAGATGAAAATTGGAACTTTGTGCAAAGTTTCGCAGGAAACAAATACAAAGAACGAGTATTGTGTTATGAACAAGATGATTGCATGGTTTTTAACATGCGACCCAACAGCGAACTGCCTTGTTCGTCGTGGTATCTGTGTTTTAAAAACAGAAGTGAAGAAATTACAAAAGAGCCTGGATTTAGATAAATTAAATATAAACTCAGTAGAGAGTTTTATGACAGCCCCACTATGTGGACTGAAACGTGTAATAACAATCAACACGCCATGCAAATGCAAGGATGTAGCAGTATTAAAATATCGCCTTGTGCGACTGTGAGGTCTGGAACAACAATATTTGTATATTCAAATTTGATTCAACCAAGCTGAAATTAGGGAAATATCAAGATGATGATGTTTCAACCCACTCAGTGCTACACTCCCGACAAAGTGTCAAAAACATTTATTCTATAAGATAAAATAAAAATATACATAAGGAAAAAACATACAGCAGCAGCATCTCAGTTACGAGGGTGAGGTTCGACTCAACAATTCAATATGCTAGTGCTACTCGAGGTTACAGGAGAGTATGGTTTCAGCACGAAGAAAGATTCAAATATGTAGCGGAGAAGAACATTGGCGTTTCTCATTAATTAGTCTGACAGAAACTTTTAAAGTGTTCGATGCTTTGTAATGAGAGTTAAGTAGCATTTGAAACCTTTTATAAAAACATAATGAAACGCACTTCATGCAAGAAAATTGAATACTTCATGCAGAAGGGATGATGCTATTCTATACCTTGTGAAAACAAGGAACATGTTACGCAGATAGGTATTCAAGAATTAAAGTCACCACCCTGTGGAATGTGGCAATGTAATGTTTTGTTAAACAAGAACACTTAAATGACAGACTATATAAAGGAGAGCATTTAATATTAAAGTGTCAGTCATGGCTAGCATCTTCAACCTTACAGTCGCATACAAGTCCTGCAAGTAGGCTACAGAAGAGTATTCTTTAAGCCATATAACGGAATTCTACAAGTTCAATTGTGCAACAATATCGAACTTTGGTGCTACACTTTCGATCCCATTGTCAGCATTCACTTTGGTGAAGACTTAGCATGCAACGATTGTGCTGCGAGGTATCTCTACCCCAACAGTGACTTACCATCTACATTTTAAGAGCTGGTGTCAACCACCCCTACTGAGGAATTGGTGGAAGAACGTGGTAATGGGGTAATTGCCTACCAACTCACCAGACCTCACCATGGAACTACAATTCATTGGAAGGAAACGTGTGACGGAGACATCCACAACTTCATTTTCGAGCAAGGTGGGTTAGTTTTTCCTTCAATGTGTAATATCTATGCTTGTGAAGTTGTAAATTCAGAATAATGTTCCCAATAAAATATAAGTATGTGTTTTTACTAAAGGTCTGCATTATGTAACTTACAGCTTATTATATTCACATTTTGTTCTAAAGAAAATATTTGAGTCACATTAATTTTAAATGTACATATTTCTCTCAACCTTTTACAGCACATAGTAAACCAACTAGTTATGATTCCAGTTTAACTAACTGTAACAGTTCGAATTGTATTGCACACCAATACAGACCGCACAGAATAGATCGTAAGCACAAGCTTAAGGGTGATTGTATTGTAACAAGCTTTAGTGAAGAAGAAAAATGTTTGAAACATCTTGTTTATAATACATTATTTTGCCATATCCATATTTCGAATAATGTGATAATAATCTTCATACTTTATATAATTATAGCAAAAACAAGTTTGGGTACACGTGTCATCAAAATGTTATGTGCAAAGAACATTAAAATTAGCAAAAATAAAATTTAGCCCTCAAACATGTTTCAACTTGCAAATTTAGAGAGAATGAATGTTATCAATATGTGTACATTGTTCCTGGCTAATTGTTCTCAGTTGGGTGTTGGATAGCAAATGCGTAACATGAAGTTCTTTCATCCCTACGTTTGCATGAAACCAGTCAAGTCGAATGTATCGTATACATTATGGTGTCCCGGAATTCTCCGCGAATTTACGGAGTCTTGTGATTCAATGTTCCATTTTAAGGTAATTTATTTTCTGCTAGGAGACGAAAAAAGCTATGAATTAATTCAGTGCAGTGATGCGACAAAATGTCCTGTTTTTTATATGACCACAACAACGCCACTGCCATGAAGTGTCTATTCAAACAGGCAGGATAAAACCAGGATGTAAGAAACATTCTCTCCTCGAAAGTAGACTTGAAGAAGGATATTTGGATCCAATTTTATGAAAATGTCTGAAAACTTTGTTTACTGAAGTTGTAAATAGCTTATAACTTTTGTAACAGCCTATATTTACTCGTGTTAAAATATTTGTGGATCACCTTGTGTTAAATATTTGTAGATCATCCTATTTTTACTCGGGCTAAAATATTTTTGGATAACCTTGTTTTAAAATATTTGTGGATCACCTTGTGTTAAAATATTTGTGGATCATCCTATATTTACTTGTGTTAAAATATTTTTGGATCACCTTGTGTGAGTTTTGCTAACTATGTTTGTTCCTTTAAAAACATTATGTATATATTTTAAAGCATCCTATACCTCTGAAATGTGTTGTGTATTTTGAAACAATCTGTGTTTAAATTACTGTTTGTGTAAATATTGCGAGACATCCTGTATCTTGAAACCTCTTATACTTGTGTAATATTGAAATGATCTGTCGTTTGTATTTCAAACAAAATATATTTTAATGTGTTGTGTGTTTTGAAACCTCCTATTCATGTGTAATATTGAAATGATGGTTGCTTGTATTAGAAACAAACTGTTTAAAGAAAATTCCTTATTTTTGTATAAATTATTGAATAAATATGAATATTAAAAATGAACACATTTGTGTATATTTATTTTGCCTTTACAAAAATGTTTTGGTTTCCCTAAGAAAAAAACTCTGATTGATAAAGTGTGATAAATGTTTTGGTTTTCCTAAGAAAAATTATTCTGATTAGTAAACAGAGAGAAAAAATAGTGCATGGTTCTTGTGAATTTTAAACACTATAAAAATTATATATATACTATGAGAGTTATAAATGAACAGATAGTTCTTAACTAGAAAAAAAACACAAACTTGTGTCTTAATAGTTTAAAAAAATAAAGTCTATCACAATGCCAAGGAAAAAAAAATACTACGGCAAATTCACACCTGAAGAAATAGCAGTTTTAAAGATGTCATACTCTACTTAAAAAGAAGGCTGAAACGCTGTATACCAATTCTAAAGGGTAATATTAAAAGATCTTCTGAATAAAGCCCTAAGTTAAAACTATTTCTAGCATTTTACATTTAAGTCTTTAGAATGAACCCTCTTGACCAAAAATTTTATTACAAGATGTGCTCGGGAACAGAACATGCTGGCGGTTTTCAATCAATGTTAAACAGAGAATACCTCTCTCTCAACTATGAGATAAGCCTACTAAAACAGAAACTACCAATCTTCACTCACTGCAGAAACTACTAAGAATTACTCCCTAAAATGTTTAATAAACTACACGATATTCAAATAATATGGAAGCAAGCACTCTAACAACTTTTGAAAAAGTTTTATTAAAAATAATGTATCCAGAAATTAATATTTTAATACATTTCAAAAAAACTCTGCCATGTCATTTCAGTCCATGGGCAGAGTTCGTAGATTTTGTGCCCCCTGAAAGCATTCTCCAGTGACATTTCTGGCCGATCTCGTAAATTTTTGTATTTTTCCCAACCCTCCTCTGTCTTCCTGGCCCAGCACGCCGAGAGCGTGAAATACCTTTTCAGGGATACCAGCGGCAGTCACTGAACATGAGACACATTCCTGTCCTTCCCCGGCCCAACTCCATTACTAACAGCTCTTCCACGCACATAATATTTTTATATAAATAATTTTCCAACACAAGTACACAAAAATAGTGGTGTTACATCGCCAACCCCCGTGGCGGTCAGATTATGCCATAATGTGAGTTCCGGGTTCGAATCCCAGGTAAGGCATGGATAATATAAGCTGGGTTCGATTCCTAGGCATGGCATGGTTATTATAAGTTGGGTTCGATTCCCGGACAAGTCATAGGTTCATTTCCCGAGTAATATAATTCAGAGTCCTTACACAATATTATAAGAATAAATTATACACTATAATAGATGGGACACTAACTCATATGCACACAATGCTTATACATAAATACAAGTAATATAATATTCAATTAATATATATTTCAAAAACCGTACATGCTTCATTACAAAGACTATTAAGTTGCGGAATCGTATCACATAGTAAAATACGTATGAAATCAGTAAATAAAAACGCAATTAAAATGAAATGTAATCGCTAAAACTAAAGAAATATGCATACTTCACAGTAAAGTATCAACTCAGTACAATTGTAAACGAGAAAATTAAAAAAAGAACCATCTATTCGTTAAAAAATCTTTTAATTTCCCATTAAAGCCATTAAATTCATTAAGGAACTCATATTTACTTTAGTAAACTTACGCTTTACTATCAAATCCAACTATTTGCCTTGATCCTGTAGGTTCCCCGGGGAGGGAGGGGAGGAGGGTGTCGGCTTACATATACACATGCAGGAGTGGCGGCCGCCATTCGTGAACCAGTCGCCATGGAGGATGGAGCTCCTCTCTGCTACCACCCGCCACCCAGCGACCACCCACCGACCGCTGCATCCCTGCCAGGCAGTCGTGATGGGGTTAGGCAGTCAGCATCCCAGATTGGGTGAACATCCACCAGTAGCTCTCGCCAGCCTGATTCCAGCTTAGACAAGTAGCTAGCATTGCTCGCTTGCCCCAGCCTAGGAGGCGGGCAGCCACCAACGACCAGCGATTCATCCCCCCCCCACCCCCCTCGGGCTCTCAACTATCTAGCCTAGGTGGGAGGGCACCTGCAGCTCTCGACAGCTTCGCTACTACACGTAGGCTGGTAAATAGTGTTAAAATGCAGGGCTTTTCAATATCCTGTTTATATGTTCAATAACGTTTATGCTTGTTTAATGAATTGTATTTAATAATTGCATAATAATTTAAAAAAAAAAAATTTTTTTTTCGGGAGAATTAAAATTTTCTTTTCGTAATTTGTTTGACTTTTAAAGTTTTCTATCAGGATTTTAATAAATTAGTTTAACCTATTTTTATCCTTTAGCTTTTTTGGTAAGTGCTCAAACTTTTTTTGAATTTGTTAAAAAGAATCATTTGATTTCAACCAGTATTTGCTTCAACTTTATTGGCGAATGGCTTAAATTAGTGTCATAATAATCGTTTTAAATTCATTGCAGTTTCTTCACAAATTCTTAAATTTGAATGAAACTTTTATATGAAATAGTTAAAACTTTTACGGTTTAATTAAAATTGATTAAATTTTATTCTGGTTTGTTAAGATATTTATAATTTATTTAGTTTCAAGTAATTTTTAAAGCAGTTCTTAGTAGTTTTGTGTATTTTACAGAGTTTTAAGTATTTTTTCCTGGTTTAAGGGTGAGTTGTTGTGTGTTTGAGTGTGAATGATGGAGCAGTGAAAAACAAAGAACAACTATGCCGGGCTATGCACAGTGTGTCTGGAGGGCTACTAGCCCTGACTTACTGTTCAGAATGAGTTGAATGGTGAAGAACGATTGAGTGATGGATGGATGAGTCTTGAGTAACTCTAAAAAATAAAATATATTTTGCTGTGTGATGGGGTGTTTTGGGCATATAATTTAATTTTAAGAACTTTTAGTATTTTTAAAAATAGGTGTAATGCTGTGAAAGTGAGTGCATGGGGGAAATTGTGTTTTCAATAAATTCTAGATGGCTTGTTGACTTGAATTTGAGAGGTCATTTAATAGAGTTTAGAGGGAGATGCTCGGTAACCACCATAGTATTGCATTGTGGAAATAATGAGAGACAATATCTCAGATCAAGGCCCTCTTTAAACTGGTAAATACTCGTAAATATATTCCAATACCATCTAGAACAAAAATACAAAGTACTCTGAGGAAAATGGGTGCATGACTGTGAGTGTGAGTGCAGGAGAAAATGTGTGATAATTATTGTTTTTAATTTAGTTAGTTAGTTTCAAGAGATTTAAGGGTGGGCTGTTGTATGCTTGGGTGTGAATGATGGAACATAGAAAAATATCTGGGAACTAAACCAGGCTATGCCAAGCGTGTCTGAAGGGTGCAACGCCCTGCCCATGTCTATGTTCTGAATGTGTTGTTTGAGTGAAGGATGTCTGTGTGATGGATATTTGGACTTTGAGTTCTTCTAATGAATGAAATGTTTTATGTGTGATGGGGTGGGAAGTTTTCAGTGTGTTATTTAATTGTAAAAAAATAGAATTTGAAAATTTAAGATTTTTTTTTATTAAAATTTTCTTAAGTAAGTGATTTAAATGCATAGTAATAGGTTAATTCACCTTGCTGAAAACACTTTTTAAAATTAATAGTTATAGTTTTGTCTTAAACAAATCATTTCTGCTAGTAAAAATAAAAGTATTAAATGTGTTGTTAACACACACGGCTCTCTTGTTTTGAAATATACAATATTATTTAAAAAAAACAGACATTTTAGAATTTTAAGTAAATTTTTCTGTGTTTATAATATAATAAAATATTTATTAACAGTTACAGCACAACACAACTTTGTTTCGAGACATTATAATAATGTTTTTGTCTCTTTTCAGCTATATGCATCCCTATATATTTTCTGTGGTGCTGAAATTACTGTATCTGGAAACAAAATTTACTTTGCATCACGATAAGTGAGGGTAAACGTTCGAAGTTTTGCTAGTTTGTTGGATGATCTTTTTGTTAGCAACACAGAGTCTGAATCTGAGTTGCAAACCAAAAGAACGCCTAGTACAAGCTGTCAGGATGTTGTCATTTCACCTAAACACCTTCATTTCGATATCTTGTTGGACGATCTATACTTGAATGATTCAAGCACTGAATCACACATGGAAAGACCATCAGCTGCAACAGATCAGAACATGATCGTTTCCCCCAAAGATGGAAAAGAGGTTCTCCTGGCAGACGATTTGTTCCAACATGGAAAATTCGAGTGATTTGGATAGTGCTTCATCTGTCTTACAGCCAACTTTCGAGTCAATTAGAGAGACTTCGTCTAGGTAAATGGAAAATAATTCGTTTCCCGATTCCTCCAACACAGTGGAAGTTTGATCGCCTGATCTGACATACTCATTTTTGGCGACCGTGTTCGCATGTAGGCTTACTGATGCGTAGATATGTACTGATCATGTAAAGTCTTACACAGATTTTGAAATTTTTTTCGCAAGTTGCAGGCTCCCTTTGTTAGAGTTAACAACAGCATCACCCGGCCAATAATGCTTAGTGTCAGCATAGTGGTTAAAATATTTGAAATCCTTTTCGGCTGAGGAAGGCACTGTGCAGATATTTTACTTTCAGAGTAAATCATTTCCGTCTTGCATTCAACCAATGTTGGTGAAATCTATGATGAGATATTAGACCTTATCTCACAAACAGGCTTGAGAAATTTAGTGCTGTTGGTAGTGGCTGGATTCTGCTTCTAATTCTGCATATGGATGTTCACATATCGCAGTTTAGAGCATTCACCATCGGTGCTGCTCACCCTATGCTCCCCAAGTTAATTGCCAATAAGAAAGCCTGCTTTAATGTGCAGTGTCCTGAGGGACTGTGTTCACATTATGCTATTATATCAGCTTTGTTTCCCGTCACACATCATTCCAAAGGAATGACTTCATATCCAGATACTTGTGAGGTTTTGGATACTGAAGGTCTGTCGGATCCTTTAGTGTAAAGAGGATATTCAAAAGTTCGAGGAGAACAATGGTATTTGTATCAATGTCTACTCTGCAGTAAACTAATATAGTAATATTATTGACGAAACTTTCGATAAGCAAGGGGTTATCGGACCATTACAAGGGGTTATTTGTCCTGTATGACATGCACATCACATAACTGTATTAGCCATTCGTGATTGTGGTAATTATGTTCATTTGCATTATGTATCCATTAAGGATTTGTCAAGGCTGCTTAACAGCCACCTGGGAAATAACAGAAACAAAAAACATGTTTGCGATCGTTGTCTTCAATACTTTAGTAGTGAGGAGAAATCTCAAACAATAATGATTTCTGTCAGCAATATAAGGCTGTTCGCAGTACTTTCCCTACTGGGGACAACAAGTACTTGCAATTTCAGGATTACAGCAAACAGCAAATATTGTGTTTCGTCGCCTATTGCGACACAGAGTCATATTTGGAACCCTTGTCCACTTGCCCCCCAATGATAATATGAGTAATACAAATACCACCAACCAACATATTTCATAAGCTTGTAACATTTATTGGTTTTTCGTAGAATCCAGAATTATCTAACTATTTTGAGTTTGTGTGTGACGATTGTATGAACCAGTTAGTAGATAAATTGGTTGAATTGACAAAGTGGGTTGCAGGAATATACAGCATTACTGTTCCGATGAAGCCAAAAACCCCTTATGATGAAGTTAGGTTGGTGGCTCAGAAATGTCATATTTGTAAGAAGGAACTTGGCACAGATAATATTATGGTCAACCATGACCATCCAACTGGGGAAATCAGAGGGGTCGCACATAATAAATGCAATTAGAACTTCAGACTGCCCGAGAAACAACTTGTTACTGTCTTTCATAACCTGCAAAACTATGCTGCTCACTTACTCATAAAGCCATTGGCTGAACATCATGTAACAAAACCAGACGGAACTGTGGTAATTGAAAAAGCTGATAGAATCGAAATGACTGGAATGACCCTTGAATAGTACAAGTCCATCACCAAATGTATTCCCAATGAGATTGACTCAAATGGAAAGTTGCAACAGTTCAAATTACATTTCATTGATTTTTTTCAGTTCATGAGAGCCTCACTGGAAACTTTGGCAGGTAATTTTAAAACTGCATAATTGAGTGTCACCTGCTCGATGTTTCCAGACAACACCCAAATTGAATTGGCAAAAAGGAAGGGAGTGTTTCCTTATGACTTTGTTAAGTCCGAAGACAGTCTGATGTGCATGTCACTCCTACCAAAGGACAGATTTCATAATGTCATGAAAGATGAAGGCGTTAGCGATGAGGATTATGCTCATGTCCAAGCCACATTGGATGCATTCCACTGCATAAACCTGCTGCAGTACGCCATTCAGTATTTATATGTGGACACTTGTTTGCTGGCAGATGTGTTTGAAAATTTCAGGACCGTATGTTTGGCTCATTACGGTCTTGACCCCACCATGTACAACACAGCTCCTTCTCTTGCATGGGATGTTTTATTGTCGATGAAAACTGTGCGGCTAGAGCTGTTGACCGACCCTGATATGTACCTTTTTGTTGAATGTGGGGTTAGAGGTGGCATTACCCAGGTTTCCAGAAGGAGTGCGGAAGCCAATAACATTTATATGGGTGAAGAGTACGACCCCAGTGTGGCATCAAAATACATCAGTCACAATATGAAGAGCAAGCTTCCTATTGGTAATTTTGAGTGGGTTGAGGCTGACGTGTTTTCATTGTGGGATTTTGCGAATACGGTGAATGACGAATGTCACAATGTGCCATCAGATCTGCCTTTGGCTCCAGAAAATGTCATACTTCCTAATGGCTCGCATGAAAAACTCCTTTTGACACTAGCACCGCATAATAATTATGTTATTTACGGAGAAACACTGAGGCAGTACTTGATGTATGGAGCCACACTTGACTCTGTTCATCGCATTTTGCACTTTGAGCAGAAGGCTTGGATGACTCTGTGCATCGTGTTTAATATTGAAAAATATGTCCAGGCTGCGAACGACTTTGAGAAATCGTTTTTTTTTAAACTTATGAATCATCATTTATGGAAAAACTTTGCAAAATGTCCGACGGGAAAGGGACATAGGAGTCGTCACCGGGTATGACACTATATATGGAGCTGCAGAACTGATTGGGCGTCCTACATTCCAGGCACAACAGATCATCGATGAGAATCTTGTCCTTATAGAAATGTAAAAGAGCACTGTTACATTTAACAAGCCTTTGTACATAGGTGTTGACATTATTGATCTTTCCAAATTAACCCATTACAAATTTCATTATAAGTACATGTGTGATAAATTTTCTCCGCCAGCCTTGCACCTTTTATATTGCATTACCAACAGCCTCATCTATGAAATTGCCTGTAGAGATGTTTACAAATTAATTACCCTAGATTTAAAGACATGGTTTGATACATCTATCTATGCACTCGATAACCCACAGGGATTCTTGCCCAAGAACAAAGGCCGTACCGGAGTGATGAAGGGTGAATGTGCCAGCCGCATCATGACACACTTTGTAGGTTTACGTCCCAAGTTTTACACGTACATTGTTTGGAATGAGCATTGTATGCGTAAGGTGAAGGGTGTAAAACCTAACATGCTGCAACCCCTCCAATACGAGAATTATCAAGATTGCCTCGATAATTGCACCAGTGTTCTGGGGACCCAATACCAGTTCCATTTGCATTGTCACGAGGTTTACACCGAATGGGTGACCAAAGTAGTGTTATCAGGTTTAGACGATAAGTGCTTCATTGAGCCAGATGGAGTATCGGCTTTACCCTGGGGGCAAAACAGGATTCCACAGTATTTTGTCTCTCCCCATTACTTTGGTTTCAGCACCAATTTAAATATAGGGCTGCCATCACCACTACCAGTACAGCACCCAACACCACACCCTGTTCTGTACCACACCTCACTCCACCCTGCAATTTGTACCACAACTGTCTTCAAACCTACTGCATCGACATCTTTAGAGATATTTCTTCAAAGCTGCTGCTATTCCATAGCTACATGGTATTTAACATCGACCAAATAACCCCTGTTTTCCTTTATATCACCCAAGAATTACTTTAACATCGACCAAATAACCCCTGATTTCCTTTACATGATCCAGGAATTACTCTTCGCGGCATGGGTTTACATCATTTTTAATCTACATATATGCAAGGAATATTGAAGCTAGGTGTTTGTGCGTGGATTCAATGAAGGTGTTGGTGTGTGTGTCTGGTGAATATATTCCCGGATGCCGCAACAGACGACAACCTCATTGCCGTTTGTTATATAGTGTATATATTTTTAGTTTTAATGAATGTAAATTTTAAGTAGGCTGTCAAACACAAAGACGACATCCCATATCGCCTTTTGCTGAATATTTTTTTTTTAGTTTTAATGTTTGTAAATATCTTTGTTCTTGTTTTGTAATGTGAAATGTCAATTTCTTTGAATGTGTGTGTGTGAATGTTTGTATAAAGGTTTTTAAAGTGTCTTCATATGTAAATATAATATTAAGGAACTTTTTGTAGATGATTGTGAAGTTGTAAATATTTTTGATAGTTTGTGAAAAGTTGTTGAAATGTTTGTAAATATAGATTTTTAAAGATTTTCTTGAAAAAATTACATTTTAATGGTAAAAGGGAATAATGTGACTTGTTAATTAGTAGTTAGATTTCCTTTTGTCACATTTATAATAATTTTTTTTTAAGTTTGAGTAATTTTTAGGCGAGTTGCAATATTTTTTACACAAACAAGTATGGAAATGGAAGTCTGAAAATTAATGAACTCTGAAAAGTAAAGGAATGAGCGAGAATCTTGAAAAAATCTTGTGAATGAACTCTGAAACACACTCAATAGTGAGACAGGGTAAGGTTGTCAGAAGGGAAAGTGGGATGGGGCAAATTCAGGTAAATGGACTCTTGCCCTGCAGAGCAAGGTTAAAGAGTGGCGGACCTCACTAGCTGACATCGACTTTGTCTTACAACAGGTTGCATCAGGAATGAATAAGTTATCACAGGTTCACATTCACATATTCACACGACAAATTTCGAGTATCTCTTTAAATATTACTACGACTTTGAATCAACACGTTGATTTCTGCTATGAAGAGATATTATTCTTCAAAAATGTGCTGAAATTGATGGTATACACACAATTTTTTTTAAATATTGAAATGAATTTTTTTTCAACAACACTTTAAAGAAACATAATACAATTTACAAGACTAAGTCTATACTTGCTCCTCCTCCTTTCCCTCTTCCTCCTCCGCCCCATCCACATTCGACTCCACACTTAAGACTTATTACATAACACTTAACACCACACTAGCACTACAATCAGCTCACCAGACAATACCACCTGCTCCTCACTGCTCCTCAATCGCTCCACACCTTGCTCCACCCGCTCCACAATTACCACCACATGGCAGCACACTAGTACCTCACACAGCACCTCACATAGCATCTAATGCAGCACCTCACATATCACCTCACCTTGCTCCACAATCAGCTCAACAGACTATGGCACAGTTAGCACAACAATCTTGGGGTAAGTTAAAGTATTCAATCACTTTTGAAAGACTTTGCTTTAATGCATGTTTTCAGAGCCGATGAGGGTGAAGTACGTGTGAGTATGACTTCGTGTTGGGGAGCTGTAATTCTGTATTAGGTGGACGTTTGTTTAATTTAATTAAATTTTGCATTCCATTCATTAATCAATTATTAAAGTCTTTTGGTTAATGAATACATTTTTTGTTCTGTCAATTATGTGATTAAAGTGGAGATCAGTAGAATGGCTAAAACAAGGGAGAACTATGCCGCACATGCTAAGCATGATGGGGAGATGCATAATCTCAGCTCCCAAGCTTGTTCAGTATGAGTTGACTGGAAAAGGATGTATGATGATGGATATGAGCCTTGAGTATTTCTAACGAATGAAATTTCTTTTGAGGTGTAGGTGATGGGGTGGTTTAAGTTAACTTTATGACATTTCCTTTTCAAAGTTGATGAGTAAAAGGCGAGTGGGAGTGTGTGGGAGAGAGAGATATCAAGTGTTTTTTAAGTTTCAGTAAATTTTACTTCTAAAAGGCATGATTATATAGTTGTAAAAGTATTAAATGACTTAAATGTGTATGTAGGTTTGCTTTAAGTATTGCATGTTTAGTTCATAGCATAAAATATTTGAATTTTAAGAATTTTTTAAAAATGTTTAGTTTATAGCATAATATTTTTTGAATTTTAGACAAGTCTTCTTAATGCTTTGAGTGTAATAGATTAATCTGACTTGCTAAAATATTCATTATTAAACTTATTTTCGAAAATCATTATTAAATGTTATAGTTTAAAATTTTATAAAAAAACAGTTTTGACCATGTATGACTACTTAAAAGTTTTGACGGTGTAAATGATTTTGACGGTGTATCACTACTTAAAAGTTTTTTGATGCTGTATCACTATTTAAAAGTTTTTTTTATAGTGTAGAAATTTTGATTTTTTATGGTGTAAATGATTTCATAAATGTTTTTGATGTTGTAAGATTTAAAAAAAAACCTAGAAAAATATAAAGTTTTCTCTCACAAAATAACATTTAAAGTAGGCTTAAACATAAATGCAATAGTGTGAGTTTAAATTTCACAGCAATATTCTGAACGAAAGCATCACGTGCCTGGAGTGAAAAGTAAAATCTTGTGAAAGATCAGGGCGAGACAGGTCGCAAAGTGTGGTCAATTCATTACTGGAGATGGGCTGCGGACTGAAAATCAGTGGAGGGGCGGGCTGGAGGTGGAGTTCCAAGTTTCTCCTTTTCCCATCCCTCGTCACAACACAGAGATGCCTGCAGGATCTACGCGATGTGTTTCGGTGGAGGGAAAAGGGAGAATGTCGAGGGGGCGAGGGAAGTTCTCTCTCTCACCCACAGGCTTTGCGCATCAGCAGGGGAGAAAGGTAAGTTGCTTGGCGGTGGCAGGAGGGGTAAAGCGGCAGGATGGTGGCACTTACGCAGGCGTTAGCGGCAGTTTAGTATACTAGAGTTCCCATTCTCTCGTTAGCAGCTCCGCGTGCAGACCAGCCTGGCTTGTTCAATGTTCACCTCGTTTCTCCCTCATCGTGCACGTGGCCTATCGAGTGGCCGAGATCTTGGCCTGTCTATTCCCTATTGTGTTTCTCCTCACCTGCTAGATACCTGACTCGTCCACGTTTAAAAGTATTTTGAACTCGCTACCTTTTTACTCACAGCTCTCATTTCTGTCTTCCCCCAACAAACATAAAATTTAAAATGAAGAAAAATCATTTTGTCTAGGATGTTAATAATAAAATTATGTTTCCACTTTTATTGTGTGCGTGTGTGAGTTACTAAGAGTGCTTTTTTTTTTTTTTTTTTTCATAACAAGGGGTCGCTTCAATTTAATAATTGTGGTGTTTAAACTTTTATATCGGGGAAACTAAACAAAGTTTTTAGCTATGTAAAAATGGGCGAGTGTAAGTGTTCCTGTATGGACATCTTCCTTGAAGAACTCTATGTAAGCGATTCCGATTCGGAATCGCAGACGGAAAGACAAGCAAGCTGTCGAGACAGTGTCCCTTCACCTAAGCAGACACGAGTTAATATTTTGGAGGGTAATCTCTACTTAAGCGATTCGAGCACGGATTTGCTTATGGAGACATTGTCAAAATCAAAAGTTCAAAATATGTCCGCTTCTCCCAAACATGAGAAGATAGATCTTTTGAATGACTGCTTATTTCTATCAGACTCTGAAGACTCATGTGATTCGGAAAGTGCTTCAAACATTTCACAACCGACTTTCGAGTCGATTAGAAATATTTCGCCAAGGGAGCCAGAAAATAACTGCTTTTCCAATTCCCAAGCCTCAGTGGAAGCTTTGCCAGACCTGACGTACCAGCTATTGTCTATGGTGTTCGCAGGAAGGCCAAATGATGTGCAGATACTTAACAATCAATTAGAGTCTGACACGTATTTTTCTCATTTTTTCCAGAGTAGTAAAATCTCTTTATAAGGATAATAATGTCATCAGCCCGGCCAGTTAGATTATCCATTTCTGTAGCGAGTAAGTACTTGAAATCCCTCGCGGCTGTAGAAGGCACTACAGAGACATTTATTTTCAAAGTAAGCACTCTCTGTCCTCCATTTATCTGATGAGGGTTTAATCTATGCTGAGGATATCATTCCTTATCTCACAAACGGTATTGAGGAGTTTAGTGTGCATGGTTCTGACTGGAGTCTCCAAATGTTGACATACATGGACGTCCATGTGAGTCAATATCGACCGTTCACTGTCGCTTTTGTGCACACTAAACGACCCAAGTTTATTGCTGATAGGAAAGCTTGTGTCGCTGTAGACTGCCTGGAGAGAATGTGTTTCCACTACGCCATTGTAGTGTCTTTGTTTCCAGCCACATGACATGCCGAGAGAACTACTTCATATCCAAAACACCAGGTTTTGAATATCAAAGGTATGTCGGCACCTGTAGTCATGCAGGATATTCGTAAGTTCGAGGAGAACAATTCTATTTCTATCAATGTCTACTGTGTGGTGGACAAAGATAGCAATATAATTGACGATACTTGCGAAAAGAGTGGGGCTGTAGTACCCATGTGTATTTCTCCTGTACACCATGACAAACATGTAAATTTTTTGGCGATTCGTGCGAGTGGAAATGTCGCTCATTTGCATTTTGTCTGTGTTAGAAATTTAATAAAGCTGGTTGGTAGTCAGCTGAGTAAGATGAAGTGTAAGAAACATGTTTGCGAGCATTGTCTTCAGTGTTTCAGAACTGAGGAGAAACTCACAAGTCACAGTATTCTTTGCCAGCAACAAAGAGTTGTTCGCAGTACTTTAGCCACTGACAAGTACTTGTAATTCAAAGTTTACAGCAAACATCAGGGATTGGGTTTCATTGCCTATTGCGATATAGAAAGTTGCCTGAAACCCATGTCCACTTGCTTGCCTAATTATGAAACATGTAATACAACTACCACTAACCAACAAATTCCATATGCTTGTAGCATTTTGTTGGTTTGTTCATACAGTCCAAGTTTATCTCAGTATTTCGAATTTGGGGGTGCTGATTGTATGTATCAATTAGTTGATAAATTAGTTGAACTTACAAAGTGGGTTGCAGAAATTTACAGCATCATTAGTCTGATGAAGCCAAAAATCCCTGCTGATGAAGCTAAGTTGGCAGCTCAGAAAAGTTGTCACATTTGTAAAGAACTGCTCGGCACTGACGATAGTGTGGTCGACCATGACTATCATTTGGGCGAAATCAGAGGCAGCGCACATAATAAGTGCAACTCTAATTTCAGACTGCCCAAAATACAACTTGTCACTGTTTTCTATAACCTGCAGAATTATGATACTCACTTTCTTATAAAGCCCTTGGCTGAACATCACACAATGTTACACGACAGAACCATGGTAATTGAAAATCCTGGAAAAAATTCAAGTGATTGAAATGACTCTAGAGAAATACAAATGTGTCACAAAACAGATTCCCAATGGGACTGATTCCAGTGGAAAAGCACAATATTTCAAGCTAAAATTTATTCATTCATTCCAATTCAAGAGCACCTCTCTGTAAACTTCGGCAGGTAATTTACTACCTGCACAACTGAGTATCACCCACTCGATGTTTCCAGATAACACCCAATACGAATTGGCAAAACAGAAGGGAGTTTTTCCTTATGACTTTGTTAAATCACCAGACAGTCTGATGTGCAAGTCACTCCCACCAAAGGATGCATTTCATCATGTGATGAGAGGCAAAGGCATTAGCGATGAAGATCATGCTCATGCCCAAGCTGCATGGGATGCGTTCAAATGCATAAACTTGCTGCAGTATGCCATTCATTACTTATGTATGGACACTTGTTTACTGGTTGATATTTTTGAGAATTTCAGGACCATATGTTTGGCTCTTTACGGTCTTGACCCTGCTATGTACATCACAGCTCCATCTCTTTCATGGGATACTTTATTGTCAATGACGTGCACGGCTAGAGCTGTTGACTAATCCTGACATGTATCTTTATGTAGAACACGGGGTTAGGGGCGGAATTACCCAGATTTCAAAAATATGTGCGAAAGCCAATAATATTTACATGGGTGCGGAATAGAACCCCAGTGTGGTATCGAAATACATGTGCTATTTCGATATCAATGGGCTGTACAGTCATACAATGTGGTCAAAGCTTCTGGTTTGTAATTTCGAGTGGGTTGAAGCTGACATGTTTTCTTCATGGGATTTTGCAAACATGGTGAATGACGGCGATACTTGTTTTTTTGCGGAATTTGGTCTGTGTTTTCTGGAGGAGTGCCATGATAAACTATCTGATCTGCCTTTGGCCCCAGAAAAATGGTATGCCCTCGAACGACTTGCATGAGAAACTTCTTTTAACACTCGCGCCGTTCAAGAAATAAGTTATACACCGGGAAACACTAAGGCAGTACTTGATGTACGGGGCCAAACTTGACTCTGTTCATCGCATTTTGCACTTTGAGCAGAAGGCATGGATGGCTCCATACATCGAGTTTAACATTGAGAAACATGCCCAGACTGCACATGCATTCGAAAAATCGTTTTTCAAGTTGATGAATAATTCATTTGATGGAAAAACCTTGCAGAATGTCCACCGGGAATGGGACGTCAGAGTCGTTTCGAGGTATGACACGATTTATGGGGCTGCAGAGCTGATAGGACATCCGACATTCCAGGCATGGCAGATTACCGGTGAAAACTTAGTCCTTATAGAGATGTCAAAGGGTTCTGTTGCGTTCGACAAACCTTTGTACACTGGTGTTGCCATTCTCGACCTTTCAAAATTAACACTCTATGAATTTCACTATCAGTGAATGTGTACAAAATTTCTTCCACCAGCTTTGCACCTTCTATATTGTGACACAGTTTCCCTAGTCTATTCTGTTGCTTGTGATGACATATATAAAGTAATCACCCCAGATTTAAAGGCACGTTTTGATACATCTAACTATGCGCTCGATAACCCGCAAGGGTTCCCCCACAGGAACAAAGGCCGTACCGGGGTGATGAAAGATGAAATTGCTGGGCGCATTATCGCACACTTTGTGGGTTTATGTCATAAGCTTTACACATATGTTGTTGAGAATTAGCAATGTGTTCGTAAGGCAAAGAGTGTAAAACTCAATGTGTTGCAATCACTCAGGTATGAGGATTATCGATATTACCTCCAAAATTGCATAAGGGTAATGGGGACCCAATATCAGTTCCATTTGCGTGCTCATCAAGTCTACACCAAACACGTAACAAAGGTAGTGTTGTCAGGTATGGGTGATAAGAGGTACATTGAGGCAGATGGGATATCAACCTTACCTTGGGGGCACTATCGAATACCTAAGTTTTCTTTTATTTTCCTCCATATAACAGTTCCAATACCACAATAAATTTATAGACCTCCCAGCACTAAACAAAGCTAAGGACATCAATCTGGCAACACCACGCATATCTCCTGTTCCACACTCTTCGCAACTGTCTGCAATCATCATTGTAGCTGACTATAAACATCGTCGCAACTAACTAATGATATCTGCAGTCATCATCACAGCTGACTACAAACATCACCACAGCGGACTACAAACATCACCACAGCTGACTACACCAACTAAAAATTGTTTACCCTTCAATGCTGCTGCTCCCTGTTTGCCAAATAATATTTCCACTACTACAATCTTCAACATATTTACCCCTTGTCAAAGAATGAACTGAAATTCGCAGTGGAAACTGCATGCTTGTTAGTGTGTGTTACACTCTCTTTTTGGTATGTGTGAGTGTCTGATAAAAATACCGGATGTGACACCTACAAAAGAACGCTCCACAGTAAGCGCCTACAAACACGCCTCCCGAATGTGTCGTTAGAGTAAATATTGTAAATAATTAGAAAAGAGGTGACGTACACATCACTATAGTTTGTAATTTTTTTTTTTTATAATTTAGAAGAATTTTTCTTGTGCATAAATATCTTCAATTGTGTTTTTAGTTTAATGGAAAACAATGTCTTTTTTGAAAAGATGAAAATGTTAAATGTGTAAACTCAATGCTTGTAAATACTTGTTCTTACTTTTTGTACATAAATGTTAAATGTATAAACTCATTGTTGTAGCTTTTTGTATATAAATCTGTTATATTATGTTTGTGTGTGTGTAAATAATGGTTGTTTTATGACAAAATAATGTCTTTTTTAAACATGTTTTTAGTAAGTATCAATAACTTGTTGTGACTCATAACATTTGAAAATAATAGTTTATGTAAATTAATATTGTTCTACCCTTAAGTATTTTATTTGATTTAAAAAAATGTGAATAATGAATTGTTTGTTGTAAATTGAATGTTTTAGTGTGATATTATAAATACTTAGGTTTAAGGATTATTTTGAAAAAAGAATATTTTATAGTAAAATGTTAAAAATGAAAAGTGTGTCTCTTGTTATTTATTTTTATATGCCTCATTCCACTAACTCTTTTCAATAATATCTTATGTATAATGAGTGATGAGAAAACAATATTTTGTTGCAATGCTATGAGTGTATGTCTATCAGTATTGGTAAGCTAATGACGTGTATTTAAATTCAAATTTATGAACTTTTTGCTTGCTTTGATGAAGAAGAAAATATAATTTTCTTGACTTAAAAACTTACAATCATTTAAATTATAATTTGAATAAAAATTAACTTTGAAGGCCAGAGGGTAAATTACAAAAAAAAATAAAAAATATGGAGAAAATCAAACATATCTGAATGAATGAAGTTTTGCAAAGGAACGAGGCAACAGGTTAGTATCTTGAGAGAACCTTGGTTGGCTCAAGTTGAAAGTTGGAGTAGCACACGACATCCTACTGACCAGCTTTTGTGACATTCCAGGGGAACAAATTGAAAGTGAACCCCTCTGTCCCTCCTTGGCTTCAATCTTCGACTGCACCCGACAGAATGATGATATCTGGAGAAAAAGTAAACAAATACAATATAATATATTTAAACATGTTATTTAAATAAACTTCAACTCAAGTTATGTAAAAATACCAGAATATTTTCCCTTAAATTTCCAAGAGTCTGACCTACCCTCACCTCTAGTGATAGCAACGATTTACGTTTTAATATAAAAGTATTTTATCTGGAAAATATAAATTCTTCATGTGTTAAGTCAATAGTGCGATAAGATTTTCAATTTCTGTGTTTGATAGACAAAAATTCCTAAAACACCATTTGCATTAACAAGTGTGCTCTATTTACAGACATTTGTAGTACATCCATTATTTAAAATAATAATTTTCTCTTCGAGGATGTTGGTGCATTTTCCTCATATATATATATTATATATATATATATATATATATATATATATATATATATATATATATACACACATACATATATAAAGTGATGTGGTATTAAGCTCTATTAAAGTTAGTTATTTTGAAACAGCTCATTTGGGGTAAAATTTTCTATAGTTAATTACTATCTTGTAGAGCGTTATATATTTTACTTATCAGAATAGACGTATGCTAGTGTGTCTGGTTTAAATCATATTCAGAGTTTTTTTGCCATAAGATATTATTTACCAGGCTGAATCGAGTAATTTGTATGTGTTAATGTGTTAATTTACTCATAGTAACTAGCTGGATTTCGTTTAGTGAGTTTGCACTTGTCGAAATCAGATGTTATTCACCTAGTTAAAATTCTCTCTCATGTAAATTATATTTCTAAGCTCGAGATTCACATTATGTTTAAGACTCACGTGATTGCACTTATTATTCACATAGTCGTTTGAAATTTGCGACTCGATGCATGTAATTTATTCATACGTAGAATACTCCGAATTTCTTTAACATTTAATTGCATTCGGAAAACAGATTGTTTGTCATTACTAACATGTAAATCATATCTTTCAAAGTCGCCTATCTCCCACAACCATCTACGAGCAATATCCCCCCTCCCCCAAAAAAACATAAAGTTTACACTTAGGTCACCCTTATAAATCGTTTAAACACTCTGGAATTCTCTCGTGTGATAAATGTATTCGTAAAAATCGCCTATCTACCACCAACATCCATAAAAACACCTGAAAATGAGAAAAAATAGGACAAAGTGGTCCTCAGCCCACTCTTGCACTAAACTCTACACCTATATGACATTACAACCCACCACTCTGGTCAATCGTCTCTAGAACACCACTTCGTCAACATCGTACAGAGCTCCTGCTACCTCCCACACAAAAAGAAAGAAAGAAAATCAAGAAAAAAAATCGATCGAATTAAGAATTAACCTTTTCAATCGATTTAACTCTTTCAATATATTTAACCCGTTCATTAAATTAAAACCTTTTTGATTAACTCTTTCAATCAATTTAATTAACACTTTGAATCAATTTAACCCTTTCAATTAATCAAAAAGTGGGGTAGGACCCCTAGGCCTATACTACTATTGCGAAACGTTCTGTGGTTGAGAAAATGATTCGTGTTTTTTTAAGATATTGAGTTGAGTTCTGTTAATGTAGTAAGATATGAAGGCCTACAAAATTAAATTGTCAGTAGCTGTTAATTGATTCCCCGAGGCCATCTACTCTCTTCCAAGTTCAGATTTGACGTAAACGTTTCGTATGGAATTTGCTTGATACTTGCGCTTGTGTCACGTGCCCATGCCTCTTGACGGTTATCTGAAACTTTCGAGAAATGTCCCTGCCCCTACCTGCATTTATTTCAACGGTCAGTGACATGCGCCCACACTTCAGTTGGTAACAATGGATGGAATGTAGTTCCACGCCTATCTAAACGCTGAATTAAAACATTTTTGATTACTGGAGTTTTTTTCTGCTCTTTTTTTATGCGCATAAGGAAAAGAATAAGTATACTCAAAATATGTTTACGTTTCCAATAATTTCACAGTTTCACTTGACCGACGCATGAATAAAGTGATCAGACCGATGGCAATGCTAATTTTTCATATGGTGGAAGAATACACACTGCGTGTCTACAAGTAGATCTCGAGGGTCCATTTTGCCCGGAGCTCCAACTGCGCCGCAGTGAGTTTGAAATCCTGGTTTTTCGACGAAACGTGCACCCTGCAGTATGTTTACCAACGAAAAGACATCATACCCCAGACGATGATGGAATAGTACTTTAAAGTTACCACGCATGCTGTGCATATTATTTTGGAGCCCTTCAATGTAGTTTGCAACCGCCCTTTCACACTGATGTATCTTAAAACATACTATCCGGACATGAGTAAAACTATGATATAGGCTGTTCACGGTAAAGTGAGCACTTCTTAAGGCCCGTATAAGTTTTTCCTTTCATCCAATTTCCATGTTCCTGCAGCTTTATTTTTTTTTTCTATAATCATTGCAATGTGACGAATAAACACAATGTATATATCTCATCACCCTCTAAATTTAATGCCTGAGGCTGCAATAAGATATATTTCTTAGTGGTTAATGCCTGTTGGGAGGGCCTTTAAAAGCGCTCACTTTACCGTGACCAGCCTATAGGAGTCTATATTGAACTTCTCTATAGGCGTCTATATTGAACTTCTCTATAGGCTGTTTACGATAAAGTGAGCACTTTCTAAGACCCTCCCAACATACATTAACAACTAATAAATATATCTTATTGCTGCCTCAGGCATTGAATTTTGATGGTGGGGAAATTTATACGCTGTGTTTATTGGTAACGTTGCAATGTTTATATTAAAAAGCGTCAGGAAGATAGAAATTGAATGAAAGGAAAAATCTAGAACGGCCTTAAAAAGTGCTCACTTTACCATGAACAGCCTATAAAGACATTTCAACAGTAAAATGATAGGGTGAAGAGATTTGGGCGACTATTAACAGTGAGGTCTTGAGAGCCGATGAGGGTGATTGAAGTGAATATGTAGCGGCGCCGGAATGAAGGGGCGGGGGAAACGGGAGATCCCCGGGAATACCCGCCGACTAACGGTATCGTCCGGTTCGATACCCACTTGCGAAAATCCGGTGACCCGGCCGGGAATTTGGCCCGCTTCGCCTCGGTAGCCGACATAACCTGGAAATGTGGACAGCTGCTAATCCAATCATAAACTGCAAATCTTCTTACTGTTCATTTTTAGTGTGCTTATCGAGTCATTAAGATTTTATCGTAAACCCACCTTAAGTCACGGCGTTGTTTACCGAGTTGTAAAGGCGGCCTTAGAGGCGGCGGCGCCACGACGCTGGCAGTAAGGGACAGAGGCGCGTCTCTCCATTGTTGGCGCTCGGCCGTCTTTTGTTCGTCGCCCAATCGATGTCAGGTAGAAAATAGCCCAGCACGCCAGCTGGTCAGTCGGCTATCGGGCCGGGCCTGTGCTGAAGATCGCCTCAGTTGCTCGAGCCGTCTCGCTGGGACTCCAACCCGCACGCAGCTGCACAGGTAAGCTGCCTGCTGCCTCGCGTCGCTCGCTCTCTTTTCTACTGGCGAGCGTCCAAGTGCCGACGCCACGTCGCATCTAGCCTACTTCAGGCGCTTCAGACGAAAATTGTATTGTTCGGAAACTGATGGGCGAGAGTCAGTCGAGCGCACTGGACCGCCAAACCAGTTAATGGGGCACCGTCATTATTAAATTTTAACGAGAAGGACAAACGCGAACGTGGTAGTTAGTCTTGTGTGAGTGAGTAGTTTAGTGTAGTGTTCTTTTTACTCTCTCGGACAGCATGACTGTTTCAAAATCGCAAAGTTCCCGGTGGACCCTGAACATAAAAGAGCCGATTTAGCTTTTGCTTTGTGGGGGTTAAATGTAACGGTTAGAAATCAGCGCTCTAGGTATACCTTTTAATAGGTATCGGCCACCTAGAGGGGAGGATGCAGAGGCCAGCGCCAGTTCCACCGGGAACTTTGATGGATGTAGCATTGATGTAGCATTTAACTATTTCCAGACCGGCGATGCCACACGACAGTCTACGCAGGCAGCCACTTTTCAAGGCGCTGATAAATGTTTCCTTTCGGCAGATGTCTAGTTTCCCGCCACTTTCTGATATAAACGTCGCAATAAATAACTGTCGTGTGGGTCGCACCCAGGAGGAGGCGACATGCCGTTCACGGTAAAGTGAGCACTTTTCAAGAACTAGTTTTTTATTTCAACCAATTTATATCCTTCCGCCAGTTGTTAATGTAAACCCTGCCATGTGAGTAATAAACACAGTGTATACATTCACCATACCCAAAACCAAAAGTCCGAGGCTACAATGAAATGTATTTACTGGTTATTATGTCTGATGAAACAGCTTCAAAAAGTGCTCTCTTTACCGTGAACGGCCTATAGTGACGGGCTTTCAAGCTGGAATCCGTGCGGGTCCGTCATCCCTGGACATGACAAGGGTATGGAGCGGAGCTGGAAGGCAAGGGCGGGGGAAACGGGAGTACTCTGAGAAAACCCACCGACAAGCGGCATCGTCCAGCACAACTCACGCACGCGAATATCCGGGAGTGAACCCACCGGGGTTGGAACCCGGATCGCCGTGGTGGGAAGTGAAGTGAAGAGATCTGGGCGGCTCTTAACAGCGAGGTCTTCAGAGCCGATGAGGGTGATTGAAGTGAATATGGAGCAGCGCTGGAATGAAGTGGCGGGAGAAACGGGAGATCCTCGAGAAAACCCGGCGACCAACGGCATCGTCCGGCACGATTCCCAATTGCGAAAATCCGGTGCCTGATGAGAGTATAACAGTTTACCACCGCGACACCTCGCTCAGTGACATCATTTTCTTCGCTAAAGCGTGTCTGTTTTTCAAATATTCCCGAAGAAGCCAAAGGGGGCACGGTGGTTAGGCTGCTCGCCTCCCAAAGTGGCGAACCGAGTTCTTACCGGTGGAGTCGCCCCCGGATACATATGCTGGACGATGCCGCTGGTCGGCGGGTTTTCTCGGGAATCTCCCGTTTTCTTCGCCCCTTCATTCCATCGCTGCTCCATACTCACCTCGCTTCACTGTCATCGACTCCCAAGACTTCGACGTTATGGGCCGCCCAAATCTCTCCACACTAGAGAACTCAACATTTACACGTGTGTGTGTGCGTGGGTATGTGTATATATATATATATATATATATATATATATATATATATATATATATATATATATATATATATATATATATATATATATATATATATATATATACATACACACACACACACACACACACACACGCGCGCGCGCGCACGCACGCACTGTGCTAGATGGTGCAACAGAAACTTTGACACTAAAATATTCAAACAACTGGTGTATGTAAAGTGAAATTTCGTTTAACGCCTGAAATATCTATTTGCGTGTATACAATGTTGCCACTCCCTCCCCTTATCTTCAACGGTGTGATCTGGAGAGGATTAAGAAATTTATCTCGTCCGAAGATAATTTTCTGTTTTCTATTCCCGCAGTTTTCCCTGTCATTTGTGAGTTTGGAAATTACGGTACGCAATATATATATGTATATAGTATGTCGTTAGTTCCATAATTACTCCGTAAAACGACCGGGTGAGCGGCGAGCGTTTCATAGAGTGCAGTTACCTCGGGAAAGTCGCGTGGCGGCTGGTGACTTCCTCAACTATGCACGTAAAGCGCGTGCCACAGTTCTTATAGCCTCGGACACGTAAAATACGTTCTCAGTCCTATAGAAACCCTTTGCAATGACGTTTGTGTTATTGGCCACATTTTACAGTTTTAGAGTGAAAAATTGCCGAGTGCTTTCCGATAATTTTATTATGTAAGATTCTATAATAACAAAAAACTTAATTTTAACCGAATTTCGTTTCCTTGGAAGCTCTTGTGAAAAACGCTTTCGTTAAAAAATACTATCTTTTTTTTTACGATATACAGGATGGGATGGATTTCAACCACCAAACTTCGTGAAGCAAGACTTCCTTGTGCGAAGTGAAATGGAAAATACATAGAACACTTCGTATCAAACTTTAATATCAAAGGAGACATTTACCCTGAAAATTGAGATTTTAAAGTGTATTTTCTTAAAGATATTGGAAACGAAGTGAGATTTAACTACAAATATCTCAACATTGTTGCATGATTTAACCTAAGAGCAGACACTCATTAATACCTTCCCTTCTAATGAAAGTTACACGGGTATAAGCTGTTCGCGGTAAAATGAGCACTTTCGAAAGCCCTGCGCAAGATCGACTTGTGTGCTTGTTGTGTATTCTTCCGCCTTATTTAAATTTAACATTGCCATGGGCCTCATAACTTTATTCGTGCGTCGGTCAAACGAAAATGTGGAATTATTAAAAAAGTAAATATGTTATAAAACTACTCATTATTACACTTCGATGCATTAATAAAACACAAAGCAAAAAATAATAATTTGAGTTATTACAAATGGTTACCTTAACACTTTTTATTCGACGTTAAGATATGGAACTACTTCTAATCCATCGTTACCAACTTTACTGGGATTAGCCGACCTCCCGTGGCGCAGTCTGTTGGTGCGCCACCGATCTGGGGTGCGGGAGTCTCTGCGCTCGAATCCCGGGCAAGGCATGGGTGTTAAGTTAAGTTATAAGTTATTCTGTAAGCCGTCCCCTGCTAAGCTTTGAAGCATAAAATGGGGGGGGGGGGGACGTTAAAAAGCCATCTCAATACAATACAATTTACTGGGCTTATGCCACTCAGTGCGCCCTTTAAAATATACGCAGGTAGAGGCAGTGATTTTTTCGTATGGCTGACTTCAAAAGTGCTCACTTTATCGTGAACAGCCTATATCAACACTACACTTGGTGCAGCGACTCGCTGTAACAATACTGTAATGTATGGCATTTGTAGTTTACAGTAAGCGCTAAAATATCCTCCGCCATCGTCTTCGCAGTGGACACAACAGCATACCATACACACATGTACAAGCTATTCGCGATAAAGTGAGCACTTTTAAAAGCACTCTCATTTGGATTAATAGTCAATAAATATGTTTTATTTTAGCCTTATACGTTACCTTCCGTGTGCGGTGAAATATAAACACTCTGTTTATTATTTACATGGCAATATTTAATTAGAAAGGTGGTTAAAGGATATAACATGGCTGAAAGAAAAAAAAGCAACTAGGGCCTCAAAAGTGCTCACTTTACCGTGAACAGCATAAAGATGTCATCACTTGTGTGCTGTATCGCTGCAGGCATGTCCGGAGAATCGTAGTTTAATTTCATTCGTTTCTGATATTTTGTATAAAAACATTTTGAATCTCTATTTTCAAGGGATTGTATTTACCTTAATGCTCAATTTAACTATAGTGTGCCCCATGTATTTCCCAATTGATTTTACATAAGGAATCATCTCACTAAGTTTGTTGGTTGAATCCCGCCCCGTTCTGTATATAAATCGCAATGTCATAAAAACATTAACTAATATTATTTTGTTAATTTTAAGACAATAATTATGGCATATTAACTGACTAGCTGTTACCCGTTGCTTCGCGAGCGTGGTTATAGGGATAAATAATGAATATTTGTGACACTAAGTTTTGTGATGTATAGGCATGACCGGAACGCCTAATTTTATATGGAACTTATGTGAGGGCATGCCTGACAACTCTTGAAAATTCAAGAACTCTATAGGATATGTAGTGCTCTGTTCTGTGTCCATGACTGTGTATACTGACAAATACTCCGTTATTTCTCCTTGTACATCTTTCAAAATATCACAATTAATTTTGTTAACGACGTAATGTAGCCCATATCATTTCCCAACCCACCAACTAACTCTGTGCAAAAAAATACGACGATTTGTTGTTATGTTGTGAAGTTGTAATGTAATCCCGTCTGTGTACTTTTTAAAAATAAAATAAAAATCTCTCTCAAAGAATGAGATATTTTCCCGGTGTAAAAAGTAGCCTATCTCACTCTCCGGCCCTCCAACTATCTCTGTGCAAAAATCACGTCAGTCCCCCACTTGATATAGTTCTATCCACTGAGCCACTATGGCCCCACTTGGAATAGCTCTATCCACTGAGCCACTGTGGTCCCACTTAATTAACTCTCAACATTTAAGCGAGGTATAAAAAGTAGTCTATGTCAATCTCCGGCCTTCCAACTATATCTGTGTAAAAAATCATGACGATACGTTGCTCCATTTTGACGTGAACGAAGGACAAACAAACAGACACACTTTCCCATCCAATATAATAAGTAGACGATATCTGTCTGTCCGTCCGTCCGTCTTTAATATCTCAAAGTCCCTTGAAATCCTCAACAGAAGTTGTTCAAATACTGCAAAGTGAATGTCTTTAAATGTCTTCAATGCTGAGTTAATTAAGTGGGGCCGCTGTGGATCAGTGGATAGGACTACATCAAGTGGGGTCGCAGTGGCCAAGTGGATATATGTATATCATATGGAGCCTTAGTAGCTCATTGGATAGAGAGATTCCAAGTGGGACCTTAGTGGCTCAGTGGATAGAGAGATTCCAAGTGGGACCTTAGTGGCTCAGTGGATATAGAGATTCCAAGTGGGGCCTTAGTGGCTCAGTGGATAGAGCGATTCCAAGTGGGACCTTAGTGGCTCAGTGGATAGAGAGATTCCAAGTGGGGCCTTAGTGGCTCAGTGGATAGAGCGATTCCAAGTGGGGCCTTAGTAGCTCATTGGATAGAGAGATTCCAAGTGGGACCTTAGTGGCTCAGTGGATAGAGAGATTCCAAGTGGGGCCTTAGTGGCTCAGTGGATAGAGCGATTCCAAGTGGGGCCTTAGTGGCTCAGTGGATAGAGCGATTCCAAGTGGGGCCTTAGTGGCTCAGTGGATAGAGCGATTCCAAGTGGGACCGCAGGGGCTCAGTGGATAGAGCGATTCCAAGTGGGGCCTTAGTGGCTCAGTGGATAGAGAGATTCCAAGTGGGGCCTTAGTGGCTCAGTGGATAGGACTGTGTTAAGTGTGGCCGCAGTGGCCGAGTGGATAGAGAAATATTAAATTGGACCGCAGTCGCTTCAATGTTGAGTTAATTTAACTTCATTTCATTGTTACCTACATATATCTACGCAATATTTTATTCAGTCTTTGTATGATAACCAAATTTTTTAACATGATAACTGTTCTAGCCCCGTGACAATACGAAAAAAGTCACGGGCTGGGTGCCCTAGTTTATAATAATTGTAAGGATTTTGTGGTTTACATCCCTAAATTGCACAAAATGTCTGCAATAGTTAAATTGATAACTATAGAGTGTATCAACTATTGATGTATATAATAGTTATCAGATTTCAAATATCTTGCCAATAAATCTAACCACTGGGAATTTAGACACAGCCTGTATTTTTCGAGCAGCACGTGCTGTAGCCACCGGAGCTCTGGAGAAATGTTGCTGTGCCTTCATATCTGCGCGCATGTCCAGTGTCTGGCAGCGGCCCTTTCCGTACCTCATGTCTGGGTTGCCTACACCACCAGGGGATACTTAGATCTACACGAGATGTTTGCTCTTGCGTCACGTGGTAAACGGATAGCAAACTTTCAACTGGCGAGATCGTGACTTCAATTTTAAGAAACCCGGTTCACCATTGCAACCATACACAGCTCGAGTGGTGCCTGGTTGCCCTGGCACGATGAAGGAATGTTAACTTCACTTCACGATGGAATCGGAAAGACGTAGACTCTTATACGTCAAAATGAAGCGCCTGTTTCTGCAATACAGTGCGCACGCCATCATGCACATTTCGTGTACGTAGCAAACCTGATGAGTAGACAAAATTGCAATATTTTACCTTGCATCGTGTGAAACAAAAAAAAAAAAAAAACTTTCAGCTAGTAGAATAACAGAATACAATATATTCTGAATTTTTTTTATGCTAGTTTTAGAAGGAAACTTAAATGTTTACTTCCTTCTATAAGCCGTTCATGATAAACTAAGCACTTTCGAAAGCCCTGCTTAGTATCTACTTGTATGCACGTTATATATTCTTCCGCCTTATGTAAAATTAAAATTGCCACGGGCCTCATCACTTTATTCATGCATCTTTCAAGTGAAACTGTAGAATTATTATAAAAATAAATATTTTACATATTTTCTCATTTTTACACTTTGATACATTAAAAAACTGAATGCGAAAGAAATACAAAGTTGTAGTAAATTCTTACCTAACACTTTTTATTCCACGTTATGATATGAAACTATTGTTTTTCCGTCGTTACCAACTTTACAGGGCGCATGTCACTCAGTGTGACTTTTGAAGTATAAATGCAGGCAGGAGCAGTGACATTTTTCTAAGGTTGGTTTCAAAAGTGCTCTCTTTATCGTGAACAGTCCTTACAACTTAAAACAAGAAGTTGCCGGTAGGTCTTGACGTCTCGTTGGCACCAATATAATTACAGACCACGGGACCAGACAACACTACTTCATCCAGGACTCAGACCCGGAAACCCTTATACAAGTGCATCTCCGAGGTAGCATCGATTTCACTAGTAATTAAGTAATTAATACAATGTGTGTTATATATATAGTTCATGCACAGTTTCTTCGGCCTTTTTAAATCAAACCTTTGAAAAATCTCCCCATGTATGACGTGCTTCGTTGTTTCCAACATACGCCATGTATCACAAGCGTTTTATACTTGTGTTAACATAAAAGTTACTTTTTATTCTGTTAAATTGAAATGTTATAAATATTTTATTTGTAAATTATATTGCTTCGTTTATAAATAATTTTAAATAAAAACAGTGAGAAACATGTGTGTTGGTAGCGACTAGTAAGAAATAGTTCTTATACAAAATACTGTTTCACCAGAGCGCGCAGTAATCCGTTGCGTCGTCCCTCTGGTGTAATCATCCAGACTTAGTTAAGCTTAGTTTGCACGAGGCGGAGAAATATCCTGGAAGTAGAACTTTAGCAGGGCTTAAGAAAAGGCCGAAGATACCGTGAATCAACTATAGCGTTTACTCAGCCACTTAAATCATGTAAGTTTACATGGCTTACCATAGCGCTACTTGCTAGCAAAATTTGGAGGGAATCGGTCGACTGCCCTCGGGACGTGGAATAAAATCTCCATCTTCTTATCTTCATAAATGACGGACAAAAGGGTTATGTATTAGCTTAATCGACGTTTCTCGTAGATACTGACAGCATATCAAGTTGGGGTGAAATTGTTGACATGCAGGCCCATCACTTATTAAACTAGAATATTTACGTATCTATTATTTTGAAAATAGGCGACTACCTCCTTAAGTCATGAATTTAAATTGACTACAAAAGTATAACTTGTCACCTGGATTTGGTGGGAATCAGTTAATTGTTTTTCGAGATAGAATATAAAAGCTTAATTTTTCATGTGATACTTTCTTCCAAAATGGTGGACCGAAGAGAGTGTAGTAGCTTATTTGATGCTTATGGAAATACTGCCAGCAATCAAAATTAATTTTAATTTGGTTACATAGTTTCGTAGATATAGCATATTATGAAAACATGTTTACATTACCACTATTTTGAAAACCAATGCTTGACCGCCTTAAAACGTACCAATTTACATGGTTTTCCATAGTACTACTTCTTTGCCCAATTTGGTCCGGACCAGTTGATTGTTTCCCCGAGATATGACATTTAACTTCATTAATTCATAAGACGCTATCTTAAAAAAATTAGGACAAAAGAAGTTCTGCCTAAACACATTTGATGGTCGTAATGGATATTGTCAGCATACAAAGTTAAGATGGAATTTGTTACATGGTTTCGTAGATGTTTGTATGGTCGCCATTTTGGAAATAAGTGTCTTGACCTCTTAAAGTATGTCCGTTTATGTGGCATACTGTAATACTACATGTTTATATGGCTTACTGTAGTACTACCTGTTTATATGGCTTACTGTAGTACTACCTGTTTATATGGCTTACTGTAATACTACCTGTTTATATGGCTTACTGTAGTACTACCTGTTTATGTGGCTTACTGTAATACTACCTGTTTATGTGGCTTACTGTAGTACTACCTGTTTATATGGCTTACTGTAATACTACCTGTTTATATGGCTTACTGTAGTACTACCTGTCTATGTGGCATACTGTAATACTACCTGTTTATATGGCTTACTGTAGTACTACCTGTTTATATGGCTTACTGTAATACTACCTGTTTATATGGCTTACTTTAATACTACCTGTTTATATGGCTTACTGTAGTACTACCTGTCTATGTGGCATACTGTAATACTACCTGTTTATATGGCTTACTGTAGTACTACCTGTTTATATGGCTTACTGTAATACTACCTGTTTATATGGCTTACTGTAATACTACCTGTTTATATGGCTTACTGTAGTACTACCTGTTTATGTGGCTTACTGTAGTACTACCTGTTTATATGGCTTACTGTAGTACTACCTGTTTATGTGGCTTGCTGTAGTACTACCTGTTTATGTGGCTTACTGTAGTACTACCTGTTTATGTGGCTTACTGTAATACTACCTGTTTATGTGGCTTGCTGTAGTACTACCTGTTTCTATGGCTTACTGTAGTACTACTCGCTTGCCAATTTGGATAGGAATCGGTTGAGTGTTTCCTGAGACATGACATAAAACTTTATTTACTCAAGTGGCGCTACTGTACAAAATGGCGGACAAAAGAGGCTCTCTGTAGACATATTTGGTAACTATAAGGTAGTACCAGCATACAAAGCTAAGATGAAATTGGTTACATTGTTTTGTAGATGTGTATAGCATACTAAGCTTCAACATGTGTATGGTCTCCACTTTGAAAATTATAATTTTACCCCTTTGAAACGAATTAATTTATTTGGTATAACATGGTGCTATTTATTTGCCCAATTTGGTAGGAATCAGTTCATTGCTTCCCGAGTTATGAAATTAAAAGTTTTTTTCTTCATTTCATGCTATCTTACGAAATACCGGTCCTAAATGACTATGTGTTGGCATATTTGATTCTTAATAGATACTTCGGTACACAAAGTTTGATCGAAATTGGATGGGAAACGGTATCGTATGTGAAGCAGATAAACCTCAATCATTTATATGGAAGCATTTTAAAAATAAGCGTATTATATATTCAAATCGCACATGTTTACATGGCTAACAGTACAGTATTACTTATATGCCGTATTTGGTAAAAATCGGTTTAGTAATGTTCGAGATATAACATAAAAGCTTTAATTTTTCACGTAGAGCTATCTACCAAAAAGGCGAACCAATAACAATATCAATATCTTAATTCATGCTTAGATGGTGCACTGTCATCATACAAAATTTCGTCCATATCGGGTTCCTGAGCTATGGCTAACACCCAAAATAAAATAAAAAAGCAATTTTTAAAGTAAGCGATTGGCGTCGTCGAATGCTATAAAAGTCGATGTCGTTACTGAGTAGGTACTGCATGTCTGCCGAGTAGGTACTGCATGTCTGCCGAGTAGGTACTGCATGTCTGCCGAGTAGGTACTGCATGTGCGCCGACTAGGTACTGCATGTGCGCCGAGTAGGTACTGCATGTGCGCCGAGTAGGTACTGCATGTGCGCCGGGTAGGTACTGCATGTCTGCCGAGTAGGTACTGCATGTCTGCCGAGTAGGTACTGCATGTGCGCCGAGTAGGTACTGCATGTCTGCCGAGTAGGTACTGAATGTGCGCCGGGTAGCTACTGAATGTGTGCCGAGTAGGTACTGCATGTGCGCCGGGTAGCTACTGAATGTGTGCCGAGTATGTACTGCATGTGTGTCGAGTAGGTACTGCATGTCTGCCGAGTAGGTACTGCATGTGCGCCGAGTAGGTACTGCATGTGCGCCGAGTAGGTACTGCATGTCTGTCGAGTAGGTACTGCATGTGCGCCGAGTAGGTACTGCATGTGCGCCGGGTAGCTACTGCATGTGTGCCGAGTAGGTATTGAATGTGCGCCGGGTAGCTACTGAATGTGTGCCGAGTAGCTACTGCATGTGTGCCGGGTAGGTACTACATGTGTGCTGATTAGGTACTGCATGTGCGCCGAGTAGGTACTGCATGTGCGCCGATTAGGTACTGCATGTGTGCCGAGTAGCTACTGCATATGTGCCGAGTTTGGTCAAATTCGGTTCAAGCGTCCATAATTGATTTGGGACGGTCGTGGGGGGAGGGCGGGAACAGACACGAACGTCATCTCATAAGACTATACTTGCTTCGCCAAAACGTACATTAATATTAAGTTATTAACAAATCTCTTCTTTACCGAACTCAAGTTTCTTTCGAGTCGTGTGTGCTCAGTAAGACGAGCGCATTCATTATGCCTAACACTTTTCCTTTTAAATATCGGCTTCGCCCCTCCAGCAGGAGTTCTTCGTTTTCGCGTCATAATGTAGAATTCAGAGTAACTACTGACAATGTACGGCAGGCCCGTTTTATGGGCATGTGAGGCCCGTGGGGGCAACATAAATCTGAGGCCGTCTTTAGAGCTACAGTTAAGAAATTGTAGTTTTAAACCATGACACATTTATACGAAAGTTAATTATTTAGGTTCAATATTTTCAAGTAAAACACGGATGTAGGGTAGGTAGTAGCTAACAAAAAACGACAAGTATAAGTACTTTATTAAAATGCAGTCAGTCCATACTACTTCAAATGAAAAATAAGTTACTGTTGTGCCAGATATAATTAAAACATATACTTCAATTAGTAATATCCGCAGCAACCCCTGATGGTTAGATGATAATCTTAGAAAGTCAATTCAATGTAAATTATATCTTTTAATCCAAAAAAGTGGCCCCCCTGGAATGTGGGGCCCGGGGCAAATGCTCTTTTTGCTCTCCCTCGCCCCTAGACGCGGCCCTGGCGTACGGTTATAGTAAATTTATATTTGACGAGTTGTTTAATACTTCTGTGTGTCATTTCCATTGTGTTATCTGCTTGTTGTAAAAAAGTCGAGAAAAATATTTACATTTTATCGATAATTTCCTGCCTTTTTGCAAGCAGGAACTAACACACAGTGAAAATAAGATACAGAAGCATTAAACAACTAGTAGAATGTAAATTTTCTGTAGTAAAATGTTTCCAGTAATACCTCTGAAACTGAAATTATGACGCCAAAACGAAGAATTCCTGTATGATATCACGGTGCAGACGAGCCTTAATGTATGGACACGTACGTTCTCGAGCAGGTGATTCTAACGTACACAAGATTGCTTGTGAACCCAGCTTTACGGCAACCCTGGCAGGAATTTTGCATGTCGAAGGTTAAAAACATTTCCACTAACACTTTCTCCCATTAGTTGTTTGTTAAAATGATGGATTGTAATTATAAGGGACTTTTTTTTAACGTCCTCCGGTTTTATGCTTGAAAGCTCAGCAGGGGGCGGCTTACAAGCTAACGTATAACATATAACTTAATTAACATCCATGCCTTACCCGGGATTCAGACCCAGAGCCTCCCGAACCGCAGATCGGTTCCGCATCAACCGACTGCGCCACGGGAGGTCGGCAACATGATGGGAATTAACATCTCACAGGTGTTTGTTTCCTGTCCAACATTCACCTGACCCGTATGTAATCTCATAGAAGTAATTATCTGGAGATTCTTTGTCGTCTTTCAGTCCTAGCGAATGTTCACATGCTCTGCCAGTCTGGATCTGGTTCAACTTCACTGCAGCGCATCATTTTTTCGAATATAACTTCCTTAAAATGTAAGCGACTGACACAAACGCCCAAGTTAGCACATCAAGATAAGCCTTAATTATTGAAAGATATAAATGTTTTCAGTAGCAGTTAAATAATTATTGAAAACAATTTTTACACATTTTAATAGCCCGTTAACGATTTGAACAGCGCGTTCGCAGTTTCCAAATCTCTTCATAATAAAGTAGACGTAACTAGTAATTACATATACGCATATTTTTATAAGTATTTGCGATTCTGAAGTGAACTATTATGTTGTGGAACTTCTTTGCCGCACCTTTAAAAGTAATTGCATGGCTGGTTGGATGTCGAGTATTCGCCTGCACGAGAAACAGCAGTTAACGCATGGCTCTTGCTTGTTTACTAGAACACTCAATGGCAATCTGGCAGGTACCCGGCACTCGACTGACAGGATTATAGGCTGTTCACGGTAAAATGAGCACTTTTGAAAGCCCTGCTTAAGATCAACTTGTATACACGTTGTGTGTTCTTCCGCCTTGTGTAAAAGTAACATTGCCATGGGCCTCATCACTTTATTTACGCGTCGGTGAAGTGAGACTGCGAAATTATTAGAAAGTAAACATTGTACAAATATGCTCATTTTTACACTTCGGTGCATTAAAAAATACATAAAACTATGTATGTTATCACGAATGGTTACCTAGCACTTTTTATTCGACGTTAATATATGTAACTACATTTCCATCCATAGATACCAACTTTACTGGGCACATGTCACTCATTGCGCCCATTAAAATATACGCAGGTAGGGGCAGTGACTTTTTCTAAAGTTGATTTCAATTCAAAAGTGCTTATTTTATCGTGAAAAGCCTTTACTAGTGGGTTAATGGGGGGAGAGGGCGGAAGAAGATGGTACAGATGTCTTTTATGGATCAAAATAAATAAAAAAAAAGCAATTGATGTTGTGGACTAGAACGACGAAGTCAGTTGAATGTGCCACGTCACTTGTCACAAGACTACACTGTGGAGAAACAAAGAAATATCTGCAGACTAATCTGGGAACATCCTATAGAGAAAAAGTTGTGACGACCGTTTACCGACTGTGGACACATATCCTTAGGGCGAGTACTCACTGGCATTCATCTGCACACATACAAGATGGTAACTGTATGCGTGCGAGCTGAATGTGGACTCTATGCATGCCGTAGACGGAATGTTTATCATCTCTTCTGCAAACAGCCTGCATACAGTTCACACACTGTTGAATGTGTTTTGTTTATTTATGTATACTTATTTACAAATGTATACTATTTAACATGTCTACAGTCGCTTATTTTTTGGCGAATTTGAATATATCAGAACCGGTGATTACGTTTCTAGGCCTCTTTGCTACATGAGAATTAATAGGAATATATCCCCGAAATATTTCAAATTTTGTTTGCTAGCAGCCTATCTATGGAGACTATTCGATAAGAATATTTCTACACGGTTAGATAAAATGTCATTTAATTCAAATTCCACATTGTCACAGGAATTTTACATGTATACCAACACACCCTGACTAAGAGCACTAAACGTTGCAATGTAAATACTGGAAAATAATTGTCATGAGGCATTTTAAATATTTCAAAAGAACACGAACTGACTGGGATTTGACAACCGCATCTCGGCCTACCTTACGCCCATCGACATTAAGACTAAAAATAAATACATTTGAGTTTCTTGGTCGAAACACGAATAATTCAACGTTAAAAAGAAGTGAAATGTTTTCTTACGAAGCTAAGTTTTCCAAATATTTGCAAAAACCCGTCCATACCAGGATACAAGGATCATAGTTAGTTCGTTCTTCGCAATGTTACGAATATGTATTCAAAGACGATAACCTATGCGCTAGGCATCCCTCACAGCATTTTAACTCGCTACACTTTTGTATTTTACTTAGCGACACTAGTAGTTGTGAAATGTATGTTCAGGCTCAAGCTGCACCTGGCGCAGGAATGAAGGATTGGCGGCGGCTATCTTTGATGTCGTCGTGCGGAACTTCATGCTCTGTTATCCCTGCGGCGGCGGCTATCTTGTCAGCCAGTAAACTGGCGGTAATCTTGTCAGTATGCCGGGGGCCATTTTATCAGCCAGTACGTCTCTTCCTGCTCTTGAATTCCGTCTCGAATCTTCCTGATCACTCATTCGTCTCTGATGGCGTCCATCTTGGATTTCACTTCTGAGGGTTTCCTCGGTGTTCCCCCAAGTTTTCTTTATTTCGCATTCCGTCGCTTTTTTCTCTCTCTTCCTTCGTTCTCTCTTGTTGCCGTAGGGTTTTCTCGGGATTCTCCCAAGTTTTCTTACTTTTATATTACACATTTTTACCCTTGTTCTTTCTCTTTCTCTCTTCCTTCGTTCTCTCTTATTCCGGGAGGGGTTTTCTCATATTCCATCCATGTCCTCGTCCATCTCGTTTGTCGTCTGCTGGAGTCGGATATCTTGTTTGTTGTCTGCTGGAGTCGTGGGGTTTCGTTGCGATGACCTTTGGATCGCCAGTCCGGTGTGCTAACCACGAGACCACCGTCGCATGTGGACCTATAGGAGTTGAAATAAGCCATATGAGAGAGAGAGAGCATGTATGTGTGTGTGTGCACTCGCCGGACAAACATGTAATGTGAGGAAAATCTATTCGTCTCGCACCCATCTTGTTTGTCGTCTGCTGGAGGCATCCATCTTATTTGTTGTGATCGTCTGCTGGTGGCATCCATCTTGATCTACATATAAGCATAGTTGGCTGTTATTTCCAAACCGTTTAAGTTATAGTTGTTAAATTCATAATGTAGTAATCGGCCCCGACAACGAAAGGGACCATGGGACTAAGTATACCCTACGTCTAGCTGTAAGTATAGTTGACTGCAATTTCCGAACCAGTTGAGATACAACTACCAAAATAAATAATGTAGGCAACACCCCTGACAGTGAAAAGGGTCGAAGAGTGAAGTACGACTTAAGCACACATATAAGTATAGTACCAAAGTTAGCTTTTCACACACTGCAGTTAGCACTGCATACACACCAGTTAGCAATGCAGTTAGCACAGCTGTTAGCATCATTTGCATCACAGTTAGCATCATCACAAAACAAGCCATGTATGCCTTTAACCTCATCGATCATGCAGCTATGACCTACATCATCACTAACTGGTTGTCGCTGGTGCCGAGTCTATGATCAAATCTCCATCAAATTATAAATACGCTCCTTTTATACAGGAGAGCCACATGAATCTGTACCGACACCTGCTCTACGTCCTCGCGCAGTACATGAACGCGAGCAGCACCGACGCTCGGGGTAAATATTTCGTTCTTGCACATGTACACGCCCCTGACTCGCAGCAGAGGTATCACCTCCGACAGTGAAAATGGCCTCACGTCCATTTTTGACCTAAGCATAGGAGTAGGACATCATGTCGAAAGGAAATAAAGGTAGGCGCACACACAATTACAAGCATATCATAGTCAGCAGTTACCGATGCATGCAGATGAGGTTTGAAATAGCATACATACACAATGGACTGCACACACTCATCAATCACCTAACGACATGATCGTAGTCTGCTATCACAAGCGTTTATATATATATATATCAGCATGATTGATTTAAATTTCTTCTCAATTCCAAAATTCATATGAGAAAAAAGTTAAGGCAATCATGCTGCTAGCAAGATGTATGTAGTCTAATGGAGGGGTGGAGGGGGGTTAACAGCATAATGCTGTGACCTGTCCTGAGGATGAATCAGGCCATGCATTAACATGGGGGAACAAGGGTAGCTCAAAGGAAAAGCAATCAGATACAAAATATTACTTTTATTAAATACTAAGTTTACAATCACGCCTCAAGTAGGCGTCTCAAGGAACAATCAGACTCTACAAGCAATCAGCTACAATTAGCAATATATCTCGATAGTTAACATCTCACAAAGGGCACCGATGCCCGTAATCAAGCTCAAGGTAGCATAATGTTATTAAGGCGAAATTATGCTCAGAGGGAGCTAAGCTGTCACAAGTCCCGCACCGCAGCGTGCCTTAAGTCGCCCTACCAGGGATTAGATGATTACCCTTTTATCATCGCAGACTCGCAGCAGCTCTCTCGATGGCGGGCTTGTCGAGCGTCGAAGGCGGACCATGGTCTGCGATCCTCTCGTCTCGTTGTCCTCGGGCAGAGCCTCTGGCAGCGGCAGGCAAGATGGCACACTCAGAGCTGCCATCGCTCTGAGCTTTTATACTCCTTTCCTGACCTCGCACTCAATCCCCCAGTATGTGTTATTTAAAACAAAGGCTCGGCTGGCCGAGGTCGCTCTGCGCCTTGCCTCTGCGCGCCGCTGAGCAACCCTTGCAGGAGCCAGCCATAGCAAGGCCCCCTCTCGCATGAGCATCCAGACGCCCTCGTCTGGAGCATGGGGTAGAACGGTGTGGGGTATCGGCTGGGTCAGGTCAGGTGATCGGTTCAGGAAGCGAAATTGTAGTACAGTGGGCGGCCAACTCCTGTTGGAATCGTGGAGCCCGCCGGAAAGAGCTTCTAATAGGCATGGTGTCAATTATGGAAGTATTACTGACTGAGTGATTCCCCCCCCCCCACCACCACCCAATTCGTAGACTCCCTAAGGCGATGTTAGGCACACAGGATCGGGCATGAGTTACATAGTTTGCAGCCTTAGGAATGGCAATGCTAGATCATTTGTGTTTCTCTTTAAGAACAATAGGGTAAAACAAATTCTTTATACACTAGTTAATTTGTATTACATGGTATTATGTTCCAAGAGACTTATACATTTCAATAAAACTAGGCAACTTACATGTTTTGAAGACTATTTCGCTTTATCAGTACCCTCTCAATCTATGTACTGTTAACATGGATTATTACTCAGACAAATTTTTCAATATTTATGTACAATTATTTTTACATCTAGTGATAGGTATCTCTGGATAGCCAGAGTATGGTAATGTTTGTCACATGTTATACCTTAGTGCTTACCTCTATTACAATACAGGTATTCGTAGCCTTATATGGCACTGTACATATACATGTTTTGTGATTTTTTTATTTACAAATTGTCGTAAAGGAAATATCAAAATTTATCAATAATTTACAATAACAATTTTACCATTATATTCAATGGAATTCAATAATAATTTTCTAATTCTAAACTTGGGTTGTGCCGGCACCTAACTTAGTTGGTGGCCGCTATTGTTTTTGTGTTGGTTCAACAGAATGGGGAAGGTAGTGCTCGACTCCGCTTTGAAATTATAAACCCCTTAGAAATTGAACAATTTTAATATTAAACCTGGTGTCGAACACGTTAGGTTGGGAATGTAAGTAGAGTGCTCTTAAAGAACACAACATTATACAATAGCTACGGGGTTTTATCTCAGTCTTATTAAATTGATGCAATAGTCATAGTATTACTGATATATTTAATTAACTGTAACCAAAATAGTTTCATATATACGACTTTGTGTTTATAACATGTTATATTTTCCACATACTATATAACTAAGCTTATTTAAAGGAACAGTTATTGTTACAGACAAGTGAAATTCTTGATATATACATTTGCGAAGCTTATTCTAGCGTAATATTTATAAGACAAAAGTAATTACGTTTATTGGGGCCCCAAAACTTAGTTTTATGGCGAAACTCGCCGCATGGCTTGTGGAATGCCACCGAGTGCATTGTAGTGCGTGATTGCAGTACTGTCGTGATCTGGGTGTGTAACTGATGCACTCTACTGTTTCCTTGGTGCTCTAGTGAGCCTGCTGTTGCAACATTTGTCTCAGTACTTTTAACACTGACACCTAGATATCGCTGTGTTACTCAATTGTCTGCAGCGCTAAAACCTTTGCGCACGGCATGACTGAAATCAGTACTGTGCCACCAAAAAAATATATCTTTATATATTAAATTATCCTTACAGGACGTTTTAGCATAGCACATGAGAAAGACTAGTATCACCTTATTTTATGCTCATATTTCGTTCAACTTAATCGCTTAGGCGACTGAAATCGCCTGAGTGTTAGTTCTGGTCATGTGTGTACACACACTTTATACGTCCTATGTTTTTCTGAGCACAATTATGTATTCTCCGTTAATAATGACTTGAGTGTTTCCTCGCTTTCTTAATTACAAAATGGAACAGTCCATTGCTATCACTAAACTGCCTTCCTTTGTGTATAACTGCCTGAAGAATTACGGCTGTGCCGCTCTGCGCCATGTTATTCATCAATATTACAATCTTAATCAACTTTTAATATATTACTGCTAATACCATCGTTAGAATGATAATAGTTGAAAAGCTGATATAATTATAGTGTTCCTGAGATAACACAGAGAACACGTGTGTCTGATAAAATGCAGATCTAGTCTCAGAGTACATTATAGTGGGGAGTTCTGCGTGAGTAATCTTCCACTTATCGTTAATAGTGTCATTTACTGAATAAAAATAAATGCCTTCGCTTGCTTTCAACTGCTGTACCTCAAATTCATTATTATGTAGCCATTGTACTGGAAAGATCGTGTGCGAAATTCCTAATTTTGGGCCCTTAATATCACAAACATGGGTGGCTTTAATAATAGTTACTTTGTCTGAGGTGATTTCACAGCCACAGGATACGCGAATTTCTATAGTCCCTACCTTAGAGCTGTGGATTACTTTACTGAGCGACTTGTTGTTGCATCTAAGTACCAGTTCACCAGGTGTGTTTGTTATCGCGTAGTGGTGGGGTTCGATCGTGTGAACAGGTAGTAAATTTCCTGGCTCGCATTGAAATTTAAAGTTTTGGAACAAACTTTGAAGCTCATTGAGATAAATTGCAGTCTTCAAACAATTTGATTGTGGGTTGTCAACTATTTGCTTAAAGAGGAACTAGATGCCTTTGGCTTGTTCGGGTGTATCGTAAAGTTCCCTAATTTCTTGTGTGGTAATGTCAATAGCTATTATGTTGGAAGGGGTTCCTACAATGCATGTTTCATTATTATATTGGTAAGGGGCGTTCGTAGTACGAAAGAATTCACACATGCTTTTAATATCTTTCAATGGGACCTGTATTTTTATCATCATTTGTGTGGGCGATAGTATGCATTCGGTTATGGGGATGTATAGTATGTTAACATATCTTTGGTAGGGATACTTAATTTTAAGCCTAGGGTGTAGACTTGTTCCTGTAACTTAAGAAGATCTGACTTTAATGTTTCTTTTGACATGGCTTCGAGTGGTAAAAACTCCTGTTGACATTGCTGGATATACGTGCTAATCCTCAGTTCATTAATAACATTATTTATTATTTCCAGCACCATACTAGTGAGTAATTGAGATTGAATTAGAGAGGTCTCTATTTCTCTGTTTTGATTATTTAATTGACGGGACATCGCCTCAAAGTTTCTACTAAGATCATTTACCTTGTTTTTGACTTAACCCTTTATTTGTGAAATGTTATATATAGTAATATTAAGATTGTTGTTAGTTATGATATCGTTATTTTCCAACTCATTTAATTGCAAGGCTAGTGATTCTTCATTAGTGAGGAGGGATTTTAGGTGACAGGTTGTGAGAATGTCGCAACACCATGTTACTGCATCTGCAAGGAAGGTAATACCAAGTTTTCTTTTATTTGACACAGAAACCTCGGATATAAATTCTTGTAAAATATTTGGAGTTGTTTCGCTGAAAAATTGGCGTAAATGATCAACATTTTTGCAGACAATAGTGTTCTTGGTGGTACAGGCCTTGTGATACCACACATCAATGTTGCTGGGAGCAGCTGGTTGGTGAAGCGGTATAGTGTAGGCCAGGGGAATGGTCTCTTCATAATGAATATCCGGAGAAAGTTCTTGGAAATATATGCCACTGTGAGTCTTGAATAAGTAAGCTCCTGGTGATGCCGACACTGTGTGGGATGTAATCAACAGCAGCAGCCCCACACTCGTCTTTCCCATTCCAATGTCGCGTTACCTGTAACACACATGATTTTATTAATGCCTTATATTAGCAAATGTAATGTTTCTGGTATTGACTGTGTCAATCTTTATTTGCCCTCGTTTCTTTATTTCAATTGCAATTGTCGATGGGCCCAATATATCACGGATCCGGTATGGGCTGTGATATTTTAAGTTGAGAGCCTTTTGTCTCGCATGGGTTTTTATCCAAATGAACTGTCCGATTTTTAATTCAGTGGGTCGAAATTTTTTGTCGAAATTTTTTTTTTTTTGTTGTTTTTGAGATTCGAGTGGGTTCGCATGAGTTTGTTCAAGGGTTTGGTGGAGTTGCTCACACCAGTCTGCTACACGCTGCAAAAACATGTGGGCTACGACGTGACATGACTGAAGGGCTTCGACACAGTTCAATAGGAAAAATGGGGAGAATTTTGTACTCCTATTCATAGTGGACTTATAGTTAAATACTATGTATTGGACGTATTCGTCCCAATGTGCCTGGTCTTCATTGGCGCATGCTGCGAGTTGTTGCGACAGAACCTTTTTAACCTTTTCGGTCAGCCTGTTACAAGCTGGATTATACGCTGTTGTTTGCATTTTCTTTATTTGTAACTTTTGTAATAACTCAACAATAAGGGAGGGGCTGCGATAGGTGTCTGATTACTGTGTTTGACCTTCTGGCAAGTAGGGCAGTTGTTTATATAGTTTTTAACGTCCTTAGTCATTGTGTCCCAATAGTATTGATTTTTAATTTTTTGTAACGTTTTAAACTGGCCGAAATGCCCTGTGCCTAATAAAGCATCATGGTGGGCCATTATAGTTTCTGGTACATAGTACTGTGGCACTAAGTTTAAGCTTTTCTCCCCATTCGGGGTGTCAACTTTATAATATATTTCGTTGTTTCCGGTGACACCATACCGCCTTGTTAGTCGTATGTATTTTGAATTCACGTTTTGTGGTTCTGTGAGGGCGGTTCTGAGTTGTGTGATGTGGGGGTCATTTGCGTATTCTGCTAAAAAATGGCGATGATTGTGCTTGTGTAATGGGTGCCAGGAATAGGTATGTGTCATCTTCGACTTTTATATATTCCTGCTCGCGAATATAAATGGAGTGGTAGTGTGATTTGGAATTGTTTTTAGAAATGACAATCTTGCAATTTAAACGGGGGTCAATACAAGTTGATTTAATTTTATTTGTGTGTCCTTCTATAATGATTTTAATGTGATTTTTTCAATTTCTTTTGAGGGTAAATATTCTTCGTTTGTTATTATTTTCGCTATGCGGGTTTTGTCGGTTGCAGTGGATTTCTGGTTTTATTAGGTTTTTGATCTCATGCGAATTATTGGTAATGTATTTAGCGATACTGTGTTTGACTTCGTCATCCTTATTCGAATTTTGTAACAATGTCTCCGCGACAGTATTGTAAAGGAAGTGCAGTTAGTGTATTATTTTTTTATGGCGTAGTATTGATTCTCTACTTGAATATGTGTTAACTCGGCTTTACCTGTAGTGGGAATTCTACTCATAGCGTCCGCTAGTGTGTTTAATTTTTCTTTAACTATCTTTGCTTCGAATTCGTACTCAGAAAGCCCTATTGCTAATTTTTTAATTCGTATGTTGTGTTCGGCTATTGCCTTTAAGTACCGAAGGCTGGCGTGGTCTGTCTCGATTGTGAATTTTCGCCCATATAAGTATTGTTTGAAATATATGACAAAATATTTAATGGCCGACAGCTCGCGTTCCATCGCCGACCTTTTTTTTTTTTCTTCATTCAATGAGAGTTTTTTCGATGCGAACGCGATAATACTGTGGTCTTTACTGTCTGGTATTTCTTCTATAAGGACGGCGCCTATCACTGTCTGAGACGTGTCACAGGCTAGTATTGTGTGTCGCTCCTGCTGAAATTTTGCTAGAATGGGCGGGTTTATTAGGGCTGTTTTAAGATTTTCGAATGCTATCTGGTGTTATTCTTTCCATTGGAATGGTGTTGACTCTTTAATGAGGCCTATAAGGAGTTCGACTAGTTTGACATAGTTGGGTATATACCTTCTTAACTATAATGTTAATTGCAAAAATGTTCATAACTGTTTAAGATTCTTTGGGGGTGCCATATGTTTGATTGCCTCGATTTTATCGGGGTCCGTGCGTATCCCTTTTGGTGTTATATAGTGCCCTAGTATTTTGATTTCTTGTTGTGCGAAGTGACATTTCTTGGAATGGATTTTGGCATATTTACATAATCTATTCATTACTTTGCTAATGTTGTCAATGTTTTCCCGAAATGTGTTTACTATAATAAAAATATCGCCAATATATGCTACTGCTGTGTTCCAGCGTAGGGGCCCAAGCATGATGTCCCCAAATTTTGAAAATAATTTGGGCTTGTGACCAACTCCATAGGCATACGGGTATACTCATTTAAGCCTACGCCACCATGCTAAAAGTGAGTTTTTCCCTATCTTGCTCCCTTATTGGGATAGCATAAAAACCGCAGAACATACCTATAGATGAAATATACTTGGAATTTTGGAGTGTGTTAATTATATCTTTGGTTCTGGGGATGGGGTATTGAACCTTTTTTTAATGTTGGTTAAGTAGCCTAAAGTACGTTAAAAATCTTATGCCACCTTGGCGTTTCTTTATGACTAGACTTGGAATGGCATAAGAGGAGTCAGATGGAGTTATTATCTGTGCGTCAAGCATCTGTTGGATATGTTCGAGTACTTGTTCGTGTAGTTGTGGATTTATTCTGTAAAGTCTAGTGTGAACAGGTTTGTTAGTAGTTACTTCTAATTTAATTCCACAATCTTTAACTGCTGTTAATTCATGTTACTTGCAAAGGGATCTTTGTATTTATGTAGTAATTCTCTGATTTGTGTTTTCATGTGTGAGGTTAGGTTTTCATTTATGCTACCTGGAGCAGTAGTATCCTTCAGGTTGTCCAGAGATTCGATTTTATTAATTTAATATTCGATACAATTGTTTGTTTCACAATACAGTTGATATGTATTTATTGGTATTTCAATAACTCTTTTATTTCAATAACTATTTTATTGTGATAAGAGTGTATGTTCATTACATCTTTGTTGAGTATTGGTACTATGTCATATCTTTTAATGAGATCTATTCCCAATATATATAATTTTAAATTATCAATTAAAAGGAAGTCTTGATTGAAATTGTGCGTCACTATATTAATATTCAAATTGGTTTTGTATTTGGGTAAGTCAATATCTGTTGTAGCTCCTACTAATGTAAACTGTTTTTTAACTGCGGTAACAAGGAGTTGTAAAGGGCATTAACGACAACTTGACCGTTGAAGAGACTGTTAAGGGTTAATTGACACTGTAAGGAGGAGTTATAAATGTGGCACTTAGAGTGTTAGGCCAGAATAATAAATAGTATAAATCAGTGTCATTAATTTCTAGTACCACATCTACTGACATACTTATGTTCTATGCAGTATACTTACTAATTGATATTGGATATATGGTCACTAAATATACTAACACACTTAAATACTCTCTTTTTAGGCATGTCATTTGCCCAAGGACTCGAACAAGTATATTTTATTGTTTTCGCTTCACTTCTGTTCTATCTAAAGAGTGTAAACATTAAGTTCCCCTCTCACACTTGCTTCAGTTTGCAACTTCACCATCTGACTCGTAGATGTTTGTTTATATTGTAACACCGACAAATAAACCTGGCACTCTATAGATCTTGGAGCATATGGTGTAGCTAAATATATTTACAATAAAAAATGCGTATCTAAAATGAAAAAGTAATACATTAAAATACAGTACCTAATAATGCTGGAATGCCTATATTCAAGTGAATATATAGCATTGAATTATAATTTGGACAAACTAGAAATATTAGGAAGAGAAATGAAAAATACTAAGCCCACGGAAAAATACAGAAGGCTGGAAATTGAGCAGTAATGATTAAATATATCAAAATATATAAAATACAACAGGAGGCGTATTTCCGTGGTTGAATTGGTAACAGACTGGTAACCAGCATTCACAACGATGTGTTCACATCGCGAAAATGCTTATTGTAAACACAGATGGCAAACCTCAGTTGGAGGGATCTTCGAAACTCTGCAATCACTATAATTGTGTTAGAAATAGACATGGAATATATGGAAGTGTTAATTTAATTGAATACCGAGACTAACATGTACTTCTCACCTGAAAATAATACCATTCACATGTCAGAAATGCAGTTCGAGTTACAATGAAGAAAAGCATATATTAAAATTTCACTAAGACTCACCTGTGTGTTTTCTTTAATGTATGAACCTATCCATGATCATATCTATGAGTTGTTTGGTTTGTTGTGAGAATCAACTGTGTATCGTGTATTACAATGTAGTGTACATATTTGCTTAATAAAGCCTAGTTCAGGTCATGCGGTTCTTCATAACAGACTCGAAGTATACAAAAATTTCCTAATTTCGTCCCGAAATAAGGCACCATCTTCATTTTGAACTACCGAATACTCATCCATTTTGAACATCAAAAGGCAAGCATGTGGTAATGCAAGTTGCAAATGCTGTAGAGAAACTTGGAATTCAAAACGATGAGTAGGATACATCAACATCAGGCTAACAATTATATTAATGTGCTCCTGACTGCATTAGCCAAAAATTGTGAACACTGGTTACCCCGGTCACTGTGCATTCACAACAAGACGGTGAACAGGAACGCAAACAGGAGAGAAAAAGAAGACTGATATTTGTGGATATTTGTACAGAATGGATGAAAATAGATTAAGATCTCCAAATATCTTTACAATGATTTCAACATGTTGGATTCAAGATGCCAAGAAAGATTTAGAAAGAAAAAATTGAAGTAGAAAAAGCTAAATAATAAATAAATTTTGAAGGGAAGAGTTTTAAATATTGAATGTCTCCAAGGTCGGAGAGAGAAAAAAACAGGTTCAGAATAGTCCAAAAAAAACACAGTAAAAAAATGAAAGCAAATTAGAAGAAAAGGAAAGAACAAATGACGAGGAATTGAAATTGACATGAGGTCCCTAGATGGCCCAATGGAAATAAAAAAATACTATTCAATTTTTATCGAATTCAGTACACACTAAGATGCATCTGCATTGGTCAAACTTAAGTATTGTAGCTGTTGTATCCATAGAGTGAACACGAGGTGGGGCGATCACACTGGTCCTAACATCGAACTGCTTTTCTGCCAATATGACTGTCATAAACGACGTGTATAGGACTTGAGGTTAGAACATTGTTTATATTGACAAGTGCTTTAAGATGTTTGTATAATTCCTCAAACTAATTTGTAATGCATTTTAGTCAGATTAAAATCAGTAAAAGTATTTTATTCATATAAATAGGCTTGTCTTTCGAAAATTAAGAAGTAAACAAACACTTTCAACACTATTGACCACGTGACTTTGTCAGTATCTAGTATTGGTGTGGGGTAAGTCAATGTTTGATACATGTTCAGAAGATGTAGTAATAATATCGGTCTACCACATCTTTAGTCTAATGATTGTGTCAGTTGAATTTTGGGAGACTACTACTTCGGTTAATGCTTATTGCCAAAGTTGTCAGAGTGAAAAAAAAAAAACAGATGGCGGGTGTGTGTGTTGTGTGCATACAGAGGCACGCGAACATGGTGGCAGAGACATGCGCTGTGTGCACGCAACCAGCCAATCAGCGCTGTGGCGGCTGCCACGTCACCTATTACTGTTCCCGTGACCACCAGAAGACCGACTGGAAGGATCACCGCCACCAGTGCAAGCCGCGCTGCTTCAAGGTAATTATTGCATCTCACTTTGTCCTCAACATGGCACACCGACATATGGGTTATCTGCTTGGGAACAGAAATGTAACATTCACCAAGCCAACAGCCAGTAAAATATTGGTTTGTATATGGTCAAAAATATATTTAGTTGCCCAAACAAAATATTGTGTTGAATAAACAAAACTTGAAAAGCCATAAAATTAAATTTTTTCAACTCACAAAATACACGTTTGAACAAACAAAACCTCTATGAGTGGCCAAAAGAAATTAGACTGTCAAAAAAATATTTAGTTGAATCAACTGTACACAAACACCTCACAAAATGTTTGGAATATACATACAGAATGCACAAACATATAAATGCGAGCATAGCAATTAGTCGCAGCATTGCCAATGCTGATTTTATTTAACCCACATGTATAAGCTAAAATACCTGCTTTTACCCACAAGTCGGCAAAAAGAATTGATGGGCAAAAAATGCCTTTAAAAATACTAAACAAAGGTGAATTTTGTGTACATAGGGGATATGTACATAAGGAAGTGTACATGTAAAATTAAGAAAAGAGTGGTTTACAGAGACATTATTCTTTGTGAAGCCAACATAACATTATAAATTACACAAATATATTACTGAAAACTGACTGATATTCCACCATTGAGATCACAGACACTGGCTGATGGCATTAATTTGCTACTGAGCAGTATCCTTAGTGCAAACAGTAGAAAAGGCAATGTAACTGATTATGTAACCTTTACGTTGGTTGGTATATTAATTTTACATTTTATTTCATTCCGTTGAGCCCATAGATTGTCTCGACATTTAAAGGACAACTGGGACATGAGGTATGTCAATTTGTTACATATACATTTTTAACATCATGGAAAAATAATTACAGCAGAAAATAAATAGTCCTCCCGAAAGGAACCTTTATTATAGTTTCCACTAAATACAGGTGTTTTCACATCAACACTGATAATGCTATCATCACCACTGTTACATGTGTGACTTTATATATATATATATATATATATATATATATATATATATATATATATATATATATATAATGTGTCACAGTATCGGCTATCACTCTTACCATACTTCAAAATATTGGTTAATCGAATCACCAGATTTACTGAGTTAAGTGTAAAATAAAGAACAGTTGCGAGTCTTATAGGCCCTCAAAATATTAACACGTAGATTCAAAGTGAAGATGCCTGAAGAGGATTATTTTTTTCCAGCCTTCCCTATCTCTAAGTGTTACGTGTAATCCCGAGGTAGAATGGGAGCTAAACATGTGTCAGGGCGAACCCCCTACACCCACAGGAGAGGGAAGTCATGCAAGAAGACGTGCATCGTAGCATAGAGGGATTGGGCAGCCATGGCTGCGATTGGGGCCATGACTACCTCCCTAAGTTTACCAATAGTAAACCTATTACTAAGAAGATAAAGGGAAATGCCTGCATAGTACCGTAAAAACCCTTTCGACAGAAAATAATTCAAAATCATTACATACATTATAGAAATGCTACATGAAACAGAGTGTATTGAAAACATGCTCTTTAATAGTAGGGATTAAAAACTAGTAGAGAATGGTGGGTTCTTCCTTTAATTGATTTACACTGATTTAACCAGAGTAATGCTTCCACATTATCCTGGTGAGGGAAGTGACGCTATTGGGCCTCTTCCCCCCGAATCCCCAGTAGATCCTGAATTTAAGGACGAAAGAAAATGAGCTGCCAGTAGGTGTTAGCAGGGCCGACACTAACTGGGTTTTACTAGACCGGGAAGAGACTGTAAGAACCTGTAGAAAGGAAAGATTAAACTAACCTAAATGACTTAGGCCTATTACTAACATATGTCCTCGGGGACATATGTGTGTAATTATGCTGTGCTACCTCATAGCGACTCATCTCTGTAGCCATGGGTTGTAACAAAGCCTGTATACGGCCATGAAGCTGTGACTGCACGAAGCTTCGCATGAGGCAGAGGGGTGGATGATTTCTTCTCTCTTGCTAGGGGACTCTCACCAGCTGCCGCAGAGAGCACACAGTCACCACAAGTCTCTGCAGATATTCGCAGATTGACTGACCAGAGACCGCCTTGGAATCTGCAGTGGCGAACGGGCCATACATACATGCAGTTGGCTTAGGATGAGAGGTGTAAAACTAACCTAATAATAATACTAGTAGAAATAAAATCATTTCAACTAGACTGAGCTTTCCTTTCAGTACAGCTTAGATTAGTCTACTGCATTAGATACAAGAGGCTGCGTAGATGCTATGATAGGCCTGGAAGTGTGTTAAATGTAGTGCTAAAGGGGCCTATGCACTAGAAGCTATTTGGGTCTGCATGCAAGTATCTAATTGGGACATAATCGTGATGCATTTGCTGCCATTCTCAGGCATTTATTTTGCACCATCTGCAATTTATTTAAATGGGTTTATGCACAGTAAGCCCATGCTGGGGCTGCATAAGTGATAATACGTCGGTTCATGGTTTGATGTAAACAAATCCCATTTTTCTGCGACAATCCTGAATCGCGATTTAGAAACGAACATAAGGCTGACATGCGGCCATAAGCAACTTTTCGCTTAGCCTCCATGTGGAATTGCCCTGTCAGCTTTTTATCCACAATGAGACCTAGGTATTTCACCTCATCTTTGAAAGGGATATTCTCTCCGAAGAAAGTGAGCTTGAGCAGGGGAGAGATTTAGAGGGGAGCAGTGGCGCGCGAAGACCATCGCCTCGCATTTACCCATGTTTATTTTTATCCAACACACGAGAAAATAATATTACATCTCAGTGAGCTGTGCCTGGGCACCCTGAATGGCAAGTTCAGCTCTGCAGGACCTGGTATAGGTAGAGCATGTCATCAACATAAATACCCAAATTAATGTGCCAAGTAAGGGGCGCGGAATATCGTGTGTGTGTGTGTGTGTGTGTGTGTGTGTGTATATATATATATATATATATATATATATATATATATATATATCCAGTTCAGTAAACTGTTGTTCAGAGTATAGCATGAGAAACTAACTAAAAGTCTCTATATGTGCTGCATAAGCATTTGAAGGTAAGATTTTGATTTAGCTTTCGTTCGTATGACCATTTGATTCGACATAGACAAAGTTTTCACATCACTGCACAAAATCAACACACTGGTTAGAAACATACCACATTCCTATGCTGTGTCAAAAGTCAAATAGCCAAAAGCTAATTTAAATCTCAAGTGAGTATATACAGTGGCAGTTTGCATCCACGACAATTAGTATATACCAATATTTTATTTCGAGCAAGCAGTTGGCATTGTAAGATTGGCATTAACTCGATAGTCTTATATGTGCAGCTGTCTACATGCAATATTAATTTATTTGCTATGTGATGTAATTTTCTGAAGATAACTATCAGCTTTATTACTCCAACTTCCAGATTTCTCGAGTGATACACTCCTGGCAACAACCCTGTCCCATTGGAATAAACTGCGTGTTCTCTTCACACAACTTGTTCATGATGCTTCACCTGCTTTTGGCCCACGAACAGCTACTTACCCAAGATGGGTTCGATTAGTCACCCTTATTCTAACACCTGTAACACAATTATAAGAAATTATCAATAATTTTGGAACAGTGGCAGTCCATTCCAGGTACGGTACCTCAGCATTAGGCCTAGCAGCAAATATAATTGCTGGAGTTTTAAATTTATGAGTAAATTCTACTTAAATATGATTTATTTCTGTGTTTTCCTATCAAATAATATTAAACTTTTGAAAAATCAGTTTGCTATTGTACATTGCTGTTTTAAGTATTTGACATGCTGGGGTAGTTAACAAATATCACTAATTTCTTTTAGCAGAAGTCTCACTTAACAATTCATTGGTGTCTTTCCAAAAATATGAACTCGTATGTATGGGATGAGTCATACTTTTCCAGTAGTAATTTACTTAATAGGGTACCAAACATATCCCAAGATATCAATAAGAAGAGAAATGAGCTGAATATAACGAGTAAATGAGAAGTGTGACAGAGAGACAGGGATGAGAGAGTGTGTGCTATAACATTGCAGGTGATGTATTGTGCAGGTGTGTGAGAATGCAGTGTTGGGGCGACACCTGGTGGCCACCCGCGACATCCGCGCTGGGGAGGTGGTGCTGCGAGAGTGCCCCCTGGTGGCTGGACCAGCACAGATCACCGCCCCAGTCTGCCTCGGCTGTTATGTGCTGCTTTCTGAGCAGAGTGCGCAGCCCTGCTCTGCATGTGGCTGGCCCGTTTGTAGCCGTGCCTGCGAAACCAGCGCTGCACATGCCCCAGAGTGTTACATCACTACTGCTCGCCGTGGAGCTAAGGTTAGTCAGTCTCAGATGCCTGCCTGCCTGCCTGTCTATCAGGTAAAACATCACTCATGTACCTCAGTACAGTCATCATATCAGTTATATTTACTAACCTTCTGTAAGTTTAAATTACTTACTTTTTTTACTTTTAAACCACGTCCTGCTAAAACAGGAGGTTGACCATCTGGGAGTTGAGCTTGACTGCCAGCTAAATAGAAGTGACTGTTTCACCACTCTTGTCTATGCTTCTGTTTGTAATCGGAATGTTTTGTTGTGATTAAATGATTTTTTTATATGTTGGTAACAAAAGTTACTAAAAGCTTGTGATTTTTCAAGTTTGATCTGTTTTAGGAACTAAGTTTTCAACAAATTTAAGTAAAATTTTCTTTTTTGAATATATTAACTTCCAGTATCCGAAAACGAAGGTGGCACATTAATGCAAAATTATTCAAAAAGGTTGGTGCAAAGTAAAACTGATTTATTGTTTATTAAACTGACATACACAAATCACAACGATAGGCATTGCTAGACGACCTGCTTAAGTTCATTGTCTATTAGTTACAAGTCTGTCAGTGTAGTTCACATACTTCTTGTGCACATGGTTCATGTGGACATTACAAGTTCGGTATATGTGCACCTTGGTTGACTCGGCAATGGTAGTCCATTTCTTTCTAGATGCATCCCAACATGTTGTCGGTTACCCAGGGGCAGCAGTAGCTAAGCGGTTAGACTGCTCGCCTCCCAGCAAGGCGAACTGGGTTCAATCTCCGACCAGGTCAACCCCGGATTTTCGCTGTTGGGAATCGCGCTGGACGATGCTGCTGGTCGATGGCTTTTCTCGGGGATCTCCCATTTCCCCACCCTTGCATTCTGGCACTGCTCTATTATTGCCTCATTTCACCCTCATCGGCTCTCAAAACCTCGTTGCTAAGAGCCGCACAAATTTCTCAACTCAACTCAGTTATCTACTCTATGGCTCTAGAGATACGGTTCTCCAAATCGTCGAGGTGTTGTGGGAATAGGGGAGCATACTTAACATCTTTAACATATCTATACAAAAAGAAACAGCTGTGTTTTTAATCAGGTGATTGTGAATGCCAATGCAGCATCAGTGAATCATAATTCTCGGAATGGCGGATCCATCGCTCTAGTAGAGGGCATTCAGGAGTTCACGAACTGTTAAGTGGAAATGGAAAGGAGGAGCATCTTGTTGAAAGATGAGGTTAGGGAAATTTTCCTCTAGTTAAGACACAGCCCATTCTGTTCACATGCCCAGGTATGTACGGCCAGTGACAGTAGGCTCGGCAAAAAGAAGGGCCCATACACATTGTGTTTGCTCATCGCGCAAAACAATTTCACTTTTGGTGAGTCTCTCTCTTGCTCCAAAATAATATACAGGTTTCCTGTTTCCCAGATCCTAACATTATGGCTATTGACTTTTATGCTCAGGCGAAATGTTTGTCTCATGCTGAACACTAACCTGTCAACGAATCCATCCTCTTCTAATATATTCTGCATTTCAGTGCTGAAGGTTGCACGTTTTGGACTGTATGCTGGTCCCAACATCTGCACGAACTGAAGTTTGTATGGCTTACAGGACATATGCTTTCGTAGAACATGTAACACAGTGGGTTGTGGTACATTTATTTCGCGACTAGCCCACATTGTCGATGTTTTTTGGTTACATACATACGAAATTCGGGTCCTTTTTACCATCACCCTCAATGTTTCCGGGCGACCAAGATTTTTCCCAGGCACAAACATCCATTGAATTGTAGCTGTCGCACCCAGCATGCTATGCAGCTCCTGTGCACATTGTTAAATAGTGTTCGAAAATTTCTCTGCTCTGTTACAACAGCTCCTGTTCGTGCTAATTCCATCACATAGAATGCTTTCACTTGCTGCGAGGTAGCAATTTCAACAACAGCTATGCTGGCGGCGAGTGCGTGAACTACACACACACGCAACTTATGGACAATAAACTTACAATGGTCGCTAATTTTTGCATACCATTGTGGATCGTGTAGTATGTCAGTTCACTAACGGATAAATCAGTGTTACTTTTGCACTATCCTTGTACCAACTTCCAGTTGGTCATAATAATAATAACTAACGATTATTTAAAGTTATTTCCATATTTACGTCTCTGTTGTCATGTTGTATTTCTAAGCATACAAAAATGTGCAAAAATCACGAAAATATGGATTTCATTTGCACTCCAAAAATACCACTCTCCAATGCAAAAATTTGTAAATGGGTTATACTTAAATTCAGTTAACAATTTCTTTTTTAACTACTCGCCAACGTCTAATCTACATTTATTTATTCATGGTGCATTCACCGTGCTACATATTCTGTGGTTAATGGCTCTTTAGAAGATAGCAGCACAGTAATGCCCAAAACACATATTTATTACCGAAACGAAAATGCCACCATGATATTGAAACTCAAACCACAAAATGTAACTCTGTAATATAATTTAAAATATAAACACTTGAAAAAATTAATCGCATCACTGAGGAATCACTATAGGTAGGTACTATACGTATTATTACATAAATGAATACTTGTTATTATCGCGATGCGTAGCCATAGCGGTGCAGGTATCAGACCACTTGCCTCACACCAAGGCGAACCGAGTTGGATCGGAGTCGCTCCCGGAGTTTCGCAATTGAGAATCGTGCTGGACGATGACGCTGGTCGGCGGGTTTTCTCGGGGATCTCCCATTTTCCCGTTGAATTCCAGCACTGTTCCACACTCACCTCGCTTCACCACCATAGATTTTAAAGACACTGATGTGAAGAGTCACCAAAATCTCTCCGCTCCACATTCTACCTTGCATCTCCAAATATGAGGTCATTTTATTTCTCCCCAACTTTTGGTTGGAACAGCTAGCAGCTGGTTCATCCTCAGTAACCGGCAAGTAGAAGCTAAATAAGCAGATTGAGGTGATAAAACGAAATTCAGTGTTAGCCAGCAGCTAATTTTTGACTGGAAGAGTAACAGGAGGTGGTAAAACCAGCCCTTAAGGCAGTGGTTGATTACTTCACAGAAAATTTTAGTTTCCATTTGCTACAGCCTAAAAAAGAAATTTTCATTTATTTACAGTCCCTCAAACCACAATAAAAACATATTTAAATGACAATTTAAGGGATCTGTGAACACAATTTCTTAAAAACAGCTGTCGCATGATTAGTTCACTATTTTTTTGGATTGATGTGTTATAAGATTATACGATAGTTATACCTTCAAATAATATGCAGGAAGTCATGTTTTCACTGAACGGAACGTTTATTTTTTGTCTTTGTTATGACTAGTTACAAAATATGTTTTATCTAGACTGCAGTATTAAGATTTTAGCACAAACATGATGATGCGAGGCAAATATCAACTCCTAGATTCCAGACACACGTTTGATCGTTTACTTCCTCCATCTTAGACTGACACTCAGGACAAACATACTCGTTTATTTACATAAACAGGTAGAATCACTATTGCCAACATGACACAGATAAAATTTCTTTTATCATTACCAACATGATTTTTGATTTCATAACATTCTTTACATCCCCCTTCAATTTAAAGTTATATAATTAGAAGCAAATGACTTTAAATTGCTTAAACACACAAACAATGGTAAAGTAATTTGTCAATTACATACAAAACAATCATCAACAAGTAAACAAACATCGATATACAGATAAAACAGGCATCGTGTTCCTGAACATTTTGAATTTTTGTAGACAGTGCCTTTGTAAAAAGTCTGCAATATTTTCCTCAGACTGTATGTTTTCAACAACAAGCTGATTCTTTGCATCAACATCTTTAAGAAAGTTTGACTCTAATGTCAATGTGTTTTGACTGTTTCGAGTTTTCATGATTGTTCATCATGTGTATAGCACTTTGACTATAACTAGCAGATACACACTGCAGCAAGCCATGAAAGTGCAAAACTTCACAGGTTGTCTGAGCTGCTGCAGCATACTCTGCTTCAGCTGTCAACAATGCAACATTCTGCCACTTCACAGATTGCCACGTTACGAGGTTTCCTGCGTAGAATACAGTCGAACCACTGGCACACTTCCGATCTTCTTTATTTCTTGCCCAATCAGCATCTGTGTAAGCAACCAAGTTCTCCTGCTGATGCTGCTTGAAGACTAGTCCATGATTTTTAGTGAGACTCGGGTAGCGTTGGATCCGCTTTGCTGTGTTCCACAAACAATTTGTTGGTCTATCAAGGAATCTACTTAGGTATGAAGTAGCGAACATGATGTCAGACCTACTAACCATACACAAATGCAATAGGCACCCAACAAGCTGCCTAAAAGGTACATTCACAATCTCCCCTGAAGAGCCTGGAACTGCATCATGGACCATAGGAGTCTGTATCCCCTTACATTTATCCATATTAAATTTCTGAAGGACATTTTCTATCAGTTTCCCTTGAGTGATTGTGATCTTGTTGTCGCCCTTCACTAAGTCCATACCCAAAAACGAATTTAACTGTCCCAAATCTTTTGCATTGAATTCTGCTTGTAGAGAGACAAAAAATTTCTCTATTTCCTCTTCCGTTCCGAAAAGAAAGATGTCATCCACAAAAAAGGATTAAATGTAAGTTCTTCTTGTGGTACAAACAAGCATCCTTTGCAGAACGTTCCAATCCTGACTTGGTAGCAAACTTGTGAAACCTCTGATTCCAACATCTTGGAGCACATTTAAGACCATACAATGCTCTGTTCGGTTTTAATACTTCTGAACCACAATAAACTCCTTCTGTTTTTTTTTTTTTAATGTAAATGTCTTGAGTCAACTCACCATTCAAGAAGGCAATGCGAATATAAAGTTGCCTGAAATCAAGGTGCTTGTGTAAGGCAAATGATATCACCGTCCTGATCGTTGTAATTTTTGCTACTGGAGAATACACATAATACTCGCAATCTTCCTGAAATCCCCGAGCCACTAGTCTTGCCTCTTTCAATCAATTTTTTTGTGTGAAATATCAATTTTGTATCAATAGGTTTGACTCCTTCTGGTAGTTCAGCTGGTCCCCATGTGTGGAATTTGTTGAGAGCTTTAAGTTCACATCTCACTGCTTCTTGCCAGCCATCATCTGCTTTAACAGCTTCATCGAATGTGTTCGGGTCCCCAGACATTAAACAATAAGCAATGTAGAACCCATAATCATCATGTCTACCTGGAAGAGATAGGATCCGTCTTGGTCTTTCTGGTACATTACTTACCCTGCTTGGACTATTGTAAAATCCACGAAAAACTTATCTTTCATTTAGGTCGCTTTCATTAAGGTTTGGGTAATTTACTTGCACACTTGATTCTTCCACGGTCACTTCGAATCTTGGTTCAACAGGGTCTTTTTATTCGCAAAAAAACACATCTATATTGTGAAAAGTAACATTACATGAAACTTTTACTCAATTCATAACTGGATCCCACAGCCTGAATCCATTCGGACTATAACCCACTATCCTCACGGGTTTTGCCCTTGTTTCCCGTTTACCCTTCTGAGGCAGTTTTACAGCCCAAACCTTAGCTCCAAAAATCCTCAACTTGGACAGATCAACCTTATCATCATAAGCACTAGCTGGGATCCCTCCGTTCAGTACTGTTGTTGGGGACCAGTTAGTCTGGTAAGCAGCTGTTCTAATCGCTTCATCCCACAGAGCTTTAGGTAAATTTGTGTCAACAAACATGCTTTGGACTTTGTTCAGCAAAGTCTTGTTCATCCTCTCACTTACCCCATTGCTCTGCGGACAATGTGAGGCTGTGCACTCTACCCTGATCCCTCTACTTGCACAAAAAGATTTCAACTCACTCGATGTAAACTCACCTCCATTGTCACACCCTACACGACAGACAGAATTCATTCCAAACTGAGAATTCAACTCTTTGATGCAATTCTTAAAATTTTCTGCTGCTTCCTATTTGTTTCTAGGTAAATACACAATAACAAAATGTGAATAGTCATCAATAATAATTTGATAATACTTCCCACCATTTATTGTAGGGGGGGGGGGGTTCACTGGTCCACCCACATCTGTATGTAGTAGTTCTCAAATTTTTCGAGACCTTGATACACTGACTGTCGGAAATGGCTTTCTCTCTGCTTTCCCTTGGCGGCATGAATCACACACCTCTTTCTGATGTGGGCAAACTCGTCATCTTCAAACTTTTACGATTCAGATGACCAAGCCTCCGGTGCCATAGGTACTCTACTTCAGTTAGAGTGCACACTCCCACTTTACTCAGTGAGAAAACAACTATTTAAAGTTTTCCTGATAAACCACACAATATTTTCAGACAGTTATCACCAACAATTTTAGCAGCATTTTCCTGAAAAATCACTTTCTTTCCAGACTTTACCATTCTTGTTACAGACAACAAGTTCAACATTAATTTTGGGACAATAAGAACTTCCAGATCAATAACTAGGTCATCCGTGTACATTTTTAGCGTTCCCTTCTGTTTAGCCAACAGCTCCTCTCCATTTGCAACTTCGATTTTTATGGGCTGTTGAAGATCTTTTACCTCAGACATATATTTCTTCAAATGCGCTCAAGCCAAATTATCTGTACCACCAGAGTCTAAAACAAACTGAACATCATTCTTTTCCTTAGTAAACAATGCAGTATCTTCAATTGTTGCCACAAATGAAACCTCTTTACTCGGGCCCACGCCATTATCCTAGCACAAATAGTTGCCTCCGCCTGCACTGCCACCTCGGTTACCACGTCCACGACTCAGCCGCCTTTCATAACTTCCTCTTCTCTGGTCACGAGTGCTGCTTGAATTTCCATCGAAACTTTTATTGCCACCTTTAGTCTGTCTGGGGCATTCTGTAGTAAAATGTCCTGTTTCACCACACTCAAAGCATTTACGAACTTTATTTTTAAACCTTGCACTAAACGAACTTTCATTCACCTCGCTTGCATGCATGCATATGGTTTAATTTCAATTCTGCATCAAGTAGCCAGGATTTTACAAATTCCAAAGTCAAATCAGTGTCCATTGTTTCCATCACAATGATTACTTTTTCATATTTATCTGGAATGGTTAGTAACAAATAGTACACTATGTCGTCTTGCTCTAGCTTTGAGCCCATTGCCTCCAAGTCCCTAACCAAACTATCAAACTTGTTAAAATGATCCTGAAGTGGAGCTGCACATTTTAGACTTAACAACTTTTTCCTTACCAGCAGTTTTTAGATGGCACATTTTCTCTCAAAGACGTTGCTGAGTACCGTTATCATAACCCGGGGCGTTTCACAATCCCGAATGTAGTCAATATGGCGATCACTAACACAGTTAATTACAATGTTCTTTGCTCTTATAGTTGCAGCTCCCGCTTCTTATTTTTCCGTTTCATCCAGCTTGCTTGTATCTACTTCTTTCTCAACAATCCATTTTTCTCATTTTTCATCCAGGAAACATATAATCCCATATTTACAATTTTCAAAATTGGTATATGTTAACTGCTGATGAGGTGTTGTAACGCTGGCCGCCATCAGATTTTTGAGACGCATAAAGAAATACTTTAACATTATCGGTCGCTACAATTTTATAAAATCCAGCACCATTTTTCACACTAACAACTTTACAAACCCTGGGCCCATAACCTATAAGCATAAATATGATAATGCAAGGCAAATAACAACTCCTAGATTCCAGACACACATTTGCTCGTTTACTTCCTCCATCTTAGACTGACTCTCAGAACAAAACCGACACCCGTTTATTTACATAAACAGTTAAAATCGCTATTGCTAACATGACACAGATAAAATTCCTTTTATCATTACCAACAGGAGCTATGATTTCATAACATTCTTTACATGCAGGGCATTTGAATTTCTATAATTTAACATAGGCTTGTTAAGTCAAGTTTACTCTTTAATACTAAGCTCTGATAATTAGCAATTCAGGAGTAGTTTCAATGCAATGCTAAAAATACTCGGGACAGGTATGGAGTGAGTAAAGTGATTTTGGCGGCTCTTAACACCGAGGTCTTGAGAGCCGTTGAAGGTGAAGCGAGGTTAGTATGGAGCAGCACCGTAATGCAAGGGTGCGGGAAACGGGAGATCCCCGAGGAAACCCGCTGACCAGCGGCATCGTCCGGCACCTGCCGGGAATCAAGCCCGGTTCGACTTGGTGGGAGGCGAGCAGTCTAACCACTAAACAACCACGGCCCCGACAGGTATGTAGAAGGCAGGACTCTAGTTGAGAAATGTGCCACCAGAGTGCATACCGTTCTCGATCAGCGAGCAGCAGACCCAGTCACAGGGTCTGCACACCCCCAGTGTTGAGGCGGAGGATATTCCCGTACTCAGTACCATACTGGAAGAAGAACCGGCGCAAAAAAAATTATGTTCCAAGTGCACGATCAACCTGTAAACTTATCACGCCCGTTTCTCCGAAATATTTTATCCAAATGGTTTTATAATGTGTAAATTGACGCACAGTTTATTCCTTGCCATCACAATCGAGATATTCTTTAAGCCTATTTTCTGAAGGAAAGAAAGGCTTATGAAAATCACTTTCCTTTCTGTGTGTCTGTGTTTGGCTGTGTATCCTCCATAAAAAATTTCGAATGTGTTAACCGAATTTTTCCAAATTCGGGAGACAGACAGAACTTAGTAAATATAACAGAACTGTAAAGTTTTCAACCACACCAGGTGCTTGCTTTCAAAATGGCAGACATTAGAAATGTGGGGTGCTATGTCATACCTCACATAATTATTCAACCTTTTTAAACCAAATTTTGTATGTTGCCAGTGCATCCCATAAGCATTGAATTTCGAGATGGATATTGTCATTCTGGAAGATAGCTTCACCTGTACATGAAAAAATAAAGCTTTTATTTTATATCTGGAAAACTACTCAATGTACTCTCGCCACACTTTGCATGCAAGTAATATTGTGGGAGGCGATTTAAATTGGTAAAGTACTTTTCTTCAAAATGGCGGCTATACAAAATGTTTATATTTATTTGGTATATCTATTGTACAGTTGAGTCAATTTGGACCAAATTTTGTTTCCTGAAAGTATATATTTTCCAGCAACATATATGGCAAAAGGTAGTCATTTTTTTCTGCCATTATTTAAGATAGCACCAAATGAAGAAATAAAATTTTTATGCCATAACTATGGTAAACATCTACCAATACTTACAAAATTTGGCAGACTAGTAGTTTTACTATAGGCCATATTAATTCATATGTATAAAGTGGCTCGGAAACTTATTTCCACAATGGCAACCATATAATCTTTTTGGTTTGGCATGTTAAATTTTCTAAACCATGTAACCAGTTTCAATTTAACTTTGTATGCTGGCAGCATCTCTAACTACCCTTAAATGTGCCTACATAGCCTCTTTTGTCCGCCGATTTGTGGTATATTATCACATCAATAAATCCCTACCAAATTTGGCAGAACTACTAGTATGTCTACTGCTGTATGCAATGTAAATTGGTATGTTCTTATATTCAAAATGGCGGCCATATAAAATGTTTTTACCTTAGTATACTATATCTGTGAAACTAAGAAACAAATTTCAACTTAACATTTGTATGCTGGCAAAATCTATTACAATCATCACATATGTTTACAAAGACCCTCTTTTGTCAGCCATTTTGTAAGATAACGCCGTATGAAAGAAGAAAGTTTTTTATCTAATATCTCGGGAAACAATTATCTGATTCGTACCAAATTTTTCAATCAAGTTGTACTACATAGGTCATGCAAACTGACATGTTTTTATTAGTGATCCACAAATTTACTTTGAAAAAAGCAGTCATATAACCTTTTCAGCACAGTAACTTAACTTTGTGTACTGGCAGTATATATGCAAACATCAAATGAAGTAATTGATAGTATACACTTTCCTCCGCCATTTTAGAAGACAGCAGAACATGCAAAATTAAGCTTTTATGTCCTTTATAAAGAAACAGATACATAATTCTCACCAAGTTAATGCGACAATGTATACTTTTTAATTCCATATAAATTTATTCAACTTAAGAGGGTACTTACTCCCCAATTTTCAAAATAACAGTAATGAAAATATTTTTGCTTAGTATGCCGTAAGACCTTCGAACTTGATATACTGGCAGTATATATCACAAACATCGAACGTGCTATAGGGAGGCGAGTTACAAGTGACCCTGCTCCATCTTCACTGTGCGCATGGTTAGCCCTCCCCTAACACCCCCCCCCTCCCCTTTTCCAGCGCGGCGACAGCGCCCGGAGGGGAAGGCACGACCACGTAGTCACCACCCCTCAAACCAAGGCGATGGAATGTCAGCCCGACTTACATGAACGCCGTACAATACTGCATGGAAGACAATTTAATCGCGACTAGAAGACACACCACATCGCCAACCCATGTTGAAATTACTCAATTACATACATATATTCACACAAATAAATAAAGTTTATAGAACAGTAGCAAGGTAATTTGAAAACCTCAGTGTGAAAACATGATTCTAAACAAACTTTCTCACCGAATTAAATTTAACTTTCTTTGAATGTTAGAACAGGGTTTTAAATTAGGAATCTACTAACGGCCTTGTCAAAATAGCATTCTCTAAAATATAAAAGACCGATAATTTGGGTCTGTTCGACGCAAAACTGCACGAAAATTATATATACATAGCTTTATAGCAGCTGGAAGCTACTGCAATAATTCGATATTTATAATAAGTTATTTACCTATTCTGAGTCCGAAGTGAAGCTCTCATTTTCCATGTCAGTCGAGGAATCTTCGTCACAAGAATCTTCAAGGTTAACAATAATTTTATCTATTTCAGCATCGAACAACTGATCATTATTCCAGTATTATTTTTCAATGTTTTTCACATGTCGGCAACATTCTTTCCATTGTTCTACAGAGTACCTACTAAAACAGCTGCTCACGTGATTTTTTTCTTGTCTTCGAGTGAGGATGATATTTCTTCGCTAACTTTTCCTTTGATGTATCCCCACACTAACTCAATCGGGTTGAGATCGGGATAGCAGGGAGGCAGCCTGATTACGTCGTGACCGTTCATTTTTATGATTTCGTCAAATTTAATGGTTTTGGAAGAGGGCACTTGTTTAGCCAGTAACAGCAGGCTGGCTTTTGTTAGATCAGGGGAGAAAGACACGTTCACTTTTAACCACTCCTGAGTATATTTTTTGTGCTAGCAGATGTGGGTTTCTTATTTCGCTGAACATTGTGATAACTTGCATTGTCGAGAACAATTACAGAGTTGTCAGATAAATTAGGGAGTAGTTTCCGGTTTATCCCATTTCGAAAAGTTATTCAAATTCGTCATTATGATAATCTCCCATTTTTTTGTTTTGATCGGAATATCAACAATGCGTTCGGTATAAAGCCTTCTTCTCCTCCTGCATGCACAATTATCAAACGCTGGGCTTTACTAATTGAGTCAGTGATACCCGGCTCCTTGTCCGACTGCCAACAAGAACTAACTCTGTGGGTAGCATGGATGCACGTTTCATCTACATACACAATTGTTCGACCAGCATTTCGAAACTTTCACATTTCTTGTAGAAAACGCCCCCTCCAAGCTGCAATATCAGGCTTCTCAATAAAAATCCTCCTCCCTTACTGGCACTCCTACCAAAGAAATCCCAGTTTCTTTAACAATTTTCTCAAAAACTATTTACTACAATCCAAAACCCCGTCATCTCGCAAAGCTTTAGTTTATTTATTTAAATTTGGAACAGTTTTCCTGGCAGTATAAAATTCGTGTACTTTTCTCCGTACTGCACCACACGTAAAGTCATCAATGTCAATACGTTTTTTGCGTTCATTTTTTTTTGCCCGTTGGTGTTGAAAAATTCAAACTCAATTCTACTTTTTACTTTCCCCTCGGCCAAAATCCTCTTTACTGTTGTTTGAGACACACCAGTCGGAGCACTGGTCGCTTCAGAAACATTGTATTTTAAGCCGTACGACAACCTATTTTATTTTAGATTTGTCGCAACAATTCCACGCGCCTGTCCTCGTAACGGCCTTCCCGGAATAAGGTTAGACTTCATTCCCGAGGTCGATGGGGTAGGCTCACTTGTATCGTGTATCGCGGATCCCGATATGATGCGCGGAAGCAAATCTCACACACCCGAGTGGAGCTCATAACTAATCCCCTCCACTTCCTAGCGCCGACCGTGTCACGACTGTGCGCGCCACGCCAAAAACTGGGGTCTGCGCATGGTCCCGCGTATCTTGCTGGCCTATGATGCATTAACCTTTTGATCATACGTAACTTATGGGAATCGTCATGTGAAAAAAAACAAATAAGTTTTATACCTTATCTCGAAGGCCAGTCCATTGATTCCCACCAAATCTTACACACTAATGCTATGGTAGGTCATGTAAACTTATATGTTTGAAGTTGGGCAGGGTTTATTTATGCAGTGTTAATATAAATAATTTAATTTATTGTGCTTACCTATCTTATCTGTTTCAACAAAATTCAACCAAATTTTGTATGCTAACAGTATTTGCTAGAAGCATACAGACATCTTCTTTTGCCAGCCCTTTTTTTTTTTTTATCGTGCTAGGTGCAAGATTGGAACATATTGCCATAGTTCTGTACTATTCGACTTTTTCTACCAAAGTTCGCACACCAGTAGCGCTACAGAAGTCCACGTAAACTTACTACATGGTCTAAGTGGGCCCAGACACTGATTTTCAAAACGGTGGCGATACAAATAACTGAGGTAAGTTTAGTCATGTCTATTTAAAAATTTAACCAAATTTGCAATTTTGAAGATTTTATCAAAATACGTGTTCATAAGAGAAAAAGTAAGTTTCTTGTCATGAATCAAAAGCGCTGTTTTCAACCCTTTCGCCAATTCGAAACATTCATCTTATAATTCCACAAGGTTAAAGTCCAGGACAATAGAATAATAATTGTCAGTAAACAAAAGACTGTCATCCTTTTCAAAAATAAAACATGTTATAGGCTGGTTTACCATCACTGCAAACACACACGCAGGATGGCAATGGCAGCTGAAGAAATAGGCGCGGCCAAACACATGGTGACCCTCGCAAGCACTCACTCGCAAATAAAGCTGGGGAAAAAAAAAGTTTCCGTACAAATTAATAAATTCTGATATTAACACAATTTCATTAAGTGACAACATCCACTGTACTACATTTACACAGGAACATACGCAAAATGTCTAAATCAAATAAACTCTCAAGACAAGGAATTATAACATATACTAAAATTAATTGAATAACTTAATTCTAGTGGTACCATGAATTTTATTTAAAAAGGATCGTATATGTGCGCAGCATACAATAAATAAAAAATGACTAGGACACGTGGTTAGTAGAATGATTATGCCGATTCTAGGTCACGGGGATGGGGGATCGGAGCTCGGAGCAGTTCATGCTCTGTCATTCCGGTTGGCCGGCGGCCATATTTTCCGCCATTTTCGATGTCGGCGACCTTTTAACTTTGACCCTGGTAATATTTAACCAAAAATCCCCCAAAAAACTTGAAAAATTAGAAAAATCAAAATCCAAAAATGCAAATAAATATGAAAAATTTATTTTAAAAATTATCTTTAAATTATTATTAAAAATTATTGTGTACGCTATTAAAATGTACTATTAAAGATAGATTTAATAATAACAAATTATTTAAAATAATAAAAAAAATTCAATATTAAAATGTATTATTGTAATGCAGCATGCCGTGAGATGTAATGTATAACGTGGTAGTGTGAGAGAAGGATATTAAAAATAATCCCCATAGTAAAGGTATTAAAATGTAATGCAGTGTGTTGCCTTCACTGCCTATATGGATGCGCGAGTCACCACGGCAGTATACATCACACACTCACAATCACGAATTATTTCAACAACGATTACTAGAATGTGCAATATGGATAATTTACTTGGACCAAGGGTCGGGCCCACTCCTGTAGTTAAACAAATGACCTTGCGACAGCTGGATCTCTTGCAACAAGTTTTTAGGGTAGAGTGCAGATCCTAGCTGTGCAGTACCAATAGCCCAAATCGTGTCAGACTTAACATGCTTGACAGAAAACCAATTTTTCCACCATGTTATCCATGAAGACATAAATCAAGATGTAAATCATGCAGTTGATATATCAGTGACAGTAACCAACAGTCTGGCGGTATGCTCTGGCCTGGATTCGTTAAGGCTGGAACATAGGTGATGCACACTACCTTACCCAGTTTAGCATAACATGTATTATTTGTACACGATGCTGGACAATACTCTGGCATACAAATACATGGAGGCAGATCACCAATAGAATTACACAGGAGGACCAGGATAAATCTGTCTTTTCTACCAAAAGACAACAATAGGTAGGGTAGTTTTGAAAAATAGACAGCATGGAAAACATGGAAGCTTGCGATTGTGTCAGTCATGTTCGCCTCTACTATGACCTGGTACCTACCTACAACCCGATCATCATTAATGTCGAAGGCAAGTCAAAAGTTTATTTTATGGACAGAATCCAGCGCGGTGGCCAAACCTGCTCTGTGTACAACATGAGGCCGTTGTAGTCCTACCATGCAGTGCCGACGTGCTCGATTTAGCAAAGAATGTAATGGCGAGTTGCATAGAGTCGTACCAGACGAAGAAGCAGACACTACTCTATTCGTCGAGCGGACTACGATGTGCCTTGCGAGCAGTGGCGAAGCGTCAATGGAAGCTTTGGAAGCAGCGCTTCCCTTATATAATGCGGAACTAAATAAAATATTTTATTTTAATATAATCTGGAAAATGTAACCTTAACTACAAAAACCACCATGGTATAATGTGATTTTTTCGGCATGAAGTCTGCGACAGCCTTCGACAGTGCGGAATCGTGTCGTACGAAATGAAATAAATAGCGAACAGCACGTCCAAGCCCGCCCGCGCTCATACAAAGCCACTGGATCGACTGGAAGCTGCTACCCTAGCAGTGTCCAGCAGTAACTGCGCGCGCGCGTGCGTGTACGTGTGTGTGTCGATATATATACATACATACATATTTATAATACACCCTCTGGCTCCGATGGGCTGGACTGGTGCCTCACTCTAGGAAATAGAAAAGGAACTAGAACTCCGCCCATAGAGATGGTGGAAGCGGCTTTACCTGCAGCGTCCAGTAGTGCAAAAACGAGTTATAAACCGCGGCGGCGAGCATCTACAGAGGTGACCATTTGTTATTCGTTTTACAGTATTAAATTAATATTCTGTGGTTTCATACCCTGCTTATTTGTTCGTCTCGTTAAGTTAAACAGTACTGATTTACTAAACCGTAAAATTTTTTTGTGTTAATGTGTGATTTTGTAGTGTGCCAAGTGCCGACTATATCGCAGGTGGGAAGCTGCTGTGAAAACGCTTCCACGCAAGGAAAATGGAGAGTAGCGATGTTTCACGTCCTGGATTTTCAGGTAACTTTGCGTCTTCCATCTCAGAGGACTCATGTGTTAGTAATTGTAACTGTATTATAGAAAAACTAAAAAACACTCAATTTAGTGCTCTTAGTTTTGACCGAAAAAAATCAAATAATTCTCACTGGCAGGCCTACTCCTCCTCCAGCACTAGGCACTAAAACAAAGGCATTTCCATTCGCGCATTTACGAAGACATTTCTTGGTTGTGCGGCTGCAAGAAAATTATGAAACTTTTTGGTTGGCCTTGCTTGCTTTTCTCAAAAGAAAAATCGGTGTGGAATGCTTCCAGTTTTTGTGATTTAAATAATCTACAGAAAGCAGAAAATGCAAGTTTTCTCACAGCCACATTGTGTGTTTAAAAGAGCTGAAACATTCGGTAAAATACGTATTGAATTTGCAGTTAGTAGCAAGTATCGGCTAAGCATCGAGATGCATAACGAGAAAGTACGAAAAAACAGACGGTTCGTGAGCCATCTAATTAGGGTGACTTGCTTTTTGGCAAAACAATAACTAGCTTTCCGCGGTCATGATGAGTCTACTTAATCGCTTAACTAAGGAAATGATATCAAATTCCTTAATGAATTAGCTGAGTATGGCAATGAACTTAAAATTCACCTTGAAAACTCAACAGTCTTCACAGGTTTATCCAGTGACAACCAGGCAGATATTCTGTTTTCCTTGTCTGACTTATTGCTACGTGAAGTAAAGAAAGAAATTTCGGAATCAAGTTTCGTGGCACTGATTTTGGACGAGACAGCCGACATAGCAGTTTAATCACAGTTATCGTCTGTACTGTGTTATGTTACAAGAGATGGGAATGTCGAGGAAAGATTTTTAAAATTAATTGATGTCAGCGATGATAGGAAAGCTAACGGTCTTTATCAACATGCTATACAAATCTTAGAAGACTTTGAATGTGTTGATAAGTTAGTAGCGCAGACTTACGATGGAGCTGCAGTGATGGCTGGAGAGCATGATGGACTAAAGACGAAAATTCGAGCAGTCTGTGATCAAGCTATTTTTGTGCACTGTTACGCCCACAAGTCAAATCTGGTTCTTTTGCAGTCTGTAAGTTACATCAAACACTGCAAAATTTTCTTCATCTCACTAACAGCATTTGGCAGGGTTTTTTTTTTTTTTTTTTTTTTTTTATTAAAAAAAGGAAAATCGACAGAGGATACAGGCTTTAGGTGCAGAGGTGCAAAAATATTTTCCACGCTGGCTCCAACTCGTTGGAATTACAGTAGTAAGCTAGTGGAAACTGTGTGCGAATACAAGGAAAATATTGGAGAACTCCTAAGAGCTATGGTAGAAAATGCTGACAATTGGGATTCCGAAACACTCTGTTCTGCCCGTGGTCTTTTATCACATTTAAAAGACTTCGACTTTAATTTCTTTCTTGTCATATTTTCGTACATTTTCCCTCATTCAGAATCTATTTTCCAAATTCTCCAAGCGAAAATCAGTGACGTCAATTTCTGTTTGAAGAAGATTGAAAATTTCAAAAGCTTTCTAAACAAATTGAGAAACGATTTTGAATGAGTGTGGGAAAAAGTTTGTTCCAGTTGTAAATGTGTTTCTCCTACAGCAAAACGCGCTCGCATAGATTCGTCGGCAGGCGAAGATAGGAAGGTTGTGTACAAAAGACTTTTTTTTATCAAATTGTCGATGCCATTATTGTACATGTAACGCAGAGGCTTGCTGAAGTGCCTAAGCTGAAATTTCTAAGCTTGTTGGATAGCAAACTTTTTCTTCGGCATGCACAGAATTTCCCAGAAGAAGCTTTTGCATCTCTAAAGGAAAGTTACGGAAAAATGTTTTATCTGCCGAGCTTAAGAAGCGAGCTGCGCGTTTTATTCACGGACAGTGACATGCACAAAAGTATTGTTTCAGATCTTAACATCTATTTAACAGCATCGGAACTAAGTGACGTACGTATTTCCAGAAATACAGAAACTTTTCAAGCTCATCATGACAATACCAGCTACGAGTGCCTCAGTTGAGAGGTCATTCTCAGCTTTAAAGTGGATAAAGAACTACTTGTGTAACAGCCAGCGCCAGGTAAGACTGTTTGCCATTGTACTGCTCAGCAGTGAAAAAAAAAATTGTTGCAGAAATTGCGTCATAGGCCTTCCTTCAATGATTATGTGATATACATATTTGCGGCTAGAAACCGAAGAATTGAGCTGACATAAAATTTAAGATAATAATTGACACTTACTTTTTTATTAGTTTCTTGTTTCATTGTAAAGTGCTTTATCATGTGTAGTGTGTATCGGTGCCAGATACAGGACCACATTTTTTTGTAGCTTGTGTGGACTGGATATTCACGGTCAGTGCTCTAAACGGCACTACAGATGAATACAGATATAAACAGGTGAACATGACTTTTTTTGTCAGCTGAAATGCGTACACAAGTAATTCAAAATCTGCTCCTTTCTGTGTGTAGTTATTAATAAAAGTGTACAGTAACTGTATATGTAAATAAGAGGCGAGAAAATATGCTGCTAGCCTAATAAGTAACAAATATATACGAGACAGGAACACCAGTACCGATTGGTTTTTGGTAGAACAACAGATGTTTGTTTTCCTATCTCGTTGATATGTTGTTATTAATTGCCTAGCAGCATATTTCCACACCTCTAGTTGTTTACGATAAATGTTATTACGCAGCAGTTTTGTGTCCGTCATCTGTGTATCTTTATACTCTTGCTTCTCCCGGCATATAGCACAACTTATCTTGTAAGTTTCTGCGACTGTAACAATTTACCGACGCCATTAATGCTACGTTTCTTTCAAACATCTAAGCATGCAACATGCAACACGGGATGGGAACGAGTCCAGTAACCTAAATAAGCATGCAACATGCAACACGGGATGGGAACGAGTCCAGTAACCTAAATAAGCATGCAACATGCAACACGGGATGGGAACGAGTCCAGTAACCTAAATAAGCATGCAACATGCAACACGGGATGGGAACGAGTCCAGTAACCTAAATAAGCATGCAACACGGGATGGGAACGAGTCCAGTAACCTAAATAAGACCATGTGCGACTTGTGCGTAGACAAATGTGGCTTCAAAAAGTTATGTATCACGTCGAAAAACTTCCGCCAAAAAACCAATGAATACTAGGGTTCCTTTCCTGCCTAATTTGTATATTGTAATTAGTAACTTCAATTGATTATGGTAAAAGTAACATTTATTTTTTTGATCTAATAAGTTGATCAATGATCATAAAAATGTAGAACATAGCTGACACGGTGTCGGATATAGCATTGATAATGATATTGTCATTAGATGTAGTGGCGTAGCTACATGCAGGTTACTTGGGGTCATTTCATAACAAAATTTGTGATGATTTGGCTGCAAAAAAAATCTTCAAAAAAAGTAAGGTCTATTCCTATGAAATCTAGGTACAAATTATATTTATTTTTTGTGTTATTCAATTTCTGTAAAACTACCGCTAGCATGGCCTTAATGCTAGTATTGCAATCATTTGTAATGGCAAGATATTGCTGTAGCTGAAAGTAAACATTTCTACGAATTACAGTATAATTGATTGTTTTTTATTGAACGATATGAAACAGACATCTTTTAAATAACATGTAGTACGTGTTTAGTCATAAACTGTTTACTGCCTGTACGGCATCTCCGAAAATTGCGTCATTTGGTACAATTGTTATCATATAAAATTTTGAATAGGACTACATGTTTGGTACATACCTAATTTTATTTTCAGTTTAATTTGTGCAATCATTTGCAGTTATGTATAATAATATTGCAAAATGATATATTTATGGAGTGTGATGACAGAAAAAATGTTACATCAGTGTTAGTATCGTAATTATTTTGACCATTTGTGAAACACAGCTATCAGTGAAATTAAAAATTTGGGAATTTAAGTGTTTAAATGATACATTGAATATAAAAAAACAAGCAAAATAAAGTATTGATTTGATATCATCATCTTGCCACTTTTAGGACATAATTCTACATGTACTGTTCTTCAGCTGAAAATCTTATGAGTGCTGTTCAACCTATGAAGAAACGCCCCACTCCCCCCCTCCCCCCAAAAAAAAAAATCTGCCTATGCCACTGCCAGCGACCACTACGATGCACTTTTAAGAGAGATTCCTTGGGTTAAAGAAGAATCAGAACCAGCCTTTATTAAATTCTTCACTCAAAAATTTTTCATCTTTGAAAAATATTGATATTACTACCAGTGGTATATTCAATGTTTAGATACTAAAACTGCTTCAATAGCACCATTTTGCACCTTGAAATCGAAATTTTCCCGGGGGAGGACCCCCGGACCCCCCCCCCCCCACTTCAATTACGACGGTCAGTGTTCCTTTATAAAATTCCCTATTTGAAACTCCTCCCCCCCCCCCCAACATAATCCTGGCTACGCCACTAAGATGTACCATCTTGGACATACACAAATCCTGGCTACGCCACTAAGATGTACCATCTTGGACATACGCAAATCCTGGCTACGCCACTAAGATGTACCATCTTGGACATACACAAATTATGTTACTTCCCTTAAACAAATGTTACACTTCGCCACTGTCTGCGGAGTTAAGACAAGTCGTCAGACTAGGGCGCAGAAGGACTGTGGGTAAACTACTGACAGTGCACCACATGCTACAGATGGGTGCTAAACAAATATGTAACGAGGGTGAAAAATTATTTTGGTTTGGTCACAGTGTAAGCATGCGAGCGATAAAAAGTGTCCAGAAACATTCATGCGTGTTTCAGCGAAGGCAATAGGGACACTTGAGGAAAATAATGAACAATAACACCATATTGTGGATAAAAATCATATTTATGTTCAGGAACCTTGAGTTGTGTATGCAAGAAACAGTCACATTCAGTTTTGTTAAAAAAAAAAAAATAATATGCCAGGGAATACACTCAATCATGTTTGAAGAACTCATAAACAAAAAAAAAAAGTGTTCATAATTTTATTTATACACTTGTGTGTGTGTGTGTGTATACACACAAAATAAACATTTGTACAAAAAACATATACATAATCCCATATTACAAAATAACAAATGTTTTTAATAGCCCAAGACTATGAAAGGAATGATGATGGCGAAAATAAAAGGTTGAGGTTTCACAGTACTAAGGGTCGCACCCGAATAGGTCGTCAGAAAGACCAAAGCGAGTGAAGTGGAGTGAAGTCAATAGTATAGAGCAGTGCCGGAATGCAACGGCTGGGGAAACGGGAGATCTCCGAGAAAACCTACCGACCAGTGGCATCGTCTGGCACGATTCCCACATGCGAATATCCGGGGCGACCCCACCTTGGTGGGAGGCGAGTAGTCTAACTACTATACACCCATGGCCCCCCCAAAGCGAGGAAAGTCACTTAATTAAAGTTCATTATGAGAATTGGTGCACTCGCTGTGTGGCCCATCTTAAATACAGTACAATTTACATGCTTGAAGCAGACCATGATCAGCTACCTTGGTTCGTACGACCCGGGTTAAGTGCGAGAATCTTCAGTGCTGCATGCAGGTACTATCGTCAATTTACATGTGCTTGTGCAGGTAGCTAATGTTCCAGTAGCAGAATTCGCTGATAAAGTGACAAGGCACATTACATTCATACATATTGTCAGGTCGAAATAGACACATATTCGCTCGATGTGTGGTAGCCAAAGAAGGTGGGGAGATGCTCTGGCCAGCAAAAATCGTGCATCAGAACCCGAAATCAGGTAGACTTCCATCGTGCATTGAAATTAACTCCGAGGACTTTACTTTTGCAACTTTCCCTAGGAAATTAAGTGACCTTCGAAATCGAGAAAATATAATTGGCATAACAGATGGACCTGGAATTTAATTAAGAATGACTTAATTTAACTATACTCGAGTTATCAGCCAAACAGATCCAATCTCTAACCCCACTCAGAGCCACACACAATTTCAGTACTCGCTCTCTCTAAAAACTATAGCCTTATTTTTGTGCGGAGCCAGGCTGTTCGCCCCTACCATGGTGAGCTTGGTCCGATCCCCGATGAACCACTCCAGATTTTAATATGTGAGCAGCATGGTGGACTTTGCAGTTGGTCGACAAGCATCCCATTCGTGCTTCCCTTTCTCCCGCAGCTGTATTTATTCACAGTTCTGGAAAATATTTCACACATTACATGGTCTGCAGAACACACATCACTTGCTGGCATTTCGGATGCTGGGAGAAGGTTCCATCAGCTCTCTGAGCTAGAAGTTGTTCACATACATGGGGGGGGGGATACTAAGATTGGACTCAGTGCATGGCATTCTATTTTATCATATGCCCAACGTATCACTAGCAGTGCCTTGCTTGTAATTACTGTGCTCACTTTCAGGCAGGGCCATTCTGCCAAAAATCAGAGCTCCTAGGTAGCGACTCATAAATCCAGGGGTATAGCATAGCATCCCAGGAAATAATCGATGCAATACTCCCGTCAATGATACTGTGCATGATGACAAACAATTTCCAGACACATCAACTCACCAGGTAATAAGAGGGAAACCAAAAATTTAGCTCTAAAAATGAAAGATGTCGAAGCGAAACAGACCTCCCACTCTCAATTAAGGTTCTCGCCCTTCGTCCACATGACATTATTGCGCATCTACAATTCACACTGTACTACAGTCCTATCAGCACAGCCACATTCCTAGGCCATCTGCAGAATGTGGAAACCTTCCTCACTAAGACGTTCGCAGGATGCAAAATTTCAGTACTTTTATATATAACATGTTTATGCTCAAGATAGCCTGTGGATATTCCTGGGTTATCAAACTCGCCCATCCTTGGGTGTAACTTCTAGGGATTTTGTTAACAGTTATCCCTGGGATACCCCTATTATCTCCTAGGAATGTTGTGAATAGTCATCAATGGAACATACCTAGTACCTCTTAGGGATGTTGTCATCGCAATACCCCTAGTACCTATTAGGGATGTTATGTCATCCCCTGCGACATCACTAGTACCTCCAAGGGATGTTGTGACATCCACAGGACATCCATTGTACCTCCTATGTATGCCAAGCCATCCCGAGGATGTCCCTAGTACCACCTAGGGGCATAAAGTCACCCCTAGGGCATCTCCAATACCTCCGAGGTATGTGAAAAAAAAACATCTTCCCTGGAATGTCCTATGGATTTGTGGAACATTCAAATCTTGGACCTCCCTAGTACCTATAATATAAGAGGAGATTCCCTATATCGAGAACAAATTTAAATTAAATCTTGTTTCTAACTTATGTAGAACAAATCAACCCACAGAGTAATAATCGGGTCAGTTATTGAAAACAATAATTGTTTTACTTTATCTTAAAATAATACATGACATATTGATTTATTTTGCTGTCTACGATTATGAAGTTTTCTTGGTTTCCATATTTTTACTCTTAAATATTTAACAAAATATATTAATACCACTTCTTTACAAACTGCATGCAAAGATTAATATGAATTTATCTGAAAAATCGAAACTATCAAGAGACCATTAAATAATTTCGCCCTATAATCTAACATAAATACGAGCACTATCTAATGTTTAAAAGATGAACTAAGGAATGTCCCAAGTTTGCCCACTGAGAAACTTTCTGGGACACCAAGGAGGTAAATTGATGCATACTAGGGAGCTCCTTGAAGGATGCATTAGGGATAAAACAATTTCGTCTTCCGAGGATCCTTTTGGGGTATCAAGGATATATATGGACATCCTAGGGAGCTCCTTCTAGGATTAACTAGGGATATACCAATGCTACATTCTTGGGAGCTCCTTAGAGGACGAATTTGGGATATCCCGATTTCGTCCAATAACGATTTCTCTGGAACATCAAGGATATAAAATTAGGCATCTTATGCAGTCCCTTGAAGGATGAATTAGGGATATCCCAAGTTTGTGCATTAAGAAACGTTCTGGGACATCAAGGAGGTAAATGGATATCCTAGGGATCTTCTTAATGGCCGAACTATGGACATCCCAATGGGACATCATTGAAAGCACTTTAATATACGAACATCGGATATCTCAAGGATCCTGAGGATCTCTCTGGGACATTAAGGATGTAAATGGGACATCCTTGGGAGCTCCTTTGTGGGAGACCATGTGATCATTCAGTACAAATGTCCACAGGATCCCCCAGGGATGTTATATACATAGATATCCTCAATTGATTTCCCTAGGATGTCCTGTGATTTTCGTGTGTTGATTGGGCATGTATTTGGATTACCTTATTTTTTCCCCTCTTTAGTAATGAAACTTGAAAACTATTAGTTGGCTGGTATAGTACATTCCTCACGTTTTATTCGTTTACTATCGAGATTTTTAAAGTCTTTGTTAGTTAATTAAATTTGTATTTAATTTTAATTTTATGTTTATCTACCCCAAAATTTCCTTGTTTATTTCATAATCCTTGACAATATCATTTCACCAGTATTTTTAAACACATTATATTGAGAATCTCGCACAACAGATGCCATTGATATTTCTGTTGGTTTTTGTTATATTCTGATGTAAATTTTGGTAGATCATTATATTAGTGAAAATAATTCCTCCTTTTTCTGACTTTTTTGTAAAGTTAGTAAGAGACGAATTTGTAATTGTCACTACCAATACCAACATTAATAAAAACAGGAGTTTACCTCAAACAAAATGTTAATAAAACTGTGCTATCTATTTTTTTTTTTAATAATGTCCTAAGCAAAAGTATCAACTGTCACTTAAATAAACATACTGTGCAGACAAGCTGACATATGTAGTTGTACTCAAATATTGCAAATTTAATCAGCTAACCTAATATAAAAACATGCACTTTAATCAGAGCTATAGTTATTAATCTATTCTTAAATGGCTGTTCTTGAATTACAAGTATAAATAATCTTATGCAACAAAATCTGGCATCTATAGATTTATTCATAACCTAGAGAACCTTAAATTGCAATGTGCACAAGCTAACCTAATCTATAAATTTGATTTCGATCATACATTTCGTGTAACAACAAAAACAGGGAGACATCAATGCAAATTATTTTTCAATGGAAAGCCAAGTTTTCTTCTAATTGTCACAGTAGTCACTATTTTCGTCATAGTTCCGATCAGCAATATTCTGACTGCGAAGAAGCTGTTCAACAACAGAAGAAAATGTATTTAGCAATACTCTGGCACTGATAGGGTTTTCTCGCCCTAATTAAGGCAGATATGTAGAAACTAAACATAGCAACGCCAAGTTTAAATAATCCCGATTAACTTCAAAAGAACAGTGGTAGAACACAAAACGATTTTAAAGCACAGTTTAAAACTAATCGAGTTTTGCTCATCTCGCTTAGAAGTAAAGGTAAAACTGGCTCTCATTATGTTATTCAGTGATACTGCCATCGCATGTTGTTTCACACTACATGCCAGTATCAGCTTCGATTCTCCTTGCCTTCCACCAAAGGTTCATAAAACAAAGAAATGGAGGCATCCACCGATATTAGTGTCCCCAGCCCTCGGAGAAGAAACTCGAGTGGATTATGTACAGATGTTTTGCCATGTAACATGTTGGCCATAAGCATATTTTCCTGTGTAACAAGTCCATAATTGTGGACACTTTGACTGAACGAGTTAATGTATGAATGATGTTCACTTTGAAAAAATGTTAGTCTCTTGGCAAGTGTATTTCTTCCCACGCTGCCTTACAGATGAATGTGAAGAACTTTGGCTGCACACACCCACTGTACCAGTGTGTCACTGTACTGAGGCTCCTTCACCTGCGCTCGACCAACCCCACCATATGGCACAAGCTCTCCGCCCTCGAGTCCCACTGCCAGCAGCGGCAACAGACTCAGCGCTACGAGGATGACCGAGTCGCAGTGGCACAGTTCGCTCGCACCTTTTTCAAGCTCAGCGAGTTCTCAGAGGAGGAGATCCTACGTGCCTGTGGCATCATACAGGCAAGTAGAGTGATATAGGACTTTAAAAGAATGTAGCCTTGATCAAGACTATGGGCAGCTTCACAACAGAGACAATTTCCAATTTTTATTTATTTAATAGTTTCAGCAATGAGGAGGGAATTTATTTTTGGAATACATTTTACTGCAAATATCAAATTTAATCCTCTCATGTGAATTTATCAGGAATTTTTGCAATATCAGGTACAGTAGAACTGGGAGCAACAGCTATAAAAGCAAGGTACTTCCTAACAGTATTATCTCATACACTTATGGGTAACTATTGACAAGTTATACAGGGCTAGAAAACACATTTGACTAATATCAGAACCTACTTTAAATGTTTTGCCCAGTATGGCAAAGTATTAACACAAGAACATAACTCTCTTTGCAGGCACAATCAACAATTTAACAACAATCTTTATCTGTGCTGGTGCCATGGTGGCCCATGGCTAGCACACCTATTTCCTAAGGGTGTAATCTGGGTTCAATTCCTGGAGGGGGTTACACACCAATTTTCACACTTGAATAATGTGGCAGATGTTGCTGTAGAGTTAAGGTTTTTCTCTGGAAAGTCCTGCTATCCTTGCCCTCTTATTCTGTTGCGGCCCCATCTCAGGATCTCATTCCATGTATAGGGCATCAGTTGTGTAGTAGTCAGGCTATTTGCATTCCACCAAGGCAAACTGGGTTCGATTTACAGCGGGGTCACCTGGATTTTTCATGTACTTGCTTGGTAGACTTTGCCATTGGTCGGTGGCGTTCCTCTGGATACTTCTGTTGCCCCTGCCCTTTGTGTTCTGCAATTGCTTCATCTTCAGCTCAATTAGTCCTCACTGGCGCTCAAGACCTTTCAACTCATGACATTTCACCCCCCCTCCTCCCCGAAACGAAGTGCACCTATAGGTCCTGCCTCGACCGCCTGCCTTAGGGAGTATTACTAACATCACAGGGTGCACAGAGTGTGTGTGTAGTTTAAGTGCATGCGTTGTCAGGAGCAAGAGGGTTAAAGGAGGAAGCACTGTGTGAAGCTGGTGCGCAGGTGAATGGACACGAGGTTCCAGTGACAGAGCCGGCACATATTGCAGTCTACGACACGGCATCCCTGCTGGAGCACCACTGCCGCCCCAACTGCTCCAAGAGCTTCACCAACGATGGAGCGCTCATCATATGGGCAGCCGTGCCCATCCCACAGGGGACGCACCTATCCATCTGCTACTCGGATGCTCTGTGGGGGACGGCGAGCCGTAGACACCACCTCGCCGAGACCAAGTTCTTCTGGTGCACGTGTGAGCGTTGTGCCGACCCAACCGAGTGCAACACCTTCTTCAGCACACAGCACTGCCTCGAGGAGTGAGTCTGCCAACTGTACATATGAGTAGCCATTCCTTTCCACAGTAACGCTTTGTCAAAACACATGCAGTCCTCTTTTTAAACATTCCTGTATCAACTAACAAGGAGCAAGGTCGTACATACTTCACAACCTTCTTCTTTCCAAACCATCAGCCTTGCATGGGAGTTTCTGTAGTACAGTTTAATGCAGAACTTATATTTAAAATACCATAACATAAATATTACTCAGAAAAAAAAACTAACATTTGTATTAGTAATATCGGTAGGGATTCAATTCTCATAAAAGTAGAAGAAAGTAAACTGTCAGTACACAGTACTTTTTCAATTCTCCTACCTTTACTAGGTATCAATATCATATCTGCATAACTAGCATTACTATGTTGATGCATATTAAACTACTTTTAGTATAGTGAATTCATTTTGATATCTCAGTATCACAGTGTAACAACTCAAAATATACAGTTAATCAGGGGAACAGTTTGTTATTAAAAGGTGCCTTCACTTCAGTGTCATACTTCATTATTGCATGCAAAGTATAACCATCAGTATGTAACAGATATTTCTGTACTGCATGTTGTAAGGGTAAATTAAAAAAAATTCAGATATTTTGTATTATAACTCACTAATACTGAAGTACTGATTTATAAAGAGATGAATTGATAGTATTTATATTTTTTTTAATTCCTGGAGAATTCTCAAAGTGAGTTGAAAAGGCCCCATTCATAATAAGTGAGCCTTTCTGTGAATCTATAGACCTTAAAAATCTTCTCATCTGCATTGTCTATACTTTCTGTGTTATAATCACAGAGCTGTTAGCTTCTTAGAGCACACAGCTTACTGTGATTTGAGTTATAAACTAAAACATGACAAACACTCAAATTATTTATATATGATCATGAAAAATCACAGTTCACACAGGAATAATTACAGTCCATTGTTTTCTGAAAGGATTCCTTTCTTTGAGTGGTGTAAAAATAATTCTACAGTAATATATCCCAACGAGATGTTTAATACAAAGTGGAATGTCAATAGGAACTTATTACTGGGTTTGATTGACATTAATATATCTTTTCAATCTGACCGACACATGGTGTACCTGGACGAAAATGGGAATATAAGGTTTGCAGGCTCATCCATTCGGCATAAATATGCAGTTAGTATATAGCGCTAACTGCGTATTTTTAAAATGGAAATACTGCTATGCTTACATACCAGTGGCTACAATTTATGAAAACTGGTTGCATACATTAGATTCCAACATCATCCATTTCAGTATGTTTAAGTTAGTTCGTCTTTCATAAATATCTCTTTTTTTCTGCGAATCACTGTTTTTGGCTTTCACAAGAGCTTATCTCTGAAATATACTCGCTGCACTACAAGTGTTTACTCAAAAATCCAGCGTACTCTTAACTTCCTTAGGCCATTTTAGTTATCTTCAGCATAAACCATATCCGAATGTTATTTTTTCATGTTATATAGGTTTAATCACAGTAGTGTCCCTGCAATATTAAAATACAGCTTGTCACTTGGAATGCCAAGTGGCCCAGAAACACTTATTTCCATCTTATTCCAATTTTTGGGTTTTGTTGAGGCATGCTGCACACAAGGTATTCTGATGTCTATAAAATTTAATGTTTAAAGTATGCTCAACTTAAACGAATTTATTTTTGTCTTGTAGATATTAAAACAAGTGAAATCTCAGTTATTCATATTTCTAAGAGTTGAAATTTGTCATTTTAAGCATGGCAATAGTAAGCTACTGCTAACTTAGCTGCGGCTCAGCCAGTCGTAGTTTGTGACATGGAAAGGCTGTGGATGGCTTGTGTCAGGTCATGCGAGGGGTTCTTGCTCCCCGAAGAGCCCCTGAAGGAAGGACGGGCAGTGAAGGAAGCGAGCTGGTGGCACTGCACAGCGTGCCCCGCCAGGGTGTCTGCCGACCGTGTCCACGCCACTGCAGAGAGCGTGGGGCAGCAGCTGGCCGCTATGCGCAAGGGAGACCCCGCCAGCTGCGAGCGCTTTGTGCGGGAGTGCATCACGTTGCTGCATCCCAACCACTACTACCTCACCGACGTGCGGCTGGCACTCGCCCAGCTCTACGGCCAGGACCACGCTGATGGCCTACGCGGCACTCCTGAGGACGAGCTGCGCAAGAAGGCCCGTCTCTGCCATGATGTGCTGTCCCTTGTCGACCAGCTGGCTCCAGGTCAGCCGCTACCCCTTCCTTCTCACTCGCTTTCCAGCAAACACTTTGTATCCCAATACCAGGTGCACTGTATAATCGGCACGGTTTGATTTGGCAACCATCTTGATTGGCACGATCACACTTGAGTGTAACATTTGGGCAGCTCTTAACAACGAGGTAATGCTAGTCGATGAAAGTGAAACACGGTGGATATAGAGCAGTGCCAGAATCCAAGGTCAGGGAAACTGGGAGATCCCCAAGAAAACCCACCAACTGGAGGCATAGTCTGGCACGATTCTTACGTGTGAAAATCCCAAAGTTAATCATTTAGGAATCGAACCTTGGTGGGAGGCTAGTGCTCTAACTGCTACACCATCAGATTTGTTTAAAATATATTTATCTTTATAGGAAATTTGCTTGATTCATTAGTAATTATATTGTACTAACTTTACTGGGATTAATTTGTAATTTTAACAATCTAAGCAAATGTTCATAACATAGGTACGCATTGTGAATACAAATCTCGCAAGGAGAGCTAATAGAAATTGTTCCAGTACAGCTACAAAGAGTTCTGTATTGTGATATAAAGTACAATACATTCTTCAAGACTAGTTCTTGTATAGACAGTGACCTCTATGGCCTAAGTTACTAGGCATCTGAAATTTTCACATCATACTCATGACACTGGGACACTTCGCACTTTGACTGACACTTCTTTAGGAATTAATTTTTGATTCTGTATCTGTTGCGAGCACTTGCTTTGATTTTATATTAAATAATTTCTGACAGTAAAAGTCCCACTAGACAAGACATGTGCATCCCAAATAACACTAAGGAATTCGAGTTCCCACCATGTTATTAAGGAATGCATGTAAGTTACAGCTACTGAAGACATTTGCAAAAGCTTCGACATGCTAAAGGTAATAGAATCTGTTACGGTACCTATTAAATTGTACAGTATTTTGCACCACAAGATTCTAAGTTATATTCCTGGAACAATCATAGCTAATGATATTATTTCGTGACATCAGTTTAGCATAATTTGCATTTGCCAACAAGCAAAAAGAAATTTAAAAAAATGAATAAAAAAAATTGGAATTTATACAGTCTTGTAAATTGGGTTGTACGAATGCATTAAGAGGCTCTGTGAAAACCAATGCATTTAGGTAGCTGCATTACAGCCAGTGGAGATGCGTGTTATAATTTCATGGGCAAGCTACTGTGTGCAGGGGGCAGTATTGGCGTTGATCTCCCCCAATAAAAGGGGAGAGGTGCCCGGGGGTCGTCCCCAGAGAAAATTTGGATTTCAAGGTGCAAAATGGTGTCATTTAAACATTTTTTGTACCTAAATATAAAATACACCACTTGTAAAAATATTTATATTTTTAACAAAATTTGCCCGATTGAAAAATATTACAAAGATACCTTCATCAAACCTGGAACCTTGTCCAATTAAAACAAGTAACTCAACATAATTGCCATGGTTTTCTGATTCTTTTGTCTTATCATCACCACGGAAAGGCAGTTCCTGTACACCCAAGAAACAAACATTTATTAAACGCTTCAAAATTTGTCTGTTTCTTTTAACTTTTTTGTTATGTCGCTGTGTGCTTAATTGTTTGGATCTATCTAGACCAAAATCAATTCTATTTTTACCAAATTCTTTAAGAGACATAAACCAATTTATGTGAACTTCAGAACGCTCGTGTGTTTGAACAGCATTGTACAGATTGTTAAGGTCACAATACCCAATTGCAGTCCACGTGTTAACATCCTTTGAAAATAATGAACATGGCCAGCAAAACAGTTTGTTTAGGCTGTTGCATCCAGTTAACCCCGAGTTTTTCTGATAAACATTTTTTTTGGAAATGACGTACAAAAATACCTATCTTGCATGTTGTCGTGATCGTAATTTCAGGTGTCGGCCTACCCTCTTTCGTGATGTCACATCTTTCCTGAAAAGTGAAAGCACTGCTGGAAAAATGCTTCACTCGTAATCCACACACACCACACTCATGTCCACATGTTTCTGTTGCACTCGTTATATCTAATCGGTTCTCAGTCTCACACAGTCATTTTATAATTTTTATGTAGGGTATCGCGCACGAATATGTATAATATTCTCAGCACCAAAACTAAATTAAATACAAACAATACGATTCATGTTGTGCGCACGAACTTGCCCATACATCGATCTATTTACTGTAAACTACATCACGCCAACTGCCTGCGGCTAGGCCAACTTCGGCTATGTCCGCTTCAGTTCGGTGAAGAAAGCACTACCATCATAGCTTCTAACACAGTTTGACGCAGCCATGATACCCGCCCCTCCCCGGGCAGTCTTCCTTCCCTGCCACCCTTCCGTCGGCCGGAAAACCATTGCGACGGCTTACCTGCTGAAAACATTACTTACAGCACTTCCAAACATCTCTGTTTTGCTAGCCAATGAGTTGTTTTCTTATAATGTACAGTTTTGTTTCCCGAATAGAATGTGTACCGCATGAGTGAAAAGTTACCTTAAAGTAAATAGAAGTTAGAATTAAATATTTATTTTAAATATAACATTGTCCAGAAACTGTATGGGCAAGCACTGCTTGCCTTGATTGCCCTAACGAGACGCCACTGATAAATCAATAGTCAAATAAATCCCTTATCCCTGGCTGGTTTACAGGAAAATGCCTAGCACCCTAAGGAAACACTCCTACACACTGTGTTTTCTGCAACACAACCATGTGAAATTCTCTTCTTAAAATATTTGTTCCCATTTAGGTCTACAGTATTTAGGGCTGTCATGCTCAAACTGGTGCAAGGGCTATAGAATGTAATCAGGAGTATATGATGGGCTGCCTAACAGAAAACCAAAATAGGTTGGGACTTTTATTGTTGAAATATCATAAAATGTTAAACGTTTTATGGGATTTGTAGTTTTAAAACATTATAAATATCTTTTAAATGTCTACAAATGAATATGGAACAAAAATACAGTAATACATATATTGTAAACAAATGCAAAACCAGGTGCTATGCAGCCATGGAATTATGAAAGCGTAACAACCTACAAGTTGTACGGCATCTCTTCTTGGCTACCAAATGTTCAAAATCTGGTGAAATAGCTTGGCTTGAAAAATCTCTCACCGCACTTTTTTTCATGTTCGTCGGTGAGCTGACTTGACAGTTTGGATTTGTTCAAAATTAGGAGTAATAAAATCTGTTAACAAATATAATTTTTAAAATTCATCAGGCTGACTGTTCCACGTCATGTTGTCCACACAAAACCTCAAAATAGTTAGGCCTAAGCCTTGCATAATTTTCAGGTTTATTTTGCAAACATTGTGAATGCAGGCCACATTCAGCTGGGGAGGCTCAGATATGAGCCAGGGGCCATGAGTTTAACATGTCTGGTGTAAGATTCTAACCAAGATATCACAGAAGTGAGAGCTACCACCATGCCAACTTCACGTTCAGAGTGGTCGTACAAACTCAGGTGCCACGCTCAAATGGAGAATAGTCTGAAATGGTGATGGTTCGACCCAACCCCTCAGCATGACTCGACCATGTTGTGACCTAATGGTTCACAGGCTACTATAATCAGCAGGCAACACCTTTACCCTCTGTATACATACACACAATGTAAAAGACAATTATAACATTTTTGGTAAAGCAGTCCAGTCATAATTTAATCGATATTCTGAATTGCTACTTGTGCTTCGTGTTTTAATTTTGAATCATCAATAAGCTTTCCTGTAAAACAGTTAACATTATGGAAATTACTTTTTGTATTCTTTGATTGCCAAACTTAGAAATAGTGAGGGCTGTAGAATTTAGGATCGACAGTGCCATAAAAACTTTAATTTTGTGACCATGGACTTGATACAAATCTAGTATTTAAAATTGGCTAAAAACTTATCAAAAATTTCATTTTCATCCAATATTAAAAGCATATTTTTTCTGATCTTAAACACATATACTATTTTTAAAGTTTACCATTTCTGTTACATTCAAAATATTGTAAAATTGTCTCGATAATGATGAAACATAAATTTTTTAAGCCAACGATGGTGGAGAAAGAGAGTATGTAACATACCTTATGATTACGTAATAAGAAATTACTTTAAACAAGTTAAGTTACCAGTATTGCACATGCATTGCATATGCAGAAAGCAGCCGCTATTTCAAGCTGCAATATTTTAAATCAACAACAAAATACAAAAGTAGTAGGGTTATGTTCCTTCAGTTGCAAATAGGACCTAGGAGTTGATCGGTGACCAGTCGCCATCTTGTGATTTTCCAATTTATACCTCAAAATTTCCCTTTTTTAATACAAAAACGCTTGTTTTACCCCAAAACCGATTTTTCACTCAAAATCTTCCCTTTTGTTTGAAAATTTCCCATTTCCCCATGAAAAAAGCCATGCCTAGACTATGCAGCTGAATTTCCCAAAATCCATTTTCTAGCTCTTTTACTGTATTTTGTTGTGATTCCCTATTGATTCTAGCCCACTGCCAATCAGATTTGCTATTGCTTCTAGCTCACTGCCCATCAGGCTCCTAACCATCACGAAAAGCACGTCGACTATCCCCTTCTCAACCCCAACCAAAAAAAGTCACAAAAATCAAAATTTTGTTTAAACTTAAGCATATTGTTATAATTAAAAAGTTTAAAGGTGTATGTATTGACCGGACTCGTATTTTCGAGGTGAATACAATCGTGATGTAAAATCGATTATGTAGCCCAATGTCAGGACCACCATTTTGGATTTAAAAGGTATGGCCCTAACCACTGCCCGGCACCTCTTCCCATACTGCTCTCGTGGGTCAGGCAGAGCAGCTGATATTCAGAACAATCTTTTCTATGTACTGTAAGGGACACAAAATTTATTTTATATATTTTACTTTGTGAAATTTTCCATGTGTGGCAAAGTAATAAAGAGTTAGTGAGCCGATTGTGGATTATCAGATGTGCCATTCGATCGTTTTTACACATCCAGGCACCAGGAGTGGAGGGATAGATCAGACGTTCACGTGAATTCGACGAACTTCAAAATAAACGGACGTCGGCTCTAAATACTGATGCTGACCATGTGACTCCTATAAAGAAAAGTAAACTTGGTATTATGATTAAGCAGGAAGTGGAGATGATCATGATGACAGCATTTATGTTAATGACTATGAAGACAGTGATAGTGTGAAGACGATGATGATTCTCTCGACATTCCCACACATTTTACCAGCGAGTTTCCTTCGACAAGTGGTGTGAAGAAGGCTGAAGGCGTCAAGAACGCTCGTTAATTTGCTCGAACAAACGACATGAAGAAGGCGGAAGACCCGAATGTACTTGTTGGTAGACTCAGAATTTTGCTTGTTTCAAAGAGATGAGGATTACTCTTGCATGGTTGCAGTATGTTCTATCATTAGAAAACTAAAGGATCGGGGATATACATTAGATGTTGTGATGAACTGCTTTCTTCTGAATTTGTAATTATGAAATAGTAATAAATTGCCAATATAAAATAATAGCTTCTCTTTATTTTTTTATCCCTCGCAACTTTAAAGTGGTTCTGTGGGCACCACATTCAAATGCACAAATCTACACACAGAATATTTAATAAATTATTTAAATATAAAAATGCATGAATTGCATACAAAACATTAAGTCTGTCGACATGCAGAAATTTTGACAGTTGGTGAATCGTTTTTTAATATGAATAGATCGAGGCAGACGACAAACATAAGGATTGATCGAAGGGTTGGAATTGGAGTGGATTGGTATGGATTGCAGAGCAGATTGGTGTGCATTAATGTGTGTATTACTGAGGATTGCTGAGAATTGTTTAGAATTGGTGAGGAGGATTGGTTAGGTTTGGTGAGGTTTGCTGAGGATTGGCGAGGAGGGTTGTTGATGATTGGTGGGAATTTGTGAGGATTGGTGTCGATTGTAGTGCATATTGGGATTGTGCTGTTGATGTGGTGCTGATTGAGATTGTGGTGAAGGTCGTGGTGATGGTGGAAGTGGAGTGGAGGTAGTGGTGGGGGTGATTGCGAAAAATTGATGGTCTAAAGATGGTCAAGAAGAGCACGAAAGTTAAGACTGTTTTTTCATCCTCGTACATTTCAAGTCCCATGGGCCTATTGGTTCGTAAACTATTGATAACTATGCTTTTAAAAGTGTTGGTAGATGATGATCCATACCATGATTATATCATACTTGTGCAGAGAGTCATTACTCATATGATAGGCTTGGGTTGGTCAGATATACATATATTTAAAAAAAATCTGCACATGATAGTTATGCCTACTTAGCAGTCAAGGCAGTGAATAATTTGCAGATTCTGATATTGTGTAGCATTTAGTCTTTAAAGCAGGATATCATAAATGTAGTAAGTTAATGATAGAGTAGTATGGAACTATGCAAAGTCTAAGTACAATTAAAGTACAAATTTAAAAAAAATTTAAATTAAATATATTCTTAAGTCGAATAATAAATGCAGATTTTCAATTTGGTAGGGAATACTAGTGTCTAGTCGAAATGTGTCAATATCGATCATCAGTAGGTTAAGGGAAGTGAGGGATACAAGGTTGGCACTTGTGTAGATGTCGGGCGTGTCTGTGTGTAAAGGCACGCGATCATGTAGTATGGTTATTGATAAGTGCCAGTAAGAGATGCATAATGGCGCATAACATTGGCGACGAGGAAATTGGAAGTGTGTTATGGTTAGAGTAACGAGTCCGGAGTGTTGAAATATTGCAGGGTACAATGGCTTTGATGTCAGCATTAAGCGATTTTGTGTTGGACTGGGACATGTTAGGGACGTACTCCGAATGCCAGCAATTTTATTTTCTCGCAAATAAAGTAACAAATGAAGAGAAACAACTTGCAATATTCTGCACAGTGGCGGGATCCGAGTTGTATGGGTTAGTTTCATCGTTGATTGCCCCAAAGTTCACCTCAGAAGTTGGGTTATCGAAGGTCCTAACCTTACTCAGTAACCACTTCGAACCAAAGACGAGTGAGGTGGTAGAATCTTTTAAGTTTCAAAAGAGAGGCCAAGATGATGGTGAAACAGTATCACAGTATGTGGCCCAGCTTAGGAAAATGGCTACTCATTGTAATTTCTCGGACATGGAACATGTGTTGCGGGATAGATTCGTGTGCAGAGTGCGGGAAAAATCAGTGCAGCATGCAGTGCTATCCAAAAATAAATTGACATTCAAGGATGCTGTGGAATTGGTTTCCACGATGGAGGCAACAGGGAGGAATATTGAGAACATTATAGGAGGTATGGAGGAAGTGCGTGAGTTGGTGCATAAGCTGAAGGGAAGTTTCAAAAGAAGTAAAGAGGAATTTTGTGGATCCCCCCTCTCCAAAACCCGAAATTAACAGGAACGATCAGAATAACAGGAGCACTGGACGAGCGATATGTTACAGATGAGGCAAAAGGCTACAGCAACCTCTGTTGGAGGTGTAGAGAAGAACATTCTCCAGATAAGTGTAGACATGCTAAAACCATGTGTCATTTCTGTGGCAATGCCAGTCAATTGGAGAGAGCTTGTATGACTAAAAGAAAGTCTGGTAACACCAGGTCAAAACAGCAAGGAAACAGACAGGGCCTTTCCGTAGGTGGCACAACATATATGTAATCAGAACAGGCAGAGGCCACCGAGGATAAAGACGAATATATGTACAGTTCGTTTCAGACGGACACCAAAGTGAACAGGCAAGCCCCAATACTAATGGAAATGTGGTTAGATGGGAAGGTGTATCAAATGGAAGTGGACACAGGTGCAGGGCAGACTGTCATGGGGTGGAAAACATTCAAACAGTTGTTGCCAGATGAGCCACCAATACAGGATACCAATATGGTATGCCATACGTGGTCTCAGGGAAAGCAGCGAGTTGTAGGGTCCCTGCAGATTAGAGTGCATATCAATGTTTGGCTATCAGTTGCTGCACAGGCCAGGATGTAACATCAGCCATGCTGATGCATTGAGCAGGCTGCCAGTGCAAAAGATGGCACAGGTTCCAGTGGTAGGTGATGTTCTCATGCTGGAAGCCATGCCAGATGGTCCAGTGACTGACGGCGAGATTGAGAGAGCTACAGGAAGGAATCCCATTTTATCAGAGGTAAGGAAATAGGTGTGCCATGGGTGAACGAATGAGGTGAGCTCAGACGATTTTAAATCATATGAAAGACAGCGGGATGAGCTGTCAGTGTATAAAGGATGTGTGATTTGGGGTAATAGAGTAGTAATTCCATCATCATTAAAGGCTACATTGTTGGGTGTGTTGCATGGAGCGCATGATAGTGTGGTGAGGTCAAAATCCCTTGCACGGAGCTACATGTGGTGGCCACAATTGGATAAGGGCATTAAACTACGGGTGGGGGGAATACGCTGAATGTCAGCAGTTGTGGTCAAATTCACCTCAATAGAAGTATGATATTCCATGGGGCAGCACTGTAAAACCTTGGGTCCAGGTGCACATTGACTTCTTTGGTCCTTTTCAGGGGCAAAGATTTTTGTTTCTATTAGACTCCTTTTCAAAGCGGCTAGTCAGGAAAATATCATCTGAAAGTTCAGCGAGCGTGATATGGGAGCTCCAGGACATATTCAGCTGTCATGGTCTGCCACAGTTTATTGTATCCGACAATGGCACTGCTTTTGTGTTAAGTGAAATGAGGGACTTCCTCACCAAAAATGGTATCAGTCTAATCAGAACCATACCGTTCCACCCATCCAGTTATGGGCAGTCAGAAAGAATAATACAAAGAATGAAGGGCAAATCAAAGATAATCCTGTTAGGTGATTGACAGACGAGGTTAGCTCGAAAATTGTTTGCGATACGTTCCACGCCATGGACAGGGGGTCTGCAGTCACCAACTGAACTGCTCATGGGCCATAAATTGAGAACCACTCTGGATATTGTTAACCCATGGACTAAAGAAGACTCGAAGGTTCCATTGGAAGTACCTCAGACAAGGAGTCGCAACTTCAGTGTGGGTGATGTTCTGTTCAGGAATTACTCTGGGTCATTATATATACATTGTGATGGGGAACGATAGTCAGACATGCCAGCGATATGTGGATCAGTTGCTCCGCACAGAGGCAACAGCTATTATGAAGAAGACAAGAGAAGTAACCCCAGCAGCTTGAGACAATCGGTTCAAGACAACAAGTTGGGGTGCACCAAGCTGGGAGAATGGCTGGCGCTAGGGCCAATAGCATGTCCTCCCTCATCACCAACATCCAGTGAAGACTAATCAGAGCCATTCAAAGGGTTTGCAGTGACCCCCCTCCCCCCAGGAAGGTGGAAAATTCTTCCTACCCTTATTTATAGTAGGCAGAACGGCCATTCCACAAGACTCAAAGACCATATGATATAGATCTCTTAAAGGGGGAGACGTGGTATTGTGTGGTATGGCATCCTAGTGTCTAGTCAATATGTGTCAGTATTGATCATCAGTAGGTTAAGGGAAGTGAGGGGTATCAGGTTGGCACAGTGTGGATGCCGTGTGTGTGTAAGGGTGCACGATCATGTAGGATGGTTATTGATAAGTACCAGTAAGAGATGCATAACGCAACATAACAGCATGCTTATGAGCCGACTTGTGAATAAGTGTGGTCTGCTACATTATAGTTATAAATGCATATATAAAAACAATCAATGTGAGCATAGGCACATATGATTCAGAAAATAACAAAAAGTTTTTAATACAACATTTGCCTTTAAAAAGTTTTCAAAATGGTAAATACATTGAATCTAAACTGAAAAAAAAAGCTCTACAATAAATGTGGCCATGAACCATATATGCAGTGATTAAAAAGAAACATAACACACTGTCAATGTTTAATACATTAATATAACTATACGAGGTAATATCTGTTTCTTTATTTGGTGGCTACTATACAGCATTTAAGCATTGCTGTCCGCCACTGGAGCGGTTTTTTAAACCGATATTGCATTAAAAATATATTTTCCAAGCATTTTAATGTATTTTTGAAAGATTTCAGCATTTTTACGATGATAAATATAATAAATTTAAATAAAACACTTCTAATTATTTAAAAGTTCATCAGTACTATATGGGTGCATCTAGTACAATCCAATTTAGACGATAAAATCCATGAATTTTCATTGTTTTTTTCATCAATTTATTCTGTTTTTCCCAATAATTTCAAGATTTTTTTTTTTTTTTTTCGAATCTCGAGCCAAAAAAAAGCTCTTAAAACAGCTTCATAAATGGCCGAAAACCTGCCAAAAATGGCCAAAGCCACCACCGAAAACATAGTTTTTCTTCAAATATAATTTTTCATAGCCACACGAAATAATGAACATGATATGTCTTGCAAAAATTAAGCAAAAACCAATTGCTTATGCATCAAATCAAGCAAATTTACACCAAAAAATGCAAGCTGAATCAAAGCAGAAAAATTAAGAAAATTTAATCCAAAATTATGCAAATTAAGCTAAAATCAAATGAAATATAAAATATGTAATTGATAGATTCAAATTAATAGAATATATATTTTTTAATGGAATTCTATATAATGCATAGTTTTTTTTCATTTTGATTTCTTTCAAACCTTCATAATTTATTTAAAAAATTCTCATTTATTAATTTTAAAGCATTTTTATCACATATATTTAAATAACAATCACATAAAGTAATTTTATATTTACCTTCTAGATCACAATTTTTTTTCCAAATTTAGATTCATAAATTTGAAATTCTGTAGCTTCATTACATTTATTAATTTCGAGGTCTTGTAGTTTAGTCAATTCATATGAATTGTTCAACTTTTGAGAAGTATTTCCATTTTTGTTTATTTATAAAGAAAAAATTCAATAAGATTAAGAAATAAAAAATAATGTCTGTAAAACATTTAGAATTACGAAAAAAATTGTATTTATAAGATTTATTTCCTTATAAATTAAAAAACAAAAATGGAAGTGTTACTCTTTTGTGAAATGGAAAATAATGGCACACACTATCGACCAAAAAGTAATTGAGCACCCATGAAGATAGGTAATTCAGTACGTCAGTTAACTTGTGTGGCCACCATACGCTGTAGGCCGATGTAGAACCAGATGATAAGGAGATGGCACGAGGTACAGATACATGGACTTCGATAAGGGCTTGATTGTGGGCTGCCATCTCAGTGGGCTGTCTAGCCGGGCGAGTGTATGGAAGGTAAACACACCCAAATCAACGGTCGCATCCGTCCTGCCTAAGTGGAAGGTCGATGGGCATCGTGATATTGCTGCACGTTCTGGGCGACCTCCAATATTAACCGACAGAAATCGCAGAACCCTGAAACGTGAATTTGTCAGAAATAGGGCACAACCTATGGCTACCACCCAACAGGAATTTCCTTCAGCAATCATTGTGGACAGGTACCCAATTACTTTTTGGTAATATATTAGTAGATATTCTAAAAGAAATGCACAATGATAACTATCCAACAATAGCACATTAAATGTATAATGAGGATAAATCAATAAATTTATTTTCAATTCATAAAACAACTGGACAAATACACATCAATATGTAAAACATGCTTTAATGAGAAATAGCATCATAACAAGACGTGAAATATTTAAATAGTTAAATTAAACAATTATCATTAATTGAATCACTTGTTCGATTTTATTCCTTTATATTTATTATTTTTTATATTTCATATTTGCTTTATATTTGTTGTAATTTTATTAAATTTGTATTCTTATAAATATACAAATATGGCGATGTACAATTCAATAATAGATCTGAGTGAAAAGAATGTCCGTGATTAGAGAATTATAGGAAAAAAATTATAAAAATATATATACAAATAAGTATATATGATTTGATTACAGGTATTATTACACAAAATCTTCAAACAAGCGAGTATAATTTAAAAAGCCTACAGAGAATCCAAATGATTTAAAAGTTGTGGAAGCTAAAAGTTAAAAATAAAAGATTTATACCAGTTAACAAAATATGAATTAATTACACCTATTACAAACGAAGAAACAAAGAATAATTTTACAAATTTACCTTTTTCAGGATGCAAAACAATAAGAAAAAATATGAAAGAAAAAGAAATATACCCTTTTCTTAATCAGATATCTGTAACCCCAAAAAAAAAACCAAAAAATAAAAGTAACAGGAATTTACCTTTTCAATTTATGATGTTAAAGAAGGAAATAAACATTTAGGTCAGATTTTTCCTTATAATCAAAAAAAAATTTAACGAGCATGTGGAAATAAAATTTCATTCGAAATTCGTGAGGTTAGCCATAATTTAATTGATGATTTAATCATTTAGCAAACAAAATACAACATTCGCATAAATAATTTACAAGGAGATCTATTAGAAAACATGGATGCTGTTCATGCAACAATGAAAACTGTAAGAAAAACAACCGGCTATAGAAATGGTAATCAAATGAGAATATATGCAAATAATCAGAATTTTCACCTTGCAATTTCGGCCACAAGAAATAATAATTTAAACACCGAAAATCTACTTAGTTATATTGAAATAATAATTAATCCAACCAAAATGTAGACATAAACGAAACTACTTTTGACATAAATGTTTATAAAATTCCAAGAGGAAGAAAAATTAAAAAGTTGTTAATTTAACTAAAGATATAAAAGCAAAACAATGTATTAATAAAATTAACAATGATAATAAAATATGTGGACCCGGAGCAATATTTATAGCTTTAACATATGAAATTAATATCATTTTGGATAGAGAATTAACGAATAATGAACTTATTTACATTAGAAAAGGAAGAAAATTGCAAGAAGAATTGGCTCGTGAACTTTGCAAAAGAATGGGGAAAAATTACGAAAGAGGTTTCAGTTTGGAAGATATTATGGATGCAGATAATTTTCTAAATGATCAAATTAAAGTTGTTTCAGCTGCATATTTCAACTCCATTATACAATCTGGTTCAAAAAACCAACTATTTATATGTATTTACACAGTGAACAAAATGATGCAATTAAAAGTATGAAATGCATTTTTTGGTAGTGTTTGTTATTGTAAAAATTGTGACAAACCAAACAATAATAAAGCTCAACATGAGTGTGAGGAAAATAATAAAAATATATGTACTTTGTGCAGGAAAACCACAACACAAAAGTTTGGGAAGGTGGAGATCGTATTAGAATATATTGTCAAAAAAAATAGATATTGTTTTGGAAAATGAATGTTTTTCTAATCACGATGATGTATGTAAGACGGTTTATAAGTGCAAAACTTGTAACAAAATATGCTCGAGAAATACAAAATATGAAAGTGGTTATGTCAAATGTTGCAATTATTGTGAAATTGCGAAAACTGATTAACATAAATGTTATAGCAAGAGAAACTGCAAAAAGGTGGTTATTGTAAAAAAATTTTTACTCGTAATGGCAAAAACAACGAAAAAGATATAAATTGTTCATGCTCTGAAAAATACTACTTTTTCGACTATGAAGCCACACAAGATACTGATTTTCACACACCAAACTTTATATATGTAGATGATTTTAATGGTAACAAAAGGCATTTTAAAACAAATGATAAGTTTTGTGAATGGGCTATATCTGAAGAAAATAAGGGATATACGTTTATTGCACATAATTCCAAGGCTATGATTCATATTTTATTTAACAATATTGTGTTAGAAACACTATAAAAACTCAAACAATATATTAAGGTTTGAAAATCACGCTACTTAAAATAAAGAGTTTAAATATCAAAATAATTGATATTATAAACATTATTCGAGGAAGACTTGCAAAATTTCCAAAAAATATTTGGCTGAAAAGAGCTTAAAAAAGGATATGTTCCATACTTTTTCAATAAACCAGAAAATCAACAGTATATTGGAAAAATACCTGCTACAAAATATTATTGGCGTCCCTACAATGAAACAAGAACAACGAAAATATTTTTTTAAATGGCATGCCGAAAAATTAAAAGAAAATTATATTTTCGATTTTAAAAAAGAATTAGCTGAATACTGTGATTCTGATGACATTTTATGACGTGCATGTCTTAAATTTAGAGAATCTTTTCTGGAAATAGCTAATATAGATACATTTTGTTACATAACAATAGAAGGTGTTTGTATGGCTGTTTATAGATCAAATTTTCTTATAAATAATACTATTGGTGTAGTTAAAGATTATAAAAAAGAAATGTTTAGAAAAGAATCAATTTTGTGGTTAAATACGTTTCTAAATGTTAGACATGCATTAAATGGCGGAGAAGTAAATATATATGGAGCAAAAGTTGACGGTTATGACGAAAAAACTAAAACAATATATCAATATCACGGATATTTTTGGCATGGTTGTCCAAATTGTTATTTTCTTGATACAATAAATAAATGCAACAATGAACGTATGGATGATTTGCTTACTAAAACAAACAATCGGACAACAATTTTAAGACAAAATGGTTACAAAGTAAGGGAAATGTGGGCATGCAAATGGCAAAAATCGATTTCCTACAAAAAAAATTATTTGGATAGAACTTAAAATGTAATAGAACCATTACATCCAAGAGATGCATATTTTGGAGGTAGAACAAATGCTCAAAAATTAAAAGTTTCGGGAAAAAAGATTAAGATATATAGTGTTGTGTATGAAGTTGTTAGGTTATTGACATGCACAGGCTGGTGCAACTAGTCAGGTGGTTGTTGGTGTTGCTAATGATGTCGTTGGCATGCAGGCCAGTGTGTTGAGTATGGACATTAAATACAATGTATTCTGTGATGGAAATAACTGCCGACGGGTTAATGTGCGAGATATGTAACATAGGTGACGAGTGGATGCGAATTCATGGTATTTGATGTGCGTCGGTTTGGTTCGGAGTCGCTATGAGCGCGAATTGAAGTTCATAACCTCAACAGCTGGTACTCGTATTCGGAATGGCATTGTTTAGTTCGTTTGGTGAATTCCTTCAGGGAAGAGATTAATGGAAAACCTACACTGAACGACTACATCACTACTTTGTGGCAAGCAAGATATAGGATGTGGGAGAGAAGAAAGCAATTTTCTTTACAGTGTTGGCAAACTTTATAGTTTGGTTGCATCGTTAGTAGAGCCTAAAGTAATGGGTGATGTGACCATCGATGATATTTTTAAGTTGCTATCGACACATTTTGAGCTGACTCCAAGTGAGATTGTGGAGACATTCAAGTTTCCTAAGTGTGACTAGCAAGAGGGGGGGAACTATTTCCGTATATCTGGCAGAACTACGACGGCTCTGCACACACTGTACATTTTCAGATCTGGAGCATATGTTGCGGGATCGTTTAGTGTGTGGAGTAGGCGATAAGGCAGTACAACATACTATGTTGTCGAGCTTTAAGGAGGCTGTGGATCTGGCCACGGCAGCGGAAACAAGAAGCCGTAATGTACATGACCTGAGGGGTGCACTGCTTGACTTGGTGGGAGCATTAGCAGTGAGTGACGTGGTGGCAGTGGTGGCAGATATGACAGTGCAGAAGCGTGCATCAGGAGACAGACCTAGCAAGGGAACATATGATGATCAAAGGAGAAGGGAACAACAAGCATTTTCGCGATGCAATGGATTGCACAGCCCCTAAAATTATCGACATCAAGGTACCACATGTACTTTCTGTTCAAAGCTTGGCTAGCTGGAACAAGCGTGCATTTCCAAGAGAAACTGGCAAAGCAAAGGTTCCCCCAGAAATTTCACCGATAACAAAAAAACTGAAAATTACAGTATGCAGGAAAAACCGTGCTAATTCGATGAAAACTCTGCAGTGTACAGTTTGTATAGTATGCATGTAGGACCATTCAGAGGCCAACCACCAATCCAGGTGAAGGTGTGGTTAGATGGCAGGCAACTGGATATGGAAGTAGATGCAGGGGCAGGCCACACAACCATTAGCAATGAGAACTACAGACGACTATGGCCAGGCCAACCAGCACTACAGGAAGCAATGTTGGTGTTGCATACATTGTCTCAAGAGCAACTAAGGGTGCTTGGGTCATTAATGGTGCAGGTTCGCACAGAAAATTCCGCAGCTCAGTTAACCTTGCTAGTAGTGGAGGGGAATGGTCCGAGCCTGTTAGGATGTTGCTGGCTGAAGCCCTTGGGCATTACAGTGGAAGGGATCCACTCGTTACAACAGGGCAAGGCTACGGAATTGGTAAACCAATATCCACAGGTCTTTGCAAATGTGGAAAAGGGACAGTACAAGGGACCATTGGTGACCATGGAGCTCCAGCCGGACGCCACGCCAAAATTTTTGGAAGAGCTGGATGGTAGCATTTGCATTGTCAGAGAGAGTGAGTGAGGAAATTGATAGGTTGGTGGAGTGAGAGGTTTATGAACCTGTGCTGTGGCACATTCACCATGGCTACCCTATTGTACCAGTCTGTAAGGCAGATGGATAGGTGAGACTATGTGGCGATTACAAGGTCACGGTCAACACAGTATGTAACAAAAACTTCTAACCATTCTCAAACATTAATGAGGCATTTTCAAACTTGGCTGAAGGGATGGTGTTTACAAAATTAGACTTGGAAGAAGCACACCTACAGATGGCGATGGATGAGGTGACATCGGGGAGCTTAACAGTGAACACCATGAAAGGGTTATTTCGAGCGAAACGACTGCCCTTTGGCATTAGTAATGCTCCAGCTATATTCCAGAGGCTTATGGTGACCTTGTTGGCTAGGATACCTGAGGTGGTGGTGCTGTTGGACGACATTTTGATCACTGGAGTGAATGAGGACGAGCATTGGTGGCAGGTACACCAGGTGCTGGGAAGAATTGATGATGCAGGGTTACGGATGCAAAGAGACAAGTCAGTGTTCACAGCACCAATGGTGAAGTTTCTGGAATACCGGGTGGATAGCTTGGGGATACATCCGACAGCAGAAAAAGCAAACACCATCCATGAACCCACTGCACCGACCAACAAGAAGTAACTACAGTCATTCTTAGAGTCCTTGGATTTTTATGAAGGTTTCCTTCGCAACAAGGCAAGTATTGGAGAACCATTGCATCAGTTACTGGATCACTGGAAAGAATTGGAATGGTTGGAAGTGCACGATGCAGTATTTCAGGCAGCTAAAGAACTTTTACAATCAGATGCTGTGTTAACCCATTATGATTCATCGAAACCTATCGTACTGACCTGTGATGCCTCTAAGTATGGGTTAAGGGCGGTGTTAGCCCATAAATGTGAGGATGGGCGTGAGAGGCCAATTGCTTTTGGGTCCCGCACACTCCACAAGCAGGAAAGGAACTACTCCCAAATCGACAGAGGCATTGGCGATTATGTTTGGGGTTACCAAATTTAGACAGTACTTGACAGCACGGCCATTCATCATAATCACTGATCACAAACTGCTTCTGTGGTTGTTGGACCCAAAAAAACAGACCCCTGATATTCTGTCTCCACGATTACTATGCTGGAGTCAATGGCTTTCCATGTACGATTTCCAGCTGATGTATCAACCAGACACAGAAAAAGGACATGCTGATACGTTAAGTAGACCACCAGTCCAAGGGTCCGAAATTGTGAAGTGCCAGCAGTGTGGGGCGTTCTAATGCTGGAGGCACTTCCAGACCCCCCAATTGAGGCAGGGCAGTTAGCCTCATTGATAGAAGAAGACCCAGCATTATCACGAGTGAAGCACCATATTTTTGCAGGCTGGCCGCAGGGGAAAATACTAGATGATCTTCGTCAGTATTGGAACAGGAGAGATCAATTATCGCTGTACAAAGGGTGTTTGCTGTGGGCTAATCACGTGGTAGTGCCTACAGCAGTGTGAGGAAGCCTACTGAAAAGGCTACATACTGGCCATTATGGCATTGTAAAATCAAAAATAATGGCATAGAGCTACATTTGGTGGGCAGGGATGGACCAAGACAATGAGGGGATGGACAGTCACTGCCACACATGTCAGCAACAGCGCGCCAATCCCACTGCAGTGCAGGACGTACGTTGGGCCCAGAAGTAAAACCTTGGTCCCGATTACATATACTTTTTTGGGCCTCTTCAAGGGAAGACCTTTTTGTCAATGGTATATTCGTACTCTAAATGGGTGGAAGTCAAAATGGTATCATCGGTGTCCTCGGTGGCTGTGATCCAAAAACTACAAGAAATATTAAGCTGCCACTGCATTCCAGAGTGTGTGGTCTCTGACAATGGCACAGATTTTGTGTCACAAGACATGAAGTCTTTTGCAAGGAAAGATGGAATCTGTCTTGTGCAAGCAACACCGTTCCACCCTTCAAGCAATGACCAGGCTGAGAGAATGGTTCAAACAGTAATGGGGAAGTTGAGGAAACTTGAGGCAGGAGACTGGAAGACGAGACTGGCTCGGACTCTTTGTATTGTGTACGACTTCATGCACAGGAATGCTTAAGACAGCAGCGGAAATATTGTTTGGGTGGTAGTTAAGGACAGTGTTGGATCAGGTCTGACCACAGGACACGGAACAATGGTCACTGCCGGTGGTAATGGAACCAAAGGGCGAGAGGGGACTTAGTGCTATTTCGGAATTATAGTAGAGGGGCAAAGTGGCTGCAAGGAGTGATAACAGCAGCATGTGCCCAGTTCATATATGAAGTGAAGGATGCATTTGGCAGGCATTACAAACGCCACTCCAACTGGTGAGAGGAAATTCTAGAACCAGACATACGCATGAAGAAGCTAGTACCAATGTGCAGTCACACTTCCACACACCCACTGGATTCTGGGGATACAGACATTATGCTTGAAGAACTATGTATTGAGATAAGTTAAACAGGGAGGTGGTGTTGTGTATGAAGATGTTAGGTTATTGACATGTGTAGGTTGGCGCAACTGGTCAAGTGGTCGTCGGTGTTGTTATGGATATCGTTGAAAGGCAAGCAAGCCAGTGTGTCGAGTATGGACAGTAAATACAGTGTATTCCGTGGTGGCAAAATCTGCCGACGAGTTAATGTGTGAGATATGTAACATATAGATACATGTAGTTTGTACCCAACAGTAATGTTTTATGATTATTATCCAGTTGGTCATCTAATAAAAATATTTGATACTAAAAATTGCGACGAAAATTGATTTGGATTAATTAAATGTAAAGTTTTACCATCACGAAATTTATATCATCCAAAAAAGAAAAACTATATTTTACTTCATGTTAAAAATGTGTTTTAGAGAAAAAAGGAGAATGTAAACATAGTGATGAATAAAGAGCAATAGATGGAACTTGGACCAACATTAGAACTAAATGAAGCTATTGTAAAAGGCTACAAATTACTTAAAATTCATAAAACTTGGCATTTCGACCAAAGAAGTAATAACATATTCAGAAATTATATTAAAACATTTATAGAAATTAAATTGGAAAATAGTTCTTGGGAAGACGATTAAAAATCAAAAGAAGAATATATTCGTGTTATTAAAAATGAATAAAACATTGTTTTAGACATTGAAAATATTGAACAAAATCCTGGAAAACGTGCTGTTGCCAACATTAGTTGAAATTCACTTTTGGGGAAAATTTGGACGAAGACAAAAATTGACACAAAGAGAATATATTACTGATCCTACTTGTTGGTACGAATTGTTATTAAATGACAGAATAGAAAAAAATAATATTGTTTACGTCAATGAAAAAATAATTTAAGTGTCATATAAATACAATAATTATGTAGAAGATAGCACAGCAACAAATATATTTATAGCAACTCTTACCACTTCAAATGCTACATTACATTTATATGAAATGTTAGATAGTTAAATTATAAATTATTCTGTAACAACAGATTGCATGCTTGGTGAACGGACAGACGAATATGGGAAAAATTATTATGGTGTCGAATGGATAAGTACAGGACCAAAAAGTTAAAGTTATGAAACTTTTTCTAGGAAAAGAAGTTACAAAAAGTAAAGGATTCCCTCCAAATCACGAAAATGCTTTACAGTTGAATATAAAATCTATGTCTGAATTAGAACAAAAAACTAAGAAAAGAGTTATTATAAAAAAAACATGATTACAAGTGATAAGAAAGCAGAAAATTTCGTAAATAAGTTTATGGAAAAAGAATTTAAATATGACTGTGATAAACATATGATTTTGAATGAAAAATACATTATTATAGATATATTGCTGTAGGATATTAAACAAATCGATTTATGTATAATTTTAAATTATTTTTCAAACATACTATTATATTATATATATATTTTTTCTGTATTATTTAAATCTATATTATTACATTATATGTTATTATATGTTATTACATTCCATATTATATACATATATATAATTATGGATTCAGGAAATCACTAATATTTCTAATATCTTAAGTTTCCAAAACTATATCAATATCAGAACCATCAAAATCAGTTAGTTTACAATTTTCATCTCTAATTTCCAAAACAGTATTATTAAACCCCTCATTATCAATTTTATAAAAATTGTATATGGTGGGTCATAAATAACAGAATCTCTAAAACCAAACATCGTTTTCAGTGGAAAACTAGCAATTATATCTGTTTCTAAGTTATTAGAGTTATCATATTAAATAAACATGCCATATGGTAAATTGCAATGAACATATATTGTTTTAAAAGGATCAAAATTAGGAAATATAGTGGAAATGGCATTTTTTAATTTTTTAATGGTTATATATCTTTCAAAACCAAGAATATCGGATAATCGATCATCAAATTTAGTATAACACTTAGATCTAACCAAAACTCTGTTTTTAACATTGTCTGCTGTTAGTTCAATTATATAAGTTGTAAAATTTCTATTAAATTTATAGTTTCTTTTAATGATTCATTATTGTATTGTCCTTTACACATATTTATAACTTCTTTGTTAGCAATCAGTGTTATAGTATTATTGTTTATACTTGGGTTATACAAATTTTGCATGAAAACTAATTAAATCAATCTATTCATCTTTATGAATTGCATCATAATGAAGCTTCTTCTTTAATATTGAACTATTACTCGCTTAATTAAATACTTTATTATCCATTTAATAAAAAGTATTTAATAAAATGAAAAATGTTGATTTGGGTTGTCTGTTTTAATTTCCAAAGAAAAAGCTAAAAAAAAAAAAAAAAAAAAAAAAGGGGGGGGGGACTTTTGCCCAACATAAGAGTCATTATAGTTTGTCCAAGTAATTTTGCAAAAACTAATTTGATGATAAATTTTGTTTATAAAATAGGATGGTTAAATTTTAATAAATTGTATGTTTGTTCGAAAAGTTTAAATCAACCAAAATAAATATTCAGTTACAACATTATAATAATTTATGCTCCGAAATGCTAAAAGTTAAAGAAAAATGCCATACTTTTTAAATTATGATGAAATGGCACCTTTAGATTAATGTGAAAATGAGCCTCTTGTTGTATTTTATGATGTTAGTTTAGATAATCAAGATATAATTCGCGAATATTTCACTAGAGGAAGACATAAAATATAGATGTATTTTATTTAGCACAAACTTTTTCAAAAATACCTCAGCAATTAGCAACAGATATTACGAATTTCCTATGCATATATAAACAAGATGATACTAATTAAAATCATATTTAAATGATTTTTTTAGTGGTCATATGACTTATGAAAAATTTAAAGATATTTGTGCAAAATGTTATGTTTGTGCAAAATGAAAATATTATAACCTTTAGATTTCAGTAGAAAAATGAAATAATGTAATTATATAAATAAAATTACAGACTTTACTATTTTTTAAAACATTTTGCATTCTTGTAAGCTAAATGATCAATATATTTTAAACATTTTTGAACACAAAACTTTATTATGGACGTAAAAATTCAATATAGAATGTGTTTTATGAACCTTAAACATGTTTTATAAATATGTAACATAACTTAATGTTAATTGAGCATTAAAATATGTTTTAATATTGCATTTGAAATATATAATTACATAAAAATATGTAAAATTCACAAAGCAGATGTTTTATTAATCCAAGAATTATAATGATCAAAAACGAAACATTTTACATACATTTTATCGCCTTTACTTTTTAAGACTTTTCCAATTAAATTAAATATTCATCAGGATAATTAGGTTTCATTATTTCAGATTCATAAAAATTAGCTTTTATTTCTTCTCATTTAGCATCTTTTAATTTGGAAGTTGGTACTTCATAATTAAAAACTGTAAAAATTGTTTTTAGTTATGTTGTTTAATTAGGAGTATAACACTTTTAAAAAATTTATTTATTTTTGGTAACACAAACATCACCGACTTTGTATTTTGGTTCACAAGACATATATTTCGTATATATTTTTTCATTTTTCTTATTAATTTCAATTGGTTTCATAGCAATAGTTCTATGTTTTGTATTGCTGGATTTTTTTTTCTAAATGTAATATATGCATCCATTTATATTTACAGTACCATTTAAAGTAAATTTTTTCCACATTTTATGTTTCGCTGTGAGATTAAATATTTCTACAACACTAGCTTATAATTCACTGAATGTGGAATAATGATTAATATTATATTTTTGTATACATTCTTGAAATGTTTTAGTGTAAATATCAGAACCATTATCACTTTGTATGTTATTTGGTTTTCTTTTTACTAATATACATTCTATACCACATTCTACATTTTTAGCTGTTTTATTTTTAATAGGTATAGCAAATGAATGTTTGAAAAAAAATCTATAATAGCCAAAATACATTTTAAAATTACCAGTGTCCATCTCAACAAGATCAATTTGCCATAAATCATCAATTCCACATATTGCTTTCCTTCTGGGGAAATTTCTTCTTGCTGGTTTACATATATAATTTATTATGGTTTCTCTTATATTGGGCAACATTTTTGTAATGTTAATTTATTAGATATACATATCGAACAATACTTTCTGAACTAATAGACCATATTTAGTATCTTTATATTATTATATTTAGTAACATAAGTACACTTCAAGCACCAAGTATTCTCTATTTAATAGTAAAAAAATATATTTAATCTTTATATTTAACTAATATCCGTATTGTAGTCATCAATCCATCATCACATTCAGATACTTTATTATTTTTATTTTAACAAAACCAAATTATCGCCTCTTTTAAATCAAAATGATCACTATAATCTACTTTTTTCAGATCCTTAATAACAGTCCCAGTGTCAGGTAAATTGAAATCAGCAGTAATTATTTTATATGCATTACAGTCCATCAAAAATGAAAAGAAAATTTGATTATTTAGGTGAAAAATATTAGTTTGTGTATTCCACTTTGCAGGTAAATAAAATATATGAGATTTCTCTTCCTTGCAATTTTCAATTTTAGAGTTAACAAGTGTATCACAATAATTCAGAACTGCTTGGTTTAAATTTTGTAATTTCAACATCTAACTCTTCAGCAATAACTTCTTAGCTTTTCCCCCCTGCTTTTGAGTTAACAAGTGTATCACAATAATTCAAAACTTATTGGTTTAAATTTTGCGATTTATCATCAACAAATATTTTATTGGCTCCATCTTTTGCATCTATAGGATCAGCCATATTATTAATTCTATGATTTTGAATGGAGACATGATCTGTTGTATAAACAAAAACTTTACTAAGTTGATCTTGTAAAGCAGAAGCAATAATACTGTATTTTGAAACTGCATATGTTGTTATTACATAATCAGAAACAATAGTAGTGTATTTTGAATTTACAGATTTTTAAAATGAATAATAAACTATATTTTTATCAAAAAATCTTTTATTGACTGCATCTTTTTCGTTTATAGGATCAGCTAAACCAGCAATTTTAAGATTTTGAAGAGAAACATAATTTTGTGTATAAGTAAAGGCTTTACTTATTTGATATTGCAAAGCAGAAGTAGTAGTATTATATTTTTAATCTACACATTTTTAAAATCAGAAACAATAATATTGTATCTTGAATCTACATATTTTTTTAATGCATAATCACAAACAATAGTATCGAATCTTGAATTAATATCTGTTTTTTAAAGCATAAGCAGAAGTTATAGACGAAGTAATAGTTAAACAGTTTTGTATCTTGAATCTACATCTGTTTTTAAGGCATTAGCAGAAAAAAACTATTGTAATTTGCATCTAAATCTTTATTTTTAAATCAGAAGCAATAGTTTTATATTTTGAATTTTGATATTTTTAAACATCAGAAACAATAATATTATATTTAGAATCTACATATTTTTTTAAAATCAGAAAAGATAACGGTAGTTTTATTTTTTGAAATTGCATCTTTTTTTTAAATTGGAAGCAATACTTTTATATCTTGAATTAATATCTGTTTTCGAAACATAAGTATTAGTGACAAAGTTCTTATTTACAAATTTGATTAATGGTTTCCCAAATATATCTGTTTTTTAATAATAAAGATATTATAAATATAAACTTAAAATCATTCGAAAAAATATGTAATATAATTAAACATGTCCACATATAACAGAATTAAAATTCTGAATTCTAAAATGATTATTATAATCATTTATTTTTCTAAATAATAAATTAAATTATTAGGAATATTACCTCCAATTAAATCGAAATAGTAACCATAATTGTTTTCTTTAAAATAACAAACCAAAGGAATGCCAGGATTTAATGAAATGTCAAAATTAACCTCGGTGCATTAATTTTTGTGCATACTATTTGGCAATTCATCAATCATATAAACCTTTCTGAAATTGTTTATATTTAATATTTTTACATATTTTTTAATATTTAAATTAGATAATGGTAACATATTCAAATTTTTTTGGCCATCCTCTTCTTGCAACTAAACCACTTCCTCGTTTATTTTCCATTGCTACATTATGTCTCTGTTGTCCTAATTATTTTATATATTTTTTACTTTGTTCAACAGAATTATAAATTGCAGCAGCTCCTGCTAAAGCTCCAAGTGCACCTTAAGCCACAAATAAAATTGGTAAAAATCTTCCATGATATAAACCACTTCCTGATTTTTCTTTTAATATTTTTTTGAGTATTGGCATTGACAAAGTTATAAGAAAACTTTCCCATCTTTTAATTTTTTCTCTCAAGTTGATCTTTTGTAAAAAATAAATAAAATGTATCTATACCCAAATCTCTTAATTGATCAATGGGTGTATCGAAAGTTATATTTGTTAACTTTATTTACAATGAAAACCAATTCTAATATTTTAACAAACTTAAATACCCCATCCTGATTTCCTTTTTGTAAACATAATTGAAGCAACAGCCACAGAAGCAATTTTTTCACCAATTAGAGTATTTTTATCTAACATAATTTCTTTTGCTTTTTTTTAAACTTTCATCAGCTTCATGTCTAGATTTTAAATCTTTATGATCTCTATAAGCAATATCATGATATTTACATGCTTCATCAAATTTATTTACTCCATTGTCTCCCATTTCTAATATTTCATTTAATTTTGTAAATGGTACACAATCATTATAACCAGGCCAATGCATTTCAGGTAAATTTAAATTATTTAATGACCAATTTTTTTATACCTTTACCATGATGTTCATAATTCGAAAAAGCATGTGGAATTACATTTAAAACACTTATAAGATATGGCATTCCTTTTTCATTGCAGTAACTATTATTTCCAATGTTTTCTTCACTATGAATAACTAATCATCTATCAATTAATTTTCTAACATCATTAATCCAAATGTGTATTTTTTTTACCTGCATATCTATACTTTTTTTAGAGAAATCATTTTTTCAGGTTTATTTGGCATTGATCTTGATTGTGATACTTTTATATTAGTTATCATAAATTGGTTTAATTATATTCATGTATTTCCAACTTTTATTCGAGTTTTAGTTTTTGGATTATAATTTTGAAATACAGCATTGGTTGATAAAATAATTTCTGTGTAGTGTTCAGCCATTACCAGTAAATTTATCATCAAGATCTTTTTATTTTGTTAACAAATTAGAATATCCGTCTGTAAATTTATATAATTCATCATTAACCAATATTGTATCATCATCTATCTTTACTTTTCTATCACCAATACAAAGATTATGCTCAACTCCTCCTAAACCATATTGAGTACCAATCACTTTTTTTTTTTTTTTTACAATTTCTCTTCCGAGATTTATAGTAGAATCAGGTGTGGTATGCATTAAAAATTTTATAGGTACAATACCCATTTGCTTTTCTAAATAAGGAGATTTTAAGAATAATTCTCTGTCAAATGATGTTTCTTCTGGTGTTGTTGGATAATCTAAATTTTGTACTGCTACGCAAACTAGTGTTGTCATTAAGTTTTTATTTTCTTCACTCACTTCTTCTACTTTTTTTAAACCAATATTTCGTAATTCATGAATTAAATGTAGCTATTTCTTCTAATTTTTTTCATATTCTGTTTCATGATCCTTTTTGTAATGTCTGTATTTTTCAATAAGTAATTTAACTCTAGAAACTTCCTTTGATAAATATTTTATTTACATATAATTTCTTTCTTATAAATGAGTTATACAAGAATTGAGAGTTTTGAGAGACAAGCTCCCCCCCCCCCCCCAGATTAAAGTAGGGCGAATTTAAATGTTTATAATAATATAATTGAATTTGATATTCCTATAGGGGACGGATTTTCTTTTCTAAACAATGATTGAGTTTTTGAGCAATTTAAGTTACTATAGAGAAATAAAGGAGATGAGGAAAAATGTGCAAAACTAGATAATATTGATGTTTGTACTAACTTTTCCCTTTACAGTTTTGTAGAGTAGAAATCTCAAAACATGGGCATATTGTTGAGGCTATTGATAATAAATATAGAGTAAAATCTGTTTATAGTGGTATAACAAATGAAATAACATATCCACAGAGATATTTGTTTGGATTTATTCGTGATAACAATTAAAATTATTGGAACAGCCGTTATATATATATATATATTTTTGTAATTCATCTGATAATTGTTAATTTGCTTATGAAAAAAAAATGCAGATGGTGCATTTCAAAAGACTTATGCTGATCCAGGTAAAATTGTTATTCAAAAATTATAAATCGCATGACCCATTGTTGAATATAAATCAAACACATCAATTGTAATTAAATAAAAAATATACGAACATCTTAAAATGCCTATTAGTTTCAATTATTGGCAATTTTTAGAAAAAGCAGTTCCTGTTGGATCAGCTATTTTTTAACTTTGATATAAAAGATAATTTGATACGCCTGATTTTGTAACTGTAGGATTTCAAACTAATAGAAAAAAATGTGCTGATCAGCATGCACTCGCTTGTGTGTTTGATCACTATAATTTAAGAAATATTTATGTTAAAATGGAAGGAATGAAATTTTTCCAAAAGAAAATTTGAATCTAGATATTGAAAATGGCCTTTGTGATAAAATGTTTCATGCCTATAATGATTTTAGAAATTCAAAATCAAAACTAGATACTCTATATAGAAATATTGAACTTTATTGTAAACCAACTGTAAACATGCATGGTGATCTCAATTATTATTTATTTTTTGGATAAAGACAATTACATATGTGATTGTTTATACAGGAAAATTGCTGTAGTCAAATAAAAAAAATCAATTTGTGTGGACTTTGATAAATCTGTCGAGACAGGAAAAATTTGTGATATTATTCATCTAGGAATCTAACTTATGATTATTTGACAGAAAGAATTACTGAAGATATATAAATTTTTTAAAATTAATAAATGGAGGATGTAAACGATTTTACAGAAACAACAAAATGTTTCCACAATTTTATGGAAAACTTTAGGTGTTAAGTTGCAAAAGTTAAGTTGTTTAATCGAATAAAACATCCTTTTGTTAAACCAGTGTAAAATTATTCTCCTATTGTCAATTTTATTTGTAACATTTCTATTTGTACAATCTACTTTCCTCTTAATAAATTTCTTTCTTTATAAATAAAAATGAAATTGTTTGTTCTACCTTGTAGTTTGACTAACATTTTATAAGGTGGTGATGTTTCAAATACCCCTTCCTTTATTATAGATAATACATCTGACTATCTCAGAGAATTAGTTTTCAAATTTAATCGAAATCCACAAAACATGCAATTATTGCTCTTAGAAAACAGCGACTACAAAAATAAACTTCGAGAAATAGGTGACAAACTTGAGCATACAGAAGAAGTGTTTAAAAAGTTAGTAGAACTACGATTATAAGCTATAATAAATAATGTTTCATTTGATTTTAGCTTGATGTGCATATTTCTGGATTAATTTTTTTAATTTTTTTTGCTTTGATTTAACTTGCATTTTTTGTCTAAATTTGGTTGATTGGTGCATAAATGACTGATTTTGCTTAATTTTTGTGAGTGGCTATGGAAAAAAAAAAAGTTTTTGGTATCGTTTGGCCATTTTTTTGCAGTTTTGCGACCATTTACAATGCTGTTTCGAGAGCTTGTTTTTGCTCGAAATTCAAGGAACAAAGCTTGAAATTGTTGGAAAAACATAGTAAATTAATGAAAATTGATGTATTTTATGGTTTAAATTGGGTTGTCCTAGATGTATCCATATATTACTTTCATCAATTCCTAGATTTCTGATCGTTTTAAGATTGTTCTCACAAGATCAACCAGCTGTCTGGCCCATGAGAGGAGTGTTGGAAGAGGTATCGGGCAGCAGGTAGGGCTGTACCTCTTAAATCCAAAATGATAGTCCTGATATTGGGTTACATAATCGAAATGAAATCATGATTGTATGCGTCTCGAAAACGAGTCTGATGATATGTAACACTCAATACTTACACCTTTAAATTTTTTAAATTATAAAATATACCTACATAACTTTTTTCTCTGGATTTTTGTGATTTTCTTAGTTTTCTTAGTTGCGCCTGAAGGAACATAACCCTACTACTTACAATTTATTTTTTTTGCTAAAACATGTTTTATACAAAGTGAAATAATTTTCTATGGGATTTCATATTTTGTCTCTCATGGAAGAATATAAACACATTGCCATATCAAATGAGTTCACACATTATTTGCACAGATAACTTGTATCAAATTTGCTTCTTGCAAGAGATTAGTAAGACTCCTAAAGTACATTAAGTGTGTGGGTGACCCAGGGGCTGTATGTGTGTGTGTGCAGCGGAGATAAGAGTACGCGGCATACTGAAGTTCGAGTTGCAAGCGACCCTCGCAGAGATGGTGCGCAGGACGGCCGGCCGTGGAGAGATGGACCCTCTTCAGCTGAAGAACTCTCTGCTGGTAAGTGCTCTCCGGTCATTGGCACAGGAGCAAAATGAGGAGACCCTTTGAAGCAACTTGGAAGTGAAAAAAAAAGTATCCACATCGTATTCAGAGGCATGGCTCTAAAAATGTAGAATATATGCAAATTATTTAGTTACACTCTAAGTTTTATGTGGTTTCTATTAATATGTATGTTTAGCTAATTAATAGGTATTTATTAAACAGTAATGAGAAAAAACTACCACTTTCGGGTTAAACTAACGAGTTTTCAGTAGTTCAAACTCCCCCCTATCCCCTTCAACAAGCAAGCACATGACAAATTTCACTAACTAATAACACAAATTAGAGCAAATGAATTATTGAACCCATTTCAGTTGTCCCTGTTTGATTTGTTGGTGACTAAATCTTAATATTAAGATATTTTTTTAAATATATTTTGGGTGTATGTAAATACACAAGTCATTCTCCATTGATATTTTGATTAGCATAGTAGTTGCAGCCATGATGGTGTTGTGTTTTTGATGTAGCAGCTTGCCAGTATATTGCTTTAAAATGCGATTTTGACTGTTGGTGAGTTCTATATTTTCCAACCCAACAGGTTATGGGCCCAGTAATATAGTCAGTCCACAGCGAATGTTTTCGGCGTGCGTGTTTACTGGGAAAGTGAAAGTGACGTGATCACCATGGTGTTTACAAATGGATATATGCGAGCATCTGTGAAGTTTCCTAAAATATCCCGCCAAGACCACAAAATTAAACGCAATGGCCGGCAACAAAACAAAACCAAATAAGCTGGTTGCCCGGCATCAAGAAACTTCAGGGGACTGATAATTACTGTTCATAGAAGTTAGGCATGGAAATGTACCTCACTGCAGAGAACTTATGGACGAGTGTTACTGGCGCCGAAACCGATGAAAATAAGGACCAAAAGGCAAAATTCAAGATTTGCTCCACGATATATGAAAGCCTATACCCGACAGCTAAGAGCTGCAAAACGTCGAAACAAGTTTGGACAAAACTGGGAAAAACCTACAAAAATAAAGGACTAACAAGGAGGTTATCTCTACTTCGAAAATTATTCAGAATACAGCTAGAAGAATACCTAAATGAGATTTTATCCTTGTCACAGAAGCTGGAAGTGATAAATGCTGAAATATATGACAAATTTATAGGGGTTATAATGCTGAGCAGTTGAACGAAAGATTACGATCCCATGATTATGGCCATGGAAAGTACAGGAGTAAAAACTATTTCAGACTACATAAGATCAACACTCATTCAGAAAGTGGCAAAAAAACACATAATCCTGAAGAAGCAGCATTGATAACAAAAAGCATAAAAGATGGCTCAGCGACAAACACATGCTACAAGTGCAATAAGGGACACAAATCAAACAAGTGTCATGAAAAGAGCCCTACTATCAAGAAAGGAAATGCAACGAGAAAATAGACCTATTATGTAAATCGCAACCATTGTCTGTGACTAAAGGCACCAGGGACTAGATAATTGATTTGGGGGCCACATCCCACATGGCAAGAAACAAGGGTTGGCTAGAAGACATGGAAGAAAATGCACACGAAATCACTGCCGCAAACAATAATAAAACTACGTCCGAAGGTGCAGGTTCAGTCAGGCTCAAGAATGATGATGATGTTTCCAATGTTTTTTATGTACCTGATCTATCCGCAAACTAGCTGTCTGTCAGCAAAATGGCCAACATAGGACTTAAAGTATTTTTTGATAGTGAAGAGTGTAAGGTTTACGATGACTGCCAAATCAGAGGAAATGTAATTGTTACCGCCGTAAATGAAGGTGGTGTTTACAACGACAAGTGCAACTCTCACAATATAAACACCCGTAAACAAAATGATGCCCTAAGCATATAGGACGTGAAAGAAAAGGGTACAATGGCAAGGCTAACAAGAAATGTATGGCATAGAAGATTAGGGCACTTAAATAGAAAGTTCATGAGAACTGAAAAGCATGTCAATTGGCATGGACTTCAGCGATGACACCGACAGTGATTGTATAGCCTGTGTAAAGTGAAAGCAGTGTAGAGACCCCTACAGTAAACATGCAGGGATTCGGTCCTAAGGAGTACTCCAGTTAGTACACTCAGATGTTTGTGGACCCATGAGCACACCCACATTGGGTGGCGCCCTTTATGTGTTAATGTTTACTGATGACTTCAGCCGAAAAACCTTTTGCACTAATAGCAGAAATAGATCCTACCATAGTTAAAGGACCCATAAAAGTCCTTTGTGATAATACGGTAGCTATTGAAATGACCAAAAATAATGTTGTAAATCAAAGGTCAAAACATATTGACATAAAGCATAATTTTGTTAGACAACATGTTAAGAACGGTGATGTTTGTGTCAATTACGTACCCAGTAAAGAAAATTTTTCTGATTTTCTAACAAAACCCTTATGTAAACTTAAGCACAGAAATTGTTTTGATGGTACTAGTCTAGTTTAAATACAAATGAAAAGTTGAACCTAAGGGATGTCAATAAAATCAAGATTTAAGGGAGGATGTTGGTGACTAAATCTTAATATTAAGATTTTTTTTAAATAATTTGGGCGTATGTAAATACGCAAGTCATCCTCCATTGCTATTTTGACTTGCGTAGTAGTTGCAGCCATAGTGGCATCTTGCGTGTTTTCGATGTAGCAGCTTGCCAGAAAACTGCGTTAAAATGTGACACTGCAGGTTTTCCTGATCCCGAGTTATATAATTTCCAACCTAACATGATTCTATTGTCAGACTTCACTGAACCTGTTGGTTTTTTGGTTTTCTATTACATATTAGATTGAGTGTGTTTATTTTGGGCCCTGATACATTGACAAATATTAAATTTCATTGTATTAGTTCTTTTTTATTGATATGCGATTCAATCTATGCATTTCCACATCATTTCACACTATTGGTTTTCTGTTATCGTGTTTCCTTTGCTGGTTTATATTTTACTTTTCATTGTGAGATCTTGTATTTCCAGCAATTTCCTTTCGTTATTGTGGTATTTCCAATGACTTATATTGCTTTCCGCTGTGTTGTTACATTTGTTGGCTTCCATTTTGATTTTCAACTTGTTGGATTATGTTGCATTTGTACTGGTTTGTACAAATAAATTTCAAATAACAGTTCAATTCATTTTTATTTTGAAGCCCAAATAACACCATAGTCTTTGAATGTTAGGTACATAATAAATCAAAGTTCACAAAATCAAAAAAGATGTAGCCAAGATTCAAAAATATTAATTCCATGGTGCCTTCAATAAATTATCGTGGTCTTTCTCATAAAAAAAAAAACCAGTGAGAGATTTAAAAAATATACTCATCCACCACACAGCTTGATACAATGTAAATGAATATCAAAACACTATTAATAAAAATTAATGGTACCAATTATCCAGGTCATATTTAAAATTCGGTATCAACTCAGTACCTAGATAAATATCAAAACAGACCAAAATGATACAAACATAAATTAGTATTTCTTAACAGCTCTCAATCAGCTCACCACAGAATAGTACAATTGGGTCATAATATTTACTCACTTTCAGGTGATTTTACAATATTAGGAGACTCATTTATTCATATACATTTGGATAATAAAATACTTTGAACAAAACTAGGCATAAAACCAACACTTTGCAAACTCGTTTTAAGGCAATATCATTAAGGTACCCATAGGAAAGTTCTTGGCAAATGACAAATTAAATTCTTTAAAAGGGCTTATTTCTTTACATTTCCCAATCATAAATCCTGTTTAAAATATACATGCACTTCACTAAGCATAGTAACCAGCAATCAAAGGCCTCACTCCAAAATTAGTGGCCTACCAATATCACATTCAGTAATCACCCTTCTCAGACTGCCACCCTGGGAAAACCATTGTAGACTGATGCCACTGCCTTTGTTCACCACACTTGGTATTTACACTCACTCCCATATGCTCAATTCCTATTGGCCCTCCCTTGTAGCCTGGGTGGTGTTACAGACATCAGATATAACTAAACTGCGGCAAACCCACTGTCAGCCAGACCCAACTATTTTACAGATACCTGCATTTGTGGTTATTGCATTAAGTTGCCAGTTGTTTACAAGCTATGATTTAATAACATCCTCTTGGTCCCATTTCATTCTCAGCCAGCATTGCTCATGATGAAATCATAACAATATTTTGGCAACAGCATGTGGGTGGCACTGTTTCAGGAGTCTAAGCGGCTGCTGACGGATGCAGTATCCCTGTTGGAGCACGAACCTGACTGCCTGCCAGAGGGCCAGGTTGTCATCCAGGCCAGGAAGAACCTGCAGGAGGTTGATTTGCTCCTCCAGAGCATCCACGACACCATTGGAGACAGTCCTTTCTGAGAGGCTGCTGCCTCCGTCCACAAACAGTCCTCACATCTCAGTTCGTTCACAACTGTATGTGCAGTTGCACATTTTCATTACACGTGTTTTTCCACAGTGAGTAAGATCCTAACGTATGTAATGAAAAAAATAAACACTAGTATGTCCAATAATTAAAAACTTGTGCAGTCCTCATATCTCAGTTCATACATAAATGTACTTTACATAACACACTTTTCCACGGTGAGCAAGACCCTAAGTTATGTCATAAAAAAAAATAAACACCATGTTCCATGATTAAAAACCTGCATTGAGAAAACACACACACCCACACAATTACAATACAAAGTTAAGCAAACTCATGTGATAAGTATAGTTCAATAATGTATTTCCCATTAAAAAAAAGGGCTGCAACACAATGCTACATATAAAACTATACATTTACCACCAACTCATTTGCACACATTAATATGGAACAGTTTATTAAGAATAACATTTTTATTCTAGTTTTTTGATTAACGAGATAAGGCAATCACAGAAAAAAATGAAAGTCTGGAATTGTTTGAAGTAAGTATATTTATGTTTTCAAAACTACAAAATACATTTGTGCCATCTTATCTATTACAATCAATGCTTACAGGCTATAGCTATGTAGCAAAGCTCTCCAACCTATATCGGTATGTGATGTCTGCATCATACGAATATACATAGACCTACTAATCTTTCAACTTTAATTACAAATTTTACAGCATAGAATACACCTGCTATGCAATTTCTCTCGCCACACTGGCAAATGAAGTGAAATTATGTGGTTATGGCCCTACACAATTTCCAACATGTTTTGATGTGCAGAATAACTCAACAAAAATTTTACATTCAGTCACTAATTTTGATGTGCAGAAACTGATATTTTATTTAGGAAATTTCAGGTGTAGGATGGAGGTATAATGATTTCCTGCAGGTAACTCAATTGGGGAGAAAGAAAGAAAGAAAGAAAAAAAAAAAAAAAAAAAAAAAAAGGTACACATTTATGTAATTCTTCCTTAAACACATCAAAATGTTGCCAAAATAGTTCAAACTAATTTTACAAAAGTAAAAAAATCATAAACTGTTGGGAAAAAAAATCTACCCTCGCAAAAAAAAAAAAAAAAAGTTGTCCTGAATCTCGTGATTCCACACGGCACAGGTTATGAGGCACTTTAGCTAGGGTTGCCAACTCTCCCGTATTATACAAGAACTCCCACATTGTACCACAATTTTTTTTACCTTCTCCCGCCTCCCTTAATTATTTTATCTGGAAGGTCACATCTCCCGTATTTCAAAAAATGTAAACAAAATACAGAAATCTCTCGCCACAAATGCGGTTTCAGTTATGCGCAGATTAATTTTTGCAGACCTTTCCTCCAGCCGCAGTACAAGTTTCTATTATCAACAGTTTTCAGTCTTTGGAAAACTAGCCTTTACTGATGTTAGTGATCACGCATTTCTCAAGCTGCCATCATAGAATTTGACATTTGTTGTCCCAAGCAGCATGAAACAATACATTACTTCATACCAGAAGGGGACTGAGGTGTTAGGGGTGCGAAGGAGGGGGTGTGGGGGGAGAGCTGCAGGCCGGGTCAGTGAGAATTATTTGTCCTAGTCTTATACCGTCGCCTCTACCTTATCCTCCCCTCTGTTATCCCTCCTCTTTTGCTGTAAAAACAGCCGCACATTACAGACCAGTCTCTTAATAACTTCAACTTTAAGTCAATGTCCTTGTTTTAATAATTTTTTTTAAGTTTATGTAAGGTGCTAATTTCTTTGGTGAGCAATTGTCTTTTTATGCAAAGTCAATTTTATTTAAGTGAATAAAGGTAAGTGTGTGTAAATAATTTTTTTACTTATATCAGTATATTTTGGCGAGAGGCCAATTCAAAAGTTTTTGATGAAAAATTCGGGATAATTAATATTTCAGGTAGAGTGATTAAATTTTGAATATGTATCTTCTTATTTTTTAATAAGGACATTTGCTTTCTGGAGTAATTTTTGTACCTGTTTATAAGTTTAGTGTAATGAAATATATAAAACCCAAGTGATTTATATTCATTCATCCCGTCATATCTACTACACCCTTATTTTTTCTTAAAGCCTCCCTTATTTTTACAAAAAAAAGTTGGCAACCCTAACTTTAACTTGTCAGCAAATTTGCTGTGATGAAACATAGCATAAGAGATAAAACAAGCCATGCAAGAATGAACCATGTACACCCGAGGCACACAATATATTAATTTAACACAAGATGTGAAACTTTTAAAAACCACCATTCATAGTTATCAGCATAACACTGTGCTTCTCAACCAAAATATCAAGTGTAGTACCGTTCATTATCAACCAAAATATATGAATGCATTAAAAATTATAAGTACAACAGTGAGCTTTTCAAACAAAATACAATCTTTGCATAATTCTAAACCACACATTTTTTTCTGAAAATATTTTTGAAAACCAAGAGTACTGCTTAGAATCAAGTAGGTATAGGCCATTCATGGTAAAGTGAGCACTTTTTAAAGCTGTTTCATCAGACATAATAACCAATAAATACATTTCATCGTGGCCTCGGACTTTGGTTTTAGGCATGATGAATATATACACTGTGCATATTGCTCACATGACAGGGTTTACATTAACAAGTGGTGGAAGGATATAAATTGGTTGATTTAAAAATGTAACTAGGGCTACAAAAGTGTTCACTTTACCATGAACGGCCTATGCCTACTGTTTATTGATGGGCCTAAATAATATTCTTTTAGTGGAACTATAGTATTTGTTTGAATAATTATTTTTAGGTGTTATGGTCATGCCATCCAAAAATATTAAATAAATTAAAATAGTCATTTTCCAATTTTTAAAACAGATAAATTCTTAAAAAAATTCAGTGAACGTCCGGAGTAAAATGATTCAAGTAAGGTGTATGTGCTACGTGAGATTGGTCATATAAATTACTTGTTCTACAGATTAAATCAAATGCAGGACGTACAAAACATCCACTAAAAACCAATAAAAATTTCCGTGGTAACTGATTGGGTGGATGTGTTTTTGCAGGAACAGGATTTAAGGCAACGCACAGTATTTTTACCTGTAATGAATAGTGCAACTGTTTAACGAGAAACCTAGCCGCCAAGCATAGCAGCTGCACATTTGTGGCAGCACTGCTGTCAATTGCGTTATTGCAGGATTTCACGACATATATGGCTACTTGAAAATACTATCGGTAAATGGTACAGCTCAAAATATTTAATTGCGGTTCAGTATTCATTAAAAAGTACAAACAATGATACTGTAAAATAAATAGTGATGGTTTATATTATGATTCAGTTTTCAATACAAAAGCTATGGGTGTAATTAACATTTCAAATGAAAATGTGAGCATTGACCATGCCGTACTTGTTTTAAACAATGAAATTAAAATGTAATGCTTAGCTTACAGAGAAAGAAAAATGTGTGTATAATTTTTTTCTTCAAAACAAATGTGACCTTTTTTGCAGAATATATATGAAATACAGAGGCTTGAAAGCTGGCTGCTGAAGAGAAGAACACAATGCAATTATTTGATTCCAACAGCATAACATTCTCTTTTGGCACAGTGAAATACATATAATTGTTTTAATGGAAAACAATTTCTATTGAAAGCAAAATTAAACTTCCTACAGAAATGAAATTTCCTACTTAAAAAGTGGTTCAACTTATGGCCTCATATGTAAAAAAAATAATTTATTCCCAGGATTTCCCCCAAAACACTAGGTGCAGCTTAGAATCAAGTAAACGGTATCTAGTGTAGTATGGTTCATTATCAACTAAACTACATGATTGCATTAAAAATTACCAGTACATCAGTGTGCTTCTCAACCAAAATAACATGTGTAGTACTGTTCGTTATCAACTACACTATATGAATGCATTAAAAATGATCAGTACAACAGTGTGCTTCTCAACCAAAAAACCATGTGCAGTACAGTTCATTATCAACCAACCTAAATGATAGCATTAAAATTATCAGTACAACAGTGTGCTTCTCAACCAAAATAACATGTGTAGTACTGTTCATTATCAACCATACTATATGAATGCATTAAAAATTAGCAGTATAACAGTGTGCTTCTCAACCAAAAAACAATGTACAGTACTGTTCATTATCAAACAAATTACACAATAGCATTAAAATGATCAGTATAACAGTGTGCTTCTCAACCAAAATATCATGTGTAGAACTGTTCGTTATCAACCATACTATATGAATGCATTAAAAATGAACAGTATAACAGTGTGCTTCTCAACCAAAAAACAATGTACAGAACTGTTCATTATCAAACAAATCACATAATAGCATTAAAATTATCAGTATAACAGTGTGCTTCTCAACCAAAATATCATGTGTAGAACTGTTCATTATCAACCAAGTTATACTAATGCCAAAATTATAAATTACAATACTTAAATATCCAATACAAATGCTTAAATTTGTTCGGTAACACATGTGCGTAGTTCTTTAAGAGCTGTTGATTTTAAAAGAATACTATCCATACTCAAAATATTATCATTTACCTAGAACAAAAACTAATTGCTACGAACCTGATAAACAACTAAATAACACTTGTTTTGTATTTATATAAAGTTTTACAAAACTACACAAAATATGACTAGGACTACAGAAGTGTCATTAGCAATGTACACTTCAAAACACACAGAATATCACAGATAATCAGGAAGATTCTTACAACAAACCATATCACAAACCACAAAAAAGACAAAATAGTCTCAGAGAAGCAAAACTAGGGCAAATTAATCAAAAACTATTTTATGTAAACATTTATCTTGCAATGCTAGACACTCAATTGGCAAATTGTGTATGAGACACTTGGTAATAGAATAAGACGTGTCAGAGGTAGATGAACAATTTTTTCGAGACAAATTAAGTTTGGATGCATCTGTTGAAATACTTTGTATGTAAGGGTTACCTTCACAATTACGGCATATTGCTAGGTTCTGCTGGAAACGTTTCAGAAGTGGGCCAGAGAAGTTTCTACCTGGCTGACATGGCCACTTCAAAGCAAGTTGCTGCTTTTTAAACTCTGATTTAGAGGCTGCACGCTTCAGGTCCACGACAATATCACTGGTGGATGCCAATTGTTGTTTTATCAGTTTGCTAGACAATACAGTGTTTGAGTTCTTCAGCATTGGCACTTGTCCCCACCTATTGAGTTTGGTTTTGGGAGCCTCTTTTACGCATGTAGATGATAGCCGAGGCTCCACATCAGGTCTGACAACACAAGTTTCTTCATTCAGTCTCTCTGTTGTTACCCTTGGCTCAGTATTACCATCACACTCCTGTTCAGACAGCTGCACAACTGAGCTCACTCCATGCTGAGAATCTTCAGCTACATTTGATCCAACATGGACATGCTTTTGTGCAGAAGATGATTGACTGCAGTCACTACAAGGCTTTGTTGCATTCCTTTCAAGGCCCAGTTGATGCATACATAGTGTCTTGTGAGACTGGGAGAGGCTGATAGTGGATTGCAAAGCATCAGAATTGTTCCTTAGCTGAGAATATTCTTTTACACTCTCTCCATTATGCTTATATACAGAAGATTGACTGCAGTCGTTACAAGGCTTTGTTTCACTTTGCTCAGCGTCCTGCTGATGCACACATTTTATCTTGTGAGGCTGGGATTGCAAAGCATTAGAATTGTTTCTTTGCTGAGAATCTTCTATTACACTCTCTGCAATGCTTAGATCATACTTCTGTGAAGAAGATTGACTGCAGTCATTAGAAGGTTTTGTTGCACTTTGCATAAGGTCATGTTGGTGTGGAAGTTTTATCTTGTGTGGCTGGGTGTGTGTGACACACAATTGCGAAACATCAGAATTATTTCTATGCTGTGAATCTCCTGTTCTAATTTCTCGAATGCTAGGATTGTGCTTCTGTGCAGAAAATTCAGTACAGTCACTAGATGGTTGCAACTCACTTTTTGTTGCATTCTGCTTAAGGTCCCCTCGAACTATAAGTTTGATCTTGTGAGGCTGGATTCCACTAATAGTAGACTGCAAAACATCAGAGATGCTTCTTTTCTGGGAGTTTTCTGTTACACTCTCCTGAATTCTAAGATCACATTGTTGCCTCGAAGGTTGAATAATGTCATTAGAATGCTGCAACATGTTTATTGCACTTTGTGTAAGACTCCCTCGAATCACAAGTTTTATCTTGTGACGCTTGATGGGGCTCATAGTGGATTGCAAAACATCAGGCACACTTCTTTGCTGGGAGTCTTCTGCTACATTCTGTTGAATTTGGAGGTCATGCTTCCGTACAGAAGATTGACTGCTGCCACGAGAAGACTTATTTATGCTCCGTTTTTTGTCTTGTCGATTCACAATTTTCAAATTATGAGGTTGGATGCGACTGATGGTGGATAGCAAAACATCAGAGATGCTTTTTTGCTGGATGTTTTCTGCTATATTCTGATGAAGTTTAAGATCATGCTTCTGTGTGGAATATTGATTGACGTCATTATAAGGCTTCAATGAGCTCTGCATACGGTCCTGTTGTTGTAAAAGTTTTATCTTTTGAGATTGGTTGTGACTGATAGTGGATTGTAAAACATCAGTGATGATTCTTTGTTGGGAGTCTCCTGTTACACACTCTCGAATGCTGAGATCATGCTTCTGTGTAGAAGATTTAGTGGCATCAATAGCAGGCTGTAACAACTTTATTGTACTCTGTCTCAAATCTAGCTGATGCATAAATTTAATCTTGTGCTGGTCGTTATGATTGACAGTGGACTGCAAAATATCAGACTCTTTTGTTATACTCTGTTGTATGTTGAAATCATGATTCTGAACAGAAAACTGCAAAGCATCTGGCTTATTTTGTTTGCTATGATGTTGATGCTTGCGTTTAGACTTAATCTTGCTACTCTGGATACCACTAACAGAGGGCTGTGACAAGAGATTACAAGTATTTCCACTGTGAAAGATATATTTTACACTTGACAATGAAAAGTCACGTTTCCGCTTGACTCGCAGACGGTGTTTGGAACGCTTCACGGAAGTAACTGATGCACTTTCTGAGCTGCAATCACGATGCCTGCGCTTAGCACCATGAGGCTGGCTAGCACTGCAGGATGGCAGCGACACATCTTCAGCTGCGCACTGCTGCTGATCACCTGTCTGGCAGCTGCTGCTCTGCTCGCTCAGACGAGCAGACCTCGCACGTCGATCCTCGTTACTCGATCCCTCTACCATTACTCAAGCTATGCTCCAACCTGGCTGCTGGGAACACGACTGATCAACAGCACTGCTGAAGCATGCACAAACAAGTCTGATTATAGGACAACATAGGATAAATATATGCTAAAATGGAAGTGAACATGTATGAAAGTAACCATTAGTTTATAGTGGTTTATCATGTATGTAGCCATTCCCCAACATGGTAAAAAATAAATGAAGACTCATCAAAATGATACCTGTCACTGAACAGAGTACAAGAGTACATACAGCAATAATGTAATAGTCCTTACAAAAACTTACCACGTTAACACGATAATGTTAAAAATTTAACACTGACCATTTCAGTAACTTCATAGATTAAGAGTTGGTTCATGTCCATGAACACTTGGTCCGAGTTAACCCTGCAATCTCAGTCATAACTTCATGTATCAATGTGCAGTATTCAATATAGTAATAGCTATTCTCTAATATACACTTTGGCATTACAAAGAACTAACCAAATTTTATTCTCATGAGTATAAACTGCAAAGCATAAATAAAAAATTTGATCAAACATGTTTATGCACCATTTAATTCTTCCTGGAACAAGTGTTTATCTATGCTAAAAATTGACTACACCAAAAGCTTACATGCAAACCAAAAGCAATAAACAAAAAAAAATGGTAAAGGAGTCAGTTGAGAATGGAACATTAGTACAGACTTTCCACCAATAAAATTATACAGTCACCACTAAAAGTCTCATTGTACATACAAAATGACAAACAGCCTGCAGACTTTGTGCACAGAGATGGTGGATACTTGATACATACCAATGTCGCCCTTACTGCTACCTTGCTTCTTTTACTTTCGAGTACCCCTGAGAGATGAGTGTATTGAAAGTTGCACAAGATCAAGCTGAGTAATCTGACAGTAGCACTATATTTCTTGCACAGTTATTTTAGTCCTAAGGTAAACAAACTAAAAGGATTATCCTTCTCTGATTTGTTCACCTACACGCTGTATCTCAACTTGCATAAAAGGGTTTGAATTTTAACTAACTTATTATGCAACCTCTAAAACATAATTTAAAAAACAACTTATGGTGCACGAAACACATCTTTATAACTGATTATGCACATTTATATATTATTTTCTATTCTTACTTTCAAAATCATTTGAAGCCTGTTAGTTGTGATGTGTGCATCCATCATGTATTGACAACAGATCTGTTCTCACAGTTCTGGTGTGCGACTACTAACCTACTGTATCAAGTCATTGGCCTGCCGGCAGCAGTAATAGCTAAAATGGCGTGTTGTAGAAGTGAGTTGTGTGCTGATATCGTAATGTGGCACGTTCACTGATTACCGTAAAAAATTATATTGTTTTTAAATGTTTTTACAGTAGAACCTCTCTATTATGACCCCTCACGTTCCTGGGAATAGGGTCATAATAAAAAATTTGGAAAATTTTGGGCTGATTTTTAACCTACCCCTAACCACTATGCCACCAAACTTGCCATTTTTTTTTGCGTGAAGTTCACGTTCAATTATCTCTAGCGCATAAAAAACAATTTTTTCAATTAAATATAAATACAAATACATATGTATATTTTAATAGCTGGACATCTGATTATTTGATACCAAAGAAAGGCATATTAGACCACCCCTTTTTGTAAAAAAAAAACTGCCTAAACACAGTATGACATAGCCATTGAATGTGTGTAAAAAGATCAGACTATGTATAATTAAAATATAAAGTTATTATTAAAGACCTATTACGCAGGTCTCGTGGGTCATGCATTATTAGGCACGTAGCGATCAAAAAGTTTACGTGTGCGCACGCTGTGCTCTCGCTTTGGTCTGGCAGTTTCATTGCTAGAAAATTGGACGTATTACGCACATAGCAGTAACTAAAAACATTGTTGGAGATGCCTTACGTTTGAAGTAAAACACCACACTTCATTTATTGATAATAGACATGAAGTTACATTATTTAGATTAAATCACTCGTGTGCTGCGGCTAGCAGTGAATACATTGTCGTGCGTATGTAGCTGGGCGAGCGCCTAGATCCTCTGCAGCGCGGCCAGGCGTGGCAGCTTACTGCTGTCGCTCGGGCCTAGATCCTTTGGTTGGGCTGTGAAGTAGGCGGCTCTGGCACGAGCATCACGCTCGTGCCAGGCCACCTGAATGCCACTCAGCTGTTGCTCATACCGGGGCCGACTGCCTCGCACAACTGTTAATCGATCGCTACAAGATTACTCGTGGGCGACGGCTAGCCAGCGCCACTGCCTGCCGTCGTTACTGCTGGTGTTGGGAAAACATACTGACAGATGCTACTCACGGTAATGTGTTGAATTTCTACAAAATTTAGGCAGTGTGTTGGCCTCTGTATTGGTACAAGGAGGCCCAACAATGTTTACAGGAATACAAAAAATTTAGTGCGGCCTAATTGAAATATTAATTAACACGAATGTTTCCTGAAAAAATTCTGACACACTGCCTAACTCGCCAAAATAAATTGCTCACCATAAAAAATGATCACCTTACGTAGGTATGGGCGGAGGAGGGTTGACAGAAGTAAAAAATGAGTGGGAGGGGTAAGGCAGAGGCGTGGTACGGTACAGTACGCGACTAGACAAAGAATTCGCTAACATCAGTAAAGATCAGTTTTCCATAGACAAAAAACAGTGGATAATAGAAACTTTTACCGCAGATATATATATATATATATAGTGTGAGTGAAATACATTACAAATGATGGTAACAAACAGACTGAACATGTATTAATGGACTGCAACTAGTTACAGTTGAACTAGACTTTAAATAGTGCGCACACAATGAAATAAAAAGAGTAAGAGTGGAGATAGATAATTGATTGCTGTAAATAATAGCTGTGTAAGTATATTAGAAATCAAACTTAGTTGTTTTATTTTTATTGAGCCCTCCATCCCTCACAAACTCAGATATGCTCGCAGGCATCTTGTAACAGTATGTTTATAACAGAAACTATCAATGACAATCTATTGGGACTGCGTGTATTTCCAGCAATGACATCATTGGGTGTAGCCATTCTGCTGTTGACAGTTCCATCTGCAGCCATGAGCAGCAGCACTACAATTATAGAGGAAATGGTGGAGGTGAGCAACAGAAATGGATCTTAAAGTGTTATGGATTGAAAATATAACACGACTGAGGTGCAGACACAATTAGGGCAGAATCAAATACTGCACCATCATTAGGTGTAACAATGACACAGTATTATGTGACGAGTTTGAAGACGTAACTGTGTGCGACATGAAAAAGGATGGTGCAGCAGGAAGGGAATGGCAACGGATGATGGAAGTGAGTCTGCAGCACACCCTCACAGGTTCCTCTGGAAGCTGAAGTCTGTGCAGTAAACTGTGTGTGTGTGTGTGTGTGTGTCAGGTGTGAGTAAATCAAGTGTCCATCACATTTTAAAGCAAGTAAAGTTCCCTTGTTACTTAATGCTATGAACGAAGATGACTCAGATACACATCATATTATGAGAGTGAGTTGTAAACATCTGCAACGACAACAAACCTTTTACTGACGTAATTGTTAGCTCCAATGAGGTTACCATGAAAATGAATGGAACTGTCAACAGCCACAACTGTGTGAACTGGGCTAAAGATAATCCCACATTGTAGTAGAGCATGCAGTTAATCTTCCTGGGTTAACAGTGTGGTGTGGTATGTTTGCCAGAAGACTTGTGGGGCCATTCTTATTTGACAGAATGGTGACACGTGAAAGTTACCATACCTTGCTGCAGGAAAACATTGTGCCAGCTGTTCACAAACGCTTCTCCGATAATTGCTTTTTCCAGCAGAATGGTGCAAATGAATAGTCATATGTTGATAGGAGAAGAGCCCACCGCTGCAACCGTGCTGTTGCTAGAGTTGGAACTGCATCCTTAGGTCTGAAGATGGTGGTCAATGGCTTATGATCTGTGTACAGTGTGAAGTGCTTGCCATATAGGTATTTGTGGAATTTCTGCACTGCAAATACAATACTCAAAGCCTCGTGCTGTAACTGGCACTAACCCTGCTCTGCTTTGAACAGAATTTTTGATGCAAAGCAAATGGGCCATTATGTGCCATCTCGCATCCTGTGCGACAACATCGCTCCCATCCCATATTGAGAGGCATCACTTGCTACAATTAACGGTTTGAGTGGGTCAAACAGTACTAACACTGGGGCCTAGAGAATCAATTCTTTACTCTCTTAAAACAACTGCTACACTGTACATCCCTTATCCATGGAGCTCCTTGCACCAACAACTCGTACAGTGGTTTCAACTTGGTTGACATACCTAGGACAAATCAGGCATAGAAATTTCATCAACCCTGTATCATCAAATTACTGGAGTTTTCTTTTTCCAAAATTTGTTGTTACTCCAAGTACTGAAGTTCCTGCTCCACTTTCTCCTTCAGTGCATACGGTACCATTCTTGCCTTGAGAAAAACTGGCAAAACCTCATCCTTGAGAGTAAAGTTGGCCTCAAAGTGCTTGATTTCCCCGAAGGTTCCATTATTTCCACGTACTTATGAAGTAGTCTCTTGAGCACTTTCTCCTTTACCAAATCAACAACAATATTTACTCCTTTCTGTCCCTGATCCACTGAAACTGCACTGATACTCCCCCAGTCCAACTGGATATGTGATATGTCCATGCCAATCCCGTCCAAGTAAAGAGAGTAGTCACTGGTGACCCAAGTCCACCACCAGTAGTGGCAGTTGCTTTTTCTGTTCTTTGTTCTAAACCTCTACCTTAATCCTCCCTTTCACGGGTAAGAAGTTCCCAAAATATGTTACAGCTTGATGTCTGATTTCCATAACTGCCAGTCTGGCCAATTCACTTGATAAGTTTCATTTGACACCAAAGTAACCGCAGCTCCTGTATCTACCTGCACCACAAGTGGTCTACCGTCTACCATAACAGACACCTGGTAATCCACATTAGCCACAATTTGTGGTTGCTGCTCAACCAACAAATCACAAACTTCATTTTGGCTGTAGTTATTACTCCGCATGTATCCCCCACCTAGCTCACCTGTTTTGTGTTCCCTTACTCCATACATGGCTGCTAACTTCTGCAGATGACATTTCCTGGCCAAATGCCCAACAATAGAAAAGTTATGGAACTTTTATTGTGAGTAGGGACATGTCACTGCCAGGTTTCCTTATCGCCACAACGAAAACATTCTCTCCAACCACCATTATTTCGTGAAGATTCCGCTCCTTGTGGATGTTTATTTTGTACCCGCACATTACACACCTCTTCCGATACAGACTGAGGAAGCTGAAACAACTTTTGTTGTTTTTCTGCCTATTCCAGCGTTGTTGCCAAAGCGTACGCCTGCTCCAAATTATATTCAGCTTCAATGAGTTTTCTTGGATGTTTTGACTGCGGAGACCACTGACAAAATGATCACGCAATGCCTCAGGCAAAAATGTGCCAAAATTGCACATTTGGGACAAATGTTTAATGGCCACCAAAAATTCAGCAATGGATTTGGTTTCTTTTTGCATACGCCCATGAAATTTCCACCGCTCTGCAATCACCATTATCTATGGACTATTATGAATCTTAAGTATCGCTTCCAGCTTTTCAAACGACTTCTTACCTGGTTCCTCAGGCGATACCAAATCGCACAAGATGCCAAACATATGTTTCCCTATTATAGACAACAACACAGACATCTGTTTTTTCTCCTGAACAGAGTTTGCGTCAAAATAATGCAGCAACCGCCACAAATATGACACAATATTGTCAAACTCATCCACCTTCCAAAGGATGACATTGTAACTTCGATTTGCTCACTACTTAATAAAAAAAACCTTGTCGCCAATGATATGTTCCTTGCCCGGACTCCATCTTACACCGACTAGTGCCGCCAACAGCAGCACTACAAATTCTCTATACTATGCACTACATATTCAATTGAATATATGAATGCAAATATAAGCGTACACCTTTAACTTACGCCCGATTTCATGTAGAACCTACATGCATCTAGTGTATTATTATAGTGATCCTGTATTATTTGCAGAAATATTTGTTTCATCTGTATTATTTATTTATTACTGCTATTACCTGTATATTGTGTATAGTTATTTGTGTATTATTTGTATCACTTGTGTACTACTCGTGTTTTGTGAAATAGTTTCGTTGTTTAATGTCTTAATTGCATTTATATTTGTGCTATAATTTGAGGGTTTTGTGCTAATTTTTGTATCATTATGATTTTGACAAATGCCATACCCTTAGCACAGTGGCTAAATTTGGGGTCCACAGCATGTCTGTGAAATATATAAATAAATCAATAAAGCACAGTTCCACTTATTTACCAGTGTGCCCCCTTGGTGGTGAACAATTCGTAAACATATCATCATCACTTGTCCATGGAAATCACCTGGACTTGCACCCAGCACACTCCCTTTGCACATTTAAAACACAATGAGCACTATCAGTTCGACACCCTCATATTATCCAGTCACGCATCTGTGTATTGTGTGTTGTCTGTCGGGGCAATATCCTTCTGTTTGAAATTTCCGCACAAATTTCTCAAAAACAGTTTACTTGGAAGTGTTCTGACAAGGCAACCTTTTCTGTTAATTTAAATATTATGATTTATAAATGGTCTTCATAAAATGCAGCTTATTGTTGCAATGTTTCATGCAAACAGAGAGCAGTAAACCCCATTTACATCATGAAGGGGGATGATGTTACTAACCACATTCTTAGAGGTAAAGAAAGATCTCCGTTATACAAATCCCTATGTAGAGTCTTGTTACTTAATCTCAAGTACTAAACTATATATATATTTTTTAACAAAAAACATTTCAAAACTCAACTTTTGGTGATGCATAGCTCTCATAATAATCACTTAAGGAAAACTTGGTACAAAAATTTATGCCTTATATTTTTGTGAGGAATAACCTGCTAGACTTTGTTGGTGTTGTCGGAAAACATCATGTAGGTAGACAAGAAAATATCAACTTAATGTGTGAATAAATAAATTGCCAGTTTAAATACAGTTTCATATACTACAAATATTTTAGGCTCAAAGGTAGACTAAGTGGAAGCAGACATGGCCTGTGGTAATGGTAAATAGTAGCACTTAGAAACGTGACAGAACACCTCCGCAATAGTACAATACAAGGTTAATCTAAATAGGTACCCGCAAAGGACCTTTAATCTAAACTGTCATAAATATATTTAAAAAAAGCAACAATAATAAACAATTCAAACAAATGATTTTAAATTGTACCAGAACACACCACACCACACCACCTCCATTACAAAACACAACACAAACACCCTACATCCCAACATCCACAGAAAAGCTTTAGACGTTAGTGAAATTGAATCTGTTCTGCAATGTCCTTTATAATGAAATGTAGGTACTCCTTTTCTAGAGTGAATGTCCTCCTCTATTACCTTGAGTAACTGGACACTGTACATATGACTAAAAACATGAATTATCAATACTAATGACTATACAGAAATGTCACAAAAATATGATTATTGAAAATTCAACCAAAAGAACACACAAAACTTCTATCCCAGTTTCAGGTATCATATTTTGTAATAGAATTATTGCTACTGAAATTTGATTTATCAACCAAAGTAGTATCCACATGACATGAAACTGGGCTACAAATATACCTATGTTCACTTCCATTGACAATACAATGAACATTTTGCATTAAATATATGCACATATATTCATAACACACAGAATTGTCAGTACATACACTGAAGGTCAAAGTGTAGGTCTGTTCATTAAAAGCATTAATATTACTCAGAATTCTGAAAGCCAATGCCATTCTGTTCATTATCAAAAGTAACACAACTCTTTGTCCAGCAAGAGTATTACCAACTTCTAGATAAAAAAAAAAAAAGGAAGCAAAGGTTCATTATCAGCATAATACCACTATAGGCTGTTAGTGGTAAAATGTGTAAAACAGCACTGCCTGCCAGCATAATGTATTTTAATGGGCGCACACTGACCGGCAGGTGGCACTCAGTCAAGTTTGTGACGACTAACAGAATAGTTCCATGTTTTAACGTTGAATCAAATTTGTTAAGTAAACACTTGTGACTACTGAAATATTACCTTTCGTTTATGTTCTATTTTTAATGAATATGAGAGTAAGAAATAGTAAATATGCAAGATATTTAATTTTCTCATAATTTCATGTATTTACTTGACAGATGCATGAATAAAGTGGCGAGGTCCACTGCAATATTAATTTTACATATGGTGGAAGAATACACTATGTAATTAACATGGTTTGGCAGCTTGCGAGAGGCGAGGGATGCCTGGTTTCGGAGAAACCTGGGTGCATGGCTAATTATCACATAAAAATTGAAAGTTCCATAAGGGCGCCAGCTCATCTATGGCACGGGTAAGCATGAGGACTCTGGTTCTCAGGAAAGTAGTTGGTCGATAGCCACGTGGCATATTCCTCTAGTCTCGCAGCTCACATTTAAGAATAAAGTACATAAAAAATTCAATGATGCCTATACATAACATAAATGAGCACGAGGACTTACCACTCTGGAGTGAGCCAGAACCCCGAGGTAAATTAACGTTAAAATGAATTAAGACAAGAGCCAATGAAATATGTTTATATTGACTGAAGGAGGACAACCATACAAACACTCAATGATACTGAATGCCTCGAATAAAGCAGGCAATGCGCGCAAGACCCACAATCGGCTGAGACTGCAAAAAGCACTTGCTAGCGCATGAAGACTTAAGCGGTTTCAAATCTCAGAGGCCACGAATCTATGGAGATGAGAGTGCGGCGTGGGGAAGGAAAAAAATAAATAATGTTCTGAATAAAAATACACTAACTATGGAAGTTACTGACCAGCTCCGTGAGGGGAAAAAGCAGTTACACATATCTTACAAACAACTACATGTAAAACAGAACAAGACACAGCAAAACACTTGGAGGAATTAAAGCATGAATTAAGATGCGTAATTATTTCTTTCAAATGTTCAGTGATCTTGTTGTCATGCGTGTTGGGGAAAATGAATAACACTCGAAAAAGCCTGAACGGGATTGCAAAACAAATAGAAAATTACATAAAAATTACGCAAGATATTTTTAACTCAGAAAACACTTCAAAAACATTTCATTAAATTAAAACATTAATTTTTATTCACTTTTGAAAGGCTGTAGCCAGTCTGATACCAAAAGGCTCAACAAATAACCAACACAAATAGAAATGGCAAACTACTCAGATATTGAGGTAGGCCTAAATGAAATAGAGATAGTGACTTCACGTAAGATAAAGTAGCTACTAGAAATGCAAAAAATCTGAACTTTTCATCAAAAACTTCTGACGTGGCCTATACACGCACATGGCCTTACTCGCCAATATGGTAATAAAAAAACACATTTTATTTGCATATGCAGAAAACCATAAATATTGGCTGTAATGAAACAGTAAAATATATCTCTGCACTGAAAGGAGGGAGAATGCATGCCTGCTCCCTCCAACTCATACATCAACATCCCCGACTCACAATCACCCGCCGACAGACCACACATTTTCCGCTTTATTTATTTATTGAGGTCGGGAGATATAAATTGCCCAGCGGTATAACCGAATCCGCAGTATACCGGGCTTCCACTGTATGTCTTCTTCGCCATCATGTTGCAGAAGGTCTTTGTAATGAGATACAAGTACTATCACTTCTTTTTTACCAAAACTTTCTAAAGAAGTTTCTGGCCATGTCAAAGTATTGAATATCGACAACGATGTTAACACTGCATTTGTGGCGGTTTTCGAAAATCGTCCCTCAATGTCTGTTATTCCCTTCTCAATTATTTCTTTTCTGTCAGGTTCAAACTGGTTTCATCCATTTACTGTGGGGCTTCTAATGTTGTACAGCTTGAGGTATGAGGTTGTTTGTTAAAAAAAATCAACAGACACTTTTGTTCCATTTCTTCATCCCACGCACATGAACAAACAACATATAAATGCAACAGACGTCCCAAATGTTACTAGCGAATTTCGGCAACACAAATTATTGCACAATCGCGCTAAAACCACGAGTTACCGACATCTCCTTACAAGAAAACCAATGTTTTGCAGATAGGATACTGTAATATGCTTCAGACGTTTCCTATGCATACAAAGTTACAGACAAACAACTGTATGTGGTTATGTTTAGTTTGCTATGTTTAAGACATTCAATTATGTATGGTTCCAACTTCACCCGAATTTAAGACAATTTTTCCCAATTTTTAATCCAAAAAATTTGGAAGTCTTCTTACTTTTACAACACAAAAATTTACGGTCAGTTTTTTTTGGGTTATACACATCCATATATTTTGTTGATAAGAATGATTCATTTTTTACGTACCTTGAATAATAAAGTATGTTACCTAGTAACACAACGTAAGGTTACCTTCCACTTGAGTCATGCTTTTACATCACTGAAAACACATTTTTATCAATCTTAGATCCAAGTAGGCACATATTTGACAATATTCCGCTTACGTACCACAGAATCGTAGCAAAAGTTGGCTCATAGCTAAATAAATGTGTGCATCAACACGTTTGCATGTAAAAGAATCTCACACAAAAGTTTATATAAAAATAAGATGTTAAGTTCACCAAAGATACAGCAACCCCAGTTGAGTGCAAACAATGTGACTAGTGTGCTTTAGGCTTCTTTCACGATCGAAACGTGTATGTGTATAGCATGTATTTAATGAAATGAAACTTGTGCTGTTAAGGAATAGTTAATAACAGTTTCTTTGAATAATCCCATAAGAATGCCAAATGTAATATCATTAATCACACACTATACAATCAAATATATTTTCTATTTTGAACCAAGGTTTAGAGTCTAAATACAATCATCAAAATGGCAGTGTGATTATGGACGCGAGCGTATCTGTAAGAACACAAGTGTATAGTTAAGCTGTAACTTGATAATACTCCATATTCCATAGAATTAAACAGAGTGGGGTATCTACTATATTGTTTATTTTTATTTGTCAGCTATTCCCATTAAAGTGGTAAACCTTTAAACTCTTGATTAATTTTACATGGTCGTCTTATATTCGCGTAAATACGGTAAACACATCACTGCTAGCGTTAAAACTTCATTCAAAGTCATTGCCATAGAAGAATCATTAGTTTATATGATTCTTGGGGACGTGATTATTTAAAATATGCATATTGGTTTTTTCACTCGTCAATTACAATTTTCCACTCACCATGGACAAGTAAATTTTTCAAGCCCTGAGCATTAACATCAGTAAGAAACTGAAAAAGTACCACCCTGTTAATTACCAGCAACAGCTTTACAAAGCTTCTGGATCAAAGGTACAGCAATACTTCGGTTAATCATCAGCATTAACATCATTGAGATATCTGACAAGTGATATTCTGTTCATTACCAGCAACAATTTTACAAAGCTTCTAGATCAAAGATATAGCAATATTTCTGTTCATCATAAGCATTAACATCAGTAAGAAACCTAACAAGTGCACCCAATTCATTACAAAGAACTGTTTTACAAAGCTTCTAGATCAAAGATATTGCAATATTTCTGTTCATCATCAGCATTAACATCAGTAAGAAAACTAACTAGTGCACCCTGTTCATTACTACGAACTGTTTTACAAAGCTTCTAGATCAAAGATATAGCAATATTTCTGTTCATCATAAGCATTAACATCAGTAACAAACCAACTAGTGCACACAGTTTATTACCAAGAACTGTTTTATGAATCTTCTAGATCAAAGATATAGCAATATTTCTGTTCATCATCAGCATTAACATCAGTAAGAAAACTAACTAGTGCACCCTGTTCATTACCAAGAACTGTTTTACAAAGCTTCTAGATCAAAGATATAGCAATATTTCTGTTCATCATCAGCATTAACATCAGTAAGAAAACTAACTAGTGCACCCAGTTTATTACCAAGAACTGTTTTATGAATCTTCTAGATCAAAGATATAGCAATATTTCTGTTCATCATAAGCATTAACATCAGTAAGAAACCTAACAAGTGCACCCAGTTCATTACAAAGAACTGTTTTACAAAGCTTCTAGATCAAAGATATAGCAATATTTCTGTTCATCATCAGCATTAACATCAGTAAGAAAACTAACTAGTGCACCCTGTTCATTACCAAGAACTGTTTTACAAAGCTTCTAGATCAAAGATATAGCAATATTTCTGTTCATCATCAGCATTAACATCAGTAAGAAAACTAACTAGTGCAGCCAGTTTATTACCAAGAATTGTTTTAAAAATCTTCTAGATCAAAGATATAGCAATATTTCTGTTCATCATAAGCATTAACATCAGTAACAAACCTAACTAGTGCACCCTGTTCATTACCAAGAACTGTTTTACAAAGCTTCTAGATCAAAGATATAGCAATATTTCTGTTCATCATCAGCATTAACATCAGTAAGAAACCTAACTAGTGCACCCTATTCATTACTACGAACTGTTTTACAAAGCTTCTAGATCAAAGATATAGCAATATTTCTGTTCATCATCAGCATTAACATCAGTAAGAAAACTAACTAGTGCACCCTGTTCATTACAAAGAACTGTTTTACAAAGCTTCTAGATCAAAGATATAGCAATATTTCTGTTCATCATCAGCATTAACATCAGTAAGAAACCTAACAAGTGCACCCTATTCATTACCAAGAACTGTTTTATGAATCTTCTAGATCAAAGATATAGCAATATTTCTGTTCATCATCAGCATTAACATCAGTAAGAAACCTAACTAGTGCACCCAGTTCATTACAAAGAACTGTTTTATGAATCTTCTAGATAAAAGATATAGCAATATTTCTGTTCATCATAAGCATTAACATCAGTAACAAACCTAACTAGTGCACCCTGTTCATTACCAAGAACTGTTTTACAAAGCTTCTAGATCAAAGATATAGCAATATTTCTGTTCATCATCAGCATTAACATCAGTAAGAAACCTAACTAGTGCACCCTGTTCATTACCAAGAACTGTTTTACAAAGCTTCTAGATCAAAGATATAGCAATATTTCTGTTCATCATCAGCATTAACATCAGTAAGAAAACTAACTAGTGCACCCTGTTCATTACAAAGAACTGTTTTACAAAGCTTCTAGATCAAAGATATAGCAATATTTCTGTTCATCATCAGCATTAACATCAGTAAGAAAACTAACAAGTGAACCCAGTTTATTACCAAGAACTGTTTTATGAATCTTCTAGATCAAAGATATAGCAATATTTCTGTTCATCATCAGCATTAACATCAGTAAGAAAACTAACTAGTGCACCCAGTTTATTACCAAGAACTGTTTTATGAATCTTCTAGATCAAAGATATAGCAATATTTCTGTTCATCATCAGCATTAACATCAGTAAGAAACCTAACTAGTGCACCCAGTTCATTACAAAGAACTGTTTTATGAATCTTCTAGATAAAAGATATAGCAATATTTCTGTTCATCATCAGCATTAACATCAGTAAGAAAACTATCTAGTGCACCCAGTTTATTACCAAGAACTGTTTTATGAATCTTCTAGATCAAAGATATAGCAATATTTCTGTTCATCATCAGCATTAACATCAGTAAGAAACCTAACTAGTGCACCCAGTTCATTACAAAGAACTGTTTTATGAATCTTCTAGATAAAAGATATAGCAATATTTCTGTTCATCATCAGCATTAACATCAGTAAGAAAACTAACAAGTGCACCCTGTTCATTACCAAGAACTGTTTTACAAAGCTTCTAGATCAAAGATATAGCAATATTTCTGTTCATCATCAGCATTAACATCAGTAAGAAAAATAACAAGTGCACCCTGTTCATTACCAAGAACTGTTTTATGAATCTTCTAGATCAAAGATATAGCAATATTTCTGTTCATCATCAGCATTAACATCAGTAAGAAAACTAACTAGTGCACCCAGTTTATTACCAAGAACTGTTTTATGAATCTTCTAGATCAAAGATATAGCAGTATTTCTGTTCATCATCAGCATTAACATCAGTAAGAAAACTAACTAGTGCACCCTATTCATTACCAAGAACTGTTTTACAAAGCTTCTAGATCAAAGATATAGCAATATTTCTGTTCATCATAAGCCTTAACATCAGTAAGAAACCTAACTAGTGCACCCAGTTCATTACAAAGAACCGTTTTACAAAGCTTCTAGATCAAAGATATAGCAATATTTCTGTTCATCATAAGCATTAACATCAGTAACAAACCAACTAGTGCACACAGTTTATTACCAAGAACTGTTTTACAAAGCTTCTAGATCAAAGATATAGCAATATTTCTGTTCATCATCAGCATTAACATCAGTAAGAAATCTAACTAGTGCACCCAGTTTATTACCAAGAACTGTTTTACAAAGCTTCTAGATCAAAGATATAGCAATATTTCTGTTCATCATAAGCATTAACATCAGTAACAAACCAACTAGTGCACACAGTTTATTACCAAGAACTGTTTTATGAATCTTCTAGATCAAAGATATAGCAATATTTCTGTTCATCATCAGCATTAACATCAGTAAGAAATCTAACTAGTGCACCCAGTTTATTACCAAGAACTGTTTCATGAAGTTTCTAGATCAAAGATATAGCATTTACTAGTAGAATTATGTTTGTTCAGGTTGTTTCTTGTAATGTTCACAGTTGTTTTGATTCTTCATTTACATACAATATCTTTATTACTCCAGTAAATATCATGAATTTCTAAATCTGAATTATTCTTTCCTGTGTTGATAGTAATGTCATTCAGTATACTATGGTTATTACAAGTCTGTTAGATGGATCGAAGTGTGATCTCAGGTAAAGGTCAATAATAATATTACTTACCTTCTATAAGGTATTCCAGATTGTTTCTTCCAGACCTTGGTAAGTGTGACTTGGTACACGCAAACTCGAAAAGTACTAAAAAGTGATATTGAAGACAATATCTTATTATTCATTATTGTTGTAAACTATCATTAGTGTCTGACATGTGTAAGAGTAGGTGCAACCAGAGATCCCCTGGTCTTGAATGCAAATTTTAACTTAAACTCCACCGAATTATTTACCAGCAACACAACCTGCCCAAATTCCCCTAAACTAAATTACAAGTGTAAGTGTGCACACTTCAAACTACGGACACACACACATATACTAGAAAAGATGTATCTCCTAAAACAGTTATGGGCCATATTGTGGAATTGGAAAAGTATTTTCGATTAGTTTATCAAGCACAAGGTTGACTTCTGGAGAAAGATTGTGTGATGCCAAATGTAACACGATGGAACTCTTACCCTGACTGTATAAAATCATTTGTGGCAAATTATGACAGGTAGAGGGAAATCACCATTGAACACAACCAAGACATTTATCCAAATGCTGCAAAGATCTTAACCGACCTGGGAATTTACCACGAAACAGTGTATCTTGAGAAAGAGTTATATGAAGTTGCAAATCAACTGGATAATCTTCAGAAAGAAACAATGTGTATTTCAGAGGCAGTTGAAATATGGTTCAATGCTCTTACTAACTTCTAATGTTCTGAAGCCTTACCATCTCCACTTCAAGAAAAGATTTCAGCTGGCAATCCAACCACCCCACATCCTTGCAAAACTTATGGCGCCAAAATTCAGAGGACAACATTTAAGTGAAGAACAAGAACACACTGCAGAAACGTGGTCAGCTGAACACCATCCTGAATTCCTACCTGGCATAGCGGCCTTCAAGATAAGTGATCCAAGACTACTATCCTGCTTCTATGATGCATGCAAATGTTGTACAAGAGTTTTCCTTGCAAAAATGGTGGCAGATAACGACAAAAAAGAATGAAACTCTTTAAATTATCTTTTGGGTTGTCACGTTTTGTTTTGCATGCATTCAGCAACAGCTCCTTCTCCTTCATTTGAGATATATTTCTCTACATTTGGACTGGTTTGGACAAATTAACCAAACGTCTATGAGTTGATAAACTAGTTAATGTGTATTGTCATTTACGAGCAAATCTTCCAGTCAAAAGTTTAGACTGACTAAATTATTAATGTGTAATGTTCATACCTATTATACCTATTGCATGCAATGACTATTGTGTAGTGTATTACTGGAACATCATTCAAAAATTACTAATTAAAAAAAAAAACAGACCTTGCACTTGAGGCATGACTAGCATGTTGCAACCTCTCAATGTGGTCATTAACAAGCCACTCAAAATGCACGTGCATTGTCTTTACAGCAAATGGATACATACACAGCAGGAAACAACAAACGCTGGCCATCTGAAAAGAGCTTCATTGATAAAAATGTGTGGGTGGATAATTGGTGCATGGTGATCCATTCTCGTATCTATTGAGACAAAAGAGTTTCAAAGTCACTGATATCTAGTTCGAAATGTATGGCACAGAGGACGATGCCTTGCATACAATGAAAATGAATAGATGGATTTTGTTAAGATGTATAGTATGTTGGTAAATTTCCAGAATAGAGGCTTTATTTTTTTTTTGGAGGGTGGGGGGAACTCAGAAAGTGGTATAATTAAACGCTACTAATTACACAAAATACAAATTTACTAGGGGCATCAATATTTGACAGATAGAAACCCCAAAACGATAGTGGGGAGGGCTATGATGATCACTGAAATTGTGGGGTAAAACGAGCGAAAAATATGTAAAGTGTAATATTTATTTATGAAAATACATTAAATTGCAAAACAGACTCAACCGAACATATTCTAAATTGACAATATTACCAATACAAGCTACAAATATTATAGTGGGGAGGGCTATGAAGATCACGGATAATGTGGGTTAAAAAAAATACAAAATATGTACATTTTTATTAGAAATTTTTACCCCTCAATTTCTTTCCAGTTCACAGCCCTCTCCACTATCGTATTTCTAAATTGTATTGGTAACATTGTCAATTTAGGTAATGTTCAGTTCAATCTTTTTGCAATTAAACATACTTTCACGAGACAATATTACAGTAATATTACAAATAGTACAAAAATATGTTAAATTGCAAAACACACACACATTATTTCTCAGTGCAAATAGGCTACACGTGACAATCATTTATGGGGAAACTCCAAGCTTTGCTGATGCGCGACGCTTCGCATCACCACCAAAAAAATTGCTGGCACTCCTGGAATCACTGTTTTGGGGATTTACTCCCCTGCTGGCGCTGGGACTCGCTCTGTGCATAATGTTTGGCTATGCTTGTACAGTAATTTTCCTTACGAGGGGGCTATGCTTGAAAATCACTTGTGGAGAAACTCCAAGCTTTGCTGAACGTGATGCTTCGCGTCATAACCTAAAAAAAATTGCTGGCATGCCATGAATCACTGTTTTGGGAATTTACTCCCCTGTTGGCACTGGGACTCTGGCTTGGTGCATAATGTTTGCCTATGCTTATACAATATTTTTTTCCTGTGAGGTGGCTATGCTTGAATATCATACATTATCACAATAACATGTGGGTGTGTTTGTGTGAAGTGTATTCATAATATTGTGAATTTAGGTATTTTCGTGTTATTCCTGAAATAATCATAATATTTTATAATGAAACTATGTTTAATTGCACAAAGATGTAAACTACAAACACCTAGATTGGCAATATTAGCAATACAAGTTACAAATTTGCTAGAGGGAAGTGCTATTAATTGGAGATAATTTGTGTGGCAAGATTTTATCATAAAAACGTACATTCTATTTTACACTAGTTATACCCCGCAAATTTCCTCGATATGCATAACCCTACCCAATACTGTATTTGTAACTTGTATTGGTAAAACTGTTAATTTAGGTATTGTTCGGTCAGGTCTTTTTGCAACTCAATGCATTTACATCATTAAGTATTACCATTAGATACATATTTTTCACCCGCTTTACCATGCAATTAACACACATGCAATACTACACAGGTACAATACATAAATAAATGTAAATACTACATCACAAACTGAAATAATTGTGTTACTCACCCAAACACACTTCGCTCGTACGAGGACACAATTGTGTATCCTATTTGACCATATTCCACGCACACGTCACATTACCGCACAAATATTCTTTTTTCACAATTCTCATGTGTGTAATACCATAGAAACACTTGTATTATCACACAATTATTTTAATTAACACGTCAAACACAATGAATAGCAATAAAATATGCAAAAATGCACTCAATTATCACATACCTACATCCACACAGCAAAATTCCAGTCTTAAAAATGAACCTGGAACGTTCCTAAAATACAACTGTGATGCAAACAAATTTGGTTGCGCATTTGTTTCCTTTATCTGTGCATCATTGGTAACAGAATACATAATGGCGATACCATATGTACATTTATTCTACTAGTAATACATTACATAGTATAGCACTCTGAAATATAAAGGTAAATCTTGGGTAATTCACCACAATTACATAATGTTCGACACTGATTGCTGTTTGTTACCTGTGTAACCTAGACGTCTTGGCATGAATACACCCAGTAAATGAAGTTTTATTCATTAAAGATTTGTTTCAAACTGTATTCTTACATGTAATACAAGTATTCGACCCAACATTGACATATTCTACGTAAATTATGTGTTTTATAGCATAAACACAGCAATCTTGATATATATATATATATATATATATATTTAAAGAAAACTACTTAAAGTCCCTAGAAAATTCCTAGCAATTATGATTACTAATAATCATATCTAACATATCCAGGTATTATTTTTCTCATTTTCGAAAAAACCCCTATTCTGGTATTTTACCTTTTCAGTTATTGTTCACCAGACTTATCTCAAGAAAAGATTTAGTGTCTGGCAGTCACAGCGCCGGTCCGCCGCACACAAGGAGGGGAAGGGGATGGTCTGAAGATGGTGGTCAAGCAAGTGTGTGTGTTTATATTCTACAGAGCACATGCCCAAAGTAGTTTTTTAGACATGTGAGTGATGAGCTATTCATTTGTTCTTATATTTTGTCTTATTTAAAAACCAAGTTAATCATTAAAAGAGACTTTACGTTGACGAATTACTAAACATGTTTTGTGCGAATTATTTTTAATGCCAATATATTGTAAATAAGCTGCGTCTCACTTTCTGTAGTTAATTTTTATTTTAAATGTGCTGCATATACACGCTGAAATACGGTATTTGGCTACTTCATGAAGTAAAGTATTCCGTAAAGAATTACTTTGTCAAGAAGCTTTTTACAAATTATTGCTCAAATCAGTAATGCTTAAAGAAGATGCATTACTTCATTAAGCATAGCATGACATATTTTCTAATCAAGCCTTCAAACTATGAATTAACTTATAATCTTCTTTTTCAACCTAATACTTTTTCTTGATGCTCTATTACTGCAGTCAAATGATGTAAATACCTTGTTTCCTCAAACTTGTTGCTTCTGTGATGGAGAAACAAAGAACACTGGTAAGTTAAGTAACAGTTCCTAACATTTTACACAAAATCACTTCGGTTATATACAATATACATAATTAGGCCTATAATTACAGTAATGTGACACTTAAAACGACAATGTGGAGCAGATGGCTCTTAAAAATGGGGTCTCGACAACAAGAGGGTGAGGTCAAAAGAGCAGAAGTGCTAGAATGCAACGGCAGGGGAGATTGGGGGTCCCTGAGACAACCCGCTGACCAATGGAATCATCCAGCAGGATTTCCATGTACGAAAATCCGGGAGCAATCAAACCCGGTTCTCCTTGGTGAAGTAGAGCTCAAGTTGTTGAGCCAAACGTAGACCCTGTAGACAATAACAATCACGTCATGCTTTCTTTCCGACCAAGATAACAATGTGGTGTCTAACAATATGGTTGGCTTCTTCCTCTCGCCATCACTTCTTCCATTAATTGACTTTATGCTGTCATTTTTTGTAAGGCTCAAAACCCACCAAGTACACAACCGTGAATCAGCACAAGGAACTCTGTTGCAGTTCTGTACAAGTCACTATTCTTAAATCAATAAACAATTTCTTGACTGTAAACTGAACCTTAAATACAGCAATTCAAGAGTTGGAAAATTTTATGTACAATGGGGTATGCATATTCGCACAGAAAGGCAGCAAACTTTTAAATTTCTTAGACAACCTACATGTTGCAAACATTCAAGTCCACCCATTATTTTTCCCTCTGCATGTTAATCTGTTATTTTTAACACGTGGTTTATAAAAGGTTGCTGCAATAATTCTTCTGTATCAATCATAACTGTTTATTTACAAAATATATAAATTAAAAAAATAAGAGGTAAAACTTGTAGGAGCAAAAATTAAAGTAACTATTCATACCAAGTTCTCGAATGGAAGTAAAATATTGTGTGACAAACTTAAAAAATTTGGTTTTTGCCAATTGTGGCACAGTACTGACTATGGCAGTATGAATATAGTCATGGCTATTTTGTTTTTAGCAGGGCCTTAATTAAATATTTATTACGATACAATGATGATATGTTTCTAAGCTATTATGCAAAATATTTGACTATGTATATTGCATACAGCACCATTAAGAAACCTTAAGGAACAGACAAATTGATACAATAGAGGACGATCAACCAACACTGTGTTCATGAAATATGGGATGCCCCAGCTGCCACCCAGGACTACTTACTACAACCACCTCACGAGAAACCATCTTCTCCAACCCCTCCCCCCCCCCCCCAACAGAGGAACCACAATGTCCATATTGTTGATTAAAAAACACAGAAAGAATGCACTTAACCAACCAACACAGGATTTGAGGCCATGTCTTAACTAGCAAGGGCGCTCACTCTTACTCGGGAACACACTGGCTCACTCTCGCAAACTGAGATATGTGCCCTCTATAAGCCTTCTGCATTATTTCTCAGACAGAAAAGGTAGTAAATAGTGAAAAATAAAATATTGCTGTGCATTCACTTTCCTTCGAAGCAATGTACAGTATTTAATAATATGCACACTTAACCTAATGCGACTTGAACATAGCATCAAATACTATAGAGACTAATAACGGACAGCTGGCAATTTTCCATGCAAAAAGCGATTGTGCTGCACTCTGCCGGCTTGAGATGACAAAACATTTATTTACATTTACCGTTGTGCGTTATAGACTGGGAATGGCTTTTTTTTATTATTTAGTTTTAATGATTTTTGTGATTCACGTACATTGAATTACCATGGCAGGTGGCATTTGAGCTGTCTATAATTGTTTCAGTTACACTATTTGTTCTGCAAAATCTATTCCATTTTCGGATTTGCTTTTTCACTAACAAATATATTTGTAATATTTTTTTTGTTATTTCCAGCATATACAACTCATCAAACAAAAGTTTCCGAAGCTTGACCTTCATGTTCTGGTATAAACACTTCACTAAAAAAAACTTACTTTACAATTGGAAATAAAAAAGGGGGTGCGGCGGATACCAACTTCACCTCCCCCCACCCCCCCCCCCCCCCAAAGCCATACGTCGACGCGCTCACACACGTCAAAAAAAGATGCCTAGATCCAACACTGGGCAGTAAAACAAGAATATATGGCATTAATATGTTCTTGATTTAAAAAAAGGGCAGTGATAAATATTGAGGATTAATTTTTCCTTACTGTTTGGGACTACAAAAAAACAATCAGCACAACAGCAGCGTTCAAGAAGGCAATTTCCAAAAATGTTTTACTGCATGGGAACTAAAACAATTTGTTTATTTTAGATTTTTGGTACTCGTATGCTGAATATGCGCATTAAATCAGAATTTAGATACAGAGACTACTCCTACATGCTAAAGCAACAAATTTGGTTTTATCACTTTTTATTTTTGCAATACGGGTCAAATGTTATTTATAGAACATAATTCTTATACAAAAATCAACACAATAGTATTAATTCCCATTAAATGTTACGAAACAGCATTTCAAAAACAGGTGTGTTGTAGGTTAGGCAGTAGTCCTAGTGAGGAAAAACAAGCATATATTTTTAATGTATTTCTGTAGCATAAGCACATGTACAAAAATTAAAAACAAATCATGTTTAATCACTGTGTGTTTCAGATCTTCAGATGCATCCCGAACATCACAAGATACACTTTAAGATTGTAGAGTTCATTTGTTATTCAAAATTTTCGGCATTAAATACCGCCTTTTTTAAAATCTAAACTATTGGACACGCATTAAGACACCTGTACTACAATGTAAAATAAAATAAAAAGAAAAATGTTCCAACCAAAATACTTTGTAGGAATACTGCATTTCGCGCACAACTGCACTCATGTCCACTGTGCGTATACATAGATTCAAAATTCGCTGTTGTTGCTGCTCACGTTCGCCCGTGTTGTTCGTATACAGCTGTCCGGTATTAGTATCTACTGTAATTGATAACATCGTAATTTATGCTCCATATCAAACGGAATAATGTTATTACACATTTCACAATCGCAATGATTAAGTCGATAACACTGCTTTATAAACAACAAAATATATGTCTGGATATTTGAGATTAGACCTGGGAAAGCAGATATATCTTTCTGAGAGTGATTCGTGAGCGAGAGTACTCTCTCGGCGAACTGGGACACGGCCTGAACATAAACATGGATGGATAGTAAATTGGGGACTGTGCACTAATAAGGACAGATATAAGTCAATATGATAATGACCCTGAAGAAAAGCCAGGAAAACCTGACACAAATCGACAATAAAAACAAAAATAACTTACCAGATCAATCTTCGGAATAGTGATCAGTGTCGGACGAAATCACAAAGTTATCAGCAAATATTAAAATAATTTCCTTAAGCAACATGCAGCTACTTACTTAACAAACAAATCAAGAAGTACGAAAATTTAGTTTACATTAAAATTACACGAAATACACATTTCTTCCCTCACTCCTTTCCAAAACTACAAAGATAACTGTTTGCAAGATTGTCAGAAGATAGAAGACCACTGTTACCACGCCTTGCCAGGGTTGGCACGACGCTGTTGTAAATTGAGAGATATAAAAGTGAGATAATTTTTGAATAATTAAAGAAGAAATACTTTAAAGGGCTTTCGTAAAAAATTTTCAAATAAAAAAAATAGAATTTTATGTAAAACATGTACAAAATATTTTTCATTAGTAAAAACCAAAAACGCGAAAGGTGCGAAGCGATAAAGGCGAAACACGCCAATGAAATTGATCACATTTGAACAAAAGTACTTTTCCTCTATAGAGGATAAAAAAAAAAAAAAACGCTTTAAAGTACAAAGCAAAATTTGCACTAGCAATGCACCAACAAGGAATTAAATATGAACAAATAAACAGAAATGTGAAAAGGTGAGCAACAACGCAAAATGCAGTGGAGAAATCAGACCCCAAGGGGGCAATTAAATACACATTTTTATTGGTAAAATGCAAAACATGCACTTACGTTGCACCTGAACAGAACTAAATATGAAAAAACAGAGGTACATAAAGATGCGTACCGAAGCAAAAAGCAAAGGAATCAGTGCACAAACAACTAACACACGTAACTAACGAGCGACATGACTATCATTTAATAATTATAAAAAAAAATGTTTAGGTTAATTGTTATCGGTGAAAAATTGTGTAAATTACTAAATAGAGAGAGTTCAACAACAAATTGAAGTGGGTAGACTTGAGAAAGGATGTTTTCTGAAGGTGCTTAGCTTAATGATTCGCATAAGATAAACCACTATTATTTCCATCAGACTTGTCTCAAAAATATATTTTTATCTAAGTGCTTAAAATGATTTTCTTCATACTTTGGAATGGTAATTGTTATGGAAAAACAAAAGAGTCTCGTTTCATTGTTTCATTAACTGTCGAAGAGTGCGGTGACGATTGGTGATAAAAATGCTTCGATGCCTACTGCTTCCCCCTAGCCCATTTGCGCTCAGTCACCAGCACTCTTCCGGGGGCTCGTGCACACCGGTCGAGTACTGCACTGCAACTGCTTCACCACAAAGAGCTTAGTTTCGAGTGCTTCCGTGGGGCCGCTGAAAGCGCTCGTGATGTAAGCATTCAAGATAGTGTAAGTGGTTCACTGACTAGTGTTTCGACTACACACTGATATCTGCTAGGTTATGCTTCACTTTGAGCTAGCCACAGTAATAGCCCCTGGTTCTTGCTTGCCGAGTATGCTGTATGTTGGGGTCAACTTTGCCCAATTAGCTTCCCTAAGTGCAGCGAGAATTGACTAAGGATGGGTCAGTACTAAATTTTCTCGATACTCGATACCAGTTTTGATACCAAAACATTTTCGCAATATTCTATACTGATACTTTTCTCAATGCCAAATTAAAATTGTCATGAACAGAAAACAACTTGGCCAAGAAAATTGCTCATTTTGCTAGTGTTGTTGATGCACACTGAAACTAAATACTAACCCACTTTACACTTGAAACAAATGGTGGACGGCCTGTAACTCAAACATCCCTAACTAATGATAAACCAACAGTCTCCTTCGATTCTATAGAATCACGTTTCCACAGTAAAAACTGTAATCAAACTTTGAGGAAAATGATAGCTAAGTACACACTTATTTTGCAAATTGACAGTTATTTCATTTTACTTTGCGACTACAAGGAAATTACTGTAACATTTGTTTTCTAACACACCTGATAACCAAGAGTGAATCAAGTGACAAGCGTGGAAACTCACCGTCCATGCAGTCTAGCGCTTGGCGCAAGATCGCATGGCTTTGCTCCTCCCCTTACAAGACTGGGAAGAGAGGAAGTGGTTGCCTAGCAACTAGCATGGCATCCTCGCATTATCTCTCTCTTTTAGGTCGGTAGATGTCGAATACCTCGGGTAAGCTCAACTGTAGTTCGCTACAGCCAGGCTCGATGTCATTTCCTTCCCTTACAAGCCTGGTAAGAGGAAAATTGGTTGCCTAGCAACTACCACGGTATCCTTCCCACCTTTATTTCTTATTGAGGGATGGGAACTACAACTTGTGACGGTACTTCCAGCATAGGTTCTTCCCCTCCCGTCTGTTCCGTGTTTTGAGAGGCAGATAGGGGAAATGACTCGTAGAGCATTTTCGACTTTTCAGTATTTAAAAATTATTGTGCGACTGTTACGCAGTGGCTATAATTATGCGATAAAAAACAGTATGCAAATATTATGGACTTTTGTAATTTTATTCTTGATAAAAAAAAATGTGCGTGGTAAATACTGATGAATGATGCCTTTTTCAACAATGACATAAAACACTTTGCTTCATCTGGGATCAAGCTTAGATGCCAGATAGCAACAAAGTTTTATTACTGACACGCAAAAAGATGTTAAAAAAGTTTACTGTTTACACTGGCAATTTATGTTCCAGCTGAAGATTGTATTGTACACCGGTCGAGCTACGGAAGCTGGGCATCCAAGATATCACGTACTGCCACAACAAATATCAGTCTTCATTCCTTCACCGTATTCGTGCCGAAGGGATTACCTCTCCTTGGTCCCCACAGTGTATGTAGCAGGAGCCATCCTTCTCTCCTTTCCTTAGTCTTCACCGCAATTGTGCCAAAGATTCATGCCACACGTCGTCTACACACAGAGACAATGCGGCCCCTTCCGAGTAACACATGCGTAGAGAGTACTACCAGCAGTGCTCGTCTACCTCGCCATTGTTAGCTTAGGTCCAGGACGCCTCTACCTGGATAACGCAGGATTAATCTTCCTTTAGCTCTTGTGAATGTTACGAGGTAGTATGACACCACTTTTTATTTCCCATTAAATGGAATAAACAACAGTTTTTCTGACTCAAGGGTATCATCTTCCAATAGTACACCTCACACCAAGTATTGGATAGTAGGTGACCAGGAAAGTTACTGACACGAGCCAGCAAATTGCTAGAATACCCACACACACACTAGTGCTGGCCAACCTTTCTGCACACCATGGTTGGCAGAATGGTAGAGCCGACAACCAAGTACTCTGTCTCTCAAGTCCAGCTTGTTGGCTCGGTGTTTACCTTCTCCACTGCGATTTGGTACTGGAGGGCTCACTCCCTGAATTGGGATGACTGTGTACTTCTGAGATCTACGACCACGTGCAGGGACTGTCAGCTTCAAGGTCCGACTCTCAGTTCTCACCACGTTAAGGCGCCAGCACTGAGAGGGTGTCCGTTGAGTTGCAAGACGATTCATGTGAACTTACACCAAGTAGATACACACGTAATCTGCAATCACTTCATGGACGTGAGAGTGTATCATAAACCAGATGTCTTTCCCTGTCTAATTGGTATCCAAGAAAAGGTTAAACAGATGCTAAATGCATCTGGGCACTTGCAAGAGCTTACCACCAACCCCCCTCATTGCATGCTAAACAAGCTCTCGCCTCTAACGGCCAAGCCCAGGCAATGAGCCGTTTACAGATTCCAGTGATACCAGAAATTCCCAAGGACCTATTCGGGACTCCCACATGTCAGAACAGGGAGACACACCCCTGGATCACTGTGTATTTGAGCCAACCTGAACAGTCCTTGTAAGCCCCTTCACTCCAGCTTCAAGTACCATAGCAATAATCCACCTGTAGCCCATGTACGCCCATCAGAGACGAATCAGATCAAGCCATTGTCCAAAGTTATGCGTCGCCCAGGTGTTCCACTAATAGGCAATAATCTGAAGCAAAAGATCACGCTCTCCGAGCCCGATGTTGTGCCCTGCCACAAAGCTATCAGGTCAGTTCTCTACACCGAACATGCACCAGTATCCCGTAGAGACTAAATGAACTCAGACCCTACAATGACCTTCTGTTGCGGTGACTATCCATGAAAGTCTCAAGGCATTTTGCGTCAATACCATTAGAACAATATTAAAATTTGATACTTACGGGGATATTCTCATACAAATTGACCCACTAGGAAACATTAGCAACCTAAGTCTGGCCCTTTAGGCCCATGTATGAGTACACACTGGTTATGCTTATTTTGCTAGTATGCCAATAAAACCGACACAAACATTCTGGGAATCATTCTCTACCAGCTCTCTATATTTATACAAGTTTCCCACTGTAATCCTCATTACAACCCACTTCCTGATACACTCTTCTAGTAGTTGGCACAGGTTCAAAACCGCTTTTGCCCTTCAGGCTTATTCAGAACCTAACAATCTAATTTTTGTGCTGGGGACCGGGTATGGCAATAATCCAGCCTCGTCAACCACCACCAGAGGAAGAGTGTCAACTACTGATGCAACATTCAGCGGAGTACTTGGTGTGCTGGCGATAATCCTGATCTACCTGAGTACTTGCTAGGGGTTGGAAGTGGTCGTCACCAGATAGCACAACTCGCGAACCTCCTTGCGGAGAACCAGAGTACCAGCGATAACCCTACTTGCTCTGCTATCCTGGGAAAGGAGATATGTATTGTAAGTGGCATTGTACCATGAGGAAAGTCACCACTCTCTGGGAGGCCACCTGAGAGTTAATCTCTTTTCCCCCACCTCACATGATACACCCTTATTTCAATCGAGAACTGCACTGATCCTATGGAACACTCCCTATTCCACCATAACTCTCATCTCCCTGCGACCTGAATGCAGCGCCATACAGCTGAGCATCACAAAACAGTCAGGAAGGCCTTGGCTCGGACCATGGAGACTATGCAGTCTGACAAGGTAGCAAGCAGCAAGTATTACAGAACACAACACCAGCTACAGGAAGGTGCTACCAAGAAGTCAAAGTTACATGCTGACTAGTGACGCATTTACTATACCCACTCTACTTGATGTCTTCGCCCCATCTTTGAACGTAACGTTCATACAGGGGCAGCTTTACCAATCATAATAGTACTTGCAGGACACGTGTCTACAGGATACATTTGGCACACGTGAAGGGCGACTATACACACGTGAACCAACCATTTCACTGTTCACCCAGGAACTCTAAGAAGCCATCACGCCAACACCCCCCAACGTAAACTTGTACTGTTAGCTGAGCCATAGACACCCTCCACCTCCACGACCAAGGCTAGCTACCCCCACACTCCACACCACCATGCCTCTCCAAGCTCCTCGCCGATGTCAGTATAAAAGGGGTAGCACCCTTATGCTCTTCAGCCTCTGCTCCTCCACCGCTTGCAAGGGCTGGAAGTAATCAGGGTGCACGACCACTGGGGCATCCAGAGATCCCACCCCTCACAAGGGCAGAGATATCAAACCAGCTGAAGACATCACCGACCAGAAGCTGAACACCTCTTTAGAAGCCGTTGACCCGCCTTCTGCAGTCACCACATCCCGCAGCTTCGGGAACTCCATCACACCAGAGGCTCCTGAAGACGTCACTCCTCGCCTACCACCCACCTCCTGGTTTAATATCCAGAATCCTATGGTAGGTCACGTCGACGTCCCTCCTGGAGCTCCCCTGCCCCCTGGAGGATGTGGCAATGACGGCAATTACCCTACGGGTAGCCGTCATCCCTACTTGTTCCTTCAGAACACCCCTGGTAGTTAGGCACTATCATATGCATTAACTATTTAAAATATTTTCTGGTCAGATTTAATTTGCCCACGCAATACACTTAACTTTTTCCCAGGTCGTCTTCGCCTGGTCTTCCAATACGTTCAGTATATCTGGTATTATAACTTATTTCTCTGAGTCTAATTTCTCCCTTTTGTTTTGAGTCAATCCTACTACTTAAGAGAGCCAAACCAAGCTCTGCCAACTGGTAGACCTTCAGCTGCACCCAAATCACTAGGTACTCCTACACCAGGAGAATCGAGCAGATGAGTTTTCCACACTTCGCCACTGCAGCTCATATGGCCAGAAAGGGACTGGCAACACCTCAGCCTGATCAACCTCCTGTGGATACCACATTCAGGTAGCTCTGGAAGGAATTGGTGTGCGTTACCCAATGTTCTGTCCACTGCTCGCAAGGGCCATATGAAAGGAACAACATTGCTATCTTAAATCACAAGTCTGAAAACCAGAGAGGACATGCTAGGGATGCCAGGCACTGGCTTGTTTACTGCGGGTTGTTTCTTTCAGTTTATAAATGCTGTACACTCATCAGGGAGGTGTATAAAGGAAGTTAAAAAGGGTCTTACGTGCTTCATAAGGTGAGAAAGCTAAACTACCCTCTTCAGAAACAACCACTGCAAAACCATTATTCCCACAATTAATTAAATTACCTGGTAGGCAGCATTATATCGTTGAAGCAATTATACGTGGGAAGAGGTCTCCCTAGGTCTTGCCTGCCCTTGGGTAAGAATACGAGTACAGGACACTCCTCCCCAAGCCAGCCCTGACATCAACCCCTGCACGCCTTCCAGAATTATCACTTGCCCAACCGCCTGCCAACAGAGCGAGCCAACCATCATGGAGGAAAACCCCTCTTCCCATCAAACCTAATGAGCTGCGCCAGTCAAGGTGAAGGACTGTGAAAGTGGTCCCCCATTTTGTACAGACCAGACGGCCCACTCAGCCTACCTTATATACCGGCCTGGCACCACAGAGTTCTTAAGGTCCCTGTCTTACTCTCCAATTTACCTCATAATTGTGGCATCATGACATAAAACTGTGAAATTGACCATGACCAAGACTTCTTTCATTTAATCTCATCTTGTTAAGATTATCCTTGGTCAAAATCTATCCCTTGTAAGCCCAACGTGTATATCATAATCCCTAGCTGGGAAATTTGTCTCTTCCAAACCTAAACTTGGAGAAAGCAGTTCGAGACAACCAACCATAAACAGGGCATGCGTCAATGCTTCATTACCCCTTGTGTTCTCTCTCCAATTCCCTTGACACTCCCAAAGCAGCAACCGAGCATCACCCAGATCACTGTACCTGCCACAGCCATCTATCTTAATACTGTTATTAATTTTCGTCACTGTTTCACGTTTGTATTTATTTTGAAAAGTTTAAGGTTATTTGCTCATCTATTTACATATGAAAAGACTTTTGCCCGAGTTAACTTTGTGTGCTTTCCTAAAGCCCTTTTACAAGTGACAAAATATAAAATAAATCTTTGAAGTGTAATATTACACTCTCGTAAATTGGAAGATTTTTACTATGTAAATCAATTATTTTAATCAAATAATTCTGTTCACTTTAATCGGTTGTACGCTTTGTGTATTGGTTTTAATTTTGACATTGCCGATGGCAAGTTTGGAGTAAATAATATTTTCCAGACATTCAACAAGCAATAATTAAATGACGCACGAGTTGCTTCTTTACGGAAATATAATTCCATAAAACATTATTATTGTGTTCAATAACGTAGTTCAATCAAAGAAAATATTTAAGTTCGTATTTGTGGTTTAGTAAAATATTGCAATACTGTGTATATCGACTATGTGTGACTGTCCAGTATCGATACTGTCAGGCAACGTCCTTAAAAAGTTAGTGTGACTTTCTTCTCAACCTTGGTAATGGGGTGACCAACTGTTATATTTTGATAGTCAGCAAGACTTCTCTTGTTTTGATGTTAAAGTAAAGTTTAGACCGCCACGGGCATGTTTTGCATGTTTCCTGCCCGCAACTTATGTTTTATGTCTTGTTTTCTCTTTAATGGTTCTCGTGGCGTTGCCCGAGTTCGGCGTCCCTTTTGCTACCTTCATTCGTACGAGTGTCTAGTCGTCCAAGCAGGAGAGCGACAAATTTGGTCCTGGCGTGGAGTCATTTTCCAGCCTGTTTCGAACATTCGAGATATTTTCAGCACGTGATGCCCTGACTTCTAGCCTTGCCTCATTTACAGGCCAAAAAATTTCAATATGCATGTGCTTATGCATGAGCATGGAACTGTTTGGTGAAAACGAACTGGAAATTTGCCTTATCCCTTTTGTCAGGCAAGCCTGATTGGACAATAATTTTCGCCTTCATAATTTTAAAAATAATTTTTTTGATCGTGTAATATTATTTCAAAAACGTTGCCCTAACTAAAGTCTTCATGTTGGCTTAGTAAAAGTTTAAATTTGGCCCCTGCCAAGTTTTAGGTATTTTCACATGGGGTCTTTTTTGCAGGCAATCCCAATAATTAGTGTGTGTGTGTCTGTGTGTGCGCGTGCATGCAAACAAAAAAAAAAAAGAGAGAGAGAGAGAGCCAATGCAATTACTTTGTTACAAATTTTGAAATTTTAATGAAGGTTACCTTGTATCAAGTAATAATTCTTTTTATGTAAGTTGTTCTTTTTTTGTGAGGTAAATAAATGTTAAAGTTGATGTTCACGTGTCTATAACTGTTGCTGCACGGAAACAATCATGTAGCCATTTATGGTTGTGGTTCCTGGTAGATGTAAAACGTTAAGATGAGTCGTAGTCGTGTTTAATATTACTCATATAAGCGGCACGCGTCAATGTCATTAGCCTACTTTCCGACTGAAAGAAAGAATTCTGAGATCACTTTCCTGTTTGCGTGTATGCATATCTATGTTTGTGTGGGCGCACGTACACACGTCACCCCTTTCTATTTTTGAACGTGTGAACTTAATTTTTCCAAATTTGGTACACATATTATACTTAGTAAGGACACCTGATTTATAGTTTTCGACCACACCAGGCAGTCACTTTCAAAATGGCGGTCATTTTAAAATTCGGGGTAATGTCGTATCTGGAACCATTCAACCCATTTAACCCAAATTTTGTATTCTGGTACAGCATCAAGTAAACATTAAATTTTGAAATATATATTGTTATTGGTCCACCATTTGGGAAGATAGCAGCAAATAAATAATATTTTAAATTATAACTATAAAACTATTAAACCAATTCTCATCCAATTTGTCAGGTAGGTAGTACTACGTTAGGCCAAGTAAACGTAAGCGACTGAAATTGATTATGTAAGCCCTACTAATTTTCAAAATGGCGACCAAGCAAATACTTTAGATTTATTTGGTAATTCTACCGTACTATTTAACCAATTTCGACCACACTTTGTATACTGAAAGTATCTATTACAAGTATCATATATACCAACACACAACTATTTTTGTTGGGCCATTTTAGAAGATAGAGCCATACAAATAAATAAAGTTATTATGTAATATCTCTGTAAAAAATTAACCGATTACTACCAAATTTGGCAAACTAGTAGTTCTGATACAGACAATGTGAAATGATATTTTTAAGCATGTTGGACACTTATTTTCAAAATTGTGGCTATGTAGATACTTTACCCTAGAATGCTACATTGTATAAATTATATAATCAATTCCCAACACAAAACTGTATGCTGACAGTAGATATTACAACTATCAACTGTATCTACAAGGAGTATCTTTTGTCCGCCATATTGCAAGATAGTCCTACGCAAATAAAGTTTTCATGTCATATCTCAGGAAACAATTGACTGATTCATATCAAATTTGGCAATCAAGTAGTACTGAGGCAGATAATGTTAAGAGGGTTATGTTTTAAGCATGTTGGACACATTTTCAAAATGGCGGCCACAACTATTTTTAGGATAGAATGCTAAATTGTCGAAACCAGGTAATGAATTCCAACTCAACTTTATATGCTGGCAATCAACAATACAACCATCAACTGTATCTATATGGAGCATCTATTTTCCTCCATTTTGTAAGATAGTACCATGCAAATACATAAATTTTTTATGTCATATCTCAGGGAACATTTGACAAACAAATAGCACTGCAGCAAGTGGTGTAAACTGATATGTTTAAAGTAGGTCAGAAACAGATTTTAAAAATGGTGGCTACATAAATATTTTAACTCGGTATATTTTACTAAAGAAACAAATTCCAACTTAATTTTGAATGCTGGCTGTACCTATTACAATCATCAAACTTGTCTATGCAGGTCCATATTTCTCTGCCATTTTGTAAGATAGCACTACCAATAAAAATACGGTTTTTTTTTCTCATATCTAGGGAAATACCAACCCATTCTTACAAAATTTGGCGAAGATAATGTACTGTTGTAGGCCATGATATTAATATGTGAAATTTCTAAGTATGATGCTTATTTTCAGTATGCCGGCTATAAAATAATTTTAGTTTCGTGTACTATATTTATGAAATTATGTAATCTATTTTCACTTAAGTTTGTATATTGGCAGTATATACAATCACTGAATGTGCTACAATATTACTTTTTTGTCCTCCATTTATGAAGAATGCCACATGAAAATTATGGAAGTTTTATGACCTAACCCGAGGACCAATTAACCAATTCCCACCAAATATTACATTGGAACATGTAAACTTGCATTATTAAAATGGGTTAGACAACGATGTTCAAAATGGCAGCATCATAAATTATTTAGGTAATTTGGCACATATATTGAACAATTTAAGTAAATTGATCCAGAATTTGTATGCAGACAATATACATTACAAGCATCGTATACAGAAGCCCCCCCCCCCCCACCCATTTTTTTTAAAATAACTATTTCGTCCAAAAGCATCAAATAAGAAAATTAAGTGTTTTATGTCATATCTCAGGGACTTCACAACCCTATTTACATAAAATTATTCACACAAGCAACTATATGGTCGGCCATGCAAACTTATATATTTCAAGTGACTCAGTAAGTTATTATCAAAATGACGATACTGTAAATATTTTACGTTAGTAAACACTATCATTCAAAGCATTACACCGACTAAATCAGAAGTTGATGCTCCGAATCCAACAGTGGATTGCATGCTACCTTATTGTACAAGGTTTTCTGGGTTCCAGTCCTGGATAAGGCACGTGTGTATTTGTAATTGTCTCACTAGTGTTGCATACATTTCTGGTTCTATTTCTAATGTTATTGCTTTCAAAGAGAAATTAAATAATACTTACCAACTCAGCTTTTAAGAACTTGTTAAAAAATTAATTGCACTGGTATTGAGGACAGTAGGCTCATTATTAATATCAGTATCTAACGTCTTTTTTTTTTTCCTGGTATATTTAAAACGTTGGGTGCAGGTCATGCATGGGGGCAGGTAGTACGTGGGCCAATACAATATGTTGAATCATGAATGCTGTTTCCAACATCTGTAACTGATATCATGGGCCAGACATAAAAAATGAAAACCACTATATTGCTACAAATATTTAATGAAATCACCTATGCAACAACCATAAAAACTAAGCAAAACCTATTTTACAACCTTCATATTTACATACTGTTCCAATAAAATATCCACACGCTTTATACAACACAATATTACAAATACAAACTGTACATGTCACACATTTAAAAACAATTTCAATTTCATTAACTAGAGCAGACAGCTGTCTAGCTGCAAGAGTAGCTCAAAGACAATTACACTAACAGTTCATGTAATACTTTCATGACAAGTCAAAAGAATTCAACCACAGTCATGACACTAGCAACACCAACAGCTCTTTCCCACAATGAATAAAAGTCCACTGGGCGGGGTGGGAAGAAAACAATAAATTACCTAATTTTTAAATTATACAATCAAGGTTACAGGTAAATCTGTTACAGATGAACTAAATAGGAACACTACATTTTCTGATAAAACAAAATACTGCCATAAACACAATTTACATACAACTGTTGTAGTCACAAGTTTCCCCAATAACTTCCTCGAACTCCTTACATGCATGTTTCCCTACAACAAGAACCAACTGATGGTCTCAAACAAACATGCTGAGAACATCCAGTGAGATCCAATAGTGACTGACATGGTCGTCACACTGCTCTACTCTGTCAACTCGCTGTCTGGGTTGGCGAGAAGCTGCTTCTGTACCATGCACGATCGTGCCACTGACTCAAACAACCTGTGAACAGACATAGCAACCGTCACTCCACTGCTGGCGAAGTGACACACATGCATGCATGCATGCATGCATGCATTTATTCATTCCTCCAGTCTCTCTCTCTGGGTTGAAGCTAGTTTCTCCCATAAAGCACTGCAATGTTCATTTCACAGATTCAATTGACAACAACGAAACCAGCAGTAAGATTATATTTTGACAGAAGTGTAGCTGAAGGTGTGGTAAATGAATTAATGCTGAACCAGAGCATCCAGCGAGACTAAAAATTAAATTTCCTGTACATTTCCCACATTTTCCTTGAAATTCCAGTATATACATAAAAAAATTATATAGAGAAAATAGTGAGAACAACAAAAGTCATGTAGCTTATCTGTTAACTTTTCTGTTGTATGGGAAACAGGTTTTACAATACAGTGACATGATGTGGTGCAATATATCCAATGCCAACAGATTTCACTATCAAGCAGCACTTGGTTGGCGATGACAATCCTCAGGTTTCACTGCTGTATATTTTGAAGAGAATTTGTTACTACAGAAGAAGAATGCATTTTTAGACTGTGCCCAAAGTAAAAATTCATTTCAAACCTACAAAGCACGAAAGAAACAACATAAATAATAAATATAACATTTTGCAAGTAGATTATCTATAACAAATGGTTTAACTAATTCAAGTTTACTTTTGTTGTAGAGGCAAGTAATATTGTAAGAGAAGTTCTTTTTCTCATGTTACATAAGTACTCTATTCCAAACTATTTTTTTCTCTTTCACAAAATCATGTATTTAATTTTTTTTCTCAGTAATCATTTGATCTGACAAGTAGCATCTGCAGTGTATTTGTCATCATCTGCCAGCAACAGCCTCACTCTGGCTGCAGTTAGTCAAACAATGCCGCATAGCATTGCATCACGTTTTTGTGGTACCAACTAATAATTCTCATACACCTGTTTCATGTAGCGTACACAGAGATGGAATCGAAAATACAAATCATTGTAACCATCCCTGCTTGAAGTAACCGTATCTGATTGAGATTTTCACTCTAAATTATGCTGCTACAGTAAATCATTAAAGACTAATTAAAATTAAAATAAACCTGTAAAAATAATTAGAGTGAACTTGCCTACCACTACAGTGAATATAAACTATCACATTACTTCCTGCCATCCTGAAAACAAGCAGTTTGGTGAACGTATTGTGGCTCACAGGCAATTTACTTTTCTACTAAATTACACTACACCTGTGAGAAGTTGAATGGCTTGTGGAAAAGTGTCAATTTTTGAACTGACGCGTGCCGCTCATACTACTAATCAACTACAATTACGACTCATTGCTCTTTACATGAAGTATACCTTTACTTCAACCTATGTAAGAGTTGTCTACATGAACCACGCAACACATTGCACGTAATTTCTCGGTCGCCTAAATCTCCCAGGCGGCCAAGCATGTGGACACAAGGTTACGCAACCAGCACGCACCCCTCCCCCCCTGCGCTACAGAAGATGAACGAAGCAGTATTGCTGATCAGAGATTTTCAACTCCCACGCCACGGCAGAAGGACGTCATGCGCCTTCCCAGCACCCCGCTGCGGCAGCCTAGAATTCAGCCCTATATAAGTAAGTGCACAGCGGGGCTCCAGCAGTTCATTCTTCATCCTCTCTCGCGACATCTCAGAGTATTGATCAGTGCTGGGACCTCCAGATATCTTAGAAGCTTTAAGTACGCCCCCAGCGGCTACTTCCCATCTCGACAACCAGTCAACCATCGAACACGCTAATACTTATTAAATTCACTTTGTCTCTTCTAGATACCTGTTTACTTAGTACAGTTCAACAGTAATTCACTTTGTATTCGTCTAGAACTATATTCCTTCCCTTGTAACCTAGAACCAGGTTGCCTGGATAACGCAGTTACCTTCAGCACTCCACTGTTTGGTACGAGGTAGCACGGCAATAAACATCTATTGTTCTCTATCCTTAAACTTTTTCTTCTTTAGGGTACTTTTCTGTTTCACCGGCTAGAAACAAGATACGACGTGCACTGCAAGCAGGAACCGGGAGATTGTTAGTTAACCAAATTAGTCTGACTACGGACCCCTTTCAGGAGTCCGTGAGTCTAAAAATACACACATTAGATGACCACCTGCTTCTTTCCAGTAACCTGAGCACTAATTCAGTGCTGGAGGGGAGAAACAGCGGAGCCCCAACCACTAGTAACACCTTCATCCAAGGAGGGGCTACAAGTCCGGGTTATTTCCTCGCTTTGAGCACTAAGTTAGTGCTGAAGTGACCATAGCCTGAGACTTGCCGCTCAACCTTGCCTGAATGCACAACCAGCAGAGGCATTGGTGGTCCAAACGGCTCCCTGTCTCTGCCAAGCATTGGGGATCAGTGGAGACTTTTACCGAGCTCATGCCAGCAAGCAGCTATTGGGTGAACACTGTAGATACTGTTCTTGACAAGGTGCACTACGTAAATTGTTAAGCTGCATTACTCTATGCCTTACAAGGTAAGGCGTGGCCTCAAGCGTAGGGAAAAATACCAAGCTTACATTACTGCCAAACAGTGATCTGCATTACCACCTCCTACGAAGGAAAGGCAGCCGGTACAGGACCACAGTGCCACACTCAGGTGTCAAGCAGTCACGGCTGCTCCGGTCATAATTGTACACTTTTCACCATCCTTCTGTACCAGCCAGGAGTACCGCCCGGTGATGAGAGGGTTAGTTTATCAGACCAAGGCTAGGTACGGCTGGTCTAATCCACACTTCTGGAGCAGAGTTGACCGCCTGGAATCGCCACTTCAGAGTGGGGTGAGCCAGTCGCCAGTGAGTGAGACCAACACAGCATCACAAGAACCACCCGGGACGACGGTGTAAGTCAGTAACCAACACCCCCTGCCAAACACCGTTAAACCTAATTGAAACCACACAATAGGTCTAGCATTAAAATTCTAGACAAACTTGTCATTCAGACTTAACCGGGCACACGTCACGCTTACACCTTTATATATTATAAACGACTACAGCTCATCCCACGTGCTTCTACCAACTACAGGAAACAACTACAAGATGCCTAGCAGGATGTGTTCTCGCCAGAGACATGAAAGATACCTGGTTTCCTGGACTGTTCTTGGTCTGCCCTTCTCTCTCTACCAAGAGTGTTTAAACCCGTGAAGGAGCAAACCAAGCACTTCGTCTTACGAATGCGCAGAGAGTGGTTTGAACTCAAACGCACTTTGGATAAATGTGAAACGAAAGATATTTGAAGCGGCTGCACAACACGCCCCCCCCCCCCCAACGCACCCAAAAGACAGTGTGTCGTCACACCACCAAAGATGACCGAGCGCCTGAGGCCATATCCCGAGCACAAGAGGGTAGTTCTCCCACCCTGCGCACTCCAAGCAGACATCACAGGGGCACGTTACACCTCCCACTCCGGGCTCGCCACGCACGCAAGAGGAGCCATATATAAGGCAGTGCACAGTCAAGGTCGGGATTTATCATCTCCAGTAGCTCGCCTAAACACGTCTTGTGCTGGGGCTCTCTACTGACCATAGGCTTCAACACCTCCTGGTAATAGCCGTCACCAGACGCATCGTCTACCTGAAGGCATAGAACACAACTAACACTTCAGTTGTCGACACCTCCTGGGTCTTCAGCCGCCACTACTTACTGGTAGGTGCTCCTGTTTAAAGTTAGGGCCTCTTCTAGGCAAACCCAGTCAGTGTTGGTTGTGACCAGTAAGTTAATATTTTCCCTTGCATCTAAGCAGCCTAGGAGCAGGTCACCATCCGTTACACATGTAGGTTATTTACTTCCGCAGCACAAACCTATTGGTAGCACGTACAAGTCACCTATGTATTTATTGCTTAATAAATACTTAATCTTAAACGTATCCAAGAGATCTTTGTTGTTGTAATATAGTCTACTGGATGACCCGTGCGACTCTGTTTGCATGATATTTTTGTGAACTTTGAATTGATCTAGCCACTAGGACAAACCCCACAGAGGTTGGACAGCCAACCTAAGTTGTATCGCTGACCGGAGGGCATAGCCAAGGTACTGGCAGAGAGAGCTGCTTGGGATTGGAGGCACTATGTCTGTGGACAACACCCAGCAATGGCAGGAAGACGGTCGTAACCCAAGACTCCAGGTGCTTGCACTGTTAGGAGTCAGGTAGCCCACCGCCAGTCATTGTCGGCTTAGACTCCATGTCAGGGATTGTCGATTGCTTGTCATCTACAGGAAATCTGATATGCTATTAGCCTATGCCATTCAACAGCAGGCACGGAGCTTAAAGAGCAATTAAGAAGGTAGAGTCAGTGCTGCCAAGCAGGTCTGTGCGGCAAACCTAGTTACGCCAGGAGTCGGCACTCCTAGGGGGCAGACCCCAGACGCCAGTCACACGGGGAGACCGGCATCTCCTGTCGGTACCTACGCGTTTTACTCCAAACCAGTGAGAACAGGTTGCGAGGTACACCTGGTGGTCCAGGGCCTAGTCAGCGGAAGCGACACCAGGCTCGGGTGGGCCAACCCATACGTCGGCAGCTGGGCCAGCACGGAGTAGAACCACCACCACCACCTCATGGAGAACTACCGCAATCAGCTGCTCATTTAGCTGCCAAACAACGGAGTACCTTAGTCCCTTCTAAGCAAGAAAGACAGGAGGAATGTGACCGCGCTGCCTCACTGAGATTACGGACAGTCTCGACTGTCCCCGTGGTACAATATATATATTTCCCACCACATGTATGAACCAGTCCTGACTACCACTGTGTGCTGAGGGGTCTAGTATACAGGACTGAAGCTAGGTACGGACTAGCCAATCCTAGATTCTGGAACTTTGAGTACGGTGTGAGACAACTCAGTACAACCTAATCTAACCCAAGGACTGTAGCACCGGCTTTGCTCAGCCATCAAACCCACGTTACTAATAAACCAAAGACCTTCAGAGTAAGTCACGTTAACTAACACCTCCCGTCAGGTACAATAACGATTGTGCCATACAGTCAGTAACTGGGCACACGTCAAAACAATAACATGACTGAAAAATTTTCTTTTAAAGGTTGACAGGTTCAGTCTCAGCATGAAACAAATACATACAACCATAGGATGTATTTAAACATGAAAAGCCTCTTTACCTCATGGCATATCACATATTTCAGCATAAATATGCTTAGATACAGTAAACTTGACATTACTAAAAACTTAAAATGTGAATTGCCTGCCCACCCACCCGGCGGCATGCAGACCGGCCAGCCTGAAAGCCATCCTTCCACTCCACCGGCGCAACATTATTTTTATTTTTTTCCTATCAGCATCACACAGCTGACATTAGCATTCCTACCATGGTCATTCTCTCGTCATCTAGAGAGAACAAGTAGCATTGTGAGTCACTTAACCAGGCAAAGGATTATTTTTATTGTTAGAAACTAGTCCCGCACTTTTTCCTTGCTAACTATGCTATAAGAGAACGAGGGAGTTATAAGATGTGGGCATTATACCCATGTACATAGGTACTCATTTTCATTTATAGTGGGAACTCAATTTTAACTGAAAAATTTTATACAGAACTTAACTTGACTTAAGTTTCATACAACTTGACTCAACTTGAAGATGAAAAAATCAAACTTCCCATCACTAGTATTTAGTAATGATATCCAGACGTTTATAGTTTTCTAGTTTTTTGAAGAAATTTTAAAATTGAGTGTACCATGTTATTTCTCAGGAACTACTTCACATATTTCAACCAGATTTGGTACGTTTATAGTTCATGACATAAGCATTGAAATTAGAAAGCAATAATCTTATTAATGTGCCATTTTGGATAACACAACTTGAAAAAATTAAGCTTTTCCATTATACCTCACGAACAATTTAACCAATTTAAACCAAATTCAGTACATTAGCAGTGCATGACGTGAGCACTCAATTTAGAAAGTGATCATGTTATTAACCCACCATTTTGGTAGATAGCGCAACATAAAAAATAAATCAATTACAGTACACTTCTGCTTATTCGTGCTTCGCTTAGCCGGTTTTCGTCTTATCCGTGTGGCGGTAAGGTGATGCTATAAGTGTGTCGTTTAACAAGCAGCGGTGCTGTACGTCGTCTACTGCAGTGCCGCGTGAGCTGATGTTTATCGCTTTAAACTGCCAGCCTGTCACAGACACATGCGTGAGACATACACATCCATCCATTGACGCGTGTCTGACTCTGACTCATCTCAGGCCATGTCCAAAATGGCAGATTTTGTTCACAAAATGATCACATGACCCAATTTGGTATACAAAAATGGCGACATATTTGGTAATCTGGTATTTCGTATTTTCTATCTAGCAGCGGATGTTAGCAAAAAAACAAAATGAACACGTGCGCGAATGTTTTATAAAACAAATACCTAATTGTTCATAAAATACACTAGGCAAGCTTTAGAAAGCAAATAACTATTGTGTTTGTTTACATATTTCGCAACAATTTTTTTTGAAGTCTTTATTGGACAACTTACTATTTTCTTATTATTAATGTATGCACAGCATTCCAGCGATGATTGTAGAAATATTACGTCCATTTTAAGAATTAAATTTAGATAAAACTATTTTTAATTGTTAATGTAAAAATGTATCACCACGAGCGCTAAACCAATGACTGTCTAAAACTTCCAAAGTGAAACTTCCGAAATGAAAAATGACAAAATAACGAATCTGCCATTTTGGTTTCGGACAATGCCTCAGTTAACCCCCCCCCCCCCCCCCCACCATTTCCACATCTTGGCAGTTTATCGATTGCCATCCCGGGTCATTATTCACTGTTTATAGTGTCATGTTCCTAACGTTAACAAAGCATAAAAGGGCAGTTTAAACTATTGTGAAAAAGTTAAAAATAATAAAACAATTTGATCATGGTGTGTTTTAAACAAAAACACCAATTGCGGTGTCAAACAAAAGAAAATTGAAACCTTTTTCAAGAAAGGCACAGTTTAATTTTTATTACATATTTTTTCATATTAAGTGTTTAAATGTTTACAAAAAAATAAACATTTCAGAAATTTTAATAAACTTTTGTATTGTAAGGGTTATTTTTTAATGGGGATTGTACTGAATTGTTTAAATGCCAGGTTCCCTAATTTAAAGTCCTGTTATAGTCTAATGACGGATCTGAGTGACGCACGGAGAGAAAGCGACACACACACAACTACGAACCGCTTATCTATCGCTCCGGGTCGTCCGCCCAACACGCTCACCTGGTGCCAGCGAAAGGCTGTGTATGCTCGATGCGCCATGAATTACACTACACCAGGTGCAACATAAATAAAAGTTAAAAGTTTTGTGTACTTTAAATCCTGCATATACAGTGCGTGATTTGTGTTTGCTTTGAAATGTATATTAGATATTGTGTTTTATCACGATTTTTGAAGCCAATATAACTGTTCCAATAACAGTAAAAATGTGTAAATTCGATTATCTGGGGTTTTAAATACAAATCTGCTTATTAGTGTTTTCTCTGGCCCCAATTAACACAGTTAATCGAGAGTTTACTGTATGTTATATCTACACAACCTATTCATGCTGTGCAAATAACACTATTGTAGGCCATGTTCATATATGCAATTTAAATAGATGTTACATTTCCAAAATGGCGGTAATATAAATATTTCAGGTATATTTGGAATATCTACAATTCTGTTTTAACCAGTTTTGAAAAAAATTGTTATGCTAAAAGTGTCTTTCGAAAAGCATAAAATGTGTCAATACACTGCCACTTTTGTCCACCATTTTGTAAGATAGCACCATATGAAAAATTAAGTTTTACTGTTGTATGATGGGAAACAATCAATTCCTACTAAATCTGACCGTCAAATAATATTACAGTACGTTATGTAAACTTACATGTTATAGTGGGTCAGACTATTACTTTTAAAATGACAGCCACATAAGCATTATAGGACTACTATGCTATATCTATGAAACAATGTAACCAATTCCATACTGATCCTGAACACTGCTAAATTCAGTGATTTTTCTATGATTTCCCTGACAATGCCAAATTCCCCAACTATTTCCAGTTTAGCAGATCTGCAGTAACACTGAAAAGTAACCCATGAAGAAGACAGTTACGTCAGAGAAGGGCAGGAGAGTGCAGTGTAGTTTGGTGTGTGACTCACTTCTCGATCTCAGGAGCGCAGTGCACGAACTCGTGGTTCCAGAACTTGTAGGTGGGGTTCTTGATGAGCTCTATGAAGGTGATGAGCAGGCCCCAAGGGTGTGGACGGTTCACTATCAGCCGCTCCAGCAGAACCCTGCACATGACACACCTCTCTGCTACAGTGAAACCTCTCTTACAAATCTCAAGACAGGTGGAGCTTTGCAATTTATAATAATAACATTTGTAATACATAATTATAAAAGAACCCCAAAAAACCAACAATGTCTACTCTATGATTCAGCTTATTGGAAAATAAGACATTCTTATTACCAGCTTTTTACCAGTGGACTTGGCACACTGCAGTGAAATATTCACTATTTAACAATCTATTTCTATGTGTTGCTAAACAGAAAGAAGACCACTTTATAGTGCTGAGAACTACATATTAAAGAGGTTTTTTTAATTAGCAAGGCTTCAGTGTATCCCACACATCCACATTCCAGGGTCCTCCAGGCAGACCTTAAAGAGAACACTGACCAAGTACTCTCACTGGCCTCCCTTCACTGTGATCCAGGTTTGATCCCTGGTGGGGCCACCTCCTTGTCAGTGGCCAGTGGGTTTTCTCTCTGAACTCTTGTTTCCATGTTCATACATTTCTTTACTGCTACACTGTAGAAGCTCAATCAAAGTCGCATCTTCTGGGCACCAATGGGCATCTATAAGCCCCTGATTGAAAGACCACATTTTGGTATATGGTGCAACATTATTATACTTACTAAGCATGATATTTCTTTAGAAATTACAGCAGAGTTGATAATCCATATCTCAAACCAGTAAACTGAAACAGCATTTAAGAAAACAACAACTTCAAACAAAATGGTAGATGTACTACTTTTACTCAAAACAAATGCCCCCCTTATTTGAAAAAAATGTTCACTTGAGATTAAGGTGGGCTTTATATTTGTAACTTAGCCATTCTGCCTCCCAGAAAAGCAATACCTCCTTTTGGCTGTGCAATGCAAACTGATTAGCTATACAAGTAGAAGTTGTTAAAGTCAATGGGTACACACAGAATGTGACAAATACATATAATCAAATGGGATATTTCAAAATAAAAGGCCTCTTATGACATGGCACATCATATTATCCACATTAATATACTACGGACAAGGGCATGATACAGCCCACGAAAGGTAACTGTGAAACACCCGTCATGACCACTCTACGATTTCAAAAGATCCAGGTCCTTTACACAGTGAGACTTTAGGGTCTGAATATGACTCCTCTAAAAGGATCTACAATCAAACAAGAGGTCTAAAAATTTGAGAGTATTAGAAACAGATAAAATAGTCATATAAACGCACTTCAGGAAAAGAAAAGATGCCACATTTTCTAGAGAAGTGGACCACCTGTGTCTTGGCGGCTGAAAAGTAGAAACTACAGCTGTCTGCCCAATCACCAATGTGGTGAGTGGATGGCAAGCTGGATCTGATGTTCTGCCATGCACAGTCATCCACATACAGCCCACATACCACAGATAGTTGACTGCAGACATAATGCCATTGATGGCGATGGCAAATAAGGTGAAATTCGAAATGCTCCCCTGTGGCACACCGTTCTCCTGAACGAACTCCTGAGAATAGTAAGCACCATTGTGAAGTCTGAATGTACTCAGGGACATAAATTTCTGTATAAAACCAGGGAGATTTCCACAAAATCCCCAAGCGGACAGCTGTCGCAAGACAACATGTCGCCATGTTGTGTCGTACGCCTTTTCCCGGTCAAACAAGGCAAGGAGATGCTACCCTCAAAAAAATGTTGTCTGTATAGCAGCCTCCAAGCTGACCAAATGATCCACAGCAGAACAATTTCAGTGGAAACCACACTGAAGAGGCGATTTAAGTTACTAGGTATCAAGGCAGTACAACAGAAGTGCATTAACCATACGCTCCATGGTCTTACAGAGACAGCTTGTGAGGGAAACGGAACGGAGCCATAGCACATCCCCTTCCACTTTTCCTGGTTTTAAGATTGGTACAAGGGTGGACTCACACCAATTCAAGAGGAAAACCCCACAGGTCCAATGGTTATTAAAAATTCTCAGAAAACATAGTATCCCATCAAGTGGGAGGTGATGCAACGTAGCATAATGTATATTGTAGGGGCCAACCAGATGTATGCTTCAAGTGTGATAAAGACTACTCCAAATCTAAAAGGGCAAAAGGCTAGCTGTAATACTCATCCAAGCCGCCAAAGTGGACACCCACCATCTCGCATGTCTCTTTGATGACTCAAATGAGGGACTGTAGCGTGCACTGCTCGAAACACCCGCAAAATATTTACCCAAAATGTCTACTACGTTTGTACCCTCAGTAAGAATACTATTACTGACCAGAAGAAAGGGAACCTGAGTGCTCAGAGATTGTCAGTAAAACATCCAAACACTGTCCCACAAACTTACAGGCAACCGATCATTTCCGGAAATCTTAGGTAATTTGACCGAAATATACTTCGGTCGATACAAGCGGTACGATTTACCACTTCTTTTTTAAAGTTTTGCTGGGACCATTGAAAATTAGCTGTGGATAATGGTTTATCAGTACATGCATTTTTGGTACGGGAGTCCACTGTATTGAGTTTACGGCTCATGTAACACCTCGTTTTCTGGAATGTCAATTAAATCGGGACACCAGTTGACTCCTTGCCCTCAACAGGGAATTTTGCAGTTGCCCCATTGAAAGTATTCATCGCCAAGAGCACAAGCGACTGGGCAGCATTCAATGACTCGACCAGAAGCTTGCACCTTTGGTTGATCATCTTATAATTAGCAACATGACCACCAGCAATGACTTTTTGCAATTTGAAAGGTGACTCCTTTTTGAAAGTGTGCCCTTCTAATCCTTGGAAGAAAAGAAGAAGAGAAGGGGAAAAAACACACACATACACGTGGTGTAGGTAATTGAACAGCAGCAGAACAACACACATAATCACTATCAAAATCATTATGGTGTTGCTTTAAGTGCATGTTCCTCAGTTCATGGGGAAACAAAAGGGGGGAGGGGAAGAAAAGAAGCCAGCAGTTATAACATCTCATGGGCTGTACCACTAGTAGGAGACCTACCTCCCACAGACCTAAGCAGTACTTAATACTTAGGAACAGCTACCCTCCACTGCTATTCACTGCAAATCAATGGCCCAGTAGCAGGCCGAAGTGTACACCAGTGTAAGCCAGGGGCAAATTATACATACTGAGCAAGGTCAATTTTATTCATCTACCTGGGAAAATATCCCAGGCTCCCCAATATACAGAACACACTTTGGTACCATTCAGGGAATTCCTGGTTGATTACTTCGGCCTCCCCCGGACAGCGGTAACATGTCTTCCTGGCAGACCATGGGCTAATCAGCCATGACAACCCCTCCTGCCAGGGAGGTACCAATTGATGCTACATGGGTATACATGTATGTAGATATGGGCCCCGCACCTAGATTTGCCTGCTGGGCCTGTGAGAAAGGTTCACTAGACCGTCACTAATGAAGGCATCACATATGGTCACACAATTTGGAGGCAGCACTCATTTGTGAGGACAGACCCTCATTAGGAAGGACATTGTCCTGGCCTGAGACAATGCTGGCTGTAGAGAGAGAAGATGCAACGGGATCTAGTAAGATAAAAATAAATTACAAAAGCGAAGACAACGAAGAAAGAAGCATGAAATGTTGGCGCAAACTCTGTGCTCCTATGGTTCTGCACCTTGATGCACAAACCTAGAGCAGCGGGTCATACATGTCGCCTTCCTACTATTGTCGGGCCTCCAGTCCCAGGCAAAATACCCCTGCCAGCACCCACGGTGCTCCGGTCAGCGATACAACCTGAAGTGGCTGTCCTGCTCCTGTTGGATGAGTACCTAGTGGTTGGGGCTCTACCTTTCTGTACACCTGGATGCACAGAACGGGTGGCCATTGAAAGTGATGTGCATAGCTGAAGTACAGATTCCTGACGGGAGCCTATAGAACCCACACTATAGTTCGTACTGTTGTCACACCCGGTCACTTACTTGCGCTGTCTAAGAGTTGAGTTCCTAGTAGCGGATAGGATAAAAATGTATTTATTATGAATAATAAATAATGGTGACACGTACACCTACTACTAAGCAGAGTGCGAACGGAAGTAAGCTACGCTTAACAGGTGGAGGTGACTTGCTCCTAGACTACTGAAGTATAGAAAGACTTCGACAGCTATTAAACAACTCTGATGCAGTTACTCTACCCTGGGGTCGTCTAGACGAGACTTTATAAACGAAGCCATTACTAAAAGGGCAGTGGGTGTAGTTGCCACTTACCCGCAAGTAGCGGCAGCTGTTGAACCAGGATGATCAAAAGTGGAAGTGTGGAGTGAAGTCTTGCAGGCTTCTGGTGTTGAAGAGCTTTTGGTAGCTGGTGGTGGTAGAAGCCTCTGGAGCTTCTGGTAAGAAGTGGTAGAAGCTTCTGGAGCTTCTGGTCATTGTTGGCGGCTGCTGAAGATCTCTTGGAGTTTCTTGGAGAGGGCTGTGAGAGTCTAATGATGCAGTAGAGAGCCCCAGCACAGAATTGTTGAGGCAAGGTACTGGAGATGATAACTACTCTCTTCGGCCGCGCACCACCTTATATCGTGCGCTCAGCCGGCCCATGCCTGGACTGAAGTGGGAGGCATGACGTCTGCCTGGAGTGAGTGGGGTAGGAGAATCTACCCTTGCGCTTGACTATATGGACTCGGGTACTCGGCCATCATCAGAAAGCTTGGCAACACACTGTCTAGCCGGTGCTTCAGGGTGGCTGACGTGTTCCGTGGCCGCTTGGAAACAATGCTTATTTCATGTGCTAGGATCGTCCTCTAGGCTGGAGCGATCCTGCACGAACTCGTGAATAACATGTTGGGTTTGACCCTTCCTCGGGTTACGTAGATACTACGTGAGTAGTGAGAGTAGTTCCTCCATGGGAAACAATCCTGTAGCCTTCTATGGTAGTGGTTCCTGGTAGAATATAACATGTTAGAATGAATCGTAGTCGTGTTTAATGTAACTCTTATAAGCGTCATGTGTCAGCATATTGTGTGCTATTTGTGTGTACCTATATGTATTTTTTCCCCACTTATTTATGGTGAACAGCTGTCTTTTCTTAATGGATGTGAAATGCCGCGCGCTATTTACGCACCATTTGGAAACTTTTATGATCTTACTATAACTTGAGAAGTTGGCAGGTCTGATAATGAATTCTTTCAAGCATTTGTTTTAATTCTATAATGAAAAGGAATGCCATTTTCTACCACTATACTGCTGGTAAAATTCTGTTTACTTTGACGCATGATCCTTACTGGCTATTAAGATTGACCTCGCTTTATCTAAGAGCAACAATGAACGCGGTTTGGAATCATCTAATTTCTACTGGAGCACATACAGGATTTTCGCTGAACCGGAGATAGTTACAGACGTGTCAGAATTCTAAGTTTCAACGATACCACCGGCCAGAAAGCCATGCATATCTTGGCCTCCCTTCGAGAAGAAGCCAACAATTGATTATCAATGATCAATTCTTCGCTACACACAGAGAGTTGTCGCATACCAACAATGGTTGCCCTTAGCTGCCGCCCAAGATGCGTGCACATAGCATCCCCACCACCAGGCCGGCGAGCCGTCAGCCGAAGCAGAATATATTCCTGTGTAGAGGCTGGAATCGTCAGTTGATCATCTGCTCTACTGAGAGCCACATCACCAGCTGGACAGTATGCTCCACCGCACTCGTTCGCCGGAGCTTTCTGAACACCACCGCCTAGAGATCTTCAGCTCACCGCCGCCTACTGCAGAATTTCAGAAGTTCTCCCTCTGGGAAACCTTCCAGAAGTCAACTGCCACCATAGTTGCTTGCCCTTGGCAACGGCTCCCCACACACCCGTCAGGATGTGGACACCCTAAGCCCCTTTAGGGCACGTAAACATGGCGTAGACATGGAAGGTTGTCATTAGCTTAACTAGCACGAATGCTTATGAGGCAGTTAATATCTTAGAGGTCTGTTTTCTCGCAATCGATTCATCGCAGGTTTTCTTACCAAGACAATATTTATTTTTGTCCTGCAATGATAATTCATTGCCAGTGATCATAATTTACATGTATGAAGACCCCTTTTTTCACTATTAGAAGGGGTCGTAACCCCCATTTTACTATGTAGGGTATGTGGTAGGTCAACATGGGTACTTGCATGATACAGTGACTGAATTGATTGGCATGCCCTACAGAAATTCATCCCTTAACATCACATGGTTTCAGTGTAATTAAATAAAGTTCATAATTGCAACCCCCATATTCACAAGGGTTTCCTGCCCTTAGGAGTGGTTTCCTGGTGTTTGTTGTCAGACATTTTCTAACTGAAATTTTGCAAGGAATGTCCTCTCGCAGTTTGTTGCAGAGCTGATGACTCACCCTGTACTGTGTATTCTATTATTTGCGATGTATCTCGGAAACTGGAATATATCACAATTCTCACAGTCATCGCAGAAATGTGTAGTAATCAATTCTATTAGGTAATACATTGATTATGTAGAGAAATACATTATTTTCGTGATAATTCCACGGAAATAAATTGATTTCTGAGAAAATTTAACGATTTCGGGTGCCCCGAAAAACAGGTGACTCTATTATACATAACCAGATCTTAATTGAATACATATGTAAGCAAGTGATACATGTAATTTAAAAAGCACCTAGATGTTTTACAGACATAACTTCCAAATCTTACTGTTTCAATTTTTTCAATGTTGATTCGATTAGATATTTTGAAGCAAATTTTTAAATATTTGATCAGTATTAATAACTTTCAAAACTTTGCAAATATCTAGTATAGCCACACAGTTTGGAGGCAGCACTCATTTGCGAGGACAGACCCTCGTTAGGAAGAAGGACATCGCCCTGGCCTGAGACAATGCTGTAGAGAAGGAAGATGTGACAGGACTGGTGAGATGGAAAGAAAAAGGATGACAAAAGAGAAGAAGACTAAGAAAGAAGCATGTGATGATGGTCCGAACAAATTTCAGACCCCGACCACATCTCAATTAGTCGCCTCTTACGCCAAGCACAGGCTGGTGTGTTGGTATTCTAAAACCCTGCCACCACATGGGAGGAAATCCTAGTTATGAAGACTCAGTTTTCCTAGTCTCTTGAGGGATACTGGGCCAGTGCACTATCATCCCACGTTGGCGTAACTGGCATCAAGGTGCTGTTGTACATGAAGAAAATAAACCTAGGCGCTGTTGTACATGAAGAAAATAAACATAGGCGCTGTTGTACATGAAGAAAATAAACATAAGCACTGTTGTACATGAAGAAAATAAACATAGGCACTATTGTACATGAAGAAAATAAACATATATTACAGATTAAAATCTGTGATGCCAAACTAAGTTTTGGAAGATGAAGTGCTTTGTAACATAGCCCCCCCCCCCCCCCAACCCACCAAATTCAATTTTGCTATCTTGTGAATAATGTTAGATACTGACAATCATTGTACGCCGAAATGCAGTTTGGACTAATTTGTGGGCATTCTGTTGAGTTGAGGTTATGTTTTCACGATTCACTAGCCATGTGTGTGGCATACGTCAAAACAAAACTTTTATGTTGATGTTACTAAGACCACATTGCCGAATGTTTTTTGGACGAATAATAATAAATAATTTATCTTGCCCCAAAACACTTTTTTTTTTTCTCTTCTACGTTCAAAGTAAAAATGTTATTTTGAATACGAAGCAGAATATTAAAAATATTCTATTCCAACTTGAATTTTCCATACCTTTGTTCAATTTTCAGATCTGTACGAAAAAGATAAAAAATTTAACAATCCTATAATTTTATTTATTCATTTTATGTCATTGTAATAATTTTCCAGACTATTTACTATCTCATCACAAAGACAGACTATGTAATGTACTGAATGTATATCATATAATATAAGTATCTTGAATGTTTAAGTCAGAAATGTATAGAGTGGTTTCGTAGAGAGGTTGAGCAAGCACTGACCGTGTGATCTGTTCCTGGATGGCTTCTGTGTTGGCCTCTGCAAACAAGTAGAGCAGCGTGCAGCTGAAGTAGTGGGTGTGGCTGTTGGGGTAACGCAGTTGGTTGGCTATCGCATTCAGGAAAAGATAGCGCCCTACAACAAAACCACACACATCTTCCTAACACACTGCAGGCTTTCTCTCTGCCATCCATTGTACGCTGAATAAGCTCAAGAAAACAAAACCACAAAAAAATATGTCGCTCTATACCTAAGATGATACAACTACAAACAAAATTTCACTCCAATCACTAACAGCTTCTCTTCATGCAGTGTACACAAAGAGAGAATGGCGGTGGTTTTGACAACTGCCATTCTCCATGTCTATCAACTATCCCTTGCACATCTATCACATATCTACTGATGCACCACTTTTTTCTATGCCTGTGCGTTTGCGCTGCTTACTCTTAGCCTCGCTCTCTGGACGGGCTTATTTGTAACCTATAGAGGACGCAGGTACAAGAGCTGATTTCCCTCTGGGATATAATTGAGGTGTCCCTTCCACAGTAGATGATTATCAGAAAGGGGTTCTTGCCTGACGGGTTGGGGTTTTGCCCACGTTGGGGTTCTTGATGAGATACCACCTGATAGAATGGTTCCTATGAAGTGAAGGGGAATCAAATTCCAGGATGAGCCTGGCCGTGATTGACTTCCTTCCAGGGAGTTCGACCTTGCTCATTGTTCAGGTCGTCAAGATACAGGATGCCAGATGTGCAAATTAAATAAAAAATTTAATGAACATGAAGATGTCAATGATATTGAAATGTAGTCCTGCACAATGTATTACTCTGCCTCTCGTTTACTTCCTGGACTATACGGGGCCGGCCTAGTAGGCTTACGAACGGGTACGAAGTCCAGGGTGAGTGATGCTAGTCTGGGCTTAAGTACCGATTTGGGGAGAATTACATCAAGAACCTTCTCGGACGCGGTCCGTATTCAACATGTGGTAGGTGGTGTAACTATACCAAGCTGAATAGGTGGGAGTGGTTTCACTACCAGAGTCGGCGTCGGTGGGATTAGATAACTCACATGGTCGTAATCTGTCCACGGTCAACAAATCCATAATACAGAATGTAAATAATTTTGATGTTAATCAATCGCGGGGACTTCCCTACAGGATGTTGTAGACCTTGCCTCGTGTAGGGGTAGGTATGGTACAACCTCACTAGCGGATTCAACAGTGGAAATAGCCTCAGTCTGTGGTAAATCTCGCTGTAGAGCTCATCGGGATAGTCAGCGAATGCGACTCAGCTGTCCAACTCCTTTAGGCATCAATACTTTTATGTCAACCATTTACAACATATAGAAGAACAATTAATAAATAAAATAATCACGTATTGAAATAGGCTCTTCCGAAGTACCAACTGGATAGATGGGCTAGCTCCTTTGCTAGCAGTCGGGGTTCAGCCCTCAGGGGAGTGACTTGCTCAATACTCCGAGGCGTTGAACGTGACACTGACATGCTAGTGTTGGAGTGCTTCCACAAGTACAGTGAAATCCAGTACCTACGAAAGTTTATAAAAGTGTGAAAAAACGGACTTAATTACGAGTACTCGTACCATCAGATTCATCACAAAAAATTAAGTATTGATTTTTTGGATAATGTAGGGTGACTTGGTTGATATAAAATGCCGAAAATTAGAAATATAGCTAGATTATGTGCGCTATCACTTATATAGTAATAAATAACGATGTCTGAATTAATGATCCATAGTTAAAACATGTTTTTAACGTTAAAATACCTACGTATGAAATTTATATTCAGATGTGATGGTGGGGGACATCATTACAGCAGCAAAAAATTATTCGCAAAAAGTTACTACTGTATACCGTATTTACTAGCATTATTCTCGCACCTTTTTACAGGATTTTTTAGTGCAAAAAATTAGGGTGCGTGAATTATGCAAAGAATCGCCAAAACACGTGCATGAATACATTAAAATGTTGTCTACCGTACTTGCATGTTGTGGCAGATTGCTAGCTGCTGCGTCTATGTTGTCAGTTGAAATAATTACAGGAACAAAATAAATCAATAAAGGGCAATCATTAGATTACTGTACATTGTTTTAATTTTACCGTGCAGTTAAATGTAGAAAAAGGTGTGCGTGAACACCTGTAGGCCTAATGGCAATGCAACTGTTTTCAACATGGCGGCGTAGTAGCAAAAACACAAAATATTTAAGCTACGCACATTAAAAAAAAAACATCCCACAAGATAAAAAGGTGATGAATATGTCAGTGTTTATGCAAACATTGTTAGCAAATTTAAATCAACACGTAAATCAGCAATTTATAAATTTATTGATAACAAAACAGAATCACACATCGCAAAAAGTTCCATGAATGTTCCACCAATCATCTGCTCCCGCTCGTATTGATTCAGTGATTCTGTTCTAACTAAATGCAAGTGCCTCTATTATACCGGTTATCTTGTAGAACCTAAACCGCACGCCACAGGCTGTTCTACATAACTTCAACCAATCATCTGCTCACGTTCGTATTATATGTAACGGCCATTTTGTGAAACCTCAACAGCATGCCACAAGCTGATCCGATACTCTGGCTGTTCACATTACATACTTGCCGGTGCTAGAAACTTGCAATTTAAAATCACAATAGGCGTACAACCTTACAAGTAATAAACATGCTAAAAGTATGCACAAAGCAAGGCAGAGTGCAACTGGTAGCAAATACAGTGTAGATAAAGGATGCGAGCACGGAGCACGAGTCGGACAAAGTGTGCGACATTGCAACATCTACTGCACTGCAGCATTGCCACTTCTCATGGACTGTGGCTTATACACGTTTTACGAGATTAATTATACTAAATGCACAATTTAAGCAATTTCAATTCACCACGATTGTTAGAAAATGCAAATACAATTAATCAAAATGCATTTGAATCGCTCATAAAAAGGTAAGTACAAAATGAGCCCTCACTCACTGTAACCAGATAATTTAACCTTGGTAGCATAATACTATATGACGGTGTATTAAAAAACTGCTTTAAGTATGGAATTCTCGTAATAGGCCATACTCGTAGGTACGGGATTTTACTGTGTGTTCGGGTGTACTGGACGCACCTTAGGAGTCCCAGTATGTCTTGTTCAGACTACAGCCTTATACATGTTCCAGGAAACCTAAAGAGTTCAGCGCACTCATCCGTACTCTGTGGAGGTAGTGTAGTCAGTAGTGAGAGCAATAAACAATTTTAATTTAGTAACTTATTAAAATGAATGAGGGATTGAGAAATAACTACCTCACCAAGTATTATATTTTACTAGCGTGTTTATTAAAGCTTCGGAAAGCAGTGGATACATCAGCTAGATACAAAAGAAAGTTAAAGCTCAAATAATTAATTAAATAAATTATTATGTTTGGTGAAGGCTAACCTGAATATAGCAACTTCAAAGAAAAATTCTCAACCAGCAAGTTTCGTAAGTGACTTGGGTAAAGGGATGCAGGGGAGAGAGGATGTCGAGGTTACCTTTGCATCTTCCCTCTGGGGTTTTCTCTGGGGGCTGCGGGGTAGGTGCTGAAGAACCCATCTCCCGGCTGCTGGAGCTGGAGAGGGAGGTCTTGTGCAGACCCAGGAAAGCCTCCTAACCTCTGCGGTCAGTGGGCCGAAGAACTCTCGCAAGAGCTTTTTGGAATCTCCTTATATAGTTGAAATCTCAAGATTCGTGGCTGTTGCAGGGATGCAGGGGTTGGTAGCCTTCCATCATGGGTAGATTATCTCAGAGTAGCGGGCGCTGCCACACATTTCTTATTGCCCTGAATGGAGGCTGATGACTTTTTTACCACCTCCTCTCGAGGCTCGGCGGCAATTACATCATTGGTCATGGGTGCTACTATCCTGCGGTGCAGCTGTTAACTTACTTATCTGCTCTGGCGTGTCCATGACTTAGCGGGTAAAACAATCTTTGTTTTTCGGGGTGGCAATCGCATGCTAAAATCTGAACAGGCAGTACAATTCCATAATTACACACTTTAATTATGTGTGTGTCTGTGGTTGCCCAATTTGTGTAGACAACCCTGTATCCACAGAAATAACTGACTGTCGCTTTAGACTTGCCTAAAATGCTCTCAGCGCTTACTGATGGGATGAAGTGGTCAAATAGAATACACAGGAGAGCTGCACGCAGTAGTGTGGCATGCATCACTACATTCTCCCTACCAGTCATATGTCTATATCCCAGCTCTCTAACACACACATCTATATTCCATCCACCAATCTTTATCTCAACACAAAGAAATTCCGGTTTCAAGTAACCTCTATAGTGTACTTGGTAGTGAGATTGTACTGTGCCACTCACCTTCGGTGTCGAGGTCGACGGCCAGGTTCTGGAAGATGTCCATGTGTGAGGAGTGAGCGATGGTGGTCATGGTGGGCGTGAGGCCCTTGTTGCGGATGAAGCTTATAGCCTGTGTCCCCACATACAACACCAGCGCATTCATCAGCTGGATGTTGTAGCGCAGCCCTGGTTCATTCGACACCTGCAGGCTACTACGCAGCTCCGACAGGAACGTTACTGGTGCACGTGCCTTCAGATACGAGTCCAGGTCCTGCCACAAAGAAATAACTCAGTTTTTATCTGCACATACTATTCATACATAGGTTTGACAAACAAATGTATTAACCCATTTTTATAAATTCATTATAATTTAGGATGTCCACATACCTAAAATGATTTAATTTCTATGTGAAAATGTAAGACCGAAATTTTCTGCTTACACATAACTTAAACATATTTTTGGTAATGATGGGTTGAGACTTTAAAATTTCAGTCGAGTAAAATAACAAAGATTGACTCGTCAATAGTGTCTTCAGAAGACATTGTCCCTTCAGGCCGTCACATGTCAATGTCTACAATTGATAGTGTTAAATATCAATCATCATATTACTGATTTTTCACCAAAACTGAGGCAGAAATACAGAGTATATAAAATTGTATAAGTTTTACGTTGCAAAATTCTTTCACCTGATAATAAAACAAAATTTGTTATCACTACATAAAAAACTATTTTTGAGACTTTATTAATAAATTAAAGCCCTATTCAAATATACAAGCTTCAATGCAAATTTATGTTTAATGCATTAACATTCTATTCAGGCGCTGATGGAAGTGCACTAATCAATTGACAGAAGATGATAGCACAACCTTATACGTGTGCTGGAACTGACATGATAGCACAAAGCAAACAGAAGAGAATGGACACGGATATCAAACAAAGCATCAGTATACATGCGTTTAGGAGATTTTTTATATAGTAACCCCAAGAAGTTCAAGTACCAGTATTGTATATACTCAGGGCCTCACGTTTACAGTAAATAAAATAAGCTGATTTCGTTTCTAAAATTTACACTTTTCACCAAAAAAAAAGAAGCCTGCTTCGTGCGATGACCAACGAGGCCAAGGGTTTGGGAGACGTGGCTGGCTCAGTCCTGCTGCCTAGTCAAGTCTGTTACAACAATTGCCCCATGTTGGGCACCATTTTAAGTATGAAGCGGGGTTGATGTAGGCCTAGGGATATGTCACAAATCTCACAACTTTAAATAAGTAACACTTGGCTAGGGCATGTTGGGATGAATATTACACTTTGGCCTAGTTGCATCAACCCGGGACCACTGTCTGGGAATTCGAACCTTATACTAATTTTAACAAGATATGTTTTGGGCTGCCGTCACCAATGACCAGAGGCTTCTACCATCTACTACCAGGAGCTCCAGAGGCTTCAACCACCAACAGCATCCAGAAGCTCTTCAACACCAGAAGCCTGCAAGACTTCACTCCACACTTCCGTTGTTGATCATTCTGGTTCGACAGCTGCAGCTACTTGTGGGTAAGTGGCAACTACACCCACTGCCCTTTTGGTAATGGCTTGGTTTATAAAGTCTCGTCCAGACAACCGCAGGGTAGAGTAACTGCATCTGAGTTATTTTCAAAGCCGTCAAAGTCATTCTAATTTTGGATAGCCTTGGAGTAGGTCACCAGTATTTATTATTCATAATAAATAACATTAATTCATATCCAGAGAGTGAATCTGTTATACAGGCAAATCTTTTTTGACTGCTAGAACTCAACCCTTGTGCGAAGCAAGCAGAAGACCGGTTTTATAATGGTACAAACCATAGTGTAGGGCTGCAGATCCCCTTCAGCAATCATTACGTCACAAACACACACCACTTTCGACGGCCACCAGTTCTGTGCACTGCGGTGTATAGAAGGGTAGAGCCATAACCACTAGGTACTCATCCAACAGGAGGAGGACAGCCACCTCAGGTTGTATCGCTGCCCGCACCGCCGGTGCTGGCAGGGATATTTGCCTGGGACTGGAGGCCCGACTGTTGCTGGACCACATCCCAACAGTAGTAGGAAGACCGCCTACACGACACACACCGCTCCAGGTTTGTGCGCCAAGGTGCAGAACTGACTGGAGCACAGGGTAGGCCATTTGGGAAAAGATACAGAGCTCGAAGGGAGGAGCAAAATGCGATGTTCCTTACTGCTAAGCGAATGTGTACCAATAACCCCTCTGCACTTGGCGGACGCACCCCACAGGAAAGCGCTCAAGCCGTCTGACACCTGGAGAGGCCTTCCTCTTCAAACAGCATCCCTGTTTTCTTCCCTACACACACTAGGCTCTGCATCGAATATCATCCAGCAGCTCGTACCCTGGTCACTGGGAGCCGAGTGGAGCAAAAAGTACAGTACTACTCTGTACAGAAACTTGTCACACAGTACTACCAAGGAGACTGCTGGGCCCAGTCGACCTGCTTCTCCACCAGAGCCCAAGAAACAGGTAACTGAGTACTCTGGTAAGTCAGCCCTACCTAAACGGGCCAAGGTAATGGTCAGACAGATTGCGGTAACAACCATGCCTGATTTCGTACCGAGTTGTCAACCACAGGATGTCTGACCTAGCACACATCAAAGCTATGTTGACTTAGTCTAAGCAACACGCGTCAACATGTATTGAAATTTTTGAGTTTACTGTACAGTGCATCATTTTATGCAGAGTCATTTACTCAGAGAATCAACTTTATTGGTACTCTGTACTAATTTTAACAAATGAATAAGCGGTATCAAAGAATTGAATCAACCCATCCCTACTATTAACTTTCATCATATCACTAACACTTTTGGTTACAGATGTTCCTTTATAAATAAAATACACATAGGTGTGATTCTGCCCATGAATAAACGCTACAGTGATTTGGCTCAATAAATATTGAATTGTGCGTGCAACAATAATCTTTCGACCCTGCTACTAACTGATTTACAAATAGTTCTCGTGATGTAAAATTTTGTGTGTATTTTGATAGCCAAAATGTGATCACCACTCAAATTAGTTTTGTTTCCACATGTATGTGAAGTAAATGAGAGATAATGGTATAATATAACAAATGGAAAATTGTAAAACTTAATGTTTGTAAGAACTGTGTTGGTAAAATGAGCTCCCACTGTGGTTTTAGACACACTTAAATGATCAATTTCGGCGATGTTTTGCGAATATGGGAATTATCACCGAATTTTGTGAATAAACATAATTTCTCCTGTATTTTGCATTATTTTGCAGTTTGCGAAAATTTACAGGCCCTATGCATAAACAAAATTAACACCCCTCCTTATAAAAAAAAAAGATCTCGGAAATGGGTGGGCATTATAATCGTGACTTAGACCACATTGCCTCCTGGCAAAGCACTTCCTCTTGCCTGCTGTGTGGCACCACCGGGTAACCGGCAACACAAAGTTAACCATTAAAGACAACAGGAACAATCTCTGTACAACACAAATATATACTTATTTAACATGAAGACCTCTTAGCTCATGGCACATCACACATTCAGCAGAAATATGTAATTGCTATTTTAAAAACCTGCATATTAAAAAAACATATTATTAAAAACTTTAAATGTGGACTGCTTATCAGTTCACCCAGCGACATTTTTAAGGACCAATCTGAAAGCTACCTCCCAGTCTACTCCTGTAACAATTATCAAATTTTCTCCTATTAGCATCATTTGAGTGACATTATATACCGTTCTTACCATGGTTATTTACTTGTTGATGGATGGAAAAAGTAGCTCTGTGAATATATTAACCTCAAGCAAAGGATCATTCTTATTGACAGAAAATAGTCTCAAACTATTTTGCTTGATAAACCATGCCTGTAAGAGGTGAGTAAACTAGACCTATAAGGGGCATTAAACACGTGTACATACGATACACATTTACATTTATGGTCAACTTGACTTTAATTATAAACTTTTACACTGAACTCAGCTTGACTAAATTAGTGTTTCATACTGCTGTACTAGACAGTATGTGGTCAGAATCCAACTTGCCCATCACTACTATTTGGACAATAACAACCAAAACATAAACCACCACAACAACAACAACAACAATAATAATAATAACAACAAAGTACATGACTAAAGCTTTTGAATAAGTCTAGCTGACTTCCATCTTAATCCAAATAAACTTTATAAAGATTTTAGACAATAACACAGATACTGGTTTTTTTCCACGTAGATGCTGTAAAAAAAAACTCTATGCAATGGAGTAATAAAAAAAAACATATAACAGAAAATGTTCATGAGTATAGAAACTAGGGCCACATCAAATAAAAATTTCATCAAAATCTGAAATTGTGAGGGCCAATCACATGGAATGACACTAAACAAAGAAAAATGTGCCCCCTCCATCAGCACAAACCTTCTTGAAGCTGAGCGGCTGAATGCTGGTAGAGAAGTTGGCAATCACTCTGGGTGCATGTGTGATCTCTGGGAGCATGTCCACCTTCAGGTTGGGCGTGAACGGATCTGGCAGCCTCATGTTCCGTGGGAACGCAGACAGAATGAGGTTGCGCATCTGGGAACAAAGCACATAACTCTCAGCCACTCAATACTCGCTTCCAGACCAGATGATCAGTCTGAAAGAACAACGCATGCCAATGCAACCAAACAAATCCCTACAAAGTAACCAAACTACAAGTATGCTGGATCCTGAACTTCAGAAAAATTTAGGGAATTATAATTTATTTTCTAGAGCAGGGAAAAAATATTTTTCCCAGAACGCAAAAAATGTTTTGTTTATTTTCGTAGGTTGAGTGTCATGTACTGGTATGGCAAGAATCAAGATGTATAAAAGTAAACACAACAAAACTATAGGTAGGCTGGCACCAAATTTCTAGGTAGATAACATTATAGTACGGTTAGTTTAATCAAGCACTAGGTTTAAGCTTTATTTTAGTGAAAAACATAACAATGTTTTACCGTTATATTTTTAAAATTTAGGATGTGTGAATATCGAAGAATTCGAAAAGTTATGAATAGTAATTTACCAATATGCAAAAATTGTGAATATTTTACATTCCCAGTTCAAGTAGTTATTTACTTGACTTTTTACGCCTACTCATTTGTGTCATTCAATAAAATTTGTATTCTGAAGTTTGATGCAACCTGTGTCGTGGGCGGTATGAGGTACCCGGCCTATACCTTGATACTCCCTACCAGCACCTCGTTACAGGGGCACCTCACTGGAGGTGCACCTATCATTGCGGTGGATAGTTAGAAGTGCTGATTTCCCTCCAGTTGATTATAAAGGGGCCCTTCTGCAGCGTATAGGTTTGTAACTAGTATTCCTTTATCTGGCTGGTCGGGGTTGGTCCCATGTTGGGGTCCTTACGGGGATACCGCCTAGTGGAAGGGTTGCGTTTGAAGGGAGGGGAATCAAACCTCAGGGTGAGCTTGATTAAAAACGACTCCCTCCCAAGGAGCACAACCTTGCCCACCGCGAAGGTTGCCAAAATATGGGACGCGAGCTGGCCAAAAGAATGAAATACAGCGAGTGGAGTTGGGTATAATAATAGAATGGGAATGAGTCTGACTTTCCTCGGATAGTTCCTGCATGGGCCTCGTTCACTTCTGGGACGTCTGAAAGGGGCCGGCCTTGTAGGCTTACGAGAAGAAAAAAAGTAATGCGGAGGGAAAGCTATCGGGAATTTGGTGTAGCTTTGGGAGGTATGGCGAGTTTAATTACCTTCCCGGCTGCCGTTCGGATCGTATCCATCTTTGGTGGTGCAGTGTCGCTAACTTGGGATGGGGCAGGTGCCTTCGCAATCTGCGTGGGGTTAGACGGGCTGAAAATGCTAACATATTTGTAGCTTGGCCACAGCCAACAGATGTCTAGTTCAGAATCTAGTTTGGATATGAGTTCACAAGCTATAGAGGGTGAAATCTGATGATTTGCACAAGCAGTGACTTCTACTAAGAGGGCCGGGGGTGCAGTGTTGTGAGTGGAGTTGACTGGTGGTGCACCACCAGACTGACAGTTCTCTCTGTAGAACCAGTCGAGCTCGACAACGCTTTCTGCTAAACAGTTCTCCCTTTCTAGTAACCTAAATGTATGAAAATTAACTTCAACAAACTAATGTTATATTGCAAGTTTCTTTCTCTCTACTCAGGCTCTTTTCATTAATGTACTGGTTGGTCTCACTCATTCCCCTAGCTGCCGTAGTACAGCTCTCGTGTATCTTCAGTCGCTCCCGAGGCACTGACAGGGAGAAATGTCAGGCTAGAGTCGGAATGGAACCACAGGCAAGAGCAGGTGTACCAGACACTCCCAGTAATCCCAGTATGACTTTGCAGGTGCTATGATCCTGAGGAGTTTGGCCCACTCACACTTATTATCTGCTTAGTTCTTGGGGTCTAACACCTTGTGGACACACACCCAAGGGATGTAGTTGTAAGTCTGGTGTGGGGCACTCCTGGTGTGGGGCACGACAGGACCACAGGGTACAACCTTGTCTATCAACCTCAGCTTGCTGAAGTACACCAAGATAGGGACGAACGTTCCACAGGGTACAACCTTGTCTATCAACCTCAGCTTGCTGAAGTACACCAAGATAGGGACGAACGTTGCCGGCTTAAAACTTTTTGGGGCTGGTAGTAGTAATCTTCCTAATAACCTATCTCCCTTCGGAGTGGATAAAAAGTCAACTACCGCCTCCAAGTACAAACAAGGGCTTAACTCACACCCAACTGCACTTAGCAGACCACTTACACGGAACCAAGCTAAGGCTGCTCGCTCGAAGAAGCTTACCTTCCCAGCTCCATTACAGTCATAGTTTGAACCACCTGTTAAAGGACACACCCCATTTTCAATGTCTTTCTAAGGGGTGAGAAAGTTCCATTTTGTATAACTAACTCCTGGATCAGGAGCAACCAGCGCTGACAGCAGCAGCTGACTTGTCAGCACACCAGGTCCCGGTTGTTATAAATATGCCACCAGCGTTGCAGCAGGGTCAGCAGCTTCCACAGGCAACCAGTCACCCAGGATATAGGTAAAAAAAAAAAAGTCCAATCAGATGAAAGGTCGTGCTCGCCGTCCCCGATGTAATGAGTTTGTTATCGCAGGACAAGGGTTTTATCCAGAAACAAGCACATAAAAACAAATTACCATGCCGCCATCTTCTTCACACTGATGAGAGTGCTGCCTGGTGGCAGATGTTTCTATTTGCACATAACCTGTTTTTGCACTCTGCAGCAGATTGCAGAACAGTCACAAGTGTGTCCCCACACTAAAGAATAATAAAATAGGTTTCTCCAACACACACAAAATACACACAGAACGTCGTACACAACATGTGATTCTTATTCTGCCTGTGAACAAGTCCATAGAGATTTGGTTCCATATAATTGAATCATACATGCAACAAAAATCTTTTGACCCTACTATAAATTGATTTATAATTCTTGTGATGTAAAATTTTGTTCCGTTTACATAGTCAACAATGTGATCACCACGCAAAGAGTTTTGTTATCCGGGCACACGTAAAGTACATGAGAGATAATTCTGTATAACAAAGAGAAAATTGTAAAACTTAATGTTTGTAAAAGTTTTCACTGTAAAAGAAGCTCTCACTTTGTTTTAGCTGTACTTAAACAAGCAATTTGGCAATGTTTCGCAAAAATGGAAATTAATACAGAATTTTGTGAACAACATAATTTCTCAGTAACTCACTTTTTTTTTTTGCGTTATTTTGTGGTTCACAAAAATTTCTTAGCCGTAACGATCACACATGTTGGCAGCCACGTGGGAGGTTTGAAGACTTCAAATTAAAGCTTTAAGTAATTTGTTTTCTTCCTTAAGCTCACTCACTTGAATGTCAGGTTGTCAATTTTTTTGCACAATTTATTAAGTACTGACGTATGTCAACACTGCTGCGCACTTTACGGGCGACTTTGCCCCACAAACAAGCTACCAAGAGATCGGGGCAAGTTACAACGGTGGCAGACAACTATTTATGTGCTGACAGAATTAACTCCACACGTTAGACAACTTCACACACAAAAATAATTAACGCATTTAATTATGAATTGTACTACCTGCCCAGATTTCAACATGTAGTCGCCACTCCCCTAAACTACGATTGTTTTACCACTGCCCAAAGATAACGGAGAAGGAAGTTTCAACCAACACCACAGGATCGCAGCACCCTTGCTGCCCCGTGACGTCACACCCGCCAAGACTCGAGCAGAGGTTGTAAACTTGTCAGCAGCCTCCAATCAGGACGATAATAAATGTGCGGCACTGCTGCAGCCCTATGATAACCAACCCCTGCGGAGAAAGGCTAGCATCCTCCGCACCCCCGGAAGAGCCACGAAGCTTGGATTTTCGACTATATAAGGAGGCACGGATACGCCTGTAGCCAGAGGTCACTGGGCTTTCCGGCTGTATAGGTCTGCGAGCTCTCTCCCGGGTCTGACCAAGACCTCCCTCCTCTCCAGCAGGTTGTGAAGGCTCAACAACCTGTAGCTTGAGAAGGCTCCTCCTGTACCAGCCAACTGCAAGAGCTGGCACGTCACTCAAAAGGTAACCTTGACGTCTAATCCCAGCACCCCTTTACCCCAGTCACTCCTTTGACTCCGCTGTAGCAGGCCGTTACGACGTCCCATTTGGACAACCACCCTTCCGGAGGTTACGCTGTCAATTGCGTAAAAATATAGAAAAATATATAATAATTCTCAGACCAAGAGTATTTGGGTTTTGTTTGTTTCCAGACTTATCTTTGCCTGAGTAATCACGTAATTAATTTAGAGATTGATCTTGGAGAGTACGAACAACCGGGATTCCCCAATGTCTTCCAACGTAATGATAACTTTACGTAAAAACTTATAAATTGTTGACTACCTTATTTTAGAAATATTTTCCCCATTCATTGTTTATATTTAACTTGAAGGATTGTTGTGTGTATTGAAACCCCATGTGGGATAGACTTGAGGCGTGCCTAACTCCACAGGAGACGGGGCTTGAATAAGGTTTTGAGTCTGAAAAGACATTCTGCTGCTCCTGGGTTTCCAGTGCTCCCTCGCCTGACCCCAGTGGCATCCTAATTTCCAACTGTACATCTCACTGTCAGTGCTCGGGTGTGTGTGAAGAAGACACACGTCCAGGACTGAATGTCTGCAGGCAAGACAGAAGGTTGGTCTAAATACATAGTAGAAAAGGTAGAATTCAAAGCCGTAATCGGTGTAAAGAGCGGCTGGCTCTACAGAGGCTAGCTAACACACAAGTGGAAATAAAAACTAAACGTGAGGATGCACCCCTCCCGGCGAATCCGGAGGCTAACACATGACCAGTTTCGCCTAGCTTCCCACTCAACCACGCGTCCAAATTCAACGTTTACTTGGGTATCTGTTGGCCGTGGCAAGACCTAGATCACATAAGCTACCTCCAGCCGGAGACACCCCCCTGCCTTCCGCAATCGTAGCACCTCCCAAGAAAGATAAGAGTGAGAACCCACCAAGTACGCGTAAAATCCGTTTCGCTTCCGGGAAGGTGATCCAGGTCAAACTACTGCCTAAAGTTACTCCTAAACCCCACAAGACTTCCATACCCTTAAACTACATCCCCAGCCATTGACCGACATGGCCACAATGGATAGTCGACCCCTCAGACGGGAACTTCCAGTCCCACTACTGCTGTCGCTTAATCAGTAAAAACACCACTTACCCTGGGACTGCTGGCATCCAGCATCTTGGCAACCCTTTCAGTGAGAAAGATTGTATTCTTCGGATGGGAGGCAATCACGGTTCAATTCACTCTGGGGTTTGATTCCCCTCCACTCAGGAGCAATCCCTCCGTTAAGAGGTACCCGTGTGAACCTGCCACAACTCACCGGGCCAAACCAGTACTGCCTGTCGAGAATACGCCGCGGAAGGGTCAGTTACTGAGTTAAGGAGGGTGGTCAGCGCTCTAACCACTTAACTCGAGAGAGACATGCCAGTACTAAGAAAATATTATATTTTTTATTTGTTTATTTTTACTTACATGACTTGTAGGTTTGCCATACTGCCATATCGTGGCTCAGTATCTCAATTATATTGTAATTAATATTGTTTTTCAGAGTTGTTTGACTAGATGACTCACTGTGGCATTTTTGTGATCCAAAACTAACCATGTCTGAATTAGAGCCACACCTCACACTTAAATAATTCACTGTCACTGCTTTGTGGTATGCACTGCAAGAGTACAGAGTGCCTCAGGCAGAGGTGCCAACCATTTATCAGAGCTTTCAGTAGCCATTTTTTAAAAAATCAGTAGTTTCAATAAAATTTCAGTACTCAACATTTTTCCAAATAGGGTATATACAGGATCAACGAAAACCTGGAAAAGTAAGGGAGTTTCACATCTGAAAATAGTTTGGAACACAGATATAGCTTTTACAACAAAAATTGTGTACACACCACATTAAGCACTTAAAACATGGTAGATAAAATCAAGCGTACATAATATGCTTTTCAACTCTCCTATCTTGAAGTGCTGAGTAGCCTATACTTCATTTCCACAGCTCAAATGTTTTAACTTTACATATAGGGCCTAATCTACTTTTCCATAATGCAACTCTTGAACTAGACCATAATTATGTACACAGAGACAGTCTTTGTGAAATGAAGTACATACACAACTGCACTTAGGGCTAAAAGAAATATTTTATAATTCACTGGTAGATAGTTTATACACATTAGAATGTCCTTAAATAGTCATTTTTGCAGCATATCCTGAGTAGCTTTCTTCGCTTCAATGAGTAATTTCTTACTGAATTTCTGTTCGAAACAAAGTTTCCCACTTACCATCATGCTAACAAGTTAGACCCCAATGTTGATCGAAATTCAGTATTTTCTTCCTCACTATGCTGAAGATCCTTTCACACAAAATTGCCAACATTACCTTTGGAGGCACACTGAACTTACGCATTCCATATCTGCATTTTTCACATTCTTTATCATGTGCCAAGAAACATCCACTCTGTCACACATTAGAATTCCTTGTGGTAAGTTCTCTAATTGATACTTAGCAAATTTCAGTTCCAAATCACATATTTCAATTTCACTCAGCAAGAAACTAAACTTTTTACAGAAGGAGTCCAGATATTCACATGTAACATTTTCACGCTGATTGACATCAGCAACTGATGCATGTGCCAGGAGTTCAATCTCGAGTGGAAATTTGTCCACTATGTATTTGCAGGCAGACTCAAAATATTTTCGTACACAACTGTAGAATTCATGCACAACAACTTGAGTTAGGCCTACACTACTGTCGTTAATGCAAGACCTAGTTCTGACACCTATTACAAGACCACCGTTTTCCTTTTGTATTTTCCTATCACAGTACTCAACTATCACTACAGACACTGTCAGCATTTCTGATAGCTTCTAGCTTGAGAAACCAAACAAAGAGTTCACTGAGAACTGATGGGAGTTCACTGCAAAGAACATGAATACGTGATCTTCATTCTGCAACAAAATATTTACCTTAGTAAGTACAGTATTTTGGAGAAACAGACAGTACAACTTCATGACTGGTAGAGAGAGGTTTTATTAATTCTATCAACTCTACCACTGAAGGACAGTGGTTTGGATTTGAATTTGCTTATTTTCCTCATTTCTTCTGGCTTATCACTGTTTAATTCTGGATTCTTGCGTTTACTTGATACTAAACCCAGCTACTGGAGGAGTTGGATTTATGGCCAACCATTTTTCCTTGTGAAGGAAGTTTAAAGTTCACTTGTGCTCTGGCCATTGGTATTTTCAGACCTGGGGCACTTTTTATATTTGGTAGAAGATTCTAGCTGAATCGAGAAGATTTTTCCAGATATTGATGGCTTATCGTTCATATCTGGCATGCCAAAACTAAGTTCAGTAGTGATAGTGTTTGGCCTACTGTTGCTTTCAGTTACGTCTGAAGAAACTGCAATAGCTGAATTCACAGATGTTCCAGATTTGGAATGCTTACATGAGTGTTGTTTCATGAAGGAAAAAGTTTTCTAATACAGGCCACTGTTCCAGCAACCTATCAACACAGTCTTTCAATAAAAGCCACCTTGTGCTAGTGTGTTTTAATATTTTGTGAGTTGCTGTGTCACACAGAACCTGACATGTCTTCAATTTTTGGTGGCGGAGCACACTTTTGTCCAAATAGTAATATAGATCCATCCATAGATCATCTATTGAAACAGGCAACACCTTAGACGCACTTTGTGCAGCAATATGTATTAGATGACATGCACATCCTTGAATGTATATATTAGGATTTACTTTACTGATGAAAGCAGCTGTTCCTTTATACATACCTGTCATAGTAGAACAGTTGTCAGCAGCAAAACAAATGCAGTTATTCCACAAGAGGCTTTTTTCTGCAGCTCTTCGTTTAGCAACTTGAATATGTTTTCTCCTGTATTTGACATCTTGCAAATTGGCACTGCTAGAACTTCAGACACAATTTCCCCCAAATCAGACCTGTATGCTGTAACTACAATTGGATAGAAAGTTTCTTCACCAGCATGATGACTGCCATCTGCAGCAATACTAAACACTGTACCTGATATATTTGTTACAATCTCCTCTTGGGAAGACTGCAAGTTCCTGAACTATCGCTGTTGTCTTGGTTTGTTTGCAGAAATATTTCTGAATAATTTTGGAGTCAGGACACATGGCATTTAACAATAGCCCACATGGTTGGACACAGCAAGCTGTAGGTTATGGTCAACCAAAAACATAGTAAAGAGCACTTTCGGCTTTTGTCGTCGGATCTGTTGCATCACTTTGAAAATGAGATGTTATAGGCCTAGTCGCAACTTCCATCTTCAGAAAGTTTTGATGTTTTTTACTACTAACGTGCCATCTACAGTCATCTTTCCCACCATGTTGTACACTGAAATTACAACTGCACAACTGACAAAATGCATGGTTTTCAGATATACTGGAAGCACATTAAGATGTCTACAATTGTGAATATTCTTTACGGAATTTTTGACTGTTCTTTGGTTTCAACATTTTTTAAACTTTAGAACACTATATTTCACCTGTAGGTTACGCTACACAAGTGGTTGCGGATATTACCAGAGGGATCTCGTACACCACAGATACTAACACTACTGAAAGGATAGAGTGCACAACTTTGCATGCAGTACTAAGCATTTGGTTCGTTAACACAGCATATTTGGAAAAATGATACTGTAACCAACACTGGCACGGAATAAGAACGTACACACATCCTGTATAGTGCACACAGCGACATAATATCATATTAACATAAGACATTGGGACACAGAATATTGCGTTATCTATGGCGACATGACGTGAACAATAACAATTACTATGACAAAGTAAACAAATACACAAATTTTTTAATAAAAGTTGAAAATATTAAATTCTGTAGTATTTCTGCAACATTTGTAATTCCATAGCGACGATAAATAATTCCTATGAACCATGGAAAATTCGTAGTACTTGGCACCTCTGCACAGGTACCGATGCATCTTGTAAATTTTTGTTTCCTGTAAAATGGCCTACCAAGTTTTCACTCGTATCTGAAAACGGGGGCATAAACTTTTCCATGATTTAAACGAAACAATTGACTGGTAGAACACTATTTTCAAACTGTAACACAACAAAAACAACAATAATAAAATAATAGTAACCACCACGATTTTGAGACTGTAAATAATTGTAAATAGCCTTTTTTAAAGTGTTGTGAGGGCTTGAGTCCTTATAGTGACGCGGAGTATAGTGTTTATATGAGACATTCAACACGTGTTGTTTTTGAACTTGGCGTCTACGGATCACCACGACTTCAGTTCTCCTGGTGGCCACTAGGAGCGACGAGGCATCAGTACAAGATAGCAGCGGGAGTCGCCGGACGCGTGGCGTTCGTTACAGTTTATCAAACCTTAAATGTGTAAGTTTCAAGTCGAAACATTTGGTCCTCCAGGCCAGATTAAGATCCATGTAATTTCCGTCGTCTTTTGCTATGTTTACACGAGTATCTTGGTTCGGTGTGGTTTGTTCGTGTTGTTATTGCCGTGTTGCTCTAACCTCTTTGTCTTGCTTGCACCGGCTTTGTTCACACACACACAGCAACGGACATGAGTAATTGAAATTATGCAGTACGAGAGAAGTTTATCATATACTAGATGTTCAAGTAGTGGGAGCTTGTGCATTCTGTTGTTTTGATTTACTGAGGCCGGTAATATTAAAAGTGACTGAGTGCTTGGCAACCGGGTCTATGGATGCATTAAACACACTATGCTATTGGTTTTAGCTGAGGATTGAAGTTTTATGATTCAAGAAGTTGTGTGTCACCATGGCTGACAAGGCCGCAGCATTAGAGTGATGCATGGAACGCACGGAAAATAGGTTACGGCGGGCCGCCGAACTCGCCAAAAAAGGTTTCCACAGATGCGACCAAAAGGCAGCTATTTTCTGCTACCTCCCGCAATTTATCCCAGAAACACTCAGGATTTGAAGACGATCATCTGGCCTATGAACTAACAAGTAAGGACAAGATGGACTTCGACGCTGTGACGCACTCGAAATGTTAGATCATTTTGATGACTTATTCTATGAAATTACTGCAATTTGCAACTCCTTAGAACCTAGGAAGGAGTCTACCAAGCCTGCAAGCAGTTCTTGCTAAGTCACTTCATCCCATCGTCTCCCAGTCATTGAACTGCCACTCTTCAGTGGTAATCCTACCGATTGGACGAGCTTTTCCAACCTATTCAGTGCCTTGGTAGCAGACAATCCCAATCATTAATGTGGAGCAATTGTCGTATATAAAATCATCCCTGTCTGCATGTGCACTGTCTGTAATCCAAGCATTGCCACTTACTGAAAGGAATTATGAAGTGGCCTGGGAATTATTGAACAAACGATATAATAACAAAAGACTTATTGTGTTCTTTACACATAGATGTTATCATGCATGCTCCATCAGTATCACCAGATTCTCCAGCATCAATAAATGAGTTACTGTCAGTCTTAGATGAACATATTGCTGCACTGTATGTATTAGATGGTAATGTAGACAAGTGGGACCCATTGCTTCTCCACATCATCGAGACCAAGTTGAATCCCTTTTTACGCAACCGATGGGAACTTTATATAAATGACAAGATAGCTGAGCTGACAAGGTGACAGAGGTTTAACATTTCTAGAAGGGCACTCCTGGGCCTCCAAATTGCAACTAGCCACTGCATCACAACCTAAGTCAAGGTCAACTATGGTGTCGCAAAAAAAACCCTACTGTGATAGTCACAGTCATTTGCTGTGAACACTGTGACCAATGTAAATGTTACGTGTGCTGTCTGCAGTGATGACCATGAAGTGTATCAATGTCCCTAATTCTTAGAGGCATCTCCACATGAACGGCAGAAGCAAGCTAAGTCTGCCCAGATTTGTTTTAATTGTTTACGTGGTTCCCACCAGTCCAGGGCATGTCGTTCAAATAGAAACTGTTGTACCTGTAGATCCGGACATCACACATTCCTAAACTTTGCTGAAACTTCATCTACAGACAACAGTGAGAAATCAACTGTGCCTGGTTATGCCCTGATATCTCAAGGTCCTAACAGAGACATCCCATCAACAGTACTCCTGTCTACTGCCCTAGTAGAGATTCCAAGTGGTAATGGTAACTCACAGACAGTAACTCGCAGACAGTACACGCTCTACTCGATTTGGCCAGTCAGTCAAGTTTTATTACTGAGGATTGTGTGAGAAGGCTTGGATTAAGGTGTAGAAGAATATCATTGCCAGTGTACGGTGTCTCTCAAGTGCCCGTGTACACTGGGAAAGGGGTAATAGATTGCCTGTTAACTCCAGTTGGCCAAGATTGCCCTCAACTTGCACTCACTGCATTTGTCTTGCCAAAAATTATTGGTTTACTGCCCACTGCACGAATTGAGACAAATTCATGGGCCCACCTCGCCCAGCTTAATCTCGCTGACCCACGTTATGCCAATCCTGGGCCTGTTGATTTAGTGATAGGTGCAGATCTCTTCCCATATGTGTTGAAGGGTGGTACTGTAAGCCACGGTAGAGATCTGCCAGTGGCAGTCGACACAGTCTTTGGATGGGTAGTCATGGAGAGGGTGCCTGCCTCTGCATTGTGTTTCACTTCATGCATGCTCACCTACATTAGACGAAGCAGTCAAACAATTGTGGGAGATTGAGAAAGTTGCAGTGCTTGCAAGGCCTACTTCAGATGACCTACGATGCGAGCAAGTTTTTACTGCAACTTGCCGAAGGAACGAAACAGGTCGGTACAGCGTGGCTCTACTCTTCAAGCATCCCTTTCAAGCCTCACTTCAGAGAAACAAGAGTGCAAGCTCTTCATCGGTTCCATAACCTTGAACGTAAGCTAAATCGTTATCCTAGCTGCATTTTATATACCACACCATGACGCCCTGAAGCCAGATAGCAGTACCACAAAATTGCATGTAGTATTTGATGCCTCAGCAAGAGATACTATCGAAGTGTCCCTAAACGACTCGTCGTTCACTGGTCCACGGCTACAAGAGGACATCATGGGCATTCTCCTCTGCTCCCGTAGTCATACTGTTGCCTTCACAGCCGATATAAGGCAAATGTATAGTCAGATCCAAGTTCACAAAGAGTTTCGAGATTACCAACACATTTTGTGGAGACCTTCAGACCAAGATCCAGTAGGTGACTATCGACTCAATTCTGTACAATACGGTGCTTCATCCTCACCCTTTCTCGCCATTCGAACATTGCACCGACTGGCTGCTGACAAAAGAGCATTTTCCTCATGCTACTTCAGTGATATTAACATATATTTATGTAGATGACTGTGTCAGGTGCACCGACGACACAAGCAACCTTGTCATTACAGAAGGACTTAATTGATCTTTTAAGGGTGGGCGGATTCCACTTGCGGCAGTTTGTCAGCAATGACCAGTCTTTACTCTCTTGGCTCCCTGCGGACATGGTCCAAGATAATGAGGCACTATCGCTTGACAGTAATTGTGGTGTTTCAACAGTAAAAATATTAGGCCTCTTGTGGCACGCTGAAGTCGACACCTTCTCATACAAGGTTCAGCCAACTTCTACCATCTTTACCAAACACAGTATATTATCAGACTTAGTCCGGATATTCAATCCTCTTGGGTGGTTGTCACCCATTGTTCTGCTGGCAAAATACCTCGTACAACGTCTGTGGAACCGCAATATTGACTGGGATGACCCACCCCCAGCAGACATATTATCCACTTGGAAACCCTTTCAGAAGGAGCTTCCAGGTGTGGCAAAGCATTGCTATTCCTAGATTGGTGCCTGTAAACCTGCAGAATGTAGATTTTCAGATGCACTGGTTTTCCGACAGTTCCGAATGTGGATACACAGCTGTTGTTTACCTGCGAATCACCTTACTGGATGGTGCATTAACTGTTCATTTAATTATTGGCAAGTCGAAGGTGGCTCCCACCAAGCAAGTATCTCTACCTCGTCTAGAGCTATGTGGGGCTCTACTGCTTGCCCGTATCATGCGCAAAATACAAGATAACCTCAGTTCCCATGGTCACATCTCCCAAACCTTTGACTGGACTGATTCAATGACTGTTCTTCACTGGATCAATGGCTCTCCACAGGGCTGGAAAACATTTGTTGCTAATTGGGTCAGCCAAATCCAGGATCTTATTCCATCAGAAAACAATCTGGCTGACTGCGCTTCTCGAAGTATCTTTCCCAGTGAGCTGACTGCACATCCATTTTGGTGGACAGGCCCACCATGGCTGTGCGAGTCGCCAGAACACTGGCCTCAGCCTTACCTGGCAAGGAGTCACACTGACGAAAAGCTTGTAGAACAACGGGTTGTCACACTCCATGCTATTGGAATTCCTGCTGACACTTCACTGTTGCACAGATTCTCGTCTCTGAGTAAGATAAAATGTATCACTGCCTCCTGTCTGCGATTTGTGCGAAGTCTGCATGTAAAGAAACCTATTGTTGGTCCTCCTTGCCCTAAGGAACTCAATGCTGTCTTGATAGTATGGATTAAGATTGCACAATCCGAAGCCTTTGCTGCAGATATAAGGGCACTGCAGGCAAGGCATCCATACATAGACCCACTCTCAAAATTGTCTCCCTTTGTGGATCCTTCTGGAATTGTTAGGGTGGGCGGATATTTATATCTGTCTGATCTGCCATATGACCTGAGGCACCCAATATTACTACTAAAAAACCATCGTCTCACAGAGCTCTTGATCGACCACCTTCATGAACACCAGTTGCACTGTGGGCCAACGATCCTGTCAGTTCTACAACAAGAATTTTGGATCATGGGTGCTCGCAACCTCATTCGACATAGACTTAAGAAGTGTGTACCTTGCTTCAAGGTACATTCTACCCCATTGGAGCCACCTATGGGCTAATTTCCAGCTGAACGTGTTTAGCAGTCAAAGCCATTTCTCAAGGTGGGTGTCGATTATGCAGAACCCTTCAAGATTACATTATCACGGTTGAGGAAGGCATGAGTCCTTGATGCATATATGTGCTTATTTTTTTTGTTTTGCCACAAAGGCAATTCATCTTGAACTTGCACCTGATCTCACCACTGAGGCCTTTCTGGAGGCATCTTGTCATGGTCAATGTTCAGACATCTATAGTGACTGTGGTACTAACTTTGTTGGTGCCAGTCAATACTTGGCAGAATTGAGGACGTTACTGATTGACAAGGGCATGCAGGATGTGTTGGCACAGGCGCTGAACGAACACCAAGTGACATGGCATTTTAACCCCCCTTCATCCCCTCATTTTGGAGGATTGTGGGAGCCTGGAGTCAAGTCGGCCAAATCCTTGCTCATAAAGTGTGTGGGTTTGCAAACACACACATATGAAAAACTGTACAATGTTATGACACAGGTGGAGGAAACCCTCAACTCTCCGCCACTGCGCGCTCTCTCCATCGACCCCAACTCCCTGACGGTATTTACTCAAAGCCACTTTCTGGTGTTGGGACCTCCAGGTCTTCTGCCTGAGCCAGATTTATCTCACCTCTCACTCTACAGGCTCTCACGTTGGCAACTTATCCAGCAAATCCACCAATCCATTTGGAGGTGGTGGCATCAACAATACCTCCATCATCTCCAGCAACGACTCAAGGGCTGTGGTGTCCAAGAGAACCTCACTATTGGCACATTGGTGCTAGTCCCCTCTTTGTTGGAAACTAGGACGAGTACTGAAGACTTTTCCAGGCCCAAGCTCCATTGTCAGAGTGGCAGAGGTGAAGACTCACCAAGAGAGTCCTCAAGTGTCCTGTGGTCAAGTTGTGCCCGATACTATCTCAATAAATCATAAAATGTGCATTTTGGTGGGTGGGATGTTGAGACTGTAAATAATTGTAAATATTCTGTTTAAAGTGTTGTGAGGGCTTGAGTCCAAATAGTGACACGGAGTATAGTGTTTATACGAGACATTCAACAAGTGTTGTTTTTGAACTTGGCGCCTACAGAGCACCACGACTTCGGTTATCCTAGTGGCTGATAGGAGCGGTGAGGCATCAGTACAAGATGGCGGCATGCGTGGCTGGATGCGTGGCGTTCGTTACAGTTTATCAAACCTTAAATATGTAAGTTTCAAGTCGAAACACACAACAATAATAATAATAATTTGACTAACACTTTGTAGATGTGAAATGTGGTTTTCTGATCCAAATTTTTCCTGAAGCTAAATTTTTTTTCTCACACACCCATAGACAAAATACTATCAACTTTCCTGGGTCAGTGCAGGAATGTTTCCTCGCATCAATCTCTCTCATGCATACGTCATGCATGCGCACGCAAGCAAGTTTTTTAGTTACGCACGACTGCATTAGTGTTTCAATAGTCCTATTTAATACTAACACCCTCAGAGAAAAATAGGTATTTTACAGTACAAGAAATAACATTAGAGAGGCAATGTTAGAGAGATAGTGCGAGCTGCAAGAAAAATTTGAAATGTGTCACCTGTATGCAGTTGGGAGGCACGACGTCGCAGAAGGTGTAGTGGTAGTCGCAGAGAAACTCTGGGAAGTCATGCAGCAGCACCAGGAGAACACGCAAGGTGCCCTTGTACAACAAGGTGACGGGCTTAGCAAGCTCTGCGTTGCGCAGGAAGGGTGCAAGGAAGCGAAACAAGTCGACCAGCAGCTGTGAATACAGTCCCCAGCCCTTCTGCTGTGGCGTCAACGCCAACATGCGCCCAATGAAAACACGGTGGGCCACCACCTCCAGCCACGCATATGCAAACCCAGATGCCTTCGCTGGTCGCAGGATGTGCAGCGTGTGCGTGAACGCAGTCAGCACCTATCATCATCGAAAACATACCATACACGTTCATTCACCATATAGGTCAAAGTAATTCTGAACATCATGAGTGTAAAATTACTTTATACTGCATAGTTTATTTATTAAATCAGATTAATGTGTCAAACAGCAAGAAAGTAAATGTATATTAACTAATACCTATGTGTATGAAATATGTACTGTAGATGTTTTATTAGACATTCAGCAAGCAATTGCAACATTTAACGCAGCATCCACGTTGGTAACGAACAGCAAAGCAACCACAAGAAACCACAGTGCCATGTTTTTGAGATATTGATTTGCAATGTGATGTTGCCAAAGTTTTTCACTTCAATATTTTTTTAATGAAAATTATGAATGCATATATGTATAAATGTAACACTAATAAATATGACTGGAATGTTAACAAAAAAGGCAACACAAAATTAAGGAAATCCTATTCACTGCACTTTATAATCACAATATTCAAGACATTTTTATTTCTTAGCAAGTAACTGCGACGGTTGTTAGTTCCTCTATGGATAATATGCCCACTATGTCTTCGGCAGCTAGGTATTTCTGTTCACATTGGTTAAAAAAGAGTGTTTAAAGACAGTTTTAATTAAGTTTGAGTGTGAATAATGGAAAAAATTAGACACTATTTTTTTTTTTAACAAGGTAAACACTTCTTGGTTCCTTGAGAACTTCATAACAGGGTTCTACTGTACTATGAATGTTTTCTTTAATATTCCCATTTGCATTGTTATATTTTAGTTAAACTTGACAAATACCTAATACAGGCCTATTAACGTGTTCAACATGAAGTTTAATAAGGTGGGTTGTTGGATGGGAGTGTGGATATATGGGTAGGCGGGTGGGTGGGTGGGTGGATGAATGGATGGATGTGCAGATATGTAGTTGGTTGAAATGAATGTGTGGATATAGAGCGTAGTCCTGGCTACGGTTAGAACACTAGGAAACAAAATAGCATCACTGGGTCTAAAGGCAACATGGAAGGATGATCCTGAGGTGATTTGTGTCTTACCCAGTACACAGTTAAAGTAAGTGCCAGTTCCTAAGTTTAGATGGATGACAACCAAAAGTATACTAGAGAGGGGTTAAGGCTACAGCTGGAAAGAGACTAGTCTATGTGCAGGAATAAGAATTTTCTAGCAATAACACATGACAATTACTTTAATGGAACAAAATATGATGTTAACCAGAAAGACTGAGAAAATGTGCCTGGAAACATCTGAATACCAATTAAAAGTAGTAGTTGTGGCGGTGGTAGGGGGACAAGTGTCGAGAGTGAGTGAGGAAGGCTGCCACAGACCTGGAAGTTGATGGCCTCGAGGATGGCCTCCGGGCCGTTCAGCTCCAGCAGCAGCATGATGAAGATGCGGTGGTAGGGCAGCTGCTGGAACTCTGTCAGGCGGTTTTCATGGTCTTGAAGCAGTACGCCTGCCACGATACCCAGCACCTGCGCTCACAAACATGTCTACTACCTTCAGGTCATATGACTACATTAAACAGGCAAACATTTCCAGTTGTACCAAGTTCTCTGTGAGTAGCACTTCTTTTCACTGTGACTACAAATTGCAGGCAGCTACGGCAGTGTAAGGAAATGCCTTACCAGAGGTTACCCAACATTTATTTAAAATTTCCTTTGCTTAATTTGCATATGTGATATAAATATTTATATTAACTTATTTTAATGGAAAGTGAAATGAACAGTTCTTTATTAACAGTACTCAAGTTAGTGCAGAAGTGGGATAAAGAAAACATCTATGACATTCATGCAAGGAAGACACATTTCTCTTAGGAATGGTGTTTGTTTGGAACTTATGAACAATGCATTACAGAGTTCTGTTAAAAAGGAATATTTTTACATGAAGGAAAGAGAACGTTTGAGAAGGGGAGTCAGTCAAATGAAGCCTGAGAAGGATGATGTCTTTGTCGCAGAGCCGATGTGAGGGACAACTAACATCACCCCAGGATTTGCGGGAGGCCTAATCAAGTGTTGCAGAGGCGCGGTACGACAGTCTACGTCTAGAGCAAGCAGAGTTGGGAAATGACATCCTAATTGAATGAGGATATCACCACAGCCTGTTCGTCGTAGTTCAGCTGCCATCTCCACCATCTCGATCGTCTTCAAGTAAGGTCTGCGATAGTGTCAGTTAATCCTGCTGTCATTTAATTGTCGAGACTTGCCTATCAACATATTTTATTTCATTGAATTTATTTAATTCTACATCAGAAAACTATTTATTTGAAAACTTTTCACGACTTTTACATTAATTTGGAACAATACCATTAACTTTTATCAACTTTCAAAAGACTAGATTAATTGCACATTTAGAAGATATTTTTCATAATTAATTAACAGCACATCCCAGAGGTACGAGTGTAAGGAGTTTTCCCTGCACTAGTGACTGTAAGCTAACCTGGAGCATTTTAGTGATTTTGAAACACAAGTGACTAACTAAACTACATGCCGATCAACTTTTTGCAAAGCTTCACTATAGTTTGAACATTAACGGAATTTGTTAGATTATACTACATTGGTTCAATTGTAAAGTTCCATTAATAATACAACAATATCTGAAAGCAGTCGCTTTCAATGTTCTAGCATACTGTAATTATTTATTTATCAAAGATATGATGATTGCAATGTTGTGTTATGTTTGATTTTACAGAAGTACGAGTAAAACTCACTTGAATAATCTTATTTGTTGAATGTTATTTCTAAGATGTTTTGCCATTTTAATCAGTCTTATTTTATTCTGTGTTTGACATGAAATACTAAAAAATGTGTTATGTATAATTGTTCTTCTGTTGTCTAAGCACATAATCACACAGACACAATAATTGCTGAAAACGCTCACCACTGGAAGTAATTAATTTATATTTTGTTCTTGTGATTTTCATCATCGCACATTTTATATATTACTCAATTTCACCCCTATTCAGATATGGCTTACCCAACGTGCAGGCATATTTTATTTGTTATACACGTTTTCACTTGTCACTGCTTTATTTCAGGAGTGAAAATGAAATTTTTCATTTCATGAAATCAAAATAATAAATTTATATTCAAAATAAATAAAGTGCAGGTTGCTTGCGCCCAAGCGGCAGTAAGTCCACTCATAGGAACTGAGCAGAAGTTTCGGAAGAGTAGCTATAACATGGCTTAACATGGGGGTTAGCGCAGCTGAAGTGGTGCTGAATAGGGTTCATGGACGTCACCCGTGGCACATCAATACAAAATAAAAATATATAACTACATTACAGATTTTTCACAATATTTGATATTTCAGTATATAAAAAGGGCAGTCTAGTACTAGTCAACAGGCACACACACAAAGAAGGATGACCATTTTTCAAGTGATCACGTAACCGCATGAAAATGTGTCGTCATTCGTAAGTACAGTTTAACCTTTATGTATTGAACTTGGATGGATTGAAATCCTGCATCCATGGAACATATTCTGTTCGCCCATTTTTGATGTATTAGCATTTCAAGACAACATTAATTGAAAATCCACATGTATTGAAATTTTTTTTTAGTCCCCTGAGAAATGGATAGAGAATCCACTGCACATGAATTCTTGTACTTTTTATATAATTTTGGTAGCCTAGCAACCTACTTGTAACCTTAACTCTAATACATTGAAATATTTTTTCTGTGCTGAACATTGTTACTTTGAATCAAGTCAATCAAAAATACATTACACTGCAAAGCAGTCTAGATTAAATACTGACGTCAGTTTTTTTATGACTTGCCAATGGATCCCCAGAGTTTGCTTTCAAACACTGTAGTAACTGCACTAATTTTCTTGAAATGTCAAAATTTTTTAAAGTTGTATGAGACATAGAATACAATATGTTTCCCTTCTCTCGCACACTTCATCTCATTGCTGCTAAACTCTAATTGCATTTATTATTGTTTATATAATTTCTTCAAAAATCTATTTTAAAAATTTGACACGTGACGTCGGGTTAAAGGAGACATCACGGTCAGGCAATGTTTTAGTGTGTCAGTCAGAGACACAGGCGATATGACTGGGATGACTTTATTGGCTGCTAACCGGACCCTGGCCAGTATATAAGTTGGGGCGCATGACTTGATAGCACGGCACAAAGTCTGGTGTGGGTATAACTGTCCGTACCTCTGGTCTACACACACCCACTGGTTTATCTGTATTGCGCATGGTCCAGGGTAGCTCCTGACTCGGCTGCTGTTGCTGCTGGTATCAGCTGGAGCTCATACACAGTCCTTGGACGGAGGTGGTGCAGCAATTGGCGGTACTGGTGGGAGCTCGCGGAATGCTGCTGGTCCTGCTAGGCTGGAACCACAGGTTTGCTATACCCAGTGGGATGTGAGCCCCAGATGGAAGTTGACAATGACTTGATGCGGCTCACCAGCAGTCTTGTAGGGTAGATGAAAAAGTGAGTGTGGAGGGACTGGGAAGTGAGGCCTCGCCATTTATCTGATGGCTTGAGCTCGTTCCTGGGGGGTTAGACTGCAGAGGGCAGATGGGGACGGGTTACAGCTCACATTGGATTCAGAGGCAGTAGCTGCCTTCCTAGCTTGCCACTTTGCACCACTCCTATGAGTGTATGGCAAAGAGGTACGAACTAGGTTCTGCCATGCTATAGAAGAGCACGCAATGAAGATCCCTAGTTAGGTGTAAAACTAACAGGGGCCGAGCCAACCAGAGCCGTACCTGATTACTTCAACCAGCGACAGTTCAACGCGGTGGTCAGAGTGGTGGGTTTACCCTGGATGTCTGACAGTGACATGGGCGTGGTCCAAAGGGATGCAGACCTCCAGAACCTGTTTATCAATCCTTTCGGTGGCAGTTCAGTGTGGTTGATGGAGTGAATTGGCTGGGATGGTAGACTAAATGCCTTGTGGAGCAAGTTCCTAGTGACTATGGCTCTTCCGTACGTGTGCACCAGGTACCTTGCCGTACCTGATCCACAGTATGGGTGGCCATCTAATAGGTGTGGTCAAGACGTACGTGCGCCCAGTTAAGGGAAACTGCAGTCCTACTCTAGGTTCAGCAAAATGGTTGTAATGATGCGGTCTCCTGCTTTTCCCTGGTGGGCTGTCTACAGGGGATAAAAGTCAGTCACCCTAGAATCAGTACTCGGAGGTTCAATAGAAAATATATTTATTCTCGTGAGTAAATAGACACAGTGGCTCGTACTAACTCTTAACTGACAAGGACTGTAACAGAAGTAGACTACTATAAAATCAAGTGAAGAGGATCTGGGTCTAACTAGACAAGAGCAGATGCGGCTTGGTAGCTATGATACTAAGTGACCCTAACTAAATAAATACTGTTGTCCACAAGGTACTCAGGAGGAACTACTAAAATGGTAGTGCATGTTAGAGGGTTGAAGACTTCTTCGGAGGTTGCTGGTGAAGGTCTTGAAGATGTCTGGTAGGTTGTGGTGGTTTTACTGGAGGACGCTTATGTCTGCAGATAGCCCTAGCACACGAGGTGGTGGAGCGAGCTGTGAAGAATGAACCCCCATTCTGCAGCAAAACTACACCCCCGTATCCATATAGGAGCACCTGGTTCAGCTCCTAGGCAAAAAGACCCCAGATTCCACTACAAAACCTAGAGAGAGTAAAAGTTCCCGGTACGTCATGTGTCAGAGTTTCCAGAAAAACTGTTTGTGAATCTACCAAAATTATATTTTAAAATTGGAGCCTTTTAAATAATTACAGCTTTTAAAATGTTAGCTATGACTGCTTTTCAATAAGTGACAAGCACCTAGCCAAGAAGTGATGCATGTTGTAAATATATGTTTGTGAGAAGGTTTATACAGATAATAAAAACTACAAAAATAATTTAGATCCAGAACTATATAATGCATTAAAATCGTTTTTATATATATATATATATAAAAAAACACACACACCCACATGCTAGTGCGCGCGCGCGCGCACACACACGCACACACACACACACACACACACACACACCACCCCCCCCCCCCCCCCCCCCCCTGCCCGAAATGAAACCAAAATGTTCTTAAAAATAAAACCACAAATTCTTTACTCTCGGTTATCAGATGTTTTAGTAAACAAATGTTATAGTAAATTTCCTTGAAGACCAAAATAAAATAAAAAAACTGCGTGAAATTGCAAAATAAGTGTGTATTGATCTATCATTTTTTTGAAAGTTTTATTACAGCTTTCACTGTGAAAATATGATTCTGCAGAAGCAAAGGAGACTGTGTTGGTTTATCTTTGGTGAAGGACGTTTGAGTTAAAGGCTGTCCACTGTTTAGTGTAATGAGGATTTTAATACCGTTTCAGTGCACATCAACAACACTAGAAAATTGAGCAATTTTCTTGGCCAAGTCGTTTTGTGTTCATGACAATCATAATTTGGTATTGAGAAAATGTGGTATCGACCCATCCCTAGTTATAACCATACATGCCTTTTATGAGTGAGACCTTGTATATATTCTCCAGTGTCAATTATTTTTAATGTGTCGTTCATGTCTTGTCTTTCTTCCACATATTAAAATTTGCTAACTATGTAATGTAAAAGTATCCACAGCCATCAGCTGCAAACTATAAGGTGGCACACATATGAAAGCAGGTCACGAATTGGATCCCCATGCGACACTGATCTTACACTCACTTGAAAGAGAAGACAACGTTATCTGGTCATCAACCAGTAACCAGCTATCGCACTAGACATAGATAGCGCCAACCCGCCATGAGTGAGAGACAGCGTATGCCTAGTCTGCCCAGTTATGCCAGAGAGAGACAGAGCTACACAGTCTGCCACCACCTGCCAGGAATACATGCAGCACTACACTCCAAAGCTTAGAGCTCCCAGCACACAGAACAGAGGGGCGTACAGGTGCCAACCGAGATAATTTCTTTTTCATGGGGGTACAGTTCTACATTACCTCAAGAGAATTTTTTCTCTCATTCCTTCCTTAGCCCAGATCAGTCTCAGTCACAAAGTGTAGTTGGGAAAGATTAGGAGGAGGGGGGGAAGAGATTGAAGCATGACGTCTTAGCAACATATAAATCGACTTCATCTCATCAGTGCGAAATTTACTGCTTCACCCATCGGAGTTTGACTGATAGTACAATCTTCCAGATGGCGAGAAATTGTACTGTTTACCAATGGTAAAAGATGCACGCTCATATCCCGAAGAATAAATGAGCTACTGGCCGAGCTACATTGAGGGATGCACTAGTAGATTTAATCGCCAACCTACGCAGCAGCAGCTAGAACTTCAGCAGACCAGTGACGTCACATGCCCTGAGGATTTCACGCCACCACCCCAGATATTCGCCTAAGCCTTTATAGATTTCTCTACATCTTGCAGAAAACCTTCAGAAGCCCTCTTCATTTAAGTCATCAAACACTAACACTCATTTTCTTCAGGTTCCTTCAGGACAACATGTAGCCTTAGTTAAGTCGAGTGCCAGTTTGGAACCAGGTCACCTTTACCAGTTTACCATAGCCAGCTTCCGTTCAACTCTTGTTTGATACGAGGTAGTATATACCACCGCATTTATTTCCTTTCAGGAATAAACACAGTTTTCATCCAGCTTAAGAATATTATTCCCAGTATTGCTTGGACCCTTCCTAGTAGACATCAGGTCCGCCAAGAGACTGCAGGAAACAGCTGAATATTTTCTTAACCCAGTTTTACAAAACTAGTGCAGGACTGCTAGTTCCCCTTCAGGGATACTTGTACGTCAAAACACACTCCTTAGACGGACACCCGTTCTATACACTCCGGTGTATAGAAAGGTAGAGCCACAACCACTAGGAATTCATACACCTTGGTGGCTAGACAAGCGTTTCTAGTGTCGGAGGGAGTATCTGCTTGGGTCTGAGGTCCTAGACCCTTAGGGACCTCACCCACGTGTTGTGATCAGCCATTATGAAACCTGATGCTCAGTGTCCACTGCACTTCTGGTGCCAGACACAGGGGTGAGGGGGCAGCCCTGGTCTGTCAATTGCAATACCCCGAAGTAGACCTAGATTTGAACGAACGACACCAGCTCTACCTCTGCGGGGCTGGTAGTAGAAATATTTGTCCTCAAGCCTACTCCCATCGGAAAGGTATTCAAGAGAGGGATAAAAAGGCTGCTACTGCCTCTCAGAACAAACAAGGGTTTAACACACACCCTACCGTGCTTGACAGTATAAGTGATCGGAAATGAGCTCAAGCCGGTCCCCCCCCAACTCCCTCATCAAGACCAAATAAGAGATCCACCCTATCATCCAGAACTTCCTCAGAGGTGAGACAGTCCTCTACGGTATCGTCAACCCCTCGATCAGGAGAGACAAACTCTCCGACCCATTTAGGCCCCAGCCGACCCGTTGCACACCAGGTCTGGTGCCAACGCCAGCTCATCACCACCAGCACCGCAGCAGGGTCAGCAGCATCCACACACCATCATTTAACCCATTGTAAGAGTGAGACCGGTTCCACGCAGACGTAAGATTATACTAGCTGCCCCCGACTTTGTGCCAAGCTGGAAAGCCACACGGCCAGTCTTGTATACTGGCCGAGTTCCTGCTCCACGCTAAACAAATCAAAAGTTCAAATTTGTCCCGGTATGCCTACCCTCACACCAACCAAAACCACTTAGGCCGTGACAAGCCTCTGCTGTTACAAGCCGCCATGCATCAACCTGAACTGTTGGTGGCCAGTGTAGTAGTGATCTGCAAGTACTCGAATTTTGAGTTCGAGTTAAAATTTTAGTCAGTACTCGTGCTTGACACGGCCAGTTAAATAAGATGAACTGAGTTTGAGTTTTCAATTAGTGCTGGACCAATGCAGATTCCACAGTACCTGCCAATATTTATAGTATCGGTATCGGAAGTATCTGAAAAAATAAATTCAGATACTCGGCGCCGATACAGCAGTTTACCATGCTTGGCCGTAACACCAAAGGATAAGAAATAGCGTGACGACTTTGGAGTAACACTGGCTCAACTGCTGCTGTTTGTGGCAGCAGTTGTGCCGTTCTTATTCCAAGAACTAAACTGACAGACTGTCACTAACAACCGGAAGTGGGATGAGAAAAGCTGCCCTGCTGTGAGAAAATCATCTATGGGAGGAGGAAAGAATAAGGGGAGCAGGGGGGGAGGGGGGAGTGGAGGGGAGGGAGGGGAGAGAGAGAGATGCTGTTCACACCCCACTGTGGCCACCTGCTGTGATAGGCACTTTAAGAGATAATCATCTACAGCATGTTATCCTTATCGGGTCGCCGAATTACTAGTTTTGCAGGGGCCATACTGCATCTCAAACTCATAATCTCAGTATTTTTTAAATATTTTAAAAGCAATATAAATATTACATTAATTACCTAGTAATTGACATTGCTTCAATTTAATTCTCAGTAAAATAAGGTTGTGCTGAATAATTGTTTAAGTTGCCCTGAACTAAGATAAAAAAATATTTCTAAAGTATTGTTTTGAGTGCTGCTTTAATTCTCCAATTTTGAAGAATTAATGTGAAATTAATTTTCCTAATGTTTTGTATGTTCACTTAAAGCACCAAATAGTACATAGTGTGACACTGACTAACAAAGATTTCCATCAGTTTTCCAAAATCCTTTAGTGCTAGTAGAAGTCTTTCAGTTCATTGTTTTACGTGTTCTTAGCTGCATACAAAATATTTTAATAATAAATCATGAAATTATTCAAATATTATTTTATCACATAAAAGCTTATTCTAATGTTGACATCATTATCAAGTATCGGCAGTATAGGTCCACAAGAATTGGTATCTGCTCAGCCCTATTTAGGTCAATGGCTCTCAAATACACTGACACGGATTAAGTTATTATGTATGAAGCGAAGCACCTTAGTTTACTTACGTGTACATAATATATTTTTGAAGTCTTTTTTTCATAATATTCAAATTGCAATAATAGATACGTCTTTTATTTAATCACTTCAAATTAACATGCCATCTTGGTGATTTCACATAAAGTTACCTTAAAATATATAAACAAAAATTTTAAATCTTTTAGTTGCCTTTGATCTTACTTACTAATTAAACGTTTATCAAACTATTCAATCATACAACCATGCGTAAAACTGCGTTTTACATAATTGTTTACAAAGCTATCCGCAGCAGCCATTTATACAATCAGAATGTTCGCCAACTTAACTATTTTGTTGAAGATGCATTATGTCTTTATTAAAAAAAAATTATAATAAAATTTTTATAATTCCAGTTAAATATCATTTAAGCTTTAATGTAACAAATATAAAAAAATTAAATTACTTCAAAATAGTCTCTAAATGGAAATAATTTCACATAGTGTGATCACAAGCTCGTGGTACGTTGAATACAATGTATTAGCTATCAAGCAATGATTTACCCATTTTACAATGAATATGCAGTTTTTATGTATACATTAATTTCTTGCAATACTTGTTAAATGAAAATAAAACTAAAGTATAGTAAGGTATGTATGTTGTAAGTATTATTTATTTTGCAACATATTCACAGTATCATGTATTAAAATTGAAAGGTACTTGCATTTAGTTATTTATTGAATATCACCTCTCTATTACGACCCAATCCCGAGAAACAGTGAAAAGTTTAGGAAAAAAAAAAAAAAAAAAAATAATAATAATAATAATAATTGAGCCACATATAAAAATAGATACAGTAATGCCTCGCCAACCACGGTTTAAGTTATGCACTGATTTGTTTTTGTAGCCCTTTTCTCCAACCGTGGTACTAGTTTCTATTATTAACGGTTTTCAGTCTATGGAAAACTAGCCCTTACTGATGTTAGTGGTCTCACATTTCTCAAGCTACCATCATAGACTTTGACATTTGTTGTCCCAAGCAGCATGAAGCAATAAATTTCTTAATGCCAGAAGGGGACACTGGTGTATTGTCCGACAGAAGCGTGAAAGGGGGGAGGGGGATTTGCAGGTCAGTAAGGATTCTTTGTCCTAGTCACATGCCACCCCCTATGCTTTACCCTCCCTGTCTTTTTTCGCTTCCATTAGCCCTCCTCTTTTACTGTAAAAAAAGGGGCACATTATATACTAGTTTCTTAATCAGTGTATGTATAACTTCAAATTTAATTCTATGTCCCTTTTTAATGAATTTTTTTTAAAGTTTATGTGCGCCCATGCCTACGTAATATGCTAATTTTTTTGGTGGGCCTTTGCTTATTTTTCTTGTGAAGTCAATTTTATGTGTAAGGAGAATAAAGGTAGGTAAGTGCAAATAAACCATTTTCTTATTACCATATTCTGGCACGCAAGGTCATGTGCATGTATAGGTCACGTCAGAAGTTTTTGATGAAAAATTCAGGTTAGCTAAATTTCAAGTAGACTGCACTAATTTCTATATTCCCGTAAACATTGCAGGGCCTCATCGTGCCAGTGCAGAGGCCAACACGCCACCTACATTTAGTATAAATTCAACACATTGACGTGAATTGCATCTATCAGAATGTTTTATCAACACTGGGCCACTGTTACAAGGGGAACCGGCCCTGTAACGACGGCCGGCACCCACCAGCTTGTAGCGACTGACTGACAGTTGCCCAGCCCTGAGGATCTAGGAACGATCAACAGACGTGATTCGCCACGCCCGGCTGTAGAGGATCTAGGCGCTTGCCCAGCTACGTGTGCACAGCAATGTATTCGCTGCTACCCCCAGCACACGAGTGATCCAATGTATCTTCATATATATTATCAATAAATAAAGTTATGTGTTTTGCTTGATACATGAGGCATCTCAAACAGTGTTTAGTTATATTTTAATAATTCATAGACTAATCTTTTGACACACTTTCAATGGGCATGTCATACTGTGTTTAGGCCTTCTTTTTAACAACAAGGGGTGGTCCAATATGCCTTTCTTTGGTATTACATTAATCAGGAGACGTCCAGCTATTAAAATATACATTATGTATCTATATTTAATTTAAAAAGTAGTTTTTTTATACACTAGAGATGATTGAACATGAACTTCATGCAAAAAATGGCAAGTTTGGAGGCATGGGGGTTAGGGGTGTGTCAAAACCGGCCCAAAATTTTCCAAATTTTTTATTACGACTCCTCCTCTATTACGACCCTATTATCGGGAACTTTATGGGTCGTAATAGAGAGGTTCTACAGTACCATAAATGTGTGACACTGCTAGTTAAGTATTTAAGTTTGTGTTACATGCACTAAATTAATATGGGTTTCTATTCATAATTTTTTACTCAGGTAGCAGTTAGTACTCCAAAATTGGCATAGCACGAGACAGAGGGTTTTGACGAAGGCTTTTCATGCTTAAATACTGGGTGTCCTATGGTTGTACGTATTTTTGTAGTGCTGAGACTGTACCCGTCAACTTTGACAGGGTCTCCATATCTGATGCCACCTGGCCATAAAGAGGAAGAGCTTTGCTGGGAAGCAAAATGACTCAAATCAAGAATATGTAACACCCACAAAAGTTTTACAGTGTAAGAAAGATGCTGTTACCATACAGCCAGGTTAGATATACCTATTTTATTGTGATTAGCTTTTTTTTTAAAAGTAAATAACATAGCATTTCTTCTTGAAGGGTTTGTCAAAAATTCATGCAAAAATACTTTCAACCTAAATAATTTTTTCAGCATTTCACAGGGGTAGTCTTGAATTCAGGTTGAAATATTTTTCCCTCAAAAATATATTGTTAGGAAGGGGTCATCTTCCTTTTGGGTAAATACAGTATTTATGTTTTCATTGCAATTTATTCAATTTTAGCATGGATATTTTATACTTTTCATAAATTTTTGGAGATTTTTCTACAGTTCTTGAAAACCTTTACTTTACATTACTATTTTTGCTACCTGCATGTACGTTACATTGGGGCTCGGCTGTATTTCCAAAATTTCTGTAGACCTAAATTAATTTTTTTTATTTTTCACTATTTATTACCTTTATCGTTTGAGAAATAATGCGAAAGGCCCACAGAGGACTGAAGTCTCAATTCGCTACAGCAAGTCAGTGTGTGCCAGCGTGAAAGTGAGCACACTTTCAAGTTGGGACACCAACATAATGTGTCTTTTCAGTGGATTTTGAACCAGAAAGAGAAAAATACGGTAGTTTTTTTTTAGTGCTGAGCAGATACAGGTTTTTACAGATATCTGTACAAACCGATACCTCCTGCCGATACAACCAATATCTAATACTGATACAATGGACATATGAGTAATGGACTGAAAGACTTCTACTAGCACTAAAAGTATTTTGGTAAGCTGATGAAAATTTGTATTAAAGTCAGTGTTACACAATGTAATATTAGATGCTTTAAGTAAATATACAAAACATTAGGAAAGTTAATTTCACATTAATTCTTCAAATTTAGAGATTAAAAGCAGCACTCAAAACATACTTTAGTAATTTGTTTTTAAATTTAGGTCATGGCAATTTAAGTGTGTTCTAAACAAATTAAATTAAAAAGATTAAATTTACAAGGTCGTGTATTTCAGTTCTCAGCAGAATTCAACTGTTCATATTCAGAAAATTAAAAATTATTAATATTATAGTTTTTAAATTCAGCACTCCTTTATTTTACTGAGAGCGAAATTGAAGCACTGCCAGTTCCTGGGTTATAAATGTCAGAATCATTGCTTTTAAAAGATTTTAAATACTGATATGACAAGGATAAGGGAAGTGTGGTGCCTGCAGAGCTGGTAATTTGGCGACCGACAATACAAAATACAAGCTGTAGATGATTAACAGTGGAGTGGGAATGGCATTTCTCTCTCTCTTCCCCACTCTTTCTTCTTCCTGTAGATGATTTTCTCACAGCAGGGAGGCATGTCCCATCTGCCCTTTGCCTTGCCGTCCTGGAGTGACAATCTGACAGTTTAATTCTTGGAATAAGAACAGTATCTGCTGACTAAAAACGGCAGCAATTAAGCCACTTTTACTCCAAATTGCTACTATATCACCCTCTGGTTTAACGGAAAGTATTGGGGCTCAATATCGGCTAAAAATAATAAAATTTGTAAGGGGAAGCCGATATTACTAATATTGGCCCATATTTGACATCGGATATCGATATCGGCTCAGCACTAGTTTTTTTTTTGTAATAAAATGTCTGTGTACATGGAGGTTTTACTACAAAAATGTGTTAACAAGCATGCTGAAATGCTGACCTTGTTCAGGAGGTTGATCTTGGTACCAGTGTTGGTGGAATCACCAGAATGCTTGACGAGCAGCGCAATCAGGCGCACAAAGGCATCTAAGGTATGAAAGCACTTGGCGCGCACCATTGTTGGGCTCTGGCTCAGCTCCGACATGGTGCGGTAGCAAATGTCCACGCACATCTGCGTGCTCAGGCGAAAGAAGCGTGTGATCAGGTCGTCAGTCTTCAAGATGCCGTGCTGGTTCAACTGTACACAAAACACAACCATCACGCTCTGGCTCAAATGACACTCAAACTTATCAGATATACTTTCCCTTCATCTTGTAATAATTTGCATTACTCCATAGGTAAGTACACAATACAGTCAAACCTAGCTCGGATCACCTATATTCAGTTTTCCCACAAGAGTTTTGTTTGGACGGTCCCAACAAACAATGTCAAAAAAGCCAGCATGCTACGACTCTTAAAATATAAATTTAATGATCCATTGATCAGATATTCTACCCGAAAGCCAAAATATATTTGGAAAAATCGTTTAGTTATGAAATACGGTGGATTTTCCATGATGCGTTCCCGTTATTTATTTTTTGCTGTATTTCTCACCGGTACATTCATAAAAAATTGCATGCATAATTAGTTTATGAACGCTATGTGAATGCAAAACAACACTGATAATAGACAACATAGTCATATCTATAGTATTGTTTACATTCCGCAACTGTTTTTCTGTAGACTATCATACTTTTTCTTCCCAAGTCTTTACTGCTTTCATAGGTTGGCGACAAAGAGAAACCATCTCATATTCTTTTTCTTCTTACATGTTTACTGCACTCGTAGGTTGGCGATAATGAGAAAGAATTGCACAATCTCAGACACTGTATTCAACAATCTATGACCTTGTTATTGTAAACAGAATTTGGAATGAGGTTAGAACTGTGGCTGTATTTTGACGGGCATGATTATCATAGGAAAGTATCGGCTGCGTGTTTGGATAGAATTGTAAAGGTTTGACAAAGACTTGGCTAGTAACGACTGACAAAAATTGTAGCAAATAAATTAGTTGCAGTAATTTTAAACAAGGGATTGAGCATGGCTTAACCAAGAAATGAAGTTTTAGTTTAAAGTAAATATTTAATCAAATAGATTTGAATAAGCTGTGTTTAATGATATCTTTAGGCTGTTAGTTTAAACAAACATGCATTTTGAGGTTATGTACGATATTTCTCTGATCAAAAATCTAAGTTCGCATCCATTGCTTCCCGCAAGCTTAGTTTTTCTTGTTGGTCCACCAAAAAAACGAACAATCGAGAATCCACTGTACTCAAGATAACATCTTTACTGTTTTTAACATACGTCCTATCCTGTCCGGCACACTTTATTACATACCATATTTTATAATTTCATACAGCAGAATTGCGTTATAATAAGTATGGGATACAATGAAATTCAAGACAGCGACAATTTTTTTATCTACTGCAGTGCTCTATAATAAACAGACAATTAATATACTTGTTTAAACAAATGCCTTTTTGTGTATTCACCTGCTGTAATGATAACATCAAAGAGTGCCTGGAATTACAGTAGGACCAGATTTAGAAGCAGTTTTATTCAGTTGTTTGAGACAAATGTAATGTGTTGAATTTCACTTTTTGCTACGTGAATTTACTGAAGAAGAGCAACAAATAACTGTTTTTCTTAATTATCACCTTATCAGTAATCATCAGTTCTATAATTTTAATTGATCGTAAGCTGGTACTGATACCAGATACTAAAAACTAGTTGGTATTCAGAATATGGATACCATACAGCCCCATAGCCCATATTACTACCAACCCAGAGGTATTAAAGAATTTTTTAATGTTCGGTACAAGTTCTATATGGTTTTGTTTGAGTACAGTTCATAAATGTTCAGCTTCACTCTAGTTCGTGGAAGTAATGACATGTTTTGCTCTAGTTTGGCTCAATGTGAAAAACTGAGTTTGTCCCACCTGTAAGGAATATTAAATCTACAATTAGCGGAAGGATAAAAATTGGAAAAAGAGGAAGAACCTACACAGGACTTAGAGCTGAATTAACCATGATGTGAGCAGATCAAGACTATTGAATTTTTTTTCCTTCATGGAACAAATATAAAATAATGAATATGTTTTGCAAAATTTAAGGCCCTTGAAAATTAAAGTTTTGTTGCATATAAAACAACACAAAAGTTTCAAACGTATCTGATAACCAACATTTCCCCATAAGAACTCAAATAAAATTCACATTAGCTTCATACATTTTCACAGATATGTGCATAGTAAGAGAGGCCATATATTCCCAAATACTAAAATATGCTGTGTGCCCTAAAGGACCTGGACCTTAAGACACAAAATCTGAGAGTTAATATTGTCAGCAGAATGCATAATAGGACATGTTATGAGATAGACCACAGGTGGCAAATTGCAACTGATGTTCTCACCTGTTGTACGAACATGCTGAAGGTGCGGGTCTGGTCGCGGGCAGTCGAAGGGTTGTGATACATATTCACCCACTCTCGCATCAGGAAGTCAGTCTTCTCCACCAAGGCTGGTGGGTCATCAAAATCACTAGCCTACACATAATGGGAACAATACATATTAATCAATGCAGGCCGAAGTAGAAACATAGTTGTACAAGCACAAACAAAAGCACATCATGATTTGAATGAGATCACAGAAAGACCAAACTGAAGCGGTATTGATGCATGACCCATACCTCCACTTCTGGGAAGCACTCTCTGCATGAATGACTTTGTCCCATCTTAAGATGCAATCATCCAATGGGCAAGTCATCTCCAATTCAAAACTGTACTGGAGGCGGGACATGTGATCCACCAAAGTTGACAGCAGCTCCTCAATGTAACCTCCTACCATGTGATCTCAGATTTTACTGTTCCACACATCTCTACAAGAAGCTGTCATGTCAACTCCCCTACCTGAAGTAACACCAGTTTTCCAATTGCTTCTCCCTCTAGAGCAACGCACAAATCAAACTTCGTGCCGCTGTAGGGTAGCAAGCTGCAGAGCAGAAAGTCACAGCCTCTACAAGCGCCTGGGGGCAAGATATGTTTCAGCGCCTGGTACCAAGCACCGCTACAGAAAAGGATCTAGGAACCCATGTGTAATGTCAGAAGCTCCACACCCAAGAGGCGGGGTTAATTACCCCCCATTCTTCTGAAAGCCTCTGAGCTGGGAAAATTAGTATAAAAGGAATCACAGCCCAGGCCTGAGGAGTGAATCTGCTGCACCACTCAGCTGAGAAGACCGAGGGTGCTAGCACAGGGCAGAATCCCTCACCTGCGCCAGTGACTGCGGAAGAACCAGTGGCTGTCAACGATGCCAACCAGCCCTGGAGGACTGCCACCTACCAGAAGGCCTTAAACTTATTTGCCCGCCTCCACAGCAACCCCCAGAGAATCGCCGCCACCCAGAGGCCTTCCACTCCTTCGGCCTACGCCAGCAGCTCCAGAAGTCGTCACAGCTACCAGAGGGCACAGCCAACATTGTCCACCACCACTCAAACTTCTTCCCCCTTTTTAACATAAAGGTATTGTAGGTCACTGTGACAATGTCACCTCCGGACTTCCCTTACGGCCCTGGCCCGGCCGTGTCTTCACCACTTGGGCTAAGAATTAACTTTTGCAATTTAAACAGATAGGTCCCTTCAGGACAATCCTCCTCAATTAAATTAGGGATTTATCTTTGGCTGTTGTCTTGTTGAAGAAATTCACATTCTCAATATCACACACCACACCACGTTATTTTATCGTTAACCCAGGTTGTTGTCACCTGGTTTTAATGTAATAAACTTCCACCTGATCAATTTTAAATACTGTATCTTTTTTATTGATTTAATTTAGCAGAGTGTGGTCCCACCTTATGTCAAATATTTTAAATGTGTGTCTCAAACATATTTGTTTTCAATCTAATGTTAGAGTTTTCGGTTTACAGGTTTTGTTAACCCATTTTAAACCTTTAGTTAATGTTCTTGTGTTATTGTACAGTTGTTGGCTCTAACTTTAATGCAAAGTCGAGATCACCGTACTAAGATAGTCCCAAAGGCAGGTACATCACACCACTACGAGGCAAACAGAGATTCGCTGGAGAAATATTAATTGTATCTCTCTGGCAAATCTTTGAGGGTGCCCAAAACCACAGGTACACTTTTTTCCATTTGAGGAATTGAGTGCTTCCTGCTCAACCTGCTGGAGAACGGCTAGGTGTGAGAGAGCACTCTATCTCTACTACTTGACCCTCAGTGGAAAAGTTCACTTAGGTGCAACTGGATTCCGACATATTATCCAGTGATGTGTTAGTTCCATCCACCGGTGGCAAAGGCGAGATGTGGAACTTCTTAGAAAGGAAAACGTTGTCCATTCCATACCTCTCGTTACACACAGTATCGCCGTAGTTAACCTGCTTCCCCTTAAAGTTCCTTAACTCGGCCTTATGCCGTTCAAAAAGAAAGGTGGGAGAAAATTCCAACTTAAGCAAATCTTGAAGCAACTGGAGGTGGATCTTGCTAATTTACCTATGCCAGGGATAGTTGAGGACAATCCTTTGTTTACTCCACATACCAGATTGACTACCTGCTTTCCATTAGAACATTTATTAATAATCCACTTTGACACCGCCATCCTAGGATTGGACCCATCTCTAATACCTGCTTGTTACACCACAATACCTCCACACATACCCCAGGAGTCTACCAGCAACTTGAATGCCACTTCTCTGCAACCCGTGCTAGCTACTCTTCAGCCGTCAGCTGCCCCATTGAGCCCACCGGAGAGGAGAGGGTGAAGCAGCCTTGCAGTATACAGGTAACACATAAAAAAATTGGGCCACCTGTGTCTCTTGACGTCATCCAGGTATGTAAGCCAACCAGACCCACTGTTCATACCGGCCTTCTGCAGAAGCGAGAGTAGATTCTTAGAGTACGATCACCATGACTCTAGCCTTGCTCTATTTGAAGGCCTCCTCCGTTCTTCCAACGTGGGGAACCCGACCCGTAGCAAAGCTAGCTAATGGGCTTGTGTGCGATTCCCGTATACATCAGGACTTGCTATTGGAACTCTTGGAGGAACAAATAACGGCAGGAGTAGAGGAGAGGGAAGAAGACTAAATCAAGATACGGAGGAAAAATTGTAGAGGGATAGGCGAAAATGTAGACATTTTGCTATGTTCACCCAGCCAAATGCTGGACACAGGTGGGTGCTGGACACAGGTGGCTAGGGGGAGTACGGGAGGATGACGACAATGAGGATAAGGATGACGACAATGGTGACAATGATGTCAATAGTATAAGGTATGAAGAGGAGGAAGTAATATACAGAAAAAAAAAAAGAGCAGAAAGATAGAATAAATAAGTTTGTGCACGGAAGCAATGAGGTCTAACACACAGAAAAGTGAGTATAGGCGCGAAGGGAAATAGGAAAGGGAGGGAGGGAAAAAGCAATAAAGAGGAGGAAAAGTAGGATGGGTAAAAGCAAAAAGGTGGAGAGGACAAAGTGTGATACGGAGAGGTGAAAACATGATAAAGAGAGGTGAAAGCGCAATGGGGAGAGACGCAAGCACAATGGGGAAAGGCAAAAGCGCAATGGGGAGAGGTGCACACGCAATGGGGAGAGGTGGAAGCACAATGGGGAGAGGCGCAAGTGCAATGGGGAGAGGCACAAGTGTATAAGGGGAGAGGGACAAGTGCAATGGGAAGAGGTCAAAGTGCAATGGGAAGAGGTCAAAGTGCAATGGGAAGAGGTCAAAGTGCAATGGGGAGAGGTCAAAGTGCAATGGGGAGAGGTCAAAGTGCAATGGGGAGAGGTCAAAGTGCAATGGGGAGAGGTCAAAGTGCAATGGGTAGAGGGGGAAGCACAATGGGTAGAGGGGGAAGCACAATGGGTAGAGGGGGAAGCACAATGGGGGAGGGGGAAGCACAATGGGGGGAGGGGGAAGCACAATGGGGGAGGGGAAGCACAATGGGGGAGGGGAAAGCACATTGGGGACAGAGGAATGTGCAATGGGGAAAGGTGAAACAACAATGGGGATAGGGCAAAGCACAATGGGGGGAGAGAAAAGTGCAATGGGGTGAGAGCAAAGCACAATGGGGAGAGCAAAGTGCAATGGGGTGAGAGCAAAGCACAATGGGGAGAGCAAAGTGCAATGGGGATAGGACAAAGCTGAATGGGGAGATGGGAAAGCATGATGGGGAGATGTGAAAGTGCAACAGGGAGAGGGCAAAGTGCAATGCAAAGAGGGCAAAGTGCAATGGGAAGAGCAGATAGCGCAATGGAGAGAGGAGAAAGCACAATTGGAAGAGGGAAAGCACATTGGGGAGAGAGGAAAGAAAGATGAAGAGAGAGGAAAGCATGATGGGGAGAGGTGAAAGCACAATGTGACAGGTGAAAGTACAATGGGTATAAGGCAATGGGTATAGGGCAAAGCACAATGGAGAGAGAGCAAAGCACAATGGAGAGAGGCCAAAGCACAATGGGGAAAGGGGGAAAGTGAAATGGGGAGAGGGGAAAGGGGGAAAGTGAAATGGGGAGAGGGGAAAGGGGGAAAGTGAAATGGGGAGAGGGGAAAGGGGGAAAGTGAAATGGGGAGAGGGAAATCACAATGGGGAGAGGGGAAACCACAATGGGGAGACGGAAAATCACAATGGAGAGAGGGGAATCACAATGGGGAAAGGGGAAAGCACAATGGGGAAAGGGGAAAGCACACTGGGGAAAGTGCAATGGGGAAGGACAATGCACAATGGAGAAAGGGGAAAGTGCAATGGGAAGAAGAAAGTGCATTGGGAGTAAAGGAAAGCACAAAGGGAATGGAGTTAAGTGGGAAGGGCAGATGGGTGAACACACAAGGAAGTGGGGTGACCACACAGCAAAAGTTCCACTGAGATTAGAATTTGAAATTTAAAATTTCCAGACTTTTCTACATTTTCCATGTAGAATGTTACATTGTTGCCTTTTTCCGGGCAGAAACCTCCTGATGCCATATTTTCCCCTACTAACAGAAAATGTATGCCATCAGGGAAGGTAAATTAAATTGCACTGCAAAAGACACAGCAAGCCGGTGAACATTTTATCCAGCTGATCACTATTTCTCACAATATACGTTATTGACCTCATTCACATGCCCACTACAAACACACAAATACTACTTTATTTTGTATGTATAGGTCCTGTGTCACTTGATAAAGATGTATTATTGCCAGTTTACAAACTTAAAAATATAAATTTTAAAATGCACATGTTTACAATTACCTTATCCTGTATTCGCACAACTAACAACGTTTGCAAAGTAGCAATTACATAGAACCTATAGATTATGACCCCTTACGGAGAGAGGAGAGAGAGGAGAGAGAGAGAGAGAGAGAGAGAGAGAGAGAGAGAGAGAGAGAGAGAGAGAGAGAGAGAGAGAGAGAGAGAGAGAGAGAATCATAATATATAATTCGGAAAATATTTGGTCGATTTTGACCCACCCTTAACTCCTATGCCCCCAAACTTGCCATTTTTTGCATGAAGTTCATGTTCAATAGTCTCTAGCACATAAAAAAAACAACTTTTTAAAATAAATATAAATATGTATGTATATTTTAATAGCTGGACGTTAGATTAATTTGATACGCAAGAAAGGGCAACTCCTTGTCGGCCAACTCTTTGGCGTTTCATTAATAGAAAATTGGTTGTATTACGCACAAAACAGTAACTCAACACTGTTGGAGGTGCCTTATGTTTAAAGCAAAACACTGCACTATATACTATATTTATTGATGATATAAAGATACATATAAATAAATTAATCACTCACGCACTGGTGCTGGCAGCGAATACATTGCCGGCTGCCGTGTGTACCAAGAAGAATATAAGTACCAGAGACGTCACTCAAGGCTAAGCAGTGGAATGCTTACTTTTTTGCCCAGTGCAAATGTGCCAATTTCAAAACAAAAAAAAATACGCTCATGGATTCACACTACTATACGAGGCGGGTTTTCTGTATAACATTTCAATAGTTTAATTCCACCAATTTTAATGAAAATGTGTTCAATATACACATTTACAATATGTAGAATTATACCCAAAAATAAATTACCATTGTGAACTGTGAACTGTCAAGTGTCGGTACTGACGCATGCTGCTTATTCCAACTATGTACAATGATTACAACTCCTCTCACTGCAAGCTAGTATACTACTTCTACACATGTGAGATTCAAATCCCGCACCACCTGTACACGGAAGTCGCGGCCTGCCACAATCCCGGAGGGTAGCCGAACACGTGGATACGAGGGGTTGTGCAAGACAGCGGCGCGTCACCCCCTTACCACCATCACCACGCTGACAGCCTACAAGCTGTAGCGGCCTCCAGGGGGCCCGACCGCCAGAACTTAGAAGTGAAACTTGCATGTACTATGGATTTCAACAGCGGCCCCTTGTTTTAATAACATCTCTGAGTGACTTAGTGACGAGAGTATAATAGCGAGAGCCACGCTCCCACCTCCCACCACTGGCAGACGACAACGTATAAGGTGACATTAGTGTCGGTGAGACACAGAAGAACGCAGAGGTCCGGGGAGCTCCGGGCCATCTTCGAGATACGTCTTACTGGTGAGCATACGTTCGGCTAGGCAGTAGGGAGGCATTCCCTTTACCAAAACCTCGTATTAAAGAGTAATATCACGTGACTAGACTAGAATCTATTGCGAAGCTATATTCTTCTATCCGTTTAATTACTTGTTAACTTGTTCGTGTAGCTCTATATCTTATATTATATCTATAAGGTAGTTAACCGTTTTGTATCAGTGTAACCCCTTGTGTTAAAGTTTAATATTGTCAGACGGAGTAAAGTAAAGTTAGTGAATTGTGGATAGATATATTGAAGTAGTGTTTCAAGTATTGCGTTATGTCCAGTTAAAGAGTTGTAATACATATGTTTGGTAGAACCCCCTCTTTCATTAATAGTTACTAGAAGTTATTAGTCCCTTGTACGATCCTGTCGTACTGGAGAAAGTGTTGCAAGGAGAGAAGGATTGATAGCAGCAGGAACAGTTGTATAATATTAGTGATAGGTAGGCAGGAGCGTAACAAAGCCATCAGCAACCTTGGGGAATGCCCGAGCGCCACCGAGAATAAGCGAAGGCCGAGAGATCACCAGAGGGTACTACCCACGCTCCGGCCTCGCAGCAGAGGGAAGTCACACGCCCTCCCCCCGCGCCGCCATGACACGCTACCCTGACTATATAAATCCATGGGCGGCGGACCTCACCAGTTGCTCTTCTTCAGTCTTAGAGCTCGCTCCGTCACTTCTAGTGCTGGGACCCTCTGACTAATGTTACATCTTCAGCAGTCCTTCCAGAGCCTGCCACCAACTGCTCAACACTCTTCAACAGCCACTAGAAGCTGTCTACAATGACGTCGCCATCAGAGCTCTGCAGCACCTGCGACCAGACGCTCCAGCGACGCCAATCGCTACTAGAAGCTTTCTGTAGCTACCAGACATACATTTAATTTCTTTGTCTCCTACAGATACCCCAATTACAGTTAGATATGTAATAAGCAATTTTCGACAGTTTAATTTCACTTCCCCAATTAGCCTAGGACCAGGTCACCTACATCTGGCTACCGTAGGTTTACTTCCAGCCACCGGTCTTCTTGGTAGGAAAGCACGCGTCACCATGTTACTAAGCTCTTAAGAAACACGGCTTTGTTTCTTTTAACTTCGAGTTTCGTTCATAGAGTACTTTGTAACCAAATGCTGGAAGAACCTTGAGTCGCGTACCACCAACCGGGAACGGGAAATTATTATTACGAACTAGGTACAACTGGAGACTCCCCGTCAGGTGGCGCCAGTTGCAATACACACATATTAGATGGCCATCTATTTTATTCCTGCCAAGTATACAGGTACTGGAGGAGTAGAATAGAGGAGCCCCGACCACTAGCAACACTTTCCACCTAGGGAGAGACAGTACACCTGAGTTGTATCCCTACCGGAGCACCTGGGTGCTGGCGGGGGTACTTGGATTAGGTGCTATGGCCTGGCCTTGGTTAGAATCGTACACTTAGTAATAGTCTTGGTATCCCACATTGCTACAACGCTTCTGGTTTGCCCCCTAAGGTGGGGGGGCTTCTGAAGCACCGAGCTCGTGCTACCAAACCACTACATGGCAACACTATTCTAGGGCTACTCGCACCCGTGGTGCTCGATTCATAATTCTCAGCAGCTAACCCGCTCTATGCCATTTAAGGTGACACATGGTACAAGGAGGGAGGAGTGAAGAGTTGCGTGCCTTGCTGCCAAGCTGCCTGCTGGTTCCGTCCCCCTTACAGCTAGTCGACGAGTCAAATGAGATTGTGTCGCTTTGCTCAGATCATTAGAACGACCTACGTCTACAGCAGGGGATCCAGCTACTTTCTTGTCATCACCTCTTCGCACACATCCTGCCTACCATCCCATTGTGTGTGGGTTAATCAAACGGACCGAGGAACACCTTGGCATATCAAACGCCAACTTCTGGCGCTCAGTAACTACCAGGTGGAACTGTAGTTTCTGTGTTGCTACACCTCGGGCCCTCGCTGCAGCCCGGGCAGAGAATGATCAGCTCAACCAACTATACCCAACTAGTCCTCATACTCACGACATTAGTAAGCCTGCTACCATTAGCAACTCCCATCAGTTGTCTATGATAACTAGTCACGCCACCAGCCATGGGCAGACCAATCCAAGGGACTCATCAATTGCAACGTAGAGAACTTTGTACCCTCACATAAGGCCACATGTCCAGCTACCTTATCCAACCATAAACGCCAGTAAGCACAACCAGCCGAAGTGCAACCAAAGCCACACGACCATGATCCAGCCATAACTAATAGGACAGGTGTCAATACACAACGCAAAAACGTTGCGAAAACACTTAACTAGCTCATATGATCCACAATGCACGACCTTACGACAAGTAACGCTCACATCACCACCATCGCAAAAAGAAATGTGGATTTATATAAATCATTCTACTTCAGTCTCTACAATTGAATCATTAAAATTATATTTTTATTTTCAATTCCGTTGAAAAATATTCATAAAACGAAAAGCAGTTTATTTAAATTATATCATTAAATTCAAATATGTTCCGCTATTATATTGCTGATATTGCACTGGGCAATTAAACAAAATCGAATTGGAAAGAAATTAAGAGTTCAGTTTACTCCTATCCCGTGCCTAGAGGTTGGTGTGTACGTGGCTAGGCGAGCAGGTGGATCCTCTGCAGCACGACCGGGCATGGGCATTGCTATTTGCTGCTGAAGCTCGGCCCTAGATCCTCAGGCTGGGCAGCTATCGGTCAGTCGCTACAAGATTACTCTGGTGGGCAGCGCTCGCCCGCCCGCTGCCACTGCCATCACTACAGGGCCGGTTCACTTCGTAACAACGGCCATGCATTGGGAAAACATGCTGATGTATGCGATTCACGTCAATGTATTGAATTTATACAAAATGTAGGCGGCGTGTTGGCCTCTGCACTCACACGATAAGGCCTGGCAATGTTTACGGGAATATAAATATTTTGTGCGGACTAATTGAAAAATTAATTATCCCAAATTTTTCATCAAAAGCTTTTAACGTTGTCTACACATGCACACAGTCTCACTCACCATAATATGGTACCGGTAACATAAGAACACATTTCATTTGCAAACACTTATCTTTATTCACATTACACACAAAATTGACTTCAGAAGAAAAAAACAATTACCCACCATAAAATTAGCATATTACGTAGGCGTGGGAGCACATAAATTTAAAAATAATCATTAAAAAAAAAAGGGCACTGATTAAGAAACTAGTCTGTGTAATGTGATGCTGCTTTTACAGCAAAAAGGGAGGGATAATGGAAGCGAAAAAAGACAGGGAGGGTAAGGCAGAGGCCGTGACATGTGACTAGGACAAAGAATCCTTACTGACCTGGCCTGCAAATCCCCCTCCCCCCACCCGTGTTTCCGTGGACAATACACCAGTGTCCACTTCTGGCATTAAGTAATTTATTGCTTCACGCTGCTTAGGGCAACAAATGTCAAAGTCTATGATGGTAGCTTGAGAAATGTGTGACCACTAACATCAGTAACGGCTAGGTATTACTGTATCTATTTTTAGACGTGCTTCAAATTTTCAACTTTTTCGGCCCAAACTTTTCATGGTTCCTAGGGATTGGGTCGTACTAGAGGTGGTCGTAATAGAGGGGCTTTACTGTATTTACATTTTTACTGACCCACGTGAAAATTCCCTCACGTTTATCACATGAAATACCCTGAATTTTACTTGTTTTCCCAGTAAGTGGACATCTTGTGTAAGGGCGAAAGGTAAACACAGATGGTAGAAGGGTAAGCGCAAAGTGGACGATGGAAAAAAAGGGGTAAGGGGTAGGTGCAAAGGGGAGAGAGGAAAGCATAAGTAGAAGAGGGACAAGCGCAATGTAAAGGGGCAATAGAAAAGCTCAAAGGTGCAGGAAAAAGCACAAAAGGTGGGGAGAAATGGAAAGAGGAAGCGCAAAAGGGCAGATAGAAAGCTGAAAAAGGGCGGAGAGAAAGCGCGAAGGGGGAAGAGGGAAAGCGGAAAGGGGGAAGAGGGACAGCACAAAGAGAAAAGAGGGAAAATGCAAAGAGAAAAGAGGGGAAGAGTAAAGGGGGAAGAGGGAAAGTGCAAAGGGGGTAGATGGAAAGCACAAAGGGGCGAGAGGAAAGCACAAAGGTGCGAGAGGAAAGCACAAAGGAGCGAGAGAAAAGCACAAAGGAGCGAGGTGATGCATAACTTCTGTGATTGACGGGGATGTAACGGTAGGGCTAGTTTTAGGTGTGTAGGTCAGAGACTTGACTGGCTGTCAAAATTAACTTATGGTTTGTTCACTGGAGGCCGGTTGGTATACAACCTGGTGCACACAGTTTGGTGGCTTGATACAAAGTCTGGAGTGTGCAGAATTACCTTACGTATTACCGGCCTGCACAATGCATCTGGTTTACTTATGACTGGAATCACTCGAGGTACCTTCTGGCTCTGCTTCAGCTGGGGTTGGCTCTTGTTGGAATTCATGCCCAAGCTTGGGGCAAAGGCAATGCTGCGGAAAGTGATGCAGGTAGAGGCCCGAGAAGGGCTGCTGGCTCGGCTGAGGTAGGTTTTACGGTCGGCCACGCAAGAGAGCAGTAGGAGACAAAGTACACTAAGTGTTGAGCCAAGCAGAGGCCAAGCCAACTAGAGTTGTATACAAGAACTCTAACCAGCGACAGTTCAGTGCAGTGGTTACAGCGGTGGGTTTACACTGGGAGTCCTACAATGGCGTGGGTGTGGACCAATGGGGTCAGACCTCCAGACCCAGTTTCTCACTCTCTCCAGCGACAGTTCAGCACGGTGGATGTGACTTATAGTTGGGGATCTACCGTACTGCACACCCCGTGCACAGTATGGGTGGCCATCTAAAGTGTATTGTTTTGACACATGTGCACCCAGTTAAGGGAGCCCATAGTCCTAAATATGTTGGGAATGCCGCTGTCTCTTGCTCTTCCCTGGAGGGGCTGACATCCTAGGGAAGTTGGAGTAACAGTCACCCTTACTAAATGAGTACTCGCAAGTTAATATTAGACATGTTTATTCAGAGAGGAATAATATGGTGGACCATACTGTTGTGTGGGCCTAGTCAGTCTTAACACTTATTACTGCTGTAAGGTATGGCTGGGTTAACTGAACACTAAGGCTGGCGACTACACCAAACCTGGCTGACACGAGGGCAACAATTAATCCCAGCTCATTCTCTTTTGAAAAACACTAATAAGTCTCAATTCCTCTTACCTCCTTAATAACACTATGGTTAATCACGGGTGACCTTATAGTACTGTAATTATAAACACAACAAATTCAAGACAACTATTTATTAATTACTTACTCTTTCACAATAGATTGAATATACAAGCAAGGATTTAATACTGATACATCGTTGTGCTGCAATATTGAAATTGAAGCGTGCCGATTAAGTCTGACTGATACGTATGTCGAGGATTTTTCCGCTAGACCAAAAGCGGGGTGGTTTACTCTGGTTCTATGGTATGAGGCGAGGGGTGTTGGCGATGGCTTACTTATTCAGTCGTGGTGGGTGTTGTGGTTGAAGAGGGTCTCACCTACTAGCGACTAGCTCGGTCAACTCTGAAGCGGCGATTCCAGTCGCTGGCTTCACGGATCCAGAAGTTGGGGTTCGCCCAGCCGTATCTGGTCTCTGTCTGGTTTAACAACCCTCTTACCACCGGATGGTATGAAGGGTAAATGCGAATGCACGGTGGGAAGACGATTACCATTACCGAAGCAGACGCCACTGCTTGTCATCTAAGTTGGGCAGCATGGTCCCGTTCTGCCTGCCTATCCTGAGTAGGATGAGGTAATACTATCCACGGTTTGATAGCAGCATGAACCAAGTATTGCTCTCTATGCCTCTTGCCACTCCTCACCTTGTAAGGCATAGGGCACACCGGTCTGACAGCCTACACAGTGCACTTAAACAGGAACGGTAATTAAAGTGTAGCCCAATAGAGTCTTGCCGGTATGGGCTCGATAGGAGTCCCCACTGATCCCCCGCGCATGCGGGCTGATTAGGAACGTGGAGCCGTGTGGGCCACCAAGCCTCTAGTGATTGTGCGTTCGTACCAGGTTGGGCGGCAACCCCCAGACTAAGGTCACTTCAGCACTAACTTAGCAACCCCCAGACTAAGGTCACTTCAGCACTAACTTAGTGCTCAAAGTGAGAGAGAACCTGAGCTTGTAGTTCCTCCCCACCAGCACTGACTTAGTGCTCGGGGGTTGGGAAGAAACAGGTAGCCGTCTAATGTGGACGACAGTACTGTGTGTTCCTGTTGGCGGTGCACGTCATATTCTGTTCCCGACCATCACACATACAAGTACCCTGTAAATGAAAAGCACAAGGGTAGTTAACAATGGGTGTTTATTGTAGGTGCAATAAACATGTGACCTTGAGCTACCTCCTATCAGACCATGGAGAGCTGAAGGTAACTGCGGTTCCAGGTGTAGGCAATTTGGTTCTAGTAAAAAAGGGCAAGTAACTGGTTCTAGATGGATGCAAAAGTATTTAAAGTTAAACTGGCTAAGAAAAGTGTGTCCGGAGGAGACAACGTAAAGTTAAGTAAATGTGTACGTGTTCAAAGGATATCGATGCGTGGTGAGCAGCCACTGGGGACGTACTCGTAGCTTCTGAAGTTCCCGGAGGTCCCAGCACTGATTTAGTGCTCTGGGATGTCATGAGAGAGTTTGCAAAGAATGAACTGCCAGAGCCCGGCAGCACCCGGTCTTATATAGCTAAAGCTTGTAGACTGCCGGTGTGGGATGCAGGGAGGGCGAGCAGCGTATCCTGGCTGGTCAGTGTTTCTGCTTCATGCCACACCGGCAGTGCTCGACCTTGCCTGGTGGAGGGCGGCTTGTTGGCTCACAGCGCATGATAGGTGGGGGGCGGCGTGTGTTGGGTTGCATAACCTTCAGGCAAAGAGGCAAAGAGAATCTACTCATAGGTTCCTGTTGCCTGGTAGAGTAGGCGGCAGACAATTCATGTGGAAAATTCTCTCTCCCCTTCTGTAGTAGTGGAAGTAGGAACAATTGGTGATGAGTCATAATCATTGTTATTTAGTATGTTGAGCGGCACGCATCAAAATTAACCTTTAAATGTATTATTTCTACAACCGTGTAGCTTTTCTATCAACTCAACCTTCCACCCTACTGTGTGTACACTTACCACTGACTCGTTACGGAATCGACCTTAGCTCCTTCATGACCTCCTGATGTCGAGCAGTGGAGATGTGGCGGTGCAAGTATGTCTCCTGACGTGGGAAGACTGCGGCCTGGACAGGAATCTGGATGAGTGGACCAGCGATGCCTTGCATCGATGGCACCTCTGAATATATCTTCTGATCGGCTTCACACATGCCGACAAATGCCCGAAGCTTCTGAGATTGAGCTGTATAAAGAGTGGGGGTGAGCAGCATCCTGTGGCTGTATTTATACGTTGTCCTTCCTCTGACGTAGTCGGACTGTTGCTATGCCGATCTTCCACAACTCCCCTCTCCTGGAGTGTGCACAATGCTTTACTTTTCTGTCTGCATCCAATTTGGGGTCCCAACAATACTAACTCCTAATCTACCAAGAACTGTAATGGAAGTTAAACTATGCAAACCAGGTGAAGGGGACCTAGGTCTGAACTAACAAAGCAGATGCAGCTAGGTATACTGACTAACCCTCACTAACATGATCCTTGTCATCCAGAAAGGACTGATACTACTACCAGAAAGGTAGTGGGTGTAGAAAAGGGATTTGACTTCTTCAGGGGCTTCTGGTGAAGGTCTTGAAGAGTGTCCAGCAGGTTGCAAAGACTTTGGTGTTAGCAGAGAGCTCCAGCACTGGAAGTGGTGATGTGAGCTGCAGAGAATGAACTGGCATATTCTGCGGCTGTACATGAACATATATTCCACTTGCCCGTGGGCTCTCTGAGTTGCGGGGTTGGCTGGGTGAGCTCCTCCTCCCGTGGGTGGAGCTGCTCTCTCTGGTGCGATTTCTCGTTACGTGGGAAAAAAAAAGGCGTGTCATGCTGGGTTACATCTGCGGCGTGAGTTTAGGTGTTTAGCTGGCGTGCTATGCTGGCATCTATTACACGAGAGGGGTTGGTGTGACGTCTGATAATAAGGCGAACTAACTTTACTGCATTTGTCCGCCTGGGTTATGGGATTCCACGTGCAAATGAGTTGAAGTTGTGTTCATATTTACCGTATTTACTGGTGTATAGTGCGCCCTTTTTCCCCAAAATAAAGGAAAAAAACTTCTGGGGTGTGCGCTATACAAAGAAAAAAAAGAGGAAGGGGGAGCGGTAGCCATAAATTGTCCGGGGATGTTGAGGGAAATGGCGGGACTGTCTGTTGTCTCAGCTCTCTCTCTCTTATATCACCCCGCCCCCAACTAATGGCATCCTGTCACACTACAAAACCAGAGCTGCCACCCCTGTGTAGTAACACCCAGATGTTGCTAGTCAATAATTCCTCCATCCCTCTTTGTTTCCATGGCAGAGGCTAACAAGCCATGTGAGCCATGTTCGTTGGTGGAAAAGTGAGGCAGAAGGGGAGGTTGGGGGGGGGGGGGGGGTGTTGGGAAGAGACCCTTTTTTTTAAGATAAGGGTAGTGTGACACTCTAGCACGGCAAAAAAATGAGAACTGGTCACTGCTAAAAGGAGAAAGGAGAAAAAAGAAAAACGAAGCTGGAAATGTTGAGTAGTAGGAGCATGAGGTAATGGATTATTTTAATTTTGGCTTTTTGCACACAAGTTATTTAATTAAAGTATTTTCCAAACATATCACAATCACTACACAATGTAAAAAATAATAATTTGTTTCATACTTACTGACAGGGCACCACAAATTTTTGGTGCAATTTTATTAAAATTTTTCCCTCTGGAACTTATTGCAAAAAACATGGTGCTTGCTATATACATGAGTAAAGACGGTTCTTATAAAAGAGCATCACCCATCAGGGGGAAAGCACAAAAGGGATGAAAGGGAAGCACAAGTTGAGGAGGGTGAAGTGAAGTGAGTATGGCAGCAAAAGAAAGTAAGGGAGGAAAACGGGAGACACATGAGAAAATCCGATGATCAGCGGCAATGTCTGGCACAATTTACACATGCAAAAATCCAATCAAGGAAAGACACAGCCGGAAATTGACCATGTTCACCTAGATAAATGCTAGTACTCTGATCACAACACCACTGCAGGCCCCTTTTAAAGGGGGAATGGTGAAAAGTGCAAATGGACGAGGTGAAAACTGCTAAGTGATGGGAGGAAAGCATAACGGTCGACGAGGTGGAGGGGCGGAGATGGGGAGGAGAAATTCGGGTAACTCTGAACATTGAAATCTTGAGAGCCAATGAGGGTGAAGCTAGGTGAATAAGGAGGAGAGCCGGAATGCAAGTGTGGGGGAAATATGAGATCCCAGAGAAAACCCATCGACCAGTGGCATTATCAATCACTATTCCCACATGTGAAAATCCAGGAGCGACCTCGCTGGAAATTAAACTCAGTTCGCCTAGGCGGGAGGAGAGTAGTCTAACCATTACTCCACTGTGGCCCTGAAAGTACAAAGGTGGCGAAGGGAAAAATGCAAAGGGGTGAGGGGGAAATGCAACGAGAGGGGAAAATGCAAAGGGGCTAGGGGAGATTGCAAAGTGGAGGAGAATGTGCAATATGATTAAGATGAGAAAAGAAATGGGAGAGGAAAAATTTAAGGGTGGTTAATGTGCTTAGGGTAGAGTTAAATGTTAGAGGAATGAGGAGGGATTGGAAGTTGACGCACAGACATATTGTATGAAAAAATAGAGCCCAGCTATATACGCAACAGAAAGAAGGCACAAGTATAGCAGTAACAGGAACAATGAAGGCTCACCCGCACTTGCAGGATACTGGAATGGATGTGTGCCGTTGGCCCACCCTGTGCTCGATCCACCAGGATTGCTGGGTCGTGGTTCGCCTTCAGTCGGTCTATTAGGTTTGTCAACCTGTACACACACAACACACACTTTCATGTGGCTACTTCACTTATTGCCAAATGTTAAGTCCACTCCCAACAGTGAATAGAATAAAGAATCACAAACTCTTGACCCCTCCATTCCCCTTATTTCACTGTTGGCCCATGACAAACACCTACACGTGAACAACATTTTGGCAGTGAATATGCGATACCACAAAATATTTTTTCATTCATTTACTGTTCAAACTGAGCCTAAGTGAACCTACTGAAAATTTCCCGGTGCTGTATCTGGGTAACAAGTAGACAGTGCTAACCAAAGTTTAGACGCTGTTTCCAAGTTGAGCCACTGGAAGACAAACTCAGTGTTAAGTTACTTATTAGTCATTACTAGTGTGTGACAATATGTAGCAATCAGAAACAGTGAGTAAAATGTAGCCTAAAGCAATGAGAGTGGTGCAGCCAGCAAATTATCTCTTGTGTAAACTTTGGGTGCTTCTAGAAGGCAGGACATATGAATGCTGTATGACGGACAGTGAGAGTCACAAGGTACGTCGTGTGCAGAATGTGCTGGAAGACAAGTAGGCTAACCCCACTCGAAAGAGGGAGTATATAAGCCGACCTCAGGGAGGCCAGCAGATATTCTTATACTAATTAAGGTAGATGGCAGATGACCTTAAGTAGGCAAGAGATATGATGCTGTACTCTGTAACGTAGATAGGCAGAGAAATATTATTCATCTTATCTTAACTTGAAGAGTTGTCTCTGGGTTATAAAACCCTTAACCTCCTGAGAACTTGCACCTCGAGAAACCATCAAGTTGTCTCTACCACACTGCGCTCGAGCTTAAGCTCTTTTATTAAATAAAAAAATTTAAGTTTCGCAATAAAAATAACATTAGCATTTTAAAATCTTAGTTCATAGGAGCAATATTTAAAAATAATTTTAAACAGAACACACCTTCCTTTCAAAATGTTTAAATGATTTATTCAGTTTTGATTAGGTAATTTTAGTAAGTTTTTCAAACATTTCATAAAAAATTCCAGTGATGTGTGTGTATGTGTTGTGTGTGTGTGTGTGTGTGTGTGTGTGTGTGTGTGTATGTATGTATGTACGTATGTATGTATATATTTATATTATTTTAATGACAAATTTGCCAGTTCGAAAAAAAAAATTTTTGTCAATCCATGTATAAAATAGATGTGTGTGCATATAAAATAAGCTGTTCACATGAATGTATAGGCTATTCATGGTAACGTAAGCACTTTTAAATGGCCCTGCTAATTTTTTCCTTTGAGCTGATTTTTATCTTTCTGCCACTTCTTAATATAAACATTGCCATGCGACTAATAAACACAGTGTATACATAACACTAATCTCAAAAAATAACATCCAAGGCTGCAATAAAACATACTTATTAGTGGTTGATGCCTGCTGCGAGGGTTTTAAAGTGCTCACTTTACTGCGAACAGTCTATACTGTATAAGATCAATGCAATGCCACGCATCACCAGTATGATTCCCACACAGAATATAAAATTACATACTTCCATAACACATTTGCCTTTTGTATTGTTTGGTGAATTATGGTTTTTTATACACTTTCTAGCACACACTTAACAAACTGTTGCATCAGGCACCACATCTCAGGCAGATCTGCAGCCGAGTTTATATGCTAATTTTGCTGTTAATCTGTGTTTATAAAGTGGAACCCTGTAATAGCAACCCCTTTTATTTTCTTACTTAATAACACGTCTTCTTTTGGTCCAGAAACATGTTTAACACAAAATTATCCCTTTATAAAGTTTCCCTCTTATATAAGGGTGACATATCTTAAGCTCCTTGAGAAATTTTATAACAAGGTTCTACTGTATTTGCCGGACTCGAGACAACAGAGTGAGATAGCACGTTGAAAAGCCAGTGTGTGTAGAAATACACGGTAGGGTCACAAGCAATACTTGGCTTCTTCTTATTTTTTAATCGTTCTCATGCTTTACACTAGGGGGGAGAAAAAAAAAAAAAAAAAAAATATATTACTTGGATCAGAACAAGAGTTAGTAAATTTACCTCCTCCCAAGGCAGAGGACGACAATCCATTATTTTTGCCACCTACGAATGGACCAGGCAGCTAACATCATAAACACCTCTGAATCGTGAATTTTGGACACACACTCCTAGGTCTCAATCACCAGTGGATAAATAACACTTTCTTGGTAAACCCTCCTACTACAGCTCAGGAACTCCCCAGCAGCCACTGCACCACAACCAGTGTTGGCCGCTGTATTGCTGTACACTCCTTCAACAATCCAGCCGACGAGAAGGAGTGTGCAGCTGCCTACCTTCTAAAAAGGTAAAACCTTGGAAACATGTGGTAAATGTAACATCTGATTTTGTACCCATATGCAAACCCACTCGACCTACCCTCTACACAGGGATTTCCCAAAACATTCTTAGATATCCTTGAAATGCTCCTCGTGACATTGGCCTCGCGAATGTTTAAGTCCGTCTAATGTATTAAAACCAGCTCTTCCTATCGTAGTCTTTGGAAATAAAAACATAGATGTAGGGGTTGAAATTCCCAGTTTCCTGTCTAGGAAGGACGTTCCTCGTAATTATTTCCTAACGTGGGGAACCCCACCTTAGCCGGTATATTTTAAGTTAAAGACCTTGTGTTTGACCTACGATGGTATTAAGGTTTCTGTTCTCTATGACTCCCCTCTCACAGGTTGATCCTGTTTATTGAGGTTTCATTCCTTGTCTACCACATACATCACTGAGCCAATTTGTGCCCCAATATGGTTTCAACTAGTGGAAACAATGTGGGGCACTCTTATTACACAGTACCGTTCCTTTTATTCAATTAAATTTAGTTTACCCAGAGGAGCGGGCATCAAGAGTATTAGTAGAAAGAAGTTGAAACAGGAAATAGCAGGAACAAGGTGCAGAAAAATAGTTCATGAGGGAGATAACTCGACCAGTTTAGTTTATGTCTGTTTATTGTTGGAATAAACACACATAATGCTAGCCTATACTCTGACTGTGACCCAAGGTGCGGACCTAGGATGCCAACCAAGGCGCAGTCCCTAGTCACGGTAGACGCGGTGGCACAGGTGGTGAGGGTAATCCCGAGTATGCAATTACTCCGACTCGTAATGGCTAATGGCATTGTGAGCTGCGAGACAGCTGTTGGGCTAGTCCTAAGATGTAGCTGGCTGAAGGCAAGTGAAGACTTGAATATGAATATACTGACGGGCAGCAATTCGCCTGGAACCGAGATGCTAGCGGTTTCAGAGCGCATCTAGGCATAGTGACGTTCTGCGAGAGAGTTTGCGTGAGTCAGCCTTGAACTGAGGACTGCAAGCTCTACATATACCCTGTCCACAGGGACAGCACTGGGGACGCGGGGTTAGCGGCATGGTGGAGAGGAGAGAGAAGAGAAGCGAAGTGAAGGTGGTGGGAATGGCGGCTCACTTTGCCTTAGCTGCCTGGCCGGAGGGGTAAGCAGGGCTTCTGCATTTAGAGGGTTGCGGACTGACAGGAGCATTGAGAGGGTTGCCGACTGACAGGAGGTAAGCACTGCACTTTTGTTACATCGGGCGACGCACCCTGTGGCATTTGGCGGCTACGTCTCTTCACGGAGGGGGCTGCGGCTGTGGCATAGGCTAGAGCATATTACGACGCCCTTGGAATGTCAATATTCATTATAAAATATAAACAGTAAAGCTATGTATCTTCCACCGCAGCTGTTTGGCTAATGAAGAAAACAAATTCTTCTAAAAAATGCTCCGAGTCCAATGCACAGATTTTTTTCACCTCTTCCTTTGGTTTATTTCATGGAAGCACTGAAATAATGTTAAAAAAAATTTACTTTTCTTCCCTTGACGAGTGGTAAAAGAAGGAGGGAGGGACTTCTCAGTTCAATGTCTTTCAGAAGAAGGCGTTGATCTGCAGTTCTTTTTACAAGACAATTATCATTTTGAAATTCATATTGTATTGATGGTGCAGTGGAAAACTATTAATACTGAAATAAAATTAAAATTATCAAACCATGGAAAGTTTAAACTTCACAGAAAGAATAAAATACTACAAATATGTTACTGTTCGTACAGACGAGATAAAGACATTCAGTAGGTTTACACTTTTTGTGAAGTTAACTTAAAAATAATTAAATTTTCTATGATATAAAATATAAAAAAAAATTATTTTTACACTACAGAACTGAGTTAAAAGGGCTTTTTTCTAAGCCACTAATAAATGTTTTGAAATGGTACATAATTTTTCAAAACACACAAAACTTATTTTTTGTAATCCTTCGTACCACAAATGAACATGCATTTTTGTATGACAATTTTTAAACAGTTACTTTATTTTAAAATGATTATTGTCTGTCACTGATAGAAAATAATTCATTGCATAGTCATTTAGTACATAAACGCTTCACCTATTTCCACTTTCAGAAATTAAAAATATTTACGGCACTTAATGGTTATGGAAAATGGCAGGCCAAATAATTTTACAAGGTGGATGACATGTGCTGATAGTATTACATCTAAATCAAGAGGACGCACTGAAAAGGAACCTACATAGAACTATGCTAAATGAAAGTGAATAAAATATTAATAAATCAAGCAGTCTGTGTTCGTGCTCTGCTTTAGTTGGTTGGCGAGAAGCCAGACAAGATGACAGCAGTATTGATTGGAAGAGTGGGTGCTGTTCTGTTGTGATGGCACGGGGAAGCTTTATATCTACAGCCTTCCTGGATGCGCCATCTCACAATTAAATCAATAATAAACAACCAGTAATAGTAGAAACCCCCCTGCTGGATGAAAACAAGTGTGTGATAGTGCGATGGCACGCAAATATATATGCTGCTAGAAGGATGGTAGCACACTGCCCGCTATATTCTGCTTACATAACAGCCTTCGAAATCATTCAAAATATGTAAGTTCAATTGAATAATTAACGTTAAAGGTGGCTTCAAAACAGTATAAATTCAGCTCATTTTTAATTAGCTCCTCTGAAGTGTTATAAGATATTGTAAAGTATCTTGACTCATAATATCTGAATAATAACGCAATGATAAAGAGGATTTAGTTTTTACTTTAACTATACTGTAGCTGAACCCTCGGTTACAACCCCCCCCCCCCCTTCCCTCCTGAAGTAAGAACAAATTTAGTAACACTTTAAAACATTACAATTTTCTTAAATTAATAACAGCGTACAGCTCTGCTGCCAGAGGGAAGGAATTGCAGTCCAGTGGCCTTCCCTTCAACATTGACTTTAGCAAGGTTTCCACTGTGTGCACAACTTGTTCATTGCGACTATGAAGGAAGCCATGCAAATTGTAACTGCAATAGGACCTATTACCACCCTTATGTCGAGTGTGTGTAAAACCTGCAACGGACTGGGTAATGAAACTGTGATATATGATAAAATCTAAATTTTAAATATTAAATTACCTTATCTTCCTGCAAGAAGCCAGTGAAAATAGGGTACATGCTCACAAAACAAATTTGCTGAGCATGCTATGTTTACTATACTTTTTTTGGTGAAAAGGGGAGAACCTATGTCAGTTAACAGTATTATTTCTCTTGGCAAACATCAAAATAATTGAATTAATTAATATTTCATTAAAACAATTTTATTTTTGCTATAAAAGTGAGTGAGCACAAATGCTATTTAACAGGGTTTGGTTAATGAAGTCAAACCAAAGTCAACTTTGATCTTACAAGCATACAGATCTTAGTAGTCTATTCATGGGAACCATTTTACTGCATTAACATATACAATGTATAATTCAGGCTTCAAAGCAGTACTAAAGAGGCCAAAGCAAAATTTTAATGTAATTTTTGAATATATTGGTAGGGGGTGGGTAAAAATTGGTTCAAATGCAGTAAAGAATTCTTCTAAGTAATGACCGTATTCCTGGGAACTATGAAAGGTCATAATTGTGAGAGCTGACTGTACCTGCATTTTGAACTTACCTTCATTCAGTCTAATTTACTATTTTTACAGCCTTTATTTTTCTCGTTTTACACTTTCCTGGATTTTATAACTTTTTCCAGTTCCATTTACAATTTTTACAGCCTAAATTTTCGTCTTTTTTACACTTTCCTGCAGTTCTGAATATTATTTTCCAGTCTCCTGAAAAAGTGTAAAACAAGGTGTTTCACTGCATCTGCGCTTCATTTGCAAAATATTTCCTCCAAAATTAAAAGACAAGAGGAGGCTCACCCCTCAGGAGGTCTGGGAGAGAGGGTGGCGATACGGACAAGCATGTCGATGCAGTTGCAAAGATCGGTCTCTGCAACGGCGGCACTGTGTCGGTCGTCGACGAGGTACATCTGTACCAGCTGCATGGCGAACATGACGGCCATGTAGTTAAGACCGCTGTCCATCAGCTGCATCACGTGAACATCATACTGCGGCAGGTTGACCAGGTGTGAGCGGATCAGGCAGTCCACCACGTCCAGGTTGTAGCGCAGCTCATCCCGGCTCTCCATCAGGCACCTGCAACAGGCACATCACTTAGTCCACACTTGTCTGCAGACCAGCACCTTGACTGCCACTCAACAGCACCAGTGAACGTGAAGCGTGGTAAAGGTGGCGCACAGCAGAATGCAAGGATGGGGGAAATGGCAGTGCCCAGGAAAAACCTGCCTGCTAATGGCAATGTCCGACACATCCCATGTGTGAAAATCCTCCTTTAGCAGCACCTGCCGCTATCTCTTGAAGGAGGTCGGAAGTGCAGTTTTCCTCATTTGCAGGTGTCGTGAGTTGCATCATGTCTGCGAGCTTAGGAGCAGCACTGGGCTGCTTGGCTGGTATCAATCACACATGCTGGGAGGTTGACTCCAGATACGTGATGCCTGACAAAAGGCGTGAATGACCTTGCTACTTTATTCTTTGGTGCCCCCATGTGTAGGGGTAAGCTAGTTGATATCGGAAGCTAGTCTTCCTAGGTTCGAACCTCGCTCAAGGTGATGTGATACCACAAGAAGAGGCGGAATCATGTAATTATACTCAATACACATCATGCAACAAGTTAAATATTTTCATTGGCAGTGGAATGTACAGGCTGCAAAATAATTTGATCCACATCTATATACAACAAAGGTATTGGCAAACTATTTACACGTGTTTCTAGAAACAAGAACCAAACTGTGAGTATCTGTGACTGTCTACTTTACAAAGTGGTTCTTCACAGAGCTGGGGGAATATACTGACCGCGTGACCTGCTTGTTTGTCCACTGCATGCCGTAGGCGCGGGGGTCTTGGAGTGCCTTGAGTACACGCAGGTGTATGTCCCGGCAGCGAGCCACCAGTTCCTGGTCTCCGGACGATGGTGGCAGCAGATCCATCAGTCCATCCACTGCCTGCAAACAAACAACCATTCATCACCTCAGTACAGACCTTGGTTTCTGGCACTGCGGACCTCCTGTAGGCACACATTAACATAATACTGCAAAACATCTAACAAAAATGACACTGTTACGATCACATTGTTTACATATTACTCCCATGAGCATGAAACTATAAAATAGTCCATTTCAGCAGCCAGCAATTTTGCACATTACACTGCACTGACATAAATGAAAGCACTCTGAAAACTTTTTACTAGAGCTGGACCGGAAATATAATTTGGACTTGGGAAAATTTCAGGTGGGAAAAAATAAATTTCCTTGGGAAACAAGAAGAGATCGGGAATTTGTCGGAATATTAAAAAATTAACAAAATGTACAAATAAACACTTAAGATTAATGTATTATGTCAAGTTATGCAATTCACAAGTTTTGACACTACAACACAAATACTGTAACAGTTTAATTATACTGAAATTTTATACAAATAATTTAAAGCACTTTGTTTTCATGCAGAAAAACCAGTTCCTCTACATGTTCTGATGTAAGCGGCATTCGTTTTGTTTAAACAATGTTTTCGGCAGACGAGAAAACACGCTCACCAGCAGTTTCTGTGGCTGGAATGCAGATATAATGCCTAGCCACTTTGCATATACATATTAGGAAACATGTTGCAACCTTTTTCTTTCTACCATTTTAGAAGATAATCATTTCTTGGGATGGTAGCCATCTTTAAATAACGTTCTGTTTCAGGGACTGTGGTGCTTGGTGTTGCTGAACTTGAAATTGCATCAAAATCACTCCATAAAGAAGAGGATTTTGGTGTAGTTTTACACAATGGAGGTATGACTAAAATATAAATTAAAATTATGCATTAGTTTCTTATAGCACATGTTCCAAGAAGCTAAGACTAGTACCTTTTACCTAATGGCATACACTTTTACACAAAACGGTTCTCAAATATTTTTTCATCAAGAGAAATTAGTTAAGGATAATGTAAGAAAATTAATAAAATACTAAGCATAACTGGTTCAGGTTTGGATGGTTTCATTTGTTTCACTTTCCTCTCTAGTGTGTTCTTTGCTAGAGTCCTTTCTTCAAAAACAACAATCGCAGCCTTAATTAAACCTGGGATCCACCAGTATGGCTGTGTAATAGGGCTCACTTCTTTTGTATAAGGGGAATCTGGTCTTCAGAGCCATAAGTAGATATAAAGTAAATGCTCCTCTAGGTCCTATTTTCCCATGTTCTTCATGTATGTATTCAAGCACGATGTTATAGAAAAAATAATGGGAATGGCCACCGATGCTGATGGTGAACTGTTGCATCATACAGTGGCTGTGGTATTTCCCCATAGCAGTCAATCACATTCTACTCATTCACCATTAGGTTGTCTATATCGAGCTGTGGTAATTGACAAGAGTGTGCACTCTTGTTATCCAACAGTCTCTTTAACATCAAAAACTCTGAATTCCAGTGAGTTGGACAGTCTTATATTAAATTTTTCACATGAAGACCTAGTTTTTCCTGAATTTGATGAAGCTGCTGAGTTGCTCTTGCGCTGTGCTTGTACCGTCCAACAATAGACCGTGACTTTTTTAAAACTTCACTGATATCCCTACTTTGTATTGTGCTGTATTGTGCAAAACTAATTGCAGTGTGCTCCCCAGCTTAATGTTCTGTCCATTATCACTCACAATGTAGAACTCTCAATTCATATTGTAAATTTGCTAGGTTCCATTCATCGAAAAATTTGTGAATATTTTTACAGATTGCTTCGCCGGTGTGTCCTCCAGGAAAGCTGTAGCATCCCAGGCAATCTTCTTCACATTGAAGTCTCTCACAAAATGGCATGTCAATGACATCAAGTCTTCATTACCGGCTGAAGTCCACAAGTCACATGTGAAGGAAAAAGAAGTGACTGTGGCTTTGCTAACTGCATCAGCTAAGTGATCTGAAATAGTTACCTTCTTTTTTCGATATAATTCAAGTATTATCCTCCTTGAAAATGTATTCCTGGACGGAACTGAATAAAGTGGTCGGGCCACTTTGAGTACATCATGAAATTTTTTGTTTTCAATGACACTATAACTGCAACATCCAAGTGAAGCGTTTTTTTTTATCTTGGTTCTGCTGCTTCATTTGGGATGTCAGTTTGCGTGTCCCTGCCTGGTTTCCGTGTTTTTTCCATTTTAACACGTTCACTTTTGAATACAGGATGTTGAGAAATGTGTCTTAGAAGGCCAGATGTACTACCTAAATTTGTTTTCAATACTTTAGAGCAAGCCTTGCATTTTTGTTAAGACATTGTCAGGCATTTTTTTCATAAAAATACTAAATAGGCACTTTGAATATCTCACCACTATCTTTTATATCCATATTGCTTCTAACAAACTACGTAAACAAACTAAGTGTAAATAAACCATTAAAAACAAATATAGAAATAATGTTTAGTACCAAATTAACGTGCATATGTATAGGTTACCACAGTACAAATTGCACAATATTTTTAAGCCCATAAAATTTCATGAATAATTTTTTTTAGTAAACTTCTTGTTTTTTTTTTTTTTTTTTTTTTTGTTTGGACACATGCTAGGTTTGGGGGTTCAATTTATCAGTTTTTGAGACAAGATTTGTTTTAGTGGGTTAAATTTATTATTTTTGTTAAGAGGGTGGTTAGACTTAATTTCCCCTTTACTTCACTATTAGGGACTTCTAAGATTTCTTTCTCTTGGTTGACTGGTTAGATATTTTCTTGATGTGTCAGCTAGGAATTTACTGTTCTCAGTATCGAATCTTCTCGGACAAAGTGAAGCTGCAATTTTGTTCCCTTCTGGTCGTTTCTGCGATGATTTTTAGAAACCTGGTATGTCAGGAATGTAGGCTTCAGCAGATGCCAGCTGAGCCCCGCACATTTTTGCGGACGTGTTGTATTTGTAGAAGTTTCGAGGCGCGTTGTGGTGCCGTGTTTTTACGACGGTGGCTGGCCAGAGTGATGGTTCCGCCAAGGGCGAGAGGAGTGCTTCCTGCTGATAGCAGCTAGACATGGCGTGGTTGTTCAGGGGAAAAGAGAAGGTAGTCACATACCTCCTTTAAGGTCTGGCTGAGACCAGAGGGGAAAAGGCCGCCCGCCGATTGGCTGGAGGCCGAAGCGTGGTGAGAAGACTAAAGCAAAGTCAGTTCGAGAAGGGAGAGAGCAGTGAAGTGAGTGATGTAGTCAGCGACGGTCGTGTGTGCGTGTCTCTCGTGGTATGAAGAATGCCGCAGAGAACTCTCCACGAGTTGTTTCTTTAGTTTTGTTTTTGCTTAAGTTAGTGATTGATCGGGACATTCTTTCCTGAGGCCAGGAAGAATGGCCCCGGTCAATCTTATAAATTTAAGTCCTAGGGTAGGTTTAAGTTTAGAGTGTACGAGAGGCAGTTGATGTGTGTCAGCTCACAGTGGCAAGGCGAGAAGTTTAGCTATCGTCATTTCTGAAGCATTGTATAAGGCGAGATAATTTTCTTGGAGTATTAGATGTTCTTTCAGAGGGAAGTAGTCATTTATTTGTTTGTAAGGAGTCGTCGTTGGTTGGACGAGTCTTTTGTTTTGTTTTCGAGGCGTGCAGGTGGTAAGACTGTAAGTTGTGGGAGTGTTTTGTTCTCTAGTCGCGAGGTAAAGTAGTTGTTATTATTTGTTTTCTTGGAATTATTTATTTATTTTACTTAATTTATAACCTAAGTTATTTAAACATAGAAAAATTTTATGCAAGCTAATACTTGATACTCCTGCCAATCCCTTAAACTTATAGCAAATTTTGGTAAGAGATAATTGGTCCTTGAAAACGAATATAAACATTGTAAGATTAGTCAAGTTGGTAACTATTTTCGTGACTCTCTGTCCACTAACAAGTTCATTTACGATCCTTCGTGCAAACTAAAGGGTTTTATTTTTTTATTTTTTTTTGTAAAAACTTTTAAAGTTATTATTTTCTTTTTGAACTTTTGTAATGACCTGCTGCAATTGACGGAACTTATTTATTTGTGAATTTAGAGTCTTCAGTGATTTTATGTAGTTCACAATAATCAATTTTTTATATTTTTTATTTATTTATTTATTTATAAATCATACAAATACTCATTGAAGCCAAAAGTATATTATTTTCCATTTATTATTGTCACACAGTTTATTTCTTTATAAATAAATGGTACCATTTTATTTTGAAACTTGTGAGTTTCAATCTGATACGAACCTAACTGAATAATTAATCTTATTTATTTCTGAATAACTTTTCAATTTTTGAGATTGAAAATAAGAGATTTCTACATTCTTATTAGGTTTTATTAAGCACATCAAATAATTTAAGGTTTTCATAGAGGGCCATTAATGAAGAATACCAGCTGTCACATCCTAGGTGGTGAATCTTGTAGAACCAACAGAGCCAGTAAACAATCCCTGTACCCCCCCCCCCCCCACACCAACATTTCCTTTATATACCTCTTTGCAGCCAGAGCGGGTGAACCTACCCCCAGGTTCCCACTGAGTTAAGCTGGTGGTGATGTCAGCTATTGACTGAGACTTTGCTCAGGAACATCACTAATAGACTGTTCACGGTAAAGTGAGCACATTTAAAGTCATTAACCCCTAATAAATATAATTTAATGCAGTCTCAGAAGTTAACTATATAGAGTGATGAAATATATACATGTGTTTATTAGTCATATTGCAATGTTTACATTAAAAAGTGGCAGGAAGGTAGAAATTAATTTAAAGGAAAAATTTAGCAGGGCTTAAAAAGTGCTCACTTTACCGTGAATGGCCTATAGTAAGCATAGGGTATTTGTGGGCACCCTGAAGACCTCTATTTTAAGGTGAATCATTGACTATATGCTGTAAGGTGGAGTTTGGTAATTTATAGGAATTTTAGGTGGAACTTTTGCCATTAATGTATGGGTTTATAGTCGACTTTTCCTTGTTTCTTCTACCTCCTTCTCCTATTGACCTTCTTCCCTCTCCACCCCTTATTTTCTCCCCATCCCCTCATTTTCCCCTAGCCTATTTTCTTTTTCCCTTTCCTCCCTACATCACATCAACAGACTATAACCTCCCCGCATCATGTCAACTGGTGTTTGGCACCGTGTGAGGCGCGCTGTGTGAGGAATAGACACTGTGGCTCGTACTAACTCCGAACTATCACATTAAATGCAACGAAAGTAAACTATGTTAATACCAGGTGAGGGGGATCTGGGTCTAAACTAGACAAGAGCAGATGCGGTTAGGTAGCTATAATACTATCTGACCCTAACTAACTCTAATGCTGTTGTCCAGAAGGGACTCGGGCGTCACTACCAGAGTGGTAATGAGTGTTACGGGGCTGAAGCCTTCTTCAGGGGTTGGTAGGCGAAGTTCTGGAAGATGTCTTAAAGATAACGGTAGTCTGTTGAGTAAAGTGCTATGAGCAGCAGGCTCGAGCACGCGAGGTGGTGGAACGAGCTGCTGAGTATCAACTGGTGTTTGGGGGCTGTGTGCTTGCCTATGTGGATGGCCGACTGCAGGCCCTTCGGCTGTCTTCGGGTTGGGAGCTTTTCCCTTGGCGGCAAAGGCTGCTATCTCTCGGGGAAGAATGGAAATGCTGTTTTCCTCGTATGTAGTTTGCATTGCTCCCGCAAGCTTAGGGGGCAGCGCTGGGCTGCTTGGCTGGCTTCTTTCCCACTGGGAAGAGGAAGCGGGGTGGCAGTGCATCTGAGGAAGGTGAAAATGCTCTCTAATGCCGTTTCCGTGGGTTCCCCTTGCCTAGGGGTGTGCTGGTTGGCTCTAGTAGCAAGTCGTCCAGGGTTCAAACCCTGCTTGGGGTGACATGACACATGAAGATGAGAAATGGTGAAGTTATAACATTTTTCAAGGAGTCAGTAAAATAAAATGTTATAAGCAGGAAACAGTATTACACCTGCAGGGACACATCAAGCAAAACAAAATTCTAATGTAAAAATTATTGTTTATAAATAGCCAGTTAAGTTCTTCAGTATTTTCATCTGAATCATTTTATGCAAAAATATTGGTGCTCCGAACTCCATGGACCATAGCATCATCAATTAATGCACAATTACGTGCATTCTGGAGGCTTGCTCACTCATCTACTCTTGGTTATCTTAATAATTTTCAAGACCATCACCTCTAAAATCCTTAATATTTCAAGTATAAACTGTTCTGTATCTGTTTGTAGGCTACTGCATTGTTAATGTGTGTGAAATTTTACCTAAAATAGAAATTGCATTTGAGATGCATCTAAGAACTGAACAAATACTTATGTTGTAAGCAGGAACTGAAAAACATGAGTATTGTTATATGCAGGACATGAAACTATAGGTCTTATAGAGAAATGGTGGAACCATGAAATAATGGTGTTATATGCAGGAAAATGTATATGCGGGAATGTTATAACAGGGTTCTACTGTATTTAATAAATATGTCAATATGCGCCATGCGTCAAAATTAACCACATAATATTCCACTGTGCATTGTTAGATGTAAACGAGCAATACCAGTGGTACTATAGTGCAATGTGCAGAAAAAAAAAAAGAATAAACAGCTTGCATGTATAAATATATGTGGACAGTACTTCTTCGCTGCGTATATTTTAAATATAGTGGAACAGCAATACGATACACATAATACGGAAGATTATGAAACTGTGAGGGTGTTTAGGTTAGGATGAAATCAATACGCTTTTAACAATAATGAAATAGAAATATTTGTCCGGAATGTAGTGTACCACGTTAACTAAATACAGTTAAGTAATTGTGGCAACTGCAGCATAGTATAATGTGTGGAAATGAAACAACAAAAAAGTAAGTAATCAATACCTTGCAAATCTCGATATATGTGAAGACTACTTTCTCACTGTGTATTTCAAACAAATGTGCAAAAAAAAACTCCAGGTAAATAACGAAAACCGATTAATTTTATTTTAACAATATTTTATCAGTAATTTTGGCTTGAGCACTTACATGATCCAACAACTACTACTGGCTCTTCAATATTTTTATGATCTCCGATATTTTGAATTTTAGATAATGGCTGGCAGAAGAAATGTGCTATTGCCATTTTTATGACTCAGAAAGATGAAAAATTGTTTATTACATCAAATTTCCAAAATTTTTAAAATTATTTAGTATTTGCAAATATTTGATTCATATTGATTTGCAATGAAAATGAGACACTTGCACAGCCCTATCTGAAACACTTGAATAGCCGGTATCCATCACTACCTGAAAGTCTCACACATATTTTTAGCATAACTCAGTAGTAAAAAAGTTTCAGAAGCAAAATATGACTGGACTAAGGAATTAATATTATGTGTATGCCATCACATGTCATTATGATCATTAAAGTTATCCAAAAGCGTTAAGTATGGAAGCATTTTAAGCCACCAAATGTTATGACGTTAAATCAAAAAAACACCTAAAGGGATATTCACAAAATCAACTCCATGTGGGTGGTTAATAAGGGCTTTAACCTCAGTGCCCGATTATATAGTGATGTCACACAGTACAAGCAAAATACGAACTGCAACCCAAATATCATCAAGTGGTGCTCATATGTCCCTGGCTAGCTCATAGGAGGGTTCTTCTCTTTACGTTGGGTTCTTTTGTTAAATATTGCGTGGGTAGTGAGCGTTCTGGTCTGATGGACGACTTGGGGATTGTAACCTCTAGATTAAATTTTACTTTGAAAATTCTGCTTGATGCAGTACGTGTATGGGTGATAGTGGTGGCCTCCAAATAGAATGTGATAGCCAGTATCGCCAGGGACCATACTGACAAGGCAATACTTTTGTGGTGGCAAGTCCCCGATGTACAAAGTGGGACGTGTAGGCTTCTGTGTACGCACGAGGTTGGGAGTCACACACGCTGTAATTGGTTGATGCTTTACCTGCTGTTCACGAGGCAGCGGCCCCTTCCTCCTCTTCTCCTCCTGTCTCACTGGGGCGGCTGGCTGTGGAACAGCGGCAGACTCTGGTTGCAGTGGAAGAGGGCACTAGCTGCTTGCACGCTTGTGGCATGTGAGGCAAAATTATATAAGGTTCGGGGAGAGGAAGGGGGTTGTACCCCATTATGTCGATGTTAAGGAGGACTATCAATAAATGTTATGGAGGTACTCTACCTTCTCTAGTAGGTGGTGTAAAAACAAAATAATTACCTTCTTGTGTCACAGGAATTAAATTGTTTTCTCACTTCCTTAATGACTGTTGAGCCGTACCCTCTGTCCACACCATGGGTTTGCGGCATAAGGCCAATTAAAAGAATTGTTGTGAAATCACATAAGACAAAACCGGATATGGTAGCGGCCCTATCGTGCGCTCCTAAGAGGACAACTGGATCCGATGTGATCCGCCGTATAGCTCTAGTCCGGCTATTCACTAGCCAGGACAGAACTATAGAGCTGGGATCACACGTTGATAGTCGAACCCATAAGTGTAATGAGTTCCTAGTGAAGGGCTCCCCCGAAGATAAACCACTACAATATAGTTTGCATTTCCCTGGCCAAACTCGGAATACCGCTAGATTGTCGTGTTATGTGCTGTTTGGCAAGATACACACAGCCGGTGTTATCTTACGTATAACACAAGTTAACTGAATTCAAAATACAACACTCAAAAGGGACAAAATGTTTCTAAACTCTAAATAAACAGGAATCACCAAATAGATTTGGAATGCATTTTACTACGGAACGTATTTATGGAAAAGTAATGTTACACACACGTGGGCTGCACTCTCCTAATTGAAACTAAAACATAGAAAAATAAAATTTATTTTTACTTTTAATTTTGTGGAAGCAAAACATAAAAGGCCAGGTGAAGGAAACCTGGTAAAAGATATTAAAGTATATTATGTTAAGTTAAATTGAATATTTAAATAACTGAAAATTATTTTACATAGTTGCAATCCAAATCATAACCTTAATTAGGCGGGGATGTCCAGAAGAGACACAGGTGTGTATTCAAAGTGGGTGTTTCTCGCTCAACTGGTGAGGAGGCGGTCTGGCTAGTGCCTTAAAGAGTTGTCTGGAAGGGACATGCCGTCTTGACCTACAATACCTGATTCGGACAAAGAGGAAGAGGTATTTAGGACAATGTGGTATGAGCCTCTGGTGTCTGTCGATGACCCTAAAGCTGTTGGCGGACGCGGTGGATGAGGTTGAAGGCCTCGGGTTGGCGGAGGTCCTCCGGGAGGTGCTGGAGGCGGCCAGAGGTTGGTGGCGGTCCTCCGGAGCTTTCGGCATCATCGTCACCCACAGGGGCTACTCGCGGACACCGGCACGTTGAGGGACTCTGCCCTGGTGCTAACACTGTCGCCTCTCGCAGCTAGCTTGTGCAGTAATCACTCTTGAGGCCTAGGCCGGGGTGCCTTTTATAGTCATCTTTCCAGCTTCTAGGTGCTCACAGGGGTGCGGGGAATTAGCCCCACCTTTTGGGGGTGGAGCTTCTGACGTAAAATGCATGAACCATGGATCCTTCTGTGGTGGTGCTTGACACAAGGTGCTGACATGTCCTGCCCTTGTGCTATCATGGAGGCCGCGACTTTCTAGCGGACGACTCGCACCCCCATAGTGGCGCAAAATCCAAATGGTGCACTGTGTGTTTAGCGGGAGAGGCAAAGTAGTAGAAGCGCTTATTCAGAGAGGAGCCTTGACGTGACGACTTGTAGTAGAGTTTTGATGCCCAGTAAAAGCAAAGTACACATAGTTATTTGGTGAGTTGATGTGTCCTGTCTCTATTACTGTTTGTGCTTGTGAGTGACTAGCTCCTTGGAGAGTAGCCATCTGAGATGGGACATAGTCGTTAATTATTGCAGCACTTTCTTTAAACGCTAAATGTATCAAGCGTCAATTGACCCCCGTCCCCTGATGAAGAACCCATCTCTGAGCAGAAAGTCGAAAGTGGTGAAGGTTTACCTGGACCCAATTGCATGAGACTATAAGCTATTTGGTATCTGTCTCGGTAGCTGCTCTGTGCTATGCAAGCAAGCAGGTTGGGAGCATGGCGTGGATAGTGCTATTATCTCCCCTTTCCCTGCTTGTGAACGAGGAGTCTGTTCAGTGTCTGCTGGTCTGAAAGTAGCACTGTCTCTTTCCTTATGCTCACTCCTCCTTTTCCTTTCCCCTAGCATCCCCTTTGCCAAGTTCTCTGCAGCAGGGGTGTGTCTGGATGTAGCTGAGCCTTGGCCTCCCTTCCAGTGTCTGCTGGTCTGAAAGTAGCACTGTCTCTTTCCTTGTGCTCACTCCTCCTTTTCCTTTCCCCTAGCATCCCCTTTGCCAAGTTCTCTGCAGCAGGGGTGTGTCTGGATGTAGCTGAGCCTTGGCCTCCCTTCGTTCTTGTGGCTGGAGGGAGAGGCAGGGGTGAGAGGTAGGAAGGGGAAGGCCAAGGTCACGGCGCATGAAAGAATGAAGCTTTCCAGAGAAGAGAGTTCTGGATGACAACACAGAAGCTTTTGGATATGGCGCAATCCACAGACAGATCTGAACTATCAAGCACAAAAAATGACTGACTACAACCCCAGTTTACACCAGACCATACAAGATGTCCTCAAGGCATAATCACCTTATGGATCAGTTGAACAAAATGAAGCAACAAGGTATCGAGCCTTCTGATTCATGTGTAACTCTCATGTGGTATTGGTGTTCAAGAAAGATGGACAATTAAGTTTCTCTGTAAACTACAAGGCATTGAACGATGTCACACATCTGATAGCCCCACCAGCTATCAAATTATCCCACATGTTGCAGGCCATTGGAAAGGCATTGATTTTCAGTACCATAGTCATGCAGTTGGGGTACTGGCAAATCACAGTGCACCCCGATAGTAGGCGCTACACAGACTTCACCAGTTCAGAGGGTAAAATCTCCAGTTTCCAGTTATGCCCTTGGGCTTAAAAACGCACCTGTCATCTTCCAACGACTCATGTCATCTGAGGTCCTGACAGCGTACATTGGACAGTTCTATTTTGCATAACTCGACAACAATAGTCTACTCAAAAACACAGAAGGAACACCTCAACAACCTTTAGAGGGTATTAGAACGTTTATAACTCCACGGTATGAACGCAAAGCTCTCTTACACCTCCCTTTAGAGAAAGAAGCCTGGTGGTGACGAGGGCCCGACCATTGCGCCGCTTTCTAATCTCTCGAAAACAGCTTCAAGGACAAGCAGCTGCATCGGCCACAAGGGGAGGGACCCCTCATTCTTTAGACAGATGCCTGCCAAAACCACTTTGGCGCAGCTCTATACCAAGAGCACGCCAACGGCAATTCCCTAGTGATCGCCTACGCCAGTACGAGACTCAAGGCCACAGAACAAAGGTATACGATTCTACGGAGTATACTGTATGCCTTTGCCGAATAAACATGCAGCCAGCACCTAGGGGCAACAGAAAATTTTACCATTTTTTATACAAGTGTTCAGTAATTTTCCTATTTATTACATTTGTACACTACCAACGAAATTACATAAAATGCATGACAAAAAGTGAGAAAGGATGAAATGCAAACAAAATCAGTTTATTTTAGAAAATCACAGAGATCAGTTTATTTCCGATACGTAGCGATATCCAATAGGAATAGATGCTCGTTTGCGATATTGCTTCGGCAGTGTACATTCATGATTGTGTAGACTTTCCGATCCTGACTACATAGTGAAACAATTTAATGAATTAGCGTAAAATGACCGAACTGTGTGCTGGCTATGATGCAGGACAGAGACAGAGTGCTATGGAAGGAGAAACTACTTACCTTCTGTATGAGAGAGGTGGCAGAGACAACGTCGCGGTGTCTCCGGGCCAGTGCAAGTGCCTCAAGGAGCGTGTGCAGTCGAGAGACGCAGGTGGAGCTTGGCATGACTCCCTGATTGCCGATTATGCATTGGAGGTACAGCTCCAGGTCTGTCATCAGCTTGTCGTACACGCTGCCTATGTCGTCCGTGCCGTATGTCTGCTGCAACACACCACACCCTCAGCCATAATCTCAAGATCATGACAACCTATAACGAGACCAGTCAACACTTTACATGATGCTGACAGTTAATTTGTCCACTGTACAGTTTTGAAAGATTCTACATCATGTAATACTTTTCGTCAGTCATTCAAAGAGAAATTTTCCGGTCAACAACAATGTTATAAGGGATATATTTTAAACCCAACAAAACTGAAAAACCATAAAACACATTTTTTAGAATTTAAAGTTATGACTGTTTTCTTGTCAGAATGTCATGTTTCATAAAAAGTATTATAAACAAATAAAATTAACTATAAACTGGTACATATTGTCACAGTTTGCTAATGAAGTATAATGCAAACTGCTGAATAAGATACAAATGCAGCCAATTACCTACTTCTGTTCATATTGAATGTCAACTGTCTTGGAGAAATTGACCAAAAATTCCGAACGTCAAAATACAATTTTGAAAATCATTTTGAGAAGAGATTATCATTTTGTAGAATTTTAAAAATAAATTTTCAGCACTTAATAGCATATTTAATAACGAACAATAACAAATTATGTATACCAATTGTTTCCCTATCATTTTTGGTTAGCAGATAACATATTTCCACTAAGAAATTTGCCGTTAGTATACTTGCTTAGTGTAATATCTCATGTTAATGCATTATACAGATGTGTAACTCATTAGTGTATAAGTCAGTTCAGAAAATCTTCAGTCAGAATTAACTGGTAGGGCTCTACAAATAGAAAAAACATATGTAAGCAAAATAAGGAAATGTGGCTTCCTATTCTTTTATTACATCTGAAGTGTAGTATACTATACAGATGTTACTAGCAATTGTATAATTATAATGTATGCAGTCTACTGTGAGGAGGTTTTTGCCACATTACACACACACACATGCATGCACGCGTGCACACACTTGAACACACACAGATATATACACAATGTTTTGTGACTCAACCGACACACTTCGGCAGCATGTTATACGTCATATCCTGTACCGTTGCCTAGCAACTATTCTGCCGTCTAGGCACACCAAAATGAAGCCAAGTACATCCTTATTCCTCAACCAGCAACACAAATGGTGCGGTGGTTGTAGAGCGGGTTCCCTCGGAGGCGCTGCAACATCTTCGACGGGTGCGCCCCTTGAGCGGAAAGGTGTGACCCAGAGCCAACAAAGCACTCCCTCCGACAACACAAATAATGAGGCAGACGGGTGCAAGTTGGTCTAGTGACTTATCCTGTCAAGCAGGGGCATGAGTAGTGGTTATGGTTCTACTGTTCAATACAGTGCATGTACCATATGGGTGGCCGCCATGGTGTGTGATCCAATATACTAATTCCCATGCCCGGAAGAACTCTTAGTCCAACACTAAGCGGCAACTGGTATTGTCAAACCTGGTCTCCTGCTCCACTCTGCAGGACGTAGGTGTTTACTATGGTAATCTGGACAAACTAAAGGGATAATGAGAGCGTAGCTAAGTTAAAATTGTGTTTATTCCTTGAGGAATAAGACACGGTGGCCCGTACTATCTCCTGTCTACCCAGAATTGTAAATTACACTGTCCAGGTGAAGGGGACCTGGTTCTAATTTGACTGGGGGCAGTTTCAACTAGGTAGCTAATGACATCTTTCCCTGACTGTGTACGCATGCCCTGATGGGACTTATGATGTCAACATCCCGAAGGGCACATGGGGGTAGGCGTTGCCAGTGGCAAGTAGCTAAGGGTGGCACACGACTTCTTAAAGACTTCGCAAGGGAGACGGCTTCTGAAGTTCTGCTGTAGGCCGTGGTGAGCTGAAGATACCAAGGCGGTATAATGGTGGCTGATCGGGACTCCGGCAAGTAAGCATGATGGAGCTACCTGTCCAGCTGGTGTGGCTCATAGACAAGACGATAAACACATGAGGTTTCCAGCCTCTGTACTGGCATGCATACTGCTTTTGCTGAAGGCACGCAGACCCGTTGGTGGGGAGTGCTATGCACAGGCATCTTGGGTGGAGTTATGGGCGGTCATTGTTGCCATGCGACATCTCTCGGTTTGCCCTTGTACATCTTTGGCATTGCGGCGGGTGTCCGTTACTGATAATCAATTGTTATCTTCTCGAGGAGAGGCAGTGTGTAGCATGGCTTACTGGCTGGCAGTATTGCTGAAATGTAGAACTCTGATACATCTGTAATAAGCCCTGATCCAAAGAAAATCCTATAAGCACTCTGGTAGTAATTCTATGCTTCCAAACCCTGTTCATTGTTGTTTGTAGAGAAGCATGTAGACGAAGAGAAGTCGTTAATTGAAATGGCCAGTAAGTGTCATGCATATATGTATGTATGTATGTATGTATGTATGTATGTATGTATATGTATATATATATATATATATATATATATATATATATATATATATATATATATATATATATATATATATATATATATATATATATATATATAGACACACATATGCAAGCGTGCGCGCGCACACACACACACACACGGCCTTTTCCCATGAACTGTGAAGGGTTGTAGACTCAAGAACTAACTGTATGTGTGTTTGATGTGTGTGTATGAAGTGCAGAATATAGCTTGACTTATTTCCCTTGAATGAATGCATCATGTCTAACTTTTGTCTTTGATGGCGATATCAAGACATTTTAAATATAAAATATAAATTTTATAAAGAGTCAAAATAAACAGTTAGCTAAAATACATTCACAAATATTTTGTGGTTACTGCTTTCCTATACCAAAGTAAAATTGGACAGGTTTTTTTTTTTTGGTGGTGTCTCATTTTGCCATTTCGTTGGAGATGGATGGGAGTATTGTCTTATTTTAGGATTATAGAGGTGTCTTATTTCTAAGTCAAATTAGTGATATAATTTTCAAGTCCCTTTCTGGCCATCTTAATTTGGGGCAGCTTAAATTTCATGAATTTCATTAACAGTCTTACATTGGAAGGTACCATGAATTGAGGGGAGGAGAAAAAAATACACAGTTGAGGCAATTTTATTCTAGTTGTCATTTTTGGAGTCATGTCATGACTTTTTTTTTTTTTTTTTTTTTTTTTTTTTTTTTTTTTTTTTTAATTTTGCAAATTACAGCCTTTACTGAAAATCGTAGCATATATTTAGCATTTATAGTAACTTGATTTTTTCATGTAGGTATCTCAACCAATAAGCAAAACCCCTCTTCCAGACGAGACCATTTATACATTATACTAACAGTCATACATCACTTGTCTTTATGTGCAACACTGTAAAAAACCAAAGGAGTAATAATACTAATATCTCCCTATCCAACTCAGTACAGCTAGCTTTGAGTAACTAGCCAATCATAGCAACTCTGTCTATGGAGCCCTGCAGGGTGTCGTCAGCTAGGGGAGTGCTCAAGTTATTTGGCCTTACATGATTTTATAACTAATGGAATTTAAGCCAGGTGACTAAGGCCAAATGACAAGTACTCCAGAGTTTCTGTACTGGAATAAATGTAAAATAATGTAACACTTTGAGAAACAATTTTGCAAATAAGAATATGCATCACCAGAGGTCAGTTTTGCTCACTCGACCCTCACCGTCTGTAGGTATCATGATACAACTTAATACAAGGGCAAGTGCCAACCTCAGTGATGTCCTTACCAAATGCTCATGAGGTTAAACGCTCAAATACCAACACACTTGTGGGGGCACGAAACCCAAACATCAGTGTACTGGAACTACACTTGCAAAACTTGGAATGTGTAAAAATGTACAGTTTTTGCTCAATAACATCAACATGAAGCAAATCAAACTGCACTAGATTAAAATACTTACTATCTGTGATTGCCCGGTGCCTGCAAAAGGTGTTATGGTGCTTGTTGATTCATGCTAAAAAAAAACAGAGGAAATTACATACACCACTTATGGTTTTTTTTAAGATTGTACAGCTACCTGAACAATTGTAACACACACTCAACAAAGCTACGGTTAATGCACCAAGGTAGATAAAACCAAACAGTATAACTAGTCACATTAGTTCACCATCCTAACTGAATATTTAAACTGTAATAAAGAAGATGCAGTCTTACAGTAATGGTAACACTGGCAATAATTATACATTTATTATTATTTTTTTATTTTTACAAGAATGTAAATATTGGCGAACAGTCAATGGCTGTAAAATTATGTAAACTAGTATACATTGAGTTACAAAGCCCTAAACCATGGATCCACTTAAAGAGGATTGCTGTTTTGTATTATGCTGATAAATATAAGACAATCATCATCACAACTCAATTTTTAGAGTGTGAATTGAATCTTTTCTAAAATCTAAACATTAGTCTCCTACACCTACTTAATTTTTAGATATTTTAGCCCTTTATTATTCTCTCACTACTGATGTAAGATAATATAAATTTCAAACTCCGTGGTTTCCCTAAGTATACTACATGAAAGGAACAGTGAAAATTATTTTCAGTTGTTTAACATACAAAATGAGATAAAAGGCGCAATAAGTATCAGTTACTACACAGACACTAAAATAATTGAATAAGACAGGCAAAATTTTAAAAGGAAACATATGTACATAAAAAATAGCTTTATTTTAGAGTGAGTGAGTGAAGAGATTTGGGCGGCTCTTAACAGCAAGGTCTTAAAAGCCGATTACAGTGAAGTGAGGTGAGTATGGAGCAGCATTGGAATGAAAGGGAGGGTAGGGGAATCAGGAGAACCCGCCAACCAGATGCATAATTTGGCAGGATTCTTATATTTTAGAGAGGGAGTTTTCTTTATACAATCACAGCAAAGAAATTCTTGTAAGATAGAGCCAAGAAAGTAAATCCACAACTGGGAATTTGCACCATATGTTATAAAAAATTAAAACCCTAAAATATGTTTATCAATGGTAATGTTTTGTCTTATCTTTACAGTATTGCGAATGAGGTTTTGTTTGCCAAAATGAAAATTAATTAAATTATTGAAGTTCATGAAATTGAAATGAAAATGAAAAATTATTTAACAAGAACTCAACAACAATGAAATTTTAAAATTTTAACAAGTTTTTCGAACTCATCAAATATACTGTGGCAAAATACCAAATAAACTCATTTTATAATGACGAAATTAATGCTACAATATTACTCTTTACAATCTTGAAAACCGGAAAATTTAACTCCACAGTTCTAGAAACATTTCAAGTTTATTTTTAAGTGATTATTTTATAAATACATATTACACACAAAGTTACTGACACAAGTAATAAGTCTAGTTTCCTCAACATGGGTGAAATTAATATTTAAATAAGTTCTTAAAAGCTGAGTTGGTAGCTTGTACCAGACGTCTCTTTGAAAGCAATAAAATTAGAACTGAAATCAGAAACATATGCAACATTAGCGAGATAGTTACAAATACACACGTACTTTACCCAGGACTTGAACTCAGAAAACCTTGTACGCTAAGCTAGCGTGCAATACACTGCATTACCAAAGTTGGATTCGGAGCATTAACTTCGGATTTTATCGGTCTATGGGTTTCGAATTGTACGGTTTACTACCCTAAAATAATTAGAGGGCCGTCAATTTCATAATAGGTAACTGAGCCACTTAAAACATGGCTGTCTGGTAGCATTTATGGTGCGCACAGTTTGGTACAAATTACTTGAAATGTTCCAGCGTAACATTAAGTGAAAATTGGTTGTTTGGTCCGAGATATGGAATAAAACCTCAATAATTTTTCTATGGCGATCTTCATAAATGGACGACAAAAGAGTAATGTACTAGCACATTTGATGATTGTATACTGTCAATATAAGAAGTTAAGTTAAAAGGGATTACCTAACTTCCTACACATAGCACACCAAATTAAAATGATTTTATAGCCACCATTCTGAAAAAAAGTGTGTCATACTTAAAAATTACATATATTTATATGGCCTACAACAGTACATCTTTGCCAAATTTTGTAAGAATGGGCTGATTGTTTTCTGAGACATGAGATAAAAACTTTACTCTTTATCCTACAAAATGGTAGAGAAATTAAGCTCTGCCTAGATATATTTGATGGTTGTAATAGGCACTGCCAGTATGCAAACTTAAGTTGGAATTTGTGTCGTCTATAAAATACACTGAGCTAAAATATTTATATAGTTAGCATTTTGAAAATAAGAGACTGACCCACTTAAAACATACCAGTTTACACTACCTGCTGCAGTACATTTGTTTGCTAAATTTGGTAGGAATCTGTAAATTGTTTGCAGAGACGTGACATAAAACATTATTTATTTGCACATCGCTATATTACAAAATGGAAGACAAAAGATGCTCCAAGTAAATATAGTTGATAAATGTAATACCTACTGCCGGTATATAAAGTAAAGTTGGAATTGATTATATGGTTTTGACTATATAGCATTCTAAGCTAAATATAACTATGGCCACCATTTCGAAAATAAGTTTCCGACATGCTTAAAACATACCACTTATCATCATCTGCCTCAGTCCTACTTGTTTGCCAAATGTGATACGAATCAGTCAATTGTTTCCTGATATATGACAAAAAAGCATTATTTATTTGCATGGCATTATCTTACCGAACGACGCGAGAAAATATGCTCCGCATAAATACAGTTGATAGATGTTGACGCGTGTTATTCTCTCGGGTCGAGTGGTTAGAGCGCTGACTGCCTTCCCGAGTCCAGTCTGTATTCCCACCGCGGCTTGTTCTTTGATAATTTGGCCTGGTGGGTCGTGGAAGGTTCAATAGGATGCCACTTGGTGGAGGGGAATCAAACCCCAAAGTGAGTTGAACCGTGAATGTCTCCCGTCCGGGGAGCACACACTTTCTCACTACAAACGCTGCCAAGATGCGGGACGCCAGTAGTCCCGGGATTATGTGCAACGGAAAAAGCAGTTTAATCAATAGTGGAGGTCGGGGGTGAATGATCCAGATGGAGGGGTGGATGTTATACGCAACGGTCTTGCCGGTCGACAGTTAGGGACATAATTCATGAGGGAAGAAGCCACACTGGCCTTGGGAGTAACCTTTGGCGGGAGTCGAACCCCGAAAATCTTTCCCGAAGACAACCGGATGGTGCACACATTTTGGACGCTTTCTTCTCATCCGATTTGGGAGGTGGTACGCTCGGGGGAGGTAGGGGTGTCTCCAGCTGATGATAGATTATGCACTCGGGGTCTGGCCACGCCAACAGGCACCTAAGTAGGCATTAATGAACTCGGACTCATGATCAATAGGAATAAATGGAGAAATAGGCCAAGGTTTGGATTTTGGGTCAGCAGGGGGCGTGTCCTCACACTGGGTTTCTGTCTTGGCTTGTATGATACTTAACCTTTGTTGAGATTACTGCTCTTTAAGTCGGATGCGGCTCTTAATCCCACCTCTCTTACTGGCCATTTAGATTACCCTCCATAATCTACATCACATATTAAAGAACAAGGGAACTACTCCTAAAAGAAGGGTACTCAACAAATTCAAATTTAACGTAATATTTTATTACTACGTTTGTGAAAACAGTGGGGGTCCCGGTTCGATTACACACTTTGGCTAAGTTTGATTAACAATAATTATTTAAATTACGCAGACAAAGGTCAGCCTGTAATAATATATCATAACAAAAAGAAACTCTCTCTTTAATTTGCTTTACGCAATTCACAGTGTAACCTCCGAGGGGTGGTTTTCTAGAAGGGGCATCGCGACGACCTGTTACTGCGGAGTCAAGGAACTGATTGGAGTAAAGGGGCACAGGATGTGGATGTCGTGGATTACCTCTAGAGAGAAGGGGTTGCCCTTGCGGTCTGCTGGTGCAGAATGGACGAGCCTTCACAAGCTGCAGGAGTGGCGGAGCCTTCACAAGCTTCTGGAGGGTTGGAGCTTTCACAAGCTGCTGGGAAGGTTGGAGCCGTTTGCAGGCTGTAGGAGAGGAGAGAGGTCTTGGTCAGACCCTGGTAGTGCTCGCTGACCTATGCGTGGCGAGAGGCGTGCTCATGCCTTCTTATATAGTTGAAAATCCCAGCATCAGTGATCTTCTTGGGGTGCGGGGGTGTCGTAGGCTTTCATTGCAGGGGTTGCTTTATCAGGGGTTGCGGCAAGTGCTGCTCATTTCTTATCTCACTGCGCTGAGGCGATGACAAGTTTACCACCTCATCCCGAGGCTTGGTGGGTGTGACGTCATGGGGTAGCAGAGTTGCTGCGATCCTGTGGTGCCGGTAGAACTTTCTTCTCGGCTATCTTGGGATAGTGGTCCGTCTGGTAAAACAATCTTGACTCAAAAGGGGTGGCGACAGCATGTCGGAATCTGGGCAGGCAGTACAATCCATAATTAAACACGTTAATTATTTTTACGTCCGAGGCTGTCCAACGTGTGGAGTTGATTCTATCGGCACGTGAAAAGTACTCTGCCACTGTTTGTGACTTGCCCCAAGCTCTTGTTGCAATTGATTACATAACTTTGATGATATAGTACTCTAGGCTTAAATAACAATATGGTTGCCATTTTGAAAATAAGTGTCTGTTATTCTTAAAACACATCACTTAACGTTATCTGCATCAGTAATACTTGTTCACCAAATGTGGTAGGAATTGATAAATTGTTTTGTGATATACGACATATCTTTATTTGTATGGCACTATCTTCCAAAATGACGACAAAAGTGGTTATGTATTGGTATATATGATGCTCCTAAGAGATACGTTTAGTACAAAATTAGGTCAAAATTGTTTAAATAGTATGGCAGATTTAAGAAATAAACCTACAAACATTGCATGACCGCTATTTTGAAATTAAGTACCCAATCCAGTTCAATCACTTACATTTACTTGGCCTACCATAGTATTAGTTGACTGCCAAATTGGGTGACAATTGGTTTAATAGTTTGAGATATAATAATTAGAGAGGGGCCATTCGATACTTTGATACCCCTCGATACTGGGTAGTATAGAAAGTATCGAGTATAGCAACGTGCATATCAACACTTTTATTCAATACTTTTTCTAGACACTTGTGGCTTGGATGCTTGGCCCGCCATTTTCCTTATGGTCACCAAGCGGCACTGTTTATTTTGGTTTCAGCACTAGTTTCAGAAATCCAGAGAAGTGTCGTATTTATTTAATGATTCAGCTAATTGTTTTGTATCAATGGCAGACAAACGTGTAGTAAGGATTGCAATAGAACAACAGGTATTTAGGAGTTGCAAATAGGAATTACGAAAAGTAAGTTACTGTGTATTGTAAATAACGTGTTTTGAAATGGTGATTAGAAGATTTTAAATGTACATGGCCTAAAAAAACATAATTTCAACTCGTTTTGCAGTGTGAAAATAACATGTGTATTATATGGAAAACTATTATCTCCAAAAATATTTACGTCCCGAATGTGTTTAAAAGGCCTACTCGAATTACCGTACAAATTACATATTTATCACATTTTCTTTTGGTGAGGTTAGAACTTGACAGGTTGTATAATAATTTGAATGTTTCTTTCATACGAACAAATTTTCGACTCGTCCACTAAAACAATATGTAATAAAATATGATACAAGCTGTGTCCAAATTGACAAATTTAGTTATTTTGTAAATTCGTGATTTGGTAGGTATCAATTCGTACGTTGTCGACAGTCATGTGTTTTTAGCAGTCGTGGCAACACATTATGACATTATATATATATATATATATATATATATATATATATATATATAGAGAGAGAGAGAGGGGGAGAGAGAGGAGAGGGGGGAGAGAGAGAGAGAAGAGAGAGAGAGAGAGAGAGAGAGGAGGGAGGGGAGAGAGAGAGAGGGAGAGAGAGAGGGAGAGAGAGAGGAGAGGAGAGAGAGGGAGAGAGAGAGGAGGAGGAGAGAGAGGGGAGAGAGAGGGAGAGAGGGGAGAGAGAGAGGGGAGAGAGGAGGGAGGAGAGAGGGAGAGAGAGAGGAGAGAGAGAGGAGAGAGAGGGGAGAGAGGAGAGAGAGAGAGAGGAGAGAGAGAGAGAGAGAGAGAGAGAGAGGAGAGAGGGGAGAGAGGGGAGAGAGAGAGAGGGGAGGAGGGGGAGAGAGGGGGAGAGAGGGGGAGAGAGGGGGAGAGAGGGGGAGGAGAGAGGAGGGAGAGAGAGGGAGAGAGGAGAGAGAGAGAGAGAGAGAGAGAGAGAGAGGAGAGAGAGAGAGAGAGAAACATGACTTACTTACTTTTTAAAACATTGCTATTGTATTTTATGTACGGTTACTTGTTTAAAACGTCATTTTACCTACCCATTTGTGCGCAGGTTTAAAAAAAAAAAACATGGCGCTGATGATGTCATTTTGTACTTTTGACAACATCTGCTAGATACAAAATCGGGTCATGTGATCATTTGTCAACAAAATGTGCCAATTCGGACAAGACCACAGTCTCCCAAGAAGAGGTGCAGAAAAATGCAATCTCGTGAAAGACGTTAAAATAAAGTCTCTCCCAACCCCATCCAAGCCACTGGCAATAAAATTAATGGAGGCCCAGCAGTATGACATTGCCATAACAAAAACAAGGTAGGTTGGGATGGTAACCTACATTGATCATAGCATTGTTTACACTCATCGTTTTATTCATAGACAGAGCAGCTGTGGTGCAAGGATACGTTGTGGCCATGCTACGTTTCTAGAACTGTCAAAATTTATGTTCAATATTCTGAGTGCGAGTACTAGGCCTACATATTTATTGTACATGTTTTGTGTGTACACAATCTGTGAAAACGACCCAAGAAAAACAACAAACAGATTAATAAATTTAGTTTGCTTCCGATAGCACAAGAATTGCTATTGTTTTTTATCTGGCAATAAACAATTCCCACATTTCCTCTATCTGATGTAGTACAGAAAAAAATTTAATGCTTGTTTTTCTAAATAAAAAATTATTAAACTCTTAGTTCGAAAATTGACACACCGGATGTGCTTTCCTAGTATCATATAAATATTTAAATTTTCAACACTTGACGGGCCTACTCCTAAGTTATATATATTTCAAATTTGTTTCCATCATCTGTAGTATTATTTTGCGTGATTATTCTTTGATTTTAAACTTTATCACAAATTTGGTCGAGAACAATGTTAATTTAGTTTACATAAATTTGATTGAATTATTGAATTTTTTAAACTCAAAGTATAGAGTATCAAAAGTATCGAGGGTATTGAGCTGAAAACTGTATTCAGTATCAAGTATCGAAAACATGGTATCATCCCACCCTTAATAATAATAATAAATCTTTATTTCTTCAGTAAGTGCTATTTTCTAAAATGGCAGACCAACAACAATATACATCTCATAATTTAATGCTTATACGATGCTCTCGCAGCATTAAAATTTGGTTTAAATTGGTTGAATAGTTCCAGAAATATAACATATCACCCAAAATTATTTAATAGCTGCCATTTTGTAAGTAAGTACCAACTTGACCGAAAACTATAAAAGCCAGGTGTCCTTACTATGTACTACATGTGTACCAAGTTTGGTGAGATTCGGTCCACGCGTAAAAAAATTAAAGAAAAATGCATGCAACGCTCACACACAGAGGAAAGTGATCTCATAAACCTTTCTTTCCTAGGAAAAGTAGGCCAATAATAAAAACTAACAAGTGGATGCCCAAACAAAGATATTTGATTGTAAGTCAACCAACCAAACATTAGATATACAGGATAATTCACAGCACCCATAACACCCCGTTTTCTCGACAACATGACACCAGGAGTTCGTAAAAATTGTGATAACTATACGCTATGTGACTCATCAATTGGTAGTAATTCCATTCCCCCAAAAATACTGGAGGTAGGGATATGGAGGGTGACCTTTGAAATTGCAAATGGGAAAGGGGGTCGTATATGGTATCATTGGATAGATCAATTTAATAAGACAGTTGTTTTCTGATGTGCATCATTTAAGCACAATGAAACTGAACAAGAACTATTTTTATTCTTACAATCAAAAGGAAATCAACTAAACATGTTGTTTCTCTAGCGTACATACCTAGTTTACATACAATTAAAAGGACGTCGGGTGTACTGTAAATACAGGTATGGTGTGAGAGAACTACTGTGAACTGGGAACACTCATTCGCACACATCAAGTGTTTGAAATATCTACCATCCTGTATCAGATACGACTCTGCTCTCCTTACGTTTGCGGTTGTTTGGCGGGACATACAGTATTGCAGCAATGGCGCATGTCCAAAATATTTTGCTTAATTATTCACCTCCACTGTAAGAATCCTCCAAACAAAAGCATCAGCAAAACTGATAGCTGGCAGTATCCCCTATTTGAATCTACTGCTTTAATTTTGCCTGTGGGAAGCCCCAGAACCCATACTGGAGATCAAACCTGAGACCACTACACCCAGAAGACTATTGCTGTACACTGTTGCCAGTAAAATTAATTACACATGTAAATCATGCACCCCTGCTTTGTCACCCAAACAAAACCGGCCTGCCCCTAAGCGAACGTCAGATACCACCTGTAATCACGGAGCTACCTCGCTTCCAACCTTCGCCAAGAGAGCACAGTAAGGGATGACGCCACCCAAACAGAGATGAGCCGGCCCGCCAAGATGCCCGAGCACCCCAGAGGAAACAGAAGGAAGGTTCCATTCAGTATTTAGGGTCAGACAGGCCCCCAGAACGCCAGTTGACGTCGAGTTGTCATCTCATGGGTTTCTTCTGCTTTGGCAAACCAGCAGCTCACCATACCACTGCTGTGCTAGCGGTCTCTGCCTCAACCAGAACTTCTACCAGCGAAGCTTGCTTCAACCCACATACACCCACTCCACTTTGGAGTGATTACGCAGTCCATTCGGACTACAATAGAGAACAGTAGGGTTTGAGTCATTCTACGACTGTTAGATTAGTTGCTCTAGACGTGTATTTTGCCTAACAAGTCCCCTTCACATGTTATTAGTGTAACATCTGCCGGTTGCTTAGTAATCACGAAAGCTTAGGAGTTAGTACGGGTTACAGTGTTGATTCTACTCAGAATAAATTAATTCAAGTCTACGTACCGCATTCCGATTCCAAGGGTAATTTGTAACTCTCAACCCTCTTGTAAACGCCATTATCCAAGGGGGAGGTAGGTGACCACGTCGTGTTAAACTGTTTCTGACAATAGAGTAGGACTGCGGGCTCTTTTAACTAAGCAGTATGTACATCGCAAAACACCACACGAATCACCAGCCACCCATACTGTGGACTTAGTGCGCAAAGGCACTTGGCGCACACATTTGGTAGAGCCCTCTAATAGGTACACTCTGTGAGGAAGCAACTGGACGACCCGTAACCCACTCAATCCACCAAGTGAAATTCGCTAGTTGCAGTGCCTGGCCTGATGAGGTGTGACCCGGTAGCCTATAAGAGGCTCACGACGAAACTTTAGCACCACCACAAGGCAGCTAACCCGCTCCATCCACCATGCAAGATTCTCCAGTTGGAGCACTAGGATTGTGGCGGAGTGATGTTATTGCATCTGGGTACTCTAGCCAGAAAATTCTGTCGCATATCCCTTACTTGCTGTGATGACTGATAGAACCTACCCCATGCCATTCAACTAACGAGAAGGGAGTAAGTGGGCCAATAAGAAGGCAGGTCCGGCTCCTACAGCCAAGCAAACCATCATAGTTGTTCTTCAGCCTTTCTTTCACTTGGGATCATGCACAAACCACCCACAAACTGCAGGAGACTCATTACTCAGCCTCCCCTATCCATTCATTCGAACAACCCCAGAAGTCAGGGGGGGACACATCATCCAGTCGTCGTCTGCCTTTGGCTCTGACTGCCCATGGACCTAGGCCTCACCAGCACCATTCATTGAGTGACACTGCTCATCGCCATCACCTGGAGCACATCATCCCCAGGACCAGCCAGCTGCAGACGCATACCAGCCGCCCCGGCTACAGCAGCATGCCAACGGACAGTCTCAGTTCCAGTCTACAGGTGGTAAACCAGCATCCACTGCTACCCACGCCACCTTAGACACCTACCTAGCTTGCTGCTGCCCGACCAACCTTACTCTGTACTCCGGCTGCTTACGAGCCAGGGCAAACACACAGTAAACAGCCCGTTAAACTATCCTGGGTTCTCTACCTGAACCCGCTCAAAAACCTGTATCCTGACCATCATGCGTTAAGACAATAAACAGACAAAAATCTAACTTCGCTGTCATTTTCAGCTTGCAGTTATTCTCTACCTGCTCCCGCTATCTCCTGCTTTGTCCAGAGAACCTCTAACATTCTTGGAGGAGTAGTCACGAGCAGAAACCTCTGTTCCAACCTAACCTTCTGGGAGAACCATCTCTTTGTGGTGCTTGGATCTATGGAGACATCCCGCCTTCCTTAGTAACACGAGAGCGGTCACCTCCATCCTGCTGCTGAAATCTTGTGTCAAGTGCTCGAGTCTGTTGGCGACATCCTGCCCTGCCAACACACTTGCTGGAGACCAGAAGTCAGGTCTACATTCTCCAAGCCAATTATAGTCTATTTCATATAAGTGGAGTAAAATCTGACAGACAATGTGACCAACCTACACATTATGTAAAGAGTAAATTGTTCTCATTTGTAAAGTATCATATCAGTTGATGAACTGCTGTGGGATACACACTGTAGAGTTGGCAATTTTTATTATGGCTTTGGAAGAAAATAGTTCTCAGAACTATAAGTTCTACTTTACGGTTTGAATTATGTTTTTAAAGCAATATTAGATTCTTTTTGGCTTTAATGAAAGTACTTTAAAGACATGCTTAGTAATTATGACAGAGTATGTTGAGACATACGTACAATAAACATTTCAAGCCAATAGCTAGCCATGTATATGTTTCAAGTTTCCAGCCCAGTGAACACCATTGTGCGTGTGCTTTTTACTCATAGTATTTATACGAGTATATTATTGGTGTTGTCAGAATATTTTATCGGTACTTAAATTTTTTTTTTTTGCATTTTCTTAAAGCATAGTTGGTTGTACGTACCGCTGTGGTGCGTTTTCTGGAGTGAAATGTAATATTGATAGACATGTGTTTACTACTTCGTAAAACTGCTCGTTTCGACATATTCCTTAACCGCCGACAATGAGGCGACAAAAATAAAATATATGTATCTTAAAAATTAAAGTTTGTTGGTTTCAAGAAACGTGCAGTGTTGATTTTACTGAATGATAATGCAAATAAATGATTTAATGACATTGATAAACAAACGTAATTTAACTTCCTAGGATTACCATAGAGTTCTAGAGACTGTCTATTCATTGCAGTTGAAATTTTCCACTGCTCCGTCAAAACAATATGCAACCCAAAATGCCACACACTCATAATAACATCAAAACAAGGCCGTCTTACAAAAAAAGTTATACTAAATCTCTCCACGCCTTACCATTTTCTTTTTTCCTTAGAAATATAATAAACAGAACCCCAACAAAGTTAACTTGGCAGTTAGAAAAATAAAACAGGTTTTACAAACAGTAAGAATGTGTGTTTTGTAAATAATGTATTTGTAAACCATTACTTTAATTACTGAAATGCACATGGCCTGAAAAAATATCACTTTGAACACTTTTGTAGTTTTGTGAATAATATTGATTTGTCTATATCGTAAATTCAACTAATGTAAGGTTAACTTTGGTCAAAGTGTGTGTATAATGCTGCATCAAACACGAGGAAAAAGAAAAATACAAGTGTGCATTGAACTCAAACATTTGTTTACAAATGTCTTTTTTTTCAGTGACAAAACAGCTGCAGTGGAAGAATACATCGTGGCTGTGCAACTTTTCCAGAACTGTCAAAATTTACCCCACTAAATGGCATGTTGTTGGCGCGCGATTTACTATGACGGAGTGACATGCCGGCAGCTAGGCGCTACGACAAACTGTGAGCGTGTTAGCATGGTGTGGCATGGCGGGAACGCGCCTAGTGAGTTTGTGTGACGTTCTGCTAGAAGAGTCGGCAAACAGAGAACGGGACGGGACAGTTGTATATTTTTACAAGTTTATATGCCGTGAAAATGGATATCGAGAATCTAATTGAGTGTGTTAGGAAACTTATGTACCTCTATGACTTGGGTCATAAGGAATACAAGAATACTGGTCTAAAATGAAGGTCCTAGCTGATATCCTGGCTGTAACAGTGGCCCTAATATGTGCGGTGGTTGATGTGCGATCAGCAATGGCTACTCGTCTGATGTGGCGGTCCAGCATGTGCACCATTGCTGTTGGACCACCGGCATCACAAATTATGCACAACAGACACTTCACGTCTTATGTGTTGGGCAATTCTACGGAAGGTTCATCCAGCACCCCTCAGGTCCACAATACATCATTCAAAGAGCATTAATTGCAAGAAGTTTGGTAGTGTATGCCATTGTGGCATGTCTACACTGCTTATTACACACAGGGGACATGGCATGGTTGTTGAGCGGTTAGCCTGCTCGCCTCCCACCAAGGCGATCCGGGTTCAATCCCTGGCCGGGTCACTCCGGATCTTCGCACGTGGGAATCGTGCCTGACGATGCCATTGGTCAGCGGGTTTTCTTGGTGATCTCCCATTTCCCCACCCTTTCATTGTGGTGCTGCTCCATTCTCACCACAATGACCCTCATCCGCTCTCAAGATCTCAATGTAAGAGCAGTCCAAATGTCTTCATACATTCTTATTATACACAGGCAGATGCTTGAAACAACAGACTACTCTTTCACCGAGTCAACTACAGTTGTATTAGGCTCAGCGGTGTTATGCCTAGTACGTGGTCTCTATTCTGTCCACAGCACAGCAGTGTCAATATGGGATGTTCACAGTAAAATGAGCACTTTGGAAAGTCCTGCTTAAAATATACTTGTATGCATGTTGCATATTCTTCCGCCTTATGAAAGATTAACATTGTCATGGGCCTCATCACTTTATTCATGCGCCGGTCAAGTTAAACTCTGATATTATTAGAAAAGTAAATATTTTACAAATCTGCTCATTTTTCACTTCGAAACATTAAAGAAAAACAGAAAGCAAAAGAAATAATTAGGTAATCAGAAATGGTTTCCTAACACTCTTTGTTCAACATTAAGATATGGAACTAATTCCCAGCAATCGTTACCAACTTTACTGGGCGCATGTCACTCAGTGCGCCCGTTAAAATATACGCAGGTAGGAGCAGTGATTTTTTCTAAGGTTGATTTTAAAAGTGCCTACTTTATCGTGAACAGCCTTTAATTGCATGTACTGACATATATCAGTGCCCCATGTGCATATGGAGGTACTACAAAACTGCTTTAGTGGTGCGTAATTTTTTTTCCACCAGTATATTTCATGCAAACACTTTCTCTTTCCACGTTTTCTAAAAAATGCAAATAACAGCAGCAGTTCTTCAATGCCTGACTCACTCAGCACTGGCACCTATACGCATGTCTACAGCGCCATGACGCTGGGCGGGATCCTGGCGTGGCATGCCCATCAACGTGCAACGTGACGCGCTTCTCACAGTATGACAATCACGCCATGCTACCGACACACCAGCGATGAGCCTGACGTCTCGCTCGCTGTGTGGCGAGGCCTTAACATGAAATGGACTATACATACCCCTACTTCTCAGGCAATGCCTACCCTTACAGAACACCCACCATCCTTTTCTCTATACTATTACCCCTTATGGCACGTCACACGGCTGAAAAAGATAAAGCAGCCAAAGAAGTGCTAGCCCTAGTTAGATGCTTGGAGATTAGTGAACAGTTATCCAGCAGAGTCTACTCTTGGAAGAGAGAGGAGACTGCTCGGCAGAGGGAACCACCACCAGCTCTATAGAAAGAAACCAAAGCTTGCTTTGGCACATGCTTTGTGCCATTTCACCACTGCTTCCCACACCACCGACGAAGCCAGTAGTTCCAAGTCGGTCTTCAGTTACAGATAAGGTGACCAGACGCATTAACTTGGTACCTAGCGCATCTCATCATGAGTACCAACTAGGTTTACTCTCACTAGTGCACAGTGATGAAGTTGACAAAACTTGCCAGCTCCACCCGTAGTAGAGATGTCATAGCGTTGATGACGCTTGCTTCCCAGCCGTCTGGGGGGAGCAAAGCACTGTCACTGGCCAACACTACAAACACCCACTAGATAGAGCATCATACAAACTAATTTAGATCCCTCTGGGTTCAATACAAAGAGGTTCCCATGAATTTGTCACTGTCCTTAAAATTACAAATGTTACATGATATACATCAAACCCTGTTAAGAATTTCCCACCTTGTGTGTATGCACATATGTACTTTGACCCTTTTAAGAAGTTTTCCTGGTTAATGAGCATTTTTATTTCAGCCCCTTAAAAAATATCTTAACAGAGTTTTACTGTATTATTAATCACTTCAAAAAGGTAAACATCCATCAAGATGTCTTTTGCATTACATTAAAAACATAGTATATACCCCGTATTTACTCGTCTATAGCACGCACTCGTGTATAGCGCACACTATGATTTTTAGAACAAGTTCCAGGGAAAAATTTTTTAAAATAAAATTGCAACAAAAATTTTCGGCGCCCGCACTATTAGTAAGTATAGAACAAATGATTCTTTTTTACATTAACGTGTGGTGATTGTGATATGTTTGGAAAATACTTAATGAAATAACTTGGGTTCAAAAAGGCGAAATAAAAATATTTTCCAGAACAGTCTTGCTCTTACTACGCACTGTTTCCAACTTAGTTTTTCTTTTTTTCCCTTCTCCATTTGCCATGCTAGAATGTCTCACTACCCTTTAAAAAAAAAAAAAAAAAAAAAAAAAAAAAAACTTCCTTCTCGCCCCCCCCCAACCCATACTCGAACATGGCTCACTAGCCTCTGCCATGGAAACAAAGAGGGAGGCAGAATTATAGACCGGCAACCATCTGGGTGTTATTACAAGGGGGCAGGAGGGGCATAAACACATGGCAGCTCTGGTGGTGTGACAGCATGCCATTAGTTGCAGCTTGCAGGGGGGGGGAGGGGTTGTTCGACCTACACATAACTGAAGGGTTGGGGGGGAGGTAGAGGGAGGGAGGGAGGGAGGGAGGGAGGGAGGGAGGGAGGGAGGGAGGGAGGGAGAGAGGGAGAGAGAGAGAGAGAGAAGAGAGAGAGCAGACAGCTCCGCCTCTTCCCTCAACATCCCCCTTCCCTCAACATCCCCCGCACAATTCTGTGTATAGCGCGCACCCCACAAATTTAGGCAAAAAGGGGCGCGCTATACACAAGTAAATACAACACTTGTGTATAATCTGCACCATGATTCTATCCTTAATGAAAAACTGCATCAACAATTGCGGTGGTGTGTTAAGTATTTTTTTGTTTCTATATTTATATATATCTCAGTCTGCTAAGGCAGAAACATTGCTGTGACCATACAGTAATGCAACAGTAATATCAAGGCCATTAGACGAATGCCAGTGCCTGCTGCCTAGCGTAGGCTGCTTCCTTATCTCCCTCTCTCTTTCATGCAGTGGTGCTGGAATGTGAAACTCCACTCCTCACAAAAAAGTGGCGTTATATCACCGGACATAGGCATGGTCTGTTACATCAATGAATACACGTGCTTTTAAAGTTCTGAAGATAGTCCTGTGTAGAGCTGTTCCTATGGCAATAGTAGTGTCTGCTTGTGCCATAGATAATATTTACAAAAACACATTCAGCCAACTTCCAACACACAAACTTCTGACATGGTAACATCCGTACACAAGTACACAGATATACATTTAGAACTGTCAAAAAAGTCCACTTGTTCTTGTAACACACTTTAATTAAAGCATGGAGTGTATCCCAGACTCTATCACAGAAAATATAACAGAACTACCACTGCCAGTTTGGATATAGTTGCTCCATGCAGGTGGTTGCCTGCTGTCTTTGTTTTTGTGTAGTAGAATGCCACCCTCCCGCTGTTCCTTAGGGTGGGGCGGGCTGGCTGACGAACAATATCCTGGAGACTGGGAGTGGTGGAAATCGATAACAGGGGAGAGGCAAATGCCAAATGTTTCAACAGCTGCGTGATGAAGGTAAAAGAAAAGCAGCAATGTAATTATTTTTGGGACCTGCTTGCGAATGGCATTCGCGAAACTTCCCAGTCAAATAGCACCAATTCACCCCCTGTGCTGAATACTTTGTTTTAGCAAATGTGGACAAGGCCTGTGTAGCCACTTTTTTTAAACCCTTTTTGGAGAAATCTTAATAGTTATCTTATTTTGGCAGATATATTACCTTAATGTTACAATTAATTGTAATTTATGATGCCTACATTGACTTTAGCATAGTGACATTGCACTGTTGCTTTTATTTTGATAACTTAGAAGAATAGGCTTAGGACGTCGTCTTCCTACCTGCATGTGTGTGTTGGTGTGTGTGTGATGATGTGTGTGTATGTTTCCCTCTAAAAACTTTTGCACCCGTACACAGAATTCGAACCAACTCGTAAACTTATAGCACACAGTAATGCAACCTGATTTCCACAGTTTTCAACCATGCCAAATGCTTATTTTCAAAATGGCGAACTTTCTATTTTATTTATTTTGGATGGTACCGCATATCTCTGGAACTATTCAACTAATTAAAACCAATTTAGTATGTTGACCATTCAAAATATCAGATTAAATTCAGACACGCTCGTCTTGCCAATGCGCTATTTTGGAAGATAGCAGTACTTGGAAAAATAAAGATTTTGCATAAAATCTCAGGAACTAAGTAACAGATTCCAATGAAAACTGGCATACAAATAGATCTATGGCACTTTTCAGTAATAATTTATTTTCCTGACTTAAAAAACAGACATCACATTCATTGGAGTCAATACACTATATTTACTATAGTGAAATTACACAAACTTTTTAAAATATATACAGTAGTTTCAAAAAACAAAATTTTGATACACACTCAATAAAATAACTGAGTTGTTACACTAATGTATGAAAGAGCCAATAAAGTACCTTGGTTTTTATTACACTTATTTTAGTCTAATTATATTATTTAGACATATTGAAATTATATGTTATTATACCCACATTAATTAATTTTTTTTGGAGTAGTAATTTTCAAAACATGGTGTGACGCACAGTGCGACTTTGCGGTCTCTGCACAAGTATCATGTTTCTCTATGAATTTTGTGCTTGGTGCAAACAACACATTTTCGGGTGGGAAATTTTTTTACTCCTTTTGCTTCAATGGCTGTGGGAAAATGCCTCTGTGATAAGCACATCAGAGTGTCTTCTTCTGACCTCCTTCCTCCTCCAGACTTTCTTATCTGTATTTCTCCAGAATGTCTCTGATGAGTGTAAGATGGAATGTTGCAAGAGGCAATGTTTTACCAGTAACATTTTTGTGAAGAGCATGGGCATTCAGAACTGCAAGATCCAATACACGAAAGAAAAGTTTTTTATATCATTTCACAGTTTTCCTCACTGATTCTATACAACTTATAACCATGTCAGTTTTGTCAACACATCCCAAGCTAATGTTGTAGTCCAGAACACATGTGGGTTTCATTATTTTACATCCACTCTTCCTGTCAATGTTTTCACTTTCTTTCTTATCTGCATTGTGGCAGGTGCTGAGCATCCATACTTCCCATTTATCGCACCACTTCATTGCAAGTAACTCACCCAATGACTTGAAAGAAATCTCTCCTTTCTTCAGTTTGTTGTCTATTTTCGGCATATTTTTCCTATTTTTACGTACTATGCCACATGCATTTGTTATGCGATTATGAAGCCAATGAAAAAGTTTTGGCCTGGAACACCAGTTGTCTACAAATACCACGTGACCTTTGTCCAAGTATGGTTTCAATAAAGTAGCCACAATATCACCAGACTTTCCCAGACCTGCCTCGTCAATGTGTCTATTTGCACCAGTGTACACAACGAAATCAAGTACATATCCAGTCAGTCACACAAAACAAAAGTTTTTATTCCCAACCAACTTTGTTTTGAAGGCACATATTGTTTGAAAATCAAACAGCCTTTGAAGTGGAGCAGGCTCTCGTCAATGCACAGTTATTGGTAAGGCACAAATGAAATACGAAAAGCATTTCGAATTCTATCGACAACAGTCCGAATTTTGAATAGACAATCACGACCTTGATCCACACTGTTTTCACAGAAATGCAACATTCACAGTAAAAGTAAAAATCTGTCTCGTGACATTATCTCTCCAAACAATGGTGTTCCCGAAAGAGCATCCTTTGACCAGTATTGACTTAGCTTCAGTTTCTTCACACGTGCCATTAGTGAACACACTGCCAGAAAACAAAACAATTCCTCACAATTTGTGTCTGTCCATTGCTTCACGGGAATGGGACTGCAAAATCTAGGGTGCATTTTCAATGACATTCTTGTAGTATCTGTTACATTCACTTGCTACAAAGGTCATCAATGATACATCAAAGAAGACTAGAAAGAAGTCTATGATAGGACTGTTAATATTTACATTTTCTTTACATCCTGCATTTGTATCATCATATGGATGAATAATGGGAGTCAAATTATTCGAAGACCACTAAAATATATCACACTTCCTTTTTGTACCATGATTTTCATTTCTTTCTTCATTGCTGCTATCTTCCTCCGATTCAGACGTAGTTGGCTGAAGAAAGTTTTCTTTGTTGTGTGGAGTGTACTCTACATCTGAATCATTCGTAAACACATTTTCTTCGCTGTCACTCCTTGTGAGAATCATCTCCAGTGCTTCTTGGTTTGTCAGATAGCAGTCTCTCTTCATTTTTGTAGTTACAAATAAATGACATATAAGCACAAAGAGTGTTAGAAAAAAAGACCAAGACTTTAGAGCGTAATAACACTATCTAAAACGTCCACAGTTGGCAGCAAAACATAAAACACTACGTAACTGACAGGCTGTCCCACATTTTGCCATACAGCTCTTTTCCTTCCTTTCTCCACCCCTAGTAAAATAAACCCCCATCCCTGTTTATCTTATCTCTGTAAGTGGCCCCTGTTCATCTTATCTCTCTAAGTGGTCCAGCAGGGGGCCAGGGCAGCAGGCGGCAGACAGCTGGCCTTTCTCACGGCCTGGCATTTATCACCCCCCATGTCACTCTCTATGTCTGAATAGGAACTACAGTGTCTGCTAACACACTCCATCTTGAGATTGTTTGAAACAAGAACTACAGTATTTCAATGTAAATAGGACCCTTTAAGACACACTTATCTGAGGCTAAAGAATGTTGGACTTTATCAGGCCACAGGTGGGTATTAACAGTGGGGTGAGATATCTCGTCCTTTGCATGAAAGACATGCTGAGTTGAGGACGACATCTCGTCCACAGCACACACAGCTCCTACATTTAAGGGCGAGATATCTCGTCCATAGCAGCGAAAGGGTTAAATAACCTTGGAGCGAGCTCTACACTCTGTTTGTCCATAAGGGACCGAACAAGTCTCAGTGCGTTGCTGGTGATGCCGCTGGTTCATCCTTCGGCATAACGTTGGGGAGGATCTTCAGCTCCACGAGGAAGCGGTTAAATACTTGGAGAGGTGTGAGCCTCGGCACCAATAGCTGGAGAGGTGAGAACTCAGGAGAGGAGTCAGAAGAATAGATTGAGAACTGAAGAAGCACTAACGATCCAGAGGTCGGGATACATCTCCTTTTATACTCCTTAGCCATCCCTTACTTCACTGGCATAAGGCATCTTCAGAGGGGGTTAGCAGGTGCAAGCCCAGCGCCAGATTCTTGGTGCGAGCAGCGTAGAGGAGAGCAGTGGAATCTAGGCATCATACTTGTTGCTACATCCCACGGCGCACTGCTGTACTTGCCTCGGGCCTCTTGCATGGTCCCAGTGGCTCATCGGGATATTCATTGGTATGTCTGTCCCCGCCCGGTAGATACAACAATCTTTTACGAGGCGGCGGTAACTCAACTCTGTAGACAACTGCCAGGGATGCAGTTGCACTGATGAGTAGCAGTCATTTATTAGTACCGAAATTGTGAAAGACGTCATGCGTCAAAACATAGTTATTAGGTATACCATAAAATTAGAGCTACTGCTGAAATTGTCACAGAGGCAATTTGCCAATGGAAATACTGTGCACTAGTTCGGTGGCTTGTGTGAAGAGGCAGCATGGCATGAGATACATACTGCCCTTATCACTTCCGTACATCTTGGCCCCGCAAAATACATCTTAGTATGAAGCATACTTACCTACAAATGTACCGTCTGTGTTTTGTGTGCTCCATTTTATTAAAAGTGTTTTCTATTCCATAAAAAAGATGCTGTGAGAGTGCATGCCAGTGCTTGCCTTGCCACTGGCAACCAGCCAATACATCAAGTGTGCATCAACGACTAACGTTCTGTCTGAACTACCTATCATCGATGCAGTATAGGTGGCCTTATTTTTGAGAAAATATGCAAGTGACATGTACGTAAATAGTGCAAAAACTAATATTCTTCAACTTGTGCAACGTTAAAACACTGTTTTCAAAAGGAAAAGAAGACATTTGCAAACCAATAACAAGTTGATCAAGAAATTTTCTTTTAAAGTTGAATAATTTCCAATTATGTAATTCAAAGTACAAAATTTCGCCACAGAGCATTTTAATTATTGAGGTTTTACTGTATTAAAAAAAACTTTAAATGTGGATGGCTTGTCCACTCAGCTGGGCGGCACGCTGACCTACCAGCCTGAAAGCTACTGTTTTACTCCACCCCTGAAAAAGTTTTTTTCTATCAGCATCACACTGCTTACTCATACATTGGCAGGAGGAAAAAGTCCCATGTGAATCACTTAAACCAGACAAAGCATTAGTGTTATTGAAAGAAACTTATCCACACTTTTTTCCTTGGTACACCATAACTATTATGAGTGGCAGCAAGTTATAAGGGGCGGCCATTATACCCATGTGCATACAGTACACATTTACATTTATAGTCAAAACATGATTTTAAATTAAAATTTTTACACTGAACTCCACTTAGATTCAACTCGAGTTTCATACATCTTAACTTGGATCTGTAAAAGTCAAACTTATCCGTCAATACAATATTATTGGGTGGTAAAGCCTTTCACTAATAGCACTAGACAATTAGCAGAGACAATGAATAAAAAGATCACTACTTTTCTTTTGCAAAATTAACTTTTATTTTCTTTCCACGATTTTAATTTTATGAGCTGGTCACAAGGATTTGAGGTGAGGAGGTAGGAAATGGAACTGAGGGCCTTCTTCAGCACATCGGAAAAAATGGTCCTGGAAACAGAGAACGTGAAACAGTGAGGTGAAAGGCAAACGACTGTCAATACAAAACCACGACACACAAAGCAGATGTAGGCCACACTGCTAAATGCTATTGACCTGCCTGCTGGCTTCCATTATTTTTTTTTAACTTTTAGATTCCTTATGAATATGGACATGGAATTTTCACGAAACCTATTGTATAGCCTATTGTATAATTTCTGTAGTAGCTATTTTCGTGAATTTATTAGAAAAATTAATTGGCAGGATATTTATACATATGCTATTTCATAATATCTAAAGAAAGAAATATTTAATTTTGCTACAGTTCCTTTATAATTCTGGCCACCCCAAAAGATGTACAATTGTAAACATAGCACTATGACGACGCTACATTCAAAATTCTTCCTGGTAATTGAGTGGGATTGTATCTTTGTGGTTACATGTGTTCTTAGAGGTAAATATTAATTAACTGTAATTTAACGACTAATATATTTGACTTTCATATTTTATTACATTATGCATTATTTCTACAGTTGCCAAGAGTAGTATTATTAGTGTAAAAGAAATAGTAATATTTAATGTATTTATACACCCGAAAGTTTAGCTCATGTATTCACAGTATTTACGATTATATTCCTGTTCTGTGGTAGTTACAGGTATGAAGGGTCCGTGGTTTCATGCCTATGGCCACAGTGCTAGTACTGAGAACAGTAATAAGAGTTTATTTACTATCTATTGTACCAAATACAGCGTATTCAGAACACCTTGTTACATTTACAAACCAAGTGTTATCAGGCATAGTATGGTGATGAGATGTATATTCAGTTATTTAAAAAGATTGACTTGTACTGCACCACGAAAAAAAAAGATGAAATAGTTTTAACACTGGGTGCAGGTTAGCAATTTTTTTTATATAGTAGATCCCTGCTTCTTTGACAATACAAACATTTGGCTGCAAACCAAATCTCACCAGTACCAGCATACTACAAACTTGACCGCAGCAAAATTGACCTGCCATCCCGGAAGTTTATTTTGTATATTGTGGTATTGAACTGAAAATATGCTGCCCCTGAATATTAGCCACACCATTAATTACCATCATGGAAAAGTAAAAAGTTTAACGCAAATGTTTGGAAAGAAAGAAGAAGAAGAAAAACAACCACCACCATCACAACAACTTTATCACTCAAAGATTTCCTTTCTTTTTTTTGTCTGCAAACAAATCCCATAGAGTGATCAAAAGAATGTCAACTTCTTTGCTTTCCACCATAGACAAAGAAGGTTATCACAAAAGAATGTGGCATCCTTTTCTGTACACCCCCTCCCTGATGCATTGATTTCCCACTGTCCTGTTGTCAGGCTGGTGTAGGGAACAATTGATCACATGAGCAGTTGGAAAATGGGAAATAGTGTGAAAAGAGGCTGCCCACTGCCCAATTATGTTACTCTTAATCTGTATGCAGGAAGAAAGAAGAAGAAAAACCCACACACACAAAAGAATCAGTAAAAAAATTGTGGCAGTGGTGTTTTGAAATGAGTACACCGCAGTGCACCTGAATGTTAGCCTGATCTGTGCTGCACGACACATGTCAAAAAGGGATTCTGTCCTTCACCCACCCTCTCCCACTCACCCTTCTGCTACCCTCTCCTACGCCTCGCTACAGTCATGAACTGCTTATCTCTCGTGGCGACTGGCGACAGCAACGGTCCACTATTGAATGCATAGCACCCCTATCTTAGCCACAAGAACTGTGCTGCATTGTTATGTTTCAAAAATGATAATTGTAAATGCATTTGTACATTTTATTTACACATGTGTGCCATTTTAGTACTGCACTGTTTCAAAAACTAATGTATGTATTGACGCATGATGAATTTCGCACATTGGGCATGTCCGCTCTACTCTTCGACTCTGCTGAGCAAGCAGCTCACAACGGGGCCTGTCAACACTCCTAAACAATACAAGGACACATGCCTACAGGACAAACTAATGTACATCATGCAGGCCTATAAACAAATGGTCGGAAAAATTGCACTGTTCGCCGAATCTCCAAAACGTCACGCTGTCACCCTACCCACGACGTGGGATTTTACTGTTGGCTGAGATATCGCTTCCCTCCAGGACAGCCCAGCTAGTGCTTCTGCTGGCTGCTGGAGGGCAGCACCCTTTCTACTCCAGCAGCATCCAGCGTCCACATAAGGGACGATAAAAATGTCAATGCCACTTGCTGAGGCGATAAGAAAATGAAAGGCACCCTTTCAGAGTCGGAATAAACAGCCTCTGAGGAGAGAGGATAGCCGCCTTCCCACCCCTCAGAGAGCCAAGACCCTTGGAGAATTAGTAAATAAGGAGGAGCCATCCCTTGGCTCAGGACAGTCACTGTGCCCTCCAACTTCCAAAGGCTGAGAGCAACATTACGGGGAAGTGGTAGCCAACCCTTCTCTTCAAGCCTGCAAAGGCAGGAATTTCTTTCTAAAGGGTGCTAATTACTAGACCACTCGTGCAAACACCACAAGAAGTCCATAACATCTCCAGGGTAAGTGGTCTGCCTCCCTTCTCGCCCAGCTTGTGAAGGGCAGAAATTATCTAAAAGGGTACTGACCATTAGACCTCTCCGTGACCACGCTTCAGAAGATGGTTCCTGGGATTCTACTCTACAACCGCCAGCAACCACCCCTAGGACGCTGCCACAGCTGAGGCCGGCGTCACCCAGAGGCTATCGAAGACGCCCCTCCTTCCCCGACTCTTACCTGGTAGATTGTCCAGCACTTCTCGTGGTAGCAGATCACGCCAACGTCCCTTCGGGACCTCTAGAATCAATTTTAATTACACGAATGGTAATTTTACCTAGGTTCCTTCAGAATGCACCCTAAATAGGCTAGGCTCTAATAATGATGTCAGAAAAATTTTTATATTCTGATCACACCTAGCTTCCCCGCAGGCCGCCCTCTCCTGCAGTAATGATAGCTACCACATATAATTAATTACAGTAAAATCGTGTTGTAGCGAGCACGGCAACTGTGAGAACACGGGTATAACGAGGTCCTTTTGAGGAACCGCCAAAAAATCACAAAAATATTCCATGAAAAATTGTAATTTTACGAGTTGAAACATGTGTGGCGAGATCGTGTGAAGCAGGTTTGCGTGGGACTCGTGACCGTGTGAAGAGTACTTTTGTTATCTGTCTGCCATAACTCCATTCCCTCACCCCGCCTCCTTGTTTCCTGAAGTACCTTGTGCCGCTCTCATGTGTCACATTCTTCCGCCGTGCCTTCTAATCGCCCTCTCTTTCAAACCAAGCGCATTGTTCTATAAATCGAATACAGCCCTTTCTACCTTGAACCCGTTTTCATGAATAAGTTCTGCTTTTCCGTAGTCGTTCATGGTCATTGTGCTGTCAACTGTGTTTGGTTTCAAACAACTTGGCGTACGTGGATTGAACGTTATTGTTAAATGAAAACAAATTCCATAGTCGAATACAGCTACATATTAACAGATTTTCGCCTCTTTTTTCCATATTGTGGCATACCAATTAAAGATAGGGACACAACTACTACTACATTTTATTGCTGTACTATACCGAACTTCTTTTTAATCCATTTTAATAAAGTTTTGTTGAATATTTTCTGGTTTTGAGTAAGTCTCGCACAATGCAGGTTTTGTTAGTTGAAAACGTCTAATTTTCCAATGACTACCATATTTACTGGCATAATTCTCGCACTGCCACAATTCACGCACCCGAATTTTATAGTATATTGAATTTAGGGAAAAAATGTTCCTTTCCTATTTCACGCAGCATGTTTATCTCACAAGGCATGTAATGCTAACGTGCCCGTGCTGTGTTTGACTGCGCCAGGTCGCTGACACTTCAAGGTCACTGGTCCCGTTATCAATTTCTGGCTGCCACGCCACGCTGCGAACATATAAACAAAATTAGTCATGGAGTTTAACGAGCATGTCATGTTTTCCCACTACCAGGCCGCTGTTACAATGTGAACCGGACCTGTAATGACGGCAGTGGCGGGCAGCGGGTGGCCGGCAGAGGCCAGTGGCAGGCCACCACCCGCCAGAATAATCGTGCAGCAACTGACAGCGGCAAGCCGCAGTGTCCGGCAGCGCTGTAAGGATCTAGGTGCTCACCCAGCTACATGCACACTGCAATGTTTTCGCTGCTAGCCCTAGCACACGAGTGATTTAATTTTGAATATGTATATCAATATCTATTATCAATAAATAAAGTGCTGTGTTTTTTAAAAAACGTATCCCCGCAGTTGGCGAGGGACTACTTACAGTAGACCCCATTTTAATATTTACATGCATGTGTCTTGGCGATTTCTTGCATAATCCACGCAACCTAATTTTTGGTACTAAAATACTGTAAAAAAGATGTGAGAATTATGCGTGCAGACCTGTGACGGAGGAGTTATCACTTGCAAGGCAGTGCTTCAGCGACCGAGTAAGCAATAGCGGGAAATGCTGCACAGGCCGGGCAACTCACTACGGGACAATGCTGCGTAGGCCAAGGAACTGATTGCAGGTTGAGCGTCTATACTTACGTGGTATGGTCAGATTTACCGTTCACTTTCATGCAATCAGTTATCATACAACAGGATATTTTTATGTTATGGTGGTTCGAACACAATTTAAAAGCAATTTTAGGGTAATTTTTAAGTAGTAGGCCCTACTGGGGACAAAATCGTTTCTAATTCACCCACAACGAGGACACTCTTATAGCGAGGATCGAACCTGGAACAGTGACATCTCACTATAACGGGACTCTACCTACTGTAGTAGAAGTTAGCGAAGCATCACCTTGCTTTCTTTACGTATTAGTAAAATACATTTATTTACCAGAAACTTGTGTCATTTCAGTATAATTTGTATCACCTTTTGTGACTCTCTTTACTTATTTTGTGATTGTGTAACCTCTCATTTAACGTTCAATAATTAACTGACTCACGGGAAAACCTGGTATCCAGGTGAATAAACTTGACAGCAGTAAACACACACGTTAAAAGAGGCAAACCAAGCTCTGCCGGTCAGTAGACCTTTGAATGCGCACAGAGCACTAGCAACCTTCGAAGAAATTTGACCAGCCCTGGTACTCAGTTCGACTTACAGCTAGCAAAGGCCGGAGTTGGACTCACAGCACTCAGGCCTGATTGCCCTCTTGTGGGTTGCTCACCCAAGGTTCAGTAATCTGCACCACTCTTAGTTCCGTCCCAGCTTGCAAAGGCTGGACGCTGTGAACGAAGAGTGTAACCACTGCAATCTGGAAGTACGCCGGTTAGGACAGCAAAGAAATACCAGTTTTTCTTTCCCGTTATCGCTAAGAGAACCGATCAGGTCGGGTACTAGACTCTTCTCCCAGTTTGCAAAGGCCGGAATTGAACTCGTAGCACTCCGAGTTGACTGACCTTTAGCAGGTATTGCTTCCGGAACATCAGTCATCCCTACAACCCACCTTTCAAGTCCAAGCTTGTGAAGGCCAGACTTGGGAACACAGCTAATTCATTGTGTTCTGGAAATAATTTCTATGACAGCTAGCTTTATTCAATTCAACAGTCCTCAACTGAGTTTCAATGCCTAACAAACGGAAAAGCAGTTTGAGCAAACAATGTAGAAAGGCCCTGCAGGCCACTGTCAAGATGGCTATTAACTCAAAAATTAGTGAAAACCCCCACTACTACCATTGACACTTTGCAAGCAAACCCTGACCCAGTACCGCTATTTGGCCCACAAGTACGAGTCGCCCCTGTTAAACACATTGGAATTGAGGCTATACGTCAGGGAGGAGAAACTCTGCTAGGGTTAGATTGGCAGTGGCATAGGTTTGAACTACCTGAAACAAGCCTCCCAATCGCACCTACAAAACATATCACTTCCCGCCCTGTCAAGCAAGCAGCTGCACCCCAGCCTACGTGCAGAGTGAGTACTGCGGCTGGAAAGATCGTCCAGCACCAGCTAACAAAACGCCGAAGGATTGTCTCGATAATCCAATACTTCGTCCCTACACGTCAGCCAACCAGGCCGACCCTCTATAAGGGCCGGGCAACACAAGAACGTAAGGACCCTGTCTAGTTCCCTCCCCTATGCTCCCAGTGAAGCTTGCTTCACAATAGTCGGCTGCTCTAACGATAAGCAAAACTAGTCTCCTACAGAAAGATTTTCAAATTATGTTTACCCTGGGGTTTAACACCTCTCCTCGCTTGCTAGTCACTAAACTTAAGAAATCTAAAACATAACTTTTTCCAACGTGGGAAAACCCCTTACCCAGCCTGGAAATTTCTCTTTTTATATTTTTCATTTGAACTAGTGACTCAGGTTAATCACAAGGGGAGTTGCCTCTCGACCTACGATCAGTCAAAGAGGTTCTGCAACAGTATGTACATGAGGTGTGTAATTCTGCTGCGAACTGTGCCACAGTATGTGCCAGTGCCATAAATGTTAATGGATGTTGTGCTGTCTACTAAGTGTACGCACAGTGAGTGTGCACCACTGTCTTTAATTTATGGTTTTAGTGACACAAAAAGTTGAATAAATAAAATGTTCTGAGGTATAACGTTATTTGGTAGACGTCTGTCTACTGAAATAAATTAATATTTCTGTAACAAATTGTTAGATTTTTCTGCAATAAGTTACTATAAATGAACTTGACGCATGACGTACCAGGAATAAATACTCACTATACTGTCTTCGCAGATGACGTCCCAGTATTTCTGGCTAGACGCTGAGCCAGGCGCTTCTATGTGTATAGGGGTTTAGTACTGTTTGGGTGCAGGCGCCTCCCTATTGTACAAAACAAGACCTTGTGGCTATGCCGCAGGGCACAAAATCAGGTGTGGGCAATACAATATGGCGTATAGGTGCCACTACTGCCTTGCCTTGGATATACTTGGGCGACGATGTTTAGGAGCAGTACTTGAGTAAGGTGTGACTGATACTAGAGTAGTGTGGCGATAAGCTGAGAACTGAGGCTTTGGCGGAGGTGTGGGATGCAAGACAGCTGCAACTAGGTAAGCAACTATTGGTGTTGGTGGATGGTCAGATTGATTCAGATACTCGGCGACTCACCAAGTGTACTCCGATGCACTGGTCTTCCCTGGCGGGTTGAAGAGATATCCTGGTACCGGAACTTCCACTGGGTCTTGCAGATGGCATAATGCTTGCACCTGAGCTTGAGGTGTTAAGCTAGCTATCTGTTTAACCAGGGAAAGCTGATACTCGTGCGTTCTACCAGATGCTGAGAGTATCTAGCACATCTTCTCTTTAAGAACTTTCGTCTGAGAGTAGGGTATTGGGAAATGGACTTTACCCTACTGCTTACTGCACCACATCTGCAGACTTCTTGTGCCTTTTACGTGTGGCAGAGATTGCGGTACACGAGGGAAGCCAGACCTAACTTTGTCCAAAAACATACATGGGTGTATGGCCTTGTCACAGTATTTCCAACCTAGGGGACGGCAGACTCTCCTGGCAAAGTGATTGGAGCAGAGGCCTGTGAACACCACACTGACAAGCTGTTTACAGGACGGTGTACCCGTGTGGCTTCTGCTTTCCTTCAATCCCAAGAGGTTGATGGGAAGGGCGGCCTAGACTAGTGAGAGTGAGAGAGTGTGTGTGTGTGTGTGTGAAAACAGTATTTGACTAGTTTGAGTGAAATTCCCCAGGATCACCTGAAAACCTGATACGTGAGGGTAACTAAGGAAGGGTGCTAAGTCTACAGGAAAAGTACTCAAATTAAAAGCTGACCCACATTTTATTCCGGTATAGGAAATAAACACGCAGTGAATACACTCTAGCTCCTGGTCAACGGCGTGAATATCAGCCAGAAAGATACAAGCACAAGTAAGGATGGCCGGTACAGGCGACTGGCGTATAACCAAGGGAATGCCGTGTATGATGCTGGAAGTCTAAGCAACAAACTCTTACATTGTTGTTCGTAACTGATGTATAAAACGAAGTAATATAAATGCTGACATGTAGCAGGGTAAATGAAGCAAGTACGAGACAGGATTCAACCTTGAAAATTACTTTCGCTTAAGTATTGTGAATAGCCTATTGAGCCCGAGCAACGGGTGCTGGAAACTATGTAGAAGGGTCGATTCCTGAGCGGCGAGTGCTAGGATGAGCCGAGGTTAATCTGGTCAGGATCTGAGCACCAAGTGCACTAGAAACTAAGACTGCTGAGATAATCTGGTCACTTCCCAAGTGAAGGGCGCTGGGAATGAAGACTGCTCTGGAGACGTGGGCTGTCTTCGCTTTTATACTAATTTTGGGCCACTGCCCGCTGCTGATTGGCTCATGCCACTAGGACGAGGGGTGGTTGTAGAGCACGACCTCTATGATGTCACCGGCCGGCTGGAAGAGAATGCACAACAATAGACAAGCGATAATTACTACCATAGCTATCTAGTGGGGAGTAAAAGAACCAGTTGCCTTAAAGCATTGTTACAGTAAGGGTGAATAAAACAATCTGCGAGGCAGACAGTACAATATCACATATTAACAAGACAAATTTAACTTCCAACTCCACAACAAACTGACTTAGGAATGGAGCGGAAGTCGTTAAAATCTGCATTGTTGAAAAGACATCGTGTGTCCAACTTTACGCTTAAAATGAAATGGCGCCCAATATATCCTCTCTTTCTTTTTGTGGCAAGCGGAAGATTGTACATACAGTTTTGGGATGTAATTTTATTCATAGGATGACTTAGTGACATTTTGACGCATGAAGCGTATTATACAATTTCTTTTTGCTGCAACTCCGTATATATCTTCACGTGCCCCAGAAGTGATGCACACCCTGAATGGTAGCCACCCAGGCCAGCATTCTATCTCCATAGATAAGGCGGTTGCCTGGGGAGCAGAATCCACCTCAATAAACAGACTAATATAAATAGCCTGCCTAACAAAACTCAGTGAGAAGAGAAACCAGCTGAACACACCAGCGAAACTGCCCCTAAGCTCGCGCAGCTGGTACTACACGCACACGAGGAAGACCCTGCTTCCAGCCGCCCCCGAGAGATGGCAGCCAGTGCAGCTCCACCTACAAAGGGAGGAGCTATCATGCCAACGGAACCAGAAACACCCTTAGCCCAGGAGAATAAAGGGCCCTGTACTACCGCAAAATGGCAGTTGATACCAGCAGCTTGTCTAAGAAACAGTCGTGTTAAGGCTCTCTGCTCTGTATACTCTCCTCCACCTCGTGAGCAAACAACCAGTGATCACCAGTGACCAATGCTGCACTTCTTCAAGCACATGCTGCAGCCCCGAAGAGACATTGTTACCCCCCACACTTGACACTTGCCGTCGACCTACACCTCGTACTTTACCCTTAAGTATCTTCAGAACAACACAGCTTCAGTTGGAGGTAACGTTATTCCGATGGCTACGTAATTTGATAGTCTACAGGCTCCTTCACATGTCTTTTGCTTTTACCTCCCGTAAGATAAACAGTGCATTGATTTACAGCACAAAAGTACGGCTAACATTGTTCTATTCTGGACGGAATAAATACGTTACTAATCTAACCGCCATCTGTTCCTTCTCGTGTGAACTGTGCGTAGTTCTTCATGGTGTCACCCTGCAAAGTAGAGGCAGGGAACCTCAGTTAGATATCTAGTTTGCTGAATCTAGAGGAGGATTGAAGCCTGTCCCCTAAAAAGGACTTTATGTATGTCACCCAAAACACTTCCTATTAGAAGACCACCCATACTGTGGACTAGGGACCCCAAAAAATGGTGAATCACAAAATACACCAAATACCACAAAAGTGGATATTATTTCCCAGTTTTAGCAAAACCTACCTTTATTTATTAATTTTTTTTTACAAAACACAAAATTTTCCTTGAAAAAGATGTTAACACGAATATTTACATTCTTCAGATATGGCAAATAATTGTTTACATTCTATTGTGTGTCAACAATTGATTGCATGACTGCAATCAATTGCATGTTAATAATAGAATGTACTGCCAACATGGCAAATGTGTGCATCTACTTTTCCGTTCTTCGAAGTATTCTTTGAAATTATTTTTGTGCTGGGATGCCAAAAATAGCTTTTTTTTTTATTGCGAGCACGTCATGAAACATGACGGTTTCTAAATTTTTGACATCAAGAATAAAATAATGATGTGCAAGTTCTGTAACATGCATGCCGACTAAGTTGTGAAAAAGTACTTGGCTGTTCTAGTTTTTGAGGTTAGGTGAATTAGGTGGAAACATGAAACATGCCACTTACACCATTATATTATAAACGACTACAGCTAATCCACGTGCTTTTACCAACTACAGGAACCAACTACCATTTGTCTAACAGCAAGTGTTCTCGCCAGAGACATGGAAGATATTTGGTCTCTGTAACTGTTCCTGAACTGCCCTTCCTCATCTACTAAGAGTGTTTACACACGTGAAGGAGCAAACCAAATACGACGTATTACGAATGCGTAGAGAGTGGGTTCAACGCAAACGTACACTGGAATCACAGTAACAAAGATATTTAAAGCGGCTACGCAACGCGCCAGCATCCCTGACGCACCCGGCAGACAGACTGTCACCACACCGCCAAAGGCTATACCACGAGCACGAGAGGGTAATTCTCCCACCTCGCACACTCTAGGCAGACATCACAGGGATAGGTCGCACCGCCCACTCCGGGCTCGTCGCGCACTCCAGAGGAATAGTATATAAGAAAGTGCATGGCCGAGGTCGGGAGTTATCATCTCCAGTAACTTGCCTCAACGCTTCTTGTGCTGGGGCTCTCTAATGACCACTAGGCCCTCACAATCCTCTCCAAAAACTTCCAGTTCTCCAGTGCTGCAGCCACCAACCACCAGAGGCTTCTACCACCTCTTGGCATTGTCACCAGAAGATTCTTCTACCTGAAGATATCGAACATGACTTAACACTTAAGTTGCTTATACCTCCTGGTTCTTCAGCTACACTACTTGCTGGTATTGGCTCCTCAGTTAAGGTTAGGGCCTCTTCTAGGCAAACCCAGTTAGTGTAGTTGCGACAGTAAACTTAATTATCTCCCTTGAATCTAAGTAGCCTAGGAGCGGGTAACCTTCACCCGTTAATGCGTAGGTTAAGTACTTCTGCAACACAGACTTTTGGTAGCACGTACAAGTCCCCTAAGTATTTATTGTTGAATAAATATTTAATCTTAAACGTATACACTAGTTCTTTGTTGTAATAATATGGCCTATCTATTACCAGTATTCAACTGATAAGTGACAAGCAAGCGACAGTGTTTAACCTAGAGTAGAACGTCTTCAGGGGTCTGTCAGTTGTACACACACATCTTTCAACAGCCATTCATTCTGTTCACCATGGTGTTCAGAAAGGTAGAGCCCTAACGACTAGGAGACACCCCACAGAGGCAGGAGAGTCAACTCCAGTTGTATCACTGACCGGAGCGCCTAGCCAAGGTGCTGGCAGAGATAGCTGCGGTGCATTGGAGAGCCTACGTTTGTGGTTACACCCGGCAGTGGCAGGGAATGTTGATTGCTTGTCACATACAGGAAATCTGATACCCTATTAGCCTATGCCATTCAACAGCAGCCACAGAGCTCAGAGAGCAATTAAGAAGGTAGAGTTAAGTGCTGCCAAGCAGGTCTGTGCGGCAAACTTAGTTAAGTCAGGAGTCGATACTCCTAGGGGCAGGCTCAAGCCACCCATTACGTAGCGAGACCAGCATCTCCTGTTGGTACCTACGTGTTCTACTATAACCCAGTGCAAACTAGCTATGACATTCACCCGGTGGTCCGGGCCCATCAGTGCCAGTGACACCAGGAGGGCCAATCCACACATCGGCAGCTGGACCAGCACAGAGTGATACCACCGCTACCACGCAGACATCTACCACAACCTGACCTCCACCACATCCAGCGGAACCAAGAATTCACATTCTCTACCAACCACACAACAATGCCACCAACAAAGAACACCCCACCAAGCTCTGGTAAGTCTATCTTGCCCCAGCAGACCACTTTTGCTGTGAGACACGTTTCCAGACCTAGTGTGGCGGACTACATACCTAGTAGACAGCCTACCAGGACGACACTAGAATCCAGTAAGAAAGGGAACCGAGTTTCCTTCAATAGTGCGACTGATCTAGCGCGGAATAAAAGTCTCTTGTCATCCAGAACTCAAGCGACACGCATCAGTATGTTTTACAGCTTTGTAAAACTGCTCGTTCCGCCATATTCCTTAATTCCGTCTGCAAAAAAGTGACACAAACATAATTTTCGTATCAAATTTAAGTTCGTTGGTTTTAGAAAATGTGCACAGTGTTGATATTGAATGATTCTGCTAATTAATTATTTAATGATAGTGACGAACAAACGTGATTTCAGTGACATAAACTTGCAAGGATTACCAGAGAAAAAAAATGCTCAAGAGGTAGCAAATTTTACAAACAGTAAGTTTGCATGTTTTGTAAATAATGTATTTGTAAACAGCTACTATATGATGTGCATGTGGTCTGAAAAAGCAGCACTTTCAACACTTAAGTAGCATGTGAATAGAATTTGATTATTTGTATTAACACGTGACCTTCTTGTGTCTTATGGGTTAAGAGGTGATTACACTGATTAACCTCTTTATTCCGACGGAGGAGAGGGGAAACAAAACACAGGGTGAAATGAAAAAGATGAGCTAGCTCCCAGGGAGCTTCACTATCCTCACCCCTAAGCCCCTAAGGCTGTCAAAATGTAGGACGCCAGCAATCCTAGGAATATAAATGAAAAGCAGTCTGTGATCAATCGAGAGTGAGAATGGTGGTGGATGATCTGGCCGAGGTGACTGGATTTATCTGCAGCGGCCTCATCAGCTGGCGTGCAGGAATAAAGTTGGCCGGGGTTAGTTTACCGCTTGGTTTGGGAATGACGTTAGGTGGGAGTCGAACCCGTACTGTTTTCCCGGATTCCAACTTTATGGTGCAAAAGTTAGGTAGATCTTCCGTAGGCGGGTGTTGAACCCGTATCAATTTGCCAGAGGCTAAATTAATAATTCTAGAATTGGCCGGAGGTACAGAGTGATCCAGGGTACGAGTAGGCAGTTCAGTCTCGGATTGTTCAGGAAAAGTATCCTCCTGATCATCGTCTGGTTAGCACCAGCCAACGCTTTAGCGGACTCTAATGGGTCGGTGGTATTATCGTATCATAACAAAGAGGCAGGTGTTCAGGTTTACTGGGTAATAGTTCTATTGGATTTGAATTTAGAACAAGGTTATCTGCAGTGTATTTTCTACCTACGGCGCATCTCTCATGGCGCCTCTGGTGGCCCTTAAGTCCACCGTGTTTGTGATGCATTGAGTTAAAGGCCATCTACCTTTCTGCGGACGTAGCAGTCCTGAGTGTGCTCGACTTTGCAATCGTTTCCAAGGACCTGCCGTAAGATGGGCAGTCAAGGTACTGAGTCGAACGTGCAGCAGTGGCTGCGGGTGCACTGAAAACCCAGAAGAAGTGGTGTGCCCCTCTGGGACTTAAATGTCAATCGCTTCAGGCCCCATCTCCTGTGGAGTCCAGCACACCTCACAACTGTTTACTGCTGTGTCTAATGGATTGCACCAATGAAGTAGAACCAGAATAAAATCACACAGAATATTAATGAATGGGAAACTAGAACTACAATTACGGTAGGCTACACACAAGGTTTCGGTTCACGTAATATTTATTACGCCTTAAAGGAAATATTGCAGAAGACACACTGCTAATTAAATTCAGATTAGTGTTTGGCTAACACAATGTTATTTTAAAAAATATTATTATGTAACAGGCATAGGCAATTCTGGTAAGATAATTAATAACAGAATAAGCAAAAAAAATCTATGTAAATTAATTTACAGCATTTGAGGTTACCAGGGAATTTCTCCAGGGGACGTTAATCACACAACGACCTGCTACCGCGGGAGTTAAAGGAAGTTGACTGTGGTAAAGGGTAGTGGGTACAGGTGGTTGGATTACTGTATGGAGATAGCACTGATATGGGCGGTCACTGGTGCAGATGAACCTTGTTCAAGCTGAAGAGCTGGAGTGCTGGCGGCCTTCCCAAGCTGCCGGCTGGAGAGTGTGCTGCCGTCCCAGGCAGCGGGTTGGAGTTCGAGCCCTGCAGCAGGCTCTGGAGAGGAAGGGGAGTTTTCGCAGACTGGGTTGAGCTCGTAAATCTATGCGGCCGGCAAGCCTGGCATCTCTGCTGGACCACGGTACTGGACCTCTATCTATACTTGAAAAACTCATCGTCAGCGATTCTTCAGGGAGTGGGGGGTAGCGTAGCCTTCCAACACAGGGCAGGTTTATCAGGGCGCAGGAGTGTCGAACATTTATCTCGCAGCTTGGAGGCGATAACACTTTTAAACACTTCTCTCTGAGGCCATCACAAGATCACTGGTGTGCTGCCTTCTCTGGGGTAGATGAACTGCTTCGACGGCTCACCTGTGTTGAAGATTTCCAAAAATTAATTATTCAATTCGTAGGGGTGGCGCTTGCATTTAGGTTTCTGGGTGGGCAGTTCATATTGTAATTACGTGCTTTAATTACAATTAAGTATTCAGTTGTCAAGGCTACTGGAATCTCCTTGATCGATACGTTTATCTATTTCACCACTGATAACACTTGCCTCTGAGCTCAGGTCGCTTGTAGATGGGGCGCAGTCACCCGTAGAGAGCGCATCTGCGATTCGCAGCATGCGTCAGTCTATATAGAAGATTCGAGTGCGAGGCTAACTGCTGCCAAACTGTGTGTGTGTGTGTGTGTATTGCTGCATCCGTGTGAATACAAACAACGTATATGTCGAGTTTTGTTTTTTGCATAGCAGTAAAATTTTTTGAACTTACAATAATTTAAATGTTATTTCCATACTAGGCATATTTTCCTCTGCTCCATCAAAAAAATATGAAACTCAAAAAGGCAACACACTTATAAGAACATCAAGATAATGCCAACTCATGAAAGACATTGACGCGTGCGGCTTATGCAACTAATCTAACACGATTCTGACTCATCGCCAAGAGTATCTCTTCCAACACTACAGACGTGAGAGACACGCTGCCTACCCTACAGGCAAAAGGAACTTATGAGTGAATCCTCACTTGGAGGATATGTAACCCGGCCGCACGCCGCCCTCCCTATCCCAAGCTGAGAGCCAACAAGCTGAACAGACCTAGGGCAAGGCCGAATGCCACCAACAAGGCACAAAGCAGAAACACTGACCAGAGTTTTCCCATGCCAACCATGGCAGGAGATCACGCCTCCCCTGCACCGGCAGCCTACAAGATATCACTACATAAGTCAGGATGCTACCGAGCTTGAGAGTAATTCTTGTTCTTCTCTTGCGACTTCCCACAGCACTGCTCAGTGCTGGGACCTCTAGAGAACTTCGAAGCATTGAGTATGCCCCCTGCGGCTACTTCACAGTCGACGATCAGTAAACCAGCGAACACGCTCACCAACACGTTACATTCACTTTGTCTCCTCAAGACACCTTTCTTAGACAAGTTTAGAAGTAGTATATCTTTTCTCGTTTAGATATTTCTTTCCTGCTTTTACACTAGAATTAGAACCAGGTCGTCTACACCTGGCCAGCGAAGTAACCTTCAGCACTCAATTGCGTGGTAGGAGGTAGCACGCGTTGCATGTTTATTGAACCATCAATAAATATACTTTAGTTTCCTACCTTACAGCTTTTATTTCTGAGAGTATCTATCTATTTGCCTGCTATACACAGGTTGTTAGGTACACCATTAGCAAGAACCCGGTAATTGATATAAGCGATTTAATTTCAACAGCGGGCACCCCTCGAGGGTCCATCATATTTTCTACACACCCATTAGACAGCCATCTGTTGCTTTCCAACTGCCACAGCACTGTACCAGTGCCGGCGTAGAAGAAAAGAGGAGCCACAACCACTAGCAACACCTTCACCCAGGAGACGCAACAGTCTCAAGTTATTACCTTATTCCACAGAATTGTTAATGCTGGGATATCTGTAGCTCGAGACCTGCCACCCATCTCTGTGTGAACGCACATCCAGTGGCGGCATTGGAGACCCAAACAGCTCCCCGTCTCTGATCAGACCGCACGCATGGGGGATCAGTGTAGACTTAACAGAGCCTGGTGGGCAAGCAAAAAACCGGATTGACACTATAAACTGTGTTTAGTTTCTTCACGTCAAGGTGTACATAGCATACTTAAGCAGAGACTCGATGCCTTACGACCATAGGTACAGCTGTAAATGAAGCAAACGAAATGCAGTGTTCCTTGTCGCCAGACAGTTGACTGCACTTCCTCAACCCACTAGAGCAACAGACGGAATGGGACCCGCGCCGCCCAACTCAGGCACGAGTCATTATCGACTGCTCTGGTAACTATCTTATATGTATCTCTGTGCATATGGATTCATCCCTCGTGCCATCCCATGGTAAAAATTAACTGTTAACTGGCACTGCTACAGGATTCGGCTAGGATAATGTCCGCTTCTGAACAAACGAAGCTCACCTGTAGAATCGCCAGTTCGGTATAGGCCAAGCTCTCTACGTCTGGGTAAATCCCACTACGGCCATGACACCCAAGAAGCAATAGTAAATACGTACTAACCAACACCCCTTCCCACCGTCTATGTAATCTAGACCATCCCGCTTTTGGTCTAGCGGACAAATTCCTCGACCCTATCCGGACACGCGTCAACATAAACTAAAGGCCCCCACCCCCTCGATGATTCCTTTTCCCTCAAAATAAAATAAACAAAATCCCAACAGATAACAAAAATAAAATAGGTTGGAATGCCAAGCTAACTATAATATCCTACATTAATTAATGATGGAAGTTTGCTAACATCAGGCGTGCCTGCCATGACAGGGAGCACGAGGAAAGAGAAAAATGCAAATATACATTGGACTCAAACATTTACTTACAAACTTCTTTTTCTTCAGTAACAAAACAGTTATGGTGGAAGGATACATTGTGGCCGTGCTACTTTTCCATGCCGTTACATGTTGGCGACACCTTGTGCACGTGGCAAATGTCTGTATTTTAAAGTAATTAATTATATTTTACTACAAAGAAAACTTGTAATTTTGAAACACAAGTAAATAAATGAGGCGATTATAATTGATTTCTTCACTGTCTTTAATAATTAATCATTCAAAACCACATCCTCTGATTTTCCCTACAATGAGTTATACTGCACTCTGGCTTGGTGTTTATCTACCCAATACTATACAACAAAAGAAGTCGAATAGGCCCTTAAAGGATATCCGTTTATTCAAAAAAAGTGTGTATTGAAATGAATTAGTATTGTATTTTGGCGTGTGTAGGTTGCATGCGTGTATAAGCCACACCTGAAGATCTTGATGAAAAATATGGATAATTAATAATTCAAGTATAAGCCGCACTGAATATTATTACTGTAAATATTGTTGAGTCACAATTACGTACAAAAATAATTAATTCAGACTAAATTTCTCTCATACAAAACGTTTGTGACAAAAAATTTGAATTATGTTACAATGTTTACAAATATACGTCGTGCCATTACTATTCCATAGATGGTAACGTGACTACATATTTACATTTTACAGAGGCAAGATGAAGGTTTTTTTGTTTATGAACGTGAGTGAACAAATAATGGCTCATGTGGAAAAGTTATATTTCTCTTCCTCTTCTTCCCTTCCTTCCTTCGTTTAAGTTAAAACATTAAAATGTACTGTATAAATGAACCTCAAGCTTAGTAATACAATTCGCTCGATATTCAAACAACTTTTGATAACAAGAGGAGGTCAAGTATATGCTTCTGTGAATATAATTTTATTTGCGAAGATGCTGCCCATTGATTTAAATAAATATTACATTTTAAAATCATGTTGATTTTACGCCAGATACAATTAAACACCAAACTTCAGGGAAAAAAATTACCTTTAGTCCCAAAAGAAAACAACATAGAAATAATAATTCCCCGTTAAAATGATTTGCGTAACACTTTTGGGTGAAAACCATTTGCTTTTTAATACAAGTGGTGATAGGTGCCAACTATTTTGAGTGACGGATAATCTCAATAAAATTTCTATGTTCGCCAGGGGCACTTTACCATATTTACTCATGTATAGCACGTACTCGTGTATAGCATGCACTAGTGTATAGGGCACACCATGATTTCTGCAACAAGTTACAGGAAATTTTTTTTTTGTAAAATTGCACCAAAAATCTGTGGTGCCCAGTTAGTAAGCATGCAACAAATTATTCTTTTTTTTACATTAATGTGTGGTGATTGTGATATATTTGGAAAATACTTTAATTAAATAACTTGGGTGCAAAAAGCCAAAATAAAAAAAAATTCCGGAACCTCATTCTCATACTACTCAACATTTTCAGCTTCGTTTTTCTGTTTTCTCCTTCTCCCCCTCCCCTCCCCCATTTCTAGAACATGGCTGACTAGCCTCTGCCATGGAAACAAAGAGGGATGGTGGGGGCAACATCTGGGTGTAATTACAAGGGGGTGTGGGACAGTAAACAGGATGCCATTAGTTGGAGGAGGGAGAAAGGGGTTTCGACTTATACATCCTTAAAGGGTCTGCTGAGAGAGAAAGAGACAGAAGGGAGAGGAATGACGTAAGAGCTAGAGATGAGACAACAGACAGTCCCATCACTTCCCTCAACATCCTGGGACAATTTATGGCTACCACTCCCCACTTTTTTTTTTATATTTTTTTTTTTATGTATAGTGCCAGAAATTCTTTCCTGTATTTTGGAGAAAAAAAGGGCACGCTATACATCAGTAAAAATGGTATTTGCTCTGCCGCCTGAGTGTGAAGCCTAGCGTACGCTGCAAAGAGAGAAAATGTACTTTTTCTTTTGCTAGACAACTTCCCCTCACAAAGTCATTTAAGTGGAGAAAGGAAGGTGCGTGGCTGAGAGACAGAAAGAGAGCTAAAAGAGAATGCTAATTCGCCATGCTGATTGCTAGATAACCACTTCCTCTCTCATCAGGTGTTTAAGGGGAGGTAGCAAGCCAGACTCGCACTACGCCGCAGACGTGGCAGATGTTTTGGGAAGACAGACAACACGCCTCAGAGCTGTGATAAACGGTGGCATGCATGACTTTTCTCACATCCACTTACTAGACGTTTGTATAAACAACCAACTTAAAAACGATAGTTGTGGGAAATCTGAGGTAATAGGAAGCTAAATGTACTATGATCAACACAACATGCGATAAACAATACAAGCGGGTTATGATAACATTATTTAAACAGGAATTTCATCGCGGTAACAAAAAATTGTTGGTGGATGTGATTTATCAGTACATGTCATAACAGTACTTCGAGAGTCGACTGTATAAAGGAATGCAATGGACAGGAAAGTAAGGCAAACCAAGAAACCCTGATGGCTAGTGGAAAACTCTGCCACATTCACATTGTGCAAGAGGCTGTTTGGTCCATTGGGAAATGAACCCACTTTGCTGAAAAGGAGATGTGTCTTATGACAATGGCTAAAGAGCACAATTTGTGTACTTACGCTGACAGGCTTGGGTATGAAGATGGCAGCGTCGCGCTCGCTGAGGGGCAGGAAACCCGGGATATTGCGGGCAAATTCTTCATAGACTGCCATCTGCTGCGGGGACACCCCACCAACCTTGAGGCGTATCTGCTCGGGCATGCGCTCTGCCTGGTACGTCAGCACCTGCGGGTCACAGTAGCGTCGCCCCTCGTTGCGCGCATGCTTGCGCAGCTCAAACTCCTGAAATGCAAGTAGAGCACCACAAATCATACCTCATCTATGAACACCTGAGAATGCCTGTCCAAACCGTGGAACTTTTTAATTGAATATTCATTAAAACTATTAATTTTAATAAATACATGTGTTTGTGTATATATGGGAGTACCCAACAGTGAATTTGTCTTGCATTTTAATTTTTTTAAATGTATTCACAATGAGTGTGTGAACCATGTATAAAATCTGACATAGCACTTCAAACGAGCATATTTGAAATCAACATTCTGCAATTACGTAAACCAGTATGTGTGAGAACTGCTCCCACAAAATTCTCATTAATACAAAGTTGTTTTCTTTTCTCTTAGCATGAAACAGGGAATTTAATGTTGATTTGCATGTTTCGTACAAAATAATTGTTGATTTGTATTACAATGTAAATCAAGCCCACTGACTGGTAAAAAAAGGAGTCTTTATGGTGATAGGAATGTCTTTATTTTCCAATACCCTGAATCACATAAACAATTAATCAACTTTTTTGTAATTTTTTATAATTCTTACAAACACCTCTTAATACAAAACTAATTATTACGAACTACAAAAATTCACATCCCTTGGGCTTTGTTTTAAGAAGATTTAGATCTGTGTGTGTGCATGTACGTGTAAGCATGCATGTGCCTGTGTGCATGCACATGTATGTGTGTGTACATGGCACATACCAACACACTTGCATAGACACACATACCCACACAGATAGTGGAGGGCACTTACATTGAGGAGGCGCTTGTCAATTTCGGGGATGGCCTTCTCAATGGCGGTCTTCTGTATGAAGGCACAGGCCAGCTCCATGTTCTCCTGAGCCAGTAAACCAGCAGTCTGCTCCACCAGCTCCTTCTGCTGCTGCGTGGGGCCCTAAAACCACAACCGTCCTTCACCAGTCATGCACACTCAAAAATCTGAGCCTTGCCCTCGCACACCTTGTTCAATTTCTGCTTTTAGTTTATTTAACTTGTTTAAGAGGCACTTATTTAGAAACTATAACTACAACTCTCGCACAACATATCAGGGTGTCTAGTGGACCTAAGGAAAAAACACCCATCGATAAATCCCTAATATTACAGAATTATTAATTTCTAGCATGTCCTATCGCATAGGTTCAACAGTCATATATAGTAAAATGGACTTGTATTTTAAATAAAAAAAAACATGTAGAATTGATTAATAACTGAATCACCTATGGTATTCTGTGAAAACTGTCCAGAAATACAGTTGCTAATAAATTTTGCGTCACTTTTTTTCACGTTTATTAAAAATTCAATTAATCATACTTATTCGGGAGTATGGAAACTGCAGTAGAAACTCACTGCTGCAAACCATTAGGGCCTTCTCTCTTTTATAACCAATTCTTGAGGCACCATAAGAAATTCAGCACAAAAATAAAAGTTAAAATGCTGTGGGAAATCTACCAAAAAATTAGTTTATTGCATTTCTCTTGGCAAGACTGTATTGCAAGCTGGGAACATTTGAAAATAGAAATTGCCATACCCTGCTATTGTCGTTGCTTGCTTGTGAATATCTCCTTTCACTCTCTTCTTGTTACGACTGATTCATGGCTGTTTTAAGATTTGCTGATTATGATTACCTTTTGCCAATTATACTTGACCCACAAAGATTTTATTTCAATTTGGTAATGATCTTGACTTGACTTTGTGAATGACTGTTGGCCTGAACTTTTTTATTTTATAGGGACTTGGGATTTGAAATAAAATGAGTGGAAAGTCAGCTTGCCACTCATTAAAAAGTATCCCCCCCAGTGAAGTTGAAAGAAATGAAACAAAACTAAACAGTGACCAGTACTAACAACAAGCCATCAAAAAAGCCTCCCAGTGCCATAAATTTATTTGAAAGTTAAGTAAATAAATAGCTTCTAGCACAGTTTGTTTTATTTACAACTGGTCCTGTGCTGTAATATTGGCAAATGCAACAGTGAGAGAGGAAATGTAATAGAGATTATCTGCCTTCCTACACTGCGCTGCATAACTGTAACTCTCCTCCTGTTATATGAAACACACCCTTAAGCTATGGGAGCTGTTACAAGGTCCCCTGACATTTTCCTGATATCCAGACAAAAATATTCTCTTTTCCCTGTATACTTTTTTCCTGTAAGGATTGATGCCTTTGCATTATAATATACTTTTTCACCAAAATACTTCTCTGCTGTTACAAAATTGCTCCCTACATAAATTGCAAAGAAAAATGCCTACGAATTTTGTCCACAATAATCTAAATAATTTTATACAATTCTGGTAGCGGTGCATGATTGATGGTAGAACTGTTCAAATATAGCATGCACTCAGTGAATTCCCTGATATTTAGCTAACTTGTTCAAAATTCCCCAACTTTACCCTCATTTCCCTGTCAGTTTTCAAATTCCCTGTTATGTTCCCACAAGTGGTACAATATATGGTATGGTCAAGCCAGTTAGTTCTCAGACATGATTGCTAACTTTATGACACAGTCTTCTACTGTTACTGCAAGTGAGAAACAAAAGGGACCTGTTTTAATTAAACGAGTACTACAATAGAACCGCTCTATACTGACCCCATTTATTAAACCTGTCTTTCTAAAAGACTCGTTTAAGAAACCGTAGAAAAGAGCAAAAAAAGTAAACAAATGTTGAGGGTAATTAGCCAAAAAAAAAATTTTTGCACTTGTTTTGGTTACTACAGTACATACAATTATCTTGGTGAGCACTGTAGTGGACATAATGCGCATCTAAAAATATTTACCACCCTCCTAGGCCACCAGCGCTAGCCAATACCAATTAACTCCAACTCTCCACACACCCTCCGCCACTCCGGTAGCCAATGTTTCCGCATTTGGCTACCATCAAGTGTTTGTCCTTTGTCAAATTGTGCTTGTTTCACACTTTACTTGTCTTTCTAAAACTCCACGAGGCTATCCCAGCCATGGACTGGGGCTTGGTCCCTGGATACAAGAGCGACGGAGGTACAAGTTCCAGTGGGCTGGGTGGCTTGAAACTTGAGGCAGGTTGTATAGGGGGTGAGAGGTTTCTCTTATACTGTCAGGCCTAAAGGCATGGACTCGTCGGGCCTGAGTGGGAGATTTCTTTGGGGGAGTGCTGGGAAATTGAGGGGTGCCAACCTGGAGTCGTAATAAGCGGACCGGGGCAGGGAATGGAGTAGTCTAGATCAGGTTACATTCTCAATCAATGGTCATGCTCCTGTTTTTGCCCACGATGACGTGATGTTGCCCACAGTCGATCACACACTGTTGCGACTGTAATCAAGGTCACCCTAGAAACATGGGGTCTCCCAGATTAGGAGCCACTAAAAAGGGGACCTTGATGATACGACCGTGGCACCATAGGTTTAGGGTTATCTCCCCGGACAAACAAAGGTGGGAGTTGTCCTGGGCCATCCTGGCCGTCTGACTTGTAGGAGCCAAGTAGGCCTTTTGGCGCAGCGTGAGAAATTCGCAGCTAATGAAACTGCAGGCAGCGGATGTGTCGAGCATGGCCACAACTATTGCATCATTGAGACGAACTTGCAATCGGGGTTAGTCCGGGGAAAGATATTCGGTGTTCAACACCTGTATCCTGGCAAAGGCTTCATTAGGACGGGTGTGTCTTGAAGGGGAGCGGGGACACAGGGATGCGTTCTGCGCACGGGTGTCTGCCTTTCCCTCCCTCCTATCCTGCCGGGCAGGGCAAGCTCAGTAGGAGTGCCGTCCTTGACAGTCCCGGCAAGAGGAGGGAGAGATGAAGGGAAGAGGAGGCGGGACGCAACCTTCTGGTGCCTGGAGGGGAGAAAGGGTCCTTTCCGGAGCTCACAGATTTGGGCAATCCGTATCATAGTACCAGTCTTGGCAAAGCCAGCAGTGAGGCAAGGGGGCGGCGGGTAGGGAAGGGTTCGTGTCGTGCCCTGCGGGCAGTCTAAGGAAGGGGCGTGCCAGTGTGTTCTTCCCAGACAGTGGGTGATTGTTCTGTTTGATCTCCCTCACCCTTCTTACCAGTTCCTCTATGGTCTGCAGCTGTGGGGTTAGCAGGAGGTTTCTGAATGACGGTAAGAGGGTACGGGCAATGATCCTAACCCTTTGACCTTCGCTTTGTTCTGGGTAGATTTGTTTGTGTATCCACTCCTTCAGGCAGACGAATAATTCTACTTCTTCGTCGGGTGTCTGGGTTCTCTACTGGAAGTCCGTGATGAAACCCAACAGGACCTCATCTCCTGTGAAATGGGCGGTCAGCTGGGTTTGAAACTGAGGCCACTGCTCAACCAATTCTCTATACTTCTCCCACCATTTCCAGGCTTATTCGTCAAGTTGGTGGCATGCCCTGCCTATGCAGTGTTTTGGCAGTATGAGATGCTCTCTCATCTCTTATTTGCACTCTTGAATGAAGACGTCTGGGTCTTTGTTTAGTTTGTGTCAATTAGTGTATGTACTTGGATTAAAATTCAAACTTGGCACCAACTGTTGCAAATGTTTTTGGTCCTCCAGGCCGGATATGTATTATTCGAGCCACTTAAAGTTTAATCTATAATTACGGTAAACAGTGGATGTGTTTTCGGTACTTCTTTGTGTGCGGAATCGGGCATGGTGTGGTACTGAAACTACTTTGTTTCGTGCCATGCCGGTTATGTATACAAATATCACTGTATTTAATCACAAGACTTCTGTTATACAATAAGTGTCGTATTTATCATTCTCACGACTTGTGATGAACTAGTGTTTTTTGAGGTCAGCCGCACGGTATACCAACCATAACTGCAATTGTTAATGTTTTCACCAGGCCAGCAATTTTTTCGAACCATGACGAGAAATTGTTAAAATGTCTCAACACCAATTGAAGACACGTTTGCGCCTCACGAAGTGTCGTATAAACAGACTTCTGATCTTGGCCGATGAAGTCTACAACAATCCGAGTCGGGCAGGACTTTTCAAGGCTACATGCTGCGATTTGCAGCAAATGAAAACAGACTTTGAGGAAAGCCATATACAGCTTTCTGTTCAAGCATCAGAAACTGTGTCAGTTGCCAAGTCTGAAGCCAGCGATAGGAAGCTCGAGGAGTTTGACGAGGCCTACTATAGAATAGAGGAAGTTTTCAACAAACTTGTTGTGATCAAAGAAGTAGGAAGAAAACAGCAATGTCATCTCGGCCGAGCCTCATCCAATGTCAAGTTACCAAAATTGCAGTTGCCTACATGTAACAGGTTGCTTACAGACTGGCCTACACTTTATGATTTCATCACCTCGCTGGTGCACAACAAGACCTTCGCTGAGGTGGAAAAGAATCAGTATCTCCTTACGTCAGTTTCAGGTGAACCATACAACCATATTAAAGCTCTCCCACTGTCTGACGATAATTATAACCTAGCATGGCAAACATTAACTGACAGGTACCATAATGTTAGAGCAATAGCCACGATGCATTGGGAAAATATAATGCAACTCCCTCGCTTAGCTGCTCTCTCTCCTGACAAATTGCAGGATATGGTAGATATTCTTAAGGAGAACTTGGGTGCCTTGAGAATTTTAAAACTGGCAGTGACTGAACGGAGCTTTGTGTTGTTAAACCTTATGTTACAGAAGCTTGATCCAGATAGAAGAGCACAGTTTGAAGTAGCTCATTAAGACCATACAGATGCCCACATTGGATCAGCTTCTTGAATTTTTGGAATCACATTGTAAGGCATTGATGATGGATAACTATTCAGCATCAGGGCACACTTTTGCACGATCAACCACTAAGAAGTTTATAACGTCAGGCACAAACATCAAAGCTTCATTCTTGGCAACTGGGGAACAAGATATTTGTATAACCTGTGAGGGCGCACACCAAATTCACAAGTGTCCTACGTTCAATTGTTAGTCAGTTGATGAGAGGATAGAATTGGTGTGACGAAGGATGATGTGTTTCAACTGTTTGCAGAGCCACAGGGTGAAGGATTGCAAGTCAAAGAGAAACTGTATGTAATGTAGTAGGAGACACCACTCTCTTCTTCACACTGCTGTCTCTCCAAATAAAGTGGAGCAAACTCCAGATATTTCTAAACAACAAAAGCAGTCTCTTCCATTCCCAATGAGGAAACTGCAGCTGTACTCTCACTTACCTCTTCCACTGATGTGTTTGCAACTGTCATCTTGGGTACAGCAATCATTAGAGTTCAAGATGTAAGTGGCACGATGCAGAAGGTTCGAGTGTTGCTTGACTCACGATCCCAGAGCTCATTCATCTATGAAGAGTGTGTCCGCAAGCTAGGGTTAAAACACTAAAGGACTTATGTTCCTGTTGTAGGGTTGGCTCAGTCTGTTGTTCTTGCAAACAATGGTTCTGTTACTTGTGTTCTGACACCTGCGACAAGTGAAGGGCCTCAATCACCAATGCACTGGTCTTGAAGGATATAGCCTCCAAATTACCCATCATCCCACTTCCTCACCACATGAGGGATGTGTATTGTCATTTGGAATTAGATAATCCCTCGTTTGATACTCTATGGACAATCAATCTTCTTTTGGTTGCTGATACAGTGAAATTCCATACCTACAAGTATGGCCTTTTACGAGAATTCTGTACTTAAAGCAGTTTTTTAATACACCATCATATAGTACTATACTACCAAGGTTAAATAATCTGGATACAGCGAGTAAGGGTTTATTTTGTATTTCTATTTTTATGAACGATTTGAATGCATTTCGATTAATTGTATTTGCCTTTTTTAACAATTGTGGTGAGATGAAATTGCTTAAACTGTGCATTAATTAATCTTGTAAAACGTGTATAAACCACACTCCATGAGAAGTAGCACTGCTGCAGTGCAGTAGATGTTGCAATGCCGCACGCTTTGTCCGACCCGTGCTCGCATCCTTTGTCAGGGTATTTAGTTAGAAAAGCGACACAGAATCAATATGAGCGCGAGCAGATGAGAGGTCGAAAATATGTGGAAGGTTCTGCGGCATGCGGTTTAGGTTTCACAAGATGGTCGATATAATAGGGGCACTGACATTTAGTTAGAACAGAGGCACTGGATCAATACGAGCATAACCAGATGATTGGTTGAACATTCGTGGAACATAATGCGGCTTGCAACTCAGGTTTCATTATCGATAAAAGTTTCTAAATTGCTGGTTTACGTGTGGAGTTAAATTTGTTAATAATGTTAACATACACCGACATTTTTATCATCTTTTAGTCATGCAGGATGTTTTGAAATGTATGTAGCATAAATATTTTTTTGTTTTTCCTACTAAGCTGCCATGTTGAAAACAGTTGCATTGCCATTACAGATGTTTACACACACCTATTTCTACATTTAGCTGCACGGTAAAATAAAAACAAAGTGCAGTAATACTAACAATTGTCCTTTATTTCTTAATTTTGTTGATGTAATTATTTCAACTGACGATGTAGAGGAAGCAGATAGCAGCTAGCAATCGGCCACAACATACAAGTACAGTAGACCTCATTTTAATGTTTACATGCATGTGTCTTGGCTATTCCTTGTAATTCATGCACCCTAATTTTTAAACTAAAAAATTCTGTAAATAAGATGCAAAAATAATGCTAGTAAATACAGTATACAGTAGTAACTTTTTGCGAATAATTTTTGCTGCTGTAATGACGTCCCCCGCTATCACATCTGAATAATATAAATTTCAAAATTAAAATCATGTTTTAATTATAGATCATGAATTCAGACATGGTTATTTATTACTATATAAGTGATAGTGGACATAATCTAGCTATATTTGTAATTCCCGCCATGTTTATATCAGCAGAGTCACCCTACGTTTTCCATAAAATTAATACTTATTTTTTTTTGTGATGAATCTGATGTTACGCATACTCGTAATTAAGTCAGTTTTTCACACTTTTATGAACTCTCGTGATTTCACTGTATATACCCTGATGTGTTTGATGGTGGGCGGTACCAACCACCACATGGGTTCCCCATTGCTCTTCACAGTACATTTGGTTGGGTTCTAATGGGTAACGTCAGTCAGACTGCAGCTGCTCCCTCCAGTGGTGGTATTTCTCTGTTTGTACTGTCTGAGGCTTCCCTAACAGACACCATATGCAAATTTGGGGAGAGCGAAAAAGTACCTTCTGTTCAACATTGCAGCGCAGAAGATATTGAATGTGAGAGTTACTTTGTTGAAACCCATTTGCGAGACCCAGAGGGTTGATATGTCCTGAGACTAGCTTTCAAGAAAAAGGAACCAGAGTTAGAAGATTCCCGTAGTTTTGCTGTCCAACGGTTGCATCAACTGGAATGCAGATTGCATAGTCAGCCAGAAACCAAAAGGGAGTATTCCAATTTTTTGTGCGAGTATGAACAACTTGGACACATGCATCCGAATAAGAATGGAGCAGGGCACTCTCCTCGTTATTATATCCCACATCACTATGTGTTGAAAGAATCCAGCTCAACAACCAAGTTAAAAGTGGTGTTTGATGCTACAGTGGCCTCCACTTCTGGAAAGTCTCTTAATGATGCTCTTCTGACTGGACTTAAACTTCAGAATGACATTGTGGACATTATTACACATTTCCGTCTTCATCCTGTTGTAAGGACCACAGATGTTTGCGAAATGATTCGACAGGTGCGCATACATCAACAGGATGCATCTTATCAAATAATTCTGTGGCGTGAGTCCCCTTATCAGCCAATACGTGAATTCCAACTTGACACTGTCACTTATGTAGTGACAGTGTCAAGTTGTCACTTGGAGCTGCTGACACTGCAAAGGGTGTCAGCAGCTCCTTTCATGGCTACGAGAGCCTTATAACAGCTTGCAGTTGAAGGTGGCTTGTATCCCAAGGCGGCTAAGGTCGCGATGGAAGACGTATTTGTTGACAATGTCGTGACAGGTTAAGCATCAGTTGCAGAAGCCCTCAAGTTGCAGCAAGAACTAATAAATCTCCTAAAGTAAGAGGGTTTTGAATTAAGAAAATGGTCCAGTAATAGCCAAGCTGTCTTAGATGCAATACCAGAAAACTACCGAGAAAGTCCACTGCGCTTTCAAGGAAATAGAGAAGTTATCAAGGTACTTGGTCTCCAGTGGGACTCAAGGTTGGATGTGTTTTCATATAATATTCAATCAGCCAGCACAAGAGTCACCAAATGAGCTATTCTTTCAGACATTGCTAGGTCGTATAACCCACTAGGGTGGCTTACTCCAGTTGTAATTCGAGCTGAGATTTTCCTCCAAACACTCTGGCTGTTGGGTGTGTCATGGGATGAAGCTCTACCTCGAGATGTGCTAGAGGACTGGCAGGCTTTCATCTGTAAACTGGATGTTCTCAGCAAACTGTCCATACCTCATACTGTGTCAGCTCCGCAGTCAGAATATCAGCTTCATGGCTTTAGCGATGCATCCTATGAAGATTACACAGCTGTTGTATACCCACGTATTGCTCATCAAGGTGAGGTGAAGACACACCTGCTTCTGGCCAAATCCCATGCTGCACCACTAAAAACAGTCACACACTTCCTCGACTTGAATTGCAGGCTGCACATTTACTCATTAAGTTACTTGAGTCAGTAATGTTGACCCTTTCAGAACGTATCCACATTAGCTGTATTGCTGCATGGTGTGACTCCACAGTGGTCCTCGCATGGATCAGGATTTCTACTCATCATCTGAAAACTTTTGTGGCAAACAGAGTCGCTTGTATTCAAGAGTGTGTGATAAAGGTCCAGTGGAGACATGTGCCTTCTGATGACAATGCAGCAGACTTTGCTTCCAGAGGACTCTCACCCCAAGATTTACTGACACACACACTTTGGTGGACTGGGCCTAGTGGGTTAATATCTGAGAAGGAATTATGACCATGTGGAGGAGTAGCAACCAGCATTCACGAAAGTGAAGAAGAGCTAAAGTAGCCTAAGGTAGTTTCATTGGTTGGACATTGCGAGCCAAACCTCCTCGCAAGCCTCTATAGGTTCTCTTCCCGGTCACAGCTTCAGAGTGTGCTTGCTTATGTATTAAGATTAATTTCAAATCTGAAGGTGTCACTAGTATGTCAGCGCATTGGTTCCCTTACTGTCATAGAACTTGATGCTGCTAAGATGTGCCTGAAGCAGGTTCAACGGGAATGTTTCAGCTCTGAGAGTGAATGTTTGATTTCAGAGGGTGAATGCCCCCAGGTACTGTATTACAAAGTTGAATCCATTCTTGGATTGTGATGGCATTCTTCGTGTGGGTGAACGTTTACAAAATTCACACCTAATTTACAAAGCGAAACATCAAATCTTACAACCCCAAGAAGAATTTCGTGACAAATCTGATAATTGATTATCATCATCTCATGCATCTCTATGCTGCTTCCAATACCACACATGCAGCCATTTGTTGTGAGTACTGGATTGTAGCAGGGAAGGGATCTATCAAGGCCAGGATCCACAGTTGTATAAATTGCCACAGGTTCAGGACCACCAATACACAGCCATTGATGGGAAATCACCCACCAAGTAGGGTTCAACAAGCAAGGTCAATTCAAAACGTTGGTGTTGACTATTGGGCCCGTTCCAAAAAAAATAGTCACATGTTCGGAACAGTCGTGTGTGTAAAAGTCCCTATTTGTTTGCTTAGCGACAAAGGCAGTGCATTTAGAAGTTGTTTCTTCTTTGAGCACCACAGCTTTACTTGATGCATTATTCAGATTTACTGCTAGGCAAAGGCTGTGTGAAAATGTTTTTTCAGACTGCGGAACAAACTTTACAGGCGCATGCCGTTAAGGATCTTGAAGCATGCCGCTTATACCAGCTATGTACAACAATTACAACTCATCTCATTGCAACCTAGTATACAACTTTTACACACGTGAGAATCAAATCCCGTGCCAATCCGTACATGGACGTCGCAGCCTGCCACAATCCTGGAGGGCAGCCGGACACGTGGATACGAGCAGTTGTGCATGACAGCGGCGCATCACCCCGCCCGACCCATCAGGCAGAGAGTCAACAAGCCATCAGCAGCCTCGGGACATGCCCAAGCGCCATAGAGAATACGCAGTGGCAGCTAGGACGTGTTGCAGTTCTACACGCGGGCAAGGATGGAGTTTGCATGATGGCCACCATTAAGCAGCAACATTGAACAATGAAGCACCTCGTTGTCAAGTTGTGTTGCCTACTTAGTCACTGAGAACCACATATATTATTGTGAAATTGTACAGATGTTCTAGTTAACTTAAAAATGTTATATTTGGTAGGTGGTATGTTTAGGTTTGTATCAATTAGTGTATGTACTTGGATTAAAATTCAAACTTGGTGCCAACTGTTGCGAGTGCCATGGCCAGTGGGCATCTATGAATGAAAACAGTTAGTTCCCGCTACTCCGTGTTGCTGGACATCATGCAACTGGAATGTGTTACAAAATATACTGTGTGGAAACAGTCTTTGTATGGCCTCCCATTAAATTCGGGCAGCTGCATCTCTGTATATATACCAGTGGTCATGGTACTAGCCCATGGTACGGTGTTGATGGTCTGTGTGTGTGTTATATATGACACACGTGACATTAGTATACCTGAGCAGGTATGGTCATCCTCACATCTGGCCATCCAATACATCAGTGATGAATTCAAAGTTGCATAACATTAAGTATACCATGAGGTATTCTTGGGCGTCACATTCTGGCCATTGGCATATTCGGATTTGTGCCTGCCAGTACGACTGGCATCTGAACTATAAGCCATCGGTGTATCTAGGGGTATCGTCCCACCCTAAACACACGTAATGATACTGCCATTGGCAATATGCACAGGGAATGATATTGACACCTGCGCCAGTAACATCCTTCTACTGGGTATGGCGTGTCTCATTCTCTCTCGTAGTTAGCCTGGGCTAACTCTACCGAGGTTTCATGCAAGCTTTCCTTTTGAGCTATGCATGGTTACAAAATACCTACTCCGGTAAATTATTTTACATCACGTCAGGTGAAGGCAAACCTGAATATTCACTAAAAACCAAGAAAACTAAAAAATGTCTAATTGCAATTGACTGCAAATAATGAGAGAGTGGTTTTGTCCAGAAGGGACGTTTACGGCCTGCTACCATGGAGTACAAGGATTGACTCGCTTGATGGGTTCCTGGGGTAGGGACATAATGATACCTTTGGAGCTGCACCAGGATTTTTTCTGCAGGCTGCAGGTTTATGTTGGAGCTTCTGGAAGAGCTGTCTTCCAGCTGCTGGAGCTGGAGGAGAGCTTTTTCAAGCTTGGATAGGATTCTTCAGGCTGGAGACGCAGACTGAGGGTGTTTTCGCTTCTCATTATATACCCAAAATAGCAGATTGGTGGCTGTCACAGGGGTAGGGGGTTGCTAGCCTTCCATCGCAGGGGTTGGTTATTACAGGGTGGTGGGCTGGGCCATGCATTTCTTATCACTCTAGCTGGAGGATGCTGATATATTTACAGCCTCTTCGAGGCTCGGCAGCGATGACATCACTGGTAGCAGGGGTGCTGCTCTCCTGCGGTATCTCTGTTAACTATTTTATCTTACTCCGGTGTGTGTGTGACTCATTGGGTAAAACAAGCTTCGACTTCGGGGGTGGCGACTGCATGTCGTTTTGTGGGTGGGTAGTACAATCTCAATATTATTCATGTCTCTCTAGTCATCCTGTCTGCGTGGGATCAACCCCGTAGCCATGGGATTAATTGTCTGCCAGTGTGAGACTTGCCCCGAATCGCTCTCACAGCTTGATGATGGGGCGAAGTCGTACAGTAGAGAGCGTTGGCGTGCTGCGCAGTAGGGTGGTCATGCATCATAATAAATGTTCATTTTTTGTTTCTACTGAAACCTTCAATTCAATTTAAGCAAGATGGTATTTGTATGCAACATTTGTAAGCATTTCTTTTATATGAATAGAATAGACATGCTGTATAAATCCCTAAAATATCTAGTTCAAGTTTGAGGAACTTCACTGCGAAGAGTTTGAGTTTGATTTGAACATAAAAATTGCAGGTTCACAAACTCCTTGTTTAAAAGTATTTTTACTAAAGTTAAAGTTTCAAGAAAGTAAACTAAAACATGTCGACGATAGGCACACATCTTCCTATCGAAGGTATTTAGATCAGACATGCAGTTTGCCCTGGATGCCTTTGTTCTGCTGCACAAAACAACCAGCCTGCCAAGTACTAAGTTGTGTCGTGAAGTGTGCAGTTTAGTCCCCCATCTAAGGCTCGTAGATCCTGGGTTTGACACTCCAGCATCAGTTGAGTTGCTCATTGGAGCAGACACTTGTTACCTCAGTTGTTCACTGGAGGTAAAGTTGATGGTTCTCTTGTGGCACTTGATTCGGTTTTGGGATGGATTTTGATGGGTAGGGTTGCATCTGAACAGTCACTCCGTCCGTCAGCATCATAATGTGTGTCATTGCCGACATGTCCTTTGGAGGATATAGTGTACATTTTTAGAAGCTCCTACTAAAAATCAACTATGATTACGACTCATCGCTCTTTACGTGAAGTATACCCTTACTTCAACTTACATAAGAGTTGTCTACATCAACCACCTACGAGAGAGAGTTGTGCACGCAACACTTTGAACATAATTTCTCGGCTGCTTAAAATTCCCGGGCGGATGAGCACGTGGCCACAAGGTTATACAACCAGCGGGCACAGCACCTCCCCCCCCAACCGCCCATGCTGAGAGCCAACAAGCCGACCTCCTCCGGGCAAGGTTGAGCATAACCGAACATGAACGAAGCAGTATTGCTGACTACTGCTTACCAGAGACTTTCAACTCCCACACCATGGCAGAAGGCCATCATGTGCCTTCCCCGCACCCCGCTGCGGCAACCTAGACTTCAGCCCTATATAAGTCCGTGTGCAACGGGGATCCAGCAGTTCATTCGTCATCCTCGCTCGCTTCATCCCAGAGCATTGATCAGTGCTGGGACCTCCGAAGATCTTAGAAGCTTTAAGTATGCCCCTAGCGGCTACTTCCCATCTCAACGACCAGTCAACCAGGGAACACGCTAATACTTATAAATGCACTTTGTATTCGTCTAGAACTATATTCTTTCCCTTATAACCTAGAACCAGGTCGCCTACACCTTGATAACGCAGTTACCTTCAGAAGATAGCACGGGTCACATGTTTATTGAGTTCTCAATAAACATCTATTGTTCTCTATCCTCAAGCTTTTTCTTCTGTAGAATACTTTTGTGTTTCAACAGCTAGAAACAAGATGGGACGCGCACAGCCGACAGGAACCGGGAGATTGTTAGTCGAATTAGTCTGAATACGGACTCCCTTCAGGAGTCCACGAGTCTAAAATCACACACATTATATGGCCACCTGTTTCTTTCCAGTAACCCGAGCACTAATTCAGTGGTGAAGGGGAGAAACAGCGGAGCCCCAACCACGAGTAACACATTCATCCAAGGAGGGGCTACAAGTCCGGGTTATTTCCTCGCTTTGAGCACTAAGTTAGTGCTGAAGTGACCATAGCCTGAGACTTGCCGCTCAACCTTGCCTGAATGCACAACCAGTAGAGGCATTGGTGGACCAAACGGCTCCCTGTCTCTGCCAAGCATTGGGGATCAGTGGAGACTTTTACTGAGCTCATGCCAGCAAGCAGCTATTGGGTGAACACTGTAGATATTGTTCTTGTCAAGGTGCACTAGGTAAATTGTTGAGCTGCATTACTCTATGCCTTACAAGGTAAGGCGTGGCCTCAAACGTAGGGAACAATACCAAGCTTACATTGCTGCCAAACAGTGGTCTGCATTACCACCTCCTACGAAGGAAAGGCAGTCGGAACAGGACCGCACTGCCACACTCAGATGCCAAGCAGTCGCGGCTGCTCTGGTCACAATTGTACACTTTTCACCGTCCTTCCGTACCAGCCAGAAGTACCACCCGGTGTTGAGAGGGTTAGTTTATCAGACTGACGCTATGTACGGCTGGTTCAATCCACACTTCTGGAGTAGAGAGTCATCCGCCTGGAATCGCCACTTCAGTGTGGGGCGAGCCCGGCGCCACTAAGTGACACCAACAGAGCATCATCAGAACTACCATAGATGACGGTGTAAGTCAGTAACCAACACCCTTCGCCAAACAGTTAAGCCTAATTAAAAACACGCTATTGGTCTAGCATTAAAATCTTAGACAAACGTGCCATTCAGACTTAACCTGGCACGCATCAAAGTATTCTAACCATAAAAGTACAAATCGACTGAGGAAGTTCAGTGCGAGAGATTGTTCATGAAAACCTATAGCAGGGATACTGTGTTGTTTTCTTTTCAAACAGTGGATACTGAGCTGGGATCTTGCAGGCCTCAAGTGATCAACCAGTCGAGTCGTTTAGAGAAACATATTGATGGTGACCGAACTTTTAAGGGAATGTATTATGACTTTATGCAAGTCTATATAGACAAGGAGAGTATGGAAAAGGTTTCCAAATCATTGAATGACATCTTCCTTACATGACCAAGACTTCAACATGACGATATTCTTATGAAGGTTAGGTTGCATGAGGTTATTCTTATGGCACACATCAAACAAATTTATCACCAAATATCCTGTTAGTCGTCATCAGGAGTTTCAGCGGCATTGTGTGGCATTTTAATGACACTGATACAATGGTAGATTATTGTTTAAAGACTGTTACGTATTGTGTGTCATTATCTCAGAATTTAGCTCTTTCTTAGTGTGCTGCAGCAGTTAGCTGAAGATAAATAAGGTTGTTAACCAACCACTGCTAAGTATTAGAGTGATATGTTTACACTGATGATGTAGTCGCTGGTTCTGATTGAGTGAATTCTGCATTGACCATAAAACAGGTATTGATATTTAAGTTTCCAAATATTCCAGCATACTGAACATACATTACATTATAGAACAAAGAAACTTTGAAATTTGGTAAAAAATTATTATAGCTCACAGATTATCTCCTGCACACATTCCATACCTTGTTTCACAATATAACAAATATTCTCAAACAATCTTGTAATCAAACAGTGACATGCTCTTTGTTAGATAAACGGTTATATATATATATATATATATATATATATATATATATATATATATATATATATATATATATATATATATATCTATATATATATATATATATATATATATATATATATATATATATATAAATTCCACAGTCAAACATATTTTTGTTACATTAACACACCATCGGAGGAGGTGTCGTATACTTCAAGAGCAAGTAACAATTAATGTAAGCAGCTGTGTTACCCCAGATATTTGAAACAAGTATTGGGAAACAGCAGAAGTTCAATGATGATACTCGAGAAATTTGTTACTGCGTAAATGACATACACACACTAAACTATATTCCTTACTGTCACCTGCCACATTTTACTTGTTGCTGAATTTTTGTCTTTTTAAGTGTAACACCTCGAGTACACGTAATGTCAGATTTATGGTCCTCCAGAGAAATGACATTGCCAATGCTACAATACTCCTTAAATTCAAACCTTGTTAAAGTGTTCAATCTGTAACAAGATTTCTCCTGCTAAACACAGGCAGTGAATGTAAGTAAAGAATGTGGAGAAGGAGATAGGATGAAAAGGTGGGGAAGCATAAGCAGCTGAGCAACACTGACCATGAGAGCAGAAAGCAGGCTGGTCTTGAGGTTGGCGCTGATAGAAACCATGACTTGGTCGCGACACGTGATCATGGCCATGCCCGCCGTCAGGTTGCGCACCATGTGGTGGGCTGCCGCACGGATCCGAGTCTCCTCTGGGTCCAACGCAAAGTCCTGCAACACGCACACATTCCTGTACATAACCTTTCTTCTCAACCCTGAGATCCCTTGCACTTCACTGTTTTAACTTTTACCCTGCAGTAGACACATCCAAGCCAGAAATGCATAATTACTATGTTGAAACAATATAAGCTGTAGATACACACATTTTTAGAGCAATAAATTATTTCAAATAAATATGAAATTTACAAGTTTGCAACTATGTACTTGTAAAAGGTAACATTGTTGTGAAGTGTGATGCCTTGAGGTTGGAGGAGGAATGTCACAACACCCTAAAGTGCTTTGTTGGGTGCTAGGTCGGGGGCACCCGGTGGTGGGGGTTTTTGGTTTAAATTCAGTCTTTACGAGGTACTGGAGCACATTCAGTGTAAAGAACTGGCCTGGTAGCTTTGTGGCAGGGCACGAAATCAGTTTCAGTGAGAGTGATTTTGCATTTCAGTGAATTGATCCTGGAGGTATACCTGGGTGACGCATAACCCATGGAGGCTACTTAACATGTGACAATTCTGTCTGGCTAACACTGTCAATAGAGTGCGGGACCTCTCCCAGTACATGGCAGTGGAACGCACTGAGTATTGAGAGATAGGTTTCACTGGCGGTGAGTCCAAGTACGTGGGTGAGTGTCCCAGGAGGAACAGTCCTCCCCAACTCAGGGAACACTGACTCCGGCACCGTGGGCATGGTGGAGAGAGTATCCACAGAGCAAGCTGACCCCAAGAGACAGAGTACCTAGTGTCGGGGCTCTACTGTTCTGCCCACCGTGGTGCATAGAAAGGGTAGCCATCCAATATGCGTGTTGCTACTCCACTGGTGTATTGTATTTTTTAAGTAAATTCTCTGGTCACCTGCAATCCCTTGGATGAAGGTGGAGCCCACTGAGAGAGGAATTACTACTACAGGAAAGATACCCTTAAGTTGGCAAACAATCTGTTTATTCCTTCTAATGGGAAATAAACAGAGCGGTGTCGCACTATAGTCCATTCACGCTTTCTTCTGCCTTTTGGAATCAAATCTTTGAAAAATAACCCTAGGCGTAACATGTCAATCCGTTGAGTTCAATCACTTGTATTACAAAATTAACGTTAAAGTACTGTGTTCTTGAATAGATTAATAATCTATTTAGTGTCTTCTATAACTTGTAATATTCATTTCGTATTAAATACAAATTAACAACAGTGAGAGCAGCGATGTGTTGGCAACGGCCGATAAGAAATAGTTCACAGTTACAATATTTTTTAACCTCGTTTTTATGTATACTATTTGTAAATTAAACGTTGCCAAATGATATATTTGTATTGTTAGGTAGCACTGACGGAAACACATTTTCTTGCTGCAGTAAAAATATCAGCGGAAATTACCGCACGTAGGCTCACTCTAGTGAGACAGTGTTTTTTTTTTGTCCGGAAGAAAAGTTTAAGCGAAGCGGATCGTGTCGCGCCCGCTCTCTCTCTCTCTGTTTGTACCATCTGTGTGGAAGGAAAAGTATAAATATTGTTATTTCTAATTTCAGCACATTTTATACTAATTACAGCAATAATAATGATGTTTGAAATTGTAATTTTCAACTGAAACAAGACTTTATTTTTTAAGTTCCTATTATATGTTATTTAGATGTGATACGATGGCACAACGCTTACAAATGCAGCAGGTTGGCAGATATGGTGTGGAAAGGTGAATCTAGAATCATGCGCTTGTCCCAACCCAATATGACGGGCAATTATACCCATTACCTTACGACTGGCAGTGATGTGGCGATGTGTCAATGACACTGCGTATTTCTGAATGAAGCGTCAAGTTCGTACTCGTGTTTTATAAACATCCTAGCAAGTTACAATGTTGTGATAAATATGTGTTTTCACAGCTGGGTTAAAAGTGTTGTTTTGTGTTCGCTGTGTTTGAATGGACGTAGTGGCGGTGTTGTAATTGTTACGTAGGCCAGGTGTGTGTGTGTGTGTGGATTTTAAATATGTGCAAAATATATACGTTTTAACCATGAACTGATGTTACGACGAAGTTACTTATTGAAATTCACGTCTGTTTATCACAACATTGTACCTTTGCGCTAGGTATTCAAAACATAGTTGTGTAACAAGCTTACATTTCTGTGATTGGAATATCTACCACGATCCCCTCAAAATACTAAGTCCACCAGATAAATTTAAATAAATAAATCAATAAACCTAAAAACCAGTAAGTACCAATGCATGTAAACATTAGCGGAATAAACGTTACAGTAGGCCTATATGTTTGCATGTTCACCACTATCTTTCGTTTGTTGATGCTACAAACAATAAATATGTGACAAGTTGCATACTTGAATTTACTGTGTCCCTTCATTTTAATTTTTATTCCAAATAAGGCTGTCCTTTTAACGAAATAACCCAACACATATTAATAACAACAGGTTAAATACTACTGTTGTTTCCGCCACACTTGTAACAAACATTATCGTGGCAAAATATTAATGCGTATTATGTGTAATGTGCTATATCGTGCGTAACAGATAGTTATAAAACCTACCTAAATATTGTTATAGGAATAAATTGTGAACATTTGTAGGAAATATTACAGCATTCTTTGAACAGCAACAAACGCATTTGACAGTTATAAAAGTAGATGTCACATGGCAGTGTTTATGTTTATATGTTGCGGAAGGATACATGATCAGTATCCAAAAGTACATATTTTGCAGGGCTTCAGAAAAGGCTGAAGTTATCGTGAATCAACTATACCTTGCAACATCCGCAAGAGCTTAGGGAAGCTTAACTTCGCTGAGCCAGGTGAAGGTGACCTCATTATAAGATAAAAATGGCAGGGTAAACGAACGTTATGAAACTGGTACACTTACTACTAGTGTTTGCCCAGAAGGGGCCACAGTGTACTGAGAAGACACGTTGGTTGAAGGATATCACCGGCAACGAGTCCAAGTGGAGACCCATGAGAGGAGAGTCCTTCGGCACGAATGCAGGGAAGGAACAAGCAGGCTGATCAAGTTCTCCGACAGAATATGCGGTGGAGAAAATGAAGACTGGTCACGAGCAAGCAAGGTCAATGGAGAGAGGGGTAGTTGTAACAAAAGCCATTGAAAGTTATCTAGCAGCACAGTGTCTTCCGAGGCTTTCTAATGATTATTAGTGGTGGAAAGGACATCAGGAGAGCTTCCCACGTGTTGCACAAGTAGCTCTGTGTTATTTAGCCCTTCCAACTACACATGGAACAGTTGACTTTTCTTCATGATAACTTGAAATGAAACTTAAGATAGTTGTGTTACCACATAACTTGCCTAGTGGCTTGCAAATACAGATCATCAGTGAACATTTTATGGTTTGAAGAGATGAGTGTGTTATGTTTGCCAAGAAGCCTGTTTGTTATCCCATCATGTTTTCCAACATATTTTGAAGTTTCTTCAGTGCTCAAAATTCTTATTTTAAATTTACTGTGTTTAATAACCCTGAATCTTCAACATACAGTACACTTAAATAAGATACAGTACTTATATAAGATTTGTCACACAAGCTTAAAATACCAGTAAACTTTTGTCATAGTATTAATTATAGGTTAGAGAAAGGAGTTTTTTGCGAAAAGATTTCAGGACCAGTTGTGCTCCAAAACACTTAAGTTCATATGCACATTAGTGGTTGGATGATTTTAAATATCACATGCCTCAAGTGTGTGTCCGCGAATCACGGACGTTCCATATCGGAGTACTTTATTACGAATGGCCCAGTCATATAAGAACACGTCTTCTCACGTAGGCACCTGACCAATAACCAAAGGAAGTTGCAGTTGTGGATATAGGATATTGAAGTCTAGCATGACCATAAATATTTTCGCGGAAAACACATGTCCCTAATTATAGGGAATAACAAATGACTGTTGCATGCAGGCACAACATTTTGCAGATGTCTTACTTTACCTTGTTATTGTAATAACCAGTTGTCTATACCTACCATCTCTGAAAAAAAATATACATATTCAGATTACATTTTATTTGCATACCTCTTGCAAAAAACAAGAGTAAAATTTTTGAAAATTATTTATCGAAATGCTACATTAATTGTTTATGTGACAAGGGAGATTAACATCGCTTGATATAGTAATGCTGTTCACCCACTTTGCGATGTGGTTAAAAAAAAAAATTGATTCAATAAAAATTCAAAATTCATGAATAATTTTAATTTTGATTCAAAATTCTATTCAAACTGTAAATCACTGATTTGCAGATGTCTAGTAGTTAATGCCTTGATGTATAGCCTCGGTGGCTCGGCCAGTGAACAGTACAATCTTCTGGCTGGAGCGCCCGTCCATGAACCATGTAGACAGTACAATCTTGCGTCGCATGATGCATGGCAATGATGAAAACTACATAGGAATCGAGTGGCAAGGCTTGCTCACTGATGAGGCAAAGTCGTTTAATCATTGTTGAAAAGATGTCATGTGTCAGTTGTAGACAAGACTGTTAGTATTTATGTGATAAAAGTTTTCTGTAGCAGGACATTCACATTACATAAATGAGTAGGGTAGGGAAAGATTGTTAAGTAAGAAATTGCAATGAGTAAGACAAAGAATAAATAAGGGGGACATAAAGGACTTCTTGTTTGATCACATGGTTTTAAATTTGGCTATATCCCTTGGTAATCTTACAATGAGCAATTCAGGACCTACGGTAAACCATCACACAACCAACCTCAACACACAATCACTATGGCATAACAAACATTACCATCGCAGACAAAGGGACAAAAAGTTATTATCTGATGAGCATGGAATGGATTAGCTATTTCTGCAACATATTGATGCCAAAATCTTACTATATAACTGTCACACTAGTTATTTCAGAAGTAGGTGGCAAGTACAAGAAGAAGTGGACTCACCTTCTTGACAATCTGTTCACAAGTGGTGAGGGCAATCTTGATGGAGCGGTCGACGACAGGGTGGATCCACTCCTGGATGGCACGTTCCACTGCCTGTCGCACACACTGCTTCAAGTGTGGGTTGGCCTGGAACAGAGTCAGCTGCGCACACCGCACATGTCACAACACACGCCAACTTACTATAACCTCCACTGTTCAGGCATTACCTCTGCCAACCACAACAACCAGCTACATGTATTGCAAAATATTAAGGAATCACAAAATCACTCTTGTTAACATAAATTCAAAAGCCTTTTTAAGGAAGGTCAGTATAAAACATCCCCACCAACAACAAGCAAACTACATAAACTATAAAGGCATAATCACCAACCAAAGTATGTGATTAGCAGTTGGCAGTGTTGTGCAAAATCTAAAATGTATGACCAATTAAACTTTTTTAGTTAAACATTAGGAAATTAATTCAAGTAAGCTGCTATGTTAGTTCAAGTTTGATAACGTGTGAATCATAAACAACACTTATTAAAATAACTTTAAATCATTCCACACATTTCCATCATCAAATTAATGAAACAAAAAAATGTTTTAGTTTCCTCAAATGACGAAGTAAACATCACAAAAAAAAAAAAAAAAAAAAAAATGGACAGCAACTTCTGCAGGAGTGTGTTTCTAATTGGGCACTAAAAAATTTAGTGATGGACGAGTTTCAGAGCTGAAAGTCGAATCACGTCATATTGTGTGAAGCTCAAGTTGAGTAAAGTCAATTTCAGGAAAAAATTTCCAAGTTAAAGCTGAGTTTGCACCGTAAATGTGTGCCATATGTACAAGAGTATAACGCCAGTCCCTTATAACTTTCACCATTTCATAGTTGCGGTTTATCACTGGTTTCTACCAATAAGAGTAATCCTTTACCTGGTTCAGTAATTCACAGCACTAGTACTACTTCTCTCTTGCTGATTCATGAATGACTGTGGTAAGAAAGGTAATGTCAGCTATGTGTTGCCAATATATTAAAAAAATAATAATATACCCAATAGAGAGGTGAAGTGGGAGAGTAGCTTTCAGGCCGGGTGAGCAGACAAGCAGCTGACATTTGAAGTATTTGTTAGTAGTAGTTTTATTTTCTTCATACACAGGTTTTCATAACAGTAACTACTGAAAAAATAATGACAAGTTTACCATATTTATGCATATTTATGAATATACGTGTCATCATATAAAGATGATTTTTATGTTTAAATATGTTGTATTGTTGCATGTATTAGTGTTGTGCTGGCACTGTACGTGTTGAACTTAACAGTTTCTGGTCACGTTATTGTTTACCTGCTATTACATAGCCGGCAAGAGGAAGCGCTTTGCAGGGAAGCAAAATGGCCTAAGTCCCAAATATAATGCCCACTCATTTCGGAGATTGCAAATATTTTTATTTTAAAAACAGGAGCGCTTGTTTTGAAAAATACATGACCGGTACTTGAACTTCTTGATGTCACTAACAATAAAACCCCGAAATGTGCGCAAACTGATGCTTGGTATGGTGTCCATTTCCACTTCCATTTGCCTTTGATATCATGCCAATTTTGGTGCATCTGTAAGGTTGTGCTGTCATCGCCCATCCAGGAATCAGTCTGCTTCCATCAGTGCCTAAATGGAATGTTTATGTATTAAATGTAAATTTTCATAAGTCTCTATATTTGAATACAGCTTTAATTAGACCACAAATTTTCTTAAGTAGTATTTTATTTAATGATACTAAATTTTGTTTATTTATTAATTGGAAAAAAAAATCAAATACAAGCTGTATTTGTGCCTCAGTTTTTGCAGAATGTAAGTAATACTGATGATCACTGATCTGTTAACACGACCGATTGTAGATGGAAACAAAACATAAAGCAAAGAATTGCAAACAATTGCCATTGCCACCTGCTGGAATAGCTAATGTCATGTGAATCTTAACGCTTTATCACAGCGATACACAGAACATCAACAAAGTGTCCATGCATCCAGCCAAGTTATTGTTTTCATTCTGGTGCTACTTTAGCAGTTTAGCAAAGTAAAATTATTGATTCATGAAATACGAAAAGTGATTGTTAGATGGGAATATTTCCTCGTTTATAGCCTAAAAGTACTGTGAATCAACTTGCATGTTCTGTAGCTCAATGTTTGCTGGAAAAATACTGTATTCAAATGATGTGTTGATATTCGTTAGTTCAACACGATTCGATTTTTCAGGTCTTGAGCCATTACTAAGAATTAGTTTTTTAATACATTCAAAGTAGGGGTGTGTTAATATCCAAAATTTATCAACTTAATGTTATTCATATTCTAATATAACTAATATTAAGTATGTAACATCTAAATTATTATAGTGATTTCGAATAGCGAATTTCCAATTGTGTGTTACACTTGTCTGTTCCTCGAATACATGTGATTACCAAATACAGTAATAAAATTATGAGATATGGTAGGAATACGTCGCTAGGCTAATAATTACTTTATATGAAGTACCCAGAATTCACAAGTACTCACAGGGGGTGCTCTTAGATAAGACACACATAAACAAAACTCAGAGAAACACATTTTCCATGCGGATGCGCAGTCACGCAACCTTTCACTGGCTAGACTAGCTCCATCAGGCAGCAAGCGGTGGCACACTGCAGTCTTGTGGGTGGTGGTTAGCAAACAGTGAACCTGGCGGCCAGGAGCCAAACTAGGGTAAGGCGGGAAATTTGAAAGGAGTGGAGGGGTTATCTTATGTTTAGACCAGGGTGTGTCTGGATTTGGTGATGTATTGGTGGGCCAATTCCCAGCACCGCAGTTCTGCACTATTATTATAAGGAGGTAGGTCCCTCACCACTCTTGGTTCTATAACAGAACAGGAGTCAAAGTTCTGGTTGTGAGATGCTGCATGTGCAATTTACATTTGCTTCAGCTATGTCTTGTTTGGTGTCCGCTTTATGGCCATTCACATTATCTGTCTGAGAGTGTTGGTAGTAAGGACAATGTGTTCTCCACTGCAGTGAACGTATTGCAGCTGGTAAGGAATATTTCTGTCACATAGTTGTAGCTGCCCTGGATAGGATAAGTCTGACTGGTAAGTCTGCTGCTAAAGGAGATGGAAGATGGTGTATATCACAAGAGCTACAACGTTGGCTACTACCAGGATGAGACCCCCTGAGGGTGGTGATATAACTGACTGTGGGATTGGGTGGATATTTAAGGTGGACCAGTTTGTTTCATAGGTTGGGGAGTTGTTTGAAGACCAATCTGGGTGGCTTGAAGAACAAGCTTTGAGTGAGTGCTGATGAAGCCAGAATTTTTTAGTCCACAGTTGAGAATGGTTCCGAGTTTGTTCATGCCCTCGTGGTAAGTGACAACCAGAGGGATATCTGAGTTACTGATCGTAGTTGAGGGTCTGTGGTTGACGTGGCGAGCTGAATTTGTTTGTGAACCTGGAATTTGGGGCGTCTCTATTGAGGAAGGCTTTGGTTATTATATCACATTACTTGTTTAAGTCATTTGGGTGGAGCAGATGCGTTTAGCTCTGGTGACAAGATTGTATGGCGGAGATCTTGGCATGGAAAGGATGGTAGTCATCAAAATGCAGATATTGAAGGTGATTGGTGGGTTTAATGTGAACAGCTGTTTCCGTTTTACCACTGTGAAGGGCTGGATCCACATCCAGAAATATGGCATGTGATTTAAAATAGGTTCAGGTAAACTTGAGCAGGCTGTATGAGTTGAGGTTACTTAGGAAGTGGATAAGATTGTCCTCAGTTGAACCCCAGATCGTGAAAAAGTCATCTATAAAACACATCCAGCAGAGGGGATGAATTAATTGGAGGATCCAATAATTTTGTTCCGATGTAAATAAACCAATCTCTGAGCTATCAGACACACCATGCATTTTGTGTGAGGAAACTCAAAGGCCAATTACTTGTCTGACAACAACTGATGCTAGCAGTGGTAGCTCACCACTGAACTGGCTACACTTCTAGAGAATATTACTTTGGGGTTTAGCATCCCATCAAGTTTCTCCAGCCAGAGAGTCTGGATGAGGTGTTTCGAAAACATGGTGAGAGGAGAGAGCAACCCAAGAGGACCAAAAATCCTTGCCACTTCTGACAAGATGATTCTCGAGGTGGTCTCTTTGTAACTAGGCTGTATCTTGTATGAAAAGCAATCAACGTTGGGATTCCATTGCAGCCCTAACACCTTTACAACATGACTGTCTAAATCCAATGACAGGGCTTCTGGGGCCTCAACATCTTCCACTGGGAGACAATCAAATAAGGCACGATGGTTGCTGACAAACTTTTGCAATTTAAAACCACCAAAAGCAAGCAATGAAATCAACTCCCTTTGCAGGGCCAAAGCAGAATGAACAAAATTTGAGTGAGTGACTACGTCATCAACATAGGTATACATCTGAATTCAGAACATTTGCAGCACAAGGAAATCACGCTCTCTCATCCTCAGACAGTTGCTGAAAGGTGCAAAGTGCCAAGTAAGAAGCGGAGGAGACACCATACGTCACTGTCTTTAAACGATAATCATCCACCAAATCCCTGTCATTAAAGTGCCACACAATACGCTGAAGATCCTGATGGCTAGGACATACTGTTATATGTATACAGATTTGCTTAATATCAGCTGTAAAAACAATGACATGCAACCTGACCTTCAACACATTAATGATGTCGTATTGCAACCTAAGTTCAGTCAAGAGAACAAAATTAAGCGACACATCTGTGGAGCTCTTTGAAGATGCATCGAACACGACACAAAGTTTTGTGGTTGTGCTTTCGGGTTTGATGACACAATGGTATGGGATGTAATACGTAGGCGAGGACGACAATTCTGAAATGTACACCTCCATATGCTCCTCTGCAAGGTAGTGCCTCATGAAGTCAGAATACATCTGTTTCAATGACGGATCACCCTTGATGCGCCTTTCCAGTCCAAGCAACCGGTTCACAGATTGCGGCCGAGATGCACCCAGCTTCACTACTGCAAGAATATGTCCATGACAGCCACCTGCCTCGCGCTGCCTACCAGCACATCATTCGAGTAGTGAGTGAGACCCACAACTAGCGAAGAGCCGGAGATCCTACAGAAGCCCAGAGAGAGAGAGAGAGAGAGAGAGAAATAAAATGTTGATAAGGGAACAGTTCCACATTCCCGCAACAGAATTTTTTTCTCTTCTTTACTCATTGCCCAGATGAGTCTCCGTTGCAGGAGAGCGGGTAAACTGATGCATGACTTCTTATATGCTTATTAATTAAACGACTGCTACTCATCAGGGCAACTACATTGCTAGCAGTTGTCAATGGAGTTGAGTCACCGCCACGTCTTTCGAGATTGTTGTATCTACCGGACAGGGACAGATGTCTCAATAATGGAATTAATTTTCGCCCAATGAGCCACCGGAACCATGCAAGTGGTCCAGGTATAGTTCAGCAGTGTGTACAGGGATGCCACCACAAGAATGATGCCTAGACTGCATAGCTCTTCATTATGCCGTTCGCACCAAGCATCTATGTGGTGGGCTTGCACCTGATAACCTCCTCTTCAGATGCCCTATACCAGTTTTGGAAGGGATTGCCGAGGAGTATATAAGGAGATGCGCTCCGGCCTCTGGATCATCAGTTCTGCTTCAGTTCTTGATCAAGTCTTCTGACTCCTCTCCTGGGCTCTCATCGCACAAGCAATTGGTGCCGAAACTCTCACCTCTTCAGTTTACTTCAACCCCTTCGCACGGGGCCGAAGATCCTCTCCAACCTGCATTTAAGGAAGAACCAGCAGCATCATCGCAGCAGCATACTGAGACACGTTCAGTCCCTTACAGACACCAGAGAATAGAACTCACCCTGAGGAGTAAACCTTAACACACGCACCAGCAACTGCCAGCTCCCATAGTTTTACACAGAGCACCTTCCCCTGTTTACGCTAGGGTGTTTACCTTCCGCCAAGCCCGTGTGGATAGGAGGTAGTACTTCCACCATCTCTGTATATTTTCCTTCATGATAAAATAAACATTGATCTTACCTAACTTCTTGAGTATCACTCCAACATCCTACCTCTTATAATTGGTTCTGAAGGAGATGGCAGGAGACTGTGTTTGTTCTTTCTGAATCTACACAGACAAGATACCAAAACCCATTCTCTGCCCCTCGCAGTGAACAGTAGATCCACGACACTAAGATACTATCCCCTGGAAGGTGATTTCCCATATTCGTGGTGCCAAGGAGGGGAACTTCTTCGGGTCTATGTAGACCAGTGACCTTGGGACACTCACCTCACCAAAATTGGAAGGCCACCCACTCCTTGCACTCAGGTAGGAGGAATGGCAGAGCCACAACACTACGTACGCTTCTGGTTGGATCGGCTTTCTGGCTAGAATAAACTACTCTAACCGCACACCTTGTGGTGCCAAGGGAGCTACACTCTGGTACAAGAGAGACCAAACCCATTGGGACAAAACCGTGTAGTTCCTGCAACTAACACTTTGCAGCTCGAGTCTTCCACACCTCCGGTGGGGAAGTCAAGAGTGTGGTGCGGTGTTGGCGGTAACAATTGGCACCTACACTGTACTCTAAAACATCGACTGCCTAACAACTGCAGGCCCAATATTAGGATAGATCCAGATGCCTTACACCCGCAGGGGTGGTGTTCAGAAGAAAGCTAAAAAAGTGAGAACTATCTCTAAGAATCCACAAGGGCTTAGCTTCCTTCCCAGTGGGTTCGGACTACTGAGTCCAGGCAAACACGATGCATTGCTGTGACAACTCACTGTTCCAGTACCAACTGTCACGCCTACCTTTTTGTTCGAGCTGCCCACCCGTGTTGTGAAAGGATACCATCCAGTAGTTCAGGAGATCCTGTTCGGCGAAGGGTCCAACTATGATCCGACTTTATATAGTAGCTCCACGCCAATAAATGCCAGCACCACACACGCACACCCCACCCTCAAGTCAAGTGCTACCAGGGCCGAAGGAACAGCGCTAGTACAGCCACCCGCAGGACAGACACGCCATCCCGCTGGTGGTAACTCTGTCCCACCACCTAAACCTGCTCCACGCAGATAAAACTGTCAGAGCCGGACTTTGTACTCTGGTCGGGCACCAGTGCCTTGAGACGAATAACCACTCAAGAGACAAGACTTGCCTAGCATCAAGCAAGTTACCTACAGAAACAGGCAGCCAATCAGCCGGGACTGTCACGCGTCAAACTTCCTTTATGTTATGTACACAACTGTGCATTCTGGGTCTAAATGGGATATTGAACTGGCTAATTAACCTATTTCATTCACAAGAAAATATTTAATGTTTTCATATGGCATAATAAAATACAGAAAAAATGACTTTCCCAATACAGAAGCAGATCAGAATTTGTGGGTGCGCACCTGGCTGTTGATGGTGATGTGTGGGGCAATGGCATTTACCGCCGTCACATTCAAGTCCATGTAGCTGAAGCGTGGTTCTGGAGGCCCGGCTGGCAGGCTTGAGGTGGGTGTTGTCGTGATGGGAGCCACCGGGGTGGCAGGAGTGGGTGGCGACACCGGACCTTCTTCCCCTCCTGCAAGAACCACAGATACCATGATTATTTAAAAAGTATAATTCTATCCGAGAATTGCCAGAAGTATTGACAGGCTTAGGAATGTAGGTACTGTGGCCACAACAAAACGGCTGATTTTAAATCTTACACTAGTGTTAAAAATATCAGTATATAAGAAAAGCACTTGTGGCAGCAGTATATTTACACACAGACCTGAGTATAAACGTATTGCTAAAGTTTGAAAGAGTTGCTTTTAAATTTACAGATAATGAAAAGTAAACATCGACTCACGTAAGATCGACGACCATAGTATAATCATGCCAAGAACGACTTATACATTAGCACCTCACCTACTTCACTGTAAAGGTTTTACTCTACCCCATGAATGTGTCACTATATAAAATCCAAACATGCTAACGAATCCCACTCATAACTAGGTATGACCTACTGCAGTGAGAGTGAGCATTGGCGAAGGGGGGAAGGCAACATAGAGTATCAGCAGAGGAGGGGAAAGAGAGAGTGCAGTGGCGGAAAGGGAGAGTGCAGTGGCGGAAAGGGAGAGTGCAGTGGCGGAGGGGGCACGAAGAATGGGTGGCGGCAGGGCAGGAGGGAAAGAAGGTGGTAGTGTTGGTGAAATGGGGGAAGTGATAAAGACAGAGAGAAAGAGAGAGCAGTGGCAGAGGAGAGCAGCAAAAGGGGAAGGACGAGAGGAGCAAAGAGAGGCAAGTTTACAAAGAAATTCACTATTCTTTCACCACAGCTGTTCTGCCGGCTAAGAAAACAATATTTATAAATACGAGTCATATGGTATGCACATTGTGGTGGTAGGCCACCACAAACTTCTTAAGTTTCTTTACCTCCAATTTCACCTGTATGTTTACATTTGTGTAACCTAAATATTTTAATTGTAATATTTGTTTTAAGTTTTATTTATTAGTGATGGGACGGTTTCACAATTTTCCGATTCCGGTTCTCGGTTCCAGTTCATCATTTGGTTCTCGGTTCTGATACCAGATCTTGTACTGGCTGACACTTAACGTGCACATTCACTGCTCATACTTGTTTAAGGACTTTGAGAATAAGTGAGCAACCAACTTATTTATTTTGTCTCAAGATTTCTGTTTCAGCTACGTCTCACTGACTTGCATTTAGTCGTATTTATGTAATTTTCTATTTCTGAAATAACCTGTTGAATCGTGATGTCACACTTAACTTGTACTGTATAACAAAAAATAATAAATAACAACAGACGTCTCAATCTACCCATCATGTATTTAGAGAGCACAATGCAGAAAAAAAAAATTAAATAATGTGGGAATACAGTACATGTGTATAAGAAATTTGTTCTGTAGAATTTTATTAGGTTATCAACAAACAATTTCAATGTTCTGACCGGCAGCCATGTCAGTAAAACGACGAGCAAGATGCAGCTGTGCCATATTTTCGAGATATTGAATCGCGATGCGAAGTTGCCAACACACGCAAGTTTTACACTTGAACATTTTTTCATGAAAATTATGAATGCATTATGTATAAAAATTTAACTAATAAATATCTCCGGAAAGTTATAAAAAGGCAACGCAAAATTAAAGAAACCCTATTCAATACACTTTGTCAATAACTATTCAAGTCGTTCGTACATGAGAAAAAATTTTTTGCTGCTGTACAAGAGAAATATATCTTGCGTAGTTCGCACAGTCACCACAGTGCTACGCCACAAGTACACATCAATAGACACCATTCTGCATAACGTGTTGCAGTGGTTTTGCTTTCTCAAGTCACGTTACCATCTGTGGAATATTAATCGCGTGACGTTTATTTGTATACTAGACGTGGGAGAAAAGAGTCATTTTATTGATTCAAAACATTTGGATCAACTCTGTTAGATGAGTTGGCTCACTGATTTGACTCATGATTCGAGACATCTCGATGGTTCTGAAGTTTACTGAATCGACAATTCTCACACATCTTTGATTGACTGTTTCAGCACAGTCGTTAATTTTACTCTGCCAAAAAGCTGTTGCAGTAACATGTGATAGACAACACGCAAAAAATATGATTGTAGTGGGAAATTAAAATATAATAACACAAAATTTAAAAGAGATGGCTCTGACTTCAGATAAACCTACCTAGGTACACACAATTGCAAAATATTTATTTTTATAATACTGACACGTGCCACTTGAAAACTAATCTAATACGATTACGTCTCATCACCACTTCTTCCACCACTACAGACCTGAGAGACACACTGCCTACCCTACAGGCAACAGCAACATATGTGAGTATTCTCCTCACCTGGAGGATACACAACCCAGCAGGCACACAGTCCCCCCTTTCCCTGGCCGAGACCCAACAAGCTGTGCAGAACTCAGGCAAGGCTGAGCGCCACCATCGAGGAAAGAAGCAGAAATGCTAACCAGAGTTTTCCCACGCCAATAAAGGCAGGAGGACGTGACATCTCACCCACACCCTGCGCCAACAAGCTTCCACTACATAAGTCAGGATACTGCCGAGCTCGAGAGTCGGTCTTGTTCTTCTCTTGCGACATACCACAGCACTGCTCAGTGCTGGGAGCTCCAGAGATCTTCGAAGCATTGAGTATGCCCCTTCGGCTACTTAGCCATCGACGACCGTCAACCAGCGAACATGCTCATTAACATGTTAAATTAAGTGTGTCTCCTCAAGACACCTTTTCTTAGAACAGTTTAGTTGTATTATATCTTTTCTCATTTCAATATTTCTTTCCCATTTTTCCATTAGAACCAGGTCGCCTACACCTTGCCAGCCTACACCTTGCCAGCGTAGTAACCTTCAGCACTCAGTTGCCTGGTACGAGGTAGCACACGTCGCATGTTTATTGAACCATCAATAAACATACTTTTGGTTCCTACCTTACAGCTTTTATTTCTGAGAGTATCTGTCCGTTTGCCTGTTATACACAGGTTGCTACGTACACCACTGGCAAGAACAGGGAAAATGATATTACCAAATTAAATTCAACTGCAAGTGCCTCTCAGGGGTACTCCATATTTCCTACACTCCAATTAGACAGCCATATGTTGCTTCAACTGCCACAGCACTGTACCAGTGCCGGTTGAGAGGAACAGAGGAGCCACAACCACTAGCAACACTTTCACCTAGAGCGAAGTGACAGTCTCGAGTTATTACCTTATCCCATAGCATTGTTAATGCTGGGATATCTGTAGCTCGAGACCTGCCATCCATCTCTGTGTGAACGCACATCCAGTGGCGGCATTGGTGATCCAAACAGCTCCCCATCTCTGATCAGCCCGCATGCGTGGGGGATCAGTGGAGACTTAACAACAGAGCCTGGTCAACAAGCCTACACCAGACTGAAACTAAAAACTGTTTATAATTTGTTTACGTCCAGGTGTACCTAGCATACTGTAAGCAGAGACTCGATGCCTTACGATCATAGGCACGGCCATAAGTGTAGGGAACGAAACGCAGCGATCCTTGCTGCCAGACATTTGAGTGAACTTCCTCAACCTACACCGGAGCGACAGGCGGAATGGTACCCGCGCCGCAAAACTCAGGCACAAGTCAGTATCGACTGCTCCGGTAACTATCTTACTGGCATCTCAGTGTCTGCAAATTCATCCCTCGTAAAACCCGTGGTGAAAGGGTTGTTAACCGGCACAGCTACAGGATTCGGCTGGCATAACATCCACTTCTGGGCCAACAAAGCTCACCTGTGGAATCGCCATTTTGGCGTGGGCCAAGCTCGCTACGCCTGTGTAAAATCCACCACGGCTATGGCACCCAAGACATAGTAGTGAATACGTACTAGCCAAACCCCCCCTCATCTCTCGCCATCTATTTAATCTAGACCACCCCGCTTTTGGTCTAGCATACAAAATCCTCGACCATCGTGCCTATTAGCCTATCCGGACATGAATCAATACATACTATTGATACAAAATGCTTGTTTTGTCACATTATTATTTTGTCATTTTATATAAGAGCTGACATATAAATTAACATTTAATTTATTTTTACAATTGTTACCAGAAATCTAAAATATATATGAGAATGTACTTATAAAATAGTGCGCTCATACAAAGCCATGTTCAATTGAATTAAAACAATAAAAATGAGCGTGTAAGTATCAATAAACCTTGTAATACTACATATGAGAGTTAGGAACTATTCACAACTCAATTCAGACACGTTACCACTATCTAGTTTGAGCCGTCGAACCATTGCGAATGAATTAAAACACTTTTGGCTCATTTCAAAACTTTGGAACAGATTGCGCATAATGTATCGCAACTCATTGGTACCTTGGTGAAAGTATCGAGTTACCGCAGGTCAAATGTTTCAAATCATGCTTTCGTGTCGGTGAGTCGACTCAAGTGTTTTGAATCACTCGCTCAGTACCCACGTCTATTGTAAACATTGCAACATAATACAAGTTTTCTGTCACAAATGTTTTGTAAAGGAGAAATTAAGTTGGAATTTATTATGTTTGTATGGAACCATAACATAACAATATTTACAGGAATACAAAAATGTAGTGTGGCCTAAACATGGAATATTAATTATTGCTAATTTTTCATCAAATATTTCTGATGCTGCATATACAAGCCATATATATAAACGGATGCAAGTAGAAATTTTTATCTGGTTGTGCTATTGGTGGCGATAATATTGGGAAAATATATTTTAATTTTTATTTCTGCACAATAATGGTGAGCTAGAACAACAAACAAACGGGGTATCGTTAATGATATCAGAGTATCGGCAATGGTATTGGGGAATTGGTAACGGTATTGGAAAAAAAAATAGTATCGGAACAACCTAGTATACACAACTATTCTGTACAATTAGCGCTCACAATTTCATAAAGAAATACTTGTCGTTCGGAACTCTATGTCATGTTGTTGGCCACTTAGTTGCTCTAAATTACGTGACAGCACCCCTGTACTCTTAACACTAGCAGCTGAAGCAGACAAAATCTCAGACTTCTTTTCAAACGTTTGATCAGTTGTACTGCATTAGTAAATAATCGTTCTAAATTTGTACTACATTGATTATTATTTTTATGTGCTTTATTATGAAAATTACCAAATTGACAAGTTTTCAAGAAGGTTCTAGGCAAATGTTTTTCAGTATGCTTATATGTATTTGTCAGTCTATTTGTTTTATCTTCAATATTTCAATGTTACATACTTTCTCTTTGCTATGCATGTCTTTTTTAATCAATTTGTAAATGTACTAGAATATATTTTGGTAGAGCTTTCCATGTTCTGCAGTTTTTTTTTGTAAAAAGGTTGTGAATAGTGTTAATGGTATGTCAATGTTGATTTATTATGACTTCATTAAGTTTGAAACACTTTACAGCATCTCCCACATTTTACATCATTTTTGCTGGATCCCTTGAATGTTGAAATAAGGGGGTCTACTGTAATATATTATGTATTAATTCAGCTTCAGAAATGTTAAGATACTGTAGAATTTCTAATGTTGCAATTATTTTATTTTTTTCATAATCGCAGGTCTACGCCATATTGTTCTGGAACTACCGTACCCAGACACGGAGTGAAAAAATTGCTCTCAGTGCGCACTCATCCAGTGTAACTCGCAATTGGAATACGAAAATCCCAGTGATCTGAGAGTGAATTCCGGTTAATTGGAACATGCGACACTCGGCCAGTGCACACCGAGTGCAGTCCAAAGCAGTAATTGGAATACGATATACATTGATACAGGACACAAGAAAGATTGTCGTTTACTACCCGCTAGGTGTTAAATGGTCCCACTGTAGTCGTACATACACAAGAATTTTCACACGCTTGGTAATATTACTGCCTGGCAGTCGATCAATATTGTACTCCCAGCCCACAAAGAGACTAAGGGTGGTATTCATAGTCATGTCTCAAGGATGAGCTTAAACTAAAGTTGGTCAAGACCACCTTATTTTCCAAGACAGTGTTATTTCCACACCACGTTTCATTGTCTACAAACAAGACAATCTTTGTGAAGGCAGCTTGCTCAAGGTGTAGCTTATATTTTACCACTTCTGGGATGGTCACGTATGAGCTTGAGGTGTGCTACAAAGGCTCATATTGAAACAAAACATGGCGGCTAGACATGAAATAGGAATAGGAACAAATATGCATTAAAACAAAGTGATGTAAATGTAGTAAAAAAAATAACGAAATTGTTTTTCTTGCTTAGCAAAATGTTGCGGGTGAGTGTTAACAGAGATTGTAAATGAAATTGTATGAATAATGTGATTTGGTTACAAGATCAGACAGAAAATAACTCCGCACACTATCAAGAGTATCACTTTTGAATGGAAATAATCAAAACCAAATATAAGGCAGAGACATTACACATAATCTTCGATTCTAAAATATCCGTGTATCATATATTTATACCCACAAAACTTTTACTTTTATTTTTAACTCAACACACAGTATAATAGATTATATTTTGTTTCTTGTTATGCATACAAATGCTTATTCTAAATTACTATTAAATTTGAAAAAGAAAAAAACATTTTTTGTAAATAAGTTATAGTGCATTTGAGCACTATCTAGTTACTACTCTGTCATTAGTGGAACTTAAGTTCTACAATGTGTGAATAACATTAAAAAATTAATGGTATCTGTACAATTACAAATCTAAAAAAGCTTTCTCAGAACAGAACAATTTAGATTTTCATCCAAATGTGTAATTAAATCATTAATCTCAACCTAACACATGTTTTGCTACCGTCATTTTGCAGAAATCTCGGCTAGTTCTACGTATGAAGTTATCCGATCAGCGACCACAGTTTAAAAATGCACCGTCTCAAGTCACCTCTAAAGTGGACTTGGCAAAGAAGAGCTTATTTGCAATCTTAAGAAAAGTCTTAATGACTATAAAATGTGGTTCGAAATCGCGAACTTAAGCAGCGACTCTGGAACAGAAATATTCAGTCTGAAGGCGCCCAAAAATAAGACAGTCTTCATGAAGACCGCCTTGTTAGCCTGCGCTCGAGACAAGCTTTAACTATCTTCATTAAATGTAAATATGCACTTGAGACCCCAAATAAGATTGTCTTGATGAAGTTAGAGCTCAAGATATGTTTATGAATACTGCCCTAATAGAGATTGACTCCTTTGGAAGGAGGAAAGCATGGAAGAGAGACATTCCTGCCTAATCTTTGATCAATAAAAAAAAAAAGGGTGGAGAACTGTTACCAGATGCTTTTGCAGTATCTTGGAACAAGAGTAAATTTATATCTCCCACAAAAAAAAATAGGTGACCATATCTCAACTACCGTGACTTTACCAGAACTTCTGTGACCCCCTCCTAAATTCTGTGACTTTTCCGTGACTTCCATGACTGATAAGACACCCAGCCTTGGCGCACACCAGGCAGGGTCCGAACCAGTACTACAATTAACAGAGTGGCTACAGGTTACACCCCTTGTTGCGAGGAATGATACAGACACGTCAGTTTTGTACTGCTCGAGCACGGTCAGAAAGCAAGCCAACCGCCCAAAGATGAGTGAGAGAGCAGTCAAAACCCCCTGTACGGTCAAGTAGTTCAAGAGCCCGCCACTACAGCTCCAGCCACCAGCAGACGCCGCAGCAGACAACCCTTGGCTCCGCCCACTGGCAGACGACTTGCCCCAACCCTTACCTTTGCAGCACAGACGACGGCAGACAAGCATAATTAATACAACTCACGCCACCACCCTGTGTGCAGGAGCTCTCTGTCGACCTCAACGTCGTCCAGAATTACCAGATGTTCTTCAGTTGCTACACCAATGCCTTCCCAAACTTCTAGGAGCCTTGCACCAGCAACCACCACAGAAGAAGTTTTCAACCCGCTTGCCTGCTTACCCCTCTGGTAACAGCAACTACACCCCGCTGCCATTCTGGTACTGGGCCCCTTAAATCCCTTCAGAACATGGTACAGACTGGATACAGTCAGTTATATATAGCTAACTAGTCGAAACTGTCTTAACCAGTATAGAATCTGGTCCCCTTCATCTGACTTTGTGTTGCGTAGTTAGTACTTCAGGTCAGCTTGATGTAATTAGGAGGTGGTACGGGCCAACGTGTCTATTCCTCTCGGAATAAAACATGAGTTCTCTCTTACTCCTGAGTATCAATCCTTAGGTGACGTGATATTCCCACGTAAGCACCATGCCCAACAGAGTGAAGCAGGAGACTGCGGATTACACCCATATTTTCCCGTACCTAGTGTACGGCTGCAGCCACCCCTCAGGTACGCCCGTACATCAGATAACACAAACATGCTTAACAGCTAACCGTTCTGTGCACCCTGGCGTACAGAAAGGTAGAGCCACTACCACTAGCAACATCATCCATAAAGAGGCTAGTCGACAAGCCTAGTTTGTATTCCATCCACTGCGCCGCTGTGTCGCCGGAGGGAGTATTTGACTGGTCCTGGAGGTCTGACGGCCTTTGGACCCACAGCCCTAGTTGTTGTCAGACACCTAAGAGAAAACCCACCTCTCCGATCACGTGCCGATGTGTCGCTGGTTGGGGAACAGGGTATGACTCTGTGTTGGCTTGGCTTCAGCTGTGATAGAACACTCTAGTTAGGGCTTATAGTCGTCTGCTTCCCTCTCGCAAGGCTGGTTATAGAACCTTTCCATACCTTAAACCCAAAGGAATGGGAAAAAGTGGCAAGAGAGAAAGATCACTGTCCTCTCTAAGAGTTGTGAGAGCCCTACCATCTTCAAGCACAGGACGCTGGGAATTAGTTCAATAAGTTATAACAAAATCCAGGCAGCCGCCTGGCCTCAACATAAGATAATCACAGCTCCTCACCACACTAATCGGATATAACTGCAATTTTGCAATTTTCCCGCTCCACACTAGTTCGCCACCCAACAGCTAGGTTTACTACTAACAACACCCTTCCACCATACTGCAGTGTCCTACAACTCTCCGTCTGATGAAGCTGGCCTAGGCAGCAAAACATCGTGATTGTGCAACGGCGTGGAAAAAATGTCGTCATCCTACTTTGTGGGTGTGTGCCTATTGACAAGTACTAGACTGTGAGTACTTGAATTCCTATCCTATTATGTATTTTTTGTAGCCTAGCGGTCTATTTGCAATCTTAACTGAAAGGAAGTACTGACCATGGTTCCCCTGGTGTTGTTTGACAGGGGATGGAGAGATAGCTGGTGCTACCGATGCATCCTGCTTCTTGTTCGGGTGGGACAGTTGGTACTCCAGGTTCCGCAGCTTTTCTTGATCCTTCAGGTACGGTGATGGCTTCAGTTCCTGCAACATAACAATCTATACACTGCCTCCACACATTAAAGTCATATTCTATAGTATGATATATCTAATTAATATGAATAAGCTCTTAATAACAGGTACCATATCCATAAACCGCCCCAAACTGATCATCATTCATGGCGAATCCTGGAAAACTGCTTACCCTTCAAATGTCTTAGAACAGTCCTGTAAATGAATACAGTATGTTAGAATACGTAAGTTTTGTTTATACTGCTACGATGTTCTATAAACAATGGCATTAGATTAGGCAATTTCTCTTAATTCTTTATGATATTTCTTTACGTAAAAAAACATCAGTCCCCTATCTGAGACATATCCAATACATTTTCCCTTCCATCTAGCGTGAGAGACAGAGAACAATAAGCAAGTAATGGAAAATGAAATCCTCATGCATAATACTGTCGTGTGGTGGTGGTGGTGGTGGTGGTGGTGGTGGTTATCATCGTCGTGATGGTGGGGGTAATGGTGGTAACTGTAGTGATAGTCATGATTGGGGATGGGATCCTCGATACTGCAATACCTCAATACTTTGTAGTATTGAGTATCGCATGATAATATCCAAAAGTACAAAATTTTAACACCATTTTCATGTGCCATAATTACGGTACATGCATATCATAACTTTCAGAATGTGTACAATAATTACGAAAAGTGTACCATAATTTAAGCTGCATCCTTTAGGCATTCGTACGCACGCATAAAATTTGACTTAGGTCCAACAGTTCACAAGATATTAACAGTAACTTTTAAATATGTACCATAATTATCTCAGCTGGCAGTGACCATTCCCAAAGCTTATTGCAGGCATTCCAAAAAGCCTTTGCGGTTCTACATAGGACGAACAGTTTACAAGTTATAAAATACATCTGAATACCCTGTCTTGTAACGAGAGATGGCACCTTGTGTTTCTTTCGTCTGGCCCTGCAGAAGAGAGGTGGACAGAACGTCGGATAGTTCAAATTACTTCCTGATCGGCATACCCAGATGTGATAACTGCAAGACGTCAGTTTGTCAGCGGTGGTTCCAGCACCATTTCAAACCCTGTAGGAGAGTGGTGGCAGAGTACAGAACATCCTGAGTCACTGATTTTCCTGGCGGAGGAGGTTCTAGTGCTTTGGACTCCACCGAATCCTACCAGTTTAGCAGAGCTCGGGTGGCCTCATAATATGTGGGTATCTGGCTTGTTGCCTGGTTGCATTGTCAGATTTGCTGTAATAAATGTATGAACTACGTAGGAAAACTATGAAGTATTACACAAAGAAATTCAGTGTATGGAGAATAGGTAAGTTTCATGTATTTTATTCCTTGAGTAATAAAAAATAAAACACGGTGGCACTGTGCTACCTCCTACACTAGAATACTTTGTTACAGAAATTCCCTAGGCAATTCAGGTGAAGGCGACCTGGTAAATTAAACTAATTGGGGAAAGATGATAACTGGGGTTAGAGAAAATTGTATTTATAGGCTATTCATGGTAAAGTGAGCACTTTTGAAAGTCCTCTCATTTGGAATAATAGTCAATAAATATATTATATTTTAGCTTTACACTTAACTTGTGGATGTGGTGGAATATACATTGTGTGTTTATTACTTACATGGCAATATTTATTCAAAAAAGTGGTCAAAGGATAAAAAATGGCTGAAAGGAAAAAGGAACTAGTGTCTCAAAAATGCTCTCTCTACCATGAACAGCCTGTAATAATTACTTCCTGACTAACTGGGGGTTGTTCTCAAGGAATAAGCGGGGGTGACTACTACCAGAAGCGTAGCGTCAATGTACTCAACAGTTCGTTTTTTTTTTTTTTTTTTTTTTAATACTCTTCCATCTGAATATTCATAATGATTTAATGGTAATTATGTGTTTTCTTTTTACTCAGTAAAGAGTATTTTTTTTATTTTTGTGTATACTCACTTTTGTTTTAAATAATTAATGGCATGTTTAAACTTTTATTGAAGGAATAATAAATTGTATTAAAATTATATTTGGATGTTTAAGTGTATCCAACATAGGTTTTAGAAGGTAACAAATCCCCTCACCTGCGATTAGCTCTTTTAACAATTTGAGTATCTATTTATTCTCTTTTTAAATACATACTGGTGCTACATGTTCATGACAATTTAAGTGCTATTTACTCTTGGAATCTAGTGTGAACTCTTAGATGCTCTGACTTCGGACACATACATTTTTTTTTAAATTTAGTTACGTCTTAGTAGTTATGACCATTATTTTTATTGACAGTCCACACCAAACCACGAAGCAATCCCAGTCAAGTCCTCCCATTCCCCTTTTCACCACCCCCCCCCCTCCAACATATTTTTGTACCTTCAGCTAAGCTTTGAAAGTTTTACCCCTAAATCCCTCCCTTTTTGGCTATCCCCCCCCCCCCCCCCACATCGCCCTGTTTTGAGCTGCTTGCAATAATTTTTGTTTCGATGCTACAGACCTGAAAACAACGAGAGAACTGAATGTTTTGATATGAAGGATAATTAAGCTTGTTTAAAACAGTAGGTTTCTTTAGGGCATCTAAGTGGCCCCACAAAAGCTCAGTGGTGGAGGAATTGGTACCCAATTTTCTTTTTTCGAAGGATTGTAGCGTAGGAGTATTGACTTTGAACAGATGCTTCCCGTTACTAGTGGTGGTTTATTGGTTTACTAAATTAATTTACCATGCCCCATTTTCCCAGTCACCCTATTCATTTTCCTAATGTTTCGTACGTTTACTTAAAGCAACAAATAGTACATTATGTGTCATTGATTTTAACACAGATTTTCAACAGCTTCCTAAAATACTTTTAGTGTTAGTAGAAGTCTTTCAGTACATTACTCATATGTCAATTGTATCGGTAATGGAGATAGGTTGTATCAGCAAGGAAGTATCGGTTCGTACCAGTATCTGAAAAAACCTCCATCAACTCAGCACTAATTGAAATACTGTATTGGCTAAACCAAAGCTAAGTGAGGAATCAAAATTTTTGTCTTCTGAACCAGGTGTAAATAAGATAACACATTTTCTTATTAATATAATTTGTAGATTACAAATGGTAAAGATAACTAAGAAAATATATAATGTTCAGTATCAGAAAAAAAACCTATATGGATGGTTTAAATATTGTGAATACTGGCCGGTATTTAAAATTGGCATCTGTGCTGGCTCAGCACTGAATAAAAATAATTTACACAAATTATCTACTTTAATGATTGGCAAAGAACAACTCACTATCAGGAATATTAATACATAAAAAATTAACTCAACAGCACAATCAGCATCTGCCAAGGCATAAAAATTATTTCCCGACAAATACAATTAAAAAAAATCAAACAATGGAGACGTGCCATGGTCTTCCAAGACCATGATAAAAGTTTCAAGAAGACACTTACCGACACGTCTATGTTGAGATTTTTGCAGAGCACTTCAATTTCAAACTTAAGGTTAAGCTTGAGGTCCTGCAGATGATGTAGGGCAGCCAACACGCTCATTATCGACATGGTCCAGGGATTTCTAGGCTTAAACACCTGCAAACAACACAGTTGGCATAAGTGCTGCTTCTTTCTATATGCACACCCGCAACTGTCTGTGCCACACAAGTTAAGAAACATCTCATAGGCAAAAATAGACCAAAATTATGTTTTGCAATAAAATTTCACTATGTATTTTTTTAAAAGATAGTGAAAAACTCCAAATAAATAATGCATTTGCAGAATTTAAATGTCCAGAGCAATACAATATTAAGAAAGGGAACTGTGACGCTTCTGACAATTTAATATTGTCACTCTGCATCATTATGTGCATGTCATGTGCCCTAAGGGAGTTGAACCCCGACTGGCCGGTTCCAAGACAATCACTCACGTAATGCTAGGAAGTCACATCATCACACCTGCCACTTGTAAAACTACTAAGAAGCAGCCGCAAGTATGCAAGAGTTTGCACCTAACAAGAAGCGGATACCACAAGCAACCACTCCCAATCCTCCCAGCCACCACCCTGCCAAAAGATGTCAGCAGTGGCACACCCAAACCAAACCAGACGAGGTGGATGCGAAGATTACCGAAGTGAATGATGCACGCTGGAACCCTCTGGTAGAGGGGAATCCAACCCCATGTACCCAACAGAAATGCCAGTTGTTCACGTAGCTCGCCTTAGTACAAGTCGTGCTAAGGCTCTTTACGATATAGCCACAGTCCTTAGCACTCTCCAAGACCTACCAGTCTTCTACCAGTTCTTCAGTCGACATTGTCTTCCCCACCGCACTTCAAGCCAGGCTCCTCAAGCCGACAGATTCCTTCACCTGTGCTGCTCTTTTACAAAGTTTGTTGAACACTTAGTATTTGAATAGGTAGGAGATAGTATGGGCCACCATGTTTCTATTCTCAAATGAATGAAACACATAGTCTAAATAACTTATGTCTTTCCTTACGTTGTAGCAAACATGCACCTTTTCCTAATCATGGTGTCACCCTCGAAGGGAACGGCAGGGGACCGCAAATTGGCCGGAGTTTCCGATGTACAGTACAACTGCGAGTAGCCCCTAACCAGGACTGCACATACGTTGCATACACAACAAAGTCGACAACCACCCATACTGTGAACCAGATTCATAAAGGTACCTGGTGCACACGTACGGTATAGACCCAACCACTACAAAGAGAGATAACGCATCTCGGCCAACTAAAGTCTGCTAACCCATTCCCTTCTTCAGAGCACGTAATCTCGCTGGAGAGGATGCCAGGTCTAACGAGGCTTAACCCAGGTATATCTGGAGTACAATCCAGCCGTTAACGGATTTTTAACATCCTAGAAAAATACAAATAAAAATTTTTTGGTACTTTGCTCAAAGCGGCAACACTAGCGCCCACAGCCATGTGTGTCAGTTTCACTGATGTATTTGTTTTAAAGATTATTACAATGGAGGTGGATAATTAAGAGAAATATTTTGAACATACGTCATTGCTTCAATAACGTACGTGCAAAACATTTTGCTTAATTATTCACTGATGCGGGTATACAGTTACCTACATATTTCTGTTCCTGGCTGTATGATCACATGCAAAGGCCAAGGCCATTATTGAAAAGAATCTTTGCAGCGAATTGTCGTTTTTACGCATGCAATCCGAATTTGGTGACTGTGTTTTGCATTTGGCATTGACATCACAATGGTGAGGAAGCGAAAATTATCACAGCTACAGTCATTGTATAAACGAAAGTACATGTGTGAGTGGACAAAAAAATTACATGGTTTGTACATTCCAAATAAAAACAACTACACTATATACGTAAAAGAACTTTCATATCCACTTTTCCCCCCTTGTAATTAGCAATTTTTTTAATTCCAAGGATTATACAGGATATGACTCAATGATTCCAGAATTCTACAGGATTTTTATATACAGGAACTAGGATTTCAGCATCAGGGCTAGTGGCAGCCCAGAGATAGGGGTTTGTTGCCTGCCGCACTCTAAACGATGAACAGTACCACTTCTCCTGTCCACGACGTTCGTTCACCGACGAGGGAGCAGGAGGAATACCTGGAGGAATGTTGCCATCCTTGCATCTTGCCACCACTTGTAATCAACCTACATCAGCATTCAGCTGTCCCATGGGTCAGAGCACAAGCAGCCTGACAATTAGTGGAGTTTCACTCCGCTACCCACCCTGCCAACCCATTTGACATCCAGTTAGGGTTTCTGGAGCTGCCCATGCCGCCATCGAACTACTCCACCAGATATACACTATCCCATTGGGAATGGTCCCGTTCGACCCGGAGGACACCAGCGAGTCTTCAGCACGTGCAAACCACATGCCAGCCAGTCAGCCGGCACCCCGGTCACCTGCAGGCAATAGCAAAGTCAGCCTGCCTAGCCGACAGCTCCAGTCAGAGCTGAAGTCATCAAGCCAGGGCCAGCGTCTGCCGTATGGGAGAGACACCAGTGGTAAGCTAGCCCAAACTAGTGTGCCCAATGCCTGGAGGCATTACCTTGCCCTTACGGACTTTGTACCAAGTAGGCACCCAAAACATCCTACCTTATAAAAGAGACCACTGCGAGGCCGACAAATTATATTAAATGCCTCTACAGTAGAGACTGCCCCCTACCTGTACAACTGGCCTGATGCAGAAATAAAAGCATCACATTCTTGACATAACATCCTTATCCCTAGGCCAGTCAGGTATCAAAAGTCTATCAAATATATTAACTTTTTTGACATGCTATGACAAACTATCATATACATACACCATTTGGTATTTATGCAAATGCATTTTTCATTTTATTCTTGCCGACTGGTTATAATATTGTAATGCCTCTCACCAAAAGCACTACTTTTCAACTCTCTGTTAGTATTGCAACATAGTGGAAAACATGACAACACTAATTGCAAGATAACTTTGGAGTTGAAAATTAAAACCAATTATGAAACAATAACTATGCTTGAAACTATTTTTAAGTAGTGATGAAAGTGAGGAACAAGACAGTAGTAGGCTGAAACAACCCAACAGCCAATGACAACTCCTGTCGTATTTTCCAAAGGTATGCAAGACGATCAAGGGGCCAACACGTCGCCGCAGCCAGAGTATAAATAGAGGGCCGGACCAAGATTCCTAACCAGTCTTCAAGAAATTTACGTCTGTCCTGTTCCTTTACCACTCCTGGTGCCGAGGGAACAATCAGCTATCCTAGTTTGGTATTAACCGTGCCCTTATGGTACCGAAGACTTTCACTGTTCCTAAAGCTTCCTTCCTTGGCTTGCACAGTAATCACTAATCTCTCCATGGAAGAACCTTCACCTTACGTATTACGTCGCCACAACACAGACACGTACCGATCCCTTAAAGACGACACTGGTTGCTTTGGGTCACTTTGGAATTAGCCTCTGCTATTGCGACCTTTTGGTGATGCAAGCTTTCTTCGGAGCAATACATGACTCTGGTTAGGTTGAGCGCCACGGGGTGTTTATATTGACTCCTCGAAGTCAATAGCATTGCTCCTATGCAACGAGTCTTACGTGAATGGAAAAAAGAGGGTGGGTTGTCTGGCTAGGTCCCAGCTCCAAAGGCTGAGCTATATGTAGCTGTACGCCCCACACTGGGCGCCAATTGACACACACTCACTCTCTCGCCCTCTCCTTCACCTTTTCCTTCTTCTTCTCCTCACCCTCTCGCTCTCTGGCGAGTCAACCTCCTATTCGTCCACTTCCTACCTATGATAAGGAGGGGGGAGGAGAAAAGCATGAGGGGGGAAATCTAAAGCAAAATTGAAAGTGATGATTTCCCTCTGGTCGGATCTAAGTAACCCTTCGGCGGTGAATTAACGTTTGATGGGTGTTTTGCCTGGCGGGTCGGGGTTTGCCGTATGTCTGGGTCCTTGCTGGGGTACCGCCTAACAGAAGGGTGATGGGAAGATGGGGGGAATCAAACCCCAGGGTGAACTTTACTGCGAATGTCTCCCTCCCAGGGAGCAGAGCCTTGCTCACTGTGAAGGCTGCCAAAATCCAAGACGCCAGCTGTCCAAAATAAATGAAACGATGACTTCTTATTGATAAGGAGATTGGCATACGTGAAATATGAGTTGATCCTCATTCACATGCTTCCTACTCAGCATCTTGTTTGTGATATAAGCGACCAAGGGGAGATAGTCTAGTGTGCTTGCACAATGGGATGTACGTGTAGGGCGGGGAAGCTAGCCGTCATTTCGGTACAGTTGGGGGTGGAATCGTGATTCTAACTACCTCTCTGGCGGCGGTGCTAGTGGTACACATAGTTACAGGTGGACGATCGACGGCCGAGGTTGGGGTAGGTGGTTTTGCTACAGGTATGGGCTTTAGTGGATAGTAATAGCTTACGAATTCGTAACTAGGCCATGGCCAACAGATATCCAGCCCGGAGTAGAGTTTGGACACATGAACACATGCTTTTTGGGGGAAAGATGGGGCGTGGTCCAGGTGTAGTGACCTCCGGCATTTGCGATGGGCATGAATTATCTGGGACTGTTTTGTCTAATTGGGGGTTCTTGGAACTTGATGTTTCTATTTGGTAGGGACGATTGAGCCTGGTGACATAGTCGGCTCCCTCCTTCGTCATGAGGATATGGAGTCAGGAATGCTAACAAAACTCTCTTACAATAAAACATACTAGAATCTCTCACTCTAAAACAAAACTCACACCTGCCCTAGCCATCAATTGATAGACCTCAGGGAACGACTTCTCAGCCACTCAGAGGCCCTAACGATGAGAACGATGACGGGCTAGAGATGGAGTACGTCTGCAGGCAAGCGTGGGTGTTCCACACATGCCCAGGCATCAGAGTATGTCTTCACAGACCCAGTGATACTGAGGAACTCGGCTCACTCGCACTTGTTCAGCAGAGAGAACTTTAAATTTATGTTGAGCCAAATTATTGAAAGTAATTTTACGTGAAAAGAATTGGTCAAAGGTAAAATTTACAAATTCAACAATATGGAATATTTTTACATAGCGTTTATTTGCGCTTTGAGAAAACTCTGGGGAACCAGATTATTTTATAAAACAGCTAAGTTATTATTTTATCCACTTGTCAGGTGAAGGCAAACCTGGTTATTAGTTTCCCAACGTTTAGTCAAGAATTTAAAATTCTATCGCTTTTAACAGTGAGGTACTTGGACTGAGGGATGAGTTAGGATGTCACAACAGCCTGCTACAGCAGAGTCAAGGAAGACAGAGGTAGTGGGTGCAGGGTGCCGACATCGTGGTTACCTATGGAGCACTTGCTGCTGGGGCTGGAGTGAGCTTTTGCAAGATGCCGGCTGGGAGAGGCGGTGGTCTTCTCAGACCCAGGAGAGCCCACTGACCATTGCGGTCCGTGGGCCGACGAACTCTGGCAAGAGCTTTTCGGAGGTTCCTTATATAGTCCAAATTTCATCTTGATGGCTGTTACAGGAGTGCGGGGGTTGTAAGCTTCCAGATACAGGGCTGGTTATCTTTGGTAGCGAGGAGCAGTGCGTATTTCTTATCACCCTGGGTGGAGGCTGACAATAGATTTACCTCCTTTGCCCAAGGCTCGTGGCTGTGACGTCACTGGGCGCAAGGGTGCTTCGATCCTGTTGCAATTTTTTTAACTTTCTTATCGGAGTCGGCTGGTCAGTGACTCGCCGGGTAAAACAATTTTTAGTTTGAGGGAGTGGCGACCGCATGTCGGAGTCTGGGCAGGCAGTACAATCTCATAATTAGTCACGTTAATTGTATTCTGTGTCTGTAGTTGTCCAGTGTATGGAATCAACCCTGTAGCCACTTGGAATTATATATGCCACTTCTGATTTGCCCCATGCTTCTCAGCGCTCGCTGATGTTAATTTTACAGCAGATACAATGAAACATCAACCTTATGGGAAAAAACAACCTTTAATGACAAAACAAAACATCTTTGCAAATAATAATTCCTCGTTAAAATATAGTGCATAACATTTTCTGGCAAAAACATGACGCATGCCGCTTATACCACTATTAAATACGATTATGACTCATCGCTCTTCACATTAAGTATACCCTTACTTCAACCAACTTGAGAGTTGTTACCGCAAACCAATACACAAATGTTGCGCACAGCTTAAATCAATCGGGCGGCCGAATATGTGGTTACAAGGTTGCGCAACCAGCGAGCATGCCATCTCCCCCCCACCCACCAAGCTGAGTGCCAACAAGCTGTCATACACCTCAGGGCGCGGCCAAGCGCCATCGAAGATGCACGAACCAGAGTGCTCATCAGAGGGTTCTCACCTTCCACGCCAGCCTCACAGCTGAAGGATGTCACATACCTTCCCCGCACCCCGTCGCGGCAGCCTAGACTTCCGACTATACGAGTCCGTGCATGGCGGGGCTCCAGCAGTCATTCGTATTTCTTCTCTTGAGAAAACCCCAAGCATTTCTTAGTGCTGGGGCCTCCAGCGAACCTCGAGTCTTCAGTAGCCATCACGGCTACTCCCTGTGACGACGACAGTCTTCGACAACCATCAAACACGAATATACCTTGCTACTATAGCAAACAAACTGTAACTTCTTTTTGTCTCTTCCAGACACCCGCAATTAGACAGCTTTAGTTCAGCAGTTATGTATTCATGTTTCTAATTCAATCTTTCCCTCTAGCCTAGGACCAGGTCACCTACACCAGGCTAACGTAGGTAACCTTCAGTACTCGGTCTGCTTGGTAAGAGATAGCACGGGTCACTGTGTTTATTGACTCATCAATAAATATAGCTTTGTTCTCTATCCATACACTTTGATTTCTAGACTAACATCTACTTCGCCAGCAAGGAATAATTAGCACTGTGCACTGCCAACAGAAACCGGGTACATTTTTAATCTGAACTAGCTTGAATGAGGACTCCCTTCTGGAATCCTACAGTCTGGTAACACACCCATTAGATGGCCGCCTGTTGCTTCCTATTACCCCGAGCACCCAGATGATGGAGGGAAGGAACAGCGGAGCCGCAACCAATAGGAATACTTTCCAGCCAGGGAGAGGCAGCAAGCCTAGGTTATATCACCTACCAGAGCACCTAGGTGCTGGAGGAGGTATTAGCTTGGGTATTGCGGCCTGGTCTAGGCTGGATATCACATCAAGTAGAAGCATTGGTGGCCCACACGGCTCAACGTCTCTGATCTGCCTGCTAGAGTGGGGGATCACCGGAGGCACCGAGCTCGGTTACCAAGCAGCTACTGGACAACACTATTATAGGAAATAATTTCTTGTCCGTAGTGCACAGCTTGTTTTGTTCAGCGGCGAACTTAACTCCATGCCTTACAAGATAAGGCAGTGTGTAGGGAACAAAAAATCGCTAATCTAGCTGCCAAAGAGAGGAATACCTTAGTCCCTCCTACGAAGGAAAGACAGGAAAAACGGGACTGTGCTGACTCACTCAGGATAAAGGCAGTCTGGACTGTTCTAGTGGTACATTATACAAACTTTCCATCGCACATCCGTACCAGCCCCGACTACCATCCTGTGCTGAGTGGTTTAGCGTATAGGACAGACGCTAGGTATGGACTAGTAAATCCTAGGTTTTGGAGCCAGGAGTCAGCGGCCTGGAACCTGAAGTACGGTGTGAGACAACCCACTACAGCCTATCTCAAACCCAAGGACTGCAGCACCAGATTCACTCAGAGACCAACCCCACGTTAACAACCAACCGAAGACCTTCAGAGTAAGTCAGGTTAATTAACACCTCCCGTCAGCTACCGATAACCAAGCACTTGGTCCAGCGCACTAAAACCACAACGATTGTGCCAAACAGTCTGTAATCGGGCATGCGTCAAGTGATTTTCTGGCACCCAATGTGCGGGTCAGACTATTAACTGTATGCAGTGAATGGCCAAACTGGACCAACCAGGACCCGAGAACTAAGGGTCAAGCCGAGGAAACCAAACGGACTTCGGGAAGTCCGAGGAACATCCCGTGGCACCCATAGCCATTAATATCTCAGCTTCAGAGATCAACGTCACCACATGCGAAAACCGTTGACTGAGCATGACATACCCGAACGAACCACAGTGTAGCCACACCGGCTATCCTGGTATTGGCTAACTACGGATAGAGTGTAACTACTGCGCAAAATCGTTCCACCATGTATGCCTAGACTGGCCTCATGAGACCCGCGACATAAAGAGTTGCAATACAGATGTGAAGCCTGCCACCAACAACCTACTAGCTTCTGTAATTATATCACTTGCCTCGGCCGAGGCATTAACCGTATACGGTGCACACCACACAGCGAATCATACCATCACCTGTGCATAGGATGGTCCGATGAACGCGTCTCTATGCCACGGATGGCTTATGATTGCGAGAGGTGCCAACAAAAGGATACCTCCTACTCCCGCCGGTCAAAACTATCCCATATTTATATACAACCAAGATGGGCACCCGGCCACCCAGCAATCGGGAGAGACGATGATATCCAAATCACGGATTTTGCAGGTCGACCTCATGAAGATCCAGTAGATTTTACACAACCGTGTGAAAGGGAGTTTAGGGAGATGAACCTACTGGCAAAACAATGGGTAGACAGGACCCTGTTACATTTAAAAGGGCTGGCCTTAACATGGTGGGAACAATACAGCGAATTCCTGATCGAATAGAAACAATTCAGCCATAGATTCGATGTTGAATTCACTGGCGAGATGGTGTTAGCTCTATTAACTACGCAATTCTATAGCCAGACCCAGGTACCCAACGACAAAGCCAAAATATTTATACGTTGTAAGGAACTGATGTTTCGACAGGTGTTCACAGTAGTCCACGAAGCTACAGCTGTCCGATCAATTGGCAGAATGCTGCTGCCTATCCTGAGGAACGTCCTCATGGCTAGACCCACAACCCTGGACGAGCTAATAGATCGGGCACGGGAAGCAGAGCAAAATTTTGCGGCACAAGCAAGTCTCCAAAAACCCTTATCTGCTAAAGTTCCGGAGATACGAGCTTCACCGGTCGCATCACTCAAGAATGCACCAGCTCTACCTACTCACACATCGTTCATACCGAAATTCTGGTTCTGCCCAGAGAACCACTGGAATAAAGACTGTCCCCAAAAACCAGAGGGGTCCGCCATTCCACCCAACAAGGTAAATCGGATGACAGCACCCGTACCATCAAGACCGACCGAAAAACCAAATCCTGATGTCAAGACGGAAAACGCCGCCGCCAAGGTGTGAAGCGAGCCACCACCACCGGACCACTAAGGTCCATCATCCAGGGTTTAAATGAGGTACCATCAGTGCCCATAGCCCCACAAATAGAAGTCGAAATAAACGGGAACAGAGTGCTGGCACAACTTGACTCAGTCGCAACTTCATCCAAAGCAAGCTCCTAACTACTGAACAACTAACAGATATGCGGACCCAAAAGATAATAGTGCGAATGGGCAAGTACAATACTACATTACGGGTTGACGGCCGAATTACCCTGACGGTAAGCCTGCACCGTCTATCGAGGTCAACAGAACTCATAGTATCGCCTACAATTTCTGAAGCAGTGATACTAGGTTGCCCATGGCTCCGGCAACAACAGTGCATTATAGACCATGGGCAACACCACGTGTACTTGGGTGAGGGGGATAGGATAATAGTAAACTGGGACTACAGCCCAGATAACATTATAGCTATGCCTATCGATCCCGTCCGGATTAATCATGAGCTTGGTGAAAGGGAACTTAACCAGCTACATCTAGTATTAAATGAACATGCTAGTGCATTTGCACAAGGGGGTTGTTACATCAGACTAGGTCGATCCAACATGAAATCTGAACGACAAAAGATGTCCCCGTATATAACCATCGCTACAGCGTGTCAGCATGCCTCCGTCACCCATCATGGAACAAGTGAACCACATGAAGGGCATGGGATTGTGGAACCATCGCATTCACCCTACAATTCCCACGTGGTCCTTGTCTCTAAGAAAGACAGAAAGTTTAGAGTTTTGTTAATTATAAAGGTATAAACGAAGTAATAAATACTATCACCCCCAATCCCCCCAAGCTAGCAACCTAACTCATACCCGGCGCGACATTGCCAATGCTAAAATATTTAGTAACCTGGATGTGGAGTCCAGATACTGGCAGATTACAGTACATCCGGAGAGCCGCAAGTACACGGCATTCACAACACCCGAGGGCGAAACCCTCCAATTCAGAGTAATGCCATATGGGTTTCAAAAAAACGCCCAGCCACTTTCCAACGCCTTATGTCCGCAGAGCTACTGACTGGTTACATCAGAGGGTTCTGTTTCGCATACCTCGATGATGTAATCATCTATTCAAATAGCTGAGAGAAGCATCTCTAACACCTACAGCTAGTTCCTGAATGCCTGGAACTCCATGGAATTACTTGCAAGCTGTCAAAGAGTTATTTTGACACGTCATCCATACAGTACTTAAGACATGTCGTGTCACCCGAGGGAAACTTCCCACAACAGAACTCGATACGTACCATCGAAGAAGCCGACGCACAAACAAGCGACAACTACGATGGTACCTGGGTCTTTGCAAGTGGCTACGCGACTTCGTACCAAACATTGCACAACACATGGCATCACTTCACCCGCTCCTCGAGAAGGACACACGTTTACGATGGGCACAGGAGCAACGACAAGCTTTTAACAAGCTGAAGGTCAGCTTCGTAAACATCAGACAACTCCACCGTCCCCAAGGATATCAACCGTTAATCCTGCATACAGACGCGTGTCACAACGGTCTAGGCGCTGTGTTATACCAAAAAGACGAAGATGGCCATCCTAACAATGATAGTGTATCCCTCAATCCGGCTTAACGCCACGGAGCAACGCTATCATATTAACGAACAGGAATGTCTGGCCGTTATCTGGGCAGTAAAGAAACATAGCTACTACCTCAAAGGGCAACACCTTGACTCGAAAGCCCTCCAATGGCTACACAAGTCACGCAATGCAAAAGCCAAACTCCGAAGGTGGGATATGTTTCTCACCGTATTTGATTTTGAAGTTCAACACTGTTGAGGTAAAACAAACGACCTGCAAGACGCCCTGTCTCGATTCCATACACTGGAGGAAAAAGATGAGGAAGAGGAGATGATGTCACCTCAGGCTCAAATTGGAAGAAATCCAGAAGAAAAAATCTGTCTCCTCCAGCTACAAATCACCCGCCACCAGATTACACTGAGCCAGCAGGCGGACCCCAACATACGCCTCCTACTACAGGAATAGCCCTAACGCTTCAAACCACAGGACGTCATGTGGACGCGTAGCGGTCAATCCAATATGCTCTGGAAGATCTGCATTCCCCAGCAGTTACGCGCCAATATATGTTGGCACCACCACGACCACCCTCAAGCTAGGTACCCTGTTCCACAGTAAATGCACTTCTTCTGGGAATCTGGGGTGCGTGAGATTGCTGTTGTAAAAGTGGGGTTATGGTTTGCGGTAGTTTTAATGTAATGTTGTACGAAACTTCCATGAATGTAGGGTTTGACTGACACGACCCCAATTCTGTAAAATCATGGCTATGAAAGGGCTGTTTACAGTCGCCCGTGATTACAGAGCTTGAGTTCATGGGTCTTGCTGTTACAAATATTTTTTGCTTAAGTTTGACTAGTTGTCCCCTTTTTGAAATGTTACTACGATTTCTTAAATTCTTTGTAGTTTTAAGATTTGTTCTAGGGTGACGCCAGATTCCTGTGCCATTATGTTAACTTTGCAGTTTGCTTGGTGTTGACTGAGGAATTTTGTTGCCATCAATTTTGTCTGTTGGGCGAGTTACTTTTCTCGCTGATAAGAACTGAGTGGCGGCGGTTTATTTTCTATTATAGGATGATAGGATCTGTATTGATTTGGTGATAATCAGCCTTCCTAATTGCTTAAATATTAATTTTAGTATTGCTAATTTGTCACAGTGCTCTATCAAATTAATTAGGAATTCTGTGAAGGCTCGTGATTGTGATTTTCGCACGCACAAAGTGAAATGGGGCGTATTTTGCAAAGCATAATATGAAGGTCGGCAGTGGGGCCAGGCCTTTTGATGTTGGTATAGATAACATTGTACACGACCCATTTCGATTTTCACAGAGTTGTAAGTTCTTAGAGCATATCCATGTTGCAAGCAAATGGTTACAGGGGGATTTTTATATATATATATATATATATATATATATATATATATATATATATATAATATATATATATATATATATATATATATGCACCTTCTTTATTGCTCCAAGCCATTAATGTTTTATCTAGTCATTTTACCTTACATGTTAGCATTAGTTGATTATTGGAGAAAGTTTATTTTTTTTTCAGAACTATTGCTTCTTATGAAATATTGCAATAGCCAAATATGTGCCCTGCAAACTGTAAAAGGCTCATTTAAGCGAAATTTTTACTAATGTTTTCTCAGTTTGTGGGAAAGAGCTTAGTATAATGGCTTATAAATTGCATGAAAACTGAAATTGAGATGTGCGTGAGTTTCAAGCACTTTTTGAATATTGTACATAAACGTTCTTTGTAACTTTGAAATGGTAAATCTTTTTCATTAATCAAAGCACCATTTGTCTTGTGCTTAAATTACTAATGTTGTACATGTTGGAGCAGAAGGCTTTAAAATTGGTGGTATGTGTGCTGCACCTTGTGAAATTGTTAACTGACAATTAACAAAAACAATGTACGCAAGTTTTAAGCGCTTTTTGAATATAGGCTTTGAAATAGCTGGTGTGTGCACTTCACCTTGTGAAATTGTAAACTGGCAGTAAGAGTAAATAATAAACAGTTTAAAACCTGAAGGAAATTGTGAGAGTTTTGTAGTAAAAGATTCCTGGCACAGGTATTTCATGCTTAAATATTATGTGTCCTATGGTTGTACGTTTTTTGTAGTGCTGAGACTGTACCTGTCAATTTTGACAAGAGTCCCATTATCTGATGTCACCCAGCCAGCAGTAAAGAAGAAGCACCTGGCCATAAAGAGGCAACATATTGCTGGGAAGCAAAATGGCTCATGTCACGGAATATGTACATAACACCCACAAAAGTTTTACAGTGTAAGAAAAATGCCGCCACATACAGCCAAGAAAGAGAAACCAATTGCATTGTCATCAGCTTTTCTTTAAACGTAAACAAAATACACAATATTATTCATATAATAACAATTCTTCCCTACCGGTTTGTCATAAATTCTTGCAAAAATACTTTCAACCTAAATATTTTTTCAGCTCTTAAGAGGAGCAGTCTTAAATACAAGTTTAAATATTTGACGTGTGCCATTTATACAACTATTCTAATATGATTACAACTCATCACACAGAGTATCTCTTCCACCACTACATACGTGCGTGATACATTGCCTAACCTACAGGCAACGTGAATTTATGTATGTATTCTCTTCACCTGGAGGATACACAACCTGACAAAGGCACGCCCCCCCACCCCTACCCTCAAACTCCAAAAGGCTAAAGGCTGAGAGCCAAGAGATGCCCAGACGTCGGGCAAGGCCGAGCATCACCGACAAGGCACGCAGTGGAAACGCTGACCAAAATATTCCTACACCAACCAGGGCAGGAGTAAGTCACGCCTCCCCACATCAGCAGCCTACAAGCTTCAACTATAAAAGTCAGATCGCAACCGAGCTTGAGAGTCATTCTTGTTCTGTTGCGACTTCCCACAGCACTGCTCAGAGCTGGGACCTCTAGAGAACTTTGAAGCATTGAGTACGCCCCTAGCGGCTACTTCACCATCAACAATCAGTTAAACTGCAAACACTGTCACTAATACATTAAATTCACTTTGTCTCATCAAGACAACTTTCTTAGACAAGTTTAGACATATTATATCTTTTCTCATTTAAATATTTCTGTCCTGCTTTTCCATTACAACAAGGTCGCCTACACCCGGCCAGCATAGTAACTTTCAGTACTCAATTGCCTGGTAGGAGGTAGCACGCGTTGCAAGTTTATTGAACCATCAATAAACATACTTTTGTTTCCTACCTTACCACGTTTATTTCTGAGAGTTTTTATCTGTTTGCCTGCTATACACTGGTTAATACGTATACCACTGACAAGAACAGGGTATTTGATATAACCTAACTAACTTCAGTAGCGGGTGCCCCTCAGGGGTCCACCAAAATTTCTACACACCCATTAGATGGCCATCTATTGCTTTCCAACTGCCACAGCACTGTACCAGTGCCAGCGGAGAGAAACAGAGGAGCCACAACCACTAGCAACACCTTCACCCAGGGAGAAGCAACAGTCTCGAGTTATTACCTTATCCCACAATATTGTTAGTGCTGGGATATCTGTAGCTTGAGACATGCCAACCTTTTCAGTGTGAATGCACATCCTGTTGCGGCATTGGTGACCCAAACGCCCTGTCTCTGATCAGCCCGCATGCGCGGGGGATTAGTGGAGACTAACACAGCTTGGCCAGAAAAAAAAAAAAAAAAAAGGATTGGCAAAATAAACTGTGTTTAGTTTGTTCATGCCAAGGTGTACCTAGCATACTGTAAGGAGAGACACAATGCCTTACAACTATAGGCACGGTCGTAAACATTGGGAACGAAACACAGCCTTCCTCAACACTCTGGAGCGACAGGGGGAATGGGACCACACCACTCAACTCGGGCACGAGTCAGTATCGGCTGCTCCGGTAACCATCTTATTTGTATCTCTGTGTATCTGAATTCATCCCTCATGCCATCCCATGGTGAAAGGATTGTTAACCGCCATTACAACACGATTTGGCTGGGATAATGTCCACTTCTGGACAAACAAAGCTCACTTGTGGAATTGTAGTTCGGCATAGGTCAAGCTCGCTATATCTGGGTAACACCCACTACGACCACGGCACTCAAGAAGCAATAATAAGTACGTATTAGCGCAGACCCCTTGTCTCTCATCTATTTAATATAGACTACCCTGCTTTTGGCCTAGCGGACTAAATCCTCGACCACAGTGCCTAGTAGCCTACCCGGGCACGTGTCAAGAGATTTTCTTGCACCCACAGTGGGTCGTCAAACGAATAGCTGTGCGCAGTTTACGGCACGAACTAGACCAACCACACCCCGAGACCTAAGGTTCAAAATGATCAGTCAAGCGGACTTCGGGGAGTCCTCAAAACACCCCATGACGCATTTCACCAATACCATATCAGACGCCGAAGCCAACGCCGCCCACTGGCGAGAACTCGACAATGAACCACACGTATCCAACATACAGTGTAGCCATGCCAACTGCCCAGGCCATAGCACAATAAGGATAGAATGCACCTACTGCAACAAACTCTTTCATTATGCCTGCATAGACTGGTCTGAAGAGACCCGAGCAACAACTGTTTAGAGTACTGCTGTACCGCTTGCCGGCAACAGCCAACAAGATTAAGTAACAAAATTACATGCCTCGGTCGAGGTATACACTGCATAAGGTGCACGACGTGCAGTGAACCCTATCACCACCTATGCATAGAGTAGGCCAATGAACGCGTCTCTATGCCCGGGATGGCCTACCAGTGCGAGAGATGCCAAAGGAAAAACATCTCTCACTCCCACAGGTCCAAGCCTTCCCGGATATATATCCAACCTCGAACGGCACCTGGACACCCTGGTACCGGTAGAGATGATAACACGAAGACCCAGTCGCATTCATGCAGGAATGCAAGAAAGAATTCAAAGAAACAGACTTGCCACCGAAACAATGGGTTGACCGGGCACAATTGCACTAGAAGGGCCTCGCACTCACATGATGGAAAAGATATGGAGAATTTTTAATGGACTGGAAGCAGTTCAGGAACTGGATAGTGGTGGAATTCACGGGTGAGGAGGCGGTGACTAACCCTACGACACAGTTTAATAACCAGACCCAAGTACTAGACAAAGAAGCAAAAATCTTCATACGAATAAAAGAACAAACGTTTCGATGTGTGTTCCCAAGGGTCGACAAGGCTACCGCCATGAGTTCCAGTACTTGAATGTTACAACCAAATCACCGGAATGTACTCTTGACAGCAAGACCCACGACCTTGGATGAATTAGTTGATCGAGCCCGAGAAGCTAAGCAAAACTTTGCAGCCCAGGCAAGTCTCAAAAAAAAAATGTATCAACCATTGTTCAATGTTCAATCAATCTAGTTCTGTCCAGAGAACCACTGGAACAAGGACTGCCTTCGGAAACCAGAAGACGCTGCCGTTCCACCAAACCGAGTTGTCAAAACACTGTCAAATATCCTAACTCGACCAGTTGGAAAACCAACTTCCAGACCCAAGCTGGAAAACGCCGACACCGGGGTACGAAGGGGGCCACCACCCCCAGTTTACAAGGGCCCATACTCTAGGGATTAAGTGAGGAAGCACAGATTCCCGTAGCTCCACACATAGAGGTACAGGTGAATAACGAGAGGTTCCAGCCTTACTTCACTCTGCGGCTACCGGAAATTTTATTAGAAGAAATTTGTTAACTGCAAACCAGCTGACCCAACTAAGACCGCAAAACAAAATAGAAAGAATGGCACAACCCAATGCCAACCTGGACGTAACCGGCCAAATTACCTTGAATATAAAAATCCAAACTATTGTTACTCCAACAGAATTTATTGTATCACCAACCATGACCAAATCAGTAATACTAGGGTGCCCATGGCTCATCCGCCATCAATTCATTCAAGATCACAGACCACATAGAGCCTATCTGTGAGAAACCCACCATATTACCGTAACCAGGAAACAAAACCCAGATGACATACCGCCAATGCCCATAGATCCAATGAGCATTAATCATGAACTCGAAGAACCAGAGTTCTACCAATTGAAAGCCATACTAGACGAACACGCATGCACTTTCAGACAAGGAAACTGTTATGACAAACACGTTCCATACAACATGAAATATGGCCTATAACTGGCGTACCAGTCCACAACCATTCTTACAGAGTGTCAGCCCAAAGTACTGACCTCATCATGGAAGAGATCAACGACATGAAGGATCAGGGGATCGTGGAGTTATCGAACTCCTCCATATAACTCGCAACATGGTCCTTGTACCTAAGATGGATAGAAAATGATGATTTTTCATAAATTAAAAATCGCTAAATGAAGTCACTCATTCGATTGCTCCCCCAGCTATAGACATATCTCATACACTTTGAAATGTTAGCAAAGCTAAAATATTCAGTACTGTTGACATGGAGTCTGGATACTGGCAGATTGCAGTCCATCTGGACAGTCAAAAATATACAGCCTTTACGACGCCAGAGGGCAAAACCCTACAATTTAGAGTCATGCCTTTCGGCTTGTAAAACGCCCCCGCAACATTCCAACGATTAATGTCTGCGGAAGTACTAACAGGTTACATCGGCGAGTTCTGTTTCACCTAATTCAACGATGTGATAATATATTCGAATAGCTGGGAGGAACATCAAAGCCATCTACGAGTAATGGAAAGGCTCAAATTACATGGAAAGACTTGTAAGCTATCAAAAAGTATCTTTGGTACATTGTCAATATATTATCTGAGACATGTCAAATCGCCTGAGGGAAACTTCCTGCATTCCAGTTCAATACGAGCAATCGAAGAAGCGGAAGAACCTTATGAAAAAGTGACAGCTTAGACGGTACCTGGGCCTGTGTAACTGGCTACGAGATGTCGTTCCAAACATTGCGGACTATATGGCACAGCTACATCCACTTCTCGAGAAAGACACCCGTTGGCAATGGGGCCCGAAACGACGAATCTTTTCTGACTTGAAGAATAGCTTCAAGAATATTCATTAACTCCATCAGTTGCAAGGAGAACAACCCTTAATACTGCAAACAGACGTGTGTCAATACAGCATAGGCGCATTACTGTAACAGCAAGACATAGAAGATCATCCACATGCGATAACGTATGCATCAGCCTGCTCAAATGAATCTGAGAAGCACTACCACATTAATGAGTAGTGTCTGGCCGTTATCTGGGGTGTGAAGAAATATCAGTATTATCTCGAAGGGCAACACTTCATTCTACGAACCAACTCTAAAGTCCTCCAATGACTACACGAGTCCCGGGATTCGAAGGCCAAGATCAGCTGGTGGGACTTGTCCTAACTGAGTTTAACTTTGAAGTCCAACATTGCCCACGTAAGATGGACGACCTGCCAGACGCCTTGTCTCGTTCCCCGATGTTGGAGGAGAAAGATGAGGAGGAAGAGGAGGAGAAAATATCCCCCCCCCCCAAAAACCCTCACATCGAAAGAAGTCCGGAAGAACAAATTTGACTTAAACTGCAAATAACCTGCCAAAAAATAATCTTAAGCCAACAGGAAGATCCCGACCATCCCCGAGCTGGTCATCTGGGTACTAGAGAAACCCTACTGGATATTAAAACCCGTTACAATTGAGACGTGGTAAGCCGCAATGTCCGGCAGTAGGTTAGCAACTGCGTCATTGTGCTGCCACGGCAAAGCATATGCGGTTCCCTCTCCCAACGCAAAACCACGGAGACCCAAGACAGCCTGGACCCACATCGCCGCCGATCTGATGGGGACGTATACACGTAGCACGAAAGGAAACCGCTACCTACTCATACTAACCGATCAATTTTCAAGATGGGTAGTTGCATTTCCTCTACCTAACCAAGAAACCACCCCAATCATGCGGAAAATGGAGGTGGAGATTTTCGCACGATGGGGTTATCCGAAAGCCATACTGAGAGACTATGGCACCCAGTTTACGAACCGTCAATGGCAAACAACCTGTCAAGAGTGGGTGGTAGAAACCTGGACTACCCCTCACTACCATCCACAAGCCAACCCCACTAAACGCAGGAACCAGGAGATCAAGAAGTGCCTTCATATCAGTGTGGGTAATGATAACAAGCATTCGGATAAGAACATCCCCACCATCATGTTTGCCCTTAAATGCCGTATGAACGAGGCTGTCGACACCAGTCTGAGCTTCCTACTCCTGGGACAACCATTACGCCGACCAGGTGACTGGCAGTGAGAAAGTGAGCCCACTGATATGCCTTAACCCGAGGACATCCAGCTAGCAGCCATAGCCTGTACCACACACGCCCACAAAGCTCAGAATGCATATATTTTAAAGAAATATCCCCAACCAAAGACAGGGGTATGAGAATTCAACTTAGGGGAAGCCATCCTCCTGCGAAGTCACCCACTCAGCAAAGCCAGCAACCAATTCAGCACAGGATCGTACCACATCGTAGGCACGCGAGACGTCTAATGGGCCGAGGATACGCGCGGATGGATTCGAAGTAAAGCCACCCGAGGTCAGATTCGACCATACCCAGGAGACATGCCGAAAATTGGGGACGAAGATGCTGAAGGAGATACTCCCGGCAATTTAGGGGATGAAGACGAACCCCCGATCAAAAGAGTAGTACCCGATACAGAGCCAGGACCTTCCGCAAGACCCGAACCAACGCCCATCATGACTGCCTAGTTAAATCGCGCTATGGACGCCCGATGTAGAACGCCAAGGTGCATTCTCCGTCAGATCAATGCCCTCTGCACCACGCAGCTATGCCGAGAAGGTAACAGCCTAAACAAAATCTAGCTGCTCCGAATTATCCTGGTGGAGTCCCACAACAGAGAACCCTGCCAAACACCCTGCCAATCAAGCCGCAACAGTGAGCAATTGGAAGCACCTTCGGTGAGAGGGGACTGAATCACCCAGGTGCCTACCACTGCACTTGGTAGGCCTACAAATTTGGAGCCAAAAGTCGAGGCCATCCCAACTTCAGCGAAGTCGTTCTCCGATGAAGTACAAGATGCCACTAGACCACCGGAACCCGGAGAGTCGAACTAATAAGAGAGTGATCCGCCTCAACCACATGCCACGCAGGAAGACACGCTCATCAGGACGACAAGCTGCCACGCTGAAAGTGCTCTGCTTTGTATTCATTTAGCCGGTCAACCCAGATATTGAATGGCCTGTGGTTGACCTCCTCGCAATCTGTCACACGTAACTATTTAGCTTGCTGACAGATAGAAAGGTTCCCTGGAAAGATTCTCCTATTTCTTTTAAACTCACTGCAGCAAGATCAAGGATAGTACAAGACGTTTCCACACCTTCCGCGAGTAAGGCTTGTAGATATTATAATTATTCTTACTTTAATCCCCTTGTTTTGACTTGCCAATATTTTAGATAATTTTTCTTTCAGGTCGTTATGTACATTCCAATGTAATATCCACCAGCGCTATGCTGGTTTTTGTCAGTGGAACGTATATGAAATGAAGGCCGGTGGGACACCCGACACACGGCTTTCTGACCCGCAATCTTTGCAACACAACGTAATACACACTCTCGCCGCATCAGCAAAGGCCGATAACCAGGGCGAGAGGCAGAGAAAGACGCCACCACAAGAGAGAGAGAGAGAGAGAGAGGAGAGAGAGGAGAGAGAGAGAGAGAGAGAGAGAGAGGAGAGAGAGGAGAGAGAGAGAGAGAGAGAGAGAGAGAGAGAGAGAGAGAGAGGGGAGGAGGAGAGGAGAGAGAGAGAGGAGAGAGGGGAGAGAGAGAGAGAGAGAGAGGAGAGAGAAGGAGAGAGAGAGAGAGAGAGAGAGAGAGAGAGAGAGAGAGAGAGAGAGAGAGAGAGAGAGAGAGAGAGAGAGAGAGAGAGAGAGAGAGAGAAGAGAGAGAGAGAGAGAGAAGGGAGAGAGAGAGAGGAGAGAGAGAGAGAGAGAGAGAGAGAGAGAGAGGAAGAGAGAGAGAGAGAGGAGGAGAGAGGAGAGAGAGAGGAGAGGAGAGAGAGAGAGAAGAGAGAGAGAGAGAAAAAATTAAGCTCGCCAGCCAGTCACCGCCACTCCACATGTTTCGCTTCACCGGCCGGGCGACCAGAATGTACAGAACATGCGTCACTACAGCCGTCAAGCCCCCTACACTTAAGGGTCCCACCTACCTGCATGCAAAAATTATTATTTTTGTACTATCTACCTCTTCACATCTACTGATGCCTACCAGACCTTCTAGACATTCCAGAGAAAAGGGGGGGGGGGGGGGGGGGGTATGGCTCTCCTCCGCAAATTTTTTCACAACGAGTCTTCATCACAAGAAGGGGAGAGGGGTCGAATTGAAGCATACCGCTTATACAACTAATCTAATATGATTACGTCTCATCACCAAGAGTACCTCTTCCACCACTACAGACGTGACACATTGCCTACACTACAGAAAAAGGGAATTTATGAGCGTATTCTCATCACATGGAGGATACACAACTCGGCAGGTATGCCCAGCCCCCCTCCGCGCTGACAGCCAACAAGCTGTCCAGACCTCGGGCAAGGCCGAGCGCCACCGATGAGGCACAAAGCAGAAATGCTGACCAGAGTATTCCTACGCCAACCATGGCAGGACGTCATGCCTCCCCCGCACCCCGCGCCGGCAGCCAACGAGCTTCCACTATATAAGTCATATAAGTCAGGATGCTGCCGAGCTCAAGAGTCATTTTTGTTCTTCTCTAGCGACTTCCCACAGCACTACTCCGTGCAGGAACCTCTAGAGAACTTCGAAGCATTGAGTATGCCCCGTGCGGCTACTTCACAGTTGACGATCAGTCAACTAGCGAACACGCTCACTAACAAGTTAAATTCACTTTGTCTCATCAAGACACCTTTCTTAGACCAGTTCAGAAGTATTATATCTTTTCTCGTTTAGATATTTCTGTCACGCTTTTCCATTACAACCAGGTCGCCTACACCTGGCCAACGTAGTAACCTTCAGCACTCAATTGCATGGTAGGATAAACATACTTTTGTTTCCTACCTTACCTCTTTTTTCTGAGAATATCTATCTGTTTGCCTGCTATACACAGGTTGCTACGTACACCACTGACAAGAACCAGGTAGTTAATCTAACCTAATTAACATCAGTAGCGGGTGCCCCTCAGGGGTCCACCATATTATCTACACACCCATTAGATGGCCATCTGTTGCTTTCCAACTGCCACACCACTGTACCAGTGCCGGCGGAGAGAAACAGAGGAGCCACAACCACTAGCAACACCTTCACCCAGGGAGAAGCGACAGACTCGAGTTATTACCTTATCCCATAGCATTGTTAGTGCTGAAATATCTGTAGCTCGAGACCTGACACCCATCTCTGTGTGAACGCACATCCAGTGGCGGCATTGGAGACCCAAACAGCTCCCAGTCTTTGATCAGCCCGCATGTGCTGGGGATTAGTGGAGACTTAACAGAGCCTGGTAAGCAAGCCAAAACCAGGCTGATACTATAAACTGTGTTTAGTTTGTTCACGTCAAGGTGAACCTAGCATACTGTATGCAGACACTCGATGCCGTATGACCATAGACAAGGTCGTAAATGTAGGACACGAAATGCAGCGTTGCCTGCCGCCAGATAGTTGAGTGCACTTCCTCAACCCACTCCAAAGCGACAGGCGGAATGTAACTGCACCTACCAACTCAGGCTCGAGTCAGTATTGGCTGCTTCTGTAACCATATTATTTTTATCTCCGTGTATACTAATTCCTCCCTCGAGCCATCCTGTGGTCAAAGGATTGTTAACCGGCACTGCTACAGCATTCGGCTGGGATAACGTCCACTTCTGGTCAAACGAAGCTCACTTGTTGAATCGCCTGTTTGGCGTAGGTCAATCTTGCTATGTCTAGGTAAAACCCACTACGACCACGGCACCCAAGAAGCAATAGTAAGTACGTACTAGCCAACACCCCTTATCTCTCGCCGTCTAATCTAGACCACCTCGCTTTTGGTCTAGTGGACAAAATCCTCGACCACCGTGCCTAGTAGCCTATCTGGGCATGCGTCACATTTTTCCCTCAAAAATATTTTGTTAGGAAGGGCTCGTCTTACACTCAGGGCTGTCTTCCTTTCGTGTAAATACGGTATATATGGTAATGAAACACAGAGTCGACTATATTAAGAAACGAAATATGATAAATTGCACACGTTGAAAAAACACTCCCCCCCCCCCCCCCCCCCCTTGTGTAATTATTTATATTTAAATGCAGAAGTCAATTACATTAAAGCTAGGTGGAGGCAACCTGGACAAAGCAATGTAACATGACGTGTGATAGATTGAAGTATGTAAAATAATAACATTATCAAAATAGCCCAATTATAATTCCCTGATTGAAATTAAACGTGTTTGTCCAGAAGCGATCTAGAGGTGTGGTATAACAACCGGAAGTGCTTCACCCAAACAGTGAAGGCGTAGCGTGGTTCGGGACGTCATCGCTGTGACCTTCAATACCTAGGCGGTAGTGAGGAAGGAAGACATAAAGGAATTCGTAGAGACAACATCTTGCTGGACCCTCTAGTAGCCATTGACAAATTCGACAGCTCCTAGCAGAGGCCGAAGAGGTGGAAGGCCTCTGGATAGCAGCGTCCCTCTGAAGATGACTGGAGGCGGACGAAGAGGTTGACAACCTTCGGGTAGGTGCTCGTGTTCCGGAGCTGGATGGCGTCATCGTCGGCAACTGGTACTTCCACGGTTACCGGTACAGGTGAGGGACTCGGCCCAGTGATAGCACAAACGACTTTCACAGCAAGAAGGTGCAGCAGAAGTCACTCCTGAGGCATGCTCTGGTATCCCTAATATAATGAATTTCCCAGTTCGTAAGCACTCGAAAGGGTGCTGGGGAATTAATCCTGCCTCTCGGGGGTGGAGCTTATTTCATCAAACATTAGTTCCTGGATCTTTATCTCGAGCGGCGCGAGGCTACGACACATCTTGCTTGCCCTCATGCACTTGTGGAGGCTGTAACTCTCTCTTGGGTGGGCCGCATTCCTTCAGCAGCGTGAAGTTCAAACCTTGCGGGCTTTCTTAGCGGGAGCGGCAGAGTGTAAATGCTCACATCTTCACGGAGGGGCATTGAAGTGACTGCTTCTTGGAGAACAGTAAAAGCTTAGATCATGTGGTTAATAGGTGTGTTACATCTCTGTCAACGTTAGTGGGTTCACAAGCCCTACCTACAATACTGGTTTTGTTTAGGGATTGATTTGCAAATTTATGATTGCCGCTCAAGATGGGGCAACGTCTGTCATGTAGAGTGCACTTCCCAGAAGCACCGAAATGTGTCATGTGCCAAATGTTATGGTTTACTAAAGTGATGCAATGTATTAGATTACCAGATGCGAAATTAATTTGGAAGGTAAGTTATATGAATTCAATTTATGAATGCAAAAATAAATAATTTTTATTTCAAAAAAATTATAATTTCAATTTCTTAATACTTTTTATAGTACCAAGTATAGTTGAGGTTTGACTTGTAGCTAAGCACGACACAAATTTTTGAATTGTTTGCACATAAGTTAGCTATACTAGAAAATAACTGTTGGGGGTAGCAGACTCACCTTGCTCTTGGCACACGACTCTAGGACCTTGGCAACGAAGGGCACAACATAGAGCAGTTCCTGCTGTCCCTTGTGGAAGGCCTCAGCCAGCAGCGCCTTCAGGTCTATGTCAACGTGCAGTATAGGACGGTTCTTGGCCAGCGTCAGCATGCCCAACCAGTGTCCCAGATTCTTTAGCAGAGACCGGTCCGAGAAGTTCGCGATGCCTTTGTCACTTCGCAGCAGCACCTACGACACACAGCAGCGCTCACTCCTTGGTACACTTACTGTGACAATATCAACCTCCCATTCTCATACTTACCTCACAGCAGAGGAGCAAATAAGATGCACAGACATAAAAAATTAGGTGTTAGGAAATTTTAAGTCCTGACAAAAAAAAAAACAATTTGAAGGAAAAAACAGCCTGCAGTAAAAATTACAAATTGAAAGAAGGCTGCTTGGTGCCAGGAACTGCAATTTTAAGGAAGTTTTGGACATAATCTGTTTTCCACCATTGAAAATTGAAGTAAATTCTTAGTCTTTACTGTCTCTAAACAAAACAGGACAAGGAAATTAACAAGATACAATAGACATGAGCTAAAATACAGCAGCCACTAAGGAATAAATGGTGCAAATTTCGAAGCCCTGGCTTTTAATGATTTCCGCAATTACAACCTGTAATTTATATTTGCAAAAAATTTTCTGTGGCACAAAGTTTTAGTTTGTGATTTTCTAAGTTTTGGAAATTGCAGTAAAATCTCGATTCCAAGAACTTAAGTGGTTCCCAGGGAAAGTTGTTATTTCAAGGGAGTCACTACTCCAGATGTCTTAGAAATGAGAGTTAAATGTAGGCCTGTGCAAATATTCGTGAATATTCGTATTTTATTCCATGTTGAATATAAATACTTCGAGATATTGAATATTCAATTTTTCCCCAAGTAAGAATGTTGATACATATTTAGATACAGTAGTTTTAGACTCAAAAGAACATCACATATTCATATTGCCAGTAGTTAAAGAGTTTGCAACCTATTTTTGTTAAGTATCCAATAACATTTTGCGGTACCAAACACTTCTTCCATAAAGAATACAGTCATATCATGCAACCCACCATGTTGAAAATTGATTTGTCAATTCATTTTTGTTGCCTACGAGATTTACGTACAAAACGGTCTATTTCATTTTCATATGTGGGGTACATTTTGATAGATAATGTGACAAACCTACGACGCATGTTTGCAAAGTATTGTATCAACTAACAAATAGCTGCAGGATGTTTATGTTGGTGATATTGATGACTATGGGAAAAAAAATTACAGAGTGCTAATGAACTATGCCCATTTTTATCACGTTTATTAGAGTACCATGTTGGTGTTGTCAAAACTTTTTATATCGGTAGTTAATTATTTTTGTATGTGATTTCCGTAAGCATAATTGGTTGCAGGTACCGTTTTAGTTGTTTCCTTGAGTGAAATGTAATATTATCAGCACGTGTTTTACTACGACTCATTCCTCCATTTTCCATCTGCTGTGCTCCACCATGAATGACACCAATCAAATAAACTACACACAACTATTTAAGTTTTGAAGGTTTAAGTTTGTTGGTGTCAAGAAATGGGCATAGTGTTGAGGTTGCGAATTACACACAGTAAGTTAGAGTGTTTTGTAAATAATTTATCTCGAAACAGTTACTATGTTTGAAATGCACGTAACTTCTCAGGCCTAACTTTCAACTCTTTGTCTTGTAAAAATAATATTTGTTTACTAACTTCGGTGAAAGTGGGTGTTATTGTTGCATCTGGACAATGTTATATCACATTTTTTACATTGAAATTTAAACTTTTGAAGCTGTAATAATATGAATGTTACTGACGTACAAGCAAAATTTTCCACTTCTATATCAAAACAAATTGCAATTCACAATGACACTCTTAAAAACTGCAAAACAATGCCGTCTCATGAAAGACAAACTAAAGGCTGTCTCATGAAAGACGTTAAAGTAACGACCCCCATACTTCTGCCCAAATAAAATTAGAGCCCCAGCAACAGAAATAGAACATGTTGGAATGTCAACCTAGCTTTAATACCCTATATTGATTACTGGATGGAAGTTTTTTCAGTGCTATGGCTTGTCAAATTTAAATAGTTTCTTTACTTTTATATCTTCTCCTTTTCGTTGAAATGTTAAATACAAATTATACATTTTTTACACAGAAATTTAAATTTATACATTTGGGCTTATTGTAGATCTAATTATTCAAATTCAAAAATTCAATATTTGTATTCGGGAATATATTGGTATTCGTATTCGAATTCGTATCGAAATCAAAAATTGTTAAATTTGCACAGGCCTAATTAACTGTAATCAATTCTACAGTTAAAACCTGAATTTTAATAGTTCAGTCTCACACAAATCTTAATTAAATTTTTCTGCATAAATGACTATCAGTTTTGAATTTAAAAATAACTAAACTGATATTGGCAATGCTTGAGTACTCTTTCTAAACATTATATTCAATTTCATAAACAACACACATTGAAATCTAAATATGGTACTTCGGCGTGTATAGAGAGCACATTTTTACTGAAAAAAAATTACAACACTGGGGTGCAGTTTATTTACAAGATATTGGCATTTAAAAAAATTTTTAACGCCAAAACATGTTTACAAATTTGACAACAAATAGTACAAAATATATATATTAGCTTTCCAGTTTTGCAATAATTTGTACACTCATGTTCATAAACAAAATAACGTTCATCCCACGTGTGTAAAATGTAAACATGCTGGAGCTCAGCAATAGATGCCATACATGAAAAAATAATTTTGCTGATGTATAAGAGAAAGATATCTTATGTAGTAAACACACTCGCTACCGTGCCAGTAGTGTACCTTGATGGATGCCATTTTGTGTAATGTGTTGCCGTGGTATTGCTTTCTCAAGTCATGTTACCATCTGTGAAATAGCAATTGTACAACGTATAATTGTAAACATAGCAACATCATAGAAATTTTCTTTCTCAAATGTTTTGTAGGGGACAAATTAGGTCAGTATTTTATCATGTTTGTACGGAATTGTGACCTAACAATATCTACAGGAACACAAAAATTCAGTGTGGCCTTACTTGAAATATTAATTAACCCAAATTTTTCATTTAAAAAATTCTGGTGCTGCCTATACAAATATTCGGCCTATACACGCCAAAATGCGGTACATACAGTATTTTTATTGTTTTGTTTTTCCAGCATGTCTGCCAGCCAGACAATTTTGAATTTCCGTATTCATCCATCCATATACACCCCCCCCCCCCCCCAAGACCAGCACTTTAATTTTCAGATTAAATTGCAAGGTTCTTTTTTATATAAGAAAAACACACCCATCCTGAGTACTATATTTATTATGCAACTTTGACCCAAATTTATCTTCAAAACCATACAATATTTGGCCGCAAAACTTTCTAAAAACCTAACCCCGGTGAACGCACTAACATAGGTAGCCGACGTGCAGGAGAGAGCATGCAACTTCGGAATGTGGAAATGAATAGCTACAGGGGTAACACGGTGACCATGCCAGATTTTTAAACGTCCCTTCTGCTTTCTCATGTGCAAGGAATTTGGCTTCATTCAAGTATGTGGTATTGTTTACGATTTTAGCAAGTTTTAGCTTTGATAATATTGCACTCAAAACAAACTTCGTAAACTAAATTAGCTGATTTGAACACAGTCTTATTTAACATTGTGCTAATGGTACTTACAATGGAGGGGGGAGGGGGGAGGGGGTAGGGGGGGGAGAGAGAGAGAGAGAGAGAGAGAGAGAGTGTGTGTGTGTGTGCGAGAACAGCGCTCTAGTATCTATAGTCCGATCATGACTGGAATACACTTTCTCGGAATCTTTCCTGCTCCCATTTTTAAGCAATAGATTAAAAAAAATACATTAAAACATTCAAACTATATTACACCTCTGTGCTGCCAAACTAACTGTACCCACCCGCACCAGTCACCAATCAAGGCAATAATAATTTTAATTTTCAATACAAAAACATTATTTATTTATTTCCATTTTATCGCAGCGTTGCCATACAGCGTGTTAGGTGCTGCTAAGATCTCCACCGGTAGCCACATACATAAAGTTTTTTGCACACCTTGGTTTTCTTTAGTAGACTTCCATTAAAAAATTATTATACAGAGAATGGTATGGTGCTCTATGTTTACAACTTCACGAGCATAATAAACAAATTGTGTAATAGAATAGGTACTGTGCAAGCAAATAGTTTCCGGCAAGCACGCACATGCATCTACCGCCATGCAAAACCGTCTTACGTGTCACCTGTGTGCAAAAACGTCTTAAGTTGTATCTGACCATGATATCATTTGCAACCTATTAATGAAAGCATAATTTTTGGAAAATATGTCTGGGTCATACGTGGGTGAATACGGTGTAAATAGTGACTTACTGGGAATGCCAATGAACCCAACAAAATTAATAAATTGGCCCACAATGTTCATTTTGGACAGCTTACCTTGATGTTGCGAAAGGTCTCACGTAGCACCATCTGGTTAAGCTCTAGGATCTTGAGCACATCGAGGAAGTTGGAATATAGGGTGTGGAAGTTAAGCTCGATACTGGCACGCTTCATCACCAGGTACTGGGACATCCAGGGCCAGTACTCCTCCGTTACTATGTCCCGCAGCTCATCACACTGGCAAAGCAACACACAGTAGTCACAACACACACTTCCTTCTGCCCAACACAAGGCCTGACCACAGTGCCAGTGGTCATAATGTCATCAGACTACTATATGCTGTTCAGTGAAATGAACACTTTGGAATGACCTGATCAGGATCTAGTACAGTAAATATTCACATTTTGTTACCTTGTGCAATATATACTATATGATGGACCATCTCACTTTGTTCATGCAACATTCAAATGGAAACTATGGATACTTATAGTCCATTCCCCACTGGACGCTACTTTGACGGAGCCCTGCTAAATATCTACTTGCAGGCCCGTTTCGTATCCTTCCGCCAAATGTAAACAAACATTGCCATGTGACTGCCATGCAGCATCTGTCAAAATTAATGTTTACATGTGTTCATATACTTTCGCTACACCTAAAAATAAACATTGAAATGTGACTTCTACTTTTATACCTGTCAAATGTGTTGTTTACTGTTTACAGCTTTTCAAATAATTCTGTCAAAGGTCTATTTCAAGAACTATTTTGTATGAATATCATAGTTTAGACCTATTACATTATTTAGGTCAGCTTAATGACATTTTAAAAATGTCTGATTTGACTATAGTTCTTACGGTTATGTTACATGATCATATTTGGTTTCCACGACATAGCACATTACAAGTAATGCACGTTAATATTTTGCCGCGCGTTTGTTTAGCACTGTTACAACTGCGGGGTAGTGAATTATAGTATTTAAGGTTTTGTTATTGACATGTGTTGGGTTATTTCTTAAAAAGAATAGCAATAGTTCGAATAACGAAGGAATAACCAGTCCAACAAAAAAAAAGACATTTAAATCAAGCACGCAACTTGTTCGCTCATTTTTTGTCATACAAACTTAAAATATTGCGATGAACATGCACACAAATAAGCCTACTGTAACTTTTATACCGCTCATATTTATATGTATTGCTACTTACTGTGTATTAGGTTTATTGAAATTTATTTGGGCTGGACTTGGTTATTTTGTTGAATGGTGGTAAATCACGTTACGACTGTGTTTCAAACACCCACCAGGGCAAAGGTACAATGTTGTGATAAATACACAGACGTGGATGTAAATAAATAACTTTGTCATAAAAACAGTTCACATTTAAAACATATAAATAGTACACCTCAAATATTTTAAATCACGCACACACACAGATCCAGCGTAACGATCACCACTCAGCCACGCCACGCTATTTCAAATGCAGCGATTAACGAAACACACGTAACAGTACATTTATTACTGCTGTGGAAACACAGATTTATCACATCATAAATTGTCTAGGTAGGTTTAAAAAACACAACATCTACAAACGTGATGTGGTAATTCGAAGTAGTTTTCAGAGTAAATATAACTTACTCTTCGTTCGGTAAAAAAGCAACACGCCATGTCATGGCTTGCCATGTCTGCTAACTTCACTAGGTAACTGCCACACCATCCTATCTAAATACATTAAAATAAGTATTCAAACATTAAAATCTCTTTTCAGTTGTAAGTTACAAATTCAAAAATCATTATTATGCTGTAATAAGTATGAAATATGCTAGAATTGAAAACATGTATAATTAAATATATTACTAGCAAAGTAAAACTTCCCAAGTGTGTGTGTGTGTGTAAAAAAACGTGCACACGCGCATGCGCGCACAAAAAAAAGCTGTTCTCAGCACAACAGTTGCTTTCTCACTCAATAAAAAACCACCCTGTACCATTACGGCCTACTCACAATATTTTCCGCTGTTATTTTAAACTGTATAAAATTAGATCTGTTACCATCGAGGCTACCTAAATATATAAATATTTCAATAGGCACTGTTTAATTTACAAATAGTATACTAAAAAACTAGGTTAAAATAATATTTTAACTGAGCTATTTCCTACCGCCCGTTGCCAACACGTCGCTGCTCTCGCTGTTGATAATTCATATTTATAAAGAAATAAATATTAAAAGTTATAGAAGATATTAAGGTAAAGTTTCATTATCTAATAATACAGTACTTGAAAGTTAACCAGTGAAAGGTTTGGCACGTTATGCCTACAGTGTTTTTTCAAAGGTTGATTTTCATAAGTCGCTTCCAATTGGGAATGGAATATAGGAAAGTAGATGAGGTACAAATTCTTATTGTAACGTGTGTAAAATAAGACACACTGACTTCAGTAAATATAATTTTGCAACTCACTCTGAATTCAATATGTCTTCCAATTGTTTAACTTATTCTCTTCAAACTTAACTAAGGAGCCTGCATGCCAGTGCATAATGTAGCATACATGTAGCCAACGGCAGTGAATTTTTTCATAGGTTGAGTTGCATGCTTTAATGTAAACAGCCTTTATCATAACCACAAGATATCCCTGGCACATAGCTACACCTCTTTATCATTACTCTCTCAACATATCTCTACCCCATACAGTAGACACTAAGATCATTTTTAGAAGGACTGAACTAAAATTGAAGGTGAATATAACCTGGTGGTGTATAATGTATCTCCCAGTAAAAGGACATAAAAATACCAAGAAAATAGTGACATGCTACGAGTGCTGTCGGATATATATCTTAGCCTCAGTCCGTGGTGCTCCCCCTAGTGTATCGTAGTGCTGAATGACGCTGCTCAATTTGCCTCTGCACCATTCATATTCACAAACGAAGGAACCCCTTGCTGCCTAAGAGGCCGGCAATCTGCACAATGTCGCACTCCAGTCTGAATGGGTGGGTCCGGGTCCTCACTTGCTTTACCAAGCTGGCAGGCACCGAACGTGCATGCTCGCCGTGCATGAGGAGAGGTTTTCCCCTCCATACAACCTGCTCCAGCCACCCCTGTTCCCCCTGTCAATTAAGGGAATTTATTTTTTCGCACACCCTCCCGACATAGGATTCACAGATAGTTCACGTCAGTTATATAACTACAACTCTCATTAACTCGCCACGCTTGCTGTACTGCTTACATTCTGCAGTATCACTGAAAATTAGCCTTGATACGTTACTGTTCAGAACTTGTGTTTCACAACACAGCAAGCTGAAGATCTTGCAATAGAGCTTTCTCCTAGTCACAAGTGTTGACCATGTGCCTCGTCCGCACCAGGTGTAGTTGTAATGGGGTCACACTCTGCCCAAATTTTAATTCATATCACTTTGTCGCCCTGCAGTAAACTGCTCAGCAAACTTGTCTCTCATCCACCAGATGTTAGCGGGCACAGGTCAAAGATTTATGTCTTGTAAACTCCTTAAGATGAATAAAACATATATCTGCCAGTTAACCTCTTTTTCATTAGTAGATTCTCTTTTCCTTTTACCTTCCTTACCTGCTTTGCCTTCTCTGTGCACACTGATATTCTTTATTCTTCTTTTATTTTATCCTCTACAATTAATGTAATGCGTGACGGATCCCTGCAGTTGTCATCTCACAAGGTCAAACTGATTTTAGTTGGTGCTACACTAGAAGTACCTGAGCGGTGGTTATTCATAATCCCTGCGTGGGATAGGGGCTCTGCCAGTGTACAGTTCTGAACAGGTTGGCTTTCTACAAGGGACAAAGTCAGGCTCGGTGAGCACAACTTTCCACCTTGGCGGAATCACTCTTTCGGGTATACTTGGGCGACATATGCTTGGCAGTTATGGCTGTGGCGCAACTGATGGCATACTAGGGGCTGCTCCTGATATGGGTGTGCTGGTCGGCCTGGTGGTGCAGGTTTCGGTAGCTACTGAGGTTACTGGTTCTTCCGGCATCTGGCAGGTGATGAACCCTAGTGCTATGTCCTGGCCACTGAGGTAGACCTGTATGACTGGATGGTAACCCACAGTGATTCTGGATGGCGGTTAAAAGGTAGCAGGTTCATAGCCTGGCGGAACTGATACAGAGCGCTTGCGGAGTTCGGCTACCTATTCTCGTCGACTGAGATATGCAAACCCGGCTGGGAGGCAGTAAAAAACGCATGGATAATTCGAGGCAGCCTTCAATCATTTTGCATTCTTTTATTAACATTGCCACTACAATTAAATGGCATGCGGAAAATAGAATCCTACGATCGGACTTCGTAGAAGTGGAGCAGTTCACGTGGAGGTGTGTAATACAGGTGTGTATAGTGGCGGCACGCCAATGCCTTAACTTGCCCTCCAACTCCAGTACCAAAGGTATTGGTTGGGTGAGTGGTGTAGAACTAAGGACCGTCCCAATACGGAGGTGAAGTCCTGCTAGAGCTGGTCTTCCCAGGCCCGAAGAAGTATCCCTCTCGCCACCGCTAATGCACAATGAGAAGGGCAACCTCCAAGTTGACAAGTTGATCGTAAGAGGAGCATGTACCTAGTTTCATGGTTCTACTGTTCACTACACTAGGTGCAGAGACTGGGTGGCCTTCCAAATTTGGTGTGTTGAGTGTCCCAGAAGAACTGATCCTCCCAGGTATAAGGAACGGGTGGCCTTCCAATATTGTTGGAAGTGGGCGTCCCAAAGTCACTGGTCCGCCCAGATCCATAGAAGTTCCCTTCCTTGGCACCAAGAATTGAGCAGTGAGACGAGGGCTACTTCAAGCTGGCAAGCCACCTTCCACGAGACGGTATCCTAATGTCGTGGCTCGACCGATCACTGTCTCCTGCCTTCTCCACCAGAAATGATGATGACAAGAGGTAGGAGGTCGGAGTGATACTCAAGAAGTTAGGTAAGATAAATGTTTATTTTACCGCGAAGGAAAATATACAGAAGGTGGAAAGAACTACCTCCTATCCACATGGGCTTGGCGGAAGATAAACACAGTAGCGTAAACAGGGTAAGGTGCCCTGTGAAAAACTACGGGAGCAGGCAGTTGCTGGTGCATGTGTTAAGGTTTACTCCTCAGGGCAAGCTCTAATTTCTGGTGTGCTGCTCTGATGAAGCCGCTGGTTCCTCCTTAAATGCTGGTTGAGGAGGGTCTGCGGCCCCATGCAGAAGCGGTGAAGTAAACTGGAGATGTGCGAGTTTTAGCACCAATTTCTTGTACGATGAGAGCTAAAGCGAGGAGTCAGAAGACTTAATCGAGAACTGAAGCAGAACACTGACGATCCTGGGGCGAATTTCCTTTTATACTCCTCAGCCTTCACTGGCATAGGGTGTCTGGAGAGGGCGTTACTAGGTGCAAGCCCAGCACCTATATCCTTGTTACGAGAGGAGCAGTGAAGAGCTGTGGGATCTAGGCATCATACTTGTGGCGGCATGCTGCTGTACTAGCCCCAGACCTCTTGCATGGTCCCGGTGGCTCATCGGGTGAAAATAAATTCCATTTTTGAGACGTCTGTCCCGTCCTGGTAGACACAAAATTCTCGTAGGCGGTGGCAGTGACTCAACTCCATTGTCAACTGCTAGCAATGTAGTTCCACTGATGAGTAGCAGTCGTTTAATTAATAAGCATATAAGACATCATGTGTCAACGTATTCGACACCACCTGCTCTAGCCGCAGCACACCTAACAGCCACCATTACAGAAAAGAAACAACCAGAGAGATGAAATGCCCAGACAGATATCACCAAAGTTGATAACTCTTTTAATTCAACTCCAAGATGTTCCTACGTCGAAACTGAGGAGGGGCGATTGACGTGTGATGCTATCTGCGCTTTTAAGTAGTGTAATCTACATGCGAATGCATCCCATCTTGGAATGCATTACTCCTTATGGGCTAGTCCAAAATCACTTACGAAGTTAGAAATGGAGACAGGACACGAGTCTACACAAGCACCTTGGGAACAGCCACCATATTAAGATTCGAACATGTGATCCTACTATACAAAGCTACACATCACAAAGTCATCACAAGCAACACCCCTCTGCTACAGTTTGAATTGCCCACTACTCCAGGACAGCAGCGGTATCTCACAATCCCGCCGCTGGAGAGAAAAGTGCCACCCGTTGGGGCATTCACTGTCTCCATAATGTACGAGCTGGCCTGAACATTTCATCACCTTGCAGCCATGCGGCAAGCGCCACAGAGATACAAATACAGTCACCTATGTGTGACATCACAAGACCAGCCCCCAACAGGGCGGAGCCAACTTTCCCCTTTCACTTCTGAGTGCCACTAAACTGGAAGAATCACTATATAAGAGCCTCCAGGACATGGCCTCATGGTAGTCCGCTGCACCCCCACCACTGAAATGGACACTGTGAGGTGTCAACATATCCAAGGATAAGCACTAGCACCTTGTCTCCCACTGTAATGGCCAAGAGAGAGAACTAACAGGGTCCGCTAGCTGCTAGATCCCTCCACACCGCGTCAGTTACCACAAGTCTCTCAAGGGTCCTCAACTTCCGACGTCCACAAGCAGTTGCGAAGATCCCACCAGTAGTCCAGAGTGTCTTCCACCTGTTCGAGGATCACCAGCTCCAGAGACCTTCCGGATGCCGACGCCACCAAAGGGTCTGCCAACGCCGTCAACCACCTTCCCTTCCCTGGTAACCTTCCTCTAGGTCTTCCTCGGGTTCCTCCTATTGACGTCATTCCCTCTGGATATAACAGCCACACCATTCTTCAGCACCTTTCTGGTGCTACTTTAATTAAGTTCCTTCAAAGCACGTCGTTATTAAATATTAATTATTTTAATATTTTACGGTAACATAATTTCACCAAATATTCAGATTATTCAAAACCTTTTTAAAATTTTCTTCAGGGGGCATTCTCATGAATTAGAACTATCCCTTTCTTTATACTGTTATTTAAATATTTTTTTAGGAGTGTGTGGCCCCAATGTATTAAAAAACTTTTTTTTCATAAAAGCTCGTATCATTGATTTAAATAAGGTGGTACTCACTGGCAACCAGCTATTACAGGAATTCTTTAATATTTTGTTTGATTTAATTCAAGCCTATAAGGCCATACTTTTCTTTTCAAGGAATAACAGGCATCTAATGTAATAAGCCATTAAGGCAGTCAAACCCTTTTCACATGTGGAATTCAGTGATCATAGTTCCTCCTTACTAAGCCTCACCACTGTAAAAGGTTGAAGGAAAAAGCAAAGGAGTGCACCAACCACTGGACCCACAGTGAAACCTCACCATTACACTGCTAACCCCCAAGATTTGTTTACATATCGTATCTTCCACCCACCACTGTAAAAGGCTGGGCACGAATATCGGAGTATGCGAACTGGTGGAAGTAAAGTGCACAGCACCACATGAGAGGGATACGTGATTCACCGGCTACTTTTCAGTTTTGCTTGTTTACGGTATTCTCATGTCGTAACTCAGGAGAGGAGAAATAGAACATAAAAGGAAGTTAGAAGTTCAGAATTTAGTTAGCGAATTACTAAAGCAGATATAGAAACAGATTATAGGCTATTTTCAGCAGAATGAGTACTTTTGAAAGGCCTGATTTAGATCTACTTGTATGCACGTTGGATATTCTTTGGCCTTATGTAAGATTAACATTGTCATGGGCCTCATTACTTTATTCATGCGCCTGTCAAGTGAAACTCGGATATTGTTAGAAAGCAGATAATTTACACATCTGATAATTTTTACACTTTGATGAATAAAAAAACAGAAACAGAAAAAAATAATTTAAGTTAACAGAAATAGTTACCTAACACTTTTTATTCGGTGTTAAGATATAGAACTACTTCCCAGCAATCATCACCAACTTTACAGGGTGCATGACACACAGTCTGCCTGCTAAAATATGTGCAGGCAGGGGCAGTGCCTTTCTTCTAAGGTTGATTTCAAAAGTGCTCATGTTATCGTGAACAGATGTTAATACTCCTCCACCACCTTTGATTCACATACTAGAATATCAAATATACATCACAAAACTTATTTATTAATAAATCAGTACAAAGATTCTCTACTATGATTCAATCCTATACTAGCTACATATCCTCCCCATCTCATACCCTCCTTCAGCTTGGATTACTATGTGGGAACATCATCACCTTGAGCAATGTCGGTCGCTGTTCAGCTTCCGCCGCCAGCGAGCAGACAGTCTCCATCAGTGAGAGCTCCCCATCCGTAGTATCAAGGTAAGACACCGAACTTCTGTAGTCTTAACCATACTAGATTTCGTAACTACACAAAAACCAACCCGTCCACGACTGTACGCAGGGAAAGCCCCCCCCCCCCACCCAAGACAGACAATCCATAGTAACAGAATGTCTTTCGTGACACATCACAATGGTCTGCATAATGGTCCTTAATTAATAATTCATAAGCTCATAAACATACTGCACACTATCAATTATATTTGACACACTTCAGTCAGGGGTTCGAGTCGCCCAGCAAACCTCAACAAGTCCTCTACCACAAAGACTGACCCAACATGGCAGATTCCACACCTAGACGGCAAAGCAACCAACGTACGAAAAATATAACGGGCTTGTGACTCAGCTCCAACCTTAGTTACCTATTTGTGTTTGTGTGTGTAGACTTTGTGCAGTGTTCATCTATTTTTCCAATTATTAGACAGTGTACGTGCGACAAACGAAAATAAAAATTGTAATTTTTTCTGTTTTGTACATCGTATATCTGCCCAGCGTTAAAAGAATTTTTGAAAAAGTCATGGTTATTCTCTTAGTGCAATGTGCATATGTAGGTTGCAAATACAAATGCAGAAGCTGCGATGAAAAATTGATTTGGTTTTAAGCGAGCACCAACTGCTGTTAACATTGTAGATGGTGTTCACACAGCTATAGCATTGCTTACACAAATTTAACTATAGTCCAGTCCCGATTGGAAGCGACTTATGAAAATCAACATTTGAAAAAACACTACAGGCATAACATGTCAACCAGTTTTTTTCAATAACATGTATTCTGCAAATATATAACACTGTGGTTAACTTTAGAGTACAGTATTATTAAATAAATTAAACTTGACCTTAATATCTTCTATAACTTGTAATATTTATTTTTATTTAAATACGAATTAACAGCAGCGAGAGCAGTGAAGTGTTGGCAATGGGCGGGAAGAAATAGTTCACAGTTAAAATATTATTTTAACCTGGTTTTTTACTATACTATTTGTAAATGAAATGGTGTCTATTGAAATATTTAAATATTTAGGTAGCTCTGATGGCAACATATCTCATTTTTACAGTTTAAAATAACACCGGAAAATATTGTGAATAGGCCGTAATGGTACGGTGCTGTTTTATCGAACGAGAGCAACTTTCAAGTAATTGTCTGATGAACGATGCTTGGCGCGCGCTCTCTCTCTCTCTCTCTCTCTCTCTCTCTCTCTCTCTCTCTCTCTCTCTCTCTCTTTCACACTCAGGAAGTTTCACTTCACTAGTATGCAAAAATAATTGAACATGTTTTCAATTGTAACATATTTCATACTTAGTACAGCATAATAATGATTTTTGAATTTGTAATTTATAACTGAAAAGACATTTTAATGTTTGAATACTTATTTTAATATATTTAGATATGATGGCGAGGCAGAAACAAAGTGAAGTTGGCAGACGTGGCGAGCCGTGACATGGCGTGCTGCTGTTTTACCAAACGAAGCGTATGTTATACTTACTCCGAAAAATACTTCAAATTACCCCATCATGTTGACGTGATAAATCTGTGTTTCCATGGCAGTAATAAACATACTGTGGTGTGCGTTTCGTTAATAATTGCGTGTGTGAAATGGCATGCCTTTGTGCATCGTGGTCGATTTGCTGGCCCTGTGTGTGGTGATTTCAAATATTTGATATTAACTATTTATACGTTGTAAATTTGAACTGTTTTTATGGCAAAGTTATTTATTTACATCCACATCTGTTTATTTATCACAACGTTGTACCTTTGCCCTGGGTGTTTGAAACACAGTCGTGTAACGTGATTAACCACCAATCAACAAAATAACCAAGCCCAGCCCCAATAAATTTCAATAAACCTAATACACAATAAGTAGCAATACATAGAAATATGAGCGGAATAAAAGTTACAGTAGGCTTATTTGCGTGCATGTTCACTGCTATATTTTAAGTTTCCATTACAAAAAAAGAGTGACATGAGTTGCGTGCTTGATTTTAATGTCGCTTTCATTGGACTGGCTATTCTTTCATTATTCGAACTGATGCCGTCCTTTTAACAAAATAATCCAACACATATCAATAACAACAAGTTAAATACTACAGTTCATTACCCCGCAGTTGTAAAAGTGCTAAACACGTTCGCAGCAAAATATTAACGTGCATTACTTGGAATGTGTTATGTTGTGGAAAACAAATATGATAATGTAACATAACCGTAAGAACTATAGTCAAATCAGGCATTTTTAAAATGTCATCCAGCTGACCTAAATAATGTTATATGCCTAAACTGTGAATATTCGTATGAAATGGTTTTTGAAATAGACCTAAGACAAAATTCTTTGAAAAGCTGTAAACAGTACACAACACATTTGACAGGTATAAAAGTAGAAGTCACATTTCAATGTTTATTTTTAGGCGTAGCGAAAGTATATGAACACGTATACACACACAATGGCATGTAAACACTGTGTTTGACAGATGCTACATGGTAGTCACATGGCAATGTTTGCTCACATTGGGCGGAAGGATACGAAACGGGCCTGCAAGTAGATATTTAGCAGGGTTCCGAGAAAGTTGCTTTCAATGGGGAATGGACTATATACAATATAACACAGAATTGGGTATATTGTGAGTACCAAGCCTTTACACTACCCACGGTTGGCTCAGTTGATTAGTAACTGGACTACGACTTCCAAAGTCCCAAGTTCTATCCTAGACCACAGCGGGTACAAAATTTTTGGACAGCGGTTCTCACTGAAGAATGTGGTAGTTACAGCAGTGGTGGGTTTTTCCTTTTTGTTGTAATTTCATTTTAGCCCCAGGCTGAATTCTGTTGCTTCCCAATCCCTAACTCGTCTCACTTCATCTGTTTTTTGGGGCCGCGGTGGTTGAGCAGATAGATTGCTTGCCTCCCAAGGCAAAGTGGGTTAAATACCCAGCTGGGTCACCCAAATTTTCGCAAGTGGAAATTGTCAGACGATGCTGCTGGTCAGAAGGTTTTCTCAAGGATCTCACTTTTCCCTGCCTTTGCTTCCCAGTGCTGCTTCATTCTCATCTATTTCACCCTCATTGGCTCTCTAGGCCTCGTTAAGAGCTGTCCAAATCTTTCATCTCAACTCAACACAACAGGTCTACTCTAATTCATACAAACAGAGCGAATTTTGATTTTTTCACTGGGTCTTACAGTATACAGCTGGAAGTGTCAATCAAAAGGTAGCCATACCTTCGTCTGCAGATTCAGCTGGCTCAGGTTGTTGAACACAAAGCCAATCTTGTCCTGAAGTGCCTCTGGTGGGGCTGTCATCTTCTCCTCCTTCTCTGTAGCCACCAGTAGTGTGTCGATGTTAGTTGCATTGGCGATGGACGGCTGCACACACAAACACACAATAATAATACTGCAGAAGTCTATGACACTACTCCAAGAATAAACTATTAACATCTTCCTCCCTGTATGCCTCGGTCTGTATTTTCCATATGAAAACTTTTGTATGTAGCTTTGTAAAAAAAAACTATTATTATGGTTTTACACTTTCCTGTAATCTACATTTACTTTGATACCACGTAATTCTCATGCTGTATGAATTTTACCCTTTATACACTTTATTTTCTGGTTCCTTAAAAATTGTAGAAGAGTGTTTTCATTGTAGGTGGTGCAATGAAAACAGAGTAAAAACAACCCGAAATTTAATAACTTCTCTCTAAATATTGCTGCAGATTTTTGTAAATTAAATCTCATAGTTAGAAATAGCTACTGTATGTATTACAGTGAAACTTTGTTATGAACTTCCCACTGAAGAGGTTTTCCTGCTTAATCAGCAGAATAATTTTCTACCTTGTCTATATGCACCTGAGTAATTTGACCCTTTTAACAAGTATTCCTGGTTAATAGGCATTATTTTTTCAGTCCTTTCATAAATGTTTTAATAAGAGTTTTACTGTATAGTGACCATGTCATTAAAAATCAGTTACCATATTTACTCATGTACAACTCACCCTTTATATTTTTAATATCTCCAATAAAATTTTTTATATACAGTAAAGCCTGTTTAAGATGACACAGTTTAAAATGTTTTCCTGCCTACTAAATACTAATTTAATAGAACAGATATTTATCTATACTTTTAACCTAGACTTCACTTTTTAATGTTTCCTGTTTACATCATTTTCCCACATAAGTTTAGAAAATTAAAAAAAAAATTAAATATTTATTTTTAATTGTTTTGAACATTTTACATGTTAACACACAATTACGGTTTTAATAAGTAACAATGGTTTTAATGGTAATTTTTTACTGCCTACATCACAAAGGTTTATCACGATAACGAACGATAAACAATTCGGCCATTTCTTCTCACCTGTTTAAGTACAAGATTCACATGGCATCTGGTGTTCCAAATGGACTGGTAACAATCATTTCCATGCGCTGGACAACTACAGACACAGACATAATTAATGCAATTAATTACGAGATTGTACTACCCGTCCAGACCTTTGACATGCAATCACTACCCCTCAACCTTAAAAATTGTTATACCCGACGAGCCATGGACCAGCCAACTCCGATAAGAAAGTTAACAAAATCGCCACAGGATGGCAGTACCTCTGCACTCAGTGACATCACAACCACCGAGTCTGGGGCACAGGAGGTAAACTTGTCGTTGGCCTCCACTCAGTGCGATAAGAAATGTGCAATGCCACCCGCTACCAAAGATACCCAGCCCTTGTGTCAAGAGGCTTACAACCTCCGCACTCCTACGATAGCCACCAAGATGAAATTTGGACTATATAAGGAACCTCCGAAACTTTCTTGCCAGAGTTCATTGGCCCACCGACCGCAATGGTCAGTGGGCTCTCCTGGTTCTGAGAAGACCACCACCTCTCCCAGCCTGCAGCTTGCAAAATCTCACTCCAGCTCCAGCACCAACTCCAGCAGCAAGTGCTCCAGAGGTAAACATGACTCCGCGGTAGCAGGCTGTCGAAACATCCTAACTCACCCCTCATTCTAAGTACCTCACTGTTAAAAGCAATACAATTTTGAATTCTATACTTAACATTGGGAAACTAATATAACCCAGTTTACTTCACCTGGCGTCATGTGGATAAATAATAACTTGGCTACTTTATAAAATAAACGGGTTCCCAAGTGTCTTCTCCAAGCGTAAATAAACGCTACGTAAAAATATTCCATTTTGTTGAATTTGTCGATTTTACCTTCGGGCCATTCTGTTTACATAAACAATAATTTGGCTCAACGTAAATATAAAGTTCTCTCTGCGGAACATGGGCGATTAGTCTGAACTCCTCAGTATCACTGGGTCTGCAAAGATCTCTAGTCTGCAAAGATATACTCTTGACGCATGTCCGGTTAGACTGACTGGCACATTTTTAGAGGATTTTTCAGCCACACCAAAAGCAGGGTGGTTAAATCTGGTTAGAAGACGCGAGTCGAGGGGTTTTGGTTATCACTTACTTACACTGTCGTCTTGGGTATTGTTGTTGATGTGGGTTTCACCCAATAGTGGCGAGCTTGGTCTACTCCGAAGCGACAATTCCAGTCGTAGGCATCACTGCTCCAGAAGTTCGGGTTTGCCCAGCTGTACCTTGCTTCAGTATGGTTTAACAACCCTCTTACCATAGGGTGGCCCAATGGATGAGTGCGATAGAAAGGCGACAAGTAGATTACTAGGACTGGGGCAGGCGCTACTGCTTGTTGCCTAAGTTAGACGGCGCAATCCCGTTCGGCCCACCTTTCCTGTGTAGGAGGTGGTAACGAGATCCACGGTTTCATAGCAAAGTGAGCTAGGTATTGTCCCCTACATCTTTTACCACTCATCTTGTAAGGCATAGAGTAAAACGGTTTGACAGGGTATGTAACGTACTTAGAAAGGAATGGTTATTAAAGTGTAACCCAATAGTGACTTGCTGTCACGAGCTCGATAAGAGTCCCCACTGAGCCCCCACACATGCGAGATGATCAGGGACGTGGAGTCGCGTCGACCACCAAGTCTCTACTGGTTATGCGCTCGCACCGGGTTGAGCGGCGAACCTCAGGCTGTCACTCCAGCACTTAATTAGTGCTTAAAGTGAGAAATAACCTGAGCTTGTAGCCCCTCCCTGTGTAGTGTTTCTAGTGGTAGTGGCATCGCTGTTTCTCCCAACCAGCACTAAATTAGTGCTCGGGTAACTGGGAAGAAACAGGTAGACGTCTAATGTAGATGTCAACAATCTCCTGGTTCCGGTCAACAGTGCACGTCGTATTCTGTCTCTAACCGTTAACACAGACAAGTACCCTGTAAATGAAAAGCGGAAGAGTAGTGAACAATGAGTGTTTATTGAATACTCAATAAACATGTAACCCGTGCTACCTCTTACCAAACCGTGGAGTGCTGAAGGTATCTGCGGTTCCAAGTGTAGGCGACCTGGTTCTAGGTTAAAAGGGGAATAGCTGGTTCTAGAAGAATACAGAGTTAATTAAAGTTAAACTGAGCTAAGTAAAAGGTGTCTGGAAGAGACAGTGAAGTTTAATATGTATGTACATGTTCGCTAGTCGTCGAGATGTGGTAAGTAGCCGCTGGAGGCGTACTTGAAGCTTACAAGATCTCCGGAGGTCCCACCACTGAATTAGTGCTCTGGGACGTCGTGAGAGAGTATGAAAAAATGACTGCCCGAGCCCAGCAGCGTACAGACTTACATAGGTGAAGCATGTAGTCTGCCGGTGCGAACAGGGGGGGAGGGGGAGGCGGGAGCAAGCATCTTGCCCAGGTTGGTGTGGAAGTTGAAAAACTTGGGTTAGCAGTAATCAGCATTTCAGATTCGTGCCTCTTCGGTGGCACTCGGCCTTGCCTACTGGTGGGTGGCTTGTAGGCTCTCAGCGGGGGAAGGGGGCGTGCCTGCAGGTTGCATAACCTTCATGAAGAGAATTCACTCAGGAGTTCCTGTTGCCTGGTAGATTAGGCAACCAAGAGTTCATGTGTAAAATTCTCTGTATTTCTCTAGCAGTGGAAGTAGGAACATTTTGCGATAAGTCTTAGTCGTGGTTGAATAGTAGGCTGAGCGGCACGTGTCACTCTGATACCTGGGCGAGTCAGGAACACCCATGTTAGCCTGCGGACTCACTCCAACTCAAGCTCGTTCTCATCGGTAGGGCTTCTTGAGTGACTGAAAAGTCATTCCCCGAAGACTATCAATTGACAACTAGGGGAGGCGTGAGTTTTGCGATAGAGTGAGACAGCCTAGTATAATTTACTGTAAGAGAGTTTTGTTAGAATTCCTGAATTCATATCCTCATGCCGGACAAGGGAAGTGGATGCCCCAGCCGACTACATTGCCAGGCCCTCCAAACAGAATAATCTAGTTCCAACAACTCCCAGTTAGACGACACGGTCCCAGATAATTCACCCTCGTCGCCAGTGCAAGTCGCCACCACACCAGGACCACGCCCAATATCGCACCTAATAGCTTGTGTTCACGAGTCCAAACTTGACTCCGGGCTGGTTATGTGCTGGCCGCAGCCTAGTTACGAATTCTTAAAACTACTACTACCCACCAAAGCCCATACCTGTAGCAAAACCGCCCACCCCAACCTCTGCCGTTGATCGTCTACCTGTAACTACGTGTACCATCCAATACCACCACCGGGAAGGTAGTAAATAATACGATTCCACCCCCAACTGTATCGAAATTCCAGACAGCTTCTTTGCCCCACTTGTATATCCCATTGCGCAAGCCCACGAGACCATCTCTCCTTGGGTGCTTACGTCGCAAACAGAACGCTGAGTAGGAAGCATCCAAAGGACGATCAACTCATTACATTTGGCGTATGCCAACCTCCTTACCTTTGAGAAGTCATCGTTCCATTTATTTTGGACAGCTGGCGTACCAAATTTTTGGCAGCCTTCACTGTGCTCCCTGAAAGGGAAACATTCACAGTCAAGCTCACCATGGGGTTTGATTCTTCTCCAACTTCCCATCACCCTTCTGTTAGGCGGTACCCCAGCAAGGACCCCGACGTGGGCCAAACCACGGCCCACCAGGCAAAACACCCATCAAACTTTAATTCACCGCCAAAGGGTTCCTTACATCCGACAGAAGGGAAATCAACTCTTTCTATTAAAGTTTAGAGCCCCCCCCCCCCCCTCCCCCCAACACACATCTTCCTTACAATCATTCTTTTCTCCTCTCCTCCGTAAGGTAGGAAGGGAACGAATAGGAGGTCGACTCACTAGAGCGAGAGGAGGAAGAGGAGAAGAAAGAAAAGGTAAAGGAGAGGGCGTTAGGGATAGTGTGTGTCAACGCATTTAATGAAAACACTCGACTTCGCCATATGTTCACTAAAGGATATGCCAGCGCAATGTTGGAAGCTATTACAGACACGTCAGTCCATATTATACTGTTCACCCAGATTCTCGAAGAAATGTCACCTCAACACACTCCTGAAGTGAGGTTGTAGTGCTGAACACTTAGGCCACAAATAATTTCAAGAAACTTGGAGAGAGTAGGAGCCAGCCCAGGGCAAGTAATGTGCTAACCCTTCTCCTCTTGGAGAATACCTGCAAGGGAGCACTAGTACTAGACCACCCTTCCGTGCCGGTTATTGCGGACATACAGAGGCCGTCAACGTCTTCAGCAGCTTTGGAGGACCACCATCTACCAGACCTTCTTCTACCTCTTCAACCACGTCCGGATTCAAATCCAGCAGCTCCTGAGGAACGCCGATGCCAATCAGAGGAACCTGCCTAAGGTAATACAGGTCACTGCAACAATGTACCCTATGGAACACTTCTAGGGCTCTAGGCAAGCAATTGTCTTCGCCCTTCTGGTGAATACCCCCTTCTTACTCAAAGGACTTAGTTAATGAGTTACTTAATTTCTTTAGCCAGTAAGTGTTACATCGCATAACTTCAATTAGTTTATCCAGGTTCCATTCACCTGGTATTTCCAAGTAAAATTAATAGGGTTGTACGAAAGTGACTTTTTTGTTACGAAACGAAAATTAAAGATATTTTATGAACTTTCGTGAACCTGATAAAAAAAGAAAAATAATATCATTAAGGCTCAGCCTTAATGAAAGATTAACAAATTTCCTAACATTATAGCAGGTTATTCAATATAACCAATTTGTTGGAAAATCTAACCAAAAATATGTAGGATATGGAGTATTAACCAAAAAAAAAAAAAAAGGGGGGGGGGGTTTCCTTCATTTAAATTTTCATTTTATGTAGTTACTTCAGTTATAAAACAAAGAAAACAACCAAGATTATTTACAGGCAAAAATTTTCTTTGCTGGTGCATAAAATGAATTTTCATTAAACACCACAAATTCATCGAAAGCGAGAATCTCCATTAAGTTAAGACTTTCGATAAACTATTTACCAAAACGAAAATGAAAGCTGCCATTTTTCATTTTCGTTTTGTTATACAGAATATTCGCACAACTCTAAAAATTAACTTCCCTTGATGCATGCCCGGATAGGCTAGTAGGCATGATAGTCGAGGATTTTGTCCGCTAGTCCAAAAGCGGGTTGGTCAAGAATAGACGACGGGAGACGAGGGGTGTTGGTTAGTGTGTATTTACTACTGCTTCTTGGGCACAGTATTCAAGTGGGTTTTAACCAGACGTAGCGAGCTTGGCCCACGCCGAACTGACGGTTCCACAGGTGAGCTTCGTTTGTCCAGAAGTGGATGTTATTCCAGCCGAATCATGTAGCAGTGCCGGTAAACAATCCTTTGACCACGGGATGGCACGAAAAATGAATTCATAGACACGGAGATACAAATAAGATAGTTACCGGAGCAGTCAATACCGACTCATGCCTGAGTTGGACGACGTGCTCCCATTCCGCCCGTCGCTTCGGTGTAGGTTGAGGAAGTGCAATCAACTGTCTGGCGGTAAGGAACATTGCTTTACATTCCCTACGTTTACGGCCGTACCTGTGGTCGTAAGGCATTGAGTCTCTGCGTACAGTATGCTAGGTACACCTTGACGTGAACAAACTAATCACAGTTTACAGCGTTAGACCAGTTTTGGTTTGCTGATCAGGCTCTGTTAAGTTTCCATTGATCCCCCACGCATGCGGGCTGATCAAAGACGGTAAACTGTTTGGGTCACCAATGCCGCCACTTAATGTGCGTCCACACAGGAATGGGAGGCAGATCTCAAGCTACAAGATATCCCAGCACTAAAAATGCTATGGGATAAGGTAATAACTCGAGACTGTCGCTTCTCCCAGGGTGAAGGTGGTGTTAGTAGTTGTGGCTCCTCTGTTCCTCTCCGCCGCCACTGGTACAGTGCTGTGACAGTTAGAAAGCAACAGATGGCCGTCTAATGGGTGTGTAGAAATATGACGGACCCCTGAAGGGAGGCCACTGTTGAAGTTAATTCGGTTATATCAAAAACCCAGTTCTTGTCAGTGGTGTACGTAGTAATCCATGTCTAGCAGGCCAACAGACAGATACTCTAAGAAATAAATACTGTACGGTAGGAAACAAAAGTACGTTTATTGATGGTTCAATAAACATGCGACGCGTGCTACCTCCTACCAGGCAATTAAGCGCTGAAGGTTACTACACTGGCCAGGTGTAGGCAACCTGGTTCTAATGGAAAAGCGGGAATGAAATATCTAAACGAGATAAAGATACAATACTTCTAAACTGTTCTAAGAAAGGTGTCTTAAGGAGACACAGTGAATTTAATATGTTAGTTTGCATGTTCACTGGTTGACGGGTCGTCGACGGTGAAGTAGCCGCAGGGGGTGAAGTAGCCGCAGGGGGCGTACTCAATGCTTCGAAGTTCTCTGGAGGCTCCAGCACTGAGCAGTGCTGTGGGATGTCACGAGAGAAGAACAAGACTGACTCTCGAGCCCAGCAGCATCCTGACATATAGTGGAAGCTTGTAGGCTGCCAGCGGTGGGTGCTGGGAAGGTGTGTGACGTCCTCCTGCCCTGGTTGGTGTGGGGTCCTCCTGCCCTGGTTGGTGTGGGAACACACTGGTTAGTGTTTCTGCTTCGTGCTTCGTCTGTGACGCTCGACCTTGTCCGAGGTCTGGGCAGGTTGTAGGCTCTCAGCGTGGGGTACGGGCAGGCGGCGTGGCTGCCAGGTTGCGTATCCTCCAGGTGAAGTGAATACGCTTATAAGTTCCTGTTGCCTGTAGGGTAGACATGTCCTTCACGTCTGTAGTGGTGGAAGAGGTACTCTTGGCAATGAGTCGTAATAGTATTAGATTAGTTGTATAAGCAGCACGTGTCACCGTTGATTTCAATAACATTTTTTAATTTACTAATAGTAATTCTAGGCTAGTACGAAACCACATGTTACCAAAACATATTTAATTAACATATTTTTATTTGCTAACTTAAAATATCAGCACGTTCTCAATCATCATAGATTCGAAACCCCTCTTACACCCTTAAGGTATTTTTAAGAGTTTGGATTGCTATTGTTCTAAGGTCAAGCCAACTACTTGTGTATCAAGCCACAAAAGCAGATACATACACTTTAAGAGGCAAACCGAGATCTGCCAATAGGTAGATATTCGGGAATGCCAAAAGCACCTTAGGAACTCCTCCACTTGTGGAATCACGAGACTAAATAGTTTCCTACTCCGCCATCGCTGGGAAACTGCCAGGGTGGAGGAAGAGCTATTTTATTCACCTGACCCACAGTAGAACCAAACCTTAGGCATTAATGCATAAAACAATATCTAATATACAAGTCTCTGTTCCACCACTGGATAATGGCCAATAGTTTCATCCACCGCTGGATAACGCCCGGAAACAGAACAAGTGAGATATTGCACTGAAAATCCAATGTGTCAATAAGTACACATTAGGGTTGCTTTAAATAACCGGTTTCATCTTAGCCAGTACATTTTTTTCTGTTCTCATGCCTTCACTAGGAAAGGGAGGAATAAACAGAAATTAATAATAATAGTAAAACTAGAATGTGGGTTAGCAAAAATACCTCCCTCTGAGGCAGAGGAGAATACACCTTTATTTTTGATACCTACCAAAGGACTAGGCAGTTCACGGCTTGAACATCAAGTACTTTTACAGTATGAAGACGCTCTCCTAGGTTTCGACGAACAGTAATTAAAAACCCTTTCTTGGTAATCCCTACTACCAAACCCCAGGAACTCCCCAGCAACTATCACACTGCTCCACTGCAACCAGTGTCTGCCACTGTACTGCTGCCGACCGACTCAACGAGCCAGCTGGCGAGGAGCGTGCAGCTACCTCGCTTCCAAAAGGTAATGCTTCTAAAAATGCCGGTCAATGTGACACCTGATTTCACTCCCACACGCAAACCCACTAGACATACTCTTTACACAGGTATTTTGCCTAAGCATTCATAGTTTGTTGCATCATAAATTCTCCTTGTGACACTACCATCGCGAGTGCTGAAGACTGATTCGTGCACTAAAACCAGATCTCCCTATCGTAGAATTTTCAATATTAAATTACGGATGGGACGATACCGATACCGATAAACTGGCGGATACCAAAACCACCGGCATCATCTGAACATTATTTGCCAATTACTATTCACCGATCAGTAGCATAATTTGTTTAACACATTATTAAATAAACCGGCATACTAAATTTCGTAAAGCATTAATTTACTGCATCCATCAATCACATACTCTATCCAAAACCCAATATATATTCGGAACAATTGATTTTTGATGATTTGTTCCAGTTGTTTACGTTTTACCATATTTCCTGTTGGTGGATTCGCAAAGATCGTGTGCATCATTTGTTTTTGGACACTACGTGAATGCAAAACACAGATAATCAATAACTGGTGCTATCGATGGTATTGATTACATCCCGTAAGAGTTTTTTGTTTTCTATATTCTTCTTACATTTTTACTGCAATCATAGATCAGCGACAATGAGAAAGCTACCTGTATTCTTATTCTTTTGCGTTATTGCATTCATAAGTTGGTAACAGTAAAACCAATCATACACTATGACACTGTATTCAACTATCTGTGGTGGTGTTCTTGTAAATGGAAAGTAAACGGTTATAACCATGGCGGTAATTTGACAGATGTAGTTCTAAGTGGAAACTATCAGCTGCGGTTTTGATTAGAATGTTAAAGGTCTGAATAAGACTCAGCAAGTAATAACTGACAAAAATTGTTGCAAATAAATCAGTTGTCAATTTAACAAAGGGTTTGGTTATTGCTTGGTTGAAGAAGGGATACTACGAGAAAATATTAACATAAATAAACTAAATTTGCTCAATTTCAAGTGAATATTTAATACTAAACTGATTTCAATAAGTTTTTATTAACGACATCTTTAGGCTGTCGGTTAAAAAAAAAAAAAATATATATATATATCGAAATTATGTATGTAATTTTTCAAGTCTAAAATACCAGTCCGCATCATATTGCCTGAAATTTTTAAGGTTGTCTTTAAGGAACTCAGTTTGTAATGAATGCTATTTTGTCTGGTAACAGTTTTGTTCAACTACTAAGTCACTTATTTTCCAAGTTTAACTGTTTATCTTAACATTTATTATTAAAATTAGCATTGTATTTCATTTCTATGCTGTAGACACCTAATAAAATGTGCTAAAAGTGTTCACGAAACTTAACTTTAATTTAAGTAATAAAAAAGTATTTTCAAATATTGAGAATATGGAATTATGATTGGGCTCATCAAAACTAGTATCGGTATCGCTGTAATCTATGGCATCGGCAGTTGATGATCTGTATTGTTGGTATCAGCAGCTGAGAATTGGTATAATTGGTATTGGCCCATCCCTATATTAAATTGGTCGTAGGGGTTGAAATCCCCAGTATCCAGCCCAGGAACTCCGACCCCAAGTCCCCTTAACCAATAAATCAATTCGAACCCCATCTTAGCCAATGCTTGGCTTGTGTACAACCTCAAATGGCGTTAGGATTAGTATTTACCACTTTTACACCAAAAGGTTGATCTTTCACGGTGAGGTTTTATTCCTCGCCTTCCCTATACTCCACTGAACCAATACTCCAACGATATAGTAATAGGAACAGGAAGTGGACCCGCTTCATAATAAGTCATAGCTTTATTTAAAAAATTGATTAAAATACAATTTTTTTTTCATTTCTTAACATATATGAACTTGTAAGGCCTAATTTGATGTCTGAATTTTACATAAATATAGGAAATTAATTTCACTTAGCAGACCAGAAATCCTTTCCTGTAACTGTCTTCATATTTCTGTCTGTACATTGACGGATAAAACAAAATTTCAAAAGGATTCATTGACTGAAGGCATATGTTGATAATCCCTATATACCAATTTATGGTATAAGAATTTAAGTGGCATCAAGTAAAAGGTTTTGCAATTGGAATTGAGAATCGGAATCGGGTAAAATTTATATTTTCACATCCCTATTTACAAGATGTGTGTGTATTAAAACCAATAAATATTCCAATACATACTTTAACTACCAGACAATAAATCAATAAAAATGTACTACACGCTCGGACCCCTAACGATAATTAAACATTTATAACAATGGAATGTGAAGTACATGCAAAAGATAACTGAACATGGACTTCAAATGCTTGATAAACTTCAATGTGCCTCGTTTTAAACATTTTGGGAGACAAGGGGAGGATAAGTATATGCTTCTACTGTATCATTTTTTCAATAGATGTCTATTTATTAAAATACTGTATTTCTGCCTGTACAGGCCACACATGTAAAAAAAAAGGAATTAACTACAAAAAGTGGGGTGCAGCTTATATACAAGATATTGGCATTAAATTTTTTTTTTTTTTCCCCCCCAAATTTGTTTAGAAATTTGTCAACATACAGTACATTTAATGTTTTAATTCTTAAAGGCAGGAATAAAGGAAAGGGAAAGAATTAACCCAAAAAAAAAAACTTTTACAGTTATTTGTTTACTCACGTTCATAAACAAAATAATCTTCATCCCGCATATGTAAAATGTAAACATGTTGGACCTTGCCCATAGATATCATACATGGAAAATAATTTCTCTACTGTACAAGAGAAAGATATTTTACGTAGTTTGCACGCTTGCCATAGCTCTACAAGTGCACATTGATAAGATACCATTTTGTGTAACATATTGCTGTCGTTTTGCTTTCTAAAGTCACGTTACCATCTGTGGAATAGTAATTGCGCAATGTATATTCATGAACATTGCAACATAACACAAATTTTCTGTCGCAAATGTTTTGTTGGGGAGAAATTAAGTCGGATTATTATGTTTCTATGGAATTGTGACTTAACAATATTTACGGGAAATTATATTTATTTAAAAAAAAAGTGTAATTTTTTGGCTAGAGATGATTAAATACAGACTTCATGCAAAAAATATCAAATTTTGACGTATTGTTGTTGAGGATGAGTCAAAATCAGTACAAAATTGCCCAAAATATTTTAATGTCCTTCTTTCCATAGCAACAATATATCCGGAAACCATGAAATGTAGTATTAGAAAGGTTCTACTTTAATGAATTTATAACAAAGCGGTTGACTTGAGAACTTACATCTCCTCGCGTTAAATTAGTAATTTTTCATACACACATCTGCCCACTTTTAAGCAACGTCCTTCAGGAGAGTTCAATATTTTATATCACTGATCTCAGTCTGGCATAGTGTCAATACACTGTACAGTCTGACGTAGTGTCAATCTTAAAACATCACAATTACAATACAGCAACAGGCAAAAAAAAAAAGCCTTACATCAAGACAAACAACATGGCTCATTACTGGCCTGTCCTCCATTCTCTCCCTTATGCAGATGTCATGGTAGAAAAATGAAAGGGAAAATGTGTACGACTTCACCTTATCTCCTTCCATTATAGAACCACAAGAGTTGGCAATCCTGGTAGGAAGGAAGATGGTAAGAGTGAGATGTGCTAGTGGGCATGTAGCGTAACTTACACGGGCGGTGATGCTGGGGGCAGGCCCGGAGGTCTTGGTGGTGGGAGCAGCGGTAGTGGTGGTGGGGGCAACAGAGGTGCTCGGCTTGTAGGCGGATGACAGGATGCTCTGCACGTTGCCCTGGGGGCGGCTGGGGGGCTCCTGTGACTGTAGACCATACTCCACATACTGCAAACAGCCACATGCACACCCTTACACAACAGTCTGTTTCACACCTATGCAGCTCACACCTTGATACAGGTTACTATACTACATAATAAGGCACAGCTTCAGAAGTAACAAATATCTTGGCTGGAGAGCAGACTAACAAATGAGACTGTGGGGATGTTTTCCAAACAATAACATAAGTACACAACTGTTCTATTCCACATGGAGGCATCATCATGGCTGTTAATTAATAAATTTAAGGAAAGTGGTAGGGATTAGAAAAATATGTACGCTTTGAAACAACAAAAATCTAAAATTTTACTTAACAGTAAACCTGTAACATTTAGTATGAATGAAATTTCTGCACACAACCTGAATCATATTATTATGCCAAGATATACACAATTTGTGTTAAAAACCGACCATTAATGGAATCTTGTTTTTATACACAAAAAAAAAAATTGTCTGGAATACAACTCCAAAGAAAGCAATAATATTGGAAACGTTATTCTGATGTCTCTTCAACATGCTGACGTGTAACGCCTCTGGACTGTGAGGATCATAACAAAGATTAAAAAAAGAGGTCTTTTTTGGGTGCTAAACCAGGTGCGCCCTTCTGATGCGTTTCTCTAGTGTCTACATGGCACTGGTGCACATCCAGTGTAGAGGACTGACCTGGTAGGTTTGCGGCAGGGCACAAGATCCGGTTTGAGCAATGAGATCTCACGCTTGCCGCATTCCAGTTTATTTACTAAATAATTACGACACGTCAACCTCACACGTTTCTACAATACCCGAGAAAGGGTCAAACTCGGCAATATCTTTCACAAGTGTCCTTAGATCGCCAGTACCTTGGAGGGTGAACCTAAACATGTGAATATAGGTTACGAAAGCTGTCAAGAAGCACGCTGCCCACTGTCACACCCGCGCTGAGAGCCTACAAGCCATCACCTGCCTCAGGGAAAGCCGAGCGCACCTGAGAATGCACATAGACGAGCACCAGGCAGAGGGTAGTTACTCCTACCCCGGCCTCACACTAGAAGGACATCATGAGGCGACGTCACACCTTCACTCTGGCCTGGCGTGCACCTGTCGAGCCGACTATATAAGGCCATGCAAGCCTGGGGTCAGGGATTATTTCCTTCTACAGTAGTTCGCCTCCCTTTGTGTGCTGGGGCTCTCTACTGTTACCAAGTCTTCAGCAGACACCAGTGGCTGTCACCACTAGCTACCAGAAGTTCCAATGTTGTTTACCAGAGGCTTCTGCAGCCTTTTACAACTATCTAACAAAAGCTCCACTAACATCTACCACCATCAGCAATCTTCCAAAAGCTCTCCTTCAAAAGCCTGCAGACACCATCACACCTTCCGGTGTTGTTCCTCCTGGGTCAGTAGCGGCCTCTACTTGCTGGTAGAAGCAATTACACCCACAGCCCTAAAAGTAGTGTCTCTTTTTATGAAGTCTCTTCTAGACGCCCCTTAGTTAGAGTAGCTGCGACCAAGTTATTTTCATAGCCGTCAAAGTCATTTGTCATCTTGGTTAGTCTAGGAGCAGGTTGCCTACACCTGTTTACAGTAGGTTACTTCCATATAACACTCTGCTTGGTTAGGAGGTACGTCACTGAATTTATTATTCCTAATAAATACATTTGGTTCGTTTCACTGAGGATTTCTATTCTAGAGATATTTCCTATAATCATTAGGAATTATATTACCATATGACGTCAACTGATATCGGGTGTTGTTACAAGTGCGAACCATAGAGTAGGATTGCAGATTCCCTTCAGGAATCTGTACATCAGACACACACACCAATCGACGGCCACCCAATCTAGACAGTTCAGTGGATTGAAAGGTAGACGCCCAACAACTAGTAACACATCCAAGAGAGATGAGACAGTCACCTCAGACTGTTCCGCTACCGGAGTGCTCACGGTGGTGGAAAGAGTATTTTCCTGGGACTGAAGGTCTAACTCCTGTTGCGACCTCTTCCAATAGGGAGAGGAAGATGGCCAACATGGCTCATCGGTCTAGGTTTGTGTGCTGATGGCAGGGAACTGATTAGAGCACCGAGCTCGCGCCGTCAACCACTATTTGTTGTACACTTAGCTAGGGATTTGTCTAGAGTTCACGTCGATCGGGAAGTGTAGTTAAGTGTTGACAAGATGTCTATGCCTATTGGGAAAAGGCACGGCTCACAGAGAGAGGAGCATAAGGTGACCTATAACGGCACAAAACAAGTGTGCCTCTCAGACCCCTTTGCACTTAGCAGACACGCCGAATGAGAGAGAGCACAGACCACCCATTAATTGACATGCTAGGGCATGATCTCTCCTAACCTAATTTTTTTTCCCTATTGCTTTTCTAGTAATACCCGTTTTTCCAAAGCCAGTTTTATTTTATTCTTTCTTTATGACCTTTTCTTGGTTTCCAGTCCGAACACCACATTTGTGTTAATGTAAAAAATATGTATATTTTTTTTACTTAACTGTGCAAACCAAAAATATTAATATGTGTTAAGGTTATTGGCATTTATAACCTTTTCTGACGATAAAAATATTGTTTTCATTTCACCCTTGTTTGCCAAGTAGTAAAGTCATAATATACATTATGTATTTATTTATCTGCTGCTTCTCACTTCACAGGGCAGCACCTGTAACATATAACACAAATACTGTCGTTATGTTCATTTTAGCAATTTGTTCAAATAACTAATTTTACCGCTGTATTAAGTGTGTACACTGTATTTTATTGTCTTTTTTTAATGTTACACTACACTTTGTGATAATTCTGAACCATACTGGATAGTATAGTTAATGTTCATTTTACATAAACAGTGCAAAAAAAAAAGGAACAACCCGTCAGTATCGTAACACGTTTTTGTTCTATTAACAACTATATTTTGTGTCTCTATGATTGTGTCTGTCCACCACTAGGATAGGTGGCAGCACTAGTATCATAATAATGTAAAATATTTGTATCAAACTTTTGGTTTTCCTGCCTGTAATGTGTTATGCTTGTTTGCTATTTTTCTTGTAATTTAATTAATGTCAAACCTTTTATTTGTTTTGTCATTACGTTAATTATGTTTAAATGCAATATGTAATTTTCTATTGTATTTAATTCTGCCATATCGCTTTTCGATAATTATCGACTAGTCACGTCGCGAGTTTGGAACGTCGTAGTCACTGTCGTACGTGAAGAAATGCTGACCCTGTCTTCTACGATTATTACTTCCACACAATGTAGTTTGTTTTGAAAATTTACTACCCGACTTTCAGCTTTATTATGGCGGCCCACGCTATGATTAAAGCAACAGTGGTGTGTCGACTCCTCGGCCACCACCATTTCATCTCTTGGTCAGAAAAATGTTCTTTTTGCATGCTACCTTCAACTTGCTGCAATGTTTTATACCGGACTCAAATATCCTTGAAAATAACATGTTAAAATGTAATACTAACCTTGTTATATATCTTGGCATAAAATGGTGTGGACAACCATCAGAATTTTCTATTTACAAGTTTTAAGTTTGTTGGTCCTAAAATAAAATTAAGGAGAAAGCGAGGAAACTGGTAAATTGGTAAACTTCAGGTGCACCCTAAGGGGGGGGGTCTGAATTGTAACTAGTTTGAAGCAACTGTAATATTCATAACATCAATTATTATTTTGTTTAAATATCATATATATTTTACCTCTTCTCGTGTGTGTGGTAAAAAAGAAAAGGGGTGAAATAAAAACCCAAACCAGATACAACATTTTTTTTATTTGTTAAAAAAAAGAAATTAACTAATACCTACTACCTTTTTTGTAAGTTAACATTCATGTTTTAACTTATTTATTGACAAGAGCTCTAGTGTGTTTTTTTTATGGGTATTAAAAGAAACCCACAACAGTGTACCTGAATGGAGAACAAGGTAAGAAAGTGGAGTTAGATGTTTAATAATTATTTTGGGCATGATTATTTATTTATACACTGAAGGATTGCACATGGGAGTGGAGATACTTTATTTCATGTCCTCCTCTGGGACACCTTGGTGCTCATGTTGGGGGCCAGCAGCTGGGGTTTTCCTTTTGTTGGAAAGCACTGGACTGTTTTTCTTGTCCCTGATGTGGAGCGCCAAGGGGTGGCTCAGCCTTCCTCTCCAGTGTTTACTTTTGTTTATTTCCCAACACACATTTGCCTAGCCCAAAACTACCACTCCATGGTATGTGCTCTGCTTGCAGGCACAGAGGTTAGGTACGGTGCAACCAACCCCATGTTCTGGAGCCAAGAAGCAGTAGAGTGGAATAGACAGTACTGTGTTGGTCAACGCAGTGCCGGCGCACACCAACCTTCTCCAAGAGTCATCAGTTCCAGCACGCCAGCAACAGCTTCAGCTGCAGTGACTGAAGCAGTCCCTCCTAAGACAGGTACACTAAAGTGAACCAGTGTACCAACCAGACCTATCATAGTTCCTGCAGTGGTTAACTTTGTACCCATTTGCCAACTGACACAACCAGTACAAGTAGCAATTAAAAAACAACCCAAAATTATAACTCCTCTTATAACCCAGGCGCCTGTCCTAGGGCACATAAATCACATTGCCCATGTCTGTAATTCTATAGGGCAACACGCGTCAGATCTTACATTTCAGATCCTGGGCTTTAGACGGGATACATGGGTGAAGCATACCCTCTGCGGTAGGCCTGGCCTTGGAGATTTCAGTAAGTCATATGTAAAGTCGCAGGCAAGTGTGTGCTCTGTTTTCTGATGTTCGAACATGCTTGTTATGGTGGAGAAACATGTTCCCGTCTGAAGTAGGCAGTTGGGACTACTGAGGGCTGATCAGACTGACTAGGTATTCGGCAAGCCAAGGGTGTACCCCTTTGTTCAGACGTGCTGGTGAGTCAAACAGATCCATAGGGATCTCTGGAGTAATGGGTATCACAAGAAGGAGCAGTGCTTCAGCTTGATCCCTAGGTGCAAGCTGGTCGAGAGCAGTGATGATGGTGGAAATAAGCTCCTGGAAGTGACCTGAGGACATTAGCACCTGTTTCACTTTCTCACGAATACCACTATGACATGAATAAGGCATCTGGAAGACAGCACACACTTACGTCCGTGAGGAGGTCGCATGGTTAATGTAGTCCTGATAGTGTAGAACCATGTTGACGCATGCCCGGATAGGCTTCTGGGAACGGTGGTGGAGGATTTTTTCCGATAGACCAAAAGCAGGGTCATCTAGGTTAAATAGAAGGCGAGAGCCAAGGGATGTTGGCTAATATGTACTTATTATTGCTTCTTGGGTGCCATGGTCATAGTGGGGTTTACCCAAATGTAGCGAGTTTGACCTACGCCGAACTGATGATTCTACAAGTGAGCTTCGTTTGTCCAGAAGTGGACGTTATCCCAGCCGAATCCTGTAGCAGTGCCAGTTAACAATCCTTCCACCAAGGGATGGCACAAGGGATGAATTCGGATACATGGAGATACAAATAAGATGGTTATGGGAGCAGCCGATACTCACTCGTGCCTGAGTTGGGCGGCGCTGTCCCATTCTGCCTGTCGCTCCGAAATGGGTTAAGGAAGTGTGCACTCAACTGTCTGGTAGCAAGGAACGCTGCATTTCGTTCCCTACGTTTATGACCGTGCCTATGGTAGAAAGTCATTGAGTCTCTGCTTACAGTATGCTAGGTACACCTTGACGTGAACAAACTAAACACAGTTTAGAGTGTCAGTCAGGTTTTGGCTTGCTAACCAGGCTCTGTTAAGTGTTTACTGATCGCCCACGCATGCGGGCTGATCAGACGGGGAGATGTTTGGGTCACCAATTCCGCCACTGGATGTGCTACAGATATCCCAGCACTAACAAAGCTGCGGAATAAGGTTAATAACTTGAGACTGTCGCTTCTCCCTGGGTGAAGGTGTTGCTAGTGGTTGTGGCTCCTCTGTTCCTCTCCGCCGGCACTTGTACAGTGCTGTGCAAGTTGGAAAGCAACAGATGACAGTCTAATGGATGTGCAGAAAATATGGCGGACCCCTAAGGGGCACCCGTTACTGAAGTTAATTCGGTAAGATCAAATACCCGGTTCTTGTCAGTGGTGTACGTAGCAACCTGTGTATAGCAGGCAAACAGATAGATACTCTCAGAAATAAAAGTGGTAAGGTAGGAAACAAATGTATGTTTATTGATGGTTCAATAAACATGTGACGCATGCCATCTCCTACCAGGCAATTGAGTGCTGAAGGTTACTATGCTGGCCAGGTGTAGGCAACCCGGTTCTAATGGAAAAACAGGAAAGAAATACCTAAACGAGAAAAGATATAATACTTCTAAACTGGTCTAAGAATGGTCTCTTGAGGAGACAAAGTGAATTTAACGTGTTAGTGAGAGTGTTCGCTGGTTGACTGATCGTCGCTGGTGAAGAAGCCGCAGGGGGCGTACTCAATATTACAAAGTTCTCTAGAGGTCCCAGCACTGTGGGAAGTCGTGAGAGAAGAACAAGAATGACTCTCGAGCTCGGCAGCATCCTGACATATAGTAGAAGCCTGCAGGCTGCGGGAGAGGCGTGACGTCGTCCTGCCCTGGTTGGCGTGGGAATACTCTGGTCAGCGTTTCTGCTTCGTGCCTCATCGGTAGCGCTCAGCCTTGCCCGAGGTCTGGGCAGCGTGTAGGTTCTTAGGTGAAGAGAATACGCTCATAAATTCCTATTGCCTTCAGGGTAGGCTACGTGTCACATTTGTAGTGGTGGAAGAGGTACTCTTGGAGATGAGTCGTAATCGTATTAGATTAGTTGCATAAGCGTCACGGGTCAATTCGCATCCCCCCCCCCCCCCCCCCCCCCCCCGGTTTCAATGGATTTTCATTGTGGAAAACGTGGTGGAGAAAGGCATGGCCCTCCTCTCTGGAAGATCTGATCTGGTAGAAGTCAGTAGACGTGAAGAGGTAGATAGCAAGTAAAAAAATTTTTGCAGTCAGGTAGGCGGTACCCAAGTGAAGGGTGCTTGACTGCTGTAGCAGCACGTGTTCTGTGCGCTCTGGTCGCCCGGCCAGCAAAGCGAAACATGTGGAGAGCCAGCGACCGGCTAGCTACCTTGATTCTCTCTCTCTTTCGGGCGGTGTCCTCCTCTGCCTCTCACCCTGGTTATCGGACTTTGGTGATGCGGTGAGTGTGTGTATTCCCACCGTGCTGCAAAGATTACGGGTCAGGAATCCGCTAGTATCTGGTGTCCCACCGGCCTACATTTCATATGCGTGCCATTGACAAAAACCAGCATAGGGCTGGTGGATATTACATTGGAATTATATCAGGGGCATGCATCAATGTGGAGCGTCTGATGACTCAACAGTCACCCTATCACAGTGCTTGGCGCCAAAACATGATAAACACTGGGAGTCAGGCCTAGTCTTCAACAGTCCCTGAACATGGGTGTAAGTCTCAAATTCAATCTCCCCAACTCAGGGAATAATCCCTTTAGTGTCAAAATGCGGTGGGGAGGGTGAGCACCAAATCGACAAGCTGTCCTATGAGAACGAGTACCTTGGTGTGGGGCTCTACCATTCTGCCTACTGTGTATGCAGAAAGGCTGGCCAATGCTAGTGTGTGTAGGTATCTGGTAATTTACTGGCTCGAGTGAGCAGCTTTCCCTGGTCACCTGCGTTCCCGTCAATGGCGTAAAGTAAACTAGGAAAGGTGCTATGTCTACAGGAAAAGGGTACTCCTGAGTCAGCTTAAACTTTTGTTTATTCTGTCTGACAGGAAATAATCAAGTGGTGTCGCACTACCTCCTAACATTGGCAAGAGCTTAAAGAAGCTTACCCTACGTTACACAGGTAGAGGTGACCTGGTTCTAGACTAACAATGGTGGGTGGACAAGCGCTATGCAAATAATTGGAACAGATCTAACTCCAAAACTAATTGTTGCACAGATGGGGCAGCAGTGTCTCAGTAGATAGACGATGTAGCAGTTTGGAATCTTTGGGGAAGACTAAGCAAGGTTGGAGGGATGGTGATGAGCGCTGTAGAGACCAAGGGTAGACGTTCCCTTCTGCACGAATGCAGTGCAGGAAGGAAGATCATAGCTAGGAGTGTAGCTGTAGCTGAGCAGGCTGGTCAGTGTATCCAGTAAAACGTACGGTGGACGACTGAAGACTGGTCTTGAGCGAGCATCACGGCCCGCTATTTATACTTTTTGAGTCATACCCCTTCCGCCAGCTGGATAGGGATGGTCATGAAGAGGGGGGTGGCAATAGCAAAACTGCTTGAAGGCACGACATCATCGGCCGGCTTGGAGGTGAAGAGGCGGCGAAGCAATACTGATGTAGCCATCTAGTGGGGTGCCGTTGAACTCGGTGCCTTCAATGCATAGTGGGCAGGTGAGAGAAATCTGTAGGCTGAAACATCCATTCTTGCCATCGTAGATAGTACAATATCTTAAAGCCATGTGGCGGTCAACAACCCAAACTCCAATGAAATCATCAGAAGCATGGCTACACTTACTGGAGAGCTGCAGTTGGTATAATACCATTGTTACAAAGACATCATGCATCAATGAAAAATAACTGTACCTTCATACTAGTCGCCTCATCATTCACCCTCGTTGGAAATGGCAGTTAGGATCAGGCCAAAGTACTTTCCCCCCTTGGGCGACGGTGAAACAGTGGTCGCTGCTTGTACAGCAGTTTTTCCTGGTGCCTAGGCTATTTGCTTTGGCCACTTCTATAATCGAGAGTTGAGCCTTGGGTGGCACACTTGTGAGTGATGGACAAGTGGGTACACTGGTAGGGGTATAAGAGGGTGTGACGTTAAGGGGCCTGTTTAACCTAGCAACGTTGGCTGGTCGGACGAAGGTAGGAGTCTTTTTCGGCAGCAGCAGAGATAATGCATGTGGCACGTGCCAGATGAGCTGTACGAGCTGAATGCAGACCCCCTCTGATGCGTAGTCTCCTTTCTTCCACGTGAAAACCTGCTTGACACCTGAACCACTACTCTTCAGAACCCCAGGCTGAGTTAGTCCCTGCTTGGCAGCTTTGCCCTGCCCAGCCCTATAGTGAGGCATAATTGGTGTGAGAGACCAAGTCCAAATGACAGTGGGTGGCCAGTCAGGGGTAGATGCAGCCTGCTGAAGAGTATTGTGCTAGATGTGCAGATTGGTAGGAGGCCTGTATACCAGTCTTCAGCCCAGTGGCTCGGCAAGCGGGACGTCGCTGCCAGACCCAAGTACCAAACCGAAGGTTAAAGCAACAGGACTAGGGGTGACCACTCCCATGACTTCCTGGCCAGGAATGTGTCACTGGCTGACTCAGGAACTTACCGGTAGGTCAATAGTCCAAGTGACAATTGCTCTCGTGACACTTAGGAAGGCCGGCTTCCTACAACTTGTTATAATATTCCCAATACTCAATATTTGAGTTCAGCCAAGTTCTATTCTGGGGAAGCAAAACAGGGTGGACAAAAAGAATTGATCCCATGAGTGGCTGGAAGAGAGGAGGCAGCAAGCAAGAAGGCAAACAAAAGTGAGATTGAGATATGGCAAACGAGAGAAAAGTATTAATGGCAAGAGCAACTGGAAGAGGGAGTAGCAGTGTTCAAGGAGAGAAGGCAACGGAGATATGGCAGCGGAAAGATAAGTAATTTTGTGCTCAGCAGTAGGTTCATCACTTGCAGGGTACCGAAAGCTTCAGCCTTCCACATTGTTTACATTTCAAATGATAAATAAAATCTGCTACTATTTTCGGAAATACAGGTACATGCAATTAAACAGATAAGATTTAGAAACTGTATTACTCAAATGAGTGAGGCAATACGTGTTTAATTAAAGTCTCTCTTACTTGTGTTTACTGAAGGATGGCAAAAAAACTGTTCCCAAATTGTCAGTGATAATCAGTTATTTAAAATTTAATCATCATTAGTTAATGACTGTCATGCATGGAAAATACTGCTATGAGATGCGCTGCGTTGTATTTAACAGTCACCTTGTCAGCTTCCAAGCACATTTAGAAACAACACACTGTGCTCAGGAAGTGAGTGTACAATAACAATGCATGAAATGATGCTCAACAGTAGCTAAGGTTATAACAGTAATTTGTTATAGTGATAATTTATCTAGCCACTGTCAGTTATTATACAGAGGTTCCATTGCAATTGTACAATCTAACCTAACCTATTCTAATTATGTGTGTGCCATTGTTGCTGTTTTAACTCCCCAGCTTTTGAGGCTCAAAAAGACACAAAATGTTGCAGTAGGTAGACACACCAACAATTTTCCTCAAAAACGGTACTACCAACCTCAACGAGGTGGGGCGGGAACTCGCTGAAGTGAGGTATAGCAGCAACATGTCCACAGTACTTGTGGTAGTCTTTGAGGCGGGACTTGAAACGGTCGAGTGCTGCAATCCCAAAGTAGTACATCTTGCTGGAGCTCGACTTCTTGAGGGCATCCAGAACGCAGCGCAATGCCAGCCCCAGGACCATGTAGCTGCTGCAACACATGAACTCAACAGTTGTTCCACCAGAGTATTTACCCACCATCACTGCTTCACACTTGTACCATACTTACCAGTATACAGGACCATCTCGGAAATAAAATAAACCCCCACGTTGTTACTTTGGTTTGCAGGTGAAAAACGAAATACTTGACAAATTATTTGGACATACACCTTAATTTAAGCACTAGAATAATGGTTTAATACATGAAAATTCCTTATAATTAATAATATACAGCATATACTACTAGACCTGGGGTGATCACCCCTTTTGACGATTATTCCAATGTTGATCATATATAACCAATCATGCCAATCTTCTGAGCCGATAAGAGATTTTTTAGTAAACCTAAGAACTGCTTTATTTTCACAAGCACACAGTACTTCTTTTCAATGTTTATAAACAGACAGCTGGCAGTAGACATTTAAATTGCATACCAATTATGAGCTGGCTATCACCACTTTGACCTACTTAAATATTTGTAAAGAAAGTTTTTATGGGGAAAAAAAGGTCAGAAGCATTAAAATTACGTCATAAGTTTACAATTCGTACATTAATATTCTAAGGAATAGAATTGTCAATTTTAATATAACAACATAACTTCACAGATTATTTTAAATTAAATAATTTGTTCTTAAAAGCATGGATCTATATTATGAACGTGTAACACACATTTATTGGTATACATCATTTTTATGGTATATGTATCAATTTTGAAATTACAGTTTTCCCACAAAGGTATTGTAGAACATGCTTTCACTTTTTTTTTTACAATGCGATTTACTAATACACACTCTTGAATGTATTAAAATGAAAAATTTGTATCGGTACTACATGATTAAGCTTTTAGTTCATTCATCTCTTGAATTTTCTTGTGTCAACAACAAAGCCACAGTGTTATCAACAATCATTCATTCCATTTGCATAAGGTTTAATCATTAAAACCACAATACTTTGATGGTTGAGCAGTTAGGTTCAGCACATTCTGATGTGTGACCGCCGAAATCCTTGGCCCGTCACCTAGTCTACAGGGGGAGCTTGTATGCTGGTTCAGGCCGAGAACCCTAGGTGGCCTTACGGGCAGATAACTCGTGTGCCTTAGCTCGGAGGGAGTCAGTGTACAGAAGTGACCTGGTCAGGAGGCAGCAAGCTATGTAGGTGTCTAAGACGAAGTGGGTGGCAGTGGATGTTGGCTTACCACCTGTAGGCTGGCAGGCTGCAGTGGACGATTCTCTGGGATCCGTCCTGGGGTGGCTGGCGTGCAGCTGGAGCTAGCAGGTCCCGAGTTGGATCCCCCATATTGGGTGCTGTAGCTCTCTGCCTACCGCTTTCCTATTGAGAGACCAGTCTGCCATCCAGAAGAATTCCAGACCTTCACCAAGCGACCTTCGAAGAAGTCTTCGACCTGACATCCCTTACACTCGCTACCACACTGGTAATGATACCCCGAGTGCCTTACGGACATCATAGATTAGTTAGGGTCAGTAGTTACCATAGCTAACTATCCTTTTTCTGCTCTTGTTCTAGTTTAGCCTCAGATACCCTTCACCTGGTTTAATATAGCTTACTTCCGCCAGTTTCAGTTCTTAGGTTAGCTACGAGATAGTATGGGCAACCATGTATGTTCTGGGGAATAAACACGTAATCTTACCTAACCACGAGTACTTATTCTAGGGCAATTGTGACCAACTTCCTCGTAGACGTCAAACCTAGCAAGGAGAAGCAGGAGACACTGCCTTGAAACCTTTTTGCCGAAACTAATGTAAGACTGCTGCTACCCTTACAGAGGCGCACATACGTCACCAAACACAACCCAGTCGACAGACACCCATACTGTGGACCATGTATGTAAAGGTACCTGGTGCGTACTTACGGCAGACCACTAGGAACACTCACAACTAAGTGGCTGAACATCCAGATCAACTAACCCACTCCATCCACCATGTCGAACTTCGCCAGTTGGAGTGACATGACATTCTAGTTGGACTAAACTCTTCTGGTTACACATTAGCCACAGAACTCGTCGCCTACTCCTCCTTCGTGTGGTAAACCTTAGTACCTTCCCATATGCCCTTCACCCATAGAAGTGGTGTAAGGTGGAGAGCTAAGAGGAAAGCTACTACCTCTAAACCTGGTCAGTTGCTCTACAACCCAGTGCAGTCTACCCTCAGCAGCCCCTCCCCCTGGGACCAAGCTCACACCCCCCGGCCGTGGCAAGACCTCACCACCCAGTTCCCCCTAGCTCCCTCTTCCAGCAACCCCAGAAGCTTGCCGGAGAGCTGCACCCACTCGTAGTGTACATACAACTGGGAATTCCAGTGCCATTGGGCATCGCCAGCCCTTACTTTAGGCCTGCAACAAACAGCAGCCAACCATGGGAGCCAATCAGCCCAGCCAGCAGCACCATTACCGCCCGAGGGTCAGGGCCCCAGTTCCAGCCAGTAGCAGCCAAGCCAAGATATACGCACTAGCGGTTTAACATGAGGCAACCTGTGTTCCTTTCACCCCAGCCCTGCTAGAGAGCGGTGACGAAGTATGGAACACCTTGATTTACTGATTTGCCTGGCAGAGGAGTTTCTAGTGCTTTGGGATTAATGGTTTTGATGGTTGGCGGCACTTTTGATAGTACAAAGTAATTAGGAAATCTATGATAGTTTACACAAAGAACTTTAGCGTACAGAGACTAGTTAAGTTTCACGTGTTATATTACGTGAATAATAAGACACAGTGGTACTGTGCTACCTCCCACTCTAGATTTGAAACAGAAGTAAATACTAAGCAATCCAGATGAAGGTGGTGCCGAGAATTAATCTAAGTTATGGAAGGCATTACTTGGTATTAACGAAAATAAGTAATTTATAACAAATTTCCTAACTAACATTTGGGTTGTTCAAAAGGAACAAATTGTGGAGAACATTTCCTAGAAGAGGAGAGTCAATGGTTGCTATCACCATCCAATGGGCAGGGTGTACATCCAGAAGGGATGTGCTCAATGTGACCTGTTACCACGGGGTAGTTTCTAAATGCAACTCCAGAAAGGTGGTAATGAAGGCGGAGCCACATCTTCAGAAGCCACTGGAGGGTCCAGTCTCCCAAAAGCTGCAGGATGTGCAGTGGCTGCAGATGGGTTCAGTGCCTGCTGAAGACGTGTTGAGCTTCTGATCAGCGATGTCTTCCTACTGGTGGAGAATCCAGCCTTTGCGAGCGGTGTAATCTGCGGCTGTGCCAGTGGTCCTGCACCACAATGTTTACCACCGGCCCTTGCAAGCAGTTGAGGTGAAGAGACTGAAGATTTCTGGTGGTGCCGGATCTTAAATATTTATATCCGCTCGAGAGCTTCAAGACAAGGGGTGCAGGGGATGATAGCCTTGGTCACAGGGGATGAAAATTCTGAAGCGCTGATGCGGCTATATCATCCCTTATCTGCGGCTGATGCATGGAGTAGACTGGATGCTACCCTCCCTTGCCGTGCAGTGGATTAGCTGGGCCAGGTAGGAGGGACAGGTGGCTCAGCCAACAGTATAATCTTGTGGAGGGCGTGATAAGACAGCTTCTTGAAATTTTGGTTGAACGGTATAAGCTAGGATCATGTGTCTGTATTCTCTTCCGACATTGCGCTATTTGGTAACCTGTAGGCACATGTATCACCCCTTCAGTACCGTTGTGGTTAAAGACATGTCCCGAAATGAACAGGCGCTCAAGATGGGGCGAAGTCGTAGAATGCGCGTCCTAGATGCGAAAATGCATCACATTTCAATTGCTAATCTGTTTTGATGTAGAACCATCTTAGAGCACAAAAAAGTTTTCGATCAAGGGATACTCGAGTTGGGTGAGTCGGGTCATATGCAGTTTCGATTCTAGCACGGGGTCTTGTCTGTGCGCGATAAGGTCTCTATGGCGGTATGCATGCCTCTTATCTGGGTAACATGGCGAGCTGCATTCCTTCTCTTTGCTTCCCCTCTGCTAGTCAAAAGGGGCAAAGCAAGCATCAAAAGTTACAACCCTTGAGTGAACAATTTGTCCCACTTGTAAATGACTTTGGAAATTAGCTAAGGTTTAATTTCTGTGGGTCTAAAGGAGAATTTAATAGTATGGCTTTCTCTGTAGCCTTGGTGTCACACAGCTAACAGTAATTTACATGTTGCCTAGTGCTTTTGGTGGGCGCTAGGACAGGCATACCCAGGGAGGAGTTTCAACTCTAGTCCTGGCGTGGCACTGGAGCATGTCCAGTATACAAAACTGGCCAGGTGGCTTTCCAGCAGGGCATGAAGTCTGGTAAGGTAGTACTACCTCGCCTTTTCGCGGGACCACTCCTGTGGGGATATCTGGGCGACGTTTAACCTGCAGAGCCTGTCGGAACTACGGTGGCTCAGATGTGTTAGCACTAGGGTGTGGGCTTGAACTTGTAGTGCAGGTGAACAGGAGCTTGTAAGTGTCGGCTGTCACTTGGGTCGGCTCGGCAAACTGGATTACCCAAAATCGTGGATAAGCTATCCTGTGGGATTTGTCCTGAACACTCATGTACGCAGTAAACATGGAGTGTGTATCTCCGTTTAGCTTGACGAGTGATGTGAAGAGTTCCGGTACTGCTTCTAGAGTGGTGAGCCTCTCTACGCAGCATATAGCATGATCCTTTTCCCGTGGTTTGAGGTGCGGGATTGCGGCGTGTAAGGGGCTAAGCTCCAGTTGGTACTGAGAGGCAGCTGCTGCCTTTTTAATCCGCTCTCAGATGCCACTACGACGGGAGTAGGGCATGAGGAAAGAACCACTATTATCAAAGCCCGTGGAGGTGGGCAGGTAATGTGTTGTCCAATACAGGTGTACAACCATGTACCGTCTCCACCAACCTAATGCAGTCTCCCTATCTTAGTGTCTGGCACAAAGAGTGTGGTGAATATTGGGAGTCAGGTAACACTGGCTGACGGTCCCAATACGTTTGTGAATGCCTCTGCGGCTCATTCTCCTCAGACCAAGAGAAGTACTCCTTCTGGAGCAAGAAGCACGGAGCAAGAGGCGGAGTACTAGTGTCGGGGCTCTACCGTTCCTTACACCGTGGTGCACAGAAAGGGTGGCTGTCCAGAATACTTGTGGGTACTCTATACTGGTGTACGTAGCGGTTTTGAGCAAATTTCTCGGCTACCTGCTATCCCTTCGATGGGCCTGATATCTACAGGGCAAGGTACTATAACTACAGGAAAGATACTCTTAGGTGGATTAAAAGCTTGTTTATTCGGTTGAAGGAATTAAACAAGGTGGTGTTGCAATACCTCCTAATATCAACGGGAGCTTGATGAAAGCTGACTACGCGTTGATGGGTGAAGGAACCTGTTCCTAGGCTAGCAAGATAGGTAGACAAAGTGCTAGGAAAATAAAATTTGCTAAGCTTCGGTGCTTGCCTGAAGGGGCCTGTTGTGTTCCAAGTATAACAACGACAAAACACTGGCAGGAATATTTGGCACCGGGTAGTGGTGAAGACAGGCGAGGTACTGGTAGGAGTCTTCGGCACGTGGAGTGCAGTGAAGACAAGGTAAGTAGGAGATGAACTTCAGACACCAAGGTGCGGCGAAGACCAGAGAACTGATTGTTCCTTCGGCAGCAGAATGCTGTGAAGGAACACAAAATACTCTTCCTGACACACTCTTGGTAGATTGTAGAAGAGGTGGCTGCTGTGAAGTGGTGCTTGATCATTTGGGCGTGTGACTTCACCGGCTGGTGGTGGATCCAGGACTGCATGTCTTAGCGATTGTACTAGTAGTGCCATCTGGTGGTGCTCAAAGGTACTTGGATATTTTCTAAATAAAGTAAGTGCCTCGGCCGGTGAACAGTACAAGTCTGGCGTGGAGCGTCCATCTTTTTCAATGGATAGACAGTACAATTTGTGAAGTACAAAAACAAACTCCGTTGACATGAACTGCTGAGTGATGCGCACTGATGAGTAGAAGTTGATTTAATAATGATGAAAAAGGCATTAAGCGTTACTATCAACAATTATGAGGCAAATAAATTAATTTTCAACTAAACTACACATCTTCGCACAGCACCACCTACACTGTAAGAAAACAGGAAGCACATAAATAATAAATTAAGGTGCTTCTAATTCTTAAAACTAGTAAATGAACAAGACACTTAAATTTATGAATTTACATGTGCCCAAGTAATTCTGTCCGACACTTATGTCAAGGATTTTTCCGCTAGACCAAAAGCAGGGTGGTTTACTCTGATTCTATGGTATGGAGCGAGGGGTGTTGGCTATTGCTCACTTATATCGTAGTTTCGATGTTGCAATTGATGAGGCTTTCATCCTAAAGCAGCGAGCTCGGTCTACTCAGAAGCGGTGATTCCAGTCATAGGCTTCATGGCTCCACAAGTTTGGGTTTGTCCCGCTGTATCTTGTCTGTTCGGTTTAGCAACCCTCTTACCACCGGGTGGCACAATGGGTGAATGTGAATTTCAAGGTGACAAGAAGATTCCTGTTACAGAAGCAGGCGCGACTGCTTGGCGTCTAAGTTGGGCGGCGCGGTCCCGTTCTGCCTGCCTGTCCTGCATAGGATGTGGTAGTACTATCCACGGTTTGATAGCAGCATGAGCCAGGTATTGCTCTGTATGCCTCTTGCCACTCCTTACTATGTAAGACAGAGTACACTGGTCCAACAGCCTACGCAGTGCACTTCAACAGGAACGGTGATTAGTGTACCCAATAGTGACTTGCCAGCACGGGTTCAATAGAAGTTCCCACTGATCTCCCAAGCATGCGGGCTGATCAGGAACGTGGAGCCGCATGGGCCACCAAGCCTCTAGTGATTGTGCGTTCACATCAGGTTGGGCGGCCAACCCCGGGTTAAGGTCACTTCAGCACTAACCTAGTGCTCAAAGTGAGAGATAACCTGAGCTTGTACCCCTCCCTGTATGAAGATGTTTCTAGTGGTTGGGGTTTTGCTGTTTCTCCCCACCAGCACTGACTTAGTGCTTGGGGGATGGGAAGAAACAGGTAGCTGTCTGATGTGTATGTCAATACTCCGGGTTCGTGTTGGTGGTGTGCATTGTACTCTGTCCCTGACCATCAACCCAGACAAGTGCTCTGGAAAAAAAAAAAAAGTGGCGAAAGAGCAGGGGGGGGGGGGAGGGGGTAGTGTACAATGGGTTTACGCATGCTGCTTGTACCAATTATCTACAAACGATTATGACTCATCTCACTGCAACCCTAGCGTACTACTTCTACACATGAGAGATTCAAACCCCGTGCCAACTTGTACACGGAAGTAACGGTCTGCCACAATTCTGGAGGGTGGCCGGGCACATGGATACAAAGGGTTGTGAAAGACAGCGACGCAACCTCCCCCCCCCCCCCAACATCGCTGTGGGGGATCTTCTGAAGCACCGGAGCTCGCGTTGGCAAAACTGTTACCTGGCAACACTAATCTAGGACTATCCGTGTCCGTGGTGCTCCTTTCAAGGTCCTCAGTAGTTAAACCTGCTCTATGCCATTTAAGATGAGGCATGACGCAAGGGGAGAGGAGTAAAAAGTTGTGTGAATTACTGCTAGGCAGCCAGTTGGTCTCATACCACTCACAACTAGTCAACGAGCCGAACGAGATTGGGCCACCTTACTACGGTCACTACATCTACTGTAACTAATCCAGCCTCTTTCCCATCAGCATCACTGCGTACGCATCCGACCTTCCATCCAGTTGTAAGAAAGTTACTGTATCAGACAGTAACTTCTGAAGCAGGGCCTCAGAGGACTGGAACGGCGAGTTCTGTGTCATATCACATTGTGCCCTCGCTACCACCCAAGCCGAAGATGAGCGACTCAATCAGCTGTATCCAGCTACCTCTTGCCTGCAAGACAACAAGGCACCTACTGCTAGCACTTTGGTACTAGATGAATGCAAAATTATTTAAAGTTAAACTGGCAAGAAAAGGGTGTCTGGAGGAGACAAATAGAAGTTAATTATGTGTGTACGTGTTTGATGGATATCACCGCGTGGTGAGTAGCTGCTGAGTGCATACTCGAAGCTTACAAAGTTTCCGGAGGTCCCAGCACTAAATTAGTGCTCTGGGATGTCAAGTGAGAGTTTGAGAAAGAATGACTGCCCGAGCCCGGCAGGGTTGTGAGGGCGAGCATCTTGCCCTGGTTGTCGGGGGGGGGGGGGGGGGGGTCGAATAACTTGGGTCAGCAGTAGTCAGCATTTCTGCTTCGTGCCTCTTTGGTGGCGCTCGGCCTTGTCCGGTGGCGGGGAGCTTGTAAGCTCTAAGCGCAGGGGGTTGGGGGGCTGCCGGGTTGCGTAACCTTCAGGTGAAGAGAATACGCTCATAAGTTCCTGTTGCCAGGTAGAGTAGGTGGCCCGGAGTTCATGTGAAAAATTCTCTCCCCCCTTCTGTAGCAGTGGAAGCAGGAACACATAGCGATGTAATAATTGTTAATTAATAGGTTGAGCAGCACGCGTCACAATACTATACTAGAGGAATAATAATTAACATTAATATACATGGCATAAACAAGGTTAAACATATCTTGATACTTGGTATGATTATTTTCAATAGTTTGAATATATAGGTGTATCTATTTGCAGTATGTTTTTAAGAAGTTGTAATACGTTTATAGTAATGAAACTAATTGTTCCTTTTGACCAAAGTCTTAACATAACTATTATTTACATTGATAACTAGAAAACTATTATTTACATTGATAACTAGAAAGTCAGAACATGAAATTTATGCAATTTATCATTAATCAGTGTGAATTTCTTTTAACTTCATTATGTTATTAGGTGTCTATTTACAGACACTTAAAAAAACCTCGAATACGTACCACATTTTGACGTGTATAGGCAACACACAAAAAAAAAACTACAAAAAGTGGGGTGCAGCCTATATACGAGACATTGGCATTGAAAAAAATTTCCGGAACACATATTTAGAAATTTGTCAGTATACAGTAAATTTTCATGTTTTAATTTAAACGAAGGAAGGGAAAAGGAATATGAAGATAAGAATAAGAAGGGGGGGAAAAACTTTATCCACTCTTGTAATAATTTTTTTCACCCGCATTCATGAACAAAATCCAGTATTATGGCATGTATAGGCTGCACATTTTTACAACAAAAAATGACTACAAAAATTGGGGTGCGGCTTATACAAAAGATATTGGCATAAAAATTTTTTTCCCCAAAATATGTTAGGAAATTTGTCAACATACAGTACATTTTAATGTTTTAACATGAAGGAAGGAATTAGGATGAACAAGAAGAAAAAGAAACTTTTCCTCAAGCCATTATTAGTTTACTCACATTCATAAAGAAAATAACCATCTTGCACATGTAAAATGTAAACATGTAGTCATGTTACCGTCTGTGGAATAGTAATTACACGACATATGTTTGTAAACATCACAACATAACATTTATTATGTTGTACAAAATTGTGACTTAACAATATTTAAAGGAATACAAATTTTCAGTGCGGCCTATACTTGAAATATACACTATCCCAAATTTTTCATCAAAAACTTGTGGTGCAGCCTATACAAACCAAAATACGGTAATTTACTTTCAAATTATTTTAAAAAAATTTTAAAGACAAGACACTTATTTAAATAAGACAATGTAAAACTGAATTAAGTAAGGTTAATAAATAACTCAAGAACTCTATAAATGTAAGTTATTTACAACTTTATAATTTCCTCTCGTAAAAGTTATTGTCTGTGAAATGAGCTTAACATATCTTTTCGTCTGGACAGCATCTCTTCTTGAAGGTCATGGGCGAAAGGTACGGCCACATGAACCTCCTTGTGGATATCCACTGGGTTTCGCGGTAACTGCCTTGTTGAGGGGGAAAGCGGCAGGCACATGCTGGCATCCCCTTCCTGGTTCAAAACATAAGTGGGAGCCAGTGCGGGGCCACTGGGTCCCTGGTGACTGCTGGATGGCATTGCCTCTAAAGAGGGTGCTCTAGAAGAAGTCACATGGGGTGGGGTTCTTGGGATTCCCCATCCCTGGTGAACTGGTGATGATCCGGCTCTCGGTCAAGTGGGGCCGCATTGTGGATCCGGACACCGTCCGGTGCCTGGATCTGGGTATCGCCCGGGTCTTCCCTGATCAACAGGACCGACGTGATGTTGACTGGAGATGGGGTGTCTTTGGGGTCAACAACCTCGACAGCTTGTAAGGTGGGTCCAGCTTTCTTGGCTGGAAACTTGGACCCTAGTTCATGCCCAGACACCTTCAGATGCCTGAATAGGTTAAGCCGTGTGGGGGGAGTGGCTTGGCACCTTCTCCTCACCCTCCGGCATGATAGTGACCGTCTGAGGGAGTGGCTTGGTACCTTATCCTCCCTCTCCGGCATGTTGAAATTTCATCTATTGATGAAGGCAATGCGTACAGCATAGGAGATACGGGCTGTAACTCTGCGATTGTGGGTGGGTGTTGTACAGTCGCCCTGAAGTTCTCCGATGGCAGTTTCTCTGCTTGAATGGGAAGGAGTGGTACTCCTGGTGCCCTCCGCCCTGTGCCCTCTGCCATTTCCACGTCCTCTGGAGGTGGCATAGATGGAACTGAGCCTAAGGGCAGCAGGAAATGCGACACACACAGCTCATACTCTATTGGATTCTTGCCCCCTGCACAGGAGGACAAACATAGCGGACAACGGCGCTGTTCTGCATCACCATCCTGGTATTTAGTTCATCTCTTTCGAGAATAATGCTGGGTGGTGAAGGTCTCTTAGGGGAAGCTCTGTCCAGAGGGCTCTGTCAGGAAACCTCCAATCCTTGGTTGGTCCACCTACTTTGTCCAGCTGGAGAAAATTGTAGGAAGGAGCTAGGGGTGGAGGGGAGGGTTCGACCAAACCTTCCACCTCTGTTAGTGTGTAGGACGACAATCCTGATATAGGTAGGAGGAGATGCCCCTCCAGCAAATGTCGAGGATTCAAATCTTCCGGTAGTCCAGGGTTCGACCTCATGTACAGGCTGCAGGGGTACATCCTCCTCTTCCTCATGGCGTGTATTGGGGGGACCTGCACCGTCTCTGACACAGTCGGGACAAGGCCTCATCTGCCCCCGGGTCACCTTCCGAGTGCTTCCGCGTAGACCTCTACCCAATACACGTTCCCATAAGCACCTACTACTGTAAATGGCCCCTCCCATTTAACGGTGAGTCTCGCTGCAAATTTACCAACTGCCTTGCTGAGAGGGTGGCTTCAGATGACTACTCTCTCTCCGAGGGGAACTGGCGTTACCAGTGCAGGGTGGTTGATACTTACCAGCTTTGCACTATCTTGGGTTGCTTACGCCTTTCTGGCTCTGGCTGAAACGACCAGATGGATGTTGATTCGTGTGGGAATGGTTGTGGGAGGTGTTCCCCACTGCCAGTCCCCGAGACGTCTGAGTGAATGCTCGAAGAGGAGCTGACGAGGGCTTGATTGTAAGGCTCGGTCATAGAAACCTCTGGCTGAACTTCTCTGTCCTAAGAGCTTCTCCAAGACACCAGGGGAGCATCAGGCTCCCTGGGGAACACCCGGCTACGTCAAGCTGACGTCCGCTGAATGTCGTGGTTGAGCGTTGAGGGCAGTGTCTGTTTGGACATGCCGCTCCGACATGCCTGGAGTAGAGTCTTTGATAGGGATAAGTTAACTGGCAGTGGCTTTGTATTTTCTAGATTTAGTTCTGGTTTACCTAGCCTAAATTGTGTTCAGATTAACATAATATGAACTGCTGTCACGTCGTCATACTGTGTGGAATTTTCTGTTGTTGAGAGCCTAGAATGGGGCAAAAATATTGGGCTTGTACTATAGCAGAGGCATGTCGTGTGATGCAATGAAATAGTTTTAATCCAGGTCTTGTTAATGATATTTTTTAATCCGTGACAATTTGTCTTTGACCTCTAAGGTGCCTCCACTGGTATTAAATGTTTTAACTCAGTATTTTAGAGAGTTTTAATTTGTTTTCCATATATACTAGCAGATTTGAATAAGGCAAATTTTGTCACCCACTGGTCTGTGTAAAGGTATATTTTATAATACCCTTTTTAATGTTCTGAAATAGTTTGTGCTCACATATAATAAATGCATTTTGTTGGATTGATCGGCCTGTATTTTTGTGTATTTAATAAATGAGTTTTGTATTTGCAGAGAGTTGCTAAAAGGGTTTGATTATGTATCATTTCTGAAAGGTCTTCAGAAATTGTGGTGATTCTTATAGAGTCTACTTGTTTAAATTGTAAGTTACATGTTAAATACGGCCAAGTCATTTTTTAATGAGCACGTTATATGTAATATCTTATGGATCCTTGGTAAAATGTGTTTTGGTTGTCAGAATTTAAAGCTGCGTAAAGAGAGCCTTGTGAAGGTAGCTAGTCAGCGAAGAAAGTTGGGCAAGGCATTATACGTTATTTTAGACTGTTAATTAGCCCATGTGAAAAGGTCATTTTAAAACAAATTCAGGTGCTAAACATTCTTTCAGTGTGCAGAAAAAGAGAGTATTTTAATTGTGCAGTTTAGTAAATTGTGTCTACTGCACGTAAAACTTATTCATGAGCTGTGGTTAAATCGCAATGCTGTTATCTGTTGTAAGCATTTGGTACAACACAGAAAATATTACGAACTTCTTTGGCGAGTTATAAAATGAAACGGCGCATGCTGCACGAGAAATCTAATTAAAAGCAGCAGTTAATTTTGTCACGTTTTTACATGACCTTCTAGCTTGTTTATATATTATAAATATCTTGTACAATACCCAGAAATTGTCACAAAGTGAATTGATGCATACTTCATGTTTAATGTGCCCACGAGCTAGAATTAATTTGTAAAATTTTCTTACAAGACTTATAAGCTTGTGTTAACATGTTATAAATGTTCAGTATGTTACTCAAATTTTTCTTATGAAATTATCTATTGTGCTAGAAAGTGAGGTTTGTATGCTGCACTCTAATTATTCACGAGCTGTTTTAAAGATTTGTGGAAAATATTTTTTATGAATTGCAGCTTGTTTATAATTATCTTACATTGTATAGTAATTTAAGAGTTCTTGCTGCAATTGAATTCCTGTCTACTCTTAAAGCTCATTGGTGTTCTGCCTTTTTTTTTTACATTTGCACCTGTTTTTTATACAAAAAATTGTCTTTCAGTGATATAGCATTAAATGATAATTTGTACTAGGCACAAATAATCCATGTGGAAAATATGTTCATCCGACATGTGTGTGTCTATCCACGAGTACCGCCCTGTGAGTACTTGTGGATCGTGTCAATTTTTTAAAATGTTATAAATAACAACATTTAAAATTGGTATCAGCTCAGCACTAATAAATACAGTAGAACCTCTCCATTACGACCCCTCATGGTTCCTGAGAATAGGGTCGTAAATTTGGAACATGTTGGGCCAATTTTGACCAACCCCTAAACCCTATGCCCCCACACTTGCCATTTTTTGCATAAAGTTCATGTTCAATCGTCTCTCGCGCATAAAAAACCCCTTTCTAAATTAAATATAAATGTGTACATATATTTTTATAGCTGGACGTCCCCTATTAATTTGATACCCAAGAAAGGAATATTGGACTACCCCGTGTCATAAAAAAGAAGGCCTAAACACAGTATGACATGGCCGTTGAAAGTGTGTGAAAAAATTATAGACTAAACATTGTTGGAGATACCTTATGTTTGAAGCAAAACACAGAAATTTATTATTTATTGATAACATATATGAAGATACATCGTATCACTCGAGTGCTGGGGCTAGCAGCGAATACATTGCCATGATCATGTAGCTGGGGGAGCATCTAGATCCTCTGCAGCGCAGCTACAAGATTATTCTGACGGGCGGGAGCCAGCCGGCCACTGCCAGTGTCATTGTTACAGGGCCAGTTCGCTTTGTAACAGTGACCTGGTGTTGATAAAACATGCTGATAGATGCGATTCACATCAATGTGTTGGTCTCTGCACTGGCACGATGAAGCCCGGGAATGGGTACGTGAATATAAAAATTTAGTGCGATCTACTTGAAATATTAACTATCCCAAATTTTTTATCAAAAACTTCTGACATGACCTATACATGCACATGGCCCTGCTCGCCAAAATATGGTAACAAGAAAACAGTTAATTTGCACACACTAAGCTACCTTTATTCACTTTACACACAAAATTGACCTCACAAGGAAAAAAAAACAAAAAAAAAAAAAAAAAAAAAAACAAATTCATACCAAAAAATTAGCATATTATGTAGGCACGAAAGCACATAAACTTAAAAAAAAAAAAAAAACCATTAAAAAAGGAACACTGAATTAAATTTTAAGTTGTACATACACTGATTAAGAAACTAGTCTGTGTAATGTGCTGCTGTTTTACAGAAAAAAAATGGATAATGGAAGGGAAAAAAGACAGGGAGGGTAAGGCAGAGGCAGTGGCATGTGACTAGGACAAAGAATCCTTACTGACCAGCCTGCAACTCCACCCTCCCCCCAACGCCCCCCCCCCCCCCCCCCCCCTCTTCAGTGCTTCCACAGACAATACACTGGAGTTCCCTTCTGGCATTAAGTAATTTATTGCTTCGTGCTGCTTGGGACAACAAATGTCAAAGTCTATGAGGCAGCTTGAGAAATGCATGACCACTAACATCCATACGGGCTAGTTTTCCAGAGACTGAAAAACGTGGCTAATAGAAACTTGTGGTTGGAGAAAAGATCTACAAAAACCAATCCGTGCATAATTGAAACTGCCATCTGTATCTATTTTTAGACGTGCCTCAAATTTTCGACTTTTTCGACCCAAACTTTTCACGGTTCCTCGGGATTGGGTCATAATAGAGAGGTGGTCATCATAAATGGGGTCATAATGGAGGTGTTTTACTGTATGTTAAGTGGCACTCACCTAACAAGGCCTCGCTCGATGATGCCGCCAAAGAGTTGTGCGGTGATATGCAGCTCCTTGTCAGGGTACTGCGGAAAGAACTTGTACTCTTCAAACAGGTTCCGCAGCATGCACTGGAAAACCTCCTGTGGCAAGGGAAGTTGTCATAAAACCAAACAAATCTATCTGTGTAACATAGCACAGTACATTCCCAAGACTATGGAACCATGCTAACCAACTGTGGTCAAAAACAAAAAATTATGTTGTATTTATGGATGCCCCACAACTTTTTCACTACTGTAGTAGTATTCAGAAAATATTATATCAATTGCAAATTAAACTAACCTAGCATGCACAAAAAGCCTTCGAAAACCTGGATACTGAAAAAAAATGTTGATAAAAGTGTGAGAGTACTTTTGAACATGCAAATAAAACCTGCAGTAAAAAATTAATTTCCATACATACACTCAAGAATGCTCTTAGTTCTGATAGTGAAACTGTAATTCTTGAAAGAGTAAACTTTAACTAAACATACTAACCAAACCAATTTTTTGAAACCTAAATTATATGGTTTGGAAGCTTAAATATTTTTTAAGTATCTACATTGACGCATGCCACACTGCTGCGCAGTGCGCGTGTGCACTCTACGGGCGACTTCGCTCCATCAACGAGCGATAAATAGCTCTGAGCAAGTCACAACAGTGGCGTACTAACTCCACGTGCCGATAGAGTTGATTCCACGAGCTTAGACAACCACGGTAACAATTATAATTAGAAATATGGATTGAAATATTATTCAGCCCTAATTTTTCATCAAAAATTTCTGGTGCATCCTATACAAGCACGCTGCTGATACACGCTAAAATATGGCATTTCCTTGATTCCAAATTCTATTTTTACATTATAAGTTTGCTCCTTTTTAATATTGCTCAATCAAAATAAAATGTGAGGGGGCATTCGAGGAGTGGGGTTATAGTAAGGTTCCCCGTAGCCTGAATAACCTACCCTCTCACGCTTGTTCGGAGAATCCTGGAACTTCTTGAGCATGTCAAGGACCTCATCGATGGACAAAGTTGGGTGGGGTGGGTGATTGTATATCCTCTGGAAGTAGCTGTTCGCCTCATCCTCTATCTCCTTCGACACATTCTGGGGCATGTCCGGGAACAAGCTCGCAGTTTCAGGGGCTGGAACACATGTTACACCAGTTCTTCAAACACTTAGAACATCAAGCACACCAACACTCCACTCAACCAACAAAAATATCCTAAAATCCTAAAGCCACTAACAACGTATTGCAACATAATTACTGATTACAAGAACTACTTTTTAAAGGCATTTTTCAGCTTATTAAAAAATTTTCTTATAAAATTTTTTTTTTTGCATTAATCTCTGGTTGAAATCAATAATCAAACTCCCCTTTCAAAAGACATAATGTTGGGGAGCAAACTTTTATAAATGGTAATGTAACAAAATAATTACCTCCAATGAAAACACCTACAATAGAGACCCAAATCTATGAGTAATGGGTTTAAGAAGGCAGTGATTTGGCAAGGCCATTCTCAGGAACCATAAAAAAATCATAAAGATTGTTGAAAAAATTAAAAAAATCCCAGGTAATATGCAATAAATCACAATAAAAACTGATTTAAAATATGTTTGTGAGTCCACAACGATAAAATACATAGGTTGTGGTGTTGCTACTCACAATTTGCATATTGAGAGATCGAAAAAAAAAAAAAAAAAAAAAAAAAAATGGTTAAGAACTGCAGCAGTTGTGATTTGAAATGAGCCTGCCGCTCCATGCCTGAAGGTGAAACGCTGCATGCGTGACATGGGAAAGCACAAAGGTAGTAACTGTTCTACTCCCTACCCTTCCTGTGGCTTCTCCAATAAGCAGTCTCCACACCTAGCCTAGTTATCTCGCCTGGCAATTGCCTGCCTAGCAATGAGTCCGGCCAATAACATAGCGATTGTTTGCTTGTTGCCATGTGTCCGAGTGTCAGGCATAAAAGAAAAAAGAAGGTGAACAACGAACGATACCTGCAATACAGCTTAGCTAGATACATGGTTTCTGCACTGCTAATAGATTTTCTTGCATGAGCGTGATACAGTAGTAAGGAAAGTATATAAAGGATGAAAAAAAATTAATTTACAATTTTGAGTTCCAAGTTAAAATACAGTGGATTCTCAATTATTCATTTTTAAGTGGACCAAAAAGAAAAACTAAGCATGCGGGAACATGATGGATGCAGAATTAGATATTGGACCTGAGAAATATTGTACATAGCCTCAAAATGCATTTTTGTTTAAACTAACAGCCTAATAATGTTATTAAAACAACTTATTCAAGTCAATATATGATAAAATATTCACTTTAAATTAAAAACTTCCATTTTTGAAATTGGGTGAAATTTAAATTGTATTTATATTAATATTTTCGTTCAGTGTTCCTTCGTCGGCAGAGACATGCTCAATCCAGCAGGTACAATATTATCACAATTGATTTATTTGTGAAAATATTTGCCACTTATTACTTGCCAAGTCTTTTTGAAATCTTTACAATTCTAACCAAACATGCAGCCGATAGTTTCCGATAATCACGCCCAACAAAATACCGCCATGGCTATGACCTAATTCTAAATTCTATTTACAATACCAAGGCTATAGATCATTGAATACAGTGTCAGAGATTGTGATTCATTCTCATTGGCTCCAACTTATGAGTGTAGAAAGTACATAAGAAGAATAAGATTAAAGATAGTGGTTTCTCATTGTGAATACCTACGAATGCAGTAAATAGGTAAGAAGAAAAATAGTAGTCTACAGAACATGAAAAACTGTTGCAGAATGTAAAAAGTACTATTGATAGCACCAGTTGTCTATTATCCGTGTAGTTTTTCATTCACATAGCATTCAAAAACAAATGATCTGCGCAATCTTCGACGAATGCACCAATGAGAAATTCGATAAAACGTAAATAACTGGAATGAATCATTGAAAATCCACTGTATTTCATAGCTAAACTACTGTTCCATATATATTTTGGCTTTTGGGCAAAATATCTGATTAATGGATGCAGAAAATTTATTTTTAAAATATCCGGCATGCTGGGATTTTTATCACTGTTTATATGGGAATGCTGTCTGGACCGTACAAAAAAGGACACATCTGTGGAAACTGAATAAACTGGATCGCAACAACAATGTTTCACTGTAATTAATTATGCAAGAAAAGATGGAAAATAACTTGTCACGAGAAAATATCTCAATCCTGAAAGTGTCATATGGTGATGTAATGAGGAGGAGAAATTAGACAAGGTGCCAAAAAATAAACATGCCGTTCCTTAGGCTGTGTTCTAATTTGTCTGGAATTTCGTTTTTTGTAATTTGTATATACAATTTTGTAAGGTTTAGTCAGAACATCACGACATTGAACTGTCTAGTACACCATGCTGCTATTACTTTGGTGTTACCATAAAGTCTTAAAATAAATCAATTATAACCTAAAGTTGTTAGTGTGTCGTTAAAAATTTTAAAACAACAAATTTAAACCCATATGGCGTGAAATTGGTACTTGACAAATAGTGATGGGAAGAATCCAGTTTTTCCTCTAATCTGAATTTACCCTCAAATACATGTCTGAAATGACCAAATACCGAACCCTAACCCGAAATTCTGATTCTATGATTTTCCATGTCATATTTTCACACCGCAAAACAAACACCAGTCTTTTGTGGCACTTTTTTCTGTTCTTTTACTATAAAGTACGGGGTAATTTTGTGGTGAAGTACCTTCACTACAGGCGGGGTTAGAATAGTACTGGAGGCTGCTAAAGTACCTACAGGATCCACCACCTTGCCATTGGGTGCTCTTGAAGAGACACCAGCTTGTACAAGCAGAGCCTGCAGGATACACCCTTGTCACGGGATGTTATTACAAACACTTCAGTTTGTACTGTTCACCTGCAGTCAGACGTATGGACAACCTCCCCAAAGTGTGATTGTACTATCGACCGAACAAACGGGATTGCCTCGTAAGGTCATGTAGTTCTACAGCAGACCCACGGATGATGCTAGCGATGCTAGCATACAGCTCCGCTAAGGAGGCACCACTCACTACCCCACCGCACCTCCACATCACAGAGGGCCCGCAGACAATGAGAATACAATTCCATGTGACACCCTCCAACATCAGTTGTCACCAGCTCTCTTTAGAGCCAAGCAGCGCCGGCAGTTCGCTCTAAGAATTCTGGTGCTAAAGCTCTCTGCCGCCCTCAAAGTCTTTGCGACCTACCAGTGTCTTCAAGACCTACCAGTTGGTTTTCAGCTACGACAGCTTGCTTCACCTCTGGTGCTGGAGCTCTCTGCCAACCTCAATGTCCTAGTGACATACCAGAAGCTCTTCAGCGACATCGCTAGCAACCTACCAGAAGCTCTTCAGCGACCTTCCAGATGCTCTTCCACACTGCTGCTGCAGCCCCCCTCACCCCAAGACTATGTCAACACTTGCCTTACCTTCTGGTAACAATAACCACACCACCCCTCCATCCGTCAGTTTAAGCACCTCCATTACCTACTGGTAGTGGCCCTCGAAGTCCCTTCTAAACATACCAACTCCTGCCTTACATGTTGGTAATGACAATCACACCACCGTACCACTTCTAGTAGTGGCTCTCAACTGTCCTCTCTGGACAACAGTTAGAAATAGTTAGAGCCCGTTATTTTCACAGCTACCTAGCCGGATTGCCTTGTTCAGCTTAGGACCAGGTCTCCTTCACCTGGATTCACGTAGTCTAACTTCCGTGCAGCACCAGATAGTTACGAGGTATTACGGGCCATCGTGCTTACTCCGGACAGAATTAATAAGAGTTACTTTTAACCTCTGTGTACTATTTTATAGGGTGTTTGCTCCTTTCACAGTATACGTCCTGCCAGAGCAAAGCCGGAGACAGTGCATTTGTACTTCCATTTACCAAAACTATTGTAGGACTGCGGGTACCTTTCGTGGGGTGAACGCATGTCGACAACCCACACATTCGATGGCCACCTGTACTGTACACCTGGGGTGTGCAGTAAGGTAGAGTCCCAATTACTAGTAACTCAATCCAAGTCTCACCAGACCACTAGGCCAGTTGATCCATTCCATCCACCATGCTGAATTGTCGATGGAGGGAGTGACATACTGAGTCTGGTGATCTGCCAACACTTGGACCCTTACCCACTGTCGTTTCTAGCACCCAGAGGAAACCCAACGCTTTATAACAACCTTGTCTCCTGTTGCAGATTAGCGGAGCTCCGGGTACAACTAGTCTCTTCAACTGCAGCTGTGGTTTTACACATAGCCAGGGAACTTCGTCGCCTGCTCTCTTCTCATGAGGCTGACCGTTGTACCTGCCTTTTGCCATACACCCAACACAGTGGTACCAGGTGGCAAGATAGAAAGGCAACTACTACAACAGACGCTACTGGGAGTTGCAACCCGTTTTCCATTGCCCGCCTTCTCTTCCCCACACCCCTCCATTTCCCAATGCCAACCTTGTCACCCCCACACCCCACATTTCTTAATGCAGCCAGCAGCTGTCAAGCAATTCCCTTCCCCCACCCAAGAGACAAGACAACCCTCCCCTTCTCCTCAACCATTATGAATGGCATCTTACTACTGCAAAAAAAGGAAAAGGACAGCTTATAAACTACCAGTACCTGCTGTGAAACAACACATGCTATGCAGTATCCCTGTTCAGCCTTTCTTTCTCTAATGAGGCCCCTTCTCAGACAGCCTCAGATACACTCTGCTGGCTGCTGCATTAGAATTTGTTCCTTGGACTCCCTTTTATCTTAAATGTAAAATAAAAGAGAAAACCGAAGTGCCACACGAAAATTACCATTTGTTTGGCACGAAATTCTGTAGCCCTCTTTCTTTTCTTCTAGAAAAAGTAAAGGTGGTGCTATAAAAAAATTGAGGGATAAATGATGCAGAAAAAAAAGCAGACATCAGGAGTTCTTTCTCTGCGGACTTGGCAAATTGTAGATCAGTTGCTTTTCCGTACCGACCGCCCACTACCGACATGTCTGTAGACAAGATGGCCACGTGCCGCAGAATGCTTCGCCACCTGAAGCATGTATGTAAAGTGGCCAGCCATTTGAGATGCTCCTTTTGTTTAATTACTACAGCATATACACATCATTTGAATTTTACATACACTTTGGGGAAACTTTACACTGAATTACATATGCAAAATTCTTAATTAATGGGGAGAAAAAAAAAAAAAAAAAAAAAAAATTCTGCACGAATCTTACATCAAATGAACAGAATATACCAATCCCTAAGATTCAGTATATTCGACAAATCTTAGATTCGGGCTCCCCATCCCCATTAATAATATATTGTCTAGTGAGAAAATATCTATTTCAAGAATATTTCAGCAACTTCCTTTGTGAAATTATTATTGTGAGTACAATAAACATTTGTTTATTCCAATAACATCGCATATATGTGCATTTACAGGAAAAACTGTTATGGCAGCGGATTTTGGTAATTTGAATTTTGTAATTATAAAAATATGTCGTAGATTTTGTAGACAAAATGAGTTCTACCTAATTTGTTAGCAAAAAGTGCAGATTGGAAAAGCGCCTCTTTCTTTATGACTGCCATAACCTTGACCAATTCTGCCAGCCTTGCTCCTGCCTCCATTGCACTCATGTGTTTAGTTTGTGCCCTTCTCTTTCTCTCTTCCACCCAAAGGAAGATGGGGGTGGAGCACCTCCTCCATCTCTTGTGACAAACACGCAACGAAAAACAAAGCCCTTGGTAGGAAAAGTTCATCCTTTGCCAGGAACATATAGTATTTAAGTAGTTATTCCTTTGATGCTGGTCCGCCCTTCACCATTCAGAGATAGCTGCCACTCCCAGGAAAGTGTGGGAAGCTATAAGACTTGTCTGAGTTGTCCCTCAACAGCCGCGGTATATTGGGCTTGTACTGTATAATATTGTTTGGAAGACATCTGCCTATATTATTAAAATAATATTTCATTAATAAATTGTCTGATTTTCCCTCCGCAAGCTACTGGAAATACACTTTGCACATGTTAAAGTAACTCTGCGGTCAAAGTCTATATTTTTTTGGGACAGAGTTCATATACACCCTCTGGGGTATACACGATTCGGAAGACTTCTGTCTATTAAAATTAATTAACATTTCCTTCTAAAAACATGTTATTTTTGTGATTAGAAACAATTAAAGCTAACATACATGAAAAATGCTATTGTAATGCAATTTTGGACTTTTGGAGGGGTCAAAATCTGACAAATTATTTTGTGAGGTCATTCCCAGTGAGGCCTCACAAATTCAGGTCTCTACTGTAACTCTGAACGTTCACCAATATATTTCACAACATAAGCAGCATTTTTTCCGTTAGTCTCTCAAATGTGCACAACGTGAAAACAATGTAAAATATTTCTGCACAGCAGTAATTTAGAAAGGTTCAATAATGAGAAACTAAGAAGAAGAGAGTTGTAAGGTGAGTTGAGAGATGTGGAGAGACTCACCGAGGCGCTTGTCGAGGGCACCCGGCTGCGGGGCGATGCGAGCTCCCAGCGCACCAATAGCACTGACTGTGGAGCCGGCCGGGCCAGGCACCTGGGCACCGACAGGGCCACCATGCTGCAGCTGTATGAGCGAGAACGGGCTGGGGGAGGCACCCTGGTTCAAAAGGCGCGAGGGGGATCCTGGGGTGGACACCAGTGGCCCCAGAGCGCCTGGCAGGTTGAAGGCTGAGCTGCCTGCCCCTGCACCGAGGCTTATGCCTGCCAGGCTTGACCCAATACTGCCCATAGAGTCCACCTGTGGCCCTGTGAACAGCTGAACATGCACGCAACCAACATGACAATATTGTTCAACTAATAAGAGCTAAAAGAAAACACACGACACAAAAATACGTAACAAACATTAACCTATTAGTACAGTGGAACCTCTGTCTATAGAATTTTAGGAGACTGACATCAAAATTCTATAGATACGGACTATACATATTAGTCAACCAAAAGAATCCCAACCTCAAACTTTATGTTCAACACACTGATAGGCCTATGTTAGGTATTTGTAAAGTTTAACTAAAATAAAACAATGCAAATGGGAATATCAAAGAAAACATTCATAATACAGTACAACCCTGTTATAAAGTTCTCAAGGGAACCAAGAAGTGTTAACCTTACACGTAAAAAAAATAAACCATCCACTCTTACTTTTTCCGGTACTCACATTCACACAGAAAATAGCTGCTGATGTAGCAGAAGTATTATTCACAGAGCAACCAACAACAGTCGCAGTTACTAGCTAAAAAATAAAGATTTCTTGAATATTGTTGATTGATTAAGTGCAGTGAATAGGGTTTCCTAAATTTTTTGCTGCCTTTTTAGTTAGCTTTCCGGACATAATTATTAGAGTTATGTTTATACATATGTGCATTCAAAATTTTCATCAGAAAATATTCAGGTGGAAAACCTACAAGTGTTGTTGGCAACGTTGCCTTGTGAATCTGTATCTCGAAAATACTGCACCGCTGTTTCTTGTGGTTGCTGGTGCTTTAGACCCCATCACCGCCTCAAATTTTACTGGACAGTTTGCTGTATAAGTTTGGTATAAGATTATAGATGCAGTATTTTAACTGTGTGATTATTATCGGGTTGCGGATTTGGTTAGTATCATAAGGGTTTGAAATGACTTAAGCAAGTAATGGTTGGCAAAAATAGTCACAAATAAGTAAGTTGTGGCAATTTTAACCAAGGAATTGAGCATGTCTTGGCTGACGAAGGAACTCTGGACAAAAACCCTAAATAAATTATTTTCAGTTACCATAATTGAGTTTTTTAATTTAAATTGAATATACAATTATAAATTTACCTGAATAAGTTGTTTTAAAAAATATGTATTTTGAGATGATGTACATTATTTCTAACGTCTAAAACCAAAGCCTCCATTCAGTGTTTCCCCACATGATTTGGTTTCCTTTATTGGTCCACTCGAATGCTTTTTCCGTATTTACATGTCAAGTGTATGAAGAAGGCCAATGTTATTTTTGGAATGTGTTTGAAATAATTACAATGTGGGACAGACCTGAAAATTTAAGTTGAACGGTTTAAGAGTGGGATGGACCCCCATGGGAACCCCACGTTCAAGGTCAAGAAACAAGGGAGTGGTACGGGCAACACTAACACACATACCTAGTACCTCCTTCATTGCTCCTACGTGCAGTGTTTCCGTCATGATGGTGTACTGTGCAAAGTAGATCTGTAACAGTGCGGTTTTATTACACGTGATGAAAGACCACACATTAAACTATGCCCGTATCTTTGTACTTTTCTCTTGCCACGTAAGGAAATTGCATAGACAAGCTTTAAAAATATGATATTTGACCATTTTTACAAATTTTTTCTACAAGAATACACTTAATATGACAAAATTGAAAAAATAGTGGCATAGATAACTGTTTTTTATCTTTTCTGACAAAAATTTGTATTTGTAGAACATTTATTCACCAAGATGCACGTATTCGCGTAAACAATTATTTCACAAAAATGCGGGAGTCTATTCCACTCTTAATGCTTTGCATGAGTATTAAAGCAGTTAGTCACTTATTATAAACAAATGTGTTATTTCATATTTAGGAATTTTATTAATTCATACGCACTATAAAGTATTTATTTTTTAAATGTAAACTACAAAAAAAATGCATTTTAGTTAGTTATATACTCTGTTATGTATGAACTAAAAATAAAATTTTTAACTACCTTGGATTAACTGAGCGTCATTTTAAGGAATCTCCATACAACATACCTCCTTACAGTAACACACAATACAGTCAACTCTCGAATATGAGACACCTAGAATAATGACTCTCTCGAAATAACCACCCTTGGGGAACCATAACACAATTTTCCATTAGCGACCTTCTCAAAATAACCACCCTTTTCCTGGGAACCATAAAGGGTCATAGAATTGAGAGTTAACTGTATTATGATCCCTCCAGTTTTGTTATAGAGGTTGAAGTACGACGTCTTTCTACATATAATTAAATTTACTTCTACTCATAAGTTCAAACTAACTTGGTGTACTTGCAGAGGAGTTTGATTTGCTACCACCAACAATAAGAAGTCAGAAAGTGTTTTATCTACCCAAGGCAAAAGTCGGACGCTTCACGCCTGATATAATTATTCGCCGGCCGAGCCACCAAAGCCATGCATACAGATCAACTGAGTACAGCAGTGCACCACTAGTTGCAACTACTAGTACGATCGCCAAAGCATGAGCCTGGATCCAGCATCCGCACTGATGTTACTCGTAGAGTATCTAAATCACGCTCCTCACAAGTGCTACCACCTCTCCAGAACAATCCCTATGCCTGACGAACAATGGACACGCCATCGAGCAGTATAAATAGAAGGCCGCACCAAGGCTCTTGACCAGTTTTCAAGCAATTGACGTCTGACCTGTTCCTTCATCACACCTCTGGTGCTGCCAAAACCATCAGCTCTGCTACCTTGGTCTTCATTGCACCCTAGTGGTGCCCAAGACATATTTTCCCCTTCAGACTTCAACGCACCCTCCGGTGCCAAAGATCATTCACTTCACATCTTATGACTCGGCAAACGCCGAGACACATACCGGTACATTCTGGACAATAGTAGTAGCACAGTTAAAGTCAGAGTTGTTTTCATAGCCACTTTTACTGCCGGTACCCTACTAGCCTAGAAACAGGTCCCCTTCACTTGTATTCATGTAGGTGTTTAACTTCCATAACCTCACATGGATAGGAGGTAGTACATTCACCTACACTGTTTATTTTCGTTAAAAGAAATTAACACAGTTTAGCTCACGAAAATTGTTCCTGTAGTCATAGTACCTCTCCTCATAAACATTATGCCCGTACGAGGGACAGTAGGTGACCGGGATTTTATTATTTTCTTCAAAACATGTAACAACAATAACAATACAATCTTGGAAGGCCATCCATTTACTGCACCAGTGTGGTGAATGGTACAGTAACCACATTATGATACTGCTTCCTTAGGGATTTGACTGCCAGTCTGAGGTTTGCTCTTCTTATCACGCACTAGTGGTTCCGAGAGGAGTACTTCCTTGGGCCTGGGGAGACCAGTTCCTCTGGGACATTAACCACACCAAAATTGGAAGGCCACCCGTTCTCTGCACCTAGTGTAGTTTACGGTAGAGCCATGACACTAGGTACTCTATCCTATTAGGATTGACTTGTCAACTTGGAGGTTGCTCTTCTCATCTCGCTCTGGTGGTGGCGAGAGGAACATTTCTCAGGGTCTGGGAAGACAAACCGTATCAGGCCCTCACCCCCGTGTTGGGACTGTTGCTATTGTTACGCAGTTCGACTAACCCCGCACCCCTGGTGCTGAAGTCTGAGAGTGAGATACGGCATTGGCAGGCGGCAGCATTACGCACACTAATTACACAACCTACACGTCAACTGCCCCACTTCTGCGAGGTCTGACTGTAGAATTATCTCTCCTCATGCCCTTTAACAGTAGCAGTGGTGTTCATAAGAGCACGAAACAGACAAAGGCTGCCTCTAAATATCCATTGAAGCTTCACCACCTTACTGCCGGGTTCGAGCATCTCAGTCCACCGGGGCAGGCAACAGAAATTTGCAAACTCTCCACACCAGTTTCGCCAAAATACGAGCCCGCTACTTTTGAACCACCTACTAAAATCGCCAAGGAACTTCACCCACCCCGTAGTTCAGGCCTACCTCAATGGTCAGGACACTGCCCTGGGTTTCGACAACCTTCGGTTTTGGGGAATGCCACAAAATCCATACAAATCTTAGACAACCAAAGCCCACATAACCAGGCCGACCAGCACATCCACCTCACGGGCAGCCCCTAGCATGCAAACAGTCGAGCCTCAGCTAGCACTGCCACAGCTGCCGGCCGTACGTAGCAAAGGTTTACCAGAACGAGTGGTCCTGCCAAAGTTGAAAATAGTGCTCACAGAGGCCGACTTTGTTCCCTGGCAGAAAGCAACTCAACCAGTACTGTACACCGGCCAAGCTCTCATTCTGCACAGAGATTACACCCACATGCCATTAGGATGCATCTAGCCTAGCTCCCACTGAAGAGTCACTTTGGCCACGTGACATGACACCTGTCGAAGTCCGTCACATGTCAAGGTTTCACCAATACAAAAAATATGTAAATGGGAAAAGAAAGTGAAACTTCCTTATGATATAATGCAGTTGAGGTGCAGCTTACTGTACACAGTGTTATTATCTGCAAGGCAATGCGAAACATCTATTTCAGTGCCAAATGGTAAATTATATGCCCATAAAATATGTGGAGTGATGCATGATGCTTACTGATTCAAGCTAAGACGACTTAGATTCATCTGTGCTTAATTTCCCTACTGCACCGGACAGGGTCAGAACTAGTCTAATTTCTATCAGAGTAGCCTACGAACAAATGACTAACCATCTCCCGCCCCTCAAACGGCCCCGGCAAGGACGGCCAGCAGTATATGTACCAGTGCGTAGCGGAGAATTGCCAGTTATATGTCAGCTCAGTAGTGATGGGCGGGATCCCGAACCTTCGGGAAAAAAGTCAGGAAAATGGCTTTCCCGAAATGTCGGGCAAGAATTAGCTGACTCCCAAAATTTTCAGGAACATTGTGTTTGATGCAGATTCCTAACGATGATGTTTCCTATGAGCAGAAAAAAGAATATTTCTCTTCCTTTAAAGCTTACACTAATTCTTGTATGTATTCTCTGAAACTATAATTAGCATTTTCCTTTGCATTACTATCTTATAAAATCATTATTTACCTAATTGCAGATTTACATTTTTTCTGAAAAATCTTTATTCTAAATCGTTTGCACATTTATGTAAACACCATTAACGTACGCTATTTGTTTTCTGTCTTTCGGTTGATATATTTTTATAAACTTTACGTAAGTTTTTATTGTTCACACGCATGTTATGTAAGATCGCGCTAACCGAAAGTCAGTATAATGATTGATAATTTAACATCGATGAATGATCATATTATAAATGATAAAAAAGACATGAAGGAATCCTCTACTTTATCAAATCAATTACACACACATTTATTAAATACAATGCTAAATAAATTAGTTTTGCTCTCGTCAAAATTGAATACAACCTTAAAATAAATGCCATTAATGCAATATTTACATTTTGGTTAGTCAAGTTAGACATACTGAGTGTTGCATCCCGTGACGTACATTTTCAACTATGGTTATCCAGAAAAACTATAGAACAAATTTAAGAAATCCTTACTCTTTGAGGCGCAAACTTTTTTCACTTGTCTCCAAGCGAAGTGTAGTTGTTTAACTTATCTATGGTGAGAAATTTATTTACTTTTTTTCCCCACATATTGTTTACTTGAACTTACTTTCTTTACGTTGTTATTGTAGTAGTTCGGTTGCAAATGGAAAACTCAGATAAGTCGGTAAAAAATTAGGCGTGAGGAAATTCTACAAACGTCTGCCAGAGAACAAATCATTGGCTAGATGTTATCTTGAAGGAAGGTATTAAAATGTGAGCATGGGAGCACGTCTGGGCTGCTGAGACACTTGAACCAACATCCTGCATTAAAAAAAGATTATTTTATGAATTATCAATATACCCAGTTATCATTTTGGCACACGTGATATTTTTCTCAATCCCATCCCGTTTCCAGAGGGAAAAAATTTTTCCCTCCTGAAAATTCCCAAACACAAAATATTCATTCCCGCACACTCCTACCCAAAAGCTCTTCAGCGCCATCTCCTAAACCCTCCCAGCCAATTGCCCCTTGTAATGGATATCCCACCCCACAATCCTTCAGGAAGTGGGCCCTCCCCCCTCCACCTCGAGTCCCTTCAGGACACGGCACAGAGTAGGCAGGGAATGTTATTAGCTACCTAGGCGAAACTGCCACCCCTTTGTCTAGAGCTAGATCCCCTTCACTTGAAATCATGTAGGTTATTACTTCCGGTCAGGTCAATGTAGTTAGGAGGTAGTTTGGGCCACCGTGTTTATTCCTGCCCGGAATAAAACAGGTTTCATTTACTTTGACTATAATTTCCTGAGGTGACTGTGAGAACCCTAGTAGATGCCATGGCCGCCCCAGTGAAGCAGGAAGACCTGGTTTTACACCAACCAATTTTACCGTCTAGTGTAGGACTACAGGCTCCCCTTAAGGGACTACGTCAAGACCACATATGCTTGACTGCCACACTTTCAGTGCACCCAGTGCATTGAATGGCAGAGCCCCAACTACTAGTCATACATCCCCTAGGGAAGCTAGACCACCAGACCAGTTTGCACTTCATCCACCGCACCACTTGTTACCAGAGAATGTGTTTGACCAGAAATAAAAGGGAGGGGGGGGTGTGCTGAACCCCCTACGGCTTACACACGTAGTTGGGTCGGAATGACTCAGAGAAAACACGACCTCCAACCACCGCACCACTTGTGATGCCAGTTGGGGTAACGGTACGGCTCTGCATCAGCCCAGTCCCCACTGCAGCAGAATACTCTTAGTTACGGACCAGAATAATCATATGCTCCCCTCTTATGCAACCAGCTGTAGCACCCACCCATGACTTACAACAGGCCTGCTGTTTTTAACAGATTTTATCAGTTTTTATGGATTTTTAACACACGAAAAATCCAAACCCAAACTCCAGGTTTTTTTTAAGCACTTTGCTTAAAGTGCTTACAACGATGTGTGTAAGTTTCGCTGTTGCATTTGTTTGAAAGATTCGTATAATGGAGGTGGATAATTAAGAAAAATATTCTGGATATACACCATTACTTCAATAGTGTATGTCCAAAATATTTTGCTTAATTATTCACTGGCGTTGGTAAACAGATATCTACATATTTCTATTCCTACCTGTATGATGACATGCAAAGGCCAAAACCATTATTGAAAAGAATCTTTGCTATGAATTGCCGTTTTTACGAATGCAATCTGAATTTGGGGACTGTGTTTTGCATTTGGCATTGACATCACAATGGCGAGGAAACAAAAATTATCGCAGATAAAGTCATATAAACCAAAGTATAAGTGTGAGTGGAAAAAATAATTACCATGGTTTGTACATTCCAAACCAAAAGAACTACATTAAATATGTAGAAGTCTTTCATATCCACTTTTTTTCTTGAAATTTGAAATTTTTTAATTCCAAGGATTTTACAGGATTTCACCCCCAATGATTCCCAGGATTTTACAGGATTTTTATATACAGGAACAATTTCCGCCTTAGGTCTGGTGGCAGCCCTACCTTACACCAAAAGGGGTGGTAAGGACCTGCAGGAGAGAAAGGCCTCTTCAAACTATAAAACTACCTGGGGCTGCACCCCATCCAGTAAGGCATTCTGCCACAATAACCCCCGGAGCCGAGCTCAAGCCGTCTGCAAGTTGGTGGGGCTCGCCCCCAGCTCCCTCCCCTCTAAGATGCAGAGACCCCACACCCAGTTGTCGCCGCCTTTCGTTGTGGAGAGGAAGTACCACTGGGCGTAGTCTGCCCCTGGTACTGTGGAAGAGACAGCACCAGCCCAGCCCAGACCAGCACCCGCAGTTCCAGCTGTAGCAGTACCAGGGGATCCGCCGGCTCCTCCAGCACCACCAGAAACCACTACTAGTCTACTTGTCCAGTGCCAGAGCCAAGCCGACTGAGTAATGGCACAAGTAAACAAGCGACTGCTGGTAACACCACCCGATGCATAGACAAGCCGGGACTCAATTTTGTACCTAGCCACCAGCCCAACTGACCCAACTTTACACTGGTCGGGTACCTACCAGCAAATAAGTTTCGAACCAGCCAGCTTAATCCTTGTGTTACGGGCCTGCACAATTAAAACTAGTTCCAGTACACACAGTATTTTCCTTGAATCCAAACTTCAACCGAACCATAACAGTGCTCCCGAACCTCACTCAAACTAAGCAATTCTGCAGTTCAATTAACTCTACCTGAAATTGAACCAAATTTTAAAATTATGTGACATACTGTTTAAGTATTGAAATAATATTCCTACTTTCTCAGATATGAGATGATTACTGTAATTTAAAGTAACAAATTTCAAGATGACATAAAGTATTTTAAGGTTTGTTCAATTGACGTGGCGCGTGCCGCTTATATTAATTACACCAAATGACTGTGACTCATCCTAACGTGTTATACTAAACCAGGAACCATAACCATAGGTTGCTACAGGATTGTTTCCAGTGGAGGGACAGTTACAGACACATGGAAATTCCTGATGTTCCAGACACAACATTCTCACACTACTCACGTAGTACTACATATCCCAAGGAAGTGTCAGACCCAACACATTCACTAGTGTGTACGGAATCCATCCCAGCCTAGTAGGCGGTTCCAGGACATGAAATAAGCATAGTTTCCAAGCGGCCGCAGTAATACGTCAGCCTCCCAGACACACCTGGCAGAAAGTATTCCATACCAGCGAAGCTTACCAAAGAGGGCAGAGTGCTACCATGTGCCCGAGGCCATATAGCTGAGCGCAAGGGTAGATTTTTCCCACCCACTCGCTCCAGGCAGACGTTGCAGAGGGACGTCCCACCTCCCACTCCAGCACAGGCATGGGCCAGCCGAAAACACTATATACGGTCATGTGCAGCAGAAGATGCGAGTTATCATCTCCAGTAGCTCCTCAACACTTCTGTGCTGGGGCTCTCTACTGCCTACTAGAACTTCTAGATCTTAAACAACCACCAGTGGTTGCCACCACCAACAACCAGAGGCTGCAGAGACTTCTACCACCTACTACCAAAATCTCCAGAGGCTTCAACCACCAACAGCTTCCAGAAGCTAAATACCAGAAGCCTGAAAGACTTCATTCCACACTTCTGCTGTTGATCCTCCTGATTCAACAACCGCCGCCTACTTGCTAGTGAGTGGCAACTACACCCACTGCCCTTTTGTAAAGTCTCGTATAGACAACCCCAGGGTAGAGCAACTAAATCCTGTCACGTCCTTGCTTAGTTAACCCTGCTACGTGTCAGCACTTACATTACGTAATTCTACATGCCTGTTTCATACAGCAATGCAAGAGATTGTTGCATAGACTACAGCATCTCACACCGCATTCCCCCTTGTGTACGCCGGTCGCTTCTACCTGACATATCTTGCACATGTAGCTTTCCGGTTGATATTCGCGCTGTTGACCAGGAACTAGAGTGCAGTCACCATGTGTTTATTTCCTTAATCATGAAATCAAATGTGGGTCGGCTTTTAATTTGAGTACTTTCCCTTCTGTAGTCACCCTCGAATAGATGGGTTTGCAGGTAATCCTGGGGAATTTCACTTGAACCAAACACTACTTTTCCATACATGCTCTAGCTTTGACCTAAAGCCTGCAGGATTCGCGGAAAGGAGGAGCCACACAGGTACACTCTCCTGGAAACAGCTTATCGGCCTGGTGTTCACATGCCTCTCTTAAGCGGCCTCCGCTGGGAGAGACTAGCGTCCCCTAGGTTGAGAAGACTGGGACACAGCCACAAACCTCGTGTGTGTAACTGGACAACGTGATGCCTGACTTCCCTCGTGTACTACAGTTTCTGCCAAACTTGGGAATATAATGTCTGCCAGTCCTCTGCCTGCACGAGGTGCCACATGTAGAACTGCACAAGGAGCCTGCAGACATGGTGTAGTAGTAGTAGTAGCAGTAGTATTAGTAGTAGTAATAGCAGTAGCAGTAGTATTAGTAGCAGCAGTAGTAGTAGCAGTAGTATTAGTAGTAGCAGTAGTAGTAGCAGTAGTATTAGTAGTAGCAGTATTAGTATTAGTAGTAGCAGTAGTAGTAGTATTAGTAGTAGTAGAAGCAGCAGTAGCAGTAGTATTAGTAGTAGTAGTATTAGTAGAAGCAGTAGTAATAGTAGTAGCAGCAGTAGTAGTAGCAGCAGTAGTAGTAGTAGTAGTAGCAGCAGTAGCAGTAGTAAAAAGTCCAATTCCCAATGCCATACACCCTGAGGAAACAACTGAAATAAAAATGAGACAGATACTCTCAGTAACTGGTAGAAAACACGAATATCAGCATTCCCTGGTTAAACAGAAAGCTAACTTAACTCAAGCTCAGGTGCAAGTGTTACTTCATCTGCAGGACCCAGTGGAAGTTCCAGTACCCACAGATCTCTTCACGTCACGAGAGAAGACCAGATCCATGAAGTACCCTTGGTGGATCACCAAGCATCTGAACCAACCTGATCAACCACCTACACACGAATCACTTATCTCATACCAGCTGTGTTGCCCCCCACACCTCCACCTAAGCCAGATCTCAGCTTACCAGTACATTGCACCGGTATCAGTCACATTTTCCTCAAGTGCTATACGCCCACAACATTGCCCAGGTATATCTAAGGCAGTAGTGGCACCTAGATGCTGAATAGTGTTGCCCACGCCTGATTTTGTACCCTGCCGCATAGCCACATGGCCAGTTTTATTCAACGGGAAGATGCCAGCAACTAAACAGAACTGACCCCCAGCACACACAGAAGCGCCTGGCTCAGCATCTAGCCAAAAGACCTGGACATCCTCTGCGAAGACAGTATAGCGAGTATTTATTTCCGGCACATCATGCATCAGTACTGACGTTCCAGTTTATGAGACTTGCATAATAAAACCATTACAAGAGAAATCTAGTATTTTCAAAAATGAAATTTGCCTTACCACTAATATCTCCCTATCTATAAGTCCACCGAGTCATCTTGTTTAGGGAGATAGGGACTATCTGCAAAGGTATCACTCCACCAAATGACTATAGGTCCGAGAAAATTTACACACAGATTTTCTGAGCAATACATAACACTAATTTTAGTAGTGTTGTTTCAGAGGAGGATGAATAAAATCTTCGGTGCCTACTGGGTTGAATCACGATGAAGTAGTAAAGGAATAAAGTGGGTTAAAAAGAGTACAGTAAGAAAACCAGCCAGCTGACATCTGCCACATCCTCCATATGCAAAAATTAGCTGCGACCTTACCAGGAAACCAAGTGTGGTTGCTTTGGTAGAAGGCTAGTGCAACTTCCTAGCAAACATTTTGGCCCTCTAATTGTTTACTTATTATTTTCAGTTAAAGAAAGTGACGTGGCAAGTTAGACCCACCATGGATCAGTGGAAGCAGGCACAAAGACAGATAAAGTAGATGTTCACGTGGTCCAATACTCACCTGGCCACTGATGGAGGAGGGGTTAAAGGCCTGCTCCAAGTTACGGTGGGTGCGCATCACACCTGGTGGGGGTTGCCGTGACTTTAGAAGGACCGTGCAGTTGGTCACCATCGTGAATATCACATCCGACAGCTCTTGGGACACGTTCCTGCATGCGCACACACACGCCTTTCATCTCAAACACCACATGCCAATGAACATAAGATTCTACACTGAAAAGCAAAATCCTTATCACATCAACACACATGATTAAGACCCTGATAATAATGAAGATAAAATCTAAATCCAAGAGTAATCTCTTAATAAAAATTGAATAGTTCCAGCTATCAGCACCATTCAAATAAAGCACATCACATACAAGAACTACAATACTGATAACTAACTACATATCGATAGACACTAATAACTAAAGAGCAGTTTTCTAGTTAATTCTATTTATAGTTCTTATCTACTTACTTATTAAACATTCACAACAAAGTGTAAGTTATTTATAGTAGCACCAATGTGAAATGCTATAAAATAGAATGATATAATGAATTTTGATAAGTGAGCAAATAGAACTTCCACACTGCTTTGAAATGAATAATGAATACAAAAACAATTAAACCAATATAGAGGAAATTAATTCCAAATATGACATGCCAACCAGGCAAAAAAAAACTGGTGTAGCAGGTTTGAGGAGGGGGAGATGAGAGGGAGAGATTAGAGTCCATACTTATCAATGTTAATAAAACAATGATGTAAAAGTTATGTCTTTATAAATTGCAGCTTAGAATCAAGTCCATTAATTTTTTGGTCTGAAAAATATTATTTTCCTTCAGGTGTGTACTATTTGTTTGAATAAATTATTTTTAGTGGCTACGACTATGCCATTCATAGTACATATCTTAATAAACTAAACCATTCATTTTCCAATTTTTAAAATGTGGTAAACCGGTTTTAAAAAAATTCATCAATGTTTTGGGAAAAAAATGTAAAGTGAAATGATTTATAAAAGATGCTTGTTCTACAGGTGAAATCTTATGCAGGATGTGAAATATGGTTTTTCGCAATAATTTTGTAACAAAATGTTTTGCATACTTTCTTTGTGACTTCAAACGCATCCTCCAAAAATTATTGAAAATGTTGTTGGAACTGATCGCGCGGATGCGTGCTTGCAGTAATAGGGTCTAGAATGATGCATAGCATCTTTACCTGTAATGAACAGCACATCCATCTAGTGACTAGCACAGCAATTGCACATTGAAGTAACAGCGCAGCTATCTAGCAGCTAGTGCGGCAATTGCACATTGGAGTAACAGCACAGCTATCAAGCAAAACACTGCAACTACATGCTGGCAAAAAAGTGCAGCCCTCGATCTAGTTATCATTGAATTTTATAAAATTATACTTCTTGAAAACAGTTTACAGATTATCTTAAACAAAAGCAATCTGTCAATTATATAGTTCAAAAACTTGAATTAGAGTTGAAATAATCTTTCGGAAATGCAGTAAATTATCCTGTAAAACACATAGCAGTCGTTTACACCACAATTTGCTTTACAATACAAAAAATATGGCAGTGATTGACATTCCAAATTACGCGTGATGCATTTGCGGGTTTATGATGCACACTCTACAATACGACTTTGTCCCATCTTTGAGCGCAATGTTCATACTGGGGCAGGTTAATTACCAGCAACAGCTCTGAAGAGACGGGACACGTGCCTACATGGTATCACATGGCGCAATGTCAGAAGAAACTACAGACACGTGATCCTAGCTTGTACTTTCACGTCACCCGAAATTCCAGGAAGCCATCACGCTGCCCCATCCGTAAGATTGTACTGTTGGTTGAGCCAACACTTCCTCCAACCTGGCCAAGCTTGTTCCAGAATACTGCGAGGGAGGACAGCATCCAGCCTACTCCAGCAGACAGCTGAAGATACAGGATGATAATGTCACCTTAGCGCTTTGAAGCCCTGCGACCAAGGATATAACTGCCCGCACACCTTAGAAGCGAGGGCCTATGCTAAATAAGTATAAAAGGTCTGACATGACCAGATTCTTTCATCTATCTGTCTCAGCTCCTCCACCGCTCTCGTACAAGGCTGGAGGAAGCCTTCAGAGTGCACGATCACTGGCACAGCAGCAGATGCCACCGCTCGCATGGGCCGGAATCTCTGCCAGTAGGAAGACATCGCCAACCAGAAGCTCAACATTTCTTCAGCAGCCGCTGGACACACCATCTGCAGCCACCACTGATCCCACAGCTTCCGGGAGACTGTACATATCAGAGGCTCCAAAGACATAGTTATGCCTTCCTTACCACCTTCTGGTGTCGAATCCAGAATCTACCCCTTGGTAATTAGGTCACGATGACGTCTCTTCAGGACCCCCACCCTGCCCCCCAGACAGTGCTTGGTAATATTAACGCTACTCTTCTAGTGGTATTATCCAGTATTTCTTCCTTCACAACCACCCCCAAAGCAGTCAGGAATTAGTAGTTAAATAAAAATTTCACCTGTTCACTAAGTAATCACCTTTAATTTCTTAGATATAACACCAGGGCACCTTCACTAGATTTGCTTCCATTTCAAGTCCAGTTTTGGAGGTAGCACAGTGCCATTGTATCTTATTATTCTCGTAATAAAATACGTGAAACTTAACTATTCTCTTATTACTAAAGTTCATTGTGTAGAACGTAGTAGATTTTCTAAGTAGATCAGACTACAAAAGTGAAGCTGGTGCAACAACAAGGCCAAAAGCCAGAACACACATACACATTAAGAAGCCTATCCTAGTTCTGCCAAACAGGTAGAATTCTGTGAAGCCCAAAGTACTAGAAACTCCTCCGCCACGTGAATCAGTGAATTAGATTATTCCATACTTCGCCACTACTCAGAATACGGCCAGAAAGGAGATGGAATAACTAACAAAGTGACCTCCTGCGGAAACTACACCTAGGTACTCCAGTCAGGAAGTAACTTGAGATATCCCACGTTCTGTACACCGCACGCAAGGGTCTGATGAAAGGAACACATTACATTTTCATTACAAGACAGGGTATTCCGAAGTACACACTAGGTCATCACAAAGCACCCGCTCTACTTTTATACAGTCTCAGATGTATCTTGATTCCCCATGCCTTACACTCGGAAGGGAGATAAGAGGAGGCAATTAAGACGTGCACTTGGTACCTTTCAAATTAGACTCCTTGGTGACCTTCAGTCTGAAGTTGCACTTTGCACTTCCTGCCCAGAGCTTCACTCCTCTTCACAACCGACAGCATTATTGCCTCCACTAATTAAGCTTCAAGACCCACCTCACCCTATACTAAAGTCTTTCTGAAAGGGTGAGGACCACCTTTTTCGTATTGCCAACCCACAGTTGTGCAGTCCCAATAATTCAGCACCTGTTGTCAGCAGCATACCACAAAATTCGAGCAGCTCACAGTCAACGAGTCACAAGAGTCTCCAGCCGGCAGCAACATCATTACCTCCGAAAAACATCTCTTTCCCAGGTAAATACATACCAAAGGGTCAGCCGAATCATAGGGCTGTGACATTGGCTTAGAACTTTGTACTCCTGTGACAGGCCTCCAGACCTGTCCATTACACTGGCCGTTGGCCAGTACCCCGTCAATGCGCTCCAACTTGTGGTTCCGACATCAAAATATAAAACTGCTAAAGTATCTAAGGTCTCTTTCACAACAATTAGACATACTGTGACAAAGATCTCTCTTTCATTTAACCCAAAAAGTTTTAGATCCTTGCTTGGTCCATCTAGCCCCTCTAAACAAGTGTAATTATAATCACATCCCCACCCCTCCCTCCCTTGGGCCAGCATCAAAGCTGGTTTTCGTGGTACTCAACGTGGGGTTTAAGCAGGTATAGTATCGACTCGCCAGCTTGACCATGTCAGCCGACCCCAGGTCATTCCATGTCAATTCAACACAGCAATTTACCACACCATCTCAGATTTTAATGAAATTTGGAACATCATTACCCTTCACATAGACTAAGTAAAATATGTACCACGTTTTATGAAAATATATATACCAGTTTTGAAAATGTAGCTACGTGAAATGTAAAAAAGAGGCAAAATGTCCACAATTGACATATGTTCAAACTGCATTTGTAGCTGTCCTAAATGAGATATAGAGCTGGGTGAGGCATCATTTTGTAGCTTTTTCCAAGAGCTTTGTTTTGATATATGACACAATAGTGCTTGTAAGAAAAACACAAATTTTTTCCATTTAAAAAATTTGAATTTGAATTTTTCAAAAAGTGCATTTTTGAAAATTAAAAAAAGATTTGTAGATAATAGTTTGTACAGTTGTTAATGTATTCACCAAGTTTGAAGATGGAATTATAATGGGTTCTTGACTTTTTAAATTGTCAAAAAACATTAAATTCAGCAAAAATAATTAATAGTCAGCACTTTTTTAATTATGTACTTATTCTTACTAAATAAATTTATTCTTTACCACTAAGTAATGTAAAACTATATTTTACAAAAATTAATATTGTTTAGGTTAAGATTACTCACATTTTAATCTTGTACATAGGCCTGAAAGATATTTTTAAAGTTTAGACATAAGGACCTGATTATCATCTATTTAAATTATGAACACTTGGGTACTTAAATTATGTTTCTGCAAATTCTTGTAAGAAAATGTGAAGTTTTTATCTGTAAAAAGTCTTAGGTAAACCATACTACATGGTGAAATTCAACCTGTGTGTTATAACTGCTTGTGTTATGACAGCTCAGACATGTTAGAAAAGGATTTCACCAGCTCACTTCTCTCACTGTCTGTGGTGAATATAGAAGTCTCTCTGAATGTGTGACAAGAGTATTTTTATGCGAAAAGTAGGATTTGTTCTTTACATTTACATTAAAAAAAGCTATCCAGTAAATTAATGAAGTATGATTGATTTTTTTATGAATTGTGGTTTTGTTTTTAAGTGATTACAATCAAAACATTTTTTATATGAGGTACGTTGACATTAGTGCAAAATGGATAAAAGGTATATGACATTACAATGTTGTAATACTTTTAAAAAATATAAGCGTTCTCTAAAGGACAAAAAGAAATTGAGAAATGTTTCAGAGTGGATGTTGAAAATGTTTCCTGAAATACCAAATTAAATTTAAAAAATTTGTGATAATTGTAGGAAAGAAATAGGGAGTTTACAAACCAAAGCATGACCAGTTACCTACTTGTAATGAATCTAACCATTCTAGTTCAGATGACTGTAATTTTTCTGCAGCTTCACAAGCTTTAGAAACACACTAATTATTCTTTGCTTGAATTGGGGAAGTCTCCAGTCAATAAACGGAAAATCAAATCAAAACAATTTGCAAAGATAAAGGTTAAAAATATTGGTTTTGTCCTGAAGAGTAAACATTTTCTTCAAGCTGTAGACTCCTCAGAAAGTGATACTGGGCTGCCACAAGATTCAGTATTGTTAGAGAATCTCAAAGAAAAATTTTCTAGTGGAACAAGTAGGAAAAAGAAAGTCATGATTTTAATTTGCTTGCCACCAACTTGGAGTGAAAATTTAAAGCTCCTAATTACATGGTACGCCAAGCAAAAAACCTTCTATCTGGAAAAGGAATTTTAGAATGTACTGACCAAAAACCGGGAAAAAGCTTGCCACTAAAGGTGGTTGACATAGTTAAGGCACTTTATAAAAGTGATGATGTAAGCAGGGCTATGCAAGGTATGAAATGATGTGTGTCTAAAGCAAACCAATAGAGACAGATTGAAAGTTTCAAAAAGGCTAATTTTATATAATTTGAATGAAGCGTATAAACTATTTAAGGATAAATTTCCTGAAATGAAATTGGGTTTCTCAAAATTTGCAGAACTTAGGCCAAAGCATTGTATTTTGGAAGATCAGAGTGGTACACACTCAGTGTATGTTTGTACTGCACACCAAAACGTTAAACCCATAATTGAGAATGCTAGGTTGGGTTCCGTAACCAATGGCGAGTTACCTACATACAAACACTGCTTGGCAAAAAAAGGTTTGCAACCCACCATCAATTGATTGCAATTTGGGGAATTGCTCTATTTGTCCAGGGGACTGTGAAGTAAGAACTATTTTGGGCAAAGTATTTGGGGAAAACATTATTGAAAACATTACTTTTCACCAATGGGTGTCGGTTGATCACTATCGTTTAGAAACACCGCAAAAAAAAATCCACAGAATTTGTAGATATGTTTTGTCAAAAGTTTTCAGCTCTAGTAAGACATGATTTTATGGCAAAACAAAAAACTTCATTTATGAATCTAGTAAAAGAAAACTTGAAAACTGGTAGTTTGTGGTGATGTGTGACTTCTCAGAAAATTACTCATTTGTTGTCCAAGATGAAGCTCAGAGCTTCCATTGAACATGCTGTCAAGCAACTGCTCATCTCTTTGTAATACATTATAAAACAGAGAAGAGAAAAAAACAGAGCATGTTAGTTATATTTTGACTTCAGATTGTCTTGAACACAATACAATAACAGTTTAATATTTTGAGAAAAAACTTTTCTGATGCTAGTGCAGCACAATTAAAAAATAAGAAGAAATATTCAAACTTGTGTTTTCTCCAAGATGATTTTGGTATTGATGCTGAATGGGATTTTTCTGCTACTGCCCATGGAAAAAGTGCATGTGACGGTGTTGGTGGATCAGTTAAAAGATTGGCAGCCAAATGAAGTTTGCAGCAGCCATATGATAATCAGATCCTTATTCCACAACAGTTGTTTGATAAAGTCGTAGAAAATTACTGGCCCAATAGAAATTACTAGTAATCAAAATCGCTGTACACGAAATATATGTTACTTTAAAAATTATGCAGAGCTCGCGGAAAAATGAAACTATTGGTATCTGTCCGTAAATTTGTTATTTTACATTTAAAAGAAATATTCATTTCAGCTTTATAGATGGTTAGGTTCGAGAAATAACACACAGATGGTAAAGCATGTGAGCCGCACGCTGTACCAACAGATAGCAGCATGTTCGCCGCCTCTAGATCCTGCTTTTTAAAACTTGACTTTTCTCCTATTACCATCTCGAAACGACACGAATTTGAAATACATTTCATCAAATTATTTGAAAAAATAATTCATGTTATCATGTAATATTTCTGTAGGCTTTTGGCATTAATATCAACCACATATGGAAAGCATGGATGGACAGTGGGGATACGACATAAAGGGCCTAAGGTTTAAAGTACCATTTCATTCGGCTATGAATCGTCTTATTGTGCATTTCATTTTGAATACCTATAAATTACTACTTTAGCACGAAGATTAGTTTGTAACACTTACAACCGCTGTTTTGTAACCATGTAAAATAAAATATATTAATTTAACTAGGAACTCTCTGTTACAGCATATTTTGCACTTGTCTGATGTGAGTCACCAGTGCACTCAGAATAGCAAACTTAATATTAACTTTTGTTCGTTCGTGCATCAACTGATACACAATTTTGTAAACCGCACTTTGTTTTGTATACATCAAGTTGCCACTCACTGACTGTCAAAATCTTGCCATCTTATATGTGGGTTTCTATTCATGATGTTCTTTGCAAGGTAAACCCTGTCACTCCTACTGGAATACTTGAAGAAGAAACTGAAATAAGTAATGAAGTATTCAGAACATATTGCCAGTAAACATATCTTGGCATACAACAGATTGCAGGTATATTTCTTATGTCTAAACTGTAAAAAAAAGTCTTTAGGCCTATGTACAACATTAAAATTAGAGTAATCTTAACCTGAACAATATTAATTTGTGTAAAACATAGTTCTACTTACTTAGTAAGTGCAAAAGAATAAATTAATTTAGTAAGATATTTTAATAATAAGTACAGTAATTGACAAAGTGCTGACTATCAGTGATTTTTGCTGAATTTGATGTTTTTTAACAATTTAAAAAATCATGAACCCATTATCATCCCATCTTCAAATTTAGTGACTACATTAAAAACGGTACAAACTATTATCTGTAATTTTTTTTAAATTTTCAAAAATGCACTTTTTGAAAAATTCAAATTCAAATTTTGATTTTTAAAAATATTTTTCTTACAAGCACTATTGTGTTGTATATCAATGGAAAGCTCTTGGAAAAGGATATTAATTATGCCTCACCCAGCTCTATAGATCAACTAGGACAGCTACAAATGCAGTTTTAACATATGTCAGTCATGCATGTTTTGACTTTTCTTTTCTAATTTTACATAGCCACATTTTCAAAACCGGTTGATATATTTTCATAAAACTTGGTATTTTTCTTAGTCTATGTGAACACTAATAATGTGCCAAATTTCATTCAAATCTGAGATGGGGAGGTAAAATTTTTATTAAAACAGCGTTGATTTGACATGGAATGACCCTTCCCTCCACAATCACGATCACTTTGGTCGTCAACCCAAATCTACACAGGTTTCCATAATAGTCAGGCTAGACAGTTAGTTTAAGGCAGCAACACCTCCAGTTGTGCTTTAGCCGGATGCCTAACACACTAACACTAGCACGTGGTATCTTATTACGTCTGTGCTAGAAGCAGTGTATGTAATACCTAATACCCGACCCCATACTAGCTGGGTGTCAATCTCCTTATTAGTACTTCTGGGAGTCTCCAGATAAAAACACTCTATGGCACTCAACATCACGCTATCAGTCATGTCTGACTGAGCAGAGTCAATCTGACACAACCGAAACCGCAATGGTAAATACCAACCCCTCGACACAATCGAAAAAAATTCAATGGACACATGTGGGGGGGTTCATGTGATCCATTGTGCACACTGTACCAGATTCTACCACTACCCATGTTTGAGGTGGGTAGATGGACTGTAGACAGACTGTCTCGAATACAGCTGTGATACCTGTTGCCAACGTCAAGCAGCTCGCTGTAGCTGGCTTGAGTGCACTGGAAAGAGCACTTACATAGTAAAATGCATTGTCTGTGTGCCTGAATTCCATCATGTGTGCATAGGCTGGCCAGACAAATAAGTCACTCGTCCCGGCTTAGTGTACCACTGTAATGTGTGCTGACGTAACCAGAACTACAGAGCATCGAACCCACGAACCAACCACAATTCTGTCACAGACCTAACCACCGAATTTCAGCTGCCTGAATTTGGTGGGCGACCTCACAAAGATTCGGTAACTTTCATACAAAAGTTTGAAAGGGAGTTTCGTAAACATCACATACCCACCAAACAGTGGGTCAGTCGCACCCACAGACAATTACAAGGAAATGCCAGAGTGTGGTAGATAAAGTATAGAGAATTTTTGTCAGAATAGGAACATCTGCGCATTTGCCTCACTTCCCCATTTCTCTGGGGAGGAAGTGATTGCAAGGCTCATTTCAGACGTCCATACTCACGCCCAAAATCCTGAAGACGAAGTCGAGATTTATATACCTCAGAAAACACTGATACACTGGCATATATACTTAAAGGAAAGTGAAGCAAGCTGCATACAAAATATAATGCATACACTACTTCCCTCACTAAGGAATTTGCTTTTAATACTGAAACCTCGAACTGTGGATGAGCTTGTGGAAAGAGTGAGGGAAATAGAGAAAAACAACAAGGAACAGGCCTTGTTAGACAAGCCGGCACACACCACCAAGGTTGCCGACAGACCACCTCCTCCTACAGAGTGGAAGGCCATTCACAGCCAACCCCCTTCTCCTGCCGCTCTGCTCCAACTGTGGTGGCACTGCCCGGAGTGTTATTTCAACAGAGATTGCCCAATCCTGCAGGGGCGAGGACAAGGGAGAGACAAACACGTGGGTGCCAGATATGCCACCGCTTTCCAGCAACATGAATGGCCCTGCCCAGGCAGGAAACACCAAGGTTAAGGTGTACACAGGGCAACCATCTCAGACAAACAAGGCCAAAGGATCCAGATTCTCAATAATGAGTGCTCTTCTCCAGATGAGTCACATTTGCAAGTCCATATTAATATGAAAATTGCAGTGGTTGTGCTGAATACAGCTGCCAGACAATTATATATGTAGCGACCTCCTCACACCTCGCCTACGAGCCAGTCTGTCCCCCACGGAACAGACGTTCCTAATGGCGCAACCCAATCTTCGCCTTAGATTAGCCGGAGAAATACCCCTATCAATACGGCAGGTTCATAATAAAACCACCAGGGACAACTTCCTAGTCGCCACTAACCTCGGGGAACAAATGATTTTGGGGCAGCCCTGGTTGCAGTCACAGTACTACCTCATAGCCAGTGGACAACGACATACCCTCCTTGGGAAAAAACAGAAGTTTGGTACTCAATTGGAAGGGTAACCTGGTCAAGACGACCCCTCACCACGCCCAAGTGCACCTTCTACATCTCCAGGAGAAGTAAGCCCCTAATTCCACCCAAGAAAATCTGTAGTCAAGCCCAACGCCACCTGCCATGACAGCGAATAAAGAATGCCACCCCCCCCCCACACTCCAAACACACTGCCAAAGAGTTAGAGCCCTCAAGGCCAAGGGAGCTCGAACTCAAGACTGGGCTCCAGACAGAGGAACGAGGAATCCTTCCTCTACCCCTTGCAGGGATATCCAATTACACGCAAGTCCACACGGACACTGCATTCGACGCCCAACCTCAACATCCAGCGGATATCAGACCAACACGGCTGGATGTCCCCCGGGGAGTCTGCATCCCAATTGTGTCATGGCGAAACCTTCAGGACAGGTGGGTCCTGTCAGAGGCTGCCATGACCAAACAACATCAGAGGACGAGGTAGGCCCAACTCCACTGCCTGTTCGCGAGGTCGAACCCGGACATCCGAGGATCCCATCCATAGTTACCACTATCAGTAAATAGTGATGATCATTTAACTGAGCCATGCTATGGCATACTTTCCTAACTAATTTGTTTCTCAAATTGCTTATCCAGCAATTTAATTTATTTTTGCAAATACCATTTTCATTTTACTGTAATATCTTGTTTCCTTTCAGGACACCACCTTTGTCTTAAAAGGTATTTATTAGGGATGGGTCGAATAACAAAGAATTTTGGTTGCAGTTCCGGTACCGATTCTACATTTTAAAATCAGTTACAATATTCGGTTATAGTATTCGGATGACATTTGAATAATTTCAGACTTAAATAACTTAAAAAAACACCAAACATTATTCACATATCACATCCAAAAGCTCTCACAAAATACATGCACATACTCTACTCCGTTTGTTTACATAATTATTTCTCTCGTATAATACCCTAAAATACAGTATTTAGAAGACTAAACATGAAACAATTAGAACAATTCAAAGCTAAAAATCTGTACATAAATGTCAGCCATTTTATTTCACTCTATGCATAGTGTAGTATCTTCTCTGTATAAAATTATCTATGACATTGCCACCACGAGACTGTTTACATTTTGTATCGTTCAGCTGACAAAATATAAACTAAATACTGTATTTGATAAAATGCCTGTCCTTGAAAACTACTTTTGCGATCATTGGTACCAAATAAATTAATATTTATATGCTTTCAACGGCAATAGTAATTTGCTGTAAGGAAATATTGCTGCCAAGAAAAAAATGCTTGTTACAGGTGAATTAACCTATATTGTTTTGGCCGTAACTGCAATTTTTTTTGTATGATAAGTTTCTCGTTACAGTTATTTTTGTAATGACAGAATTTTGCAGTAACTAGATTAATTCATAATGTTTCGTACTAAGTATATAATCTGAAAATATAACCAAATTTATTGCTGTGTAGAAACGAGAACCGAGTAGTAGTTGTTAACCTAAAACCGGTTCCGAGTCAAACATCAAGAACCGGCATAAATTGGAACCGAAAAACTAAACCGACCCATCCCATCCCTAATATTTATTTAATCTTGAGGCATGCCGCTTATAAAACTAATAACCGACGATTAAGACTCATCGCCAGAGTACCTACTTCCACTGCTACAGAGGTGACACATTGCCTACCCTACATGCAACAGGAACATAGGAGCAAATTCTCTTCACCAGAAGGATGTGAAACACGGCAGGCACGCCCCCTCCCTGCCCCCAACAAACCCACGCTGAAAGCCTCCAAGCTGCCCACACCTCCAGCAAGGTGGAGCGCTACCGACGAGGCATGAAGCAGTAATGCTGACCAGAGATTTCCCACGCCCTCCCTGCAGCTCGCGCCAGCAGCCTAGAAGCTTCCACTATATAAGTTCAGACGCTGCAGGGCTTGGGCAGTCATTCTTGTTCCATCTCTCGCGACATCCCACAGTATTGCTTAGTGCTGGGACCTCCAGAGAACTTCAAAGCTTTGAGTATGCCCCCTGCAGCTACTTCCCCATCGACGATCAGTTAACCCAACAACCAGCGAACATGCTTACCAACATGTTTTAAATTCACTTTGTCTCTTCAAGACATCTTTATTAGAATAGTTTAGAAGTACTATATATTTTCTCGTTTAGCTAATTCTTTCCCGTTCTCCATTAGAACCAGGTCGCCTACACCTGGCCAGCATAGTAACCTTCAGCACTCAATTGCCTGGTAGGAGGTACCAAGCAGTTGCATGTTTATTGAGACTTCAATAAACATACTTTTGTTTCGTACCTTTCAGCTTTTATTTCTTAGAGTATCTGTCTGTTTGCCTGCTAGATACTGGTTGCTATGTACACCCTTGAAAAGAACCGGGTACTTTATAATAACCAAATTAACTTCAATTACGGGCGCCCATCAGAGGTCCGTCATATTTTCTTACACCCCCATTAGACTGCCATCTTTTGCTTTCCAACTACCACAGCACTGTACCAGTGCCGGCGGAAAGGAACAGAGGAGCCACAACCACTAGTAACACCTTCACCCAGGGAGGGGCGATCGTCTCGAGTTATTGCCTTATCCCACAGCATTGCTAATGCTGGGATATCTCGTAGCTTGAGACCTGCCATCAATTCCTGTGTGGACGCACATCCAGTGGTGGCATTGGTGACCCAAACAGCTCCCCATCTCTGATCAGCCCGCATAGCGTGGGGGATCAGTGGAGACTTTACAGAGCCTGGTCAGCAAGCCAAAACCGGACTAACACTGTAAATTGAGTTTAGTTTGTTCGCATCATGGTATACCCAATCTACTGTGAACAGAGACTCTATGCCTTACGGCCATAGGCATGGCTGAAAATGTAGGGAACAAAATGTAGCGTTCCTTGCACCCAGACAGTTGAGTGCACCCGCACCTCCCATGAAGGAAAGGCCGGCAGAACAGGACAGTGCCCCCGAACTCTGTCACCAAGCAGTCGAGTCTGCTTCAGTTGTAATCCCGAACAGCATCTCCAGCACCAACCAGGATGACGGTGTATGGATCACTTACAATGCCACGTGTCTGTAACTGTTCCTCCCCTGGGGAACAATCCAGTAGCCATCTGTGGTTGCTTATCTCTTGGTAACTCTTCTTGGTTTATGTATAATTACGTTGGTTAATGAGTTGTAGTCTTTTCAGCACATGTCAATATGAATACAGCAATAAATCTTTTTATTGGTATTGGGTTAGGTACTTGTAAATGGTTTTTAATACCTCAAATACTAGTCTTTCGATTCTCAATTCTACAATTCCTTAAGACAGTAAAGCCGTACATTAACAAACTTCACGTTAATTAATAATTCATTATAACAAACAACTATTTTGATCCCAACAGAAGCATATGCAATACAATGGATTTCTTTTCATTAAAAAAATTTTTTACATTAAAACTTCTAGCATATTAATAAAATATTCACCCACTTTATGATGTAATTCTGTACTAACGTCATAAATTCTGAGTTTTCTTCCTCCTAAGTTAACCAAACTTTTTTTAAATATTGCAATGTTTACAAAAATTGTGTTGCAGCTACACCATAGCTATTCTAAAGATGTTAACGTGACTGGAGATGTTAAAACCATGGCATTGTTGTACAAAATGGCATCTCTCTACATGAAGCACTTATGGCCCGCAGGTGTGCGACCTACATATAATCTTTCTCTTGCACTGCAGCGAGATAATTTTCTCATGTATAGCATCTATGGTCTATGTGACGTTCGTTTACAAGCTGCACGAATGGAACTGGAAACCATATACAAGCTAAAATGTATGGTGTAAATTATAATAAACATCTAAGAAGTATTGAAATTATCAGTACAATGAATGTTAATGAACGACTGTCTCATAGTGCAATATAATTTAAAAAATTTTAAATTCTTTTAATAAAAATTTAACTAAAAATGTTGTTTAGCATGTAATTATGTTCTTTATGATTAAATAAAGTAGGTAATACAATAAAGATAACTTGTTTAGTCATAAATATTGTATCCCCCTCGCTCAAAATTTCTGTGAGGGTGCTTTCACTACAAAGAACTTCATTATAACAAACAAGTAACATAATGGGGTCCCTTCGGGTTTGTTATAGTGAAGTTTTACTGTACAGTGAAACATCTTTGCTGCGATCCTGTTTATTCCGTTTTCCTGTATTTTTTTGGAGCTCCTGACAACTACCCTATATAAACAGTGTGGCACGTGACAGAGACTGGCAGTGAGTCTGGTCAATGACCCAAAACGACTTAGTCGGACGCTGGGCTAAGCGCATCCTGTAGGCAATCGACCTATTCTTTGTGCGAGGCGGGTGCTCTCCTCATAAACCATTTTAACCTTGTGGGCTGATTGCTGGGTATGAAATAATGTTCGGCTAGGGCCACTCTGCGGGTGTCTGTGCATGGCTGGTATGGCGGTGGGTAGAGCTGGAACTGTGAGTCGACGGAGTACTGCAGTGTGCTCTTTTGGACGAAGAAGCTCGAACCTGTCAGGAAGGAATTTAAACCCCCGGGGGAATTAAAGGCAGCCCTTGCCCATATTACCCTCTTTTGAATACCACCCCTGTGGGTAAATGGCATGAGGACAAATACCTAGGATCAGACCTAGTTGGAGTGGGGCAGTAGACGTGTAAGGGTGTAGACAGTGTAAGTGCTGGGGTCACTGGCTACGCCGTATCTCACTCTCAAACTCCCGCACCGGGGTGAGAAGTTAGTCGAGCTGTGTAGTGTCAACACTGGTCCCAACACTATGAGATCCCAGCAGATCAGTCTCCCCAGACCCAAAGGGCTACCCCTTTCTGTGCCACTGGTGCGCGTTGAGAATATCCACCTCCAAGCTGACAAGCAGATTCCGCCTGGGATGTGTTAACCTGGTGCGATGAGTACCCCAGAGGCACTGGTCCCCCCAGACCTGAGGAAGTACCCCTCTCGGCACCAATAGTGAGAGTTAAGAAGGGCCGACCCCAGACTGGCAGTCCAACCCCTACGGATTGGTATCCTAATGCAGGGCTTTACCGTTCACCAAACTAGTCCAGTGAATAGGTAGTTCTCCAAGGTGTTCTGTGGGAGTTGTCAGGTGTTGTTACGGGAAGAATAAAATCCCGGTCTCCTGCCGCCCCCCGTTTAGGTCTGATGTCTATGGGGAATGGGTTCTAGGATACAGAAGTGAAATTCGAAAGTAAGATAGCAAGCGTTTTATACCTTTTACGGAAATAAACAAAAATGGTAAAGGAACTACCTCCTATCCCCTAGGGCTTGTGGAAGGTTAACACCCTACAAAAAGCAGGTGGAGGCAACCTGTGCAAAGCTATAGAAAGCAGTAATAATTAGTGCTATCTGACTCAACTTTTCCTAACTCTATGGTTGTCCAGAAGAAACCGGTACATGTGTCCACGGTAGCTTTGTTTTGTTTTGAAGACTCTTCCATAGGCTTGGAGAGAGAGGTGTCTTCAGCCCTTTGAGTAGTGCGGTGAAGAGTTCAGGCGTTCGGTAGGTCTTCGGTGCCACTAGGGTGCAATGAGAGACAGAGGTAGGAGACAGATGTCAATCGCTTGAAGACTGGTCATAAGCCTTGGTGCGGCCCGCTATTTATACTCCTCCGGCAGCTTGCCTCTTCTTCATCTGCCATGGGACTGTTCTGGAGAGGGGGTAGCAGGAGCTAAGTGCATGCCATAAATCCTCGGTGAGTCACGCCAGGCCGGCGAAGGATCGAAGTTCAAGTCTCTGTGCTAGTAGTGGCATCTGGAAGCAAGCTGCGGTACTTGGTGAACCTCGACGCCCGGCTTCGGTGGCTCGGACGGTGAACAATAATTACAGCATGGAGCGTCCGCCCTCTTCCTTTGTAGATAGAACAATCTCGGTTGCCTCACTGGTGGTGGCGGCAAGTTCAAACGCCATTGCAACTGCCCCACGTTCACTTGTAGTGATGAGTAGAAGGCTATTAATAACAACTGAGGATGTCATGTGTCTTGAAAAAGACGTCATGCATCAAGTGTTTAAAAAAACCCCTATGGCACAACTCTTAAAAAATTAATTTACAGCATCCATCAATCAGATATTCTGCCCGAAAGCCGAAATATAGTATTCAGAACAATCATTTAGCTATTGAATACAGTGGATTTATTATGATTCATCATTGTTATTTACATTTTACCATTTCTGATTGGTACATTCGCATCACTCGTTTCTGAGCGCTATGTGAATGCAAAACAAAATGGATAATTGACAACTGGTAATATCAATAGTACTTTTTTACATTCCTCAACAGTTTGTCGTCTTCTTCTTCCTATGTCTTTACTGTATTCGTAGGTTGACGACAATGAGAAACCATCTCGTATTCTTATTATTCTTTACTCGTAGGATGGCGACAATGAAAACGAATCGCACAAGTGTTCAACTATCTCTGGCCTTGTTATTGTACACGGAATTCAAACTGACAGAGCCATGAAGGTATTTTGATGGGAATGATTATTATCGGAAACTATCAGCTGCGTGCTTGGTTAGAATTGTAAAGGTTTGAAAAAGACTTAGCAAGTAACAATCGGCAAATATTGTCACAAATAAATCTGTTGTGGAAATTTTAACCAAAGGATTGAGCATGGCTCAGCCAACGAAAGAACAGTGAACCAAAATGTTAATATAAATAAAAATTAAATTTTGCAGGATTTCAAAAGTTGAAGTTTGTAATTTAAAGTGAATATTTAACCATAAATTGACTTGAATAAGTTATTTTAATGACATCTTTAGGCTGTTAGTTTAAAAAAAATAAATACATTTTGAAGTTATGTACAATATTTCTCGGGTATAAAATCCAAGTCCACATCTATCGTTTTTCAGTATGCTTCATTTTTTTGTCCACTGAAAAATTAATAATCGAGAATCCACTGTAATTGCGGGTACCGTGGAATCAAATTCGACACCCCTAAAAGACACACTAAATTTTGAAGATGCATGAACTATTAGTAATCCAACTTTGCAGAGTGAATACAGATATATGACAACCGACACTATCACTTGTGAAGGCAGGGTCATGGCTGACAAGCTATGGAGACAAGAGCTCCACTGTCAAAACACAAATGACTCTCAAGCCAGTCAAAAGAATCAATCCTATGATGAGACACAGAGATGGAGAATGGTGGAGAAACTGGAAATAGCTTCAGACGATTCACCACAAACATTTCCCACATTTTTAAAGTGTAAAAAACTGGGTAAACCCACCAGAAATCCAACCCAAATCACTATGGCGGAAACCTTGTTAGGCTTTTTGTTTAGCTATTGGAGTAAGAGTAGGTATAAGAATATCCTTTATGTAGCACTATTATCAGACTATAAGACAGTGTATGTGACTTACCCAGTGCAGTTCTGCAAGCAGCTGAGCATGATGGCCAGCGTCTCGTGTGGAAGCTGCGCCGACTTGGGCACGCTATCTTCCTTCACCATTCCGCCCATTATCTGCGGGCAGCGTCGCTGCAACAGCCGAACATGTACTAGCTCAAACCCCCCTCCTGCTTGCAAATGTCCACTGCCGTACCTCTCAATAAGGTCTAACAGAAATCAGTCATTTGTCAGCAGGCCTTTTGTCTGCTCATTTAAGATAGACAAATGCAGTGTTGGTTAATATTAAATTAAGTTTACTTACAAGTAATTTAAAATGGTACATGAACCAGCACACAACCAAGAATAATTATGTCATATGGGAAGTATTCAAAACTGAAAACTTATTCGTCTAGGAATACAACAACATAAAATTCCACGTACTTGCATTGTTTCCTTTCTATCTAAATATAAATAAGTAAAATTCCCATACACTGTTGTTCATATTAATGTATCTTTCACTTTAAGGAACAACTTCCAATTCCTGCCCAAATATCCAATGTAAACTATGGAAAAGTAATTAATTTATCATACAAAATTTACAAGCAAAGTGATTGCGGATGCAGCAAATAAATACTGTAGTTTTAAAGCACATTAGCCAACACAAAAAAGCCAAATATTTTGTATTATTTTAGATACAATACATAATGTATCTTACATAGGTTTTCAAGGCTTTACGTGCTATATTACATTTTTTACATTAACTTTCTGTAAAAAGATTATTTTATCTCATTCATATCTTCCAAAATGATGTTAATTAAATGTCCATACACTGCCTTTACATTATCCGGGAGTTGAAAAACTCTAACCTCAAAAGGGGATTTGCAGAGTCTTGAGATATATCCTGTGACACTTAACAGCAATGCTCTCACAATCATGTCAGACTCTGGACAGAGTTTACTAGATAATCTCGCAGCCACCATGACTGACACTAAGCACAAAAAGCTCTAAAGGTGCCATAGACACAAGGCCTGGCACGGAGGTACATGAGATCATATGCACACATTGCCACAATTGCTAACACTACCTATGCTTAGGATGGGCGGATGAGTCTCACTATACAGATGGTTTGGAATACTGGTGTAGCGAGTGCCTCATGTGCCAAACTGCATTCTGCAGTTGGTTTACCTGTACCGGATAAGGAATCCCCACAGTACATTGCATAGTTTGCCCACAGCAATTTCACCACCTCTGCATTGGATGGCAAGACCAGTGCATCACTAGGCCTGGTCTAGTGTACCAATGTGAAGTTTGCAAACATGCAGAAGATTATCGTGTACCAAATCCAGGCCCTCAAGAGAGCAGTGTCACTGCTCGAGTAAACACTGAACTCCCACTCTCTGAGTTTGGAGAAAGACCACATGAAGACCCAATGGCCTTTACTATTGAGTGTGAATGGGAATTCCACAACAAACATTAAGTACTCCAGAAACACTGGATCACAAGAGTCCAGAGACAACTCAAAAACAAAGTCCTCGAATTATTGAGCTAGGTGTGGGGAGTTTATCACAGAGTAGAGACAGCTGTGTTCTATGTCGCCTTCCAGTTCACAGGCGAGGAAGTCATAGCTCATCTGACCTCTGAATTCCACAGCATAACCCAAGCCAGTGAAGAGGAAGCCAAAATTTTTAAATGCCAAAAAGTACAAATGTACAAGCGAATATTCCCCACTGAAAGTGAAGAGAGCTGCATGAGGCACATAGCAAGCAAGCATGCTCCTTCCTAAATTGCGGAATCTATTACAGTTTCCAAAACCGCATACTGTGGATGAGCTCATGGAATGGGTAAAAGAAATTGAGCAGAACTACAATGCACAGGCCTTGATAGAAAAGCCATGTGCTAGTAAACCATCGAACAAGATAAGCCACCCGAACACAAGGTCATTCACAGCCAACCTCCTCACTTTACCAATGCACTCTCGCAGTGCTGGTTCCGCCCAAGCCGGCATCTCCACAAAGATTACCCGCGCAGGCAAGGGCGAGCGGGGGAAGGGAGAAACATGTGAGTGCCACACGCATCACAGGGCACAAATGAGAATAAGGGACCCAACCAGGCGGGAAACACCCCAGCCAGGTTGCACGCAGGGCAGCCACCCCCGGGTTAACAAGGACCCATCCGCCTCCAGAAATTAAATGACATCTACGAGAGTGAAGCACCAGAGGCTCCCCACAGACACGTGGAAATTAATGGTAGCCCTTATATAGCATCATTGATTCTGCCACTACAAAAAACTTTGTTAGAAGCAATGTACTCGCAGTAGAACAAAGGGCATCAATACGTCCGCAGACTCACCTCATTAGAATGGCTCAACCCAGTCAGAACCTGAAGGTCAACGAGAGAACAACCCTTACCATAGGAATCCACCACCTAACACATACAGCAGAGTTTGTGGTGTCTCCAGATATTGCAGGAGCCATAATTCTGGGACAACCCTGGCTCAACAAGTGTCATGGACCACGAAAAAAAGTGTGTGTATCGGGGAGATAAACCAGATAACCATATATTGGAGACACAGCACAGAAGCGATCATTGCACCTCCCATTAACCCCGATGATATACAACACTAATTGGACTCGCACAAATTTGCTGAACTTGGGCAAATACTTGATGAACACGCCAGTGCCTTTGCCAGACCCGTAGCATCCAATATGAGATTTGGCCAACCACATATATACCTGCCTATAACAAACCATATAGTGTGTCCACCAGAAGGCGACACAATATGACACCGATAGAAGAGATGAAGGAGCAGGGGTTCGTCAAGCCGTCCAACTCACCATACACCTTGAGTGGTACTCCTACCAAAGAAGTAAGGAAGGAAGATTACGCTTGTGCATTTACTACAAAGACCTCAATGATGTCACTCATCTGATTGCCCCTCCTGTCATCGATCTACAGAATACTCTCCGAGATATAGGAGAAGTCTCCATCTTCAGCACTCTTGATATGCAGTCAGGGTACTAGCAGATCGCCCTGACAGCCGGAAGTATACAGACTTTACAACCTAGGATGGAGAAACACTTCATTTCAAAGTAATGCCATTTGGGCTGAAAACGGCCCAGCTACCTTCCAGAGAATCATGTCGGCTGAAGTGCTGACTGGTTTTGTAGGACAGTTTTGTTTCGCATATTTCAATTACGTAAATCATTATATACTTCAAAATAAGGGAGGAACACAGCAGCCAAATACAACGAGCCTTACCTGCAAGTTAGCCAAGTGCCATTTCGGCAAGACTTCAATTGATTAACTCGGCCACGTTGTTACGCCCGAACGTAATTACCCACAAAACAAATCAATCCGAGCAATCCAAGAGGCAGAGGAACCCACCAACAAGAGACAACTCCGTCGCTTCCTCGGATTATGTAATTGGTTACACTACTTCGTGCCAAAAATTGCTATTCAGATGGCCCCCACTACATCCACTACTAAAGAAGGAAACACGTTATGGACAACCAACTATCACAATGCCTTCCTAGCGCTCAAAGCCAACTTTGCCAAAATTTCAAAACTCCATTGACCACAAGGGAAGAAACCACTCATCTTACAAACTTTTGGGTATGGTGAATGTGTAAACTGTGTTTATTACTCATATAGAAGGGTTTACATTAACAAGTGGGGGAAGGATAAAAATTGGTTGAAAGAAAAAAGTAACTAGGGCTTCTAAAGTGCTCACTTTATCATGAACTGCCTATACACTTCCGCCTTCAAGTTTATTAATAACTTCCCGCTTCTCCTGTACAATTAAACCACATGTATACGTTTTGCAGACAGTTTTCAGCTGAAAATGAACAAAAACAAAACCAAATGTAACTACTGACTGGCAAGATAAAACTGACACTGACCGTGGGAATGCGATACGCATGAGGAATGCGGCAGTCGCGCCTGGTTCTGGCTATACCTGGCAGGCGGCAGCTAAGCTAGCGAGTTGTGCGGTGTTGTCAGCTCGCTGTCTTGCGACGTAACTAAGCTCATCACGCCATCGGAAACACATTTTGACGTGCATTTGCATTGATAAACAAACATATTTCATTCCACAGTTATTTTCAGTTATTTTTTTTGTTTACCTATTATCTAATGTATATTAGAAAACAGGTACATTTTTCACACCATTAATATTTCCTGTTTGTGAAATTTTCGTTTTTGATGTAATCGAAATTGAAATTAATTTTTTTTTCATGTTTACTTTTACAAAAAATATTTCTCTCTTTTTTTCTAAAAGTAGGTAGTGTTTCTTCAATGTACTGAGGATTTTATTTATATAGACATGAAGAAAATGTAAAACGATGTGCGGAATTCTTTTCAGTTGACATAAATTATTCAAATTACTCAATGTGCAGTTTGTGTTGGGCAAAAATTTCATGAGGTGCAGTTAGACTAGTCGTTTTAGACGTGGTATGTGAAAACCACAAATTAGCAACATGAAAAAAATGTTAATTGAAAATTAAATTTCCCAAAAACTCAAGCAAATCATTTATTTTGTATACTATCATTTAAATAAAGAATAGCGCCTGGTTTTACAAACTATAGAGTCCAAGATATAATGCTGCCATCACAGTTACAAAAACAATAATAAAATATGACTTGTTCAGTAATTTTTGTTGTGTTGCATTGTTATTTTTCATCTTCTTTGAAGTGAAATACCATATTTACTGATGTATAGTGGACACCATGATTTTTGCAACAAGTTCCTGGACTTTTATTTTCTTTACTAAAATTGCAATAATTGCCTAAAATTACTAAAATTGCCTTGTTAGTAAGTATGTAACAAATTACTCTTTTATTTTAAATTAATTTACAGCAATTGCAATATATTTGGAAAATATTTTAATTAAATAACTTGTGGGGCTAAAAGCCAAAATATTGTGGCATTCTATAGTCACGGTAACCTTATGGTCATTAAAAGAAGAATGTCAACAACTGAGGTGGGAGGCTGGGTACCTTTTTTTTGCTTCTTTTATGCAGTGGCAGTCGGTAAAAGAGAAATATCAGTCAACAGCCGCGGGTGGCCTGTTTTCTTTTTTTACTTCTTGTAGGCAGTGGCATGCTGGTATTTTTTTGTTGTGCGCTCGTCCTTTTTTTTCCCCGTTGTGGAATGTGAGACACTACCCTTCTCTAACAAAAAACGTGTTGCCTATTCCCTTTTCACCCAGGTAGGAATCCTCTAGACTCTTCCACTACACTTTCCTTTAAACGTCGCGGGACAGTTTAGGAGTGGATAATTTACGAGTACCACTCTACAGAAATGTTTTCCTTTATTTTGGGGGAAAAAGGGAACGCTGTACGAGTAAATACTTAAGTTTGTTTCAAAGTTCGTTAATGATGTTCCTTTCTAGCATATTTTCGAACCGAATATGAACTCCTGTAAATTTTTTGAACCGAGCTACAACCAATCTTTGACATGGCAATAAATTTCGAACCGAACCTGAACATAACTTTAAAGTTCAGGTTCGGTTCGAAATTTGTACGTTCGACCTATTTCTACTTTTTTGTATAATACTGTGTCTATATTCATTTCAAATAAATCATAAATTTCTCAAAAATGCTGATATGAATTTGTTAGGCCTAATTAGATGTCTGAATGTTACATAAATATAGGAAATTAACTTCATTCAGCAGACCAGAAAGTATTTCCTGTAATTGTCTTGATATTTGTGTCTGTCTAATTTGACCTATAAATCAAAATTTCAAAAGGATACATTGACTGTGGCACATGTTGATAATCACTATATCTTAATTTATGGTATCGGAATCAAGGTGGAATCCAGTGAAAGGTTTTGCAGTTGGAATCGAGAATCAGAATGGAGAAAAATTGATATTTTGACATCCCTAAATCACTCACATTCGTTATGAATATATGTTTTCCATTGTGAACTGAGCTTACAAAGAACAGAGTAACCATGAGTGCTACAATACCAATTTTACTGAATTCGCTAAAGATTCAATCACAAAATACACCTTTTGTATTTGTCACTTGATCCGCAATAAGCGGAAATGCACTGTTCCCAAAAAAAGTTGTCGATTGTTAATCGTTAAATTAGGTTAGTTACAGTGATAAACAAATTATTCCATTTTGTTTCTACTAAAGAGATATTTTTCTCGCAGGAGATTTTTTTGAAATCGCGCTTGCGCAGTAGACCGTAATCTTTAATTCCTCATTATGCTCTTTTTTTTTCCCCTGTAAACTTACTGGTTGGCATTTCCGAAAATAATTGGGTACAGGATTTACTTATATGGCTGTTCCCTTTATGTTTTAAAATATTTGTCTGCATTAATATCATGACATGAAATTTACTTCTTATATCAGCACACAATTCAGCAAATCTGCAATTTGTTTGTTGGTTAGGTGTAGGCCTCCTAGTCAGTGCCCTTAGTGCATACTTTATTATGTCACTATGCAATAGATTAATTTTATTAACTATTTGGTTAATGAGACAGTATTCATTACAGTATCTCGTGCTACATAAAACAGGACAACCATCATCTGGCTGTCACTCTAGAATGTTTACTTAGTTTCAAGCTTGCATTGTTCTTGAACACGTTGGTTAAAGACATGTGTGGAGTGCCTTAAAGATGCCTTCGTTGCACACTTGTGTATTCAACAAACAAATAAAGTTAACTACTTATTATCATATGGTAAAAAATGTTATTGCCATGAGAAGTTACTAGTTTTTCGAGAAAATTAATTTTCTTGCTAGCTGTTCGAGAACGCCATATTTCTTGAAATTTTGCTTGAGTTTCAAGATCTTGCACAACCCTAATTTATAGTCCATAAAAGAGGCTGCGAAAAAGAACTCACCTGCAGGAACTTGACGCATGCGGACACACAAGGCTCACCATACTCTCGTATCTTATCAGCCAGCCACTTCTCCAATTTGAGGTACTCCCGACGCGATGCCAGACATGCCAAATCTATCACGAATGGGTATGACTGCACGTTCAGAAGCATTGTCAGAGCCTGTGGAAGACAAGAGTATAGTTAGTATCCAACTGCAGAAACTGTATAGTCATGATTCGAGTGAGTGAATGAGAGGGGTTGTGGGGCCCACGACAGCGAGGTCATTAGTGCCCACAAGACATTAAAGACAAACACACAGTAAAGACCTCCACAGGAGTCAAAAACAAAGTCAGGGGAAAAAAGGAATAAAAGCCTCCATGGAAAGCAAAACAAAAAAAGTAGTTAAAAAAGGTTAACACCTCAAAGGAGGCAAAAGGACTATCACAAAAAACGACAAACAAAACAGGATAGAATACCGTATTTACCCGAAAGGAAGACAACCCTGAACCTACGACAACCTCTTCCTAAACAAATATTTTTGAGGGAAAAATATTTAAACCTGAATTCCAGACTACCCCTGTGAAGTGCTGAAAAAATTATTAAGGTTGAAAGTATTTTTTCATGAATTTATGACAAACCCTTCAAGAAGAAATGCTATTATATGAATAATCATTATATATTTTACTTACTTTTAAAGAAAAGCTAATCACAATGAAATAGGTATGTCTAATCTGGCTGTATGGTAGCAGCATCTTTCTTACACTGTAAAACTTTTGTGGGTGTTATATATTCGTAACTTGAGCCACTTTACTTCCCAGCACAGCGCTTGACATCAGATAAGGGGACCCTTATCAAAGTTGACAGGTACAGTCAGCACTACCAAAATATGTACAACCATAGGAGACATGGTATTTAAGCATGAAAAGCCTTCGTCAAAATCCTGTCTCATGGCACGCCAATTTGGAGGACTTAAGACGACCCCTTATTTTTTCTACTATTCCATTTCTGTCAAAAAACCTCATCTTCCTTTCGGGTAACTGAGGTACTCCAGAAGAGCAACAACACAAGAACAAAAAACAAGTCCCAACACATTGACCCGTCACACGTAAAAACGAGAATACGCTGCTCACAGACGTACCACCAACTCACAGCATTCGCCGTAGCTCGCCAGGAAGATTAAAAGTGTGACGACCCTGGCCATACCTGCAACACTCTAACAAAAACAAATGTGCAGGCCAGTCAAGGGAGTACCGCAGGCATCACACTCAGGAGGGGGTCCACCACAAAGCAGGTACTTGTGTGTCAGACACGTGTGCCCAATGTGAAGGAGATAAAGCACCACATCTTCCCTGCAGGTACACAAAACAGGACGAGCACAAACAGGCAGGTCATAGATGGCCTTTAACTTGTTTGACAGTGGGAGAGAAGTCTACTCCCATTGCAAAGAATGCCAGACAAGGCGATGAACTGCATGCAGCACATCGCACACAGGGCCATGAGGATCACAGGATGGAAGGCTTCATGCCTCCGTAGCTGACATATCTGCTCCTTCATGGCCTGGGATGCCTACATGCCCTGGAACCCACAGGAAGACAAAGTGAACTAGCCAGATTGAATGGCTGTCTAGGCACTCATCGAATCGGAGCATACAATACATTTATGGTAAATTCCCCTACTGATACAACACAAGAGCACTGAAAATAGCAAAAAGCTCTGAAGTTAAAATACTACAAGATGAATGAAGTCTGAAAGGGTACAAAGAAGCTCCAATCACAAAAGCCTACCCAATTGAAATATCCTATTTGGAACCATCCGTAAAACAGTAAATAAAACCATTGAACACAAGACACAAGATCAACAAAAAGGCACTTGTAAACAAAAGGAGGGGTGGTCAGCTTAAGAAATTCTGCTAGGTTGAAGCGCACCTCAAAGTGCGTCATCAGCCACAGCCGTTCACAGCGAGACAAAGGCAACAGACATAGAAGTATATCATACCTTTTCAGGATATGTACAAAGCGGACAGATGGTTGAGGAGAACCTGGCTTAGCGGAGTACACCCGTTCATTGGATGAACGGAGAAAAGCAGTGAGGTGAAGGTGCGAAGAGTCCAAATGCACCCGCATCCCATAGGAAAGCAGAAGTTGGTCACGCCCGTAGTGTAGGGGAGGTTTACCAGACACAGCACATAGACTGACAACTGGCTTGTGCAAAAAGCCCCAGGCGCAATTTGAATACATGAATGGTGAACACTCGTGAATGATGGAAGTACAGATGGCCTAGCAGAAGAATAAACGACACTGCCAAAGTCCAGTTTGCTACAGACCAGGGCGCGATAATGCCGAAGAAGGGTGACTGTCAGCACCCCAGTCACGACCACTTAAGAGTTTTCAATACATTCAAGTCCCTTACACAGAAGACTTCAGTGACTAAATATGACTCCTCCAAGTGAGTTTCTGTCAAACAAAACGCGTAGAAACTTGACTGTATTAGAAGCAGGTAAACGGAGCTGTACAAAAGCATCTTGGAAGAAGGAAATATGCTACGTCGTCGACAGAAATGAACCATCTGTATCTTGCTGGTGGAACAGAGGAATCCACAGCTGTCTGCCCAGAAGCTAAGGCAGTGGACAGCAAGCTGGACCTGATGTTCTGCCATGCACAGCGACGCAGCATGGCAGAAAATAGTAAAGTTGTCAACATACAGCGCACTTTCCACAGGTGGTCGAACGACACAATAACATTGATGGCGATAGCAAATAGGGTACACTCAATATGCGATCCTGTGGCACACCGTTCTCTTGAACGAACTCCTGAGAATGGGAGGCACCATTAACAATCAAAATACTATGTTGCCATGTTGTGTCGTACGCCTTCTCCAGGTCAAAGAAAACAGCAAGGAGGTGCTGCCTTGGGGCTTCGGTATACTCACAGACAAGTCAGTCAAGGTAGCCACATTGACTGTGTGTACACCCATTCCTAACTGTTGGGCACACACTGGCAACATCGTTGTAAGGCACAGAAGGCTTCAGGCCCTGGAGAGCATGGAAACGTTTCCGTGCCTCAACAAAGGAAACCTTGTCTGTGGCCCAGATCCATTGAACAGCCTGCTCCTCCTGGTACAAAATGCACTCCTTCGACCCGACCAGATGGCTTTTGCCACAGTTAGCACACTTCAGTGGGTTGCTGTACTCAGGAGCATCTGGATGCGGTGGGTCAGCACGCTTCGGAAAAGCTGGTGAATTCCGACATTTTGCAGAAGAATGACCCAACTGTTGACAGTTGTAGCAACAGAGAGGAGCAGGAATGAACCGTTTAATATGAACACTAAAGTACCTTACTTTGACAATGGATGTAAGATCAAGCACACCAAAAATCAAGATGACAGAAGCGGTAGGTGAATTGACACCATCAGTTTTCAGTACACGGCGAACATCTATGACATACTGAGTTTGCAGCTCATTTAGGATCTCTAGTTCTGGGATGTGAATCAAGTCAGGACACCAAATGTCCCATGTGTTGCTGAACTCCAGAGTTCATGGACACATGGGAACTTTGTAGTTACCCCATTAAAAGCCTCATCACCAAGAGTCCCCTCGACTGGGCAGCATTCGATGTCTCCACCAGAAGCTCAAGCCTTTCGCTGATCCTCTTACAGACCACAACAGGACCACAAGCTGCTCCATCTATGATTTTTTGCAACACATAAGGAGACATATTTTCAAAAGTGTGTCCTTCCAGTCCTCTGATAACCAAAAAAGTGGCACGGTAACTTAACCATAGTGCACTGCTGTTCTGTTGAATCACTACCAGTATCATCATGGTGTCATTTTAAGTAGCTGCTGAGGGTGCCACCCTTTTGGGGAGTGCTTTTTAGAAGCCATAGTGAAGGTCCCCCCATACTACGACTCTACCTCAGCCTGCTGTTCGGAGGGGGGAGGGAATAAAAGAAGCCAGCATTTATAACACCTCACGGGCTGTGCCGTTAGGAGGGGAACTAACCTCCCACAGACCTAAGTAGTACATAGGAACAGCTACCATTCGCTGCTATTCCCTGCAAATTACTGCCCCATTAGCACACTTAAGTGTACACCAGGGCAAACCAGCTGCAAATCATACATCCTGAGCAGGGCCAGCTTTATTCCCCTACCTGGGAAAACATCCCAGGCATCCCACTATAGGGGACACCCTTGGGTGCCAGTTCAGAGGACTTGTGATTGATTACACTGGCCTCCTCCGTACAGTGGTAACACGTTGATATTTGGCATCTTGAATTTAAAATTTAGCATCTTGAAATTAAAATTTAGCATTTGAAACATTATTATTGCACTAAAACTTGCACAAGAAAATACGTAAGTTGTACCTATACTACATGTTCTAGGTCAGAAAATACACACTATACTTGCTACTGCTGTCTACTCATCTCGTAATAATGTACTTGACTGTCTCACCAACAGGCCTACACTGATATGTACCATGCTTGCTGCATAATTGCAAAACAGGACTACATTAAGAGATTTTTATCCATATTCATAATTGTATACCTGACGTGATGTCCCTCCTAGGCCATCACCTACCATGACGAACAGGAATAAACATTGCACTATAAACATGTACACAAATTAAGAAAAATACCAACAATTCATACAAGTTGGCAGCTATACATTTTCCATGCAGTTGGCGATTGCACTGTTTTGCTGGCTAGTCAGCTTTACCAGTCATCGAGTTCTAGGAGACTGTTGTATGGTGGAATGGCACTGTTGGTAGTAAACTTAGCGGCTGGGTGACGAATAAGGGTGAGACGGGAAAATTGAAAATCTGCTAGTATAGCTGATGGGTGTGGTTTGGAGCTGTGATTATCTTATGTTGAAGGCTGGCAGCTGCCTGGATTTTGTTATAAATTGGTGAGCTAATTCCCAGCATCTGAGTTCTAAGCAATTGCCTGAAAGTGGTAGGGCTCTCACAACTCTGGTACTGTAGGAGTAATTAAAATCATTGTTGTGTGATGCTGCATGTGCTGCAACTCATTTGTCCTGTAGGTTATTGAAGTGACCAGATTGTTTGGTGTCTGCTCTGTGGCCATTCATTCTCTGCCTGAGTGTGTTAGTGGTGAGGCAGATGTATTCTGCATTACAGTGTTGGCACCGTAGCGGATACAATAACATTTTCTGTTGCACAGTTGTAGTTGCCTTGGATGGGGTATGTATGGCTAGTGAGCCTGCTATTGAAAAAAGTTGAGGGTTGGTGGATGGCACAGGAGCCATAGTGTGAGCTATTGCAGGGGTGGGATCCTCTGGGGGGTGATAGTTTGGTTGGCATTTATAGTAGGCTGCAGGTTGGTTTGTCTATCTACAGAAATAACGTGTTAAATTAACATAGTAATAAAAACACTGTGGGTCCTGTACTACCTCCTAGACTAACTTGCTTCACCCTAGTTTGCCTCCTGGTTATTAGGTTCACTGTTTGCCAACCACGTGTTCGTTCGACTATTGTTTCTGTGCGTGTCTATCCATGAGTACCACCCTGCGAATACATATGCAGTCTGCCTACGTTTTATAATGTAATCAGTAGCAAAGTGGCATATTTCAATGTAACAAAGTGATAGAGCAAACCATGCTCTTGGCCACGAAGTCACTCACCTTCAGGTCCTGCGCTACATCCAGAATGCGGGACAGCCGGCTCTGGTCATTCTCATTGCGAATGTACCACTCTGCCATTGAATGCATCACTATAGGCTTGATGTTCATGTCCTGGAAATGAAACATGTTCTAAATGAAATAAAAACTTCATGGGGAGAGATGTAACCAATTTTTCAATTAGTATAATTATATGAATCAAAAACATTAAGAAATAAAAACCTTTACATTTACATGCAAAGTGAAACACAATAATTTTGCAAATTCATCCAGTAACATTTTCTAAAAAAGAAAGTAAATAAACAAAATAATAAATAAAATATTTTTGTAATTATACATTTATTCATTCTTGCATACTTCAATTACTTGTACGGACATTAGAAAAATATATACAGCAAGAATAATTATACGTTAGGTTGTTTTCTTTACTTTGCAAAAACTCAAATATTTCACACGACCATTTGGTCTCCATTATAGTACATTTCCTCAAATAATGTTGTTTTAAAATAATTAATAATCCAAATAAAAGCATCAAGAGGATAATGGAAAACTACACAACAAAGTCCCAAATTTCACACACACATAACATGTCACAGTGTGACAAAGGTGACGCATGCCTGGTTAAGGCCTGCTTGGCACCATCGCCTAGGATTTGTAAGCTAGACCAATAGCGTGGTTTTATACAGGTTTGTCAGTGGTTGGCGATAGGTGTTATCTACCAACTTACTCAGACGACTTCCATGATGCTGATTAAGTTGAGGTTTCGACCCTTGGTCTCAACTTAATGGGTGTTGGGTTGCCCCATGCCGTACCTAGCCTCGGTCCGGTAAACCAGTCCCTTCGGAACTGGGTGATACTCTTGGCTAGTGCGAATATTTGGTGGAAAATATACAAATACCACAGGACCAGTCACGACTGACTGGTGCCTGAGTGCGGCGGCGCAGTCCCATTCCGCCTGCCTTTCCTTCTTAGGTGGGGGAAGTGCAGACCACTGTTTGGAAGCAAGAAATGCTAGGTTTTGCTCCCTACGCCTTCTGCCGTGCCTTACCTTGAAAGGCATCGAGTGTCGCTGCTTGAACAACACACGTAGTGCACCTTAATGAGAAACAATTTAACAGTGTGAGTCCAGTAGCTGCTTGCCTGAATGAGCTCGGTAAAAGTTTCCACTGATCCCCTACGCTTGGCGGGCTGATCAAAAACGGGGGGGAGCCATTTTGACAACCAATGCCTCTACTGGATATGATTTCAGGCAAGGTTGAATGGCAAGACCCAGGCTATGGTCACTTCAGCACTATAAGTGCTCGAAGCAAGGGAATAACCTGGGTCTGCTGCCCCTCCTTGGATGAAGGTATTCCTAGTGGTTGTGGCCCCTCTGTTCCTCCCCTCCAGCACTACCAGTGCTTGGGTGGTGAGAACAGGCAGCCGTCTAATGGGTGTGTTAATTTGGTTTTGGAAAATACTCAGTTTCTGTCGGCAGTGCACGACGTGAACTGTTCCTAGCGAACGAAATAGAAAGATATTCTGTAAATGAAAAAGTGTAAGGATAGAGAACAAAATTACGTTTATTGAAAAATCAATAAACACGCGACTCTTGCTACCTCCTACTGAACAGTGGAGTGCTGAAGGTTACCTACATTAGCCAGGTGTAGGCGACCTGGTCCTAAGTTAAAAAGGGAAAGAATGTTCTAGATGTGAAAAATACTTTACTATTAAACTGTACTAGAGAAAGCAGGTATCTAAAAGAGACGAAGTGAAGTTAACGAGTGTTAGCATGTTTGCTGTTTGTTTGATGACTGGTCATCGTTGTTGGAAGTAGCTACGGGGGGGGGGGGGTACTTAAGACATGGAAGAACTCTGGAGGATCCAGCACTGAGCAGTGCTCGGGATGTCGCGAGAGAAGAAACAAGAATGACTTCTGAAGCCCCGCTGCACATGGACCGGCGCTCAGCCGTGCCCGAAGTGGCTGTGTAGGCACTCAGCATGGGGGGAGAGGGGAACCTGTGTGCTCACTGGTTGCGAAACCTTGTGGCCACGTGCTCGGCCGCCCGTGAGATTTAAGTGGCCAACAATTCATGCTCAAAGTATTGTGTGCACAGCTCTCTCTTGGGTGGTTGAGGTAGACAACTCTTACGTAGGTTGAAGTAAGGGTACACTTCACGTAAAGAGCAATGAGTAGTAATCATAGTTGATTAGTAGTATAAGCGGCATGTGTCAAAGGAAAGACATAAAACGTAACAAAAATAAATCAAAATTGGACTACTGAGGAAGATAAAACTTTGGAAAGTGTACAAAATAACATGTCTGAGAATGGCAATGTTGGATTAATGACCACACAGAAACAAATGCTAAATTATGCAAATAGAGTCAACTCTTGATTCTACAACACTTCACCGTTCCAGACAAAAGGGTTGTTATTGGAACCTGTTCCATGGTTCCCCAAAAAGGGTAATTTCTAGATGGTCGCTATTCCGGGGGGCTTAGAATCAAAAGTAGACTGTATCTCTATTTCACAGCTACTTGAAAGGCTGGGGTGTAACAGAGTGCACTTCACTGTCAACTGACTACTGGATGGAAATGTGGTTGTCTTGTTTTATTGCAAGGGAATGACAGCTTTGGCAGGTAGTAATGGTAACTTTAACATAGAGATCTGCAAGAATCAAAAATGAAACTCACTCTGAATGGTTCAAAATATTTTTCAGGCTCAGAGAAATTTAGTTTCTATATCAACGGCAGGTCATTCAGATGGCAACCAACAGGACAGCGACAGTGATTTCTTCTTCTCCGAAACCTATAAGTTGGTGGGTAACAATCATGTCTCCCAAGCATTTCCTTTGTTTGACTAACCGTTTCAAATGGAAATAAATATGCTTGCCTTTAATGCTGTCTATAAAATCTACTCGTGGTCTTCCTTTGCTAATTCTACCTTCCAGTTTCCTCTCAAACAAGGTGGTGCACCTGTTAGAATGATGAAGCAAGTGGCAAACAAAGATATTTCTTCTCTTGTTTAAGGTTTCAACCAAGATGCATATTTCATTTGCTCTTTTGAGAACGTTCTTATTTGTGACTTTATCAGTCCAAGGTATTCTTAGAAACCGATGCCAGAACCACATCCGAAATGCCCTGAGTTTCAGTACTTCCGCTTTTCACATGGTCCATGTTTCTGACCCATAGCGAAATGCTTTTGTACCTCCTTGTTGATGGTCTTAGATGTTAATAGAAACGTCTTTTTTGAGAAAGCTTTCTTTGCCTGTGCAATTCGGGTATTTACTTCTTTTGTACATTTTCCGTCAGCTGTGATTACACTTCCCAGATATTTGAAATCCTTTACTTGGTCTAGTTTTTCTCCATCCATCAGCACAATGGCAATTTGATCACCAGCCCTAGTGCATGTCATTTATTTTGTTTTCTTTTTGTTTATTCTCATATCACACCTCTCTCTTAGTAATTAGTTCACATTTGATTTAGCACCTTTTCCATATCTCTTACATTCTCAGTTATCAATGATATATCACTTGCATATTGTAAGGTACTATACAACTTTCCATTATTTTTTATACTATGATTGTTGGTAGCTAAGAATTCCTTTATGACTACTTCAATATAGATGTTGAATAAAATGGTGATAATCCGCATCCTTGTCTTACACCCTTTCCAACTTTTGCTTTCACTCTTTCTTTGCCAATCAAAGCTGTCTTATTCTTGTAAAGGTGATAGAGTACTCTTCTGTCCCTGTAGATTTCTTAGGAGTGCAAACAGCAAATTTCAATTTACGTTATCGAAAGCTTTCTCTATATCAATGAACGCAATTACCATTGGTCTGTATATTTCTAGGGATTCTTCAATAATGACTCGCAGACTTACGGTGGCTTCTGGTGTGCCTTTTCTTTCCTGAATCCAAACTATTCCTCTGAAATATCTTCTATTTTACTCTCAATCCAGTGGTAGATAATTTGAGTTATAATTTTAGAGGCATGGGAGAGGAGGCTCAGCATTTTACGAAATTCACACATCCGTGCTCTGTACTTTTTTGGGATCAGGATAAGAATTGTTTGCTCAAAATCTTTTGGGATTTCTTCTGTTACATTAATTTAATTTGTTAGCTTGTATAGATTGTCTTTGGCTTTGTCTCCTAAGGTCTGTAAGATCTCCGAGGGAATTTAATCTGGTCCTTAAAACTTTTCTTTGTTTCAAAACTTTCAGGACCTTATTAAATTCTTCTCTGATTATTGGTGGTCTTACCTCATCAACTTACACTTGGTCATCACTTTCAAGGACCTCTGTATCTAAAATTCCTGGGTAGAGTTCTTCTGTATATTCCTTCTAACATGGCGCTACGCCATCTTCTTCAGTTAAGACTTTGCTATTCTTAATCTGTATGATGTTCAACACTTTTTTTCTTGTTAAATTGTTTTCGTATATCTGTGAACGCTCTCTCACTGTTACGTTTCAGCACAAGTTCATCTACGTCTTTGCACTTATTTTTGTACCATTCTTCTCTTACACTCCTTGTTTCTCTGTTACTCTTGTTCCACAACCTTGCATATTCTTCCTGGTTTCCTCTTGATTTACACTTCCTACGTTCTTCCATTAACTCTAATATATCTTCAGTGATCTAAGGTTTGTATACTGTCTTTACATGTCTTCCAAAGCATGCATCAGCAATTTGAGTTATTTACTTTTTTGTATTGTCCCATTTCTCCTGTACAATACTTCCTGACATCTACTCAAGGTCAATTCTTTAAACAGTTTCATCCTTGAAATCATTTAATGTTTGCTTGTTACTTTTTACCTTGTTGATGTTCCATCTTTAACATAGTTGTTTTATAAATTTTCTTCTAAATCGCAACTGACTTGTCAATAATACTAGATTGTGGTCAGAGTACACATCTGTGCCTACATAGCTCTTCCATGATTTAACTTAGTTGCAATAGCTGTCTTTTATTATTATATAATCTAGCTGGTATCTGACACCACTTCCTGGCATGGTCAAAGTGTATCTCCTTTGTTTCAATTATTCAAAGCATGTAATTGCAATCACCAGTGTATGACTTTTGCAGAACTCTATAAGCCTGTTCCCTCTTTCATTCCTATTTTATTTCCAAGGCAATACTTTTCCACACAACTGTCAACTCTACCCTCACTTATTACAGCATTCCAGTCTCCCATGATGATTAGATTATCATCATTTTTAACTTTCATTTATACTTCCTCCAGTTGTTCACATATCTTCTATTCATACTTGGGATTAACGATTAAAATTAATTGTTAAAAATTTAGGTAAGTTTATAACTTGATTGTTACATTTGAAACTAATTAACTTTCATCTTTTATTAGTTAATATTTTTGGTTAATGATTAAAATTAACGATAGTTTCTTGATGTCTTGGTAGCCGATGATCGTTGTTGAAGCTAACTATTTGGTAGCCTAATATTGCAAAAAATAATTAAAACAGCAAACAGTACTTTTGCCTGATAGATACACCAACCACTGCACAAATATTGGCACTAGCGCTATCTGTACGAAGTGAGATGAGTCGCACATAACATCATTGGTGGCACCACAGTCTCAACCAGTCTTATCGATACTTACAGTCGCAGTCCCACAGAGCGACATTGTTCTCGTGTTTATCACCATTCTACGGTTATATTTTGTTCTGTCTGGTCTTGAACATCGTGCTGGATGTATTGAAGTTAAGTATTTTAAAAGTTTTTTTGAATGGTATTTATTTAAAAATTTTATTGTCGTCACAGTGGCCAGGGATTGCATCTTATTTTAAAAAAACCGAAAGTGATGGAAACAGTACCAATTTGACTTTTAAGTGTGTTTTATGTGCGCCAAAATGTAAATATTTCAAGGCGTCTTACCTCTGCATCCAATTTTAAAACACACATGAAGATAATTTGTGGAGATATTATAATTGATGTATTGGATATATGCTTTCCGACAGGCGAGGCAGGATGGCTGATAGAAACTTCGAAATGCAAATACTTCTGAAATTCAACAATTTTTTCAATAAGTAGTTTTAGTTTTCATGATTTTGACTGATGAAAAGAAACTATTTGAATAATGCAATTTTCAGAAACTGAACCAAAATTGCAATTTTAAATATGTTTTCACAGTATTAATATATGGTATTTCTTAGTAATAAATTTATCAGTGAAAAAAAATTCTTTAACTTTTCTTTTGCGCTAGTATTTTGGGATTATTTAAATTTTAACTTTAATCAGTTAATTTTTTCGGGCATTAACTTTAACCGGTTAGTTTTTCTTGGTTAACTTTCCCAAGTATGATTCTAATTCATCATCTGAGTGTCCTGATGTGGCTATGTATGTCTGGATTATACTATATCCTTTGGCTCTGCTTTTAGTGTGATCATAATATTCTTTCACTAAATCCCCATGTATTTTGGACTTTATGCAATAGTTTTTGTTTTAAAATGAAGGCAACACCACCTGTTTCCTAAATAAATAATTATGTAGGCTCCACTCCAGAAGTCTCCACTATTTGGCCACATTACTTAACTTAGTCCTAGTAGGTCAATCTCAGGCTTGTCCATTTACTTTTTGACATTTTCCGGTTTTCCAGTCCTTTTAAGTGATTGAAGATTCCATTTTCCTATTCTACAGACTTTACCTATTCTTTGCATCTTCTTACGTCATCCCCTTTTGAGATTCGAGTCAGGGACTATTTTACCTCCAGATATTAAGATGACTTGGGAAGATCCCATCATGAATTTATATTCTTGGGATATACAGTAGATATATAATGCAGTGGTTTCCCCTTGCCTTCTAGATCCTATGCCAATGGCCATTTAGGGGCTCTTCCCCTTAGAGGGGTAGTTTCCCACCCCTAGAACAAGATGATGTCCTGGACCTCTGCCGCTCTCTGAGGAGACCGTTGGAACTTGGTAGAGAGGGACCACTTATACAGGTGGTCACTTGGTCTGTGGATGCAGTTTAATGACATGCTCAGAACATTACTCAAATCAATATAATATTTAATACAAACAAAAGATAACTTCTCAAAGTATACCATTACCATATAAAATTCTAGGGTTGTGCAAATATTCGGTATAACGAAACGAAAACTAAAAATGACAGCTTTCCTTTTCGTTTTAGTAAGAAATTTGGTTATCTTAAGTCTTAATGAAACGAAAATTCTGATTTCGATGAATTTTCAGGTGTTTATAATGAATATTCATTAAGTGCACCAGCAAAGAAAATTTTGCCTGTAAATAATTTTGTTTGTTTTCATTATTTTATAACTGAAATAAATACATAAAAAGAAAATTTAAATGTAGGAAAAACCCCCTTTGGTAAATACCCTATTTCGGCGTGTATATGCAGCACATTTTACAAAAAAAGAAATGAATACAAAAGTGAGATGCCGCTTATATACGAGATATTGGCAAAGAAAAAATATTTACCCACAAAACATATTCAGAAATTTATCAACATACTATATTTAATGTTTTAACTAGGGATGTCCAAGTCGATTCTTCGATACCCTCGATTATTACAGATATTGAAGAATCGAGAATTGAACGGTTAACTGTTAAAAATCGTCGTCCACTTTCACATAATTTTTGAGGTTATGTTGCATAGCAACATTCTTTGTTTTTCCAAATAGGCTGAACCTGTACCGAACTCGCATGCACTGAATGGAATTAACCATTCAATGATGATTCGACTATGAAAGAATTAAGATAATACATGATAATGCATGGGAAGAGAGAGTCATATAATCGAAACTTGACGTAAACAAGTTGCTTTATCTTGATAGCTGCCATATGGCAGACGGCTATTATCAGAATTTGGCTCCGACGTCACTCTGTGTGCTGTGTGGCGTGGCTTTAATGGGAAAACTGAACTAGTTTTCTTTTATGCGCACTTTCTGACATGATTCAGTACAAATTGTATACTGTTGCAAGAATGCTACAAACGCACATGGAAATCTACCGCACAGTATCTAGAAACCTGTAAATTTCAACGTAGACGAAACACTAAAACAAACTGGCAGTCATGGATGAAAGACCACCGCCGCACACGCGGATACTGTTCGAGATAGCACTTTGTTAAGTGTGGCGACCAGCGTTAGTTGATAAACTTCACGTCGGAAGTCGCGTCGGTTTGCAATCAGATGTGGTTTGTAGACAAGAACCCTCGTTAGCAGCAAGCTCCTAAGAGTTGCGGGTCACTGACGCGGAACATGCATTACGACCCAATCCCGAAGAACCATGAAAAGTTTGGATCAAAGAAGTCTAAAATTTGAGGCATGTCTAAAAATAGATACAGTAATTCCTCGCCAACGGTATCTTGACCTAGTTTCAGTTATGCGCAAATTTGTTTTTGTAGACCTTTTCTCCAACCGCAGTAAAAGTTTCTATTATTCACAGTTTTCAGCCTATGGGAAACTGGCCTTTACTGATGTTAGTGGTTGCGCATTTCTCAAGCTGCCTCCCCCATTGACTTTGACATTTGTTGTCCCAAGCTGCGTGAAGTAAAAAATTACTTCATGTCAGATGGGGACACTGGTGTATTGTCCGTTGAAGGAAGAAGAAGGTGGTGGGGGGGGGGGGGGGACTGCAGGCTGAGTCAGTGAGGATTCTTTGTCCTAGTCACATGCCGCAGCTGCCTCTGCTTTACCCTCCCCGTCTTTTTTCCCTTCTATTATCCCTCCTCTTTTGCTGTATAAACAGGGGCACATTACAGACTATTTTCTTGATCAGTGTATGTATAACTTCACATTTAATTCAATGTCCCTTTTTAAATTATTTATTTTTAAGTTTATGTGCACCCATGTCTACGTAATATGCTAATTTTTTTGGTGGGCATTTGTTTTTTTTTCTTGTGAAGTCAATTTTGTGTGTAAAGTGAATAAAGGTCGGTAAGTGTGTGCAAATAAAATGTGTTCTTATGTTAAAATATTTTGGTGAGCAAGGCTGTGTGAGTGTATAGGTCACGTCATAAGTTTATGATGAAAAATTTGGGATAACTAATATTTCAAGTAGACAGCACTAAATTTTTATATTCCTGTACACATTGCTGGGCCTCATCGTGCCAGTACAGAGACCAACACGCCTCCTACATTTCATATAAATTCAACACATTGATGTGAATCGCATCTATCAGCATATTTTAACATCACCGGGGCTGCTACAAAGCGAACCAGCCCTGTAACGATGGCACTGGCGGCAACCGGCTGGCCCCCGCCCGCCAAAATAATCTTGTAGCAGGTGACAGGTGGCTGGCCGCCACCTACCAGCTTGTATCTACCGACCGACAGCTGCCCTGCCCCGAGGATCTAGGCCAGATCGACAGACGCAAGTCGCCACACCCAGCCATGCTGCAGAGGATATAGGCGCTCACCCAGCTACGTGTGCACAGCAATGTATTCGCTGCTAGCCTCATCACACGAGTGATTAAATGTATCTTCATATACATTATCAATAAATAAAGTTCTGTGTTTTGCTTCAAACATAAGGCATCTCCAACAGTGTTTAGTTATATTTTAATAATACATAGTCTAATATTTTCACACACTTTCAATGCCCATGTCACTGTGTTTAGGCATTTTTTACGACAAGGGATGATCCAATATGCCTTTCTTGGGTATCAAATTAATCAGGAGACGTCCAGCTATTAAAATATACATACAAATTTATATTTAATTTAGAAAGGGGTTTTTTATGCGCTAGAGATGATTGAACATGAGCTTCATGAAAAAAATGGCAAGTTTGGGGGCAAAGAGATTAGGGGTGGGTCAAAATTGGCCCAAATATTTTCCACATATTTTATTATGACCGCCCTATGTTACGACCCTATTCTCGGTAACCGTGAGGGGTTGTAATAGAGAGGTTGTACTGAATTCATCATAAATACTGATATGAACTTGTTAGGCCTAATTAGTTAAGTCTGAATGTTACATAAATAAAGGAAATTAACTTCACTTAGCAGACCAGAAAGTCTACCCTGTAACTGTCTTCATATTTGTGTCTGTCTAATTTGACCTTTTAACAAAATTTCAAAAGGATACATTGACTGTGGCACATGTTGATAATCACTACATCTTAATTTATGGTAACGGAATTGAGGTGGAATCGAGTGAAAGGTTTTACTGTTGGAAGAGAATCGGAATCGAGAAAAATAGATATGATATCCCTAGTTTTAACTTAGTTTCGAGGGAAGTTGGAAGGGAAGGAAAGGTAATGCTAAGTGGCAGGGAAAAAAAAATCCACTCGTGCATTATTTGTTGACTAATGTTAAACAAAATAACCTTCATTCCACATGTGTAAAACGTAAACATGTTGGAGCTGGGCGATAGATGTCATACATGAGAGAATAATTCCTCTGTTGTGCAAAAGAAAGACATGTTACGTAGTTTGCATGCCCGCTGCCATGATACAAGTGCACATTGATAAGACACCATTTTTTTGTAACATGTTGCTGTGGTTTTGCTTTACCATTACCATAATGTTTTGTAGGAGAAAATTAATTCTGAATATTATGTCTGTATGGAATAGAGACTTAACAATAGTTACAGGATTACAAAAATTCAGCGCAGCCTATACATGAAATATTAATTAATCCTAATTTTTCAATAAAAGTTTTTGTATGGCGTATACACGTGCACATAGCATAGTTCGGTTCGAGTTCGGTTTGTGTACAAATTTAAAGGTTCGGTTCAGGTTCGGTGTGATAAAAATATTCAGGATTAAGTTCTAGTTTGGTTCGTTTCCAAAATCTGGGTTAGTCTCATCCCTACTAAAAAATCACTTTTAAGCTTTCCTAGAGATCCTACAATTTAATGCATCAAAACAAAGAGTGCTTTCATTGATAAGGTTATGTTACGTCCTATAGTCGTGGTTTGCAGTTTATTGTGATTTGTTGTACTACTGTTCCTCCAGACAAAATAAGACACGTTAGTTTTGAAATACACACTTTTTGTTTACATAATTGTTGAAGGTAAGGTGCGAGACGAAAGCTAATAGAAACACTGTACAAAATTCCATGCAGTTTCCCATAAACAATTAGCTGACTAGAAAAAACACAAACTTTTCAAAACAATTCAACTTATCGTTAAAAATAATGTTGATCAACCATGCACCATCTCGTATGGAAATCACTATATTTTTATATTAAGCACAATCATGAGTATGGATATTATGTAATAGTTCAGCGATAGTAAATTATTTTACAACAGCGGAGCATCAGTTTGAGAAAGGATTTTAAACTAATAACAATAGTTTTTCATACAGTATAATCAACTTACATTTCATAAACATAGACATAAACATAAACAAGACTTCTTCTTTAAGGCGAGCAAATTTTGGAGTCATGGATATGACGGTGCTTCCTTTCTCATGACTTGTGGAATGTGAGGGGAGTAAGAAAGGTGCGCTGCTAAAAGAGAGACGCTAGGTCGCCATGCTCGTTGCTATATGTAACCACTTCTCCTCTCAGGGGCATGTAGGGGAAGTAGCAAGCCAGACTCGCACATTGTACCACGCCGCAATGTCAGACAGACATGTTGGGAAGACACTAGACCCAAAATTCTTTGATCGATGCTCCATGCGATAAACGATACAGGAGGTTTACGCTAACATAGTTTACATAGGAATTTCGCAGCGACCACAAAACATTGTTGGTGGATACAGTTTATCGATAAATGCGATAATGATACATCGAGAGTCAACTGTATGAACAAAGTACGGTCAAAAGTGCCATGAAAACTGTGCTGCAATTCTGTCTAAACATGGCACCCAATGAGACATTTTGTATACAGTTTGCTAGGAAAATAAGACACTGTTTATCAATACAACATTATGTTCAGGATAACTGACTGAGTTTGTATTGAAACAAAACCAATGATAGTAAATTATGTACACTGAACAATAAAGGATGTGCATGCATGTGTGTATCAATTATAAGGTTTCACTATAAATAACATTGGTCCCTCGGATCATGTTTGCAGCATCATCCACTCGAGTAATTAGCATTCTATTAGCGGTCCTCCCGACTACTTCTACAAAGTGTAAAGACAATACAGTATTTTGAAATTATTCCAAACAACTGCAGATATGAATACAGATTACCACCAAAACACAAATAATACATTTGCTATAAAATTTAATTTTCTGCATGTACTGAAAGAGTTTGACCTTTCAGTAGGCTTGATTGGACTTGGCTCAAACTAAAAATCAGAGGCTTGCAGACCTCTAGTATTACCCAGTGATCTGAACATAATGTAATAAGAGTCTCAGCATACCTGCAAATGCCAGGCGTGGTGCAGAATAATGGCGGAGTTGGGGTGGTTTCCCAGGAAGACAGGCATGAGACCAGAGAGCAGCTCGTTGCGCAGGAGCGTAGGTGGGGGTGCGGCGTGCAGCAGCGCGAGGCACAGTACGTCAGGACAGAGCTGAGCAGGAAGCTTCAGCAGCTCCTGCACCTGGGCATACAGCCCGCGCTCTGCCAGCCACAGCAGTGTCTCGATGAGATCCAGCGAGCGCCACACACCCACCTCCTTGTTGTCAGTCTCGGGTGGGGCTTTCAGCACGTCAAGCGGCACCGAGCGCAGTGGCCAGTCTGCCAGGCACAGCACATCAGAGTGCTTCACAGCCAGTTGCAGCACCGAGAACTGCAAATATGACAAACACCTTCTTATTGACAAACTTCATAATTTCTTCACTACATTGCCACTTTTCTGACACTATTCAAGAAATACATCCATAGTTCACCATGAAAGAGTGTCATTTTAAGGCTCATCATCACCTCTTTTATAGAAATTCTTTGTTTTCATGTTGCATTTCAGATATATAGTAACTACAGACAATACACGATTATAGAAAATTTACATTTTAAGAGTTGTTTAATAATAATTGTGTGTTATCAGCTAGTTGTAAAGAGTTAGGCATATATTTAAATTTTATCAGTAAGTTCCTACTTTTTTGCAAGCAGGAAACAAACAGTTACAATTATATATTAAATTATTAAACAACTAGTAAATTGTCAATTTTATTATAGTAAAAAAATTTTCAATAATACCTATGAAACTGAAATTATGACAGAAAAACAAAGAAGGCAAATGCTTAATTCTGCCGACCAACAGTAAGGCCCTCCAATGGCAACGTGAGTCACGGAATTCCAAGGGCCAAGTTCGGGCAGTGGGAAATGTTTCTCACCGAGTTTGATTTTGAAGTGCAGCACTGCCCGGGGAATACAAATGACTTATCTGACAGCCTGTCACGCCAGCTGGACCTCGACGGGTGTACAAGGAAGAAGAGGAGTGGGAGAGATGACCCCTCTCCAGCACCTAACCAAAGACCCGAAGAGCTGCTCCAACTGCTACAGCTGCAGGAGCGGAGCGGTCAACCTTGTGCCCCATGGCCGATCTGGATACTGAAAAACCTGAGGACGAACATCTGCCACCATCATCACGATCACCCACAAGACGGTCATCCCATATTAAAGAGACCCTGCAAGATATTGGGACCCGTTACACTTGGGACGGGATGATTAGTGACATACGACAGTACATCAGCAGCTGTGAAGTGTGCTGCTGAGGCAAGGTCTGCACCGTCCGCCAACCGACACCGAAGCCTCATCGACTGCACACGTCCTGGATACAGATGGCAGCAAACTTGATGGGGCCCTGCCCAAGAAGCACCCAAGGCAACTGCTACGTCTTGGTGATAACTGGCCTCTCTTTGCGCTGGGTGGAGGCATTCCCTCTCCCCAGCCAGGAGACGTCAAACATCATCCGCAAGTTCGAGATGAAGATCTTTCCCACTGGGGATACCCATAATTGATAGTGATGGAAAAAGTCACACAGTTCACCTGCCACAGCTGGAAAACGGATGGAGGCTAGAGACGTGGACGATCCCCCATACCACCCGCAAGGGCACTCCATTGAGCGGAATAACCAAGAGCTGAAGAAGAGCCTCCACCTCAGTGTGGGTGACGACCACTGACACTGGGACATGCACACTCGATGCTCCTTTTTGCCCTCCAGCAAAGGACGAACAAGGCAGTCAACACGAGCCAGATCATCCTGGGTAGATCTCTCAGTCGCTCAGGTGAATGGCAGTGGGAGCAGCAACCTAGTGAAATATCTCTACCCTAAGAAAATTTTTCCGTCACACTCAAACTTAATAAGCTCCATATTTAAACACCTCTTTTAAAATCACTTGCTCAGAAATCCATATTTTGACATGTATAGGTCACAGTGAATTTTTGTATTCCTGTAAATATTGTTAAGTTATGATTGCGTACAAACATAATAAATTCCAACTTAATTTCTCCACTACAAAACATTTGTGACAGAAAACTTGTACTATGTGGCAATGTTTACAATTAAACGTTGTGAGATTGCTATTCCACAGATGGTAGTGTGACTTGAGAAAGCAAAACCACGGCAAAATGTTGCACAAAATGGTGTCTCTCAATGTATAATTGTGGCGGTGCGGTGGCGGCCGTGTGAACTACGTAAGATATCTTTCTCTTGTACAGCAGCAAAATTATTTTCAATATTGTTATTGATAAGAGTGCAGTGAATAGGGTTTCCTTATTTTTTAATTGACTTTTTCTTACTCTCCGGGCATATTTATTAGCTACATTTTTTTATACATACAGTAATTAACTCGTAATTTTCATGAATAAAAATTCACATGAAAAACAATATTTACGAATGTTGGCAATGCAGCATCGTGAATCAATATCTCAAAAATATGGCCCCGCTGTTGTCGATGTTGATTGTTACCAACATGTCTGCCACAGTAAACATGGCAATTGTTTGATGATACTCTAATAAAATTCTGCAGTACATATTTCTTATTCATATGTAGTGTATTCCCATATTTTATCCATTTTTTATTTTTTTTATTTTGTGCTCCCTAAATACACATTGTGTAGTCTGAGACGCCTGTTATTATTCATAATTTTTTGTTACAAAATACGAGTTAAGTGCGTCATTACGACTCAATATGTTATTTCGGAAGTTACAAATGACATAAATAGGACTAAATACAGGGCAGCAAGACGTATGCAAAACAATGCGCAATGGAAATTTATTTTATTTTTTATTTCTATGAGTATTACTTGTGCATGTTTACATAATGTACTATCTACCGACTTTGCATGCCTCGAGTACAGTTGACTTATAGTTTTTTGTTAATACGTTGTTATTTAATCATCAGAGCATGTCATTTTCGGCATCTACAGAAATTTTTGTTTGATCAATGTGGCTTAAATTAAATTGAGTTAGGCAAAAATTGACTTTTTCAGCATTGTTTACATAGGAATTTGGTTGCAACCACAGAAAATGCTAGTTGGACACTGGCTTTCAGTTCAAGCGGATTCGATGATTCAAGTTTCGACTGTATTTGTTTACATGTATAAGTAAATGTATTTTTATTATGTGGCTAATTCAGTGTAGGAATTATTTGTGGGCTAGATTTTTTTCACGTTTTCAATTGTGAATTCTTTAAACACAATATTAGAATGATGCGTGCTGCTTATATCAGTTATACCAAACAACTGCAACTCATCCTAATGTGTAATATTCCACCAGAAAACACAACCATAGATGCCTATAGGATTGTTTCCCGTGGAGACCCATGGTATTTCCTAATGTTCCAGATCCAACTTTCTCCCACTACTCACGTAGTACTTTGTATCCCGAGGAAGAGTCAAACCCAACAAGTTATTCATGAGTGCATACGGAATCACTCCCAGTCTAGTAGGTGGTTCTAGCACGTGAAATAAACATTGTTTCCAAGCGGCCGCAGTAACACGTCAGCCTCCCCGACGCACCTGGCAGACAGTGTGTTGCAACACCAGTGAAGATTTCCGAAGAGGGCCGAGCACCCGAGATCATATAGCCGACCGCAAGGGTAGACTCTCCCACCCCGCTCACTTCAGGCAGATGTCACTGAGTCACTGATTGATGTCACACCTCCCACTCCAGCCCAGGCATGGGCCAGCCCAGCACGGCAGAAGACACGAGTTATCTCTAGTAGCTTGCCCAAACACTTCTGTGCTGGGGCTCTCTACTTCCTACCAGATCAGCAACCTCCAGAGGCTGCTACCACCAATGACCAGAGGCTCCAGACACTTCTACCACCAATGACCAGAGGCTCCAGAGGCTTCTACCACCTACTACCAGAAGCTCCAGAGGCTTCAACCACCAACAATTTCCAGAAGTTCTTCAACATCAGAAGCCTACAAGACTTCACTCCACACTTCCGCTGTTAATCCTCCTGGTTCAACAGCCGCCACCTACTTGCTGGTGAGTGGCAACTACACCCAGTGCCCTTCTGGTAGTGGCCCCTTTTGTAAAGTTTCATCTAGACAACCGCAGGGTAAAGTAATTGCACCTGAGTTATTTTCATAGCCGTTGAAGATTTTCTCATCTTGATTAGCCTAGAAGCAGGTCACCTCCAATTGTAAAGAGTAGATTACTTACTTCTGTTCACACTTCGCATAGTAGTAAGAGTGTACATGTCACTAGTATTTATTATTTGTAATAAATAAAATTTACTCCTATCCTGAGTGTTACGTCGAACATATTGATGGACTGTATTACACAAAAGTTTGTTGATATGAAAACTGGCGGGCACTACCAAACACCATTTCTCCCGAACGAATTGCGAAATGACTGTCTAAATATACTAGTTCCTAGAAGCACTACGAGCGTGCCACTGATGGCAATGGCGGGAAGTTCAAATCTGTACACAGTAATAATTACAAAGACATCTATACACACAGTACCAAACATCACTGCCCACATTGAAATATTAATTTCAACCCTTAAAGGGCAGTGGGCACAGTTTAACGGCGGGGCGTTTAACGGTTTTGTCCACTGTGCGGACAGTGCCTACTCTAGGCACTTTATCACAACCAGGGTGTAGCTCAACGATGCGTCCTAAGCGCCACTGCAGTGGAGGAAGCCTGTCCTCTTTTATTAATACAAGCTGCTGAGGTGAAGAGGTTGATTTTCTTCCTGCCACTTTGGACGCAGCTGTAAGGTGTGAAGATAGTTCTGATGCCAGAGTTTCCAGAAATATTGCTGAAGCGTCTCCACGAGCTGCCAATGCTGTAAACGATTCAGCTGGACGTCTTCCAAGTTTGGCTCTGGAACTGTGACAAGTGGGTCAAGAGTCAAAATATGTCCAGGTGTAAAAGTGGACAAGTCGTACGGGTCCGAGCTCAGTGGACAGAGAGGCCTGGAGTTGAGGATGACTTCAATCTGCACTAGAATAGTATTCAGTTCCTCATAAGTGAGAATTTGCTCTCCAATAACACGCCTCATATGGGACTTGACCAACTTAACTCCGGCTTCCCATAATCCACCGAGGTGAGGTGCTGCGGGGGGATTAAAATGCCAAGTTACCCCAAGGGTGGCCAAGGAGCTTGCCATGGTCTGTTGGTGGTTGGGAGAAGCAAGCAGCTGTCGTAGTTCATTCAGATAGTTATTTGCACCCACAAAGTTGGTTCCACAGTCACTATATAGGTCAGATGACCTGCCACGATGGGCAAGAAAGTATTTGTATGCACCTAGAAATACATCGGAAAAAGGTCAGATGCCAACTCAAGGTGCACTGCTTTTGTTTACACAACAAACAAATATGCAAAGATAAGCTTTTAACAACACTGGGCGACGAACTCAGGCGAGCTTAATAGTAAGACCAGCATAGTCCACCCCGGCTTTTGCAAAGGGTTTCATCTGCTGAATTCTCATGGCAGGAAGGTCTCCCATTAATGGTGCCGAAGAGGCAGGTCTTGTCTTAAAGCACTTGAGGCAGTAATGAAGACAGCGGCGAATGGCACACCTGTCTGCAAGTATCCAAAATTGTGTCCTGAGGATACTCTGAAGAGTTTGAACACCTGGATGCTGATTGACTTCATGATAATGACTGATTACTACAATTACTACTATACAGTGCAATTTGGGAAGTAAAGCCAGGTGCTTTAGCTCAAATGGTAAGTTTGACTGAGGCAGCCTACCGCCCACCCTGACCAATCCACAGGGATCAATAAATGGAACCAATTTCCGGATCTGAGGTGATACATGCTGCTGCTTCTTTAGAGCATTAATATCAGCTTCAAAGCAAGAAACTTGGACATACCTCAGCCAAATGTTAAAGCCTTTGTCTAGTTCACGGGTTGTAAGGCATCAGTAGTCTTGTTTTGTGGCACTCAACAATTGTGAATAAAACGTACAACATATGCTGTGATGTGGATAAGCTTATTAAACTTGCTGCACCTTTCAAACAATAACTCCAAGGGGCTGGTGTCTACAAAGTTGCCGAATGAGAGTTTTCTGTTCAGGAATGATGGAGTCTGTTGCTGAGGTCTCTTCTGTGGACATATAGCAGGACCAATGATCACTAGTTTCCTTCAACCACCATGGTCCAGTCCACCACAAATGATGTTGCTGAAGCTGTGCTGGCATCAAACCCCGTTAGGCGCAGTCAGTAGGATTTTCCTCCAATTGAACATGATGCCACCATTCAATTGATGTGTAATCTTGAATTTCACTGACTCTGTTGGCCACAAAGGTATTCCAGAGGTGAGGTGATGATGTAATCCAAGATAAAACTACCATAGAATCCATCCAGACGTAAGTGGCCTCAATGTGCAGCCTCGAATCATAGTTGTCAATGATGAGACGGAGAAGCCGAGCTAGCAATAGAGCCGCACAGAGTTCTAAGCGAGCTAGCGACACCTTCTTCACAGGCGCAACATTAGATTTCGCAACCAACAGGTGAACTAGTGCTGGACCCTGCCGAGGTTTCAAATGAAGTTATACAACAGCACCATAACAAATTTCAGAACTGTCAGCAAAGCAGTGAACTTGATATGTACACTCTTGCAGATTCATTAGTGGACGGGCCACAGCGATGGATGACAATAATGACAGTTCAGATCTAACACTGTCTCACTTTTCACGCACTTCCAGGGGTGGTTCAGTATCCCAATCCACCTTTCAGCCACAGCATCTGAATAAAATGTTTGCCAAACAAAGTTAAGGGAGCTAGCCAACCAAGTGGGTCAAACACTCAAGCCAAGTCTGACAGGATGATGCATTTTGTAGGCGGATTGGAGTTGGGATGGATTACATACGAAAACAAGACAGTGGAAGGGTTCCAATGCAGGCCTAGGACTTTAATAACCAAGTCATGGTCAAGATCAAATGAGTAAGATGATGGTGTATGAATGTCCTCCGGTGGGAGCCATTCCAACAATGCTGCATGGTTGCTCATGAACTTTCTCAATTGAAATCCACCCACCTTCAGTAATGCTATGAGCTCCTACTGTAGATTGAGTGCAGCCTCAACACTGCAAACTCCAGTGGTTACATCATCTACATACATGTCTGACGATAAAATCTTCACTGCAACAAAAAATTTGCTCTTCTCATCCTCTGCAAGTTGATGGAGAGTGCGTATGGCGAGATACGGCGCAGATGACACCCCACAAGTAACTGTTCAGTCTGTATTCCGCGATGGGTTCATCATCTGAGAACCTCCACACAATCCTCTGATAATCTCTGTCACTGGGATGATTGGATATCTGCTGATACATTTGTTTGATATCTGCAGTGAACACAATAGGGTACCTACGAAACTGAAGCAATGCATCAACAATGCTGCTTTCGAGTTTTGGCCCTATAAGAAGTATGTCATTGAGCGACTGGCAATTTGTGGTTCTTGCAGATGCGTCGAACACCACTCGCAACTTAGTGGTGGTGCTATCAGGCTTTATTACAAAAAGTGGTGAGGAATGTAGTAGGCCTCACTTACAGAGATTTCTCCCTCTGGAACCCTCTCCATGTGTCCAGATGACAGGTAGTCTTCCATAAAATCTGCATACTGGGCTCTTCCTGAAGGTTTTAGTTTCAGTTGCCTCTCAAGATGATGAAGCTTATGTATTGCTTGGTTCTTAGATTCCCCTAGCTGTGGTCTTGGTTGGCAAAAGGGCAAAGCAACACTGTAGTGCCCTGTTTGGTCTCTTGTATGAGCTGTTACGAACATCTCTTCACGGAGTGCTTCCTGAGGAGAGTGATGTGTTTTCTGAGGAACTTCTTCTAATTCCCAGAACCATTTGACAACATATTCAAGCAATGGGGATGATGTAAACAATGAAATACAACATGATGTTATTGGTTGCGATGGAACAGCAGTTTTAACCCTTCCCATGAAGATCCATCCAAACACAGTCATCAATGCGGTCACCAATTTCAGCCAGTCATCAAGTGCAGAAACAACTCGGCACCTATCAGCAAGTCGACTGGGCCTGGACGGGCAAAGGTAGGATCTGCGAGTTTCAGGAGCGTTAAAGCATCACAAATGCTAGAGGGTAGCTGAGCATTAGGGAGATCACTTGAAATGTGCGATAGAACAAAGTCATCCAGACTGAATGATGGTGAGGTTCATCCTAAAAGAGTGATTAGGCAAGTCATGGTTGACTTGGAAAAACTGACTGGCACATTGGATAATCCATGGATTGGGAGCTGAATCTTCTGTCGGGGCAGTCCCAATCGCTGTAGGCAGGCCTCGATTATGAAACTAGCCTGGCTAGCTGAGTCTAGAAGGGCACGTACTTGTTGGGGAGCTCCAAATGCATCATGGATTTCTACTCAAGCAGTAGACAGCAAAACAGTGGTGGTAGCTGTTATGGTGGTATGAGCTGTAAGTGTGGATACAATTTTAGTTTGGCCATCTCCTGTATGTTGTTCTATTGTGATATCCGAGGGGTCATCTATTTTAGGGGCCGATGCATCCTGTGATTCAGCAAAGTGTAGCAATGTGTGATGCCTAGCACCACAGTGTTGGCACGTGAATTTGGAGTTACAGTTTCTAGCTCGATGTGATGATCTGAGACAGTTCAAACACAAATTCAACATTTTGGTAAGAGCGTAACGTTCCTTTTGGCCTATACTCAGCAACTGGGAGCACTGAGAAGGAATGTGGTCTGCCTTACAGAGGGTACAATTAGCAGTAGATGTTTGTGTCATGTTCACCATGGAAGTAGTTGGACTGAACGAATTATGTTTGCTGGATTTGGACACAATTGAAGTCTTTGACATAGAGGTCTTGACATGGTACAAACCGATTGCCTTGGCTGATTGACACTGCTTTTCTAAGAACTCTATGAATTCAGTCAGCTTTGGCAGTGATGAATCACTTACTGTCAACTCCCAATGGTGGCTCAGGTAAGGGTCCAGTTTCTTCTCCATCAAGTGAAGCAACAACAAGTCCCAGTGATCCACAGAAATTTTCAATGTTCGCAGAGCACCCATATTTTTGACTAGCACAGTTAGCAGTGTACGCATACAGCTCGAAGAGTCAGATGATATCACTGGCACTTGAAGTAACGCTTCAATGTGGTTTGAGGTTATGAGTTTTATTGTCATATCTCCTCACTAAAATCTCCCATGCATTAGTGTAACTTTCTTCTGAGAGTGGTAGGGACTGGATTAACGACAATGGCTCTGCAGTTAAACACGACTTCAGGTATGTGAAACGATCTACCTGAGATAAGTTATCATTGGTGGTTACCATGGACTAAAACAGGTTTGCAAAGTTCGAACATGACTTCGGATCACCATTGAAAATGGGGAGCTGAATAGTGGGTAACTTGACATGTGATGTGTGAATGTGACTGGGTGGCTCCTTTGTCATTCCTACCATTGCTCGCTATAACATGGTCATATATGGCCATTACAGAGTAATACTCATCATCAAACTTGATAAGTCGTTGGGCATGGGACTGGGTGTCAAACTCACTACTGCCATTCAACGCAACTTCCAGTGTGATGTGGTTATCATCAAAACCGTTCCGGATTTGAGCCAAGTCCCGGCAAGTAGAAAGGAAGAGACGTGTGTCAGTACTGTCACAGTGTAGTCGATCTTCTGCTCTTTCGAGATGTGTCTGAAATGCCAGATGTTTATCAGCCATGTTCAACACTATTCCGCACTATTAAGGCCAAAAGCAACAGGCGCGTGGAGCTTACGTACGCTGATAATACTGTTCGTAATAGTGATTAACTAACTGTGATAAGTAACATTGATTTTAGCACAGTTATACAAATTAACTGTGATTTATAACTGCTATAATTGTGATTTTATCACAGTTTATGGAACTAAGTAGCTGTGATTTCTTAACTGTTCCAATGTACATTAACATAATCCTTAGTGCGTGTAGATCACTGCGAATACGAACAAGATACACCAATACAAATAAATGCAAATATGACCGTTTTGGCAAAGTACTGATATATAAATGCTCTGACAATGTGCCGGGACAAAATTCCATCACAACTTCTGAAAACTCTTGACAAAATATGAGTCACGACCGAGGCAACAAGAGTCACGAACGAGGTAGCACAAGTCACGACCGAAATAGCACCGTGCGAACAAAAACACAAAACAGTGATGCGGTAGATAATCAACTATGTCGGAACAATATCCGGCGCAGTTGGACCAATAAATGTTGCGTCGAACATCTTGATGGATTGTATTACACGAAAGTTTGTTGATATGAGAACTGGCGGGCACTACCAAACACCATTTCTCCCGAACGAATTGCGAACAACTGACAGTCTAAATATATTACTTCCTATAAGCACTACGAGCGCGCCACTGATGGCAATGGTGAGAAGTTCAAATCTGTACACAGTAATAATTACAGACATCTATTCACACAGTACCAAACACAGAGTGAATCTGTTATAGAGGTAAATCTTTTCTGACTGCTCACACACCAATTTCGACGGCCACCCATTCTATGCACTGCGGTGTATAGAAAGGTAGAGCCACAACTATTTGGTACTCATCAAAGAGGGGCACGATAGCCCCCTCATGTTGTATGGCTGCCAGAATGCCACCGGTTCTGGCATAGGTATTCGCCTGGGACTGGAAACTCAAATGTTGCTGGACCACACCCCAAAAGTAGTAGGAAGACAGCCCAAACAAACCAAGCTCCCGGTTTGTGCACCAAGGTGCAGAACTGATTGGAGTACAGGGTTCACACCATCAACTGCTGTTGGGCTTTACCCTTACTTAGGGTACTGTCAACTGCTTGTGCCAAGCTAGGAGTAAGTTGATGCGTGCCCAATTAGACTGACTTGGCACGTTGGTCCGCTAGACCAAAAGCGGGGTGGTTTAGTATAGATAGACGATGAGAGGCGAGGGGTGATGGTAAGCACTTCCTCACTACTGCTTCTTGGGTGCTGTGGTCGTGGTGGGTTTCACCCAGACGTGGCGAGGTTGGCCCATGCCGAAGCGGACATTCCACTGTTGGCTTCGTTGGTCCAGAAGTTGTTGATGTCCCAGCCGAATCTCACTTCGGTACCGGTCAACAACCCTCTTACCACAGGGTGACAAGAGGTGAATACGCAGACAAGGAAATATGTACAATAGTGACCGGAGCAGTCGGCACTAACTCGTGCCTGAGTTGAGCAGCGCAGTCCCCTTCCGCCTGCCTTTCCGATGTAGGTTGAGGAAGTGCACTCAACTGTCTGCAAGCAAGGAAAACTGTGTTTCGTTCCATACGCTTTTGGCTGTGCCTCTGGCCATAACGCATTGAGTCTCTGTTCACAGCTTACTGGGTACACCCTGACACGAACAAACTAAACACAATTTACCATGTTAGTCCGGTTTTGGCTTGCTGACCAGGCTCTGTAAAGTCTCCACTGATCCTCCACGTTATGTGGGCTGATCAGAGATGGGGATCTATGTGGGTCACCAATGCCTCCACTGGATGTGCATTCATACACGAACAAGCGGCAAGATTACAGTTATCCCAGCACTAATAGTGCTCTGGTGTAAAGAAGTAACCTGGGTTTGACACCCCTCCTTGAATGAAGGTGTTGCTAGTTGGTTGTGGCTCCTCTATTCCTCTCCACTAACACTAGACAGTACTCTTGACAGTTGGAAAACAACGGATGGCCGACTAATGGGTGTGTGAGAAAATATGACTGACCTCTGAAGGGTGCTCGTAGTTGAAGCAAATTTGGTTATTATAAAATACCCAATTCTCGTCAAGGGTGTATGTAACAACCTGTACCTAGCAGGCAAAGAGACAGATACTCTAAGAAATACAAGCTGAAAGGGAGGAAACAAAAAAATGTTTAGTGAAGTCTCAATAAGCATGGGACGTGTGCTACCTACTGCTAAGCAATTGGGTGCTGAAGGTTACTACATTGGCTAGGTGTAGGCGACCTGATTCTAGGTAGTAAGCAGGAAAGATAAATCCAGACGGTAAAATATATTACTCTTAAACAGTTCTAGTAAAATGTGTCTAGAGACAAAGTGAATTTAATACGTGTGCGAGCGTGTTCGCTGGTTATCGGGTTGACTGATCTTTGACGTCCGTAGTAGCCTCTGGGGGCGTACTAAATACTTAAAGGTTTTCTCCAGAGGTTCCCAGCACTGACCAGTGCTATGTGAAGATGCACCAGAGAGTCAAGAAGAGAAACGTGCCGAACCCGGCAGCACCCAGACTTATATAGGTGAAGCTTGTAGGCTGCCGGGGCAGGCTATGAGGAGGGTGAGTATCCTGCCCTGGTTGGCGTGGGAGTTAAAAAACTCAGGTCAGCATTTCTGCTTCGTGCCTCGTCAGTGGCGCTCGGCCTTGCCCGAGGTCCGGGCAGCTTGTTGGCTCTCAGCGCGTGGAAGGGGCCGGGGGGGGGGGGGGGCATGACTGCTGGGTCGTGTAACCTTCAGGTGAAGAGAATTCAGTTATAAGTTCCTGATGCCTGGTAAAGTAGGCACCCAAGAATTCATGTGAAAAATTCTCTCTAGTTATTTCTTATGTCTGTAGCAGTGGAGGTAGAAACCTTAGCAATGAATCGTAATTGCTGTTAATTAGTAGTAGGAGCAGCACACGTCAAAGTTAAGTGTCACTTATGCCTCTATGCCATTTGGGGAAAGGCACGGAGCTTGAAGGTTTCTTGCAAAGCGAATGTGTACCAATAACCCCTCTGCATTTGGCAGTCACCCTATGAGAATGAACATGCTGCCCGACACCTGGAGAGGCCTTCCTCTTCAGACAGCATCGCTGTTTTCTTCCCTACACACACTAGGTTCTGCATCGAGTGTTATCCAGCAGCTTGAGCCATGCTCACTGGGAGTCACACAAGGTTGGGCATTTCCAACACTTATTTCCAAAGCAGTGCAGCCACCGAGTGGAATAAGAAGTACTGTACCTCTCTGTACAGAAACCTGTCACCCAGCACTACCAAGGAAACTGCTGGGCCCAGTCGACTTGCTGTTGCACCAGAGCCCAAGAAACAGGTAACTGAGTACCCTGGTAAGTCAGCCAGACCTCAACGGATTAAGGTTACTGACAAGACATATTGCAGTTCCACCCACAGCTGATTTTTATACTAAGTCATTAACCAACCCAACCAGTCTTAACTTCTGGCAGAAAGTCCACTTAGAGCAAATAATTGTTAACCAGAGCACAGCTGACCTAGTGCACACCAAATTTACATTCTACCAAATTTACATTAACTAAGTCTAAGCGACACGTGTCGAGAACATAATTTTTTTTAATTGGAATGTAAAAAATTAACAGAATTCTGGCAACAGCATATAATTGGACTGCAGAGGTTGGTTCACCTGACTACATATTTAGTCATGGTGGAAGTGTAACCATTTTAATTTTGAGTTTAACCACATTTACGTAAACAAACATACTGCTTGCAATGCTAAAACGAAGCAGCGTGTGGGACAGTTTTATAATGAAGGAGATTGACGCAAATTATGCAATGCAATTTTAGTATATTAAAATTTCAAGCAACAGGAAAACACCCAGACCATGACAAAGCACTTTACACTTTTACACAGAGTTGGAAGTGTTTAGAAGCACAAAAGAAAATGTTCTGAGGCTGTACAAAATCTTTAAAATGCATTCAATGTATTCAAAGTTATTAAATAGTTGTCAAGCAGTATCGACTTTCTCAAACATGTATACTTTCCATGCCAATTTAGACTCTTTCTCTACTAACCTTTAGCTGCTGCTGCTATTAAACAGTGGTAACAGAATTGAGACCAGAATCGAGAATCAAGACAAGAATATTACAATCACATTGAGAATATGAATCTGTAAAAATATGGAATAGTGTCCTCGCTAGTATTTATGTATACACCAGGCATGTTGCATAAATATACACCAAATGTATTTTTTGTAGAGATGGGTCGAGTCCAGTTTTTCTCGATTCCAATCCCGATACCGATTCTCTTACATAAAATGTATTTTACGGTACTGTTTATGTTGTTTTTAAGCATAGCATAATCTTGAAGAAAGTAGTGATGGATCAATTCCTGATAAATCTTTTTTATAACATATTTTCTACAGTGTAGGTAAATCAACTAAAAATGTCTAGATCTAGAGTTTACATTTAACTAAAAAAACATCAATTTTGAAATTTTCATAAATCGTTATTACTATTACAAAAAAAAATACAAGTGTCAAGTTATTAAATTCAGTTCTGCACATTAAATTATGTCTATTGCAAAATAATACAAATTAAAATGCATATATAAATTTAAGACAAAACATTTGAATAGTAGGCCTAAAATATTTAACTTCTTGAAGCTCTTTGGTGGTTTGTTTCTTTTAGTAACACACCTCATTGATTGAATAACTTGTTACTTTCACAATCACAAGAGCGCCTAAATTTGCAGTTGACAGAGGTGCTCAAATTTCATTTGATTGGGACGAACACTGCTGAAAATTCTCTCTGTTGAAGAATTGCTAGGTTGGCATTCCAACTGTTTTATTTTTATAATTGCCACGTTAACTTTGTTGGAATTCTGTTAATTTTATTTTGAAGGAAAAAAAAAAAGGAAACAGTGACAGGTTGGATGCTTTAGTTTTATGTCTTTCGTGAGATGGCAATGTTTTGATGTTCTTAGAAGTGAGTTTCATATTGTTTTAATGGAGCAGTGGAAAATTATGTTCATATGGAAATAACATTTCAATTCTTTAACTTCCAGAACTTTAACTTCAATTAAAAAAATGAAATGCAATAAATACATCGCTGTTTGTATTCGTACAGATGCAGCAATACACACACGCACACTATCTGACTGAAGTTAACCTTACACTCGAATTTGCGATATAGACAAAAATAAATATTATTCGCGCACTACAAGTGTGTTGAAAAGTGCGACTTTTTCAGGCCGTGCGCATTAAAAAAATTATAGTAACTGTTTACAAATATATTATTTACAAAACACGCAAATTTACTGTTTGCAAAATTCGCAACCTCTTAAACACGTGTTTTTCAATGGGGCGATCCTTGAAAGTTTATTTCACTAAAATCACGTCTGTTCGCCACTAGCATTAAATAAATTATTTGCAGAATCATTAATTAAAATCAACACTGCGCACGTTTACTGAAACCAACAAACTTAAAACTGTATAACACATGACGACCACAGAGTAAATACAAATGGCAACACCACATCACTACTGACAACAGTGCTGTTTTGTCTTTCCAGTGTTGCCACAATTTTTACTGCTCGTGATACCAAATTCATCGCACTGTTTGCAAAGAATACCAAAATTTTCGACTGGCATCCAAGCTTCTGGTAAAAGTACAATATTTACTGTACGACAGACAATACATCTTACCATATGTATGTATCGCGCTGTATGCAGAGAATATTGAAATTGTAGACTTGCATGCAAGCTTCGGGTAAGAGTAGGTTATTTACCGTATTTCAGACAATACATCGTCCCATAAATAAATATGACATAAAAAAAAAAAAACGAAACAATTCAGACGCATTATCAAGGCTACCAATTTCCGTAATAATCAAGCAAACCTCCATAATTCTGTAACCAGACATTAAAATCAGTAACGATTGCGGGAATTCTGTTATAATTCACGTCATATTTTCCAGCAGTTAAAACAAAACATCTTTTATAGGAGCATGGCTATATAATGCAATGTAGACACAAGGAATCGATGCCCAAAATGTTGATTAATTGATTCTGAGTATTACGTAAAAATCTATGGTATCGATGGATTGAAGGAGCAACCCTAATAATCCCTAATTTTTTGTAAACTGTTACCTATACACTTCTATTTTGTTTTTACAGTAATTTTAACTATCACTTAGTGTTGAGGATAAGTGGGACTGTGCGTACCTGTCCCTCAACGTTGTTCCAGTGACGGTAGAGGAAGTCGATGGGGAACATGTCGGGGCGGAAGCCCTGGCCCTGGAAGCCGAGCCGCAAGGCCGTCACGAGGAGGCTCAGGCTCGCGTGGTCCTTCAACAGGAACTCTACATGGTCCAGCTCCAGCACCACCTCGCTCCATGCCAGGTTCGGCACCTGTCACCACAACACATGCTCACGCCACCTTCCTAAGCGAGCGCATTCCTCCAATCTTAAAGTATAGTATGCCTAACTATATTAAAATTGGTACATTTACAAAATTTAGCAATAAAACTTCAATTCTTCTATGGCAGCTGGATACATTTTGGCATGTGGCTATTCTCATGTCACAATGGCTTAATTAAAGCAAATAATGAAACAAAATGCTAATCTAACTTTTATTAATTACGTGCAGAAAACCAAAATGTTTAATCCTGAGTTCATCGAACAATCGCATAAGTACATACATACTTCAATACCACTGGGATTTACTATCTACATGTAAGCAGTTAACTAAAGGGGACATAAAAGGTTCCCAATGTGAATTTAACAAAAAATTATTTGATTAAATTGCTTAACACCACCAGACAACCGCACAAAGGACACAGATGAAAGGAGGGAGGTACGCACCAGCTCCTTTAAGGCTTGTACAAAGACGTCAAGGTTCCACGTGGAAAGTGCTGCATCAGAGGTGACCTTGTCCTTGCACGGTTCAGAGCCCCAGAAGGGCGGAGCTTGCAAGGAGGCACGCTCCTCCAACCCCGAGTGTGTGCGCGCCATCATGGCGAGAGCACGGGCAACATTAGCTGGGGTCATTTCACGTGCCCCTCCCGCACTTGCCAGGTTGTGTGCGACACTCCTCCACGCTACTGCAGAAGCCATAGCCCACCTCTGCCACATGTTCGGCCAATGACCCCATGTGCTGCGAGCAGATGGGACATTCACTCTCATTCAAATCAAACCTCTACAGACCTCACATGAGCTTCCATTAACACAAACAATACCTACATAGGAGTTACATGCACTAGCACATTACACAATTTAATATAGCAATACTTTTTAAAAATTTTAAACAAAGATTAAAGGAAGGCACAATGCAAATTCTTATTTAATTGGTCTAACTATGAAAAAAAAAAACAATTTTACTATCAAAAAGAATGTTTAGAAAGTGATTATAGCAAACCCAAGTGAAACAGTCACACAGGGAAAAGATGAAAGTAAGTGAGATTAGGTGTGAGAAGAGGAAAGCAAAGAGGAAAGAGGTTGGGGAAAGAGTAACTGGAAAGCACAGATAAGGTAGGCAGGGAGGGAGGGAAGTAGGGTGGAGGGAGGGAGGGAGGGAGGGAGGGAGGTAGAGAGGAAGGGAGGGAGGGAAGTAGGGAAGGAGCATGAAAAAGAAGGGAAGAGTAGAGGGGGGAAAAAGGATTTACAGGAAGGGGGCAGAAAAGGGAAGTAAGGGGATGGAAGGGTGAAAAGTTGATGAAGGGCAAAGGAAGGGGAAAGGGAGGAGATGGTGAGGAGTGGAAGAGAATGATTATGACAGAAAGGTTCCAAGAAATCAAACATGAAAAACATTACTGTTAAACAAATAACAGTATTCAGAAAATACATAAATATAGCTGTTATAGTTCCCCAAGAAACTACCTACCTGACATATGCCCAGCAATTAATGAGATATTACAGAACTATTCCCAACAACAGATAGTGCCATTTATAATCTACTTGAAATGGTTGTGACCAAGGGAATCTTAACATGTTTAGTCACCATCGTTTCTACTGTCCCAAGATAAAGACACGGGAAATGTAAACAAGCAAATGCACTCACTACAGCATTTGTCATGGCCGACCCGTCCTGGTTCACTTTGTCCATAGGCAGGTCTGCACTGGCAGGGTAGAGCAGTGGTGCCAACACTATAGGCACCAGCTCACGTGGGAAGTCTCGCCGCACACTCTTCAGCAACGCTTCCTTCGTGTCTACAGAGATACCTACCCCAACAGACAGTGTACTAGTCAGGCTCCCATGCAAACAAAACCTAAAACCACCAAAGGTAATGAACATACTGGACAAGTGCAATGATGTGTTGATACTGAGCTTGTAGTAATGTACGTGTGTACAGGTACTCAAAAATGTATACCAACATACAGTGAACATTGTTAAAGGCTCTCAAGAATCCTATTTATGTAGTCGAACATAGCCTATTGTTTTCGATTTAAGTCGTTCAAAGTTTCCGAGGCTCTAATGTTGTTTGGATAGTCAGTGCTGAGAACAACGAATACACAGCAAGATTTTGGTTCAGTGTTTTAATGTCAGAAAAACCTATCAACAACAGAGTTACAATTTGTATGTCACAAAAAATTACTTCAGCAAACCCAAAAACCTATTTCTTACACTTCCTTTAGAAACCATAAATAATATAAATTGAATTACTTAGGGATGTCAAAGTCGATTCCTTGATACCTCGATACCCTCGATTATTACATGTATTGAAGAATCGAGAATCGAACAGTTAATTGTTGAAAATCCTCGTCCACTTTCACATATGTTGCATAGCAACAGGTCTTTGGTTTTCCAAATAGGCTAAACCTGTACCAAAATCGCATGCATTGACCGGATTCAATGATGGTTCGACCATGAAAGAATTAAGATAATACAGTAGAACCTCGATAATCTACGATAATGCAGGGGAAGAGATAGTCGGATAATCGAAACACGCAGTAAACGAATCGTTTTTATCTTGAAGGCTGCCATGTATGTGGCAGACAGCTATTATCAGTATTTGACTGCCTTACTTCACTCCGACGTCACTCTATGTGCTGTGTGGTGCGGCTTTAATGGGAAAACTGAACTAGTTTTCTTTCATGCGCACTTTCTGACATGATTCAGTACTAATTGTATACTGTTGTAAGAATACTACAAACGCACGTGGAAATCTACCGCAGAATATCTAAACCTGTAAATGTCAGTGTAGACGAAACACTACAACAAATTGGCCGTCACGGATAAAAGACCGCCCCCCACACGCGCTGAAGATAGCACTTTGTTGAGGGTCTAAATGTTGCGATCAGCGTTAGTAGATAAGCTGCACGCCGAAGCCGGCGTCGTTCTACAACCAGATGTGGTTTGTAGATAAGATAGCTCGCTAGCGGCAAGCTCCTAGAGTTCCGAGTCGCCGACGCGGAACATGCATTGGCTTTTAGTATGTCGCGTGATAGTTGTTAGTAGTGGGAGCAAAAGGATCCTGGACCAGAATCCTTAATAATACTAGGATTCCTGGTATTATTGTTCGGATTTTTTACTTTTTTTTACCTATTATTTAAACGTATATTAGATAACAGGTAGTACATTTTTCGTAACATACATGTTTCCTGTTTGTGACATTTTCGTTTTTTATGTAGTCGAAATTGAAAGAAATTATTTTTCATGTTTACATTTACCAAAAAGTAGGTCGTTTTAAAGTCTTCAATGTACTGAGGATTGTATGTACATAGACGCAAAGAAAATGTCAAACTACATGTGGAATTATTTTCCAGTTGACGTAAATTATGCAAATTACTCATTTTGCAATTTGTGTTCGGAAAAATTTCACGAGGTGTTTCGCAACTAATAACACTTATGTAAACACGACAAGTACAAGAAAATTGCCTATAATTATGATTCAGAAGATCTTTTGGGCAAATATGCGTGCAGCAGCAAGTCACTCAGTGTCCCTGCAACTTAAGATGTCTGGTAGAAGCATTGTCATTTAGCAATGCTAAATGACATGTTACTTTTATTTCAGTTTCATTACTGAATAGCATCAATATTTGTATACATATTGGTTGGCTTCATAAGTTGACGTATAATATTGCATTGAGAATTTAGGAACTTTTGTTTAACTTTTTTGTATAATACTGTCTATATTCATTTCAAATAAATAATATATTAATAAAAATACTGATATGAAACTGTTAGGCCTAAGTCTGAATGTTACATAAATATAGGAAATTAACTTCACTTAGCAGATCAGAAAGTATTTCCTGTAATTGTCTTCATATTTCTGTCTGTCTAATTTCACCTATAAAACCAAATTTCAAAAGGATACATTGACTGTGGCACATGTTGATAATCACTATATCTTAATTTATGGTATTGGAACCAAGGTGAAATCGAGTGAAAGGTTTTGCAGTTGGCATCAAGAATAGGAATCTAGAAAAATTGATATTTTGACATTCCTAACTACAATGCAAAATATTTGTGTTAGACTCAGTGGAAAAAAAAAAATAGTTCAGTTCATTATGTACATTAGGAAAGTATTTTGTGAAATGTCAGAATTTTTTTATTTATCCAGATTTTTCTCAAAATTGTGACATCTTTTAATCAGTTCTCCAATTACAAAATTCTAATTGAAATTAACAATTAGCATAGTCTCAAAGTGACACATGCCACCTTGCTGTGCAGCATGCTTGCTTCTTCTATGGGCCAACTTCGCTCCATCAGCAAGCACTGAGGAGCACAGGGAATCAAAACAGTGACATATGAAATTCCAGTGCATACACAGTTGATTCCACGAACCTGGACAACCACGGACACGTGCATATTTAAAGATTAATAATGAAATTGTACTTCCTGCCCAGATTCCGACATGGTGTCTCCCCCCCCCCCCAAAAAAAAAAAACTAAAAATTGTTCTACCCGACGAACCACTGACTTGGATAAGGAAATTAAAAAAAACTCCACAAGATCGCAGCACCCCTATGCCCAGAGACATCATAGTTGCCGAGCCTCGGGCAGAGGAGGTAAGACTGACGTCAGCCTCAATCAAGGACGAAAAGAAATATACTACGCTGCCTGCTACCCGAGACAACCAGCGCCCGTGTCGAGAGGCTTGCAACCCCACACCCCTGGGAGCGCCACTAAGATGAAACTGGGACTATAAAAGTGCAACCCCACACCCCTGGGAGCGCCACTAAGATGAAACTGGGACTATAAAAGAAACCTTCAAATGCCCTTGCCAGAGTTCGTCGGTCACCGATCGCAATGGTCAGCGAGCTCTCCTGGGTCTGAAAGGACCTCTACCTCTCCTAGCCTACAGCTTGAAAAGGCTCTCTCTCTCTCTCCAGCTCAAACAGCCTGCAAGAGGCTCTTCCGACACCAGTTCCAGAAGCTTGGAAAGGCTCAACTACCAGAGATAACCTCTATGTCCGCACCACTGCACCCCCTACCCTAGTCATCTTTGACTCCGTGGTAGCAGATCGTTGTAACATCCTAGGTCCCCCTCAGTAAACATCGCTGTACAAGCGATAGAGAAATTTCACAAGCTTTATTTGATGTAGAATTCCATCCAGGTTTGCCTTTGCCTGGTCTAATGTAAGTTAAACGTCATTTAGAGCCTTGCAATAATCTGTCTTCCCCAGCATCTTCCTAAAGCATCAATAAAATGCAAAATCAGAATCATAAATTTTTGTAACTTTATTATTTGACCTTGCTTCCGCAACTACTTTTAGTGCAGTTCCTTATTTAAAATAGAGTTTGGTTCAATTAACATTTAAATATATATCTACAGGATAAGTGTGAGTGAACAAAAACTCCCCAGTGTCACTGGGTCCGAAAGGATCTCTAATCCGTAAGGACATACTCTGACATCTTGGTAAGTCCAAAAAACCCTGTGCAGATGCATACCAACTCTGGCCATGGTTTTCTGGTAAAACCTCTGAGTGGCTGAGAAGTCATTCACCGAGGAATACTGGTCGATGGCTAGGGAAGGCGTGACCATTGTTATAGTTGTGAGCCTAGTGTGATTAAGGGACGTTTGCAGAATAGTATTCAAATTACCAAGAAGGGAGGCGGACATCCCAGTTGGCTACATCGCAAGGCCCGACATGCACAAAAATTCGAATTTGTTAAGTCCGACATCCTTCAGATGAACGCCACACTTCAGAATAGCACACCCCCGTCACCAATACCAGGGGTCACTACACCAGGACCACGTCCCATCTCGCCTATGGTGATCCCCACACAAGAGTCCAAACTAGATTCTGTGTTAGGTACGTGTTGACCGTGGCCCTGCTATGACATCGGTTATCTGTGTGTACCTTCGTCTACCCTAGTCACTGAACAGTCTACTCCGCCCCCATCCACTGATGACCATCCGCATGTAAAATCATAAATTGGCACCCAACGTAGGGCCATAAGCTCCAAGTAGCTCAGTTTTGGGAGCTGGGATCAAGCCAGTCACCTCATCCCCCCACAAAAGACTCCTTGCCAAAGAGCAAAAATATCGACTTAGGGGAGTCTGTGTAAACACACCATGGCGCTCAACTAAATTACCAACATGTACAGCTCAGAAGAAAGCCTACATGACCCCCAGGTCGAAACAATGGAGGCCCCTGTTGAAGAGACACAAGCTGTCCCCCATATCATCATGCCCAGGAATGGGCGTGAATGTAATACAATGCATATACTGTAGTAGACAGTATCACTAGAGGTTTCTAGGTTGGGAGAACGCCCCTAGGTTCACAGATGGTTAGAGTTCAGATGTCTCAAGAGCAGACATGTACAAGCCCAGTTATGCAAATTTATCCAGAGTGGACAGGCCAAGGGCTGTACATGATATGGTGTATACTCTGCCATAGAGAATACCACCATCAATGTATCAAGTGAGTAGACGAACAGGTACGGAACCCCGGACAAGTCTACCAATGTGAAGTGTGTCAAAGGGAGCACACACACCGACCCTCGAATCCGATCCAGTCCCGAAACTCCCAGAATACCCAAGGAGATGGTATTGCTGGAATTCCATGAATTCCATGGGAGGCCGTATGAAGACCCCAAGGGCTTCATATGCGAATGCGAGAAGGAATTAAGGGAACACTTAGTTCCCACTAAGCATTGGGTAGGCCGAGTACACCACCAACTGGGCGGCAGAACCCGGAAATGATGGGAGAAGTATGGGAAATTTGTTGAAGGATGGCCCCAGTTTTGAACCCAGTTATCCACCCACTTCAACAGAGAACAAGTGCTATCGGGTTTAATCTCCGACTTTCATTCTCGCACACAAACCCCAGACGAAAAGGTAGAACTCTTCATTTGAAAGAAGAAGCGAATCCATAACAAGATTTATCCCGACCACAATGACTGACAGAGAGTTCAGAGTATAACTCGCATCCTTCTTCCAGAGTTCAAAAACCTCCTACTAACCCTGCAAGACGGTCGACGGGTTGGCAGGATGGGCGAGGGAGATTGATGCCTGACAGTGCATTTACACTTCAAGCACCCGCTTGTTACCAGTTAGCTTTCTACCTCTATGGACTACATCACCAATTACATTGCAGTTAACGATGCCTACCGTGCTTCACGGCTACCATTTTCGCCTCAATTATAGCAGTAATGAGTCAGAGCAAAAGCACCATTGGAGTTACCCTTGCCCCCCACGTCTATCGTGAATAGTGACTGCACCTGGGTTGGCAGCCTTGTTAACCCTTTGAGCTCGTTAGGGTACAGGCTAGGTTATGAGTGTTAGCTGTCTTTACTAAACAGGCATTAATCAAGGTGTACAAGATATCACTCTCAATCACTTTACCTCAGCACCTTGCTTCCTGCTATTTCCTGTTTTATCCAATAATCCACACACTCTCTAAGTGCATGCACATTTCGCCACCTGAATCCTATCCACGTCCATTACAAACCCTCACCTCTTAGGAGTGGTGGTTCTCATGACTGTTGCGACTTTCTGTGAGTACTTAGGCCCGACGGCGAATTCCCGCTCAGCTAATCCCTTCGCAGCCGACCCCGACATGGAGCTTCAATTTTACGTGAAACGTAGATCTGGCGACTTTCAGTCTTACTGCGTAGCACAAAACTTGATGTCCCTACCCTGTTGTTACTACCTACAGATAAGAGACAAGTGCTTGTGTCGGCCAACGACTTCCCACCCACCACACCTCTTGCTAGAGGCCAGCAATTAGACCTGCCCAACTGTCACACCTACTTGCACATGTTTCCTTCAAGGTCGTGCCGTTCCTAAGAAGCACCCGCAGTCTCCCCTTTCCTACACCAACTTCTATGCCTCGCCACAGGGCTGGGCGAGATATGGTGGCCATACAGGGGCTAGTACTAGTTGGAGGACTGATAGGGGAAGGGCCGGGTGCTGCAACAGTGTACACCTGGAAACATGAGGAAGCAACATACCAGAGGGGGATTCCAGCCAACTCATCAAGTGGAAATTCCAGGCCCCAGTTCGCCCTTCTGTGGCACATCCCGCGAGCTATCTCTCCGCTGCTACCTATACACCTTCCAAGAAGACAGTCACTAACATATGGCCCGACAACTGGACATTAACACTCAGCTACATAAAAGCACATACCCAAACTAGACTAGCACCTCTGACCGCAACACCACATGCACTGCGGGCTATCATTAAGTTGCCCAAACCAGCCTGTCATGCCCCAGTTTAAACCACATCAAGATGCTGTGCACCATCGTCCTGCAGTAATGGGGGTTGGGTTAAGGGTTAAGAGTCTCAAGCGTTGGGCAAACACCATTAACACTAGTTAGGTGAGGCGTCGAAGCAATGTTTTTTCTTCAGAGTGGGTTATCAGTTGTTTTTCGTGGCATGCGAAATTGCAAAATAAACACTAAATGCACGTTTCTCGCGAAAAATTACATACCTCACCAAAAACAACACAACATATGAAAAATATACGAATAATCCTCATACCTCCGTTGTGAATCCTCATAATTAAGATGCTAATTCAATAAACTGTTTCAATATGTGGTCTCGGGATCGGGAAGTAGACACAATGAATATATTGAATACGCCACCAAAGAGACATTGCTATGATCCGGAAATAAACTGATTACTGTGACTTTCCAAAAGACACTAATTTTGTTTGCATTTCAACCTTTTTCACTTTTTGTCGCATAATTAATGTATCCATGTTGGTCAAATATAAATGTGATAAATAGAATAATAACAGAGCATTTATCTCAACAGCAGTAAAAAAAAATTATTTTCCGTAACCACTAGGTTATGCAGCAAAAGCATGCAATATGCTCCATAGATTCGTCTATGGTATTACCAAATTTTTTTTCCCGGTTACACTTTATGCAAACATGTTTTTATAACTATCCAGATTATGTTAGGACGACTTCTTTTATTTTTGTTATGACAAAGTTATAAATTAGTTAAGGTTCTGTTTTTCTTACTTAAGTTTATCACATTTATCATCATACTTAAGCCAAATAAAATGGTAGTAATTAATGATAGTGCTTGCATTTTCCAAATAAGTGTATGCTACTTTTCTTCTGTGCCATCACTAAAATAGCCAAAGTTTATTGCAATATGAAATGTGTGCGAGTGCTTGTGTTTTTTGACCAAATAATTTATACACTTTTCTTTTTGTGCTATTACCAAACCATTTTTTTCTCAACCAAAGTTTACAGAAATTTTTCACGAAATGAATTAAAAATTGACTAAAACTTCACCGAAATCAGACAAAGCAATTTACAAAACCTGTTAATATCTCTCACCACAAATGTGTGTCTCTAGTTATCAAGAAAATTGTTGAGATAACGAACTGACATTCTGAAGCACATGTAAACAAGCAGACTTTTAAAAGGGTAAAATTTGTGGGTTTTCTAGCACTGAATTTTTTCAATCTCTGTGGCTTATAAGTACAGTGAAAACCAATATTTGCTTTTGATTCATATTCAAATGAATCATTACTATTCGCTTTAAACTTTGATAAACAATAAAAAACAAACATTTGCATATGTGCACCAGTTATTATGTGATGATGTTTACAGAAGTTATTAAAAATAAATACAAATGTAGCAACCATATATTCTATAACAAGAAAAATTTAATAAAATAATATTAAATAAGAATTGGGATTTGAAAAAGAATTAAATTACACAATAAATTGGACTACAACTGTGCAATACAAAATCTGATTTATCAGCTACAGTGCCAACACTGCAATGCAGAATATGTACGTCTGTCTCACCACTAACACACTCAGGCAAAGAATGAATGGCCACAGAGCAGATACCAAACACGCCATAGCTGACCCCATTAATAACCTACAAGGCAAACCAGTTGCAGCACATGCAGCATCACACAACAAAGATTTTGATTCCTGTTACAGTACCAGAGTTGTGCGAGCCCTACCACCTACAAGCAAAAGTTCAGAACTCAAGACGCTGGGAATTAGCTCACCAATTTATAACAAAATTGAGGCAGCAGCCTGGCCTCAACATAAGATAATCACAGCTCCTCACTAGGGATGGGTCGATACTACATTTTCTCGATACTCAATACCAGTTTCGATACCAAACAATTACAAATATAATCTAATTAAAATTGTCATGAACACAAAACAACTTGGCCAAGAAAATAGCTCATTTCATTAGTGTCGTTGACACGCACTGAAACTATATAAAAACCCACATTACACTGGAAACAAATGGTGAACAGCCTGAAACATAAACGCCCTTAACCAATGATAAACCAACACAGTCTCCCTCAATTCTATAGAATCATGTTTCCCCTGTAAGAACTGTAATCAAAATTTCAGGAAAATAATAGCTCAGTACACACTTATTTTGTGATTTCACAGTTTTTAAATTATATTTTGCAACTTCAAAGAAATTACTGCAACGTTAAATAAATGACGTAATTATCTGATACACCCGCCGTGGCCTAACCCGCGGATAACGCAGGGTTGGCCACAACAGAACTATCATATAATTACTGTAATTTTTTGTGAATATTTAATAATGCACTTGCATCATATCCCACAGAATCCGCGGGCTACGCCACGATGGGCATATCAGACAATTATGGTGTTTACTTTTGTGAATATTTAATAATGCAATTGCATCCGACAATTATGACAGTTGTGGGATGTACAATAACTACTCAGTTTGCTCACTTGTCCCTATCAGCGCTTGCTAGTAATTCTCTACCTGATTTCATTGTACCCTAAATGTATTCTATACGTGATTTATGAGATAAAAATTGATTAAATGAGAAATTTTGATGCAGCGCATAATTGTGGCATGTATTGGGTCAGCGCTCGTTCACTCTGTCAGTGCTCGTTCACAACTCTCAACCCATTATTATTGTACCTCAATTACATACCATAAAAGTAAATGTCAAAAATCATACTTGTGGTATGTATGGGTTGCTTAAAAATTCCTCAAGGTGCTCGCAGCTGGGTGAATATTACATTATGATTAAATTTGGTATATTAAAGTACATTTGTACTTTTAAAATTTGGAAACTAGTAAACTGTTTGTCCGATCTCGACCCGCGAAAGCTTACTTGAATGCTAGTGGGAAGCTTCGGAATGCTCTCTGCCAGCCATGATAATTATGGTACGAATTTAAAAGTTTCTGTTAATATATTGCGAACCATTGGACTTTGATTAAATTTAATGGGTACGCTGGAATACCCGAAGGATGCAGATTATATTATGGTACACTTTTCGTAAGTATTGTATGCATTCCAAACATTATGGTACACTTGTACCATAACTATGGCACAAGGAAAAGAGTGTTAAATGTAGATTAAATTATGGTACACATTTCACAAGTCTTGTACACATTCCAAACGTTATGGTTAAGTTTGTACCATAATTAACACGAGAAAATGGGTGTTAAAATTTGATACTTTTGGACTGAGGGTATCGAGGTATTGCGGTATTGAGGATCCCATCCCTACTCCTAACCAAACTCATCAGCTATACCGACAATTTTTTTCAAATTTCCCACCCCATCCTACTTTGCCACCAGGCCACTAGGTATACTACTACCAGCGCCCTTCCTCCATACAGCAGTGTCCTACAACTCAATGACTGATAGCCAGCAAAACGTCACGATCACATATGCGTGTGTATATGTACCTGTCGACAAGTAAAACACTGTGAGTACTTGAATTCCTATCCTTTTATATCCTGACGCATGACCGGTTTGATGAATAGTCATGACAGTCGAGGATTCTGTCCGCTAGACCAAAAGCGGGGTGAATGCATATGCACGGAGATACAAATAATACCAAAACCGGAGCAATCGATACTGACTCGTGCTTGAGTTGGGTGACATGTAATGTGGCGGTAATGAGCGCTGCGTGTTGCTCCCTATGCTTTCGGCCATACTCCTGGCTGAAAGGCATAAAGTCTCTGCTCACACGTTACTGGGTACACCTTGACGCGAACAAACTGAATACAAGTTATAGTGTAAGTCCGGTTTTGGCTTGCTGACCATGCTCTGTAAAGTCTCCACTAATCCCCAGCAGTGTTCGCTGGTTGTCGGGATGACTGGTCGTCGATGGTGAAGTAGTCGCAGGGGGCATACTCAATGCTTCGAAGATCTCGGGCGGTCCCAGCACTGGCAGCAGTACTGTGGGATAATGCAAGAGATGGAACAAGAATGACTGCTCGTGCCCGGCAGCGTCAGGACTTATATAGTGGAAGCTTGTAGGCTGCATGTGCGGGGAGTGGGGGAGGCATGACTTCCTTCGGTCCTGGTTGGTGTGGGAATACTCTGGTCAGCGATTCTGCTTCGTGCCTCGTCGGAGGCGCTCGGCTTTGCCAGAGGTCTGGGCAGCTTGTAGGCTCTCAGTGCAGGGTGGCCTAGGGGTGGGGGGGACGTGCCTGCCAGGTTGCGTGTCCTCCAGGTGAGAAGGATTTGCTCAAAGTTCCTGTTGCCTGTAGGGTAGGCAACATGTCTCCCACGTCTGTAGTGGTGAAAGAGGTACTCTAGGCGATGTGTCGTAATCGTATTAGATTAGATGTATAAGCAGCACGCGTCAATACGTAATTTTTATATTTATACTGCAGAAGAATTCAGAAGCAAAATAAAGTTAATTACATGAGAAACCTTTGTACTGATGCATGCCGCTTAAAACTACTAATACGCTACCATTACGACTATCACTCTTTACATGAAGTATACCCTTACTTCAACCTACGTAAGAGTTGTCTATCTCAACCACCCACGTGAGTGTTGTGCACAGAATACTTTACACATACGTTCTCGGCTGCCGAGAATCTGCAGGGCGGCCGAGCACACGGTTACATGGTGACGCAACCAGCGAGAATGCAGCTCCTCCCCCCGCGTGCTAAGTGCCAAGAATCTGTCAGCCACTTCGGGTGCTGCCCAGCGCCGCTGAAGATACACAAACCAAGGAATGCTGACAAGAGAGTTCCCACTTCCCACACCAGCCAGAACGACTGAAGGACGTCACGCGCCTTCCCCGCAGTGGCAGCCTACACTTCACACTATATAAGTCCATGCGCAGGGGGCTCCAGCAGTCATTCATATTCTTCTCTTCAGTTCACCCCGAGCACTCCTTAGTGCTGGGGCCTCCAACAGAACTTAAGAGTCTTCTGTAGCCATCACGGCTACCCTCTGCGACTACAACGGTCTTCATCGCCCATCAAGCATGAATATCCATTGCTACTAAAATTTAACTTCTTTTGTCTCCTACAGACGCCTGCATTAGACAGCTTTAGTTGAGTACCACAACCACTAGGAAAACTTTCCAAGGAGAGACAAATAACCTAGCCTGTATCACCTACCAGAGCACCTAAGTGCTGGGGGCCATATTGGCCTGGGTGTTGCAGCCTGGCCTTGGCTGGAAACTCACATCCAGTAGTAGCATTGGTGGCCCACACTGCTCAATGTCTCTCATCTACCCGTAAACGTGGGGGATCAGTGGAGAGACTTACCGAGCTTGTGCCACGAATCAGCTAATGGACCTACACTATCATAGGGTATAGTTTCTTGTCCAAAGTGCACACCATATATTGTTCAGAGGCGAACTAACTCTATGACTTACAAGATAAGACACGGCCGAAGGCGTAGGGAACAAAAGATTGCTCATCTAGCTGCCGAGCAGTAGAGTACCTTAGCACCTCCTACACAGGAAAGACAGGCGGAATGGGAACACGCTGCCTCACTGAGATTATAGGCAGTCTTGACTGTCCACATGGTACGTTATATTCATTTTCCACCGCTTGTCTGCACCAGTCCCTACTATCACCCGGTAGTGAGGGGTTTAGTCAACTGGACTGAAGCTAGATACGGTCTAGCCAACCCGAACTTCTGGAGTCAAGAATCAGCGGACTGGCACTTGAAGTACAACATAATTTAACTCAAGAACTATAACAACACTTTCACTCAGCCAATTAATCCCTGTTACCAACTGACCATAGACCTTCCGAGTAAGTCAGGTTTCTAACACTTCCTGTCAGTTATCTATAACCACGCACTTGGTCTAGCGCATCAAATCTTGACGACAAAGAGCCACAGTGAATAGTCGGGCATGCGTCAGAATCAACAAGACTTAAGATGGGTTTACAACAAAAAATAAGCATTTAATTTATGTGTTATGAATTATGTGTAGAAAAGAACTGAAAGTGTGTTCTTTTGTGTTGGTTTTCAATTGAACTTAGTAGGTCATGGGTGGTGTTGGTATTAAATTTAACATTAAAAGAAATAGTTATATTTTACATTGATAGTAAAACTTGTGTGGTGGTGACCAATCATAACAGCGCAGTCAGTCTTAGTGGCAGGGAACTATTACTTACAGTAATGAAAGCATAAAAATATTTAAAAAACATGTGTAGGCACCTGTTTATTACATTTGTTTACAAAAATAAGGTTGTCTGCTAGAAAATGTCTGCTTTGAAGTACAATCTGCTTTAATATGGTTGTGTTGTACAAAGTTAGGTTAGGAACAAAAGTAAACACAGACTTGTCGCAAGTTCTCAATGGCTAGACTTAAGAATTATCAGGTGAATTGTGAAATGTAAATCCAGAAGATGTAGTTCTGTGCGCAAGAACTGCAGTTCCTGCATAATTCTTAACACATAATTTATTTTATTGTAAACCGAGCTTTATTTGTTGGTTCATCAGTAGCAGTTGTTCACGAGGCCAAGGCCGGGAAAGGTTACTTGTTTTGAGAATGGCAGGAGCAGAAACCTTACAGGTTGGTGGTTGTACTACATTAAAGTGAATCTTAAATTTGCACTACAATTGTTTTAGACATTTACAACACAAATTGGGGTGCGTCTTAAATTCAATATTGTATTAGACTCTAGTAAATACAGTATAGGCTGTTCATGATAAAGTGAGCACTTTTTAAGGCCCTCCCAACAGGCATTAACTGCTAATAAATATATCTAATTGCAGCCTCAGGAATTAAATTTCGATAGTAGTGAATTATACACACAGTGTTTATTGGTCATATTGCAATGTTTATATTAAAAAGCAGCAGGAAGATGGAAATTGGATGTAAGGAAAAATTTATAAGGGCCTTAAAAATGACTCACTTTACCGTGAACAGCCTATAACAATACAGTGAACCTACAGACTTGTATCCAGTGTTGAGCCAGTAATGTGAGGCTTTTACAAATATACGTGCCAATTATTTTTCTTCATATCTGTGCTACACACAAACCAAACCAAATACTTAGGTACCATTAGTAAAAAATGTAACTATCAATCACCACCAACTTTAGAAGCCCCCTTCATCAATTTTTATCCAAAGTTGATTCAAAACTGCTCCCCCATGAAAAATGTATTGAGAAAGTGGTAATACTGTTTCGGCAGATGTATTGGCAAAAAAGTCATTAACTATTAAAACACTGCGTAGTTGGCCTGCAAACACTACTCATGGCTCTGACAGGACCTGGCATGCTACATCAACTAGCCACTCACCAAACAGGTCCTTGGGGCCGTGCAGCAGGTTGCTCAGGATGAGGTGCAGAACTTCGGGAGTAGCGTCGTGCAACCCTCCGTCCTGTTGGCTTGAGCTGCTCTCTGCACACGTGAGCATAATACTGATAACTGATGCAAGAGAACTGAAAGGCACATCACAGTGCAGTCTACAAGAACACATATCTCCTAGAAGTAAGGAAGTGCAATGGGTGGCCTAGGTACACAAATCAAATGCCTCACTCAGCTCTACAGGACATGTTATGAATTGGCATGGAGTGTCTCCATCGACACTAGGACTTTCGCAGGTGAAATCTCCACATTATTTTAAGCATCCTATACTAGAGTGCTCATACCTAAACATGAGTACGCAATAAGCCATTCTAACTATTTTCATTAAATAAAACTCAAGTAAAAAAGGGGGGAGGGGAGGGAGGAACTAAACTTGAAATTCTCTGAACATAAATTTTTCTAAATACTGTTCCTAAGCAGTCGTCATTCAAAATACTGAATGGTTATTTTATAAAATACAGTGTCCACTATTTGACAGCCTAATAGTTGGCAACCTATGCCATGTCTTCAATGCTCACAAGATATGGAGTAAGATGAAGATGGTGCAACAACAAAATAAAAACCCTGCTGTGAATCAAGCCTGAATCACCATGAATGGGAGGTATCCTCTACAGCACCAGACGCCACAATGGTGTAGTAGTCAAGACTACTCACCTCCCATCAAGGCAAACTGGGTTCAAATCCTAGCAGGGTCATCCAGATTTTCGCATATGGAGAATGTGGCAGTTGTCTGGTGGGTTTTCTCGGGGCACTTCTGTTTAAAAAACAGCAAAGTCATGCTGTAATGATGCAAATTATTAATTATTAAAAAGGGGCATTTGTCAAAACTAGGAACAGCTATATGACTGTCATTTTGACGAGTATCACATCAGTTAACATTGCCTACTACAATAATACTTGTGTGCCATATTTGGAAGGAATCGGACAATTCTTTTCTGAGATATGACAAAAAAACTTAATTTATTTGTGTGGCACCAGCTTTTGAAAACAAGGTATGTAAAATATTTAACATTATCAGTGGCTGATAAAGGTATATCATCCGATACACCCAAAATCAGTATATGTTACAATCGGCCATGGTCCAACCAAAATTATATTTTTGAACGCATGAACTGAATTTCACCAAGCTCAGTATACAATAGTACTAAGCAATGAGACTTGACTTTTATAGTTTTTGATCATGCCGGGAACTTATTTTTAAAATGGGGGCCATTTCAAAATTTAGGTTGATGTGTCATATCTCTGAAACCATTAAACCGATTTAAACCAAATTTTGTATGCTGACAGCACAAAGTATAAGCATTGAATTCAAGTTAAGTATTGTTATGTGTCTGCCATTTTGGAAAATAGTGGCACATGAAAAAATTAAGCTTTTGCGTTATATCTCTAATATTTGGCATGTAAGTAATACTATGATAGACCAGGTAAATATAAGTAACTCCCTTTATTAGAAACTTATTTTCAAAATGGCTGTCATGTAAAAGTTTTGGGTTTATTTGGTATGACTACCACATCATTTGACCAGTTTAAATCAAATTCCGTACGCCGACAGTATTTATTTCAAGCAACATGTACTCTGCAACTTGTTTTCAAAACTGTGTGTGTCCGTTGGGTGGTCAAGCATTTCACATCCAGTCCCTATTACCCCAACGGTAATCAGACTGAGTGGTTCAACAAGAACCTTAAGGCATGTCTTACAATCTTTTATAATCAGAACCATACCCCGTGGGACCAAGATTTAGAGTTCATTGATTTCGGGTTCAATAGTGCCACCCATAACTCTACAGGTGCCACCCATAACTCTACAGGTGCCACCCATAACTCTAGGTGCCACCCATAACTCTACAGGAGTTCCACCTTCTCTTCCTTTTCTTGGCCATCCTCTGCTTCATCCCCTGTTAAATATCTAACATTTCCCCTATTCCTTCTCCCCTGGGCAATGTTGACTGTTACGTTTACTCGAGGAAGTCCACCGTCATCTCGGTGTAGCTAAGCCACAGGTCACCACCAAGTTAAATAAAGGCAGGGTTCCAGTTCAGTTTAGGCTAAGTTATTTGGTTTTATGCAGAAACAACGTGTTGGCGAACCAAGGACAAAACATATTATCAGGGAAGTTTATTCCCAAATCTGTAGGGATGTTTTATATAAACAAAATCTTAGCTCCAAATACTGCAAGTCTGTGTGCTTCCAGCTCTAATAAGTTTTACCGAAAGTCACATGTGAGCCATTTTAAGGCATATGTGTCAAGGCAATATTTTTAATTTGGATTTGTTTTGTTGTTTGCCTTTAGCTCTGTTGTTACTGTATAATGTTTGCTTGCCTCTTCTTGTCTCCCTTGCCTTGTTCCCTTCTGTTTTGGATTTCCTTTGGTTTATTCCTCTGTTTGTTTTGCATGGTTCCCACACTTCCCCCAAGTGTGCCGAGCTGTCGCTGCTGCTGCTGCGGCCACGATCTGCAACTGCCCTTGGTGCCAAGAGTGCACAGCCCTGGTTCCCGAGAAGAAACACTCTGCTTGATGCTGAATCTTATTGATGTTTGTATTGTCTTCTGTCCTTGGGACTACTAAATCGTACCATATGGATGACTACTTCATTGTTATCATATGGACTACTTCTTTGTGTATCACAGGATTTCATCAGGTCTAATCATCTAAGATGTGATGGATATTCATTGAATTACTACTGTGATCTCTTATGTATCAAACTCTTCTGCATCTATTACTGATCTTCTCTGTGAACCACTACTATAGAGTACTGTACACTCTTCTTCAGTCTAAATTGGGTGTCTATGAAAATTTGCAGAAGTGGGTTGCCAGGGACCAGGGCTCCTTTTGGGGGTGGGGTATTGCAGAAGGCAGAAGAAACAGTGAATGGAATATAGCTGACTGGCATTTTTAGGGCTGAGACCCTGTCTTTATCTGCTCTTTCAGTGCTAAACATGGGATTCAAATTGATTTTTGGCCTGTCCTTTATACTAAATTTCAAAATAAACAACATCAAAATGATCCCACAATGAGGCAGATTCAACCAGTATGGGGGGGGGGGGGGGGGGGGGGTGTTCCACAACACACCAAAGTACCTCCAAGTACGAGGTATCGGCTTCAAATTTGTCTTTGATTTTTTTCAATTTCCTTGCACATCGACCAAAAGAAAGCACATTTTTCACCATCTTCACAATTCGCTAGTGCTTGTCTTCCCCAACCAAAATTAAGTTCAACCTTCATTGGTGCGACTGCAGTTTTGCAATTAAAACGCGTTTGTCTTACATGATGGACAATGCATTTCTTTAATGTCGTCTTGGCAGGGTAAACAAAAGGATTTGGCAAGAATTCACTGTCAAAATTTTAGCAGGAAGATTCTTTGTGTACACATTCACTTAACTCCACTTTGCAATTTTCACCCATCACAAATAAAGTTTTCCAGAGGATGTGATAAAAATTTACACACATGAACACCATAAACTATAGGAGAAAATAACTGATGTGGCCGATGCTATATGATACACGAATATTGCAACAGCACATATTCCCGCCTTTCACAAGTGCACTTCACCATTGTCACTTGAAACACATACAACAAAATGAAAACTTGACTGCGATTTGCGTAATCCAGCCCACCATTGACCATGTTCATTTTACTACCACCTGAAGAACCCGGAGGACCATTAAACCAAACATTTTGCTAGAGTTTCTCTAGGAAAACTAATGACCGGCTGCCATCTTGCAAAAACACTGATCCTCTTTGCTTGAGTCAGACTTGCCAACTGTTGCAGCATATAATTTTTGTGATGAAGTCATATAGTACTATTTACAACACAAACAGCACTGGTTTATAACAAACAATTATGCTTCAGAACTAATTCATCAAATAAGTCAGAAAAGATCTGCCTTCACTGAAAGTGTAGACAATTTTATGACGTGTCGCCCATGGGATTGTACCACCTGCCAACGACATCTGCTTCTCTGTTGAATTAGCCAAGGTTTCTGAAATGGCCACTGTTTTTATAAAATAAATTATTATAACACTTCCAGTTGTTTATGTCCTGCATCAAAGCCTTCCTTACCAATGGACGACACCAGAACCATTAAATGATTTCCACAAAATAAATCGTGAAGCTGCTCCAAGTCATGGCATGAAGTTCGAAATAGCCTTGCCTTCAAAAGATCCACCAGTGCATTTTTCCACTACACTTCCCCTCTCTGCATCCAATTTTCTGTACGTGTTCAACCTCAGGCAAGCAGTTACAGCAGGGTAGTTTACCATTTTGTGGGTGCAGGTGTCCACTTCTGAGCGCTAAGCACGACGTTCTTTACCTGACCTGACCCCCCCCCCCCCTCACTCCCCCCCCCCCCCCCCCAGTTTGCTTGCAACCCATTTAATTTAACGAATCACCTGTGATATTCTTTAAAAAAAACTCAGCTGTGAACAGGCCATTTTCCTGTGTTAAGTCGGATCCTGCCCAAAGTAGAAAGACCCACTGAATTATTTATTTTTCCGCTTGCAAATTATTTTGCTTCCTCTTGCTTATCAGCTACAGCTTTCGTACACACATTAACTGGTCTTACCCACCATTTTCTTACCATATATCCAACCCCATTGACAACATAACAAAGTAATGGTTATTCCTAACCTCTTCCAGACCCTCGACCAGTAGTCATTGCATCCGTGTGTTAACCATGGTTTCACACAACACCGTAGTTATTCTTGGAGAGATTAAATACTAGTACATATCTTTCTATCCACAAGCAAAACAACATCCTAGTTTACCAACTATACATCTGCGTTTCTCTTTCCTTGCATCTTGCTATGCTTGCATACTGCACCAATCCAGACTCTTGGTGGACCAAAATAAGCCATTGTTAAGTACGCTAATTTCATAACTTTTAAACTTATTACAGCAACCAAAACATGCAGTGTCGCCGTTGTGATCTTCAACAACTGGTGGAAAAAAAAAGTACATTCACAGTGCCAACATTCCAATATAACACAGCAAAGTCACAAAAGTCACAAACACTACACTACCCATTAGACAAAGATAGTTCCATTACAATATTTTCATAAGGTCCTTGGGGGAATCACTAAACAAGTATACTACAAATTACATTTTTACAGACAAACTGTACACAAACCTGCTGTTAATCTCTTCAAAAGTTTAATCAAGACTTACCACATCTCATAACTTACATATTTCATTCAACTTCAAATACCAAAATCGTCAGTAGTTTTAGTCTTAAGTATCTTAAATGTTTTATACAGTAAGCATTAAAATTTAAATATATTAACATGCCAAAGCATACTATTCGTGATGTATGCTGATGGTTCTACTACCATATTCACCCGAAAGGAATACCACCCTGAATCTAAGACGACCCTTCCTAAAAAAAATATTTTTGAGCGAAAAATATTTAAACCTGAATTCAAGACTACCTCTGTGAAGTGCTGAAAAAATATTAAGGTTGAAAGTATTTTTGCATGAATTTATGACAAACCCTTCAAGAAGAAATGCTATTATATGAATAATTCAATAATATGATATATTTTATTTACTTTTAAAGAAAAGCTAATTACAATGAAATAGGTGTGTCTAACCTGGCTGTATGGTAGCAGCATTTTTCTTACACTGTAAAACTTTTGTAGGTGTTATATATTCGTGACTTGAGCCATTTGGCTTCCCCGCAAAGTGCCTCCTCTTTATAACTGGGGGACATTAGATAAGGGGGCTCTTGTCAAAGTTGACAGGTAAAGTCTCAGCACTACAAAAATACATACAACCATAGGAGACACTGTATTTAAGCATGAAAAGCCTTGTCAAAATCCTCTGTCTCATGGCACCCCAATTTTGGAGGACTTATGGGCCACTTTGGAAACTTATTTCTCAAAAAACAGCTAACATCACACGAGATTTAGCATAATTGTATTTTGACAAATGCAGCGACTATGTCAAATTTTAAGAATCTACATTCACAGTACCTATTTGTAACAATGTAACACAGAACAGAAAAAGTTACAGCACAATTTAACACAAGAATAAGCCCAAGACTGACCTTTAAATACCCTAACCTACTACAGATAAGCACCAGGTACACAATGCCTCACGTGTAGGATGGCCAATTTGTTTATTCCCCTGCAATGAATTATCTAAATGAATAAATAAATACATAATGGACAAAAACTGATGAGTCACACTCACCACTATCGATGTATGATCGTATCAAGTCCGGTAGCCGAGCTTTCACAAACTGTGTCGCAAAAATCTGTGTGTCCGGGTTCGAAGAATGCAACAGTGCCAAACCAAGAACTACTTCTTGAACAGGTTTCAGTTTCAAAACTTTGCTCAGCTGGATGAACAACTGTTGTGATGGCTTCAGTGTCTGCAGGGGTAACAGAGAGAACAATATATACAGTCACAACCAACAAGTGAGAGATTTTCAACCACTAAACCAAAAATATACCCTCAGCGAGTTTGTGGTATATTAGGATTCCATCATATTCAATCTTCCCAGGCTATATTTATTATCTTACGGAGTTATTAATGTGGACCCTGCTGCACAAAATTAATACAGAGTTTGTAAATGAAAGTTTTTTATTTAATAGGTAGTATAAAATGACATCATGGTGATATATTAAACTTACTCTATACCTATTAATTTATTACAGACACACTGCAATATATGGTATGGAATGAATCTGACTACAGTGGAACCTCAATGCTTTAATCCAGTGTGTATATTTTTCCTGTAGCCATGGTTTATTATGTGCAGTCCACAGATACTTCTGTTTAGAACAGTATAAAGTGAGTCCACATGGATATTTTTCTGAAGTGTCATTTTCCTGCATCCATCACCCTGGGCCTGTCCCGAAGGTCATCATCAATCTCTCGTGATTACCTACACTTCGAACAACAAACTCACATTTTGGCAACGGGTCATTTACAATCCCCACCTCCACTGCATCTGGTGTTTTACGTCATCTCCAATACATAGTGGTAATACATAGTGAAAACTTATTCCAAGTTTAATAATAATACACAATGATTTCAAATGTTTTTATACCAAGCAAAAGCTCGATATTTAAGTGCAGTCTTATTTAAAACTAGTTTTGGCTTCCATACAGTAAACAAATGGTTCAGGAATGATTTTCAGAAGGTCCAAATAAAATCTGTATTAGCATCACATAAATGCAGAGTTTGAATTCTAAAAGCCACAACAATTCTACAAAATTCACAAAATAATTTCAGTTCTCTGGGGCATTTTAAGTACACTGAGCTCTTATTTTGACTTTTTTGCCAGCACACATTGACCTTGTACTAAGATTATTCAAAACAATAGAGAGAAGTAACATTACAAAGGGGAAGCAAAGAGTGCGTATACAACCGTAATTTATGACCATGTTTCTAACTGTAATGCATCAATATTAATAGTAAAACAATCACATTAACTGTTAATAAACTGCAAAGCAAGCTGTGTCCATATATTACATGTAAGCAGTGGTGTAATAATTGGGGGCCTTATTCATAGTCGTTTTTAGTCCGGACTAAAGAAAGATCATCCTCCGACCAAAATTTTTCATATTGTATTCAGAGTCATTTTATTGCTAGTCCGAGGATCATCTTACTTTAGTACGGACTAACCTTTAGTCCGGACTAAGGCTAGGACTAACGACATACTAAAAGTCAAAAAGAAACATAACAAACTTTAATAACATAGATTTGCTAATATTACATACAAGTGAAAGCTAGATAAAGTTCACGAAACACAACAAAATATATGTTTCCAAGCAGATTCTATAAATCTGTTGAAGCAAAAATATGACAATTTAATGGATGAAATGTTAAGTGGCGCAAATACCCCGTTCCGCAGAGAGCAGAAACTAATTTCGCAAGAAATTTAGAAGGGGGGGGGGGGGGGCAAATTTCGCAAGTGGGGAGGAGTGCTTGGAAACCGCAGCCGATAAGTTACAGCGTTGGAAAGACAGAGAAAGGGGGAAAAAATAATTTCCAAAGTTGACGCACGAGTGAAGAACTGCCCTTAGGAGGCGGCGTTAATGTTAATGAACCAGGGTGGGGGGGGGGGATAGGCGGCATTTCTGGGTGAGTGTTGTCCATGCAATGCGCAGAAGTAGTGTTTAAGAATGAAAATTTGGCATAGTAGAAAATTTTTTTTTTTTATTTATAAAAAAATAGCGCATTGGTAGTAATGTCTAGGTTGCTGTCAATTCAATTTTTCAATGAAGCAAAATGATAGCCTTCACCACGGACAAAAGGAAAGCAGGGTATTCAAAAGAGCTCAATATACTGAGAACTTGCTGCAGTCCTTGTGCTACAAGCCAATATAAAACATTTGGCTATTGAGAGAGCTTGGTACAATATTTCAAAGGAAATATGATTATAATACATCAGTGTTAAGCTACAGCAATGCCTTTTGAATTTCTGTATCAATCAAATGCCTTCTCTGAAAATAGATTTTTACCAGATGTTATATCAATAATTTCAAAGAAAATGACACAAATCCTATTTTGATATCAAGCGTTTTAAGTCAACTGGTAGTATGATTAAAAAATCAATTGCTTATAAAAGGGTTAAGCATTATGCTAACTCTAGTAAGATATGGGCAGAATTTAAGGATTGAAACCTCAGCACCCAATTTATTGGTAGCGTCACTAAAGTTAAAATGAGTGGAATGGCAAGTCCTAACGTTGACAGGAATCGTACACAAGCCCTTTAACTAGATCAGCTGTGGGTCGGGTTTTCCAGGTGGGAAGAACAGGGTTACTGATTGGGAGCCATGCGGACGTTCTGATTAGTCGGCGACTTGGGAATTGCAAACCCTAAGATTAATTTTACATTCAGAAATCTGAGGTATGCAGAACATGCTTTAGTGACGGAGGTGGTCTTCAAATAATGCAATGCCAGTGTCCGGTGATCATGACGAGACAAAAGCAGCATTATCCTTAGATGATTTACCTACTGTTCGCAAGGCGGCAGCACCCTCGTCTTCTCCAGCTGGCTCGGTGATGTGGCAGGCGGCTGTAAAGTGGCAGACACTGGCTGCCCTGGAGTGGTGCTCATGCTACTTGTAGGTTCCTTGGGTAGGTGTGGAGGGATTGCGGTGTTAAGAGTCAGGTAAATGGGTGCGATTGAGTCCCAGGACAGCAGTATCAAAGTGTACTAACAGTAGGTGTTCCAACGGTATTATACCTGCTACTTTGATAGGTGTGAAAAGTGGATTCTCCTCTATTATCATTGGAGTGGCTGTGTTACATATCTCTAACTTCAATCTCTTTAATGCTTGTTTGAGCTTGTGCTTCGGCCTACTTTTGTGTGAACGTGGCATCAGGGAGAATTTTAACGTATTAAAAATAAGAAATATTAAGGCAATATTAACTCAAGATCCACCCTGTAGCTCCATGTTCAGCTATGGATGGAGCCACGAGGTGTAGGATCCTAACGTTGACAACCAGTGAATCTTAGGTGAGTTTTCCACCGAGGGTCAAGTAGATCAGGCCGTTCTCCAACCAGTAGAGTAGGATACTAGCCGAAATACTCGAGTCCATGAATGGAAAGGAGTACCTAGTGCATTTGGGCGCTCCCGAATATCTATCAGCATGATAAGCAGTATTTCACCGGCAATTCTCGGTTTTGTCAAAGGTGTGTCATTTGCCATCACATAGCCAGCATTACCTTAAGTGAGCAAGAAAACTCCAATTAGACTGATACCTTAAGAATCAACAACGGACTTAATAAAAGATGAGGATGGAAAAACACTAACATTGATTGCAACATAAATGTGTAACTAAATACATAAATAAAAGAAATTTGTCAAAGGTAGGACCACACTCTCCTAAATGAAAATAAAATAAAATTATTTTAATTGATTATGTGGAAGTTATTACGTTAATGCAAGGTGACTGCAACCTGGATAAAATTAATGTGGTGTAGTGTGTGATATTGAGAGCATGAATAAATTCAACAATCAACAGCCCAGTAACAAATTCCTAACTGAATTAGGGAGGTTTGTTCTGAAGGGACGAAGTAAATATGTAGTAAATTGGCAAAAAGGGAGTTCTTCACACAAGCGATGAAGACGTGGCCGAGCCAGGGCCTTAAGGGAAGTCCAGAGGGGACGTCATTGCAGTGACCTAGATTACCTAGATGATAAGGAGGAAGGACGAAGTGGAGGGAGTGATAAGGAACTACGTCTACTGGGCTCTCTGGTAGCAGTTGACTACTCCGGAAGCTGCTGGCGAAGGCTGAAGAAGTGGAAGGCCTCTGGATGGTGGCGGCTCTCCAGGATTACTGGAGGTTGCCGAAGAAGTTGAAAGCCTTCTGTTAGGCGGAAGTCCTTCGGAACTGGTTGTTGTCGTCAACAACCACTGGTTCTTCCGCGGTCACCGGCGCGGGTGAGAAACTCTGCCATGAGCGAGCACACATTGCCTTCTCAGCCACAATGGTGTAGCAGCACCAGCAGCTCCTGAGGCCTGCTACTAAATTTCCCAAACCAGTGGCACTCAGATGGGTGCAGGGAAACTAACCCCACCTCTCGAATGGAGCTTCTGGCATCACACATGGGTTCCTGGATCATTATTTGGAGCGGCATTCAGCGATGACATATCTTGCCCTCGTGGAGGCCATGACTTTCTGCCGGGTGGCTCACTACCCTTCAGCCGCGCAAAGTATAAACCTTGCAGGCTTTCTTAGCGGGAGCGGTAAAGTGAAAATGGTTGTTTCTTCGGGGAGGGGTGTTGTCATGACGGCTTCTTGTAGTGATGTGATGAACTGTAAAAGTGAGGATCACGTGGTTGTTATTTGAAGGTTCTGTCAACTTTGGTGGCCCACGTGTCCCTCAATTTTGGTGGTCCATGTATCCCGCCTACATTACTGTTTTATTTGGAGGTGACTTGCCCATCGGATGATAGCCGCTCAAGATGGGGCGAAGTTGACCAGGTAGTGAGCTTCCCAGAAGTGCCAGAATACGTCATGCGTCAGATAATATAACGAATAAGGTATTTTTCACATAAATGTTTATCGGTAGCTAAATGGAAGCATCATGGTTTGATGTGCACAATGGTGCAAGTTTGAATCTTAATAGGGTAGCAAAATTTTAACATTTTTATGTTTTTTTTATAATGTATTTGGCACTAAAATATAACTTTATCATCATAACAGCAATATTGGGATAAAAATTTAAACTAGCCCATACTAACAGTGTATAGAGGTGTGCAACGAAAAATTAACAAATTATCATAATAAGGTTCAAGTGTCAGAAGCATAAAAAATTAAAAAAAAAAAATTTTCCCCAAGTGTTGAGAAAATATTTACAAAACGAATAATTTCGCTAACATGTAATTGCCGTCAAAAGAAATAGTCATAATAAAAAATTTGAACAAACAAATGAGATTCAAACCTGCACTGTTCAGTTACAAAGCAATAACCTTATCCACTGCCTTACACAGACATAGATGCTATTGATTTAATAAAATTAAAATACCTATTTACAACCATTAAATCATACAAAAAATATTGAATAATTTTCATTTTAAGGGAAATTTCATCATAAGGCAAAGGTACAATCTCTGTTTCAATTGATTAAAGCTACTTTTAATGAGTGTGTCATATCAAATGTAACTTTCCTTTCGTAGTAATTCTTTTGAGACAAGAATCTGCAATGCCCATTTGTAGTACACCTGGCAACAGTGTACTTTGATGATGCATCGACTAAAGTTAGTCCCACTATAGTCGGGGTTTATGAATACGATATAGTTAGTCCACCCTTCGTCCGGACTAACCTGAGATTAACTCCAAGGGAGATCATCTCTGGATCATCCTTGGACTAAGATGTGACTATGAATAAGACCCTGGGAGTTGGAGGTGGGGGAAGGTATACGTTGTCCCACCCTAAATTTAGCAAAGGGTGCCAGAATAAGAGTAAACAGGCACCCAAACTGTTTTTTCTCAGATACACTGATGTATGGTATATAATCTCTATTGGATTGTTATTATGAATTTCTTATAAATCTTCTATTATCAATTTTGGGTTACACACATTTCTCTTATCATGTAATTTATATTTGATCACATAATAATTAAATTTAAGCATAAGGACACGTTTCACCACTGTATGAAAGGAAGTGTGTACGGCCAGGGTGGCGATCACACACACAGCAGTGTTTTCCACAACACCTGTTAGGTTCCTGTGTGTCAATACAGTAAGATTATAAGACTAATAAATGGAGCTTGTACCTTCTGATGGTGCAGGGGATTGTCGATGGCGTGGCAGAGGTTGACTATGAGCGCTGGCTTGGTGAGCAGTGCAGTGCACTCCTGCGCCAGCAGCTGCGCGTGGGCGTTCTGCACGCCGTCCCGGTCGCGCTTGCTCCCCTCGACACTGAAGTCAATGTGCGAGAACAGGCACCGCAGCAAGTGTCTGTCTGCCTCCTGGCCGTGCGTCCAAACCAGCTGCAACCACACAGATGTGCCTTCCACATGACCGGCCTCTCACCAAGGATCATGGGGGGAGACAGAAAGAGAGATCATTGTGTTATCAATTTATGAGCTAAAATGTATCCGGCATTCATTACTGAAATTTCTTCTCTGACAAGACATAGTATCACCCAGATGATGGAATAACTTTATTATCAATGGAATACCTTTATTTGTTTACCATGTGGAATAAATGAGAATTAATTGTTAGATACCTCGTGAGAATGATTACAGGATCAATAATTGTACAAGAAGTCAAATGACAACTATCACTAAAATAATATTAAACAATATGCCCTAACAAAACCAGATTTTAAAAAAAAATCTCTAAAATTAGTAATGAAAAAAATACATAAATCTCATTAATTCAGCTCTGTCCCACCAACTGACCACCGCAGCTGGTTCTGCATTAACAAAGGATTTCTGACAACTACGCCTGCAACTGTTTAAATTGTAATGTTCTTCCTTTCTTGCTATAGCATTTGAAATCATTCATTTCAAAAGCATCAAAATGTAGGTAAGGAAGTTATTTTTCTTTGTCAATCCCTATTTTCACTAAAGAACAATTTGTTAATGTTAAGTGGCTTGTACTGTTGGTAATAAGAAACATTTCTACCCAAAAAACATTCAATGCTTAGTACTACTAAAGCAAACACATTGACCTCAAAATATACTAGCAGGTGATATGCCACATTTTATCAAAGACGAAACAAACTTTGTGGAAAATTCCAACTATTTTAAAATGAGAAATACAACTATAATATAACTATGAATACCATAAGTGAACTATTATTTTTCCACACAGAATTACATTAAACACCTGATTTTATAGCAATGTGGCACAACAATATTATGACAATTATTTTCTTTGAGCAGAGTTATTAAATATATAGTAAAAAACAATTTCACACCTGAGCTGAACTCTCGATAAATTTGTACATTTTTAATATTATTCAATTAATAACAAAGGCAATGTTTAATGTTTTTGTTGTGGTATGTGTCTGAATCCATAGAACGTACTAAGCACATGGCACTAACAGTCTGCAGTTTTTCATACTGAAGTATGTAAAGTGCTACAAGATAATCATGCAAAACTTAAAAATTAATATGCTTGAGAGTTCAAGAATAATCGCCATTAGCCTAGCACAGCACACTGGTCAATGAATGGAGTGAATAAAAGGTAGTTAAAGCTAACACAAGAATATCTTCAAGTTGTAACTACATTCTGAGTGAATAAAAAGGAGATACCACTAGCCCTCTAGTTGTAACTTGGAAGTTCCGAATACCTAGTGCTAACCCGTGAATAATAGGCTAACACTGGGTAGGTAGACTAGTTGTCACTAGCTTAGTTCCGAGTGCGAGAGGGACCAAACTAAGTTATTGTTAGCCAGTACATTGTCGTAGCCATGGCCATGTTTATGCACGTGAGAAGAAAATGTTATAGTGAAAGACGAGAAGTAGGTGTCGATAAGTGCAAGCAGCTTATGCAATTTGAAAGTGATAGTATAGATTTCTTAAGTACTGAATTTTTGCCGGAAAGAGGTGAAACAAGAGGTAAAGAACTAAGCCCAAGAAACCGGATGGATATATTCTTGCGTTACAATGCAGATCCAGGATTCCAGAGCAGTGTGGCAGAAGACTTTGGTGTTGAATGGATAACAGTGAGTAAGACGTATAACACGGTCATCTGTACAAGAAATGAACAATGCAAATTTGTTATGGCAAACACGTTATAATTTACCGACTGTCATAGTTGCATTGGATTGCACGCACAATGAAATTAAGAAACCAGCAACACACGGTGACAAGTATATCAACTGGAAGGGTTATCCAAGTATCAATGTGCAGGTCACCTGTGATACGCAAGAAAGGTTCACTAGTGTGTGTGTGCTGAATAGCCGGGCTCCGTACATGATGCAAGAATATGGCAATAAAGCAATATTAGGGGCGTAATATTAGAATATGATGGTTCGGCTTGCTCGCTCGGAGACTCGGGTTACGGCATATCTCCGTGGCTTATTACACCATTCAAGCCAGCAGCAAACAACATCCAACGTCGATTCAACATAATACACGCAAGTGAGAGAGTAGTTATAGAAAGAGTATTCGGTCAGATAAAAAAGACGTTCCCTATATTGGGTAACTGTGTAAGATTTCCATTACAGAGAGTACCCAAAGTGATAGCAAGTTGTGCCGTGCTTTACAACGTGGCCAAAACATCTGAACGACCAGTTCAAGGATGACGAGTTTGAAGTAGATGAAAACAGAGACGTAGGTGATGATGGACCGGGAATGAATGAGAGTCCTCGAACAAAGCTACAAGGAGAACGAAAGCGTCAGGACATGGTGTATTTTATGTAGTAACAATTGCAGTGTATGGCGCCAATACATGCATGTGAACGTCGTTTGTGTAATTGAACAAATAAACGCACCCTTCGTCCCAAAAGAAAAACAAATCAATGTAAAGTAAAGCGTTATATACATATATATATAGTACAAACACAGCCAGGTAGGATGTGTTTGTTCGTGTGGGAGATGACAAAGTGGTACAGTCGACCTATATAAGCCAACTGTACCTATGTGTGAATACTCTACAAACAGGTCCTAGGGATGTGGTCAAGTGCATGTTTGCTGGCGATGCGGTGTCTCGCAAGAACTGTACAATGGAAGCGACTGGCAACGGCTGTGGCACGGTTGCATAGGAAAGTCTGGCCATTGTTACTACGACGCCGCACCGCCACCAGTTACCTTGGCGCGCTGCACTACCACAACTGCTGAGCAATTCGCACCACGAGCTTTGCAGTTGTCATAGCTGCACCCAGCAACACTACCCAGCATTTTATATATATATATATATATATATATATTATATATATATATATATATATATATATATATATATATATATATATATATATATATATATATATATATATATATATATATATATATATATATATAATATATATAATATATAATATATATATATATTGGTTATTGTAATTTAATTTTTTTGGAAGGAAATGGTTACAGGACAATATTTATTCCATAATATCTATTACAATTACATCATCTCTTTACACTTCTTTATCGCGATACATTTTGTTAAGGATGTCCAACTGTTTCTCTTCTTTTTCAATTTGAAATTTTTGCAGTTTTAACTGCTGCAAACGTACAACTCTCTGCAGTTGCAGTGTGGACATTTGTTTTGTTTCGTCATTCTTGCAACACGCCACCTTTTTCCCACTCAGTCGCACATAATTCTGCTGTGCGTTGATTTTCACGTTCCCGTTATGTGAGGTTGAAGGGGATCCGTTGCTGACATCCAATGGTCCTGTACAGGAGGTATGAAGATCCGGGTACCGCTCACATTCATGGTTTGCTTTAGGTCCGCCTAACGCAACAATACCCTGCACTTTGGTAAATATCGGATTGTCTGCGGGCCCCCAGAAGTAACAACAGCTGCTTCTTCCACTCCTTCAACTTAATCTTTTTATTTCCCGGTGGTCTTTGTATCTGTTTTTGTTTTCATGTGATTTTTCATGTTATGAAGTGTTATACTTATTTGCACATGAGTGACTTTCATACCGGTAGCATGACTGTATTCCGTTACAACGTCATCCCAAGAGTTTTTCTCGTTCATTATTTTGGGTACTCTGGATCTCTGTAACAACAACGGATGTTCACACAGTAACTTAAGAAACAAAGTTCTGTCAGCAAATTTTTTGCTGTCTACATCATCGTCCATTGATTCACTAGAAGACGATCGCCAACGTAACACCACTCACACGACACAGACTATCAAATGTCAATACGGCATTGATAACGACTGCGTATTCAACTGACCACGTGTACCTTGCGAGGTTTACACACAACTAGAGAAAAGGGGGGGGGGGGGGGGAGAAGCAGCAACAGTGATGACTCACATCATTTTACTCCTACCCCCTAGTTACAATTCATGGTAGTTTTATCTACAGACTTTCTCGATAGCACTACTTCCAGGCTAGTTGTTGCTACCTAGATTTAGCTTCTGTTTATTCACACCGTTTAGGGTTGATGCTAACGCTACCTAGTAGTCTCTACTACGGTAGACACTAGTGTTATTCACTCCACTGCATGTATTACTAGCTGACGCTGGCTAACAGCCAGCGGCGCTAGAGCCCATGACGGTACTCACCACGCACGTGTCACGTGTCCCGCACATGTACAAAGAGGCCTATTATTATGAAATTTCATACAAATGTTATTTTTCAGTGTAAAATGTGTTCTATTGTATTTGCAGGGTTTAATATGTCTTAAAATGTGTTCAAGTGTATGTTACTATTTTTAAATTTTTTGGTTATAAAATTCAAAGTGCCGGCGGCACCGAGATTAAGAGCATTTAATATTCCGGTTTCAGTATTCACATAACTTGATTTAAAGTCTGGATATTGGAAAGTGCCTATCCGCCCGCAGGACAGAAAGGAAATAGCCTTTACTACCCCAGATGGACATAGATTTCAGTTTGTAGCCATGACATTTGATTTAAAGTGTGCCGCTGCAAAGTTTCAGAACTTAATGGTTAATGTATTGGACGGATTTATTGGAGACTTTGCGATGGCATATTGGGATTGATGTACTTGTTTGGTCTAACAGCTGAGAAGAGCACTTGCACCATTTGAGCCTTGTGTTTGAACAGCTCGAACGCAATAAAATTACGTGCAAAGTGGAAAAGTGTATGTTGGGTATGAGTAGAGTGGAGTTTCTAGGACATTATGTAACAGAAAACGAACACAAATCAGAACAATAATACATACAGGACATTCAAAACAAACCCACACCCAGATCACATAAACAAGTCAGGAATTTCTTTGGTTTAATCAATTGGTTAAGTGAATTTGTCCCAAACTTTTCCGTAATCACTGCACCATTAACTGCTTTGTTGTGTGAGAAATGTAAATTTATCTGGACACCGCAAGCCGATCAAGCATTTAAAGACATTAAAATTGCATTTCAGAGCTGTAATCCGCTGTCTAGATTCAACCCTGAGTTCACCATAGTTGTATAAACAGATGCCAGTCAAGAAGGCATTGGGGCCGTGTTGTATCAGAAGGGAACACATGGGGAAAAACATATCATCAGTTACCACAGTGCAAAGTTCAGTGACGCAGAACGAAAATATCACGTTAACGAACAAGATTGTTTGGCCATTGTACATGCATTGCAGAAGTACCGGCCGTACTTGCTAGGAAAGCAGTTTACACTCAAAACTGACAACCGATGTCTTGTATGGTTAGAGGGAATGCACAACAGGAAAAGCAAACTTGCCTGCTGGGCGCTGTTACTGCAAGAATACGATTTCAAGGTAGAACACATGGCGGGGAAAACCAATGAGCTCGCGGACGCCTTATCCAGGAATCCTTGTCTGAATCTAACAGTAACTTACGATGTGGAGTGGGAAAGGGCGCTACCATCTTGCAGTGCAATACCAACTGCAGAAACATAAACTCTCTGTACAAAACATTGTTGCCACACCACATAGTGAACTTGTTTCCTTGGATGTACGTGATGTGTTAAAAGAGGTACACACTGCAAAAGAAAATTCCCCAGATGCCGTGCAACGCTGATAACACTGTGCCACACGTTACACAGAACACTGGAGGGTAGTGGACAGAGAAATACAAACCAAACCACCTGGTGATTGTGTGCGATGGTGGACATATGTACCGAAGGAGGAACGGGAACTTGTGTTAAAGTATGCACACAACAGTTTGGAACATGCACACCCGGAATCCGAGCAAACACGAAGGAACGTGCAGAAATTTTTTCACTGGCCAGGGACTCAGGGAGACGTCAGGAAATATGTACAGAGGTGCATCACATGTAACACCCATAAGCCACGGAGAAAAGACGGCGATGCTCCACAACAGCCAAGGCTGCCAACCGAGTCATTCAAAACAGTAGCTATCAACATCATGGGCCTGTACCCATGCACGAAAACTGGGAAAAGATTTCTTGTTGTTGCCACGGATTTGTTCACCTGTTGGACTAAGGCATTTCCCGTCAGCAATGTTTGTGCGCGCACAGTTGCACAAATAATGCAGAACGAGTTTTTCCCGAGGTGTGGACAACCCGAGTATTTGTTGACAGACAATAGAACACAGTTTGTAAGGCAAAATGGCAGGAGTACTGTACCAGGTGGGGAACAAAGACAGTACCACCCCAGCCTACCATCCATCCCAGGGCTAACCCAACCAAGAGACGTAACCAAGATGTCAAAATCCAATTACGTGTCCGGTTAGGTGAGTACCATACTAGGTGGGCCAAATTGATCCCAGAGGTGATGTTCTGCCTACGGAATAGAATGAATGCAGCAATCAGGAAAACACCCGCCAAGATGGTACAAGGTCGCGAACTCCATGTCCCCAGAGCACCCCGTGAAAACCCGCCCAGACCACCTGAACAAATTATCGAACACCAGGCGCAAATACATGAAGAAGCCAGGGCAAACAAGATCAGTTATTGTAATGTGTGCATTCCAGATAGCAAAGAGGCTGCCACCCGAACTTGTACCCAGGACGTACGTGAATGTAAGAGAAAACCCCCTATCAGCTGGGCAAAGAAGTGCTGTGCTGGAATGGCACCTAGATGGACAGGACCAGTGAAAGTGGTGGAAAAGATGGGAAATTCCACGTATCTAGTGAAGTTGGGAAACAGACATGTCATGAAACAGCACCGTGACGACCTGCGGATAGCCCGACAGCCTGTAGGGAAGATAGGCAAGGAGACAACGTTACACTCAGTACTGCAGCGAGTTCGGAGAATTTCACCAGGGAGTACTCAGGGAAATGTCAACAGGACACTGAAGAGAACAACAACACTAACACAGAAACACCAGGCAAAGTAATGAACCATCATTTAAGGGTTTTGCACCAACTGAACACTCAACACCTAGTAATGAGGAGATGGAAACAAGTAGTACTGCAACACCATTTCTGGGTTTTTCTGTTAATGCCTGTAACAACACAACGAATCAGAGTGAATTTAAGGGATTTCCAAGTGCACACGTAAATGTCAACACAATCAGTGCCAGTGAGTTGAGTTTTAAGGGGTTTCTCCAGGGCACAGCTGAATTTGGTTGTAACCAAAGTGTAAACGTAAATACCACATGTGAGCCTTTTAGAGGCTTTCCAGTTCCCGCAGGGGATAACCTAGTAAGGCAAGAGAGTTTGAAAGGGTTTGGGGAAACTAGTACGGCAGTGAGTGTGAGGTCAAGTGTCAACAAGTCGTAACACGGCACTCCCAAGAGGTGAGCCGAGTCACCAACACGTACCCACATTGATGTTCCTGCCTACACCCCCACCCCCTGCAAATGCCGAAGAAACAGACAACCTCCGAGGCCATGTTTTCTTTGCCCTCAATTGGCAACCAGCCGAGTAGAGCCCGCCAGAGCAATATTGCATTGTTCGCACCGTCTCGGCCATTGAGGGAGGGGTCGTTTGACCCCGGCAAGCAGCCTGCGGCGCTAGAGCCCATGACGGCGCTCCCCATGCACATGTCATGTGTCCCACACATGCATAAAGAGGCCAATAATTTTGAACTTTCATATGTCTTAAAATGTGTTCAAGTGTATGTTGCTATTTTTAAATTGTTTGGCTATAAAATTCAAAGTGCCCGCAACACCGAGATTAAGAACAATTAATATTCTGGCATGAACACCGTCATAAAGTGATACTAAAATAATATTGAAATTCATAAGAAAATTATAGAAATGTAAAACAATACTAGTTTAATTTGTGCAATTTTATTTTCAATAATAAAATATTTTTCTCGGCGTGCATAGCATTTCCGTTTATATGAACCCTGTAAGTGGCCATGGTAGGTTCGTGCGATGCTTGTCTTTGGACAGTCTGTCGAGGAGAGCTGGCACTATCACATACACACTACAACTTTTGTTCACTGATTTAGGTTTCCATAGTCAATTTAGTTTACCAGTTAACCTTTGCTCGCGTACGTTTTTAACAGAAATTTTTCCCAGCATTATGCTTCCGCTTTATTCATTTATTGCACTCTCATGGAATTTTTAACTTAATTGAGGAGAAAGAGGATAAATATGTCGGAGAGGTCACGTGACCCACGCAACCTGAATCAGGAGCCATCCGCCTATGTTTATGGCGTTTCATTGTAACTTCTCCATTATTGCTAAACACAATTTTAAGAGCTTTATTTTTATATACTATTTGAGAGTAATTTTTCGTGTTTCAATATTTTACGGCAACATCACGTATAACCACGTGGCCAACTGCTGCCAAGCCTTTGTATACGCATCATTGCGTTTGAGAGCTTATTTATGTAACATCGTATGTCCAATCATTTATTTCAGGGTTCTATGTCAATTTTATTCAGGGTTCAATGTATTTTTCACGTAAATTGATGCTTTTTGTACTTGACCATGCAGTCACATTAATGTTTGATTTCACCGCCATCAGGCATGTTACAAGCCTGTAACCATTGTAATCATAAAGAAAATAATTTTCTCAACAACCATAATCTTTTGTCTGACTTTAGTTTGCTGTTGCCATGCAGAAATATTTCAATTTCACCTGCACCACGTGGTCCGCTACGAACTTCATCTGCGCCACCTAAGCTTGTTTTCATACATGTGTGTGTTTATTGTGAATATTCATCTCATGTCCCATCTTATTTCATGTATCATACAAGAGTGTATGTAATTGTGTAATTAGTGTACGGTGCAATTATTCCCATCCTAGCCGGCTCTGCGTATAGGCAGTCACCACACTAACCACGTGCTGGAGGGCGAGCCCCGACGAGTTTGTATTAGTGATGCCGAGAAATAACACGTGTTAATTTGTATTAAGGGTTTTCATTTATAATTCACAGCGTCCTGTCTTCAGGGAAAAACCGTCAGTCCACCCTAGCAGCTGTCAGCCAGCTGTGCTTTCACGCACCTCAGTGAGATCATCCATCTAGGCATGCACTAGAGTAATTGTGAGCTGGGGAGCACCCAAGCAGAATTGGCTAGTCATGACAGAGATGATAATTATTTCATTGGCGCCTTGATGTGTAAGCATAATAACAATAAAAACACATCTACAGTGAACTTAACTCTTTTATTCAGTAGTTACTATGTCCTAGCCATGTATATTTTATTAAGTGTATATTTCCAGTGGTGTTTAGTAAAAAGTTTAGTATTGCATACATGTTTGTAAGTACACACGGGTGAGATGGACACACAGAACCCACAGCATCACTGAGAACCCTGAGTCTCAATAGTGCGGTGATTCGGAAGCACTGCTGGCGCCCAAATTACCAGTAAATATTTGTGTCATCGTTCGTCTCATGTCTCACCCTACGGCATCATAGCAAAAAAAATCTACCTCCTTACGACACATCATATCAAACTTGTTTATGTTTACTATATGTGTAACAGTTGTTGAAGATTACTAATTCATAGCATGAGACAATGAGACGGCACTGTAAAAGATACAACATATCCAAAGAAACAACGTTCTTATAAAGTGAGAGTATTAAATCTGGCCAGTTCAAGTTAGCAGTGAAATTAAGGTTGCAGGGGAAATCTACTATGAACTAGTTTAAATACTTTTTTTTTATGTTCTCTAATCTATTTGAGTCTGCAAAAGTAATATAGTTACATGAGATGTATCTTCCAGGGGCAGTGGATTTTCGGTGGAATCTAGGGAGATACTAATTGTTTATTTCTCGTCCCTGTCAAGGATCATACAAGCAAAACACTCCTGCACGTGATCAAGAAATCCACAGAGCCTGGAACAATTATTATAAGAGATTTTTGACACGCTTACAATTGTCCTTCAGACAATGATATGAATATCTTTCAGTGAATTATAGTATGAATTTAGATCATTATGGCACAGGGGTGAACACCCAAAGGATAGAGTGAGTGTGGAGGAATGTGTGGCAAAGTCTTCCTCTGTACGACACAAGGACATCATACTTTGTCGGGTACTTGGTAGAAATCATGTTTCACCACCAATACCCTGACAAATGCATGCTTATGCATTATTTCCTGCTATCAGTACAGAAGATGTATCCACCACCTAAATAGGGAGTCAAATTAAGTATGTTTAGCTATTTTTATTTACTGTATTTTTGTGACTGACTAATTTATGTGACTCTTGTGACTGACGGGCAGTAACGCATCGACATATCCAACCTCTGTGATTCACCTTCAGTAATTATTAAGATTCTCTTCTTTTCTGGAGAAAAAACTTGTAAAATTGTATCAATTGACATTACTAATCAATCACACTGAATATAAATTTACTATGGGTTTCGTGATATTCACAGTGCATACTACCAAAAGAGATTGTGTGTGTGGGGGGGGGGGGGGGGGGTTTATGAAGATATAAAAAATTTTGGGACAAAAAAATTATAAATTATTAATGCAAAAATTTAAACATGCTTTTGGGGACTTCCTACCCTGTTGGCGGTGGCGTAATGTTTGGCTATGCTTGAAGAGTATTTTTGAGTGTGAGTAGGCTATGCTAATAACATTGCATGTCTACACACACATGCACGCACATGCACACACACACACAAAAACCCCACTCCCTCTCTTATTATTTTTATGGCAAACTCCAAGCTTTGCAGATGTTTGAGGGCATTGCACTCAATACTGTTACAAGACGCCTGAGGGACGTATCTGAGTTCATGAGGGATGGAGGTCTTAATAAAAATAAAATTAATTAATTTGATTTTAATTTACTAACACAGCTACTATTTACAGGATTAATCAATCAATATCTACTATTTCTCTTTTATATTTCCCAATGAGCACAGTAATGTGTAACTCAACTCTAATAAAGTCCTCTACGCCTCTGTTTGGTTATAGTCAATTAACTCGCACTAATCATGAACACATATTCAGACTGTTTGTGCCATCATTTGAAATGACTCTCACTCAGGCATCCAGTCAAACAGTCCAGCATGCCAGTCGTACTCTTCAATGCATCAATGTTGGCAGTTGCAGATTTTCCTCACACTGGTCACTTCTGGTACCATTCATCTATAGCTTAAGACTGCACAAATGCCCTAACTCCCAACGCTCATAAAAACTCCCTGCTTGGAGGCCCGAAGTGCTTTTATAGTTCCCGGCCTTGACCTGAAAGGTTTGCTGGACCCTGAGTCATGCTGAGAGAAACTATGTCAAACCAGAACGTCATTCCATATGAGATCATCAAATTTTTACAAAAAATGGAAGCTACACAACTTTTGATTTTGATAAAAATTTGTTCATTTGTTACCTTTCCTCAGGCGAAGGAAAAACAATTTAGATTTTTGCCTACAAGTGGATGACGGCACCATTTTTCATACACATTGAATGAAAGCAAATTACCCAGATTGCAAAGATTTACGTAACTAGCTGTAACTTTTTTAACAAATCACCTGTTGTAGAGTTTTAGGTGTCACATAAAAGTTTACATAAAATACTATTACACTGTATATTTATATTATAAAATACATTTAGTATGTTCAAGATTGCGGCCACATGCTTTCAGCAACCAGATTACTGTTTTTCCCCACATTATATCCCACTCTGCTTCACCAAAGTTGCATTTAGACATCTGATCTTTTGTGTACTTTGTGTCTACAGGTAGAACAGTGTGCAACATCAAAATTAACTGGATTGAAGACTGCTTTTCTAGAAAAAAAATAGTCTTCAACTTGGGAAAAAAAAGTGAAAATTTGCTGTTTTCGAAGCCAAAATAAGTTGTGGGGAACCAACTAAAAATTTGAGTTTATTAAATATTGGAAACTACTCTTCACGAATAGCTATAAGGCACAAGTTGTCTCACTGTGTTGAGTATACGGAACTTTGGAAAAACAAAAGAAAAGTAATTTTTTAAATTTAATCTATTGTGCATATCCTACTTCATTCTGAATGTGATTAATTACAGTATGTGAAAGGAATGCAAATGTGAATTACCTTTGCTTTAGTTGAAGAATGTGTCAATATAAGTTTTCTTCGTGCCGGCAAGTAACCTCACACACATCAAAAACAGCTTTACGCATAACAAATAGGCCTACCTAATCACCGCACAAGTTAATTCATTCTCGCTGTGGAAATAGTAAATTAACTTTTATTGCTTCTGTTTGTACATTCTAAATTCAATTTTCACTCTAATTTACAGTCTGCTGTTTTTACACTTAGGCCCTATACTAATATTTACCAATTTACAATGTTCATGCATCAATGTTACTGTGCAGAACATGCCATTCTCACTATGAAAATCACTAATAACATTTCACTCAGTTTGTTGCTTTCGTTGTGTGTTCTTCCATTGTAAGTTAGTACCTCAAGTGGTGACAACGTTCTTAAAATGTTCACTTGTTTCACCTATACCAATTCGTTTGTAAGTATGAAGTGAGTGAGTGGGCCTTTAGGATGAAATAATATGACCTTGTACTCTTCTTCTCCCTTCACAGATTCTTTGGCTGTAACAATTCCAATCCACTAGTCATCTTCATAAATAAAAAACACAATCATTCAGGTCTGGCAAAACAGCTTGTTGTGATGGACCACTAAATAGCTCTGTGATAAGTATTAATAGACAGCAAGATTATCTCCATCTACTGGAACAAAACCATGACACTGTCTTGCATTGGGTAGTTTCAGCTTCCAGAAATGGTCTTTCAAGTAACTTCTCTTAGCAAACAATATCACAAAGAAAAACATTATTCTCCAGAAATTTTGCTTGAACAAAATCCAAACATTTCATGTGGCGACTGAATGTGGTTTTCAGTGGTACTTTGTAAACTAGTCTTTGTCATAGGATGTTTTAACTGTACCTCCGGCACCATCACACATCTTATGCCACGGGATGTGGCAAAAAAAATGCCATTCAGCAGACAGACCAAAATCATCTTTGTGCTCTTAGCCAGATTAACCAATTTTTTTTTTTTTTTTTTGTATTGAGCAGCTGCACCGTCACATAAATAATCCAATTTTGTCCAGTTGGGAAATCTGTGTTTCAAATGTTGAAGCAGATCTTTCTGAATGGTGTTAATAGCTACAGTGTTGTGCGTCAAATAGTTGCTGACAACACAAAAGGTTTACACTTTGTGGAATCGCTTCTTTATAATGTACAACAAATGAGTGTAATGTGGCTTGTACATTCCCAATGAAATGCCTGTACTTCATCTTGCATTACAAAAGTATAGTTTTCTGAGAAATCTACCAAAATTATGCACTTAGCAGAAGTTCTTTTCTTGATTTTAGAAATTTTGACTGATATTTTGCAATAAAGTGATGGGTTTTTAATTTTATCAACCTTTTAGATCAATCAAAAACGCTTCCATATTTTTCACTAAGGTGGCAAGCTCAGAGCGGTCAGTTGACAACCATTGTTTGTATTATCTTTCACTCAGTAGCTCATCTTCCTCGCAGATGATTCCACCCAGTACACATAAACTCCAGGACATTTATTTATTTCGACTTTATTTATACTGGCGAAGTTAAGGCTTCAATGCCGTCATTGTTAAAGCATACAACATTCTTTTGAATCATAACAATCATTTTCATTAAACCATAGTATCGACATTCTACTCATTGTTTAACTACCAACATTAATTTTAAAATTTTGGTGCTGCACGCGCGCACATACAGATTTTGTGATTGTGTTCTGTAGACTGAGCTGTCAGAAATTTCAATTCCTTTCCGTCCAACAGTAATTAAAAATAAATACACTGCATCAAATAGGTATTTATACTATTTGATTCACTTCTTCAGTAACTTTAGTTTAACCAAAGAATGGTCCGGGTTAGTCCTAATTACAAAAACAACACAGTATAAATATCATAGCCTACTACAAAATAACAGCAGACAGAGTAATGAGCCCAGTTGATGAAGGTGTGAACTGTGCTTCCTGCTCGGCCTGTGGATGTTGTTCTATGCTGGTCTTAGTTGATGTGTATGATAAATCCAATATGTTAATAAGTCTGATTGATGCAGAGGAAGATTCTAGGTTGACAGGATTGTGAGGAACACAAGAGTGGGGATTTGGTTCCGCTTCTTGGCATGCAGACTGACTGTGCTTGGATTCTTGTTGCAGAGTCGACACAACATTTTCTTGATGTTCTTTATACCGCTGCACTTTCCCTAGATCAAACCTGTGTGCAGGGTAAGCTTCTTTTTGGATAGGAAAGAGTGAGTGAAAAGATCTGGACACTAAGGTCTTGAGAGCAGATGTGGGTGATTGATATAAGTATGGAGCAGCGCCACAATGAAAGGGTGGGGAAAACGGGAGAACCCCGAGAAAGCCCGCAGACCAATGGCATTGTCTGGCACAATCCCCAAATGTGAAAACCCAGAGTGACCCGGCCAGGGATTGAACCCGGATCGCCTTTGTGGGAGACAAGCAGGCTAACCACTCAGCCACCGTGGCCTCTAGATAGGAAAGAGTTCACATTTTCTAAAACCACACCTAATATTGTCCGATTTCAAAGAGTCCATCCAAATAGAGCACAGGTTAGCTGCAAATTCAGATTTTGTCATCTTCCTTTGATTTTCCCGGTACCACTTCGTGAGGAGTTGGTCCCATACACTTTTAAAGGACCTGAAACAAGACACATCCAATGGCTGCAGCACGTCTGTAGTAAGCGCTAGTAATTTGATAATAGATATGTTTTCTTTTCAGGCAATCTCAATTGTACCAAAATTAGAGCTCGCTTCTCTTTTACCACAAAGAACTTAATGAAATACCTACTCCTGGAAAATATTGGTCGTCATCCATCCATTTTCACTGAATAGATACATTGTATCTGAGAGGTCATTTTCAGCCTTCCAAGAGGATCAGTTTTTCACGCCAGAAAATTATCAAGAGAGGTAGGGCTTCCCCATTGGCAGAAACACATACCATTGCAGTGGTGTTTTCATGCATGTTTCCATCCACTACTCTGTGTGTCTTTTGTCCTTTCCCAGCTACAAGTTTGTTTCATGTGAGATTCACAGAGAAGCAAGATTCTTAGAGGTTATAAATATGGTCTGGTTTTGTACGAACTAATTTCATGACCTCTTTTTCAAATGCATCACAAGAGCCATAAATGATAAAAGAATTGGATGTAGCAATCTGTCTTGTTTTTTCTGATGACACAAGTTTCTGCAAACTCAACTTCTGGCACTCGCATAAACCTCGAAACCACTCCAAACCTGGTCTGTTATTCTTGAATCTTGAAGGAAATGAGCTATTTTTCTGAATACATTCACCAACAACTTCCAATACTTCATGACGTTCTAGAGCGAATCCCCATTTTGCCATTTGCAATCATTTTCTCAACTTCTTCCGATAAAAATGAATTGCCCTCAGAGTTCTTTTGGTGGTGGACCTTCTGACAGACCCAAGCCTACATCATTGCCTACTGCACGTAACTCGGCCACGTAACAACATAAGAACTTTTTTTCAATACTTAATTCTTCTGCCACAGATCTAAAGACTATTGTCATTTTTCACTTGTACAAAGAGTTTGAGGGTATTTTTTTTAGTGTCCCTGTCAGCTTGTATTCATGAGGCATTTTTCAATGTTTAAATAAACACTATCTCTAAATACCAATACTCAAATCACCAGACACAGCCATCTTCTACAACATTAAACTGCAACTGTAAACACTTGTCTTTCTAGCCTCAGTTCTCCATACAGCCATAAACTATCAACTGTAAAAAAATTTCAGGAACAATGACAACTGATTTATTTTTAGATTGGTCAACGTAGACAATTAGCAATACTTTAAAAATATTGAAGCTGCACAAAACACACAGTTTTGCAAAAGAAAATTAAATATAAAACATGTGTTTATTAAATTACTTAAAATTATAGTATCATACGCATCCCATTCTGTATATCACATTCATCTGACAGATGAAGGCTTAAATAGTAACTAAAATATAACTGATAGACTAACTTTCAAAACATTAAACATAGAGGACAATTTCATGCACATTAAAAAAAAAAAAAAAAACTATTTTCTATTCGCAATTTGTTTTCCTACAAAAAACTTCCTCCTCTTATAGAAAAAGTAGTTGAATGTTATTACAAAATGGGTAAATAGAAATATGTGGTTCACACATATATTTTTACCATATTTTTTGTAGCATTCGAAGTTTCCTTTATTTTACTGTATCACATTCACCATACTTATTTATAATTTTTTTCTAATTTTACATAATAGATTATCAATATTTTGTTCCATTCTTAGTCTTCTTTTACAATGAGGAAATCTTTGTAAATGAATAGGAGATTCATCCAGATCAGAACATGCATGGTTAATGGATTCCACAGCAATGCATTCAGGCTCAAAATGACCATCCATATGTTCTTCAACAAACTCAAATTCTAAGGTTTTATTCAACTTTTGAAACCAGCATGCATATTCAGCCTTTAACCTGGTATATGTTTCCAATGTTCATTTTAAGCAGAAAACTGCATAATGATTTTCCTTAAGGACTTCAAAATAGGTTTCTTGTGCATAACAAATGAGTCACAACACTTATTACCAAACAAATGAAAGAAGTTGTCAACACATTTCTTGTAATGGTATTAACAGATATTTACAACTTCACCCACATCTGTTATAAGTCTAATTAATATTTTTATTTAATCATCTATGTCACTTTCAATCATTAACTCTGATGATCCAGAGTAAACAATTTTATGACACTAATCCTTAACAAAACATGCCAAGAGTACAGGCAACTGCATGTAAGAACGTGTAGTTGAATTTTGTTACAGATTTCTCTCAAGTTAAACTGTTTATAGTTTTCAAATTACTGTACAGTTGGTAAACACTCGTAGTTGCCAAATTACAAAATTTTCGATTTTTTTACATTGCACTGCCCAAACAGTGTATTAACAATTAGTGCCCTTGACACCTTAATGTTAATCACATTCAGTATGAAGTGGAATTATATACATAATGCACAGCAAATTAAAATTAAATTTTTTTTTTTTAAGGTCCGTGTACTCAACAAGGATGAACATAACACAAAGGGACAGTTTGTGCCCTATAGCTATTTATCAAGAGTACCTATATTTCATAAAAAAAAAAACTCAAAACAGCTAATTTTCATCTTTTCCCAAGTTTGGAGACTATGTTTTTCTAGGAAAGAAGTCTTCAATCCATTTAATTTTGATGTTGCACACTATTCTACATGTAGAGACTAAGCACACAAAAGATCAGATTTATAAATGCAAATTTGGTGAAGCAGGGTGGGGTAAAATGTGGGGTACAACAATCATCCGATTGCTGAAAGCAGATGGCCACCATCTTGGAAATATAAAATGTGTTTGATAATATAAATATACAGTGTAATAGTATCTTACATAAACTTTTAAATGACAATAAAAACTCTACAATAAGCTACTTATTTAAAAAAGTTACAGATAGTTGCTCACACCTCTGCAATCTGCGAAATTAGCTTGCAGTGTGTATGAGAATAGTTGCCATCATCCACTTGTAGGTAAAAATCTAAATTAATGTATTTCTTTCACCTTGAGGCTAGGGTAACATAGGAACCAATTTTTATCAAAATCAAAAATGGTACAGCTTCAGCCCCTTGATGATTTCACATGAAATTACCCAGAACATTCTTCAGAAAAATGGGAAAATTCAAACAGCTGAAGGTCAGATGTGTGAGTGGCAAAAGATTTATGCTGATGGAATGCTTCTCGTAACAATATATGCCCATTTTGGACTATCGCCCACCTGACTTTCTAAACATCCCTTCTGACTCTCTGCCTGCTACCGTTCTAAGGAGTTCCCATACAGTTGGTTCTTACTTACCATTTCGCTTCATATTCATTTGATCATAAAATGGTTCACATGTTAAACTAAATCATCACTGAGCATATTACTAAAATTACCATATAAAGTATTTTGTTAAATTGTTATAAGATTACTGTTAATCTGTGCAATTCATATTACATGGAGAACAATATTTATTTTTGAAGAAGTGCAGATAACGTGAAGGTAACCAGACAGTTTTTGTTTTTGCTTGGAATGTTTGGTGTGAACATATTGAGAGAGCACTAAATGGAGACTGCTATAAAAAAAAGTTTGTTGTATGTAGTTGCAACTAGTGTCCTGCAGAACCACATGATTTGTGGATGAAGATGATGTCCTGCAATCCTGGAGAGTATTGTCCACCCCTGATTACGGCTACATCTACGTGTTGGACCGATGCTGCTGTCCAAGTTTCATAACTCATGGTTTGGTGGACCTTTGACTTTGATTGCAACAAGATCTTCATGTCTGCATTACATCAAGTAAGGCATAATTGCCTTTAAAGTTAAATATGTACCAAATTTTCATTATGAACTTTTGTTCCAAACTTTTCCAGCCAGTGATTCATCAAAGTGGCTTAGTCTCAGAAGTCCTGATCATTACCAGATGTGAAGCTGAAGTCACGCATACAAGAGTTTTCATTGTTTTGTAAGACTGACTTGCTGGCCGATGGCACATGTAGGAGTGCAGTTTCATGGACCATTTAATCGAGCTTAATATTCATTTGCATTTGTTCGTTGTTTAGCTATCACGGAATATTTAGGGAACATCCTAAATTTGATTTCTAAAAGTAATCATATTCTTATTATCATCTTATTCATTTTCTGACAACAGATAGCAGTTCTTCCTTCTTTAATTTTTTTAAATTGTGGGATTGAAAGGTAGTTGTGACATGTTGTCCTGTGTAGTGTTGGAATTGTCTGTTTATAAAAATATATAAACTTGATTTTTACATGTGCTTTCTGTCAGTAGAGCGTATCTTAAGGTTGCACTATTAAATAATTATTAGTACAAGTTTCTGCCACTATAATCCCAGTAAGCATAATAATTTAAGGTGATAATTCTGAAGGTAAAATTTGTTTTTTTTTTTTTTCATACTTTTTCTTCAATGTAATTAACAAGTTTATGTAAACAAATATTCATGTGAAAAGGCGCCCATATCTCTACATCCTTGAACTACACTCTTATAAATAATTCAGTACGAAACTCTACACCGTATCACTACTTCACCCTTCTCTTCGGCTCTCACATGCGGGACAAAGCAGCAGACATATACACTGCCCCCTTGCTAAGTCTGTTAGGGACGAACAGACAATCCAACATCCAGACATTCATAGAGTGCCAGTCAGTCGATGTGGTCAACCTTCAGCTTCGCCCGAGAGCCTCAACAACACGCCTGAAAAACACTCATCATTGATGTCATTCGGAACCCCAACATTTCAGTAACTTTGGGCAGTACCCTTTTCAACTCTGTGGGTTGTACAGCCACACCAGTTGTCCTCCTTGAAATACCTCGCCCGACATTCACCTATCATACACTGTCTTCATCCTGTCACTATTTTTTCTGCGGTGCTGATGAGCATAATCATGAATACCAACTAGTCTGTTACATAATTCTCTGGCATAATCAGAGGATGCAGCTTCCTCTTCTATTGGTCTGCTAAATAATAGTTCACTAGGAAGGTGTAGCTCTCTTCCAAACAGCATTCTTGATGGTGTTATCCTTGTGGACTCATGAACTGCCAAGCGGTATGCAATTAGAAACAATGGCATCTTTGAATCCCAATCCTTTTGGCTGTCTGCCAAAAAGATTGACAGGTACTGCTCAACATTGTGATTAAGCCTCTCAACCAATCCATTCGACCAAGGATGCAAGGCTGAAGTCCAAATATGTTTCATCCCAAAAAACTGTGTTACCTCCTGGAGCACCGCAGCTTCAACGTTTCTTCCCTAATCTGAATGGAGTTCTAGTAGCACCCCAAACCTCGAGAAGACATGCTCTATGAGTGCTTCAGCCACAGTATGGGCTTCCTAGTTTGGGAGGAGAATTACCTCAGGCCACTTACTAAGGTAATCATGGGCCACCAGGAGATACATTTTACCTCTCTTTGTGGGGCTCCAACATTGTATTTCTGGAGGTGACCTTGTTCCGTGGTCCTTGGGCCCTTCCTTGCAGTGCAGATGTCGCACAATTAGCACCACTTCTCAATACCCTCCCGACAATGAAGCCAGTAGAATCTCAGTCTCAAGGGACTTATTTACACCAGTGCCCACTAGGTGCCACATTATGCAGTTCATTTACAACTTCAGCAACCATATATTCTGGAAGAACCATCCGTAAGCACGTATGTTTTTCATCATTACTTTCTTTACCTACACCGTTTTTCAATACGAGGTAATGCCATTGTGCCCAGTATGCTTTGACTGTTGATCTCAGACTATATACTTATTCCCATTTTGGCAGATAGTCAGCTTCTTTCCATTCCAGTAAAGGATGCAAAATGGGATCATTCGGCTAATCTTTCCTAATACCCTCATCACTCCAGGTAGGTAACCCATCACAAGATACTGAACTTAGAATTTTTGTCCTCCATACCTTATGCTGAACGGCCGGCATCTCTGATGTAGTAGTCAATACACAAGCCCCACTGAATGGCGCCACAACCACCGGCACGGACAATGGTTCCGGTTCCAAGACTGTCCATGACACTGATGATAGAACCAACTGCACAGCCACTGACGTTACTGTTGCTGAAGGGGTTTGATGTTTTGCAGAGACAAAATGGTGAACAGGTGGAATTCTTTCAGCACAACCTACACGCTCTCTTTGTTTGTTTTCTCTTTACTGTGACTTTTGAGAGCTTGGTGCCCATACTTGCAATTGCCATTGGCAGCGCACCTAGAAGCATAAAATAAAATGCTACCTATTGTTGGAAAAAGTGTTACCAAAGGGCACTGTAATTACAGTATTTAATAACCTATAAGTGTTTCTTTTGTGAGGAGTTGATTATTACACATATGATCACAATACTGCACAAAAATGCTAAGGGTGATAGGGCATTTTGGTTAAAGTGAACACAAAACACTGGCTTGTTGCTCAATTTAGACTCTGCAAGAGATTAACACCTAGTCTACAATGCTGCTGATTCTCATGGACGGTCAGTGGATACCTAATTGCTGATTGATTGATGCACGTGACACACTGATGTCACAGCTCAATGTCCCAAGGTCCATGTCCCAATATCATTCTCCTATTTTAGCTTTTCGTCCACGGATGTAGAAGAATTTTTATGTTTGTATACATTTGCGTGCGCAAACAGCAAAAGCAAATAATCTCTAAATCTATGCCCCTGCCTCGAAAACTAAATTTTATTAAATAAATATTCAAAAAGTACTCACGAACAAAAAGCATTTATAATTCAATAAAAAACACACGACTGAACTTTAATTAGAGCTAAATCTAATAACTCAGCAGGTAATAAATTACACTACTTGAAAAAATAAATAAAATAGCTAAAAACACGAATGTTTTGAATAATCATCTAAAATAATAAGTTAAAACAACGTTAAAAACAATAAAGGTACCGTTGACTGCACTCTTTCAAACGGAAATATTTAGCTGTCATATTACACTGAGGTTTCAATATTTAGGCAACCAAATTAGGCCTACCTTGCAATTAAGTTAGAATTATGTAAATTTCTTAGGCCTACTCTAATATTATATAGGACCCAAATTTTTTGTGAACTACATGCCTTGCCTATTTTACCATCATATAGCAATTAAAATAAAACATAGATTACGCCTTTATAGACTGAATTAGAATGCTTATTTCTATATGTTTTTAAAGTGTTTTAAGCAGGTCTATAGGCTTTAGACTCGAAATGCAAAGCAATTTTGTTAGTTATAATTAGTATTTATATGTTGATATGGTAAAATAAAAAGTTTCTATATTTTAATAACAAAGTACAAAACATTTTCGTAATTTGTCAGGGTTAACATTATAATTCTTGTTAATATAAAAAATTTCTAACACACATGTCACCCGGTAAGGTATTTGCATGTAAACAAACAGCCTGTCACTGACGTCACAGGCACATTGGATTGGCAGTGACAGTTTATACCAGGCCAAACCATAAGTCTCTTTTTATATACGTTATATACGTATAAATTAAGGAAGGACCATAATGAGGGTATTAAAATTGATCGCACTAAGCATGGTAAGCAGAAAAAAGTAGGAAATATCCCTATTGTCACCCGCAAAAACAACTGCTTAAGTTGGGAAAACATTTGAAATGTACAGAGAAGGTATGCTATACTTACAATAGAATCCTTGTCTTCACTACTTCAATTCGGCGACCTGTAATCCATCATATTAGCAACCGTAATCCTGTGTAATAAAACTACTGTGAACCACATGCACGAACACCTTTCTTTACTCTAAAAAAGTTCACTGTATACAGCTAGGCCAGCAGTGGCGGTCAGGCTCGCCCAAGCTTTCTTACCCCAACCCTTCTTCGGAAATAAACTGACAGTTTACAACACCAGCCCCTCTGCTGACCTTACCATCACAACAGGGGACTAAACAAAACGTGCACATCCTTTTAGTTCCTAATTTTCTCTCGGCACGACCTTGACTACACCATCCACCAGCTGCTCAGGCGGCATACATTGTATATATTGCACCGTAGGTAGCATTCTGTTATGGCAGATTTCATATGTAAAAATCCCCACCACTCAGAAAAACTCCTGCACATTTCCCGCAGTCTTTAAAATCCAGTACATTTCCCAATCGCTAGTCACCCTGACACTACATGTATCAAGAAATTTATTTTCTTTAGAAAAAGGTGGCACTTCTTGGGAACTAGTTTCAAGTTGGCTGCGGCCACTTTCTGGAATACAGAATCTAAGCATGATAGTTGCTCTTAAAATGTCCTTCCTGTCACTACGTCATCTAGGTAAACTTGACAGATATCTAAAGGCAGGACTTTTTCCATCAGGTATTCGAAGGTGATGGGCATTGCACAGCCCGAAAACCGTTCTGTGAACTGCCAGGTTCCTTTCCGTTGGACACAAAATGCAGTCTTCTCTTGGTCCTCTGTGGCCTTCTCACACTGCCAGTACCCGCTCTTCATGTCCAAAACCATTGCAAACCTGCTAGGCTGTTAAATATGTCATCTATCCTTCGAAGTGGATGAGAGTCTTTCTTTTTCACATTATTAAGCTGGTGATAATATACGCAAAACCTCAGAGAGCCATCTTTCATCTTAACAAGTACAATAGGTAATGACCAAGGACTAACTGATGGTTCTATCACATTGAGATCCTTCATTTCCTTCAGAATTCCTCAACTGTCTCACGCGAAGCTAGTGGCAGTTGTCTTGGTGGCTGCTTTACGGGTCTGGCATCTCCTGTATCTGTGGTGGCAGGTCACATCAGTCCTTCCAAGGTCATTTGGTCCACACAAAAAGGCATCCCTATTTATCTGCAGTAGTTCAGAGACAGCCTTCTCCTGTCACCAGTTAAGATTTTCTTCCATTCATCTAGAAGTGCCCCCCCCCCCCCCCCCGTTCTTATAAATGACATTTTATTAGTTTTACTCTAAAATATTCTAAACAATTGGAAGTATCACTGTGACCTGCTTGCAAATACCTATCATGGCCCCCTCCTCAAGATAAATGTCACTATCTGACAATTTTATCATTCTAACTAGAAAAGTGTCAGAATTAGAAAAGACCAAAGTCCTTGCTAAAACGATTCACCTGGCAGGATGCCAACCTTCTCTGCTGGCTTAATTAGACCCAAACGCCTGACAAATATTCCTTGACATCTGCCTGTAATGACAATTTCACTCTAAGCGGGCAGCACAGTGGGTTGACCACAGACTACTGGGCAGCTAATTGGGTAAGACGAATCATTCCGTGTTGACACAACCAACTCTGTACTGCCTACCCTTAGCACACCAGCCTACAGAGTACTACATCAAGCCCCAAAAGACTTTCATCTTCTATTTCTGCTATGTATATATCCTGCTCAATTCTAAGGTCACCTACTTTCACAATTATTTTTCTCTTAACTCTAACTGGCATGGTTTCACCTGTTACTGTAGCCACATAGCACTGTTCCATACTGTCGTCGGGCGATCGGTGGGAAAGGGGGGGGGGGGGGGGAGAGAGGATATCTGGTCTTACCCTAATGTCGATGACCATCTGGCAAGGAACATTATTCAGGCTCCCCTCCACCAGTATTGCATCCCAATCTTGTTTCACTGACCATACATTTATGAACATTGGGGCCTTCCCTCCAGTAGTCACAGATCTTTGCCCCCTAAGATCAGTCTTTACAAGTTTTTTGAATGTGCTGTATTCTCACCGGCCTCTCAAAGCCTCTTTTCTCATTGCTGCTGCTACTTCTGCTGCTGTTGTGGGCAGTAGGTTCTCATGTGCCCCAGATGTCCACATGACCAACAACTGTAGCCATTTCAGTGGAGAGCATTAAAGTTCTGAAGTACGTACCCTGGAAAAATATGTCCCTACTCATTATTTTGTCTTCGTCATCTTCGTTCAGCATTACTGCCCGTAACGGACATTGGGGTTCAGCCCCCTATATTGCTGTACCTCTGTGGCATTGATGAAGAAACCGACTACGATAATGTCATGCACTTCCTCGGAGCACCTTCCACGTATAGTTGAGACAGTCGCAGGTACTGGTCGCCAAAATATAACTCCAAGACCGACACAAGTGTGGGGTACTCTAGTTAATGTAGCTCTGGCAAAGATTGTAGTATGCTCAGTGCAAGGCCTCTCAGTACAGCAACAAGGTAGTAAGTCCCCTGTTCTGCTGACCGCCATTCATGGTTACAACTATTTCAAACTGGTACTGGTACTCCAGCCAAGAAGTCTGACCATCGTAAGGGATGCACTTAAATGAGACCCCCTCCCCCACTCCTGGTTTCATGACACCACCAATGCCGCAGAGCTGCCGGCTATTCTCAGAGGTTGCTGCGTTGGTTACAACTTGCACTTCTTCCCCACTTATCTCGGCTGCTGGTTCGGTGATAGTGGAACTCCATTGGTGAAGAAATTCCTATACATTCTTTCTTCAGTGCACTCATTTCCTGTTTCATTTCATTCTCAACACTGTCCATTCTTTCAATGACACTGTCTATTTTCTTGTCCACACAGTCAATTCTTGTGTTCACTAATTCGCAAATGCCTTCCATTTTCCTGTCTACATTTTCATTTACAGTGTATTTTCCTTTTTACATTTTTATTTACAGGGTCTATTTCCCTGTCTACTAAATCACTTACATGAGTTATCTGGCTATTTACATGCTCATTTACATGCACTGCAACAATTTGGTAATTTACACTTTCTTCCACACTACTAATTAGGGCATTTACAGCTTTGTTTGCACTAATAATTCTGCTATCAAGGCTATTGACACTTGTGCTCATTTGCTTACCTAATCCCTCAATTAATGGTTGCAGTGCTTCCAGTTTTGCAGACATTTTTCTAGGTAAGATCCACAGTGATAGTCATAATTCTGCGGCCTATAACTATTACATTTAACTAAAATTACTGCATTTGAATAGCACTAATTACTTGCCTATAGCATAACTTTAGGTACAATTAAATGCTGCCATTCCACTTCTTACACCAGTGTTATGTAAGACACCTGAAGGGCACATCTGTGTTTGTGAGGGATGGAGGTCTTAGCAAAAATAATATAACTAAATTTGATTTTAATTTATTCACACAACTATTATTTACAGCATTAATCTATCAATATCCACTATCACTCTTTTTATTTCCCAATGAACACAATATATTTTAATGTCTACATCAACTCTCTATCTGTCTGGTTATAGTCAATTAACTCTCACATCATTAACACATGTTCAGTCTGTCTGTTGCCATCATTCGAAATGTTTTCCACTCACTCACGCATCCAGTTCAATAGTCCAGTCTGCCAGTCGCACTCTACATTGAACACAGTCAAAGATTTTCCTTCTGCTAGTCACTTCCGGCACCACTCATATATCGCTTAAGATAGCACAATTGCCCAAACTCTCAATGCACGTAAAAACTTCACGCTTGAATGCCCAATGTGCTTGTATAGTCACTGAGCCTTGACCTGGACGGTTCGCTGCACCCCAAACCACGCTGAGAGACTCTCATCATTAATACAGAATATTCTTCTGATAAACACTCAAATTTAATCAGCTGAAGGTCAGGAGTGCATGAGCCACAATACGTTTATCACGGCGGCATGCTTTTCGTAACAAGATATGATCTTGTATTTTACTCACCTGTCTTTCAAACATTCCTTCTGACTCGCCGCCTGCTACCATATCACTGCTCCGCCCTTCCCTTTCACTCTATTGTAGGAGACAAAGCAGCGGACACATAGTACCTACAATAAACTGCCAGCGTGCATTGAATCACTGTTTTGGGTATTTACTGCACTGCTGGCACTGGGACTCTGGTTTGGTGCATAATGTATGACTACCCTCGAGCAGTATTTTCAGTACAAAATAGTATTAATATCAATGATGAATATAAATTACACATAATTACAGTAAAAACTTCAAACCTAATGTGAAATTAGGTATAATTTGGTTAGCTCTACTGCATTTGACATAGCTAGACTGCAGAGGTACGTAAGTCCATTCCCCACACTAACATGCAATACTACACAGTACAATTCACTACACTTACTTTTTTCAAAAAACCCAGACTATAAATTACGTTACACATGTAACAGTCGAATATAGCGCCTTGGTGATGTATTGGTGACAATATGTTAACTTCTATTGTACATGTGTCTAAATTCCACAAAAACTTACTAGTATTTCCGCACAATTATTATATTTAGTACTTTACATGGTAATAATTGCAAAAAAAACACTCATATTATCATAGAATAATTAGATTTACCTTATCACATGGAAATAATAGCCAAGAAACACGCACAATAACACTCATAAATCACAAGCCAGCTTCAGTCAAATTGTAACTGTACACTCAACTTCTGCACCTTACCAGCATACCACTGTCGAGTGAAATAGGTAAAAATTAAACCGGATGACCAACATTGATGAACATTTGTTTCCTGTTTGCACTGCTGTTCAACAAACGTATCATGGCAATACAAGTCAATTGTATGAAAACACCTGGAAACCCTTATATATATATACTATATATATATATATGTGTTTTTTCTACTACTTATATGTTACATAGTATGCCTATAATACCTTCTTGAATATGAACAAGGTAAGCCTTGAAAAATTAAACAGAATTAAAATATATTCTGACACTGCCTAAATACTGTGGTTTATACCTGTAGTCCTTGGCGTGTCGGCAAAAACATACCTTGTGATTTATGCATTGTGAATGAAGGTTTGGTTTCCATAGGTATTCTCGCATGGTTCAACAAACCGAAAGAAATATATATGACATAACTTGTATGTGTTTTACCACACAAATACTCCAATCTTCATAACCCACCTCTCTTTCACATTTCATGGTATATACTACAAATTACATGATGCCTCTATGAAATTCCTATTAAGTGTGATCCGTAATGTCCATATAGGCCTACATCATTTGCAAGTATTATTTTACAGTTTTTTTTTTTGTAAAAGCCCTGATTCTTAATAATTACTGTTAGGTTGTATCTTTCTGCATTTAGCAAGGTAAAACAATGGAATTGACAAACATTTTACATTAATATTTGTATGTCACAACACAATTTCGCTGATCTTCATAGCCCTCCCCACTATCACATTTTTTGGTACGAGCTGCAAATATCACGATGCCCTCATTAAATTTGCATTCAGTGTTATTAGTAATGTTGATTCATACATATTTATAATTTTTTTTCCGGAAAAGTCAAGATTCTTAACCATTACCGCAAGTGCTAGTGTTGTAGGAGTTTTGAATTGCTGAGTAACATGTTTTTTTTTATGTTTACATACTTGAAATTCTTGTGGAATACTGAAATTATCAACGGCATTACGGGGTACATCTTTATGCTCTCCTCTAGAATTTCATAACGCCACTTATATAACTGTAAGCTTACACAGTGATCTAATCATAAATTCAATAAATACACACCTGCTCAATTTCAAACAGTAAGAAACCAGATGCACCCACTACTAAACATGAATCATACCATATAATCAAGAATATAAGTTTTTTCACAAAAAAACACTTTTTTTTGGAGGGCCGCTGTGAGTAAACGGAAGGGAGCAGGGGGAAGCCGACCCCCATTCACTGATCCGCCATCCTTCCTCTTTGAACCCTCCCCCCCCCCCCCCCAGGAGGAGTTAGAGGGACAATGGGGGTATGTTTTCCATTTTATGCGGGATTGGAGGTGTGCTTTTCGCCTTCGAATCGGCCTGGAAGGCACACTTTTCAACCAATTTCCTTCAAATTTGGGGGAGGGGTTCCTTTCCGTACCCCCCACCAAATTGAAAGTTAGGCCCTTCGTAAGCCTAAGGCCTAAGTCTTAAGTCATACTTTCACTACAATTGCTACTGCATGAGCGAGCGAGCGCTGACAGGCGCGAGCAAACACATGCCGAAATTGCCAGACAACATTGCACCATAAATACTAATTCATACGGTTACCTGCTTTATTTCTGGTGGCTCAGCCCATGGTTTCTGTGGGCCCGATCCCTGGTATTAAGATTAATAACTAACTAGATAGTGCTACGACGTTCCTGAACTGCCAGCACCACCCTTAGCAACACTAACATCTACATTCCCAAAACTGAGGCATTACGAACCATACGAAAGCCTTTTATCTATCTGCAAGATACTTATTCCAAGCAGCTTGTAACTGTGAGATACAACAACACAGCCACAGTACATGCAGGTGTAGGTTTATGATGGAAGAAAAGTGAAGAGATTTTGACAATTATGCAAGAATATGCAACAGATGTTGGCAAATTACCATTTCTTTCATGGTTTTATAGTAGAGCAATGAACTGTCACAACAATCAGACACATACTACGAAACCTTTTGTCTTCTCATTTCATGGTTTGAGTAGGCCTAGTAAAAATGTGAAACAATCGCAGGTTTTAAACTCCTGTTACACATGATCTCCATGTTCCTTTACATCCAAATTAAAATAAATCATCAGCGCAGCCAATTTGAAACATTTTCCCATTAGTACAGCTGCAGATTTTGTTAAATGCTATCCACAGTGAGTGGAGTGGTGTTGCATGCACTCATTGAATTGGATAGTGTAAACATTGATGCCTTAATGGCGAGCAGAGTTTGTGTTACAGGAGTTGAGGATTTCTACATGTGGGTGTGTGCTCTGGACACGTCTAAATTTTGAATGAAAATGTAGGTTTGGCAGTCTTTACGCGTATTCAGTCCATCACGGTGTTCTGGCAACTGAACTGACTGTGAACACCAATTTTTTTTTGTAACGATGGCACATAAGAAAGAAAAAGGTACCAATAGTAAAAAATATATTATAAGGTGCAACGTAACGTTGAAGCTTTTCTGCAAGGCAAATGGTTTAAGAATTGTATATTTGTAAATTAGCTTTTAGGCACAGGTTGTGATGGTGCTGGAACACCATACGTCCAGCATTAATATCAGTGCAGAAGTTTGTACATCCTAACACGGGGATAGATCGACGAGGGAGCAGAGGTTTTATCTTGGGGACCCACTTGACGTAAGTCGTCGTGGATGTTAGTACCGACGTAACTGCATAGCTTGGCAGACAAGCACACATTGTCAGCATGGAGGCTGCCCCCACCCTGCTATCGCGTGTCTTTCGTGTCCAGTAACTGTCCGATGCTACTTTCGACATCATCAAGATTTGAATGTTACTGGACTCGAACCAACTTTAATTTTCCGGAATGTTCCTCAATACCCTGATCAATGTGTTTCCAGATTATAAAAATGGGGTTTTCTTTCATCTTGAGAGAGAGAATGGATAGGTACCTCATGATGAGAACATTATAACTTAGCAGAAGGGATATCCTGTCATGTTTGATGAGGGCATTTTATAGGTCACGTACAGGAAAACATTTGAAATACTTTTTGTTTATAGTCAGTATTTTGCAATGTTACAATATTTGGGCTAAGTATTTATTGCTACGAGAGCTCATTAATAAATGTATCTTCATGTAATTTTCATAAAATACATTATAATTATAACATATTTTAAAGCCCCTTTGGCTATTTGTGTTTTTATAATGCTTGTATTTGTTTATATGGACAGTTTACGGGGAAAAAAAAAAAAAAAACAAAGTAAGCCTGGAGATAAAGGAAAAGAAAAGTAACACTGTGTTAAATCATTTCTCGTAATTTTGGGGGGTTAAAAGTGGGATGGACCAGTGCATCCTTGGTCAAAAATCAAGGAGCGATAATACAGGAGACACTAAAACACGCCTAGTGCCTCATCACTCCTACACGCAAGGCATGCAGTGTTTTCATCATGATACTGTAATTTTTAAATTACATCTGTAACAAAGGGACTTTATTACATACCATGAAAGCTCACTGATTGAACTACGCCCGTATATTTGTACTTTTCTCTTGCAGCTTAAGGAAACTGCATAGACAAGCTTTAAAAATGTGATATCCCAACATTTTACAAATTTTTTTTCTCCAAGAATACACTCAATATGACAAAAGTAAAAAAATTGGGGAATAGATTATTTTTTAAAATCTTTTCTGGCAAAAAGTCATATTGGCAGAACGTTTATTTACCAAGATACGCATATTCACGCAAACTACTATTTCACAATAAATGTGCGGGTCCACTCCACTCTTAATTATCTTGTATTCGAATTCATATCAGAGGATGGTTGAATTGTCGCAATTTTTGTGGCATTTGTCGTACTCTGCTGCTTGAAGGCTTTTGGTAAGACTCATTTTGCTCAAATAAGTGGAGTGGTAGGGGAGTCGAAGTTACTGTCGTGTAGTAGTGGGGGTTTCCTGCAGGTGCTCCCATTCTGTGAGGTTGACAAATGGTTGTTCATCACACTCACGAGTACATATTTATAGTGTTTTGTTGCGGAAATTGGTTATGGTAGCTGATCTTTTAACTGTTAATTCTAGGTTTTCAACATTTGCAATTGTACAACCAACTAGTTCAAAAATAAATATATTCACGCATATCTGCATCACTCTGCTTCCCAGCATACAAGCGAAATGAGCTTTCAAGACAGCAAATTTAGGCAGGATTTACAACACCCCGTCGTGTCTGTCCGTCATCGCAAATCCATCCATCCGTCTCCCAGCCATGTGATTTACAGCCAAACTTTGTATGTCTGTTGAAAGTTCATTGCTGCAAACTAATAAAAGCAATACTGTATACAAAATAGTAAAAAAATCTCCACAAAAAGTGAAAATCTTTTGCAATATTGTGTTTCCAAGAACCAAAAACAATACACGTACGTAACGGAAATTAATTGATGTAAGGTAAAAAAATTTATAATAGCATATAAAGGTTTTATTTTATTTTTGCATAAAAGGAGCTCATGTTTACAAATGTAACTATCAATTAATCTTCAGGAAAAACGTAACTTAATTTCATTTTACAGTTACATAAACAAACATGTGAAAACAAAACACAGCAAGACCAAAACACTGCACATACTACACAGCCTTGTAAGGAACTCGTGATGAACAAGCAACAAAACATGAAAGTTTAGAAGGCTGTAATTTCATCCGTTTGTCAGGGTTTTGATGGACAGACCGAGAGAATTAATGGCCACCTCTGATTGATTGTTGGTTACATGATTGACAGACGGATGGACATGACAGGTCGTTGCAAAAACTGCCTTACGTGTTAGAAACAAATCAAGCTAGTAACTGGTTTGGCTCTCCGTAACATTGTACTTATGCTGCGGAAAGTAAAGTGTTGCAGATTCTTCGCTGGATACCTTCACCAGTCTCTTATAAAGAAGACTGTGGGTAAAATGTTATCTTCTAAACAGACTGTGGGTAGGAAAGTGCATTTGACACCAAGAAGGATGTGTGGGTATCACCTGCTACCAAAAAAAAACCATAACACTAATTAGGTTTAAGTACATTATCTAGTTATATCGACGTTTTCTCTAACCGTCACAAACAGAAGTGTTGACAAACATCATAAACCCTTTCACACACCACCATTATCCACATACATAACATACTCACATGTGATAATTCTTGACAAGTTTGCTTGAAATTTTTCTTCGACAAATTTGTAACCAAATAACTTATTTGTGACAAGGCAAAAGACAGTGAGTCCAGGTTCATAGTTCCATGAATACGGCTTCGAAAGCTTCAAACAACAAGTTTGAAGCTTTCTTATGTATCCACGAATGTTTCACCTGGAATTTCTTCTTGAAGTGAGTGTGTTTACTACATGTACAAAGGCCTGCGTCCAACATCGGGAAGAATATTGTAATTTACGACATCACAACAACATCATCGCGATTATAAAAATACGCATGGAAATTTATTTACGACAAATCGAGAACACCTACAGACACGTCACAGAATAACGGATTGAGGCTGGATAACTTTGAAACTGTCACTGTGGTCTTTGCTACGAAGCGAACTCTGGCGAGCAATTCCGTAAACCCACTCCGCTCAGCAGTCTAATCTATCTCCATGGACAATGCAACCAACAGACGGTCAAGTTGGGTGTTTGCCCATGGGAATATACAGATGGGATGTTGTGACGTAGTCGAAGCCGCTGGAGATACGCGGTTTTACTGTGGACGCATGCGTTTTAGTCAAGCCGCATTACTATTGCGTTAGTTACCCATAGTCTCAATATCCCGACGGACACGACAACCCCGACCCGACGAAATCTAACAGCCAATGAAAAGCAAGGTCACTGTGACGTCACTAAATACAATACTAGAAAACTAAATTTCGCGTGTATTTAATAAACTAACTTGCTGCCAAAATAATGTTCCTGTTTGTTTCTAAATACTTTTTGTCTCTCGTATAAATTCAAATATTCTCAACAGAAAATATGAATTTCACTTTATCGCGAGTTTAAAAAGTAAACATTGGATATTATAAGGATAACTTGCCGCTTAGAATTTTCCAACAGCCAACTAACATATATGTTGCGCCAGCTGGCACCAAGTGAGGTTTATGAGGGAATGGTCGTTGGATACAGGAGGAGGTAGCGCGATGGTGAAGATAGGTATGCAGATCTGCGGCACGCTGGAGAACGTAGCGAAGGTGTTGACACCGCAGCCGGAGTTCATGTACTTCATGAAGCTGCAGTGTACGTCGTGCCAGGAGGTGTCGGAGACGTGGGTGGCAGTTTCGGCTAGCGACGAGGTGCAGGGCCGTACTGGTCGCTCCATCGTCAGCCACCTGTCGGTCTGCAAGTTCTGCCACAAGGAGAAGATCATGACAGTGCTGCAGGACACCAACTCCGAGTACACTAAGGACGACGACGAGAGGTATGTGCCACTGGAGTGAAAGTGCCTTTTCTATCATAGCCGAAGCTCAGAACTGGGGTAGTCCAGGCCCTTGTGAGGGCCTTTAACCACCCAGCGATTACGTCGTGGTCATTCTCGCTTCTTGCCGAGGAGGTTTCCTTCCCCGGTTACAGCTCTCAAAAAGACTGCAACACCACAACTGCAACGCCAAGATGTTCAGGCGAGCTGGTGTTGTAATGTTTACCCAAGGTAACTACAGTATATTATGGTAGGCCACTCTCGTACTCTGCTCTATGATGCGAAGAGTCCTCGAACCATTGCTACCTGAGCACTGCTATCATATGAAATACGCCCATGTATATTCATCTCGCCAAAAGTCAAAACTGTGAATTTTTCATATTCCTTGTAATTCACTGCTCTGGCTTTCAAAAGACACAACACCTCTTTCAAAATCCCGGGCCTACATTTAATTAGTTTGATCCATTTCTGTAATGTTGAATGTAATGGTAAAGAAATGTTTTGTTTCCTCAAATACCCGTATGCTTTTCTAGAAAGCGATCTTTGTGTCAAAGCATTTGCTATGTCTTCGGAGGACCATTTCACTTGTTTCTTCCCTTCTAAGAGGCATCAAATTGGCCCGGGCGTAAAACACTTGGAAAGAATTTTTTTTATTTCCTCTTTCTATACACTTTCTTTTAAGTTTTGATGATTGTTTTTTAAGACAATGTGCCTAGACCCCTTAAGTTTTCTTTAGTGTTCTTTCCCTCAGACTTAAGCCGCATTTGCTTTCTCCAAAACCTCCACCCGTTTACAAAGTTTTAGTATCTCTTCATTTTGAAGCGAGTCTGTGGAAGTCGCTTGATCAATTGTTCTTTTTTTTTTTTTTTTGCGATAATCACTCTAAAGTTGATAGCTCACATTTCTAATTTCATGCCGTGATTCTCTGTCACTGAGAACCTATAGATTAAAGATAAAGTGTTAGGTTCTATCTAATGTTAATAATAATAATAATAATAATGTAAAACAGTTAACTAATGAAAAATTATTCATTTTGATATTGGTATCTGTGAGAGGGGTTGGTAAATTCAGGAAGGGAGTGGAAAAGGAGTTGGTTGGGTGAAGGAGAGTTAAGAGAGCTCGTCACCGGGCAGTAGCCTAATTGCGAGTGTGTGTATGTATGCATGTATATGTATTCAAATGTTACAAAAGTCCACTGAATCTAACTCCTTACTTGGAATGATGAATTTTTAAGGGTGAAGGAGAAGAGAATATGCACACGATGAAACTATATCTACTGTACTTTCTGAGTTCTTCAAAGCCAATGGAATGTCAACATGTATGTAACACTGTTTTACCAAACTGCTTATACATACATACACACATACATACATACACACACTCGCAATTAGGCTACCGCCCGGTGGCGAGCTCTCTCAACTCTCCTTCACCCAACCAACTACTTTTCCACTCCCTTCCTGAACTTACCAACCCCTCTCGCAGATACCAATTCCTCCCTCAACACATTCCACTCCCTCACAGACCTCACAAGCATGGACTGCCTACCCTGCTCCATTCTCCTCCACACCCTCTGAAGCTTCTCACTGTTGTTTCCTCTTCCTCTAAACACCCCCTTACTCAGCTTGCAGTGTAGCCCTCCCCATCCTCCCTCTTCATTCACCACCCTGTCCATCCTGACTAACCATTCTACTTTCCTCCTGTCCTTCAATGAGCTCCACCCCATTTCTTTCATCATCACTGATGGCCTATAGTTCCTTCTTCCTCACCATCTTGCCCCTGCCTTCTCAACCTACCCTTCACCCATCTTGCTGCCTTTCTCTGCACATTTTCCAGTTCTCTCACCTCCACCCCCACATACGGGTCCCATACTGCTGCAGCATATTCTAACATTGGCCGTACCATTGTGCCATACGCCTTCTCCTTCACCTCACAGCTGACTCCATTCAGCACCCTTCCCAGCATACCCAGAGCCCTTCTTCCTTTTGCAACCACCCTCTCTACCTGTTTTTTCCATCTCAGGTCTCCCTGCAGTACAATCCCTAGATACTTATATTCTGCTGCTTCTTCTATCTCTTGTCCCTCCCATCTGTATGTGTCTCTGCTTATCACCTGCTTCCTTGTAAGCCTCAGTACCTTAGTTTTTCTTACATTTATCTTCATTTCCTGGTCCACAACCATGTCTTATCAATGTCCGCCTGCAAATTTCCGCCCCCCCTTTCCCAATTCAGCATACACAACACAATTGTCTGCAAACAATCTTATTTTTCCCCTAATCCCCAAACCCATTTCATTTACCATTATGGTAGATAACAAAGGACCCAGCACGCTTCCCTGTGGTACCCCTGACGTAACCTCCTCTTCCTCCGATATTGCCTCCCCCACTTTCACCCTCTGCCTTAGATTTTAATTGAGTCTGTAACTGTTTCATGGATATGTCAAATGTCACATTCATAAAACATAAAATTTGTATTAATATTTATTTATCGAACAACAGCGAAGCTAGTTGGAGGGAAAATTCTCTTATCTGTTTAATGGTTCTTTTTTTTTAATATTAGGTCTTTACCACATAATGGTAAGGTATTGTCACTTCATAATATTTTATAGAAATGGGCACCTACATGTTATTATTTTGTGAAACCAATGACAATTTTTTGTTTGCTAACTTCACAGTTGTGTCTGTGAGTGCTTATAACTATTTTCAAATTTACTTTTCAAACCAGTTGTCTGAACATTCATAGATTTCAGTGGTCAAACATTAACTGCAAAACCAGAAAGGATGTTTTGTTTTTCTACGTACCAGCTTGACACTTAATAGGTATACTACATTATGTCTATGTTGGTATTTTTTCTGTAACAGTTAAATATATTTTTTGTTTAAAATTTTTTTTTTTTTTATGCATTTGGGAGGGTGATACCAAAATCTTAGGAAAGGTGTTTATTTATATGTTGAATTTTTTATTTATTTATTTATTGTGACATCCAATGCTACTTGACTTTTATGTGATGTGAATCTACGTGATTTTTAAACCATACCAGTGCATAAGACAAACTATGACTTTCACGTGTTGTAATTGTCCCCAGGGTTGCCATAGGTCTGGAAAACAGGGAAATGTTAGGGAATTTAAAAACTGTCAGGAAAATGTATTTGTATTTGTACTAACTTAACAGACCGTAATACATGTTTGTCTATAATTTATGCCAGTAAAAGTTATTCCAAATGCGTTGTTCATTAAGAGAAAATATTTTCTCGATAGTGAAAAAAAGATTGTGCAAATGTGTAATCCTATTTGAAATTCATTGAAAACTAAAACATTAACTGTTTAAAATTCTATGCCTGTCAAATTATTACACAAACAAATTCGAAATTAACGATATAGTTAGGCTATAGTAATAAAAAAATTAGTTTGCTGGTGTTGAAGTTAATGTCAGGGAATTTCAATCAAGATAGCTAAATGTCAAGGAATTCTGTGATATATATATTTATATTTGGCAGATCTATCAACAATCGTGCACAGCTGCCAGATTCATATAAAATTATTTTAATGATTGTGGTCTAAATGCTTAGGTATTTTCTTTGCAGTCTTTGTGGTTATCAATTTTATAAAATCAGAGAAATATTTTGGTGTAAAAGTGGGTTACAATACAAGGGTGCCAATCCTTACAGGAAAAAATGTTAGAAAAAGGTCAAGTGAAAAAAGATTTTTTGTCTGTAAATCAGGAAATTTTCCAATGTAAGAAAGGTGGCAACCCTGTCCCGACATATATTTGTTTTACAGTGGAAATAGCTTGTGTTACTTATAGAAATGTGCAAAATGATGATACAATGAAATATTGCTACATTTAACAGTCCCATGTTGTACTATTGCTTCATACAATCCAGATAAGGTATCATTGTACGTATTGACCATACATCAGTGTTCAATAAGCACGCGTTATGCCCCTCAGTTCGACCCCCCAACATCGCCATTGCGTGACAGGTTTCCATGGATCATCATGTAATAATTGGCACTATGTTTTTAATTGTGTGCTTACTACTGCAATTAAACTTTCATTTTTTCAAAAAATCATTATGTAGGATTCGAAGCTGCCACTTGATACTGGCATTTTGTTGATGTAGTATGAATATTCTTATATATTTCAATCTATTGATAAGGAAGTCAACTTATTTAATATAATAGTATATTGAACTTCCAATTAATAAGCCTGAATTTTCAGAATAAATAATTATATCAACCACAATTATATCAATAACAACCTTAATCATAACTAAAACAATAATAATATTAAATTTATTAATAATAATAAAAACAACAACAGATTGAGAAAAAAGATCACCATTTGAGTGTGGATTTGATCATAAATCACAGTTGTGCACCACGAGAAACTTTACAACTTTCATGATTTTTCATTACAGTCATTATTTCTGAACATTGGCACCGTCTGGTGAGACATGGAGACGATTACGATACACCTTTTACCTGTGTTTGATGAGTGCCAGCAGTGGTTCCTACACACCACACTTTGAGACTCGGGGCTCTCAAGGATGCTGTGGGTTCTATGTGTTCATCTCATACTTACAAAACAACTTTTATACATAACACTGCAAAAATCACACACTTTGGCTGGGCTGGGTACTGACGCTACAAAAAGAGGCATTCATATTTTACACTGAGAAGTACGTTGATTCTGACCAGATTACGTACCAAAAAAATTAATTAAGTTACTCCTCGGACTTGACTAGCCACTTCCGGTGGGTGATTCTCCAATCACGTTACTTAATTTGCGCACACTGACTGGATAATGCTCCGCGGTTTTTGAGAATACAGCCTCCACAAGGCAAGGGGCCCACAGCCACTAGGATTGACTGTAGGTTTGCCTAGAGACAGGACACGGAGTATGAAATGAACACGTGTGGATATTAATACAACTAGAGCCTACTCGTCGTGACGCGTCCCCGAACCACGCGGTGTGTGGTGACGGTCATACACATAGCGGGTTATTGCAAAAATAGTCTCGCCGTACAAGATTACACAAAATAACACCGGTTGAACATGGGGCACGTTATGAGCAGGCAAAATAAACATACAGACGTGTGAAATTTAGTTTAGATGGTGTAGATGCTGCTGGATGAAGTTCATAGTGGACCGCGTGGGCGAGTGTGAAAATGCAGTATTTCATGGTAAATTTGTTCAAGAATCATCAGCTAAAAATAATGTGGGCATTAGCAAAATGTTCCTGTCAATAAACAAGCATGCAAAAGCTCTCAAGGTGCTGGATGGCGGTAACACCAAGTATGTACATGAATTGACCATGTATTCATGAACAAAATGCATCAAACATGAAAAATACAAGAACCATTATTGAAAATATTACATAAACCCTGAGATGAAATTAATGTGCACATGTTGGAACAAGAATTACCCCTTATAACGCGGTGCTGGCGCAGATACGGACTTGGTGGTAGTTTACCACATGGCTGTGGGCGATGTGGCCGCAAAACAATTTAACATTACAAAAACCCTCAAATAATTATACAAATACATCACCCTTAATATTACTTGGTGCAATTATGCAGAAATTACAATGAAAGGCCCTAAACTTGGGTGGATGGCACCTGATACACAAGTTGTGCTGGCCGCATGGCCTCTCCGACATGTCCTCCTCTCATCACGTTTAAATTACAAAAAGCCTGGAAGGCTGCAAATAATTAAGTTAAGTGGATAGCATTACGCTGAGGATGTCTGGCAAAACGTACGCAATGCAAATGTTAACCGGTAAACTAAAAGTGCTATTGAAACCTACATCAGTGCAAAAGTATGAAGTGCGTACGTGACAGCGTCACCTCGCCAGCTGTCCTAGGACGACTGCCCTGGGACAGGGGTTGTGCGGATCTAGCATGGCTGCCTACAGGATTCACACAAGCGGAAGTGCTATGCATGCCGAGTAAAAATGTTGTATTGCAAATTGAAATAGCACCAAAATAATTATCAAACCATTTTACAGACAGAATTCAAAGTTATATTTTCTGATAATTATTAAATTGTCTTTTGAAGGCTTCTTCGCCATATTATTATTTTCTTTCTCTTCAGCGCTGCACGCACTTTAAATTTTACCCTGGAAAGAAATACATAAGACACTGAAACACATTATCCATTTTTGGGAAAGTCCATTTTTGTAGCAGGCTGCGTCCACGTGCTACTCTTAGCGGTAAGTGCAGTCACGGTCTAGCTGTGTCTGGCTCTTAGCTGGTGTCAACTTTATATTGCTTGGCAACTATAAGGATTGGAGAAGTACATATTCTTCCAAAATATATTGTTCTGGGGGCCCTACCACACAATATTTCTTATAATTAATCAGGATGCGGGGACCTCTAGTCATTCATTCCAGCATGTTACACTGCTATATTCTCATTCGGTATATAAATTAAAGAAGTTGACCTGGTTTATGTATTACTTGGTGTGCATGTTTGCCAGCTTCGTAATGTGCTTTTTCAATGGTCGAAACTAGCATGATTTCCCAAGCATCCCGTTATCACACTTACTGGCAAGTTTTTATCTGAAAATGGATGGAAATCTGAATGTGTACATAATAGGACAGCAAATGTACATTTTTTTTCATGAGTGGTTTTTAAAGACTAGTATAGTTTAAAGGTGCATAGCCTACACATGATTATCCATACATGGAATACATACAATTATAGCATAGAGAGAGAAAAATCTCAACTTAAGCTCTCATTGTGTGTTTAGGTACCAGTTCATATCTAGTGATTATGAAATACAGCTTCTAATTTCTTTGGCCTTTTCTTACCTAGGTTTTTGCTCAGGCTGAGATTCTGAAGTTCAAGTAGTGAAGCCCTGTGGTGCAATGCTTTGATATATACCTATTATTTATAGTTCAGTGTAAAGTAAATTTATTACATGTTACTGGGACATCTATTTCATGCTCATTTTGTAAGTTCCTAGTACTAAAATTACTGTACATAAACTCAGAAAATAAGTACGAATTTGTTCACGAATTGTTCCACAATCATGACACCACACACTATAGAATTCAAATTTTAATTGCTACAATGCAAAAAAAAAATCCAGTGCTACATAAAACTGTGCTACTGTAAGGAAGTGCCTTACCAAAGGTTACCCAATATTTATTTTAATTTACATTACTTAATTTTCACACTAAAATTACTTTGGATGATATATGTATGTTGTTGATTAACTTTGCTCAATCACAATATTGGCATATGTGGTAAATATAAATTCATATTAACATATTTTAATTGTAAATGAAACGAACAGTTCTACATAAACATTACTCAGGTTAGTGCAGAAGAGTGGAAAAACATTTATGATATTCTGGCAAAGAAGACACATTTTGTCTAAGGAATTTTGTTTGTTTGGAGTATAAGAACAATGCATTAGCGAGTTGTGTTGAAGAGGAATATTTTAGCAAGAGGGCAAGCGAATGTTCTGATGAGAAAAAGTAGTTCGAATGGAGTCTTTGAAGGAAGATGTCTTTGACGGAGAGATGGCGCAAAAGACAGCTAACATCGCCCAGGATCGACTGGAGGCCTGGTCCGGTGTTGCAGAGGCGCAGTTCGACGTCCCACGACTGGAGGTCACGCAATTAGGATACCAGATCCTAATTAAGTGAAATCTTCACTGCTTCCAGGTCATCGAAATCCTGCTGCCATCTCCACCTACAGTTTGTCTCCAAGTAAGACCAGCGTTATGCCAGTTATTTCTGTTGTCAGCGATTTCGTCAAGATTTTTCCCCATCTCAAGAACATTATTCAATTGAATTAATTTGGGTTGACATCAACAACTTTAATTACGAAACTTTTCAAGATTTGTTGAGCAATATTGATCAGTATTGAAAAACCTTTCATCACCTTCAAAAATTCACTAATTACATATTCAGAGAACGTTTTCCCCAGTTAATTATCAGCACATCCCAGTGGTACATTTATAAGGAGTTTCTTGCACTACTGATTGAGAACTAACCCAGAGCAATTTAGTGATTTGAATCACGAGAGACTAATTTTATTACACTAGTTATCAACATTATGAATATCTTCACTGCTGTGAAACATGCATAGCATTTGCTATATAATATTTTGATGATTAAACCTTAAAGTCCTACTTAATCATATAACAATATCTGATAGCAGTTGTATCAATGTTCTAGTATAAGTCTGCATTTTTCAAAGGGTTAATTATGACATTGTTTAGCGAATCATGTGTGCTTTATTGAATCAACAGTAAAATCCACTTAATTAATCTTATTTGCTGAATATTATTATTTTGAGTTGTTACTGCAGTTTTAATCAAAGTCTAATTTTTATTTATGGTGACACTGAGTATTCAGAAGTGGATTGTCGTATGTTAATTGTTCTTCTGCTATACACACATAATCTTATTGACACAATCTTTGTTGAAACAATCGTAAGTGGAAATAGTTAGTCATGTTTTCTCCTTGTGATTTCATCACTTCACATTTTATTATCATTACATTATTATATCACCCCTCTTTTATTACCTCATAATATTTAAAAAAATTTTTTGGGGTGAACGTAGTCTGTGTAATCACTTCTGAAATTAAATAGTTAACCTAAACTAATGTAGTCATTCTCAACAACGTGTGTTCTGACTGTGCATTGGTAAAGTAGTGTACTACAATTTGAATGGTTGGTAAAGAATGAATTCATCATAGTTTTTGTAGGACCAATGTTTGGATGCACTATATATGCGTGTCTCAGAAAATGTGTGTTCAAGGACTATTTTTTCTAAGAAAATGTTATAGTTAAGTATTTAGGGTTTCCAAGTTTTATTTAAATAAACCAAAATAGGAAATAATGAGTAAAAATGGTTAGAAACTGCATGCTAGAGGCTGCCCAGGTAGTTTCGTGAAGAACAAAATGAAAAATACAAAGCGATATCTGAGTTAATATTCTGGCTTCAGTGGCATGTAATATTCCACTGTTGCATATCCAGTGTAATTGGTTCACTTTCAGGAAGTGCATGTTGGGAGACTGTCACTTGCTGCTCCCTAACAGCATGATGACCTTGTGAGGTTTCAAATTTTGATTAGGAATTAGCCTTCATGTGAAATTTCCATAATCTATAAAAATTTTGTGCATTTTGGTTACAAGGATGTTAGAATAGGTAGCCAAGAGGGGCATTTACGTCTCCCCAAATCGCACAGTTGTGCACCACAAGAAAAATTACAACTTTCATTATTTTTCATTAAAGACATTATTTCTGAACTTTATATTTCTTGGCAACTATAAGGATTGCAGAAGTGCATACTCTTCCAAAATATATTGTTCTGGGTGCCCTACCACACAATAATGGTTGTAATTAAGTATTTTTATTATAATGTAGACTAGCAGCCCACCATTGCTTCACTCGGGTTTTATGGAGTTATTGAAATGCATACCTATAAACCCGTGACTACCTACGACTACCCATGACTACCTATGACTACCCACGACTACATGTGACTACCCATTACTACATGTGACTACCCATTACTACACACGACTACCCAAGACTACTTGTGACAACCTGCAACTCCCGTGACTACTTCCGACTACACATGACTATCTGCGACTACCTGCAACTATCTGTGACTACCCGTGACTATCTGTGACTACCCATGGCTACTTGTAACTACTTGCGACAACTTGCAACAACTTGTGACTTCCCGTGACTACCTGTTACTTCCCGTGACTACCTGTTACAACTTAAGACTACCTGCAACTACTTGCGACTACCTGCTACTACTTGCAAATTTGTTATGTTAAGATACACTATTTCTTTTAACATTTTTCATTTTATCTTTAATGGTTTTGCTAGAGCATGAATAGAAAGCAGCCAAGTAGTTCATTTTTCTCCAATTTGGTTTACAAATTTTGAAATTTTTCAAAGAATATTTTTTATTTAATTAAACATAGCCTATGTCCATCTGGAAGGATGTAGCTTTCTAATAGTGAAAGAATTATCAGAGTTGGTCAATCAGCCAAGTTGCTTATTTTTTTCTAACTTGGTCCACAAATTTTAAAATTTCTCATGGAATTTTTTTTTTTTTAATTAAACACAACCTACATGCATCTGGAAGAATGTAGATTTCTGGCAGTAAAATAATTATAAGAATCAGCCATGTAGTTTCCGAGATTAGCCATTACGTATAAACAAACAAACTCACATTACCTCTGTATAATATTATTTATAGAGTGTTAAGTAGTTTACAGGAACTTGTATATCACCAAAAACCAATGTTTTCTATACCGTGTATACACTTTGTCTAATAATCCCAAGTGTCGGTTGTTTGTGTTTGAAAGATGGCAATAATAAGTAGAAACAGACTAAAGATAATTTTTTAAGATAATTTTTGCAATAAATTTGTTGTAGATCAGGTTTAAATACAAAACAGTTTGTGTGTTTGATTACAAATAAAACATGAATTTCAGAATTAAATTTTGAAAATGTGGCACCTTTTTCAGAACCATGGGCACCAGATACTAAACAAGACCCTTTTCCCCAACCTAAACTGTGAAATATTCAGCTGCCTCTGTGTCAATATGTAATTTGTCAGCCACTAGGGCTTACCTTTTTAATAAATTCTAATTCATTTCTGTTGAAATTGTTACTCAAGGTTTAAGACCATCATCGTTTTTGACTGTCGTGGAGTGGAACCAGTGGATTTCGACTTCCGGGATGGCTGGACGGTCGTCAGTGTCAGTGGTCGCAAGTTTACAGACATAGAAATAGAGGATGGGGAGTGGGTTGACTTTGATGAAGACTTGAAAGAATCTGTTGCCTTGTACAGCATGAAGTCACAGTTTGTCAAAGTTTGAAGGGGGAAAAATTGGACAGCAATGTGTACTTGGGATTTGGTTATGAATGATTCCATTTGCAATTGTCTTCATAATTAAGATTCCTAGTCTGATGTTTTGGAGGATACTTGTGTTATAGTTATCTGTAGCACTGATTTCATATTTGAATGTTGTTCCCATTTTCCGATGTCTACCAAATGCATTATGGTCTCGTGTTGGAAAGCTAGGTACGTAATCCTAGAAGGCTAAATGGAGGGCAAGTCAACGGTTTATACACTGTCTTTATGAAATTGTATTTTTTTTGGAACAGTTTTAAAAGTTGCAATTTCTTTAGGCAAATTTGTTTTAGTGAGAGCCCAACAGGAATATTTCCAGTTTTAAATTCAACATCCTGATATGGGGTGGATTACCAACACTGAACAATTATAAAAGTAGTAATTGTGTTGTCAGTCTGTTGCAGAGTTACAGAAAAAAAGGAAGCTGTGTTTTGTTCAAACATGTATTAGTGTGTTCATGGTGTATGTACCTGTTTCAATACCATTTACAGAGTTTTTCGTGGACAAATACGTATATTTAATATGAGTGTGATGTTACAAGTAATTCATTTTCATAAGCAGTTTTATGGAGATGCTGAACAGATGTACCTAGTAGTCGCCAACCAGACAGAAGTACCCAGTAGTCGCCAACCAGACAGAAGTACCCAGTAGTCGCCAACCAGACAGAAGTACCCAGTAGTCGCCAACCAGACAGAAGTACCTAGTAGTCGCCAACCAGACAGAAGTACCCAGTAGTCGCCAACCAGACAGAAGTATCTAGTAGTTGCCAACCAGACAGAAGTACCTAGTAGTCGCCAACCAGACAGAAGTACCCAGTAGTCGCCAACCAGACAGAAGTACCTAGTAGTCGCCAACCAGACAGAAGTACCCAGTAGTCGCCAACCAGACAGAAGTATCTAGTAGTTGCCAACCAGACAGAAGTACCTAGTAGTCGCCAACCAGACAGATGTACCTAGTAATCGCCAACCAGTCAGACAATTTCTCTCAGAGTAATGACTTCCTTCGCTTCTCCAGCGGCAATCTCTCCCAACCTTAACTTGTCAATATTACTTTCTTTGTGTTCACGTGTTGTACCTCTAAGAGTACAAGCAGCTTAAATTCGTGTTTTGTTAAAATAGCACACTACGGAGTTAACCAGCCTACAATTTTTATTTTACAGAAATGTGCTCTTGGAGTCTATCTAAATTATTTGAATACCTCCCTCTTCACCCACCACCCTCCAAATACAATTGGCAACTCAGAAATCGCAATGATCAGTAAGGTCCTAGGTAAAATAACAAAATGGGGCTTCCGTGTGGATGCTAGAGCATTGCCATGTACTGCTTTTGTGTTATAAATTTTGCTAACACTGCCGTTGGCATTGTGGTAGGATACATTAAGAATGTAGGTGTTGAAATCTACCTTCAAAATCTTCTTGTAGCCTTTTTTATGCAGTTCTCAAGTTCCTAAGCTTTCTAACCATGTCATATTGTACAAGGTATTTGAAAATGCTCTTGTAGATTCAGTATCTGAAAATACTTTTAGACCGTGGACACAACTTAAGACTTGTGTGTACAAAGGTTTAGTTTGCACTAGGCCAGTTTTAAATGCTGCTCGTTGCATTTTTGAGTTCATGATGCTGGTTGTTGAAAAAAATGATGGTTTGTTACCATTGTGAGGTGATAAATGTAGGTATGTAGTTTTGTAGCGTGAGGAGTGTGTGACCCTGTATAAGGTGCTCATGAAGAGAACCGTAAAACTTAGTCGGCATTGTACAAGTGATGTGTGCCTTACACATCTGGAGGCATTTCTTTGTGCCATAACTAGAGATACACAGAGTTCACATTGTTTTCCAGCGATAGCCTGACTTCACACTGTGCAGTACACCCAATCTGGAGCCATTCTTACTTTGGCTTCATTATTCATGAGAGAACTGTCTTCTCAACTGGCTCTGTTAAGTGTATGTTATTGCCGCTGAGAAATTGGTGTTTAATCGTAAAAGCAGCGGGTATCATAAATGTATTTTGATACTTTAAGCCTAGTTTGCTTCTATATGATATGAGTTTTACAGGTGTATAGTTGTAACTAGAGATGATGGAAAAAAGCATTTATTTGTGCAGTTTATAGCACTTATTATTTAATTATTCCATTGTTCTAAAATGATTCTGTTAAGAAACACTTAAGAAAGGAATGTGTAGATTGCAAATTTTGATATATAATAAAACAGGTTGTCTTGATGTCCAGATTAGCTGAAACAAATTGTTACATGATTATAAAATTCAATTTTTGCATAAACTCACAGATTATGGGGGTTATAGTTCTTTGTAGATAGAAAGCATGCATGTAACATTTTATAGCATATATACAGTTAGAACTATTTTCCAAGATGTCTTGTCATAGTATAGGTTTGCTGCGATTTAGAATTTTTGTAATACATTTTCATCTCTTTGTAATACATGATGTCTGCACATGCCTTTGTTCTGTAGATGTTGTTGTCATAGATTTTAAGTCTCCCTTGTAAAACAAGCTGTGTATAGAGTGTCAGAAAAAAGTTTAAGATCACCCAATAAAACACATACCTAATGTTATATTTCAACTTAACTGATGAAGCAGGAGTGCCAACTTACACCCTTATTATACGGGTAAATCAGAAGGAACGCATGTTACCTACCTAATGGGAAGATGGGGATTTTAAAATGCACAAAAAATAAAATTATAAATTTGTTATTTTTAGTTTTAATTTCAGAATGGAAAATCCCATATGTTTTGTAAGTTAATAAATTTGGGTAATTTTTTCCAAGGTTTTCATGTAATTCCCCTTGGTAGGCTCTCTTTGGAAAAAATAATCATACCCTTATCATAACCCATTTTCGAACTATGAATTTTTCATCTAGAAGAATTATGCAGTTTCTTGTGAAGCTCGAAAAATGAAAAAAAATTAGTAACCTTTCAATTGTTTTGGCTACTTTACTCCCCTTATACCAAAAATCTTTTCTTGGTAATGTAGATTAAGGTAGAATTAACAGAAAGGTGGATTAGAAAGAATTTTAACACAGCAGCACATTAACTCTAATGCAGGGGTGATCCTCTGACACTGTATTATCCTCCTAAATTATACATTATATAATTTTAAGAATTTACAAGAAATTTAATTACCAGGCTGTATCAACTCTTTCCTGCTGAAGAAACTTTTGGTGAATGAAGAGTGAATGATTGTGTATGTCAATTTGTGGGGCAGGATTTCCACAGTAATTTACACAATTGAGTGTATGTCCATGTTTTGCTTGTACTGAATTTGTTTGGTAATAAAACAGGAAAACTTGTAGGGTGTGTAAGATTTATACTGTCTTTTTTTTTTCTTCTCCTTTCCTCAGTTCCTTGCGGGTTCGTGGCTGGGGGTATGTTTCAATTAACCATAGCTGGTCTGGGTTATGCTTGTTTCCCTCTGCGTCTACCACGTGGCTGAGAAGATCAATTCTAGTTTTCCCTATGTGTCACTTCTCTGTTGCGCACATTAGGCCATTTATGGCGAAAGTTCCAAAATTACAGACAGGTGGTGCAGATGTTCTTCCCAATCATGTGACCAAACTATCACGTCATCTAAATACGCCATGCTGTACTCTCCAATGAGGCCATCTAGAATGTGAACCATTATGGATTGGAAGGTTGCGGGTGCACACTTAAGCCCAAAGGACATGGCGCAAAATTGGAAACGCCTTCCATCGAGTGCTGTAAAGGCTGTGTTTTTTCCTGTCTTCCATTTTTACCGGCACTGGCCAATAGCCACTTTTCAAAGCTAGTGAAGTTAAAATTTTTGCCTGGCCCAGTGAACTGAGTGTGTCCTTGACACTTATGTATGATGGTGAAGCGCTACGCGTGACTTGGTTAAAGGGCCTGAAGTCCACACAGAACCACCATGTTCCATCTTTTTTGGCGTAATGGCTGAATTGTATAGTTGGTTCAGTTACCCCTTTGTTTAGTATTTCCTGTATCTGTTGTTTAATTATCAGGGCTTGATGTGGTAAGTACCCTTGCAGGTTTTTGCAAATGGTTCCTTTGCCTTTAGGGGAATTTTGTGTTTAGTCCAAGTTGTACAGAGTATGCCTTTCCTTTATACCAAAATGTATGCGACATGCTGCAGGTTCCACATTTTTTTTTTTTTTTTCCAGAGCCACAGAACTCCCAGGATAACACACCTCTAATCTCTGTCATTATGGCTGTCGTGACTGTTTCAATACACCGTACATGCACAGTAAAGGTTGCTTGCCCTATCGTGGTATTGCACTGGTCATTGGTAGCAAGTAGAATTACATGGTGAGTTGGCGTGATATCCCGCTCGCTTACAAATGTGGACGTAAAAAATTGTTTGACTCCGCAGTATCTATTGACGTATGACATTGCTGCCCATTCAAAGTGATGATAATCCGGATGAATTGTGACTGACTAGTACAAATGTGCTGTAGAAGTGTCTGGTGTTGAGTGCTGTAGCAGTGGGGTGGTAGGAGCATCCAGCCCTCTCACCCCTGCTTCCCATTTCCCTGCTTCTGTTGGCTGCTTCCTTGATGTGGTCCAAGTGCGTGTTATTCGGGCACTGGCTGTGCCAGTGAAACATTTCCTTAGAGCAGTAGCGACACAGATGCCTGGGCAGTTGGTTCGGGTCCCAACCTGGGTTTCCCCGCACTGGAGGTTGTACTTTTCCCTTCCACTTTCTGTTCACTCGCATGTTTTGATTTCCCAGTATCTGGAGAATTTTTGTAATTTCCTTGGCATTGTCCAAAATATTTTAAAGTTTGGCTGTTGTGACTTGCATTGTTTCGATCTCTGGTCCCATCACATTGCTTGTGGCGCCATCGCACAACACATGGATCGCGGTGTTGACTGTGGTTGCGCTCCAACACAATGGCAGCATGCATCAAGTCCTCTAGTGTACTGTTCGTGAGCAGTACCAGAGTTACACGGAACTCTGTTCTCCATGATCACTTCAGCATCTCTTGCTCTGGTAGATGTAGATGAAAGTGGCGAACCAGATGTGTGTTCCTGGTAAAGAAGGTGGTTAACCACTCGTTTGGTTCTTGCTCTTCTAATGTTAGCCTGCTCTGCGCTTGCAGTGAGGTAAACACTCCCCGGAATCGGCTCTGAGAAGTACTGTGAAATTCTTCTCACTGCAATCCGCAATGGTTTAGCGAGTGCCACCAGGAGCGCACTTACCCGTGAAGTTGCGCTCCAACACGGCTGGCCCACTCCGGACTCTCATCGTACCTCGTCAATCTTGCTGTACAATCCTCCACGAAAGCGGTTGGATCTTCCACTGGCGTTCCAGAGAATGTTTGCAGTATTTGGAATTTTGCGGCCGTTTTGACTGATTGACGGGTTGAAGTTTGGTTTGGATTCAGCGGTTCCATTTTCCGTTCCACTCTCCACTATCTGTTGACTGCGGGGTGCTCCTTCAAAGTGGTTTGGCTGGTAGGGTGTTACCGATTGGAGGGATGGGTAGGGCATTGCAATTTATTGTATGAGCAATTTAAACATTGGCATACAATATAGGGCTGATAGCTGCGATTATTAGTGTTGAGTGGTAGGAATGGAAGGGGTGGGTCGGTTGCAGTTGGTTGTTGTGTTGCTAGCATCAGCGGCAGTAGTATTTGGTTGCTTCCCACGTCCATACCAGTGATGTGTGGCATCTGCATGTTGGTTTGTTTTTCCACTGTGCAGGTGTGACACTGATCCTGTACCCTGTGTGGCTGCGTCGTCTTTGTTCCCATTTTGTGCGGTCATTCTCTCTCAGCAATTCATTACATTCATGCTACCTGTGATGCTGTCTTCACAGAGATAGCAAATCTTGTGTATTTTGGGTGCTTGATTTCTCCGCTGTACTGCATTCTAGGCACACAATGATAGTCATGTGGCTGTGGTGAGTTCGATTTTATTCATGCACTCACAGTGGTAACCAGCATGTCACTTGATACAGTTCAGTATTATCATGCCTTAACTGGCACACAATAAATTACCACAGTATTTTGGTCATGTGTAACTGGGAGCCATAGCATTTTCAATTTTTGCCTGTGCTAACATTTCACTGTTTGTTTGGTACTAACACTTTCACTGTATTTTCCTGCTGGTTTTCCTCATGGTTGTTCGTGGCGTGGTCGTCTCCAAAGCTTGAGCATCTGTTGCAATGGCAGTGTTGTTTCCCGCTTTCAAACTTTGCAACAAAGTCCTGCAGAACAGGTCGTAAGCAAGCATTGTAAATACAGTGGCACAGGAGCTCGGGCATATGTGTACTCATCCACGTGGTTATGATGAAGCTGCGCAAACATCCGCGGAGCATGACATTGGTAGGGAAGAAGGGCATTCTCCACAGTCCCTTCAGCGTGTACCATTAGGGGGTAATGACCAGCACGGCACAGGAGTGGGATGGCAGAGCGCCACATGCTCTCGGCGATCGATCACAGCTCAGCTGTTCTGGCGTGGCAGTGGTGGAGGGAGTAACGCAGGTGCGCACAGCTTCTGATCATTTGTATTCTGTGTTGGGCAGGTGGTGCGATATAACATGAGCCATGCCAAGATGGCTGCCATCCTGCACGAGCTAGCCCTTTTGCTGCACCTAAGGCGGACACCCTATTTTCTGGCGTGCTTTTTCTTGATAATCATGTGGCGCACTTCCTGATATCTGGAAGGCCTCACAATGCTGCTGTTGGCTTTGTTGACTCGCCTCGCTGTCCTCTTGTTGCATATAGTCAAGAAATCCTGTAGGAATAACGTAGGTGAGTTATTTTGGCTGGTTTCCGGAAAATTTGTTGAGTTTGAATTTCACTACACGGAAGGGCACTAATTTGATGCTGTATGGTGAGGCGAAAGGGGTTGAGGTTAGATTTTCAGAGATGGTAAAATGAGAGGTTAGAAATTTTTTGTGGTTTACCAGACTGCGCCAGACTTCGTTCAAGGGTGGCGTCGGTGATGGTGCTGGTGCTGGAACATGAAGAGACTGGACGTTCTCGGGGTGCTGTGGGCCAGATCGCCAGTGCAGAAATTTCCTGTCTTGCAGATTGCAGATCCTGTAATGCGTTGTTAGGCGTATCGGAAATCAGATTTACCAAACGAAGGACTATTTGGACTGTCGATAAGCCTCATAACTACTCACTGTAGTAGGTCACATACCCTACACAATGGATTATTATGGCTATCCATGTGCCCAATTACGGTAGAATTCCGTTGCAGCGAACACTGCAACTGTGAGAACATGGGTGTAACGAGAATTTTTTTTTTAAGTAACCGTCCAAAATTTGCTAATAAATATTCCATCAAAAACTAATTTTAAGAGTTGAAACGTGCGGCGAGATCGTGTGAAGCATGCTTGCGGCGAAGACGGGTGACCTTGTGTAGCGCACTTTTGTTATCTGTCTGCCGTAACTCCCTCCCTCGCTCTGCCATCACGTTTCCCTAAATACCGTGTGCCGCTCTCGTATGTCACGTTCTTCCACCTTGCCTCCGAAACACCCTCTCTTTCAATCCAAGGGCTTTGTTCTATAAATAGAATCACACCCTTTCTACCTTGACACTGTTTTCGTGAACCAGTTCTGCTTTTCCGTAGTCGTTCACGGTCATTGTGCAGTCAACTGTATTTGCATTCAAACAACTTGGCATGTGTGGGTCGAACGTTATTGTTACATGAAAACAAATTTTATCTAACACTCCAAGTGATAGCTGCTGGAATCGCATACAGCTCCACCCCCACCCCCGGCCAAAACAGCTCCACTCCCCCCCCCCCTTCCCCCCCCCCCCCCCCCCCCCCCCCCCCCCCCCCCAGCAAACACAAAAAATCTACGCGCTTCAAATACAGTGCCATATCAATTAAAGAGAGGGACATAACTACTACTAAATTGTAGTTATGTGTGATAGCCTATAACAAACTTAATTTTAATTTTTATAAAGTTTACTCGAATTTTTACTGGTTTTGAGTAAATCTCGCACCATGCAGGTTTTGTTAGTTGAAAACTTATAATTTCCTCTTGCCGACCGTATTTACTGGCATAATTCACGTCCCTGTTTTATGGTGTCAAATTAGGGTGAAAAGACTTTTCCTTTCATATTTTAGCCAGAATGTTTCTCTCAATGAGGTATGTAATGCTAACGGGCCCACGCGGCAGCACTTTGGTCGACCATGTCAGGTTGCTGACACTTAAAGGTCACAGCGCCTGGCTGTGTTGCAAAGGATCTATGCACTCACCCAGTCGCGCTACAGAGGATCTTAGGTACTCGCCCAGCTACGTTTACACTGCTAGCCCCAGAACACAGGTGTTTTAATTTTGAATATGTTTCTTCGTATATATTATCAATAAATAAAGTGCTGTGTTTACAAAAAACGTATCCCCTGAGGTTTGCTACCGATTACTTACAGTAGACCCCTGTTTAATGTTAATGTGCATGGGTCTTGGCAATTCCTTGCATAATTCAAGGAGACTAATTTTAGCACTAAATTTCCTGTAAAATAGGTGCGAGATTTATGCCAGTAAGTACGGGTATTCGGTTTGATGCGGTCGTGCGGAGCTGTGATGGGCGAGTTAATGCTTACAGGGCAGTGCTTTGGCGGCTGACAGCAGGAAATGCTGCGTAAGCTGGGCAACTGATTTCAGGACAATGCTGTGTTGGCCGAGCAACTGATTGCAAGCAGAGCAGCTATACTTGCATGGCGCGGTCAGATTTTTCACTCATTTTCACGCGATCAGCTATCATATAATAGGATATTTTTGCACTATGGTGGTTTGAACACAATTTAAATGCAATTTTAGGCCATTTTTAAGTCGTAGGTCCTACTGGAGATCAAAACCTGTCTAATTCGGGAACATCTAGGCCACACTTATAGCGAGGATCGAACCTGGAACCATGACATCTCGCTATAACTGGTCTGTACTGTACTTACACGTTACAGCATAATATAATACAAGAAAAATAAGCCCTGGTACACATTAAAACACCTTCAGGAAATGGCAGGAATCATAAGAGCCCATACCTTGAAATGCCTTTCGGCTGCCGAAATAAAAGAATACATTACCCTCTCCGATGTTGAATTTACTTGGCAATCACTTTACTTATTCCTTCTAGAAGTAACTTGCTACAATTTCACTGGTCCCTACCTGCCGGCGTGGGTTACACTACAAAGAGCTCAAAGGCTATAACAATTTTGTGCTGCTTTAAGTTCCCCAAGTAATACTAGCACTAAGTATGATGAACAATGTCCTGGGTGGCAAAAAGAATGTGTTCCAGTAAATTAAAGTGTTATTCTAGAATTACGTGATAAATAACAAAGATTACTGGCCGCCCGGGCATGGGAAAACGTGTACTGGATGGTGACTGGAAAAGTAAGGAGCTCAGAGGAGCTACTAGCACTTTGAGGCTGATGGACATTTTGCAGTCCTTCGAGGAGATCACAAGGCACATGATAGAAGTCTTGTTGCCAGATGATACTCGGATTGAGGAAATGGACTATCACCTCTAGATAAGCGGAATGCAGGATATGGTGATGAGCACCAAGGAAACAGCACCATTCTCCCTGGAAGAGCTTAGTAATATTGTCAGGAAGACAAAACTGAAGAAAGCCCCAGGAATTGATGGTTTGACAGGGGAAATGCTCCTCAGAGCATATCCGTGGATATGGGAAGAAATGCTAGCACACTTCAAGGACTACCTGAAAATGGATACCTTCCCTAAAGAGTGGACTAAAGGTCTCCTTATAGAGATCTATAAGGGAGAAACCGGAGAAAAGTAAGTTAAGTCATACAGAACAATCATGCTCTTTTTTTCTGTGATGGGGAAGACATTGGAACGTCTCATCACTAAGAGGATAATGGAATACCTGGAAGTACTCCAAGGTATCCATCCAAAGCAGTATATCTTTATGAAAGATTAAAGCACATGAATGGCATTCATGGACATGGTCAATCAAGTGAGAAACTTTGATCAGACCTAAGTGTTGGTGGTATCCCTGGATATATCGGGGGCGTTTGACAATGTATGGTGGCTGCAAATTCTGTGGCAACTTCATTTGGTGGGTGCCCCACCAACATTTACGGGTTTATAAAGAACTTCCTGGGTTGAAATAACATGTTTTCATTAAATGGAACCCACAGGGAGGAGAAAGTACCGAGTAAGGGCTGCTCGCAAGGGTCAGTGGTCGAACCTGTATTATGGAATGGGATCTTCGAGGGACTGCTGAGGCTGGACTTCCCACATGGCTGCATTATTTATGTATATGCCAATGATGGCCTATTCCTGATAGCCTAGACAAGGATATATTTTGAGGAGAAGGCAGAGCATGTCTTTCAGAGAATATACCAGTGGACCGAGAAGTTCAATTTGGAGTTCTTGGTAGAGAAAACAAACTGCATTCTTCTGAAAGGCAACTTAAAGCAAGCTCCTATTGTCAGGTTTTCATGGTGGTTGACTGGACCACTGGGGGATGAAGGTACTGGACAAGTACGATGCATACTTATTAAAGTTTTCCGGAGAGCGCCTGCTCAGAGAGAGCATGACGGTGTGGGGGTCGTGTGTTCGTGGCCTAGTGGCTGTCCCCAAAATGCCCTCCATCGCTAGAAGTACTGATGTGCAAAAGTCGAGGAGCTAAATTCCTGTTATGCCTACTCTGGGGGATGTAGTCCTCCCCAGACGCCACTCACTACAGTCAGCCACCCTACACCATTATTAAAATTCATGACATTGTTTAATTTGCTGGACTTCATTTAATTTACTGGTTATGCGGTCGAGATGCGACCAAAGACAAATAAAGAATTCTGTATCTCATTTATGTTACTTTATTCACACTTTCAACAGTAGAACGGGTACATACATAAAAAGGTTCGCCATTCTAGTTGGCAACCACTGAAGCAGACAATACGGCCCTAGGCCTACATGAACTTAATGCATAATTATGTCTCCGGTCGTGAACATATGAGCCGGGTACGTGGGGCAGCACTCACTCCGGGAAAAGAAAACTAATGTTCCTGTAAATTACATTATATCAGGCAGAATTACACAGTTATTGATTAACAAAATGGTGAGGGCCGGGAGTGGCGCGACACGGTGGACATTCCACGAGAAGATCGAGACCTACTCACTAAGGGGTTGGAGCAGAGCCCGCTGGTTGGACGGAACTCCCGTCTATGATCACATGATTGTGATTGGTGCACTACATGATGAAGATAAATGGGATGAAACTGCCTGCTGTAGTGCAGGTAAGATGGGACACCATAAAACACTTTTTAAATATAAAATATGTCTAAATAAAAATAATAAATGAAAGACATCACACTCATGGTGTGCAGTATTACCACATAAAATGTAACCTAAAAATATGTCCACATTTGAGGTGTATGGCAGGCCCTCAGGATTGGTCCCGGATGAAACTTATCATTTTTGCATACAACAAAACTCTGACATGACATGTGAAACACAATGGATGAACTATAAAACATTTAAGAAGTACTTTTGTTTTAGGTTATTATAATTTGGCCATGTGTTTATCATGTAGCCATTCTTTAGGCTGTTATGCATTTGTCTGCAAATGGAAAATACTGGGTCTCATTATTTTGCCAGAGTTAAGATAGGCGTAAAACAATTTGCCACTTTAAGAACTAAAATAAATATTGTTTTCACTGCATAACATTTAATGTGAATACTGCATCAACTCTGGTTGGGCGGTTTGGTGCGCATCAAACACACAGACATTCCAGTCCTGAATTACACAATAAGACTTAAAATTAACAAAAAACACTTATATGCTTGCATCAGCACTAGCAAGGCAAACACTGTAGTACTTACGAGCGGCAAAGGTTATACAACAAGTAAATAAAATACACATGTACACGAGTCACTCGTGTACATATCATGCCACTGAATATAAAAACGTAGACACAGGTGAAATAATTATAACAATATTTATGAAAACACATATCATGTGCACTGGTGCATCTTGTGAATGAAACAGAATATACTCTTACACTTACAAAATAAACATAAAGCAAAACAAATGACGCACTGTAGAATTAAACGATCATGTGATATTTAAAATCCTCAAATTATACACAACGCACATGGCATTTGTTGACAGGCTGCACTGTACACACACAGACGGTCGGCGAATCTCCAGGTGGTGTGTGGCAAATGGTATATAGGGACTCCCGGCTAACGTCAGTTTAAGAACAGGATAGTTAAGGAGTTACAGGAGATGAAGTACCTCAGGGTTATTTTCGAGACTTGTCTTGCGTTCCCTGGTAACGTGCACTATTTGGTGAATAAGTCTGTTGTGTTGTTCCAGAAGCTGAGTGTTTTGACACCTACAAAATGGGGTCTCGGCTTCAAGGCGCTGAAACTCATGTATAGATCAGTTTTCTTACCCATCCTCACATATGCATGTGGAGTGTGGTTCCCAGAGATGGAGAGAGTCCGTGGAAAGAGAAGACCCATCAGTGCACAGAAAACAGCACTGTTAGGAGTCATGAAGACCTATAGGACGACTTCTAACGAAGCCCTACAAGTGGTTTTCTGGGAAATCTCACTTGACCTACTAGTGGGTGAAATTGCCAGAAGGAAACGGGAGGGCCTCCCCTGAGGAACTGAATGCATGAAAGGAAGCCACTATGATAATGTGACAATCTTGATGGGAGAACCCGGACAAGGGTAGAACCACGTATTCCATCTTTCTGGGATGTCCGGGAGAGGCTGCAGCTGGGAAAATGGCTCTTGATAGGTCACTACCTACGCATCACAGTTCATGACTGGACACAAATTTCAGGCAGATATTATCCTTAATGGACCTGTTTTAACATCCCGACTTTATGGTGTGTGCGATGCCAGACACTCCCACCAATATGGTGGAGTGCCCCAAGGTAGAAGACCTTCGCTTGGAATTTGTGGGGAAACATTGGCATCTCCGACATCATGCTCAGAGATAGGAATCTGATGTCAGAGGTGCTGAAGTACCTCGAATCAATAGGGAAGAGACGTGAGGAGTACGGCATATGTTGGTCCAGCCGCAGATTAAGCTGTGAGATCGGTGACAGTTTGATGCCTTATGGTGGGACGGTAAAGGGTAAAATGAGGTTTTGGGGGCCGTGAAGGAGAGGTCTAGGATGTTTTTACACTCGGTTGGCATCAGACATCGTCAAGGCAACGTCAATATGGATCTTAATTCTCTTAATCTCGGGTTTCCAGGCCATAAGCCCGGACCAAACTCCTCGTCCTCGCCAAAGATGATGATGACCTCTGCTCCATTGATTACTGCACCAGATGAATGTTGTTTGCTTCACAGTAGCCAATGGGTAGACTATGTACCATCGTTGATCTTGATGGGAAAATTACCTAAACATTTAACACTCGCGTATGTGAATTGTAACGCCAAACCACATGCCCCTAAGTTTCGGAACAATACTTCCTCACACTTGCAACAAAATGATTGAGGTTAAGCTTGGTTGAGCAGGTATTATAAAGGCCCATCCCCTTAAACACATTTAGTAATCGGAAAGTAAACATTGTGTCGAACAGATCACAGACAGATTTATTCCCGATTAATTAAACCCCCATCTAGGAGAGCAATGACATGACACTGGGAGCTATACAGGCCTCTACGGTAAAACTGTAAAAGCATCTTACCTCATGCTAAGGGTCATGGCAAGACTTGAGCTTCCCGGGGCAATGCTACTCCCACGAGAAGAGGAGGTGGCGTACCGGGCGGTCGAGATGTAGAAAAGGTTCCGGAGTTACATTAAAGTCTATTGTAGAGAATGACCATAGCAAAAATTAAATACTGCCCAGCGCGTGCAGGAAAACCCAGACCTCATGACACGCACTCCAACTCCATCAAACGCTACTTGCTTACTTAATTCTCCACCAGCAGCTAACCCACGCACAAAAGCAGCACATCTTTCTGTCCCAACTTGTGTCTCCTTACCTTGCATCGTGCTACTAATTAACAAACATATTACAAAATTCACATACGAATCCTGCAACATAAAATACATGTGAATGAAATGAGCAAAACACTAGATGCCGGGTGGAAAACATGATAACAATTAACAATGTACTATAAATCACAAGAAACACAACAGTCAATAAATACTCCAATAAGTAAACGAATAATGTTAAACATAGGACCTGCAATCGCGGTGGCTCTGGTCGCCATGGCAATCACCGGCTGCTCTGTACCAGCATGTCCTTGCACTTGCACTGCTCCTGATCGCTCCTGCATTGGGCGCACATTCAGTTCGTCGATAGAGTACGCAGCCCTGCTGTGGTAACGGATGTCAAGGTGTGATAATCTGTCTTAGGGGTGTGAGCACATGGCTCATGTCAAACGCCCCTCCCCCCCTTCAAGACAAATTTGTAGGCCTTCTGATGTCACTGGCTACAGGTGCAGGCTGGCCTGCATGACTACAGGTGGTACTGCAGCTCCAGTGGCTCTGCCGGGCGATGTACTGCTGGTGGTTGCCCCATCCTTATAGGCAACTCCGGCTCCAGTATTGGTGACTCTGCTTTGGTGGTTGTGCCAGTAGAAGTGACCGCCGAAGGCAAATCGAGCTCCCTGACTCACTGCCCTCACTGTCACCTTCCTTGTTCCTGCTGACCTGCTGGTTCCGCCATCTCTAGGTGCGACCTGGCTGAACAATCCCTGCAAGCACCCTATCCTTGAAATTGTTCTTTTGCCTTGATGTGCTGCATCCCCAAAAGTGCTTGTGGTGTGTTCATAGAACTGATGATGTGCTCAGCGCCACATTCGGTATAGAGAACGATTGTTGATGGGGGTCATACAGACGACGGCCTACGGCGACTCTGGATGTGCGGTCAACATGAAGGAGAGCTGAGTGAATTTATCTGTTATATTACGTAATGGTAAAATATTCTGCGTGGGCGAAGCTGTCGGCCACTTCGCACGCCTATATTACCACTGAAGTTACCCTGCTTAAGGGAGACAGGCCCCGTAAGTGCAATCACACTTAAATACACTTGTAAATTTGAAGGCTGCTATTAAGGCACAGTATTCGATGAACTCAGGAGAGTTAAATGCAATAAAACACGTCTGATTATGGTATGACTGTTTTACTACCATAAAGGTACAACAGGATGTTACTGCACTTGTTAATGCGAATCTCAGTTAAGTCGACCAGGCACTCTGAACCTGCCGGTGTTCACTACTGCTGAAAAAAAAAAAGGCATGGGCCTTAGATTATTACATGAAACACATCCCGCGCGTCAAGTCCTAGTATGTTACGTTAGGATGCAGGGAGACCTCCGCTCGGCTAAATAAAAGTACTAAAAGGTTCTTGAATTACATTAACTTTGGATATGAAGAAAAATGCAGCCTATAATGGATTGCCGAGGAGGGTACGCGGAGCTTACCGTCTGCCCGGCCGGTTGTCTGGAGTGCTGAAGTCTGACTGACTACATGGCGTCGGTTTCGTCGCACATCTGGCGAATCCGGCGCCAAAATAAAAATATGAAAAAAAAAACTGAACTTAAATAATAACATGATAAGTTAAATTGATGTTGTTCATAATTATGATTGTTAAACTAAAACTCATTGATGACATACTCGTGGACGCCAGAGCCCCAGATATGGCTAAGAATGTGATATCGCGAGAATGTCACCACAATTAAAGGGTGATATTCAATGAAATGATGCCTCAGGTTGCTGATTCTCGATAGATGATTACACGTACACTCTTATAATTAATATTTTAGAATACTGGGTATTTATGTAATTAATAATTTATTATTATTATATATATATAAATAATAAATAATAATTAATAAATAATATGTAATTAATTTCAGGAATGTGTATTGATGTGGCGACACCCGGATTTCGTAGCTAAGGGGAGAAGCTACACCCTGTTTTATAGGGGATGTTATCGACTCTATACACTGGAGTGGGTGGTTTCCCTAGTGAGTTATGGTGTAATAAATGTGAATTATACTTAAAAATGCTCCTATTAATTAATGCTTCTAGGGAACCGCTCGCCACTTAACACTTACTGTGGGAATTTGATTCCCCGTCTTTTGAAACCATGCGGAGCCACATCGCACTCCGGATTCGGCCACGGGCCGGTCGACATCCCGCACACCGGAAAGTCTGGGGAATAAGCGGAGCTGTTTACCCTAGTATTTCCTCCAATGGCTGTTGCGTCTAATGGTCATGGCTTCACAGGACACACTCGTTTAGGTCATATATCCATTCATCACGAGAGTTACCTTTTGTTGTGAATGTTTATTATTAATACCCTCGGCCACAAGTTACAGTTAAAGCTGTTCTTGTCGACCTGCACTGATCTAGACCGCGACTTAATGTCGATAGGTCGAGTGTTGCTATGTGGTCGATGCGTCTGCGATGGAACAAACAGGCACAAAGGATATGTGGACGTCAGGAATACATCAGCCTGCTTGCCCTACAGCGACAGTTTTATTTGTCCCCCTTGTTCTACTTGCACTTGCACTTCAATCTGTACTTACATTTGCGCCTCTTACTGTACTTGTGTTTGTAGTGCTACCAGTTCTCTGTGGGGCGTACTAACGCAAGACAACACCTGCACAACCCCATCCTCTCCTCTTACATCTCCCTAAAGTGCCGACGCACTTTCCAATCAGTTCCGTTACTGCTGGAGCTCGTCGTCAGCATTTTCGTCTTGCGCCACCCCTGGTGGTGATCTTTCGTCAGCGTGCACTGGTAAGTTCTCTCTGGGCTTCCCCCTCTAAGGTGCTGCCATACCTCGCATTTCCTCCTTCTCTCCCCTGATCTCATCACTGCCTTCGCCATCCTGTTGTCGGAATGCAAAGGACCGACTTCGTCGTTGACGGCATTCGGTGCACTCACCCTTCTCTCGCCCTAGTTGCAATTTACAAGTGGCTCCTCCTACTCACTTACATCTACATGCTACTCATCGCCTTTGCTGGAATAACAAGGGAATAATGGCCAGGGAAAAGTCGAAAAGGTAGAAGATGGATGGCCATGTGCCTGGAACCTGGTGGTTTTCGTCTGAGAGGGCTTTGTTATTTGTCCCAAAAGCTGAATAAGCTCATGAGGGACAACAGACGAAGAAAAGTATGAGAGCCGGGGGTACCTATATAAAGGAAGTCAAAACTTTACAACCGAGGGAAACAAAGGCGTAGAGGGAAGTATTCTTCCATAAGCAGGTCGTGAGAAGGAGAGAAGCAGCTCCTTCTACTGAAAGAACAGTAACCATCAACTGGCCGTATGGATGGAATATGGTGGATGCGGCCATGCAGGCTTGGCCTGTAGGGGAGCACCCGGCGTACGTTCGACTACAGCAAACCATTCACGGGTACACTATGGCAAAGTATTAGTCCTCCATCCCAGTTGGCATTCTCAAAAATGTCAGAACTAGTCCCGAATGAGACCAGCAGTTTCCCCTGAGGGAAACCAGTCCGAGGGAGAGATTCTGCAGGACGAGGGGGATTGAAAAGGTGTCGAAAGGCCCCCTCCCAGCTGCACCTAAACAAGGAATGAAAGAACTAGAGAGGGGGGAGTTAACACCACAAAAATCCACAGCCCCCTCTCCCCAACCGCCCTCGACTCACCTATCAAGACAGTACCCGGACATGTCCTTTTCTCTCAATAGTACTTAGTCTTGTCTAATAGCGACCTTGGCAGATGGAAATGGGATGAGAGCATGGATGATGGCCAAACTACAGAATGGAAAGGACCAGGCCTCGATGAGGTCACCAGAATAATGAATTACTGCAATGTGGTATGACTATGCCCTTTGCGCTCAGGGGAGAATGGTGGGAAAGTTGACGTGTTCCTGACATCCATGCATCCCTTGTGCCCATTTGTTCCATCGCAGACGCATTAACCACATATTAACACTCGATCGATCGACATTAGGTAGCGGTATCGATCAGAGCAGGTCGACAAGAATGTCGTTTACACTTTTATTGTCGCCCTGTAACTCGTGGTTGCGGGTCATAATATTTAACATTCATCACAAGAGGGAACTCTCGTGATGGATGGATATGTGGCCTAAACGAGTGTGTCTCGTGAAGTCACGACTGTTAGAAGCAAAATCCCTTGGAGGGAACACTAGGATAAGAGGCGCCACTTATTCCCACAGTTTTCCGATGTGTGCGATGTCTACAGGCCCCGTGCCCGAATCCGGAGTGCGACACAGCTCCAAGTAGTGTCAAAAGACAGGAATCACATTCCTGTAGGAAGTGTAAAGTGGCTAGCGGCTCCATAGCCTTATCAATTAATAAAGGCATTTTTAGTGGTGATTGCATTATAATTAACTCGGGAAACCACATGCTCCAGCATAGAGAGTAGATAACATACCATAGAAGACAGGCCCTAGTCAAAAAATCCACGTGTCCTCACATCCATACGAATGCCTGAAATTATAACCATTGCAACACACATCGATTCGAATCTGTTAATTATAATAGTGAACAGGTTATCATCTATCGAGAATCAGCCTTCTCAGGCATAATTTAGTTTAATATCATCCTTCAAATTCGGTGACATACTCGTGATTTCACATGCTTAGCTATATCTGGGGCTCTTACGCTCACATGTATGTCACTAATTGTTTTAGTTTAGTAATCATATTTATGTACAATGTCAGTTTCATTTATCATGTTAATTATTAAGTTCCATTTTTTCATGTTTTCATTTTTGGCACCAGATTCTCTGGGAGTGCGGCGAAACAGACGCCATGTTGCTAGTCAGACTTCAGCACTCCAGACAACCAGCAGGCCAGACGGTAAACTCTGTGTACCCACCTTGGCAATTCAATCCAGGCTGCATTTTCTTTCATTACAATAGTTAACGTAACTCAGGAACAGTTAAGTACTTTTAGTTAGGCGAGGTGACGTCTCCCTGCATCCTGAAGTAGCATACCAGGACTTAATGCGCCAGACACATTTTATGTAACTCTAACTTAACATCACTATTGTGACATGTAAGGCAAGTGAATTTTAACCCACTCGCTGTAGCCCGTTCCTTCTCATTGAGGCATTCTCTGTGGTAACTTGTTCTCATTGCTGACAATGAAGTACAATTATCCCTTGCCCATCACAAATTAAATTGTCACAGTACCACGGTAAGTTATTGTTAAAAATTATCGACTCAGTTTTGACTGTATGTTGTTATACTGTTCGTGCGGCCCAATTGTTGACCGGCACCACTGTTTTCAGTGCACGCCATTAATCATGGTTTTTCGCGACGTGGTTGTTTTCTTCCAAATTCGGATGATAGCTGCATCGGCAGTATTGCGCGCCCCGCTCGAATTTGTCAAGAAAGTCATGTGAAAGGGGCTTTAAACACTGCAGGCACAGTGGTGTGGATGCTCAAGCGGACATGTGGCTTGTCATTGTTTTTCAACACGACCATATGCGTGGCATGTATGAAGGTAGATATGCACGGCGCAACATTGTTGTTTTCATGGTGCGGCAGGCCAGCACTGTATGGTGCAGCGCGGGGTCAATGACCAGCGGGACTCAGCTGACCGCCAGCAATCAGCAGGAGTGGCGAGCACAGGGAAGGTGGAGAACCTCTTCTCGTCTCTCCTTCATTCCGCCTTGCCATAGTTTCTCCTTCACTTTTTTGTAGTGTTCTATAGCTGGGGGTGGAGGAGGGGTGGCATGGGTGTGCACCCCCTTTCCTTTGTTCCCTACTCTGTACGGAGGTGTGAGCTGTGATGTGATGGTGGGTGAATAAAAATTGCCATCTCCTACTCTCTTCCTCTGCCTTCGCTCCAATGGAGGCGAGTCAGCTCCTTTTCCGTGCTTTCCTGCTGCTATATGAGGTTCACTTTTTGGCTTCTTGTGGGTGTACGGATAGCTACCAGATGCTATAAATAGCCTCCACTGACTCTCCTTGTTGCGGGTATGTGGATAAACATGGTTAGGAGGGCTTGGGATGTTCGGATTTTGTAGAGGAAAATTTTGAAAGGTTGGTTTAGTTTTCAGACATAGGTTTTTTGGTGGGAAATTTTGACCACATGAGAGGGCGACAATTTTACAGTGTGAAATGGAGTGAAATGGGTTAGTTAAGGTTAGATGGGAAGTAAACTTTTCAGTTGAGGAAATATTATGGAAATTTACCTGGGAGGCACCAGACGTCACCTTGGCAGTGTCAATGATGTTATTGTGGTAGAGGTGATGGCCCTTGATGTTGTCGGGGTTTTGTGAGCCGATCATCCAGACCAATATTCCCGTAATACCCTGCTGTTTACCTGTCTGTAGGCCTCGTTCAGAAATAGTTTGTAAAATAAAGGGGGCTCTGCAGTATCCTATTCGCCACCAGGTATTGCCTATTAGTTAATGCTGAATTGGTCATAACTCCCTATGCTCTGGATTGTTCGGGCCAACCACACGCCCATAAATAATAACACTTCACATGTTGCAGCATACATGAATAAGCATTACTCTTGAAAATTCTGATAACACTTGCATTAAAAAGGCTAGATTGGGGCCCATGCCCTGAAATACCTTGCTGCATCATATTAAAAAGTTCATGTGAGTTCCATGTATAACTTTTTGTTGACATCGAATTTACACATCTCTCTAGGAGATAACGGAACTTACGCTCGCTACAAACTAGCGGCTAAGGTAAAATTGCTTAAAAATGCACTCGGCTACAATGGTATTGCGGTGTTCTGATATTTAAAATACTCTTCAGGCAATGTTTTCCTTGGTGGTTTTGTTGTTTGTTTGTTTGAAGAGGGGATTTGGGGGGGGGGGGGGGGTGAGGTTTGGTATCCCTGGTGGCTAAATAAATTAAAGAGGTTCCGGTAAGATTATGCTATTGCAAAGAAGTTTCCAGTAAAACTAATGATGCTGCTCCAGTGGTGGAAAATTCCGGAATGCGGTCGTGTGGACCAACCCCTCTGGACACGCTTAGCTGACTGACTTCCACCAGTGCGTACAGGCAGGTGAAAACGGACCCATGCTCCACGGAGGGATCTACTTGCCCACATGATCAAATACTTCTGATTATTACTACATACATGGTCATAAAACTGCAAATAAAAATATAAAAACAAAAAATCTCTCACTTGTTTTGCGAAACTACACATGATATGATGTGGAAATAACACTGGTGGGAATCAACAAAAATATACTGGGATGAAACACTGCAAAACGAATGATTCTTTAGAAACCATGGGTTTTCACACGCCATATTTTCTGCACATGTAATCACCTGTCCCTTCGAATTTCTATATTCCTTGGCGATGCAAAAATAATGATAAACACGAGTTCTGGGAGTCTTTATTTATTAGGTACTCCGCTGGGGTAGTATATTTACATTCGGCCTACAAGAGAATTCAGGAAGCCATACGGCCTGCTCCAGCTCACCCTTGCCACACTAACACTCCTCGTGCTGCACTACAAGCCACATCATCATGCCGATCAAACGTAGAGTGTGAGTGCGTGTTGCGTTGATATAATTGGGTGGCCTGGTAAACGTGCCAGGGTAGGCGACGATCACACGCCAAACTTTTGTAATAATCCATTTAAGTGTCTCAAGGGAAACTCTTTGTTAATTTCTGGTGTATATCGATGGATGCACTTGAGAATATTTAGATTTAATTTGACATACTTGTCATTGAAGTATATAATGCGAATGCGAAAAAGCATCGTACTGAAAACTGTGTAAAAAAACACCCTTTCTTTCGTAACATATCAAATTACATCAAAAACATAGACATATGTCAATAGTGCAGCAAATGTACTTTAAAGATGCATAGAATACGTTTCTTTCAACTTGTCAATGTAACGATGGGCAGGTGTTAAATCTACGGTGTAGCTGGCTGCCCTACACTACACTGGCTACCCTTTCTATGGTTGAAACGAAATAAAGGAACCTTTGTAAACAAATATGGTTTTAAGAAGTGACTGTGATCTAGCTGTTCCTTTGTTTGCGGTTCTAAGTTTTTTTTGTGTTTGTATATTTTAGTGGGTGTTTTCGAATGTGCGTGTTTACTGCGAAGCAATTTCTTTTAGTGGACATAACAGAGTCAAGAAAGCTAGATCGTAGTTGAAAGGGCTCTAAATAGTTAGCTCTGGTGACAGGTTTGTGACAAGAATTATAACCAAGTGTTTTCTTATGGATTTGTCAGTGTTTAATTAGCAAATGTGTGTACAACACACGATATAACTCGTCCTATAGTCAATTTACGGTTAATTTACACTCTTCTGAAGCTTTGCTTGTGTTCTACTTTCGGGCTGCCAGCTACGTATCCTTCCGCCACTTGTAAACAAATACACGTCCATGTGACTTGCACGTGCTGAAATGTCAAATGTCAGAATTTTGATTTACATTCTTCAACTGCTAGATAAAGAAAGCCTGCATAAAAAATGTTGGATTTTATGGTTTTTAGCAATATATACACATGGATATTTTTTTATTGCGAAAGTGTTGCCAATTAATGAAACATTTGTTTTGTTTTGTTGCTTCTGTAAGATCTTTTTTCAATACATAGCTCTACAAAGATATTGGACAAGTCAAATTTTAGTATATAAAGTTTATGCACTGGACATAGTAAACACGCACATATGTGTGTCAGATTACACGTACACGCATCATAGCTTTTCTTGATAATTTGACTAATCTTCTTTTTCAAAATGTTGTTTGCGTTGTCGTTTAGCTAAAACAGAAGAAAAAGGAAACGAGAAAAACCAGAATGAGAAATGTGTTCAACATGTTTTATAGTAATTTCTTAATTTTTGCAGTTTAGGTATTCATCTACACTATATATTTCTTGAAGGTGTTGTGGTAACATATTGAAAAATTGGCTACCAAGGTAGGATGGTCCTTTCTGGACAAGTTTTAAGTTAACTGAAGCCATGTGTAGGTGTTTTTTTTAAATTCTAGTGGTTTTTTAAATTACTGTTTTTGAACATTAATATAAGTACTGAAAACATGTACTCACGTGCAAATGTTAAAATATCTGAGCTCTTGAAAAGAGGCCTACGTGAGTCTGACTTTCTTTGCCATTGATTATGCTTACAGCTCTCTTTTGTATGTGAAACACTTTTTGCTGCCAATGTAATTACCCCAAAAGATTATACAATAACACGTGATGGAATGAAAATATGCAAAATATATATTTTTTGTTGTATTTTTGTTCAAGACCTCTGCAACAACCCGGACAGCGAAACAGGCTGAACTTAGTTTAGGTTAAATATACACAATGTGAGATTTCCAGTTAAGTAAATTGCCTACTTTTAAGCCAAGCAACTTAACCACCGTGGTTTCATTATTTTGGTCTCTGTTACTGCTAACATATGAATTAATGTTTTTTTCTGTTCTTTGTGAGGAAATTCATAAGATATTATTTTTTATCTAGGTTGAGATTTAATTTGTTTGTAGTAAACCATGCATTTAGCTATGTAAATGTTGTGTCCGTGTTTTGTGTTAGATCATTTAGTGAGTCTCCAGAGACTTAGATGCTAATATAATCTGCAAATAAAATTGGAGTAGTTTGTGAAGTTAGGCACGTGGGAGGTCATGTATATGTACTAGGAAGAGTAGGGGGCCTAATATTGATCCTTGTGGGACACTCCAGTAAAGGTAGATTCAAATCTCAGATTCATTTCCCAAGTACACTTGAAAACATAATGATCTACAAATACACTTCAAATCCTAGTGTATACTACCTTGACAAGTTAAGTATGCTACTTCTGGAACTTTTTTCCCCCATTTCTCATACTTGTGCTAAGACTTTGTTACACTTCTGCTAGTACACTTAAAAACCCAGTGCTACACTAAAAAAAAAAAATTTGCGCACTTGTGCCAACCTTTTAAGTTACATTTCCACAAGTAAACTTGAAAACCTAGTGTATACTGTGAGTATGCATACTATTCTTAATTTTTTTTGGTTACTGTGTTAAGATATTTTTACACTTGAATTAGTAGTACACTTAAAAACCTAGTGTATAACTTGATTATAACAGAGTATGCAAATATATATATATATATATATATATATATATATATATATATATATATATATATATATATCTGTGTGTGCGTGTGCGTGCGCGCGCGCGTGTTTTTTTTTTTTGGCAATTTTTGTTTGGCAATTTATATATATATATATGTTTGGCAATTTTGTTTGGCAATTTTGGAAAATTGCATGGCAAATTGTCTAGCCTTACAAAAACGAAAATTTAAATTAATTTTAAAGATTAAATTAAAACATGTACTATTAAATTTTGGTAACACATATAAATAATTGCAAAATAGTACATATACTAAACTGTAATATTATTATATTACAGAAGGCCCTTTCAGCTAGTGAATAAGTAAATAGGCACATTAAATTATGGAAGAGCAAATTAAATTTAAAACAAAAATGTGTGAATGATAATACTGGGAAAAAAAAACGAACTTACAGTTTATCCAACCAAGTTATCTGAAATAATAAAGTCCTTGTTGAAAAGAAAACATAATACCCTCTGAAAATACAAATACCTACTTTGTTATTAGATGAAATGTATTACATTAATAGCTATTAAAAGTTGACTCCACCACCAGCTCCTGGATGAGGATGAGGCAGCCATCTTGGATCAGAACTTCCTGCTCTGTCAATCTGGTTATACAATGTTATTGTTGCACAAAATGGACAAATTGGCACTGGGTAGCAAAATGGCTGCCAATGCAGAACTTCCTGCTCTGTTAATCTGGTCCACCATCTTGAAAGTGGCACTGTCTATCTAAATGGCTGTCAATGCACTACCTAGCAAAATGGTTGCCAATATGGAACTTCCTGCTCTGACAATCAGGTCTACCATCTTGGAAGTGGTATTATCTAGCAAAATGGCTGCCAATGCACTGCCTGACAAAATGGTTGTTAATACAAAAACTTCCTGCTCTGCAATGTGGTCAGCCATCTTGTAAATCGGGGATTATACCACCGGCGAACTTTTTGGTGGCCAGTTAGACGGCAGTGTCCATTCTGTTGACCAGTATGCTGACAGCGGCTATTTTGTTAGCCAGGCCAGTCAAAAATATCAGGAAGCTTCCATCCTACTGAATGTCTCTACTTCCCGCTCTAGTATTCTGTAACACTGCCCCCTGTTCAAGTCTATTCCTGGGATGAAAACTTCCTGCTTTGTAAATATAGTCCACCATTTTGGAAGTCGCACTGCCTAGCAAAATGGCTTCTTGCAAAAATTATTACCAATGCAGAACTTCCTGCTCTGATAATCCAGTATGCCATCTTGGAAGTCGTGCTGACTAGCAAAATGGCGGTACTGTCTAGAAAATGTTGGCCAATGTAGAACGTCGTGCTCTGTCAATCTGGTCTGCCATATTCGGCGTGAACTCGTTGGAAGCAGAGACTAGAATGACCATTCCACATTTTCATTCATGGTATACATCAGCTACCAAAAAAGCAACTCATACCTGCAAGTACATAACCACTCCTTGAAAAAACATGAGTGTTACATATGTTATTGAAATATTATAAGAACTAATACAAGTACCCCGACGGCAGTGGGGACAGTGCATTTTCCGTTAAAAATAATGTACCCTACCAAGGTCACGAGTGGTGGTATAAACATGTTTACATCACCGTGGTCCTAAGAAGTCATTTGTTATTCTATCGTACTAGACAGAGCTGCCTGGTCTTGATTAGCATCATATAACTCAATGTGAAATGCTATATATCATCAAGAATATGTAGCAGTGCTGTCATCTCTTGCATGGCCACTGTTTTAAGTTATGTGTTTACAAGTCATGTAATGCATGTCTTAAAATTATCACAGCTGGTAAATAGTGTACTGTACGCATGGGTGAGTGTTCTGCATGTTGTACGTCAGAATTTGGTCATGAGCATCGATGCAAGTTCTCCTAGAGATCGCCATTGATAAGCAAAAACATTGTTGACATTCCCCTCTGACATGGGCAGCAAAGATGGTTGAAGACCTCCACGACTCTAGCAGACGATGGACATGCACTCTAGCGGTTGACTGGAGAAACAAAGATGACGAGAGCATCTGTGTGTCCTGCTCAAACAGCCGATGATAGGGGGCCGAGTTCCAGACTTGACACTATACAAAATATCTTTATTCTCTTTCAGACTTAGACAAAATCCGGTAATTTTTCTAGTGATGGAGGTGAACCTAATATTAGTGTGGGTTTTGTTAGATGTTTAAAATATACATAATTAGTACATTTTAACTTTATTTTACAGACATGACATAAGACTGCATACTAATATATGATACATGTTCAACTTATTCTTAATTCGAGCACATATTATTGGTGACTTGTTATTTTTTTTGCAGAACACTTCCTGCTGTAAGTATTCCATACACACTTATTCGCATATACTGCACAGCAATTAACACATGGGTAGGTCTGTTAGATGGTGGCAAATGGACAGTGACTGTTTATGACATCAGCACCGGTTCATTTAGCGAATGTCTTGCCGCAATACTTGCACTTACTTCCCGATGAACGACGAACATTTCCTGAACCCTTCTTGTTATGTCTATTTAGGTTATCGCTGTGGAATGTTTTGTATGCTGGACTGAACAAGCAATGAATACTTTAATGTCGACATGCCTGACAACTTTTACTAAATATATTTTCCACAGTAGTTACATTGATAATGTAGTGCCTGTAGCGAATCTTTGGGTTGAATCTTTTGCTGTTGACAATGCTGACAGTGTTACATTTGGTAAGTCTTCAACCATTGATTCCATCCTCATATTGTAGCAGAGTATGCTATCACATTGGTAACATTGATTCCGTACTACTTGTAGCGACTCTTCGGGGCCTCTTGTTGTTCCTGATGCTGACTGTGTTACAGATGGTGAGTCTTCAACCAATGATGCCATCTTCGTATTGTAGCAGAGTACACAAACATAATAGATGAATGTAATCATAACGATCCACTTTCTACAACGCTCACCGACAAACTGACGTCTGTTTTTACGTGATATATGCTTTTATATACTGTTCACACTGTATGCTAATTTCCGTTGCTCATCTCAGGTTGTCTCAGTAGATGACTGCTGGGCTGAAATATATTACCTTATCCAGTTGTTCACTGTCTAGCCTTTGAAGTTGGTAATTCAAACTCTCAACTTCTTTATACTTGTTCATCTTTCTGTGTTGGAGGTGCCTTGTTTTTTTTTTTTTTTCTTTTTATGCTGTATGCTCTCTCCTGTTGTGTCTTACACCGGCTCCTGGTGTGTCTGTAATGGTAGCACTGCCTTGACAGCCAAGAATCTGTTCGTCCTGTTGCAGATAGGTGTTTGTAGATGAATTTCGTGTGAGAAGGTATTCTTTAGGCATACTATTGCCATGCACGATGTCATGCATTATAGCATTTACTATAGGTATTTCCACACTGGTAGTGTTGATACCGTAATGCTTGTCAGGGCTCCTTGCTGTTGCAGATATCGGCATTGTCAGTCTTCAACTGATGATTCCATCTGTAGGTGTTTGTAACTCTGCTTCCCGCCACACTCGGCAACAAAGTGCTTTTATCACTACATGAGACTGTTCATGTCTCGGGTTGTTACAGTGTGGATGTCCTGCTTGTCATGTATGAAAAATAATTTTTTGTTTGTTCATTGCATGATGTGTTTGATACTTAATTATATATAACACAAACACACAACCATTTCATTTACAACTATTTTGCTTTCATGCATTCTAGCAGGCGACTGGAGAAACTCGCATGGTGAGTGCAAGTAGCTGTCGGTAGAGACATGAGTTCGAGACTAGCTGCACTATGTAAGTTATCACTATGAGTAAACACACTATCACTGTTATCACAGTGGAATGGCTGGGCTGAACATGCAATGCTGGCTGCATGGTTGGTGGACGGAAACTGCCTGTACGTACATGTATTGAAGGTTTGAGTTTAGGCAATGTCCTGAAAACAGTATGAGTCTCTGTAATTGCAAAGGCTTTGTATATGATGTAAGTATATGCATTGAAGGTTCAGTACACGAGTGCATGCAAGGTCATGACAGATTATGACTACCTGTAATTGCAAAGGCTTGACACATAAGTGCAGGTCGGAGACAGAATATAACTGTAATTATGGACACAGCATGCTAATGTGTGCTGTCCATCTCAGGCTGCCTTGCTTGACTGTTGGCTGTGAATTTGACCACTCAACTTCTTTAAACTCGTACATGACAGTCATACACTTATTTCACTCGCACCATATGGATAGGTCTTGTAGTTGATGGCTCTTCGTGACGTTTGACAGTGGGGCCTTACTACCCGACGGACAATTATCTATTCACTATGGGGGAACATACAGTGACTACTGCCATCAGCATATATGTATTAGTTCTTATAACATTTCAATACCATATGTAATGTGCATGTTTTTTCAAGGGGTGGTCATGTACTTGCAGGTGTCGAGTTGCTTTCTTGGTCGTTGATATATACCATTAATGGAAAGGTGGAATGGTCATTGTAGTCTTTGCTTCCAGAGAGTTCACGTCGACGATATGTGCTAGCGACCTACAGGTCTTCACTGCTACACCAGTTAAGGTAACCCTCTGCTCTTTATGTTTTGCATCTTCTAAAAGCAGAGTACTAAATAGTTGTGTGTGTGTTGCAATACATCCTTACATGCCAATAGCTATTCATGGGTAATTTGTTTTGCAATGAGCTTCTAGCATTATAAATGTCATCTCTCGCTCTCTCACATGTCATTTCATATATGTATACGGTTCTGGCACTAGGTACTGTATAACTAAATTCCTCTCTTAAAGAGACATGCACTCGACTGCTCTGCCACCCTGACGTCTCTTTCTCGCTCAGTATTATGTACCATCCCTTTGACTTGTCAATACCTACACAACACATGTAGTGTTGGTCAGTTTAATTTTGCTACTCGATTTGTACGGAAGGTGTTCTGTTCAGGTTAGTCCAATCTTGTCTAGCATCACCTAAAGCGGCATACAGCACTTCTCGCATGTGATTGCAATTGCTGGTATGTGCTTATAACTTTGTAAAATATCATTTTGTAATTGTGTGTGTGGCACTGTTGTCCTTATCATTCCCACACTTCTCGATATAACTTTTTTTGTCACCTAACATAAAATACAATGCTCGACGCTCGCACACATGTTGTTAAATGCTTATAACCGATGGTTTAAATATATATGTTGTTTCGTATGTGATTATGCTTCTATTATATCTTCAATGGTTCAGAAATTACAGCCAACTATGCTCATAAGTAGACATAGGTTCTACTTGACACTACGACCCTTCTCATTTCATTGTCCTGGTGGATGCCTATGTTATGAATTTACAGTTGTATATCAAATATATATATATATACACACACACACACACACACACAAAAAATTACTTTGTTTACTTTTCCAACTTTTATATATGTACGTATCTTGTTTTTAATGTTTGTGTGAGTCCAAAGTGTTGTAAACTGTGTCTGTAAGTACTAGGGACTAGTGAAAATTAATGCAGAACACAGAACAGAAGATTTAGTTTTAGTCAAAAATTTCATTAAAAGCCAACTTTGGTGAGTGGGAGGTTGAGTGTGTGTTGACATTCCCTCGATGAATAAGTTTGAGAGTGAATTTTTAGTAGAAAGTGTCCTTGCAGTATTGGAGTGAAGAATTATGTGGAATTCGTCCCCCTTTTTAGGTTTTTTTAAAAATATGTTTTTAGCTTTTTAAAATATTAAGTGGGAAATCCATAGATGTTATAGAGGCTATGAGACTGCAATTCCATAGGGAAAAAGCTAATAATTTATGGTTAAGGCCACTAATTTAATGAATTTCGAGACTCTGCTATTAATTTAGTTAAAGTAAACATTATTTATCACCAATCCACTCTGAAGCAAGCATGGTGATTATGCTTAATTTCTTTAAGCAATTATAATGAGTGATATTATTGAAAAACAATCCGGAGAAAAAATAATCCCCCATTCGGTTCTTCGGGAGGTGACTGCTTTAATGTCAGCAGGCAAAACATGTAATGGGAAAACAAGATCACCGAAAGATAGACAACAGATATTTAATATACGCACGTGTACCTGTAGGTCTCTTAAAGGAGAAGTCCGACTTACAGAAATGAAAGATGCACTCCATAAAATCAATTGGAGTATAGTTGGCCTCAGTGAGGTTGGAAGACCAGAGGAAGAATGTATTGAACTTAAATCCGGTCACATCTTCTACTATTGCGGAAACTGTGCGGGAAAATTAAATGGAGTGGGTTTTTGATAAACAGATGTATGAAAGATAAAGTAGTACTGATGTATGAAAGATAAAGTAGTACTGATGGAAGGTATTTCAGATTGAGTCACACGAGTGGTTCTGCATATATCATCAGATTGATACAAATTCTATAGGTATATGCCCCAACATTTACTCACTCTGACAAGGAAGTTGAGACCTTCTATGAAGACGTCATGAAGATGCACACTAAAGGCTCAGACTGTCACTTCAAGATTATCATGGGAGACAACAATGTCATAGTTCGTACCGAAAAGCAAGGAGACACTATGGTCGACAAGTTTGGAATTCTACAGAGGAATGATAGAGGGGAACGGCTTGTACAATTTGCAGAACACACAAAAATGTACATTATGAATACCTTTTTCAAAAATCATCCAAATTGAAAATGGACATGGAGAAATCCAGACCATAAAACAAAGAACAAAATAGACTATATTTTTACCAACAGCTGTCATTTTGTACAAGATGTTACAGTTCTAAATCAATTCAACACTGGAAGTGATCACAGACTGGTCAGAACAAAACTCAACATCTGTACAAAACAGGAAAGGTAGAAAATATTAAACAACAATAAAAGAACATTATTAGATATAATTAACCTTACAGAAAAGGACATCTTTCAGTATACATTACAAGAAAAATTAGTTGCCACCGCCAATAATAACCTTGCTCCTACTATTATAACAACAGCAAAAGAAATTGCAGGCACAGTTAGAACTAACAAAGCAAGTAAAAGAAATTGCAAGCACAGTTAGAACTAACAAAGCAAGTAAAAGAAATTGCAAGCACAGTTAGAACTAACAAAGCAAGTAAAATCAGTAGTGACACAAAGGCTCGTTTGAATAAACAAAGAAAAATAAAGGTTGAATCCAAAAGGAACCTAATTGAACATGTAGAATTTTTGTAAGACCATCAGGAAAAAAACTGCAGCTGACATCAAGAAATACAAAGAAAACCTGGTTAAATCGGTCATAGAAAACAAGAAAGGTTACAAGAAAGCAAAGCAAAGTCTTATGATTGGAAGGAATCAGATAATAGCCTTAGATGATGAAAATAAACTTATTACAGACAAAACTGCAGTGTTGGACCACATCAGAAATTTTTACCAGACCCTATATAAAAACAAGATGAAAATCTATCAGAATCAATACCAGACCTACCACTTCCTGAAGTCCTCCCTTCAGAAATTAAAAGAGCGGTGCATGGAATGAAAACTGGGAGAACTAGTGGCTATGACGGCCTATCCATTGATGTTATTCAGCTCACCGGGGAAGAAACTTACAGACATCTAGATAAGATATTTTTGCAATGCCTCGAAAAGAAAAAAATATTCAGCTGGAACAAAGCAATGATTGTGTTACTTCACAAGAAAGGTAGTCGGTACGACATACGGAATGACAGCCCTATCAGTCTACTTCCCATCATTTACAAAGTGTTCGCTAAGGTCATCCATAATCGTATCAGTTCTACCTTGGATACAGCGCAACCAATAGAACAGGCTGGCTCCAGATCAGGATTCAGCACAATAAGATCACATCCAAGTCATTCATGACTGAATATCAAATGCCCCTTTGTTTGGCTTTCAATGATTTAGAAAAATCCTTTGATTCGGTTCACCGCTCAGCTGTTATGCAGGCACTGCTAGAATAAGGTGTGAAGCCCAGTTATGTCAAAATGTTGCATAACATCTACAGCATCTCTACTGCCTTTGTAAACATTGCTGTAGCTACCAAAGAGTTTTCTGTTGAAAGATGAGTGAAACAAGGTGACTCCATATCACCCAAGTTATTTACATCGGTCCTAGAAATGGCTATGTCAAAAATTGAGTGGCGAAACAGAGGATTATGGATAAATGGAAGAAGTCTTAATAATCTACTATTAGCTGATAACATAGTTTTACTCTCAACCAATTTGGATGAGCTTAAACAACTCTTAAATGAGCTAGAGATAGTGTGCAGAGAAGTAGGCCTTAAAATAAACCTCTCTAAAACTAAAATCATGCAAAATAAATGGGTAGCCAAAGACAAGGTGGTCACCAAGGACATTGATATTGAGACTGTAGAACACTACAGCTATCTTGGTCAGTTAATTAACATAAATGGTGTCTCAAATGCTTCAGATTTATCGATGTATAAAATTAGGCTGGAGAGCATGTGGAAGAAATTTCATAGTTTTTAAATCAAACATGCCAGTATACCTTAAAAAGCATGTATTTGATCAATGCGTGTTACCTGTCATCACATATGCTTGTCAGACTGGGACCTTGAACTGTCAACCAAAGTAAAAACTGAGAACTGCCCAGAGAGATATGGAAAGAGCAATGCTTGGGTTTACAAGAAGAGAGCTGACTACATCGATCAGTAACTAAAGTCAATGACATCCTAGAAAGAGTAAAGACTCTAAAAGTGGCAGTGGGCTGAACATATTGCTCGAAGAAGTGATGACAGATGGACAATTGTGGTGAGGGATTGGATACCAAGAGACCTGAAAAGATCCAGAGGAAGACCTCCAGATCGCTGGGACAGATACATTGGAAGAGTAGTAGGTGTGAACTGGAAGAACATTGCACAAGATCGGTTAGCCTGGAAGGAATTAGAAACAACCCATGTGATGCTAAATTGTAAAATGTAGCTCATCGCGCTGAAAGAGGACTGCATCCTGAAAAAGAGATTGATATAGTTGCTTAATAATAATAATAATAATCATAATAATCATCATCATCATCATCATAATCATAAATGAATATGAATTCCGGCCAACAATGCTTTTAAGTAGACAGGGTATACTTGACCCTATGGCCTTTCTCGTCATCCTGTTTGATGCCTATGTTGTGAATTTGACATCTATATCTTAATGATCCAGAAATGATGACCAACTGTGCTTATAAGTAGACATACTGTCTACTTGGCCCTTCTACCCTTTTCATCGTCATGTGTGATGCCTGTGTTATGAATATGATAGTTGTATCTCAAACGGTTCTGAAATTAGAGCCAACTGTGCTTATAAGAGGACATAGGGTCTACTTGACTCTGTGACACTTCTCGTCATTGGGGTTAATGTCTATGTTGTATCTCAAATGGTTAGGAAATTACGGCCATCTATGCTTGTAAGTTTAGTATGTGTACTATTTTTCAATTATTTATATGTGTTACCAAAATTTAATAGTACATGTTGTAATTTAATCTTTAAATTTAATTTAAATTATGTTCAATATATGCTGGTAAATGGTCCTGAGTTAGTTACATAAGATTTAAATTTTAGTTTTTGTAAGACTAGACAATTTGCTATGCAATCTTCCAAAATTGCCAAACAAAATATTACAGAAATCCAAATTGATAGTTTAGACTATCAGCAGTTAAAACTCAGAACGTGACCCTGTGCTTAAGGGTTTTGATGACCTACTGACTGAAAACCAAGCAAGGTCGCAATGAATCTGATATACCTCTGCAAAGGTCATTCAGTAGTTAGCAAAATACCTCTATTCAAGTATGCAGTACACTTTGTCATTTTCAAGGAAAAAAATATTTTTCTGTCCAGTGTCGCAGAACTATGGTACCACTCCCAAGTTCGGGAAACTACTGTGTAACAAAATCGTAGCACAAGTATGTAAAATGTAAGAAATGTATAGAGAAGTTTGCATACTCGACTGTAGTCAAGTTATGCACTAGGTTTTTAAGCGTACTTATTTAAGTGTAACAAAAATCTTAACACAGTAGTCAAAAATTTAAAAAAAATTAAGAAATGTATGCATACTCACAGTATACAAGGTTTACAAGTTTACTTGTGGAAGTGTAACATAAAATGTTAGCACATTTTTTTTTTTTTTTTTTTTTTTTTTTAAGTGTACTTGTAGAAGTATAACAAAGTCTTAGCACAAGTATGCGAAATGGGTAAAAAAGGCCCTGAAGTAGCATACTTGACTAGTCAAGATATTATACACTAGGTTTTGAAATGTAATTGTGGATCACTGCGTTTAAAAAAAAAATTGGGGAAATGCATACTCGACTAGTGAAGGTAGTATACGCTAGGTTTTTAAGCTTGTGGATCACTAAGACTTCAAAAAAAATTAAGGAAGTATGTATACTTGACTAGTGAAGGTTGTATACACTAGGTTTTGAAGTGTACTACATAAAATAAATTCAGGAACTATGCATACTTGACTAGTGAAGGTAGTATAAATTAGGTGTTGAAGTGTACTTGTGGCTCACTACATTTTTAACTGTACTTGGGAAATGAATCTGAGATTCGGATCTAACTTTACTGGAGTTTGTGGGACCCCATGCTTAATTTTTCCTGGTTCATAATATAATGAAGTATTTTTTCCTATGATCTGCACTTGCTGTTGTCTGTTTGAAAGGTATGAGCTTATTATTTTATTTGGTGTACCTGAGACTCCATAAAACTTTAATTTTTCTATGAGTAAGTTGTGATTTACACAGTCAAATGCTTTAGTGAGGTTGCAAAATATTCCATTAGATGGAATCTTTTTATCAGGTACATTAAGAATGCTATTTGTTAGTAAGAAAATAGCATCATTTGTTGACGTATTTTTCCTAAAGTCAAACTGGAAATTTTATAAGATTTTGTGATTCTCAAAATGTTACAGCAACCTCTTGTAAATTAGTTTTGAAATTACTTTGAAAAGGATGTAAGAAGTGAGATAGGTCTATAATTGTTTACTTCGGTCTTGTCTTCTTTCTTGTACACTGGTATTACCATAGTCCATTGAGTCTGTCTGGAAACAATCTTGTATTGAAGATGATATTACAAATATGGTTTAATGGAACAATGAATTCAAAAGCGCATTGCTTTAATGACCTACAGCTGATGCCATCATAGCCACTAGATAATTTTGGTTGCAAAGATTTAATGTGTTCTCTACTTCTTTTGGAGTTGTGTATGTAATAGATTTAGCAGGGTATTCTGTACCCTTTAGTGTAGGAATATGGTTTGTTTATTGTTTTTGTTAATCATGTTTTCTACGACATTCAAGTAGTATGAATTAAATGTATCTGCGACTAATTTAGGGTCCGAGGATATGCAGTTATTTACTTTTAGGTTTACAACTGGACATTGCTCTGTTGTTCTTCCTGTTGTGTATTTATTTTGTTTGAGAATTCTTAATAAGTTTACAGAAAAAATTCCTTTTTGTAGATTTTATGGTTTTATTCAAAATTTTGCAGTATTTCCTGTAGTGATTCATTGTGTCAGGATTACTGCTGGTTCTGGCGGCCTTGTACAGTTTTCTTTTGTTTTTGTAGGAAATTTTTATTCCTTTGGTGAGCCATAGATTTTTCTTTGTATCTGTATTACTGTGGGTCAGTCGGGAAGGGAAACATTTTTCAAAACAATGAAGAACTTGGTTAAGAAAAGAGTTGAATTGTTCATTTGCTTCAGTACAAGTGTTCAATGTTAACCATTGCTCCCTGCTCAGCTCACTTTTGAATAGTAATACGTTTTCCTCTGAAAATTTTTGTTTTTTTTCTCATAAGAAATGCTTTTGGAGGCATTTTTATGGAAGGCATAATTAATATTTGTGCATGATGATCTGATAAGCCATCTATTATTGGGAGACAGTGGCACTCTGCAACTGTCAATGAAAATGTTATCAATTGCTGTCTGATTGGTTCCTTCTATTCTAGTAGCAAAGTTTACTACGGATTTAAGGTTGAAGGTACAGAGTAGACTATCGAGTTCAGTTCTTTGGTTGCTCTCTTTTAAATAATCAATGTTAAAGTCTCCACAATAATTTATAGATTGGCTCTGTAATTTAGTAGCCTGTATAATGCATTTTTTAATGTGTAAATGAAAAACTTTCTCTCTCTTGTTAACCATACTGAAACTTTAGACCAGGGCGTGTATTTAGTAATTGTTAAGAATAGCAGTTTTTATGGAAATCGGGAAAATAATACTAGTACCTGCAAATTTTATTTATGGTTATTACTGTAGTATGTTGTAGGATATGGGGAGAAGAGAGCAGGGCTTTTGTAAGAATATAAAATGACTGAAAAATAATGAGAGTTAAAATAATAAACAATGTAGTTGAAATACTAATGTGAGTGTAAAAACAAAGATAAGTGTGTGGATAGAAACAAAATATATTATTACATAATTAGCACCTACTCAGCAGTACCACAGTTAAGTAGAATCTTACATAACAATTAAATTATTTGCGAGGACCCACCAGCTAATCAGTGTAGTAGCATGTAAGGAAAGTAAGAGAGAAATAAGAATCACAAAATCATATGAGGCAACGTGCTCACAGACTGAGCGGCACCTAGGCCTGGCAATGGAGGGGAAGGTAGGGGAGGTGTCATGACATAGCGAGTTCCTGATACCACTGACACCATTTGTGTAGAAGGGAAGAAAACTTATCAAAATAATTTTGTTGATTACAGAACACCTTATTTCTGTTATGGTGAAGGTATTACAGTATAGTCACTCAATAGAATCACTGGCGAATAAAATAGTACAGCTCGGAAAATGGTCACAAAATACATACGCTTTATCACTAGGCAAAACTTACCATGAATCGAATGGAGCATTATCTCTAACAACATACATACGCAATATACTAAAATCAAGGAACAAAATATCAATCCAATTCTAAGGAATTAAATATCAGTGGTGAAATTAAAATGAGAAGAATTTATTAGAATTATTTGTCCTTTAAATTTTATTGAAAAATGGTGTGATTTCATCGGGTTTCACTGTCCAAGCAAATTTAGTTATAATAGAAGTACAACCGCAATACCAGAGACTAAGACAATGTGAAGTTTTAATGGGTAAAATTAAATGTCAGTTGAAATTGGCTCACACAAAATATAATCTTTAAATGTTCAGATGTCTTAATGCTCGGTGAATGCTCAGGTAGATTTTAACACGAGACGTTTCCACGTCTCTGGACCACTGAGAAATGTAAGGTCCTTATAATTAATGAAAATACTTATTGATGATACAAGTTTGCTAAATTTACACAAAAACACAAATTTTCAGTGTGTGGTAGATTCAGTACGTTAAGGTGGATCAGTCTCCGCCATCTTGGACTTTTGGAATTTCTGCCGTAAATTGTTACAGGTTTTGTATTTTATTTTGGGCTTCGACAAAGCGTAGGACATTACATTGCACATGTTCTATAACATGTATTCCTGGATTACTGTTCCAGGACCATTTCTGTAAGCAAAAGCAAGAAAAAATTATTTATTTCTTGCCTTCAATCACTAGTCAAACAACAGTCAATTCTATAGAGATGTAATGGTTTGATTAAACTTAAGTTAGCTATTATTTATGTCATGACATGCGAGAAATCTCATTAAACGTTCATAAATGGAACTTATGGCAAAAATAGTGAAAATGCAAGATGGCGGAGACTGATCCCCCTTAAGGAAAACCATACACACTGCACCCAAGGTTCAGTCAAATACTTAGCTGACCAGCCGTTGGAGGCATATTTCTTAACGGAGCACTACAAAGCTAGGTTTTAATTAGCCTTCTTCTTATCGTGCCTTAAGTGAAAAACCTAGTTCGCACTCAGCTCTGCCAGACTAATTGACCTAAATTAGGCTGGCGGACCACAAGATTAGTCCGATATGGTTGGAGTTTAAATCACCAATGTCCGCTGAATTACATGATGGTGGCAGAGCTAGCTTAAGTCCGGGGTTCACAACCCTCGTAAAAATGGCTTACGGAAATGCCATAATCGTCACTTCCTGTAATGTCACTGTGCTAGCTTAAGCTAGTTCAGATGCTTAATAATCCCCATAGACCACATACATAGAAGGAACAGTCTGTTCCAAAATTGACTGAGCTCAGATGATATAAGTGCCCATACAAAATAATTGTGTAATTATAACCAAATTATTACATAAACATAAATTCTCTTGTGGAAAAATAAAATAAATTATTTCTGAATGTAAACAAGCTTGGCAGGACTTAATTAATTACATACATGTATAAATAGGTGCTTTAGAGTATGACAACAGGTATAGCCTATATATGTTTATAAACAAGCAGGAGTAAAGTATGAAAAATAAACAACTTCATAATCTGTAATAATTATTACAGTGTAATATTACATTATTAATCACACTTAATCTTAATTTTAGGGGAGCTTCACGTAATTTGCTTTATATACCATGAAGTGTTACAGTGAGGAAGTCTATCAAGGTTGCTGTGTTTATGCAATAAAACATGGGTAAAATTCCAGAATAAGGGTTTTATTGTAAAAAAAATCTCGGAAAGTGGTATAATTCCACTCTACTAATTACACAACATGAATTTACTAGAGACATCAACATTTGACCAGTAGAAACCCAAAAGATGATAGTGGGGAGGGCTATGAAGATAAGGGAAATTGTGGGGTAAAACAAGTGTAAAATATCTAAATAATGTAATATTTACTCATGAAAAGACATAAAATGGCAAAGAAACGTAACCAAACACTATCTAAATTGACAATATAACCAATACAAGCGATAAATACAATATTGGGGACAGTTATGAAGATCAGGGAAATTGTGGGGTAAAAATAATTAAAAATACATATGTATGTTTTCATTATATAATTTTGCCCCACAATTTCCCTCCAGTTCATGACTCTCCCCACTCTAAATTGTATTGGTAACATTGTCAATTTAGGTAATGTTCAGTTCAATCTTTTTGCAATTAAACATATTTTCATGATACACTACTAATATAGGCCTATATTACAAACAGCACAAAAATATGTTAAATTGCAAAACACACACACATTAAATCTCAGTGCAAATGAGCTACACATGAGAAAATCATTTCTGGGGATACTCCAAGCTTCGCTGATGCGTGACGCTTTGCGCCACCACTAAAAAAATTGCTAGTACATCTTGAATCACTGTTTTCGGGATTTACGTTCCTACTGGTGCTGGGACTCTGGCTTGGTGCATAATGTTTGGCTATGCTTATACAGTATTTTTCCCTGCAAGGGGGTAATGCTTGAAAATCATTTAAGGGGAAACTCCAAGCTTTGCTGATGTATGACACTTTGGTTTACCACTAAAATGAAATTGCTGGCGCACGTTGAATCACTGTTTTTGGGATTTACTCCCCTGTTGGTGCTGGGACTCTGGCTCGGTGCATAATGTTTGGCTATGCTTGTACAGTATTTTTCCCTGCAAGGGGGCTATGCTTGAAAATCATTTCTGGGGTATCTCCAAACTTCGCTGATGTGTGATGCTTCACGTCACCACAAAAAAATGTGCCAGCAAGGTTGAATCACTGTTTTGAGGATTTACTCCCCTGCTGGGGCTGGGACTCTGACTCGGTGCATAATGTTTAGCTCGTTTGTGCAGTTTTTTGCAATTAACATATATTTGTGAAAAAATATTACATCATGTACATATGTTTCACTTATTTTACCCCATAATTTCCCTGATTTTCATAGCCCCCCCCCCCCAACTTCTTTTTTGGGGTTTCTATTGGTCAAATGTGGACATCCCTAGTAAATTTCTTATGTATTTTCATTGTACATGTATACATTGTATCCATAACACAAGGTTTATGCTGTATGACAACTTTCCAGACACACTCACATTATCGAACCAATATTATAATTTAAATAACTCCATGTATATATTAGTACAGAAACACTCGTATTTTCACATGATTATTTGATTTAACTTGTCTTACTGAATGAAATGCATTTAAAACTCACTTTTATGCACTGTTCGAAACACAGTACGACCGTTAACATCCACCATTAGTTCTGAAAAATCCCACAATGCACTGTAATGTAAACAATTGAAAAATGCTACTGCTTTTCAACTATTGGTCACCGAATGCAGTGTAATGTTTAATGACGATGCACGTTGCGCATGAACATCATCTCCGAAAATATTCACATATGTTGAACTATATGAATTTATTTTATTCTACTAGTTATCCATTACTTAGTACGCTCCTCTCGTGAATATAGACAAAGTAAGCCATGAGTAATTCACCAGAATTACATAATCTTCCGATACTGGTACCTGTGTTGTATACCTATATAACCTCAGCATTACTGTGTAAATATGCCATTAAATATAAGTTAGTTACAGTATTATTACATTTAATACAACTATTCAATCATATATAAGTATAGTATAAGTAAATTATACATGTTTTATAGCATTAATACAGCATTTTTATAAAAACCCCCCTTCTTCCTATCTCTTTTTATTTTATTAATTTTTTTTACAGAAAACTGCTTGAAGACCCTTGAAAATTCCTTGTAATTATGATTTATAATAATCTAGGTATTATTTTTCCCATTTTTTAAAAAGACCCTATTCTGGAATTTTACCAGAACATGTAAACTGTATGTCTGTATATCCAGTTGGGTCACAAAATTGTATTAAATGTGAGAATACCTTTTTAAACCAATCTTTAATGTATAAAACGTCATTCACAGGGTATTTATGCAGAGGTGTTAAGGTTATACAGGCAAAAAAACACTGCAATCAGTGTCGAATATTACTATGTAATTCTGTTGAATTTCTCAAGGCTTACCTTATAAGTCTTATTCATGAAAGGATTATAGTACTGTAAGGAATTAGTATTTATTAATTTATAATCTCTTATGTGTGTTGAATGAGTTATGGTTGGAACTTCGTTGTTTTATATAGTTGGTACATATGTGTGTAGATGTACAAATTCTACTGAAAATATTCCAAAATTATCTCTCAATCATATCATTAACATTAATAAGTGTGGACCTTTAATGTAATGATTAAAAGTCGATAAGAATTAGTGAAAGAAAGTTATATCACGTATGCCATGGAGAAATACTTAAAGACGTGATAAAACGCTTTGACTGATATGCATTAATTATGCTGATTTTCCTCATATAATGAATAGTATTTGTATCATTTCTTATCTGCAGAAGGTACATTAATAGTACAATAATAGTAGCACCCTTGGGATAGTTGTGGTAATAACTCTGTATGTGATATTCATATATCACATTAAACACTATTAAGACAAATATGAATACACAACAGTATTCAACAGAAAAAAACACATCACGACAAGTAAAACCCTTAAAAGATATCTTATTGCTAAACCACACAACGAAACAAATTATTGAACACTTTGAATGAATTCATTTTCTAATGAAGACATTAATAATCAGATGAATCATTAGAACTGGTTGTAATTTCAAAAGAAATATTTTAGCTATTGACATAATGCTGTCAGATACTTTCAATTATGTTGAGATAACAGAAATCTGATTAAACTTGAACCCTGAAAATCTGGATAGATCTAGATTAAGTAACTGCATGATTAGCAAAACTGTTCAAATTGTACTTTTTTCACTAAGTTCAATGATCAGCAGTGAGAAAAAGTTTATTTTGGGCTTCTGGTTTTGCCCTGCAAGGATGAGTCCATTTTAAGAATTTCAGAAAACGTACAGTATTTTAATTTGTGATGCAATTAAACTAAAATTGTTCCTAATGATTTGAAACTTCCACCAAATAAATCTGACAGTTCAAATGTAGATGATTTGTAACTGATCAAAGGAATGAGAAAGCTTTCAGCATCGTACACTGGATGGATCTGACTTGGTGTATTCTGGAAGAAGGCGGTGACTGCATCTGACAGCGTCAAATATAACAGGCATCTTCAACGTTCCATTTAGAACTGAACCCTACAGTTCGTCCTCAGGTCGGGATCTACTGCAACAGCCATCTCCAGCATCCAACCTCATTATGAATGGCTTCCCAAAACTGCAGATGGACAGGGCACTTAATAACTCCGTCCGACCATGTTGGAAGTCTCTGTGAAGAAGAAGACCTTTACGGGTTTCACATACCTAAGCCGACATTTTACAACGATATAGTAGCCTGACATCATCTCACTTGTCTATTGCAATTAAGTGGCTCAACTTATTCTCCTTTGGTTCCATAGTTCAGTATAAGCAATGTAAATTAGCTAAGAGCAATAAATCAGAAAATTCTTCTAGATGTATTCCTAAACTGACGTGACAATTTAGAAAACCACAATCTAGTGTTCATCTATAGTATGTAAACAAACATAATATTCAGCAAAATACTAAACCAAAAGTTTATATAAATGTGGTCTGCAAATTAAAATAATCATTTATCACGTGTAGAGTAAGCTATTGTAAATATTGGAATTAACTGTCCTGGAGGGTTTCCATAAAACAATATTTAGGTGTCAAATTTCTACTGTAAACATAAACATTATTTCACAAATACAAACAATTACAAGTAAACACAATACATTTTGAATTTTTTTTTTTTTTTTTTTCAATTATTATTTTCTATTTATAGAACATAACATTTCAAATTCTTATAACTAAATGACTATTGCCTTGGCAAATTAATCCTAAGTTTGGTTGATTTGGTTTGGGTCGCCCATCTCGGATTCTGCTTTTCATTAATTAACGAGAATATTAAGTTAATATACAAAATATTCTAGACATACATCACACTTTACTAAATAACTGCTAAAATGTACATGCTTTTGTAGCATAAGAAGAATTTTTTTTTTCTATACATTGTGCTTTTGACCTAAATTATTTGAAGATAATTTCATTAGTACATTCTGTTATATATTCTAGCTTAATTTTTAGTTTTCCTAGTGTTTCTCAACTTTTTTAAAATGGGACTTTGAATTACTGCAGCATGCTGGTGAGGTGAAATGCCGCGTGTAGTGGAGCTGATGTGTGTGTATATTTGTGAAATGTTTGCTGGCAGTGCGTGTTTTTTCTCTGTGTGTGTAAGCAACCAGTTGCAGAAAATATTACTGATTGCATGTCGTCCACTCGCGAGGCCTCTGTCTCTGCAATATGGATGGCGTCCGTGTGAGTTACTCTGTGTGCTGATTTTGCAGCTATTCCGCAGCATTGGTGGTGTTGGCTCTCTTACTGACCACGCTGAAACTCACAAGACATGTATTTGTTCATGTGGTTTTGTGATTTTTTACATTTTTTGTGTAAACAAGTCTTCAATTTTCATTGACCTGTCTTATTGCACAGTTTTTAGTAATTTCTCAATATTTTATTATTGCCCTCTGTGTGTGCGGCAATGGACTAATTTAATTCTTTAAAATGATACTAAGCTTTTATTACCAAATAAAAATAATAATTTTTGCATATCACTACATATTTACTTAATTGCATATTAAATACTACCTTTCAATTATTTAAGACATATTGTGCGTTCACTTATTTTTACTTATTACATTGTTTATACACTTGATAACTCTCTACTGCACTGACATTTTGCTTAGAGTAATAAAGATTCTTGTTTCCTATAAAATACACATAAGCACAATATTCTAATGTTCTAAGGTTTTACAGATTTTTTATAAACATTTCGCAATTATCTTTCACATTGAACCTTATCGGGACACAACATTTTCTGCTCTCAAGATCCTACCCTAAGGAGGTCGACTTGCAGTGCCCTCGTGGCATACTGCACAGTAACTATGTTGCATACATGACCCACAGTTAAAAGTCACATCTCATTTCTCTGCGCTTCCACTGCCTGGGTTTCCCCTTCAGGTCAGCGGCGCTATATGAGACAACAGGCCGATCTGGTTGGGTCACAACTCCACTAGAAACCCAAATCCCGCGACACTTGCGAGAATCAAATTGGTGACGACTTGAGTAAGAGACTTCGTTCTACTGCATGTACGTGAGTTGGCCTGCATATAGTATAGCAGGTGGAATGGAAGTGTCTCGTGCACTTTTCCATTCCATTGCAACTCTTAGTGTTCCACACAATATACCATCCTTCTGCTTCCAGGTCGAGAATCTGAGAACCCCGAGGGTCGGAGATTTGCGTCTCAAACATGGAATCAAACCACGGGATTGGCTAAGCCCCTGATCACAGTTCTTTCTAGACCTGGTGGCTTTCTTTCTGATTTTTCAGATTTGAATACAATGAAAATGGACTGCAAAAATGTATCATGAATATAAGGGAAACATGGAAATTAATGAACTAATTTGCCAATACGTGTGCTATAGCACATTCACTCTATTCACAAATGGAACTGCTTGCTTTGCTAGGTCACTGCTGACTTACACAATGCACACGTAACAGTGGCGTCACCACTCGGTCACACGTTGCACATCTGTCTATGACCGTTAGTGAACTTACCATATGGCTGCATATTAATACTCTCTGTCTTTAAAATCACGATAGTATTTCAACATAAATTCTTACGCATATTCCTAATGTATTTTATGTATTATATCCTTATTCCCTTCTTAAATATTTTGAATTATTGATAACTTTAGGAAAATTTTGGGACAGTGCAAAACAATTGGTGTTATTAATTCCTTCTAAGTTGCACTAAAACAGTATTATTTTATTTAATGTGGGTGGGCATTTTACGGCGATGTGGTTTTTTAATGTTTAACTTGAAAGATTCACCAAGTTATTATAATTAAGCTTGTGATTAATATAAAAGCTACTGAAGGGGAATGGTATTGTTTACACACTTGGTTACGGAAGGTGAGAAAAACCCTAGCCCTCGCCATTGTTATGGTTTGTTATAATTATTTTTATAAACCATACAGTTAGTATTTTAGTTTGGGAGCTAGTTAAACACAAGCAAGATACAAAGTATAAAATGGGTATATTTAGAGTTATATCTGGATCACAACACTGTAATACAATTAACACACAGAGGGATATTACTTTAGATTAGTGCCACACATTTATTTAGTATTAATGTCCATATCTGCACATTCACATTGTGTTGAGTTGTCGCCGTATGCTGGACATCATTACTTTAACGGCAGTTGTGCACGATGGCAGGGCAGTATCTTCTCGTTTTGTTGGCAGGCCACTTTTCCAGGTGGTATGCTTGTATTAACGGTTCTCTATTATAAACTTGCCCTGGTTTACCTTCTGCCTTGTAGCAAAACTGCTGAGAGTTTGTTTTGTTCCTGTAGGTCTGTGTTGTTGTGTGCTTGCTGCTAGCATCGTATTGGCATTCTTTCGCCCAGGGTGTTTGCAAATTGTCCTGAATACTGTGTTGCTGCCTACGGTGCATTCAGCAAGTATGTAGGATTAAAGGCAGGTTCATGCTAGTGCCCATCATGACAAATGGTACAACATAATATAGCATTTTTTATAGCTATATAGTTACTTTGATTCTCGTAGAAAATATTGTAAAAATTGTATGACCATATTATAATGTGTTTGATTGAACTGAAGTTCCAATGACATCACTCAGATTGATGAAACGTTGCAACATAGCATAGGTGGAGTTCCACCTCGTCAGAACATTTTGAACCAGTCGCAAAGCAGTGCTTTCCATCGTTTCATTCACGAACTGAACTTTCCTAATGTCACCTGTCATTCTTTTACTTCTCTTAATAAATGTGACAATAGCCTTTACTTTGCCAATTAGATCTGGTAGGCCAGGAACATCTACATTAGTTTTGGAAAACCCATCACTAGCAACCAGAGCCAGCGCATGGGCAAAGTAAAGTAAATGCTTGTTTTGTCCAAAAGTGTCCTTTGCTGCCTTAACAATGTTTTTACCAATATCTGTTACCACAACAGACACCTTTTCCTGTTGGATATAACACTTATCGCACTTTTCCTGACTGAGATATTTTGAAGTGTTTGCCTCGTCTGAAGGTTCTACTCCAAACATGGCAGAGTGAATTTCCTCATCTTTTAGATAATGCAAAGTAAGTCCGAGGTACCCTTTTGTTGAATTTGTTCCTGTCCACTTATCACAGGTAAGAGTGAGATTGTTTCCTGCTGTTATTTTTTGTTTCACCATATCGCTCAACTCTTGGTATTTGTTTTTCATCATCGTGGTTAGTGGCTGGGTGACTTCCAGAGTGGAACAGATATTTGAAATAAATGTGGGAAACCTTCCCTTTCAGCTGTGTATAGTGGCATGTAATCTTTACAAATCATAAACAGTAAAGCATTGTTGAGTTCTTCCCACCATCTGTAAGAAAAAAATTGCATACAGGTAGCAGAAAATTTATCTCGATAACCAATCAAAAAGTTACAAATGCAAACACGTAAATCCTTTAATAACTACTCGCCCTATATCGAATTATGTGTTCAGAAGTACCTGCAAAAGCATTAGCGTGCTTTAATGTCTGCTGTAGTGTTTGAGCAAGGAGGTATTGCAGGTGCTGACTTCCGTTTGGCAGCTGTAATTATGCTGCACCATACTATAGTTGTTGTGTTAGTGCTACCAGCTTCAACAGTGGGTGTAGTTGATCCATTTACACTTTTTTTCTCTGAAATTAAACTGCAGATAATAAAAACACAATTTAATAAATGGCTCACTGTAGCACCCCACTTAATTCATTGCATGAATATGCATATAAGTTTTGGTGATGTTTGTTTTCTAGTCTTTTACACTCTACAGTAAATACTGAACAACCCATGTAGCAGCTATAGCTAACGTCTGATATCACGGCCACTAAGGCCAAGAAATTGATCAATTTAAATATTACAATGCTTTTCAGAGTATATAATGTGTGGCATATTGCAATTACTACACAGGACTATACTCAGTGCGCACTGGCCAAGTTGTGCGTGTTCCAGACACACCTTGCACTCGGCGAGTGCAGTGGATTTTCATATTCCAATTATTGCTAGTTGCACTGAAAGTGTGTTCACCGAGAGCAATTTTTCCTGCACCATTTCTGAAGTCGACATGACTGTTTCAATGTAATATTGCTGCAACCTGTGAATATGTAAACAACACGAAGATTATTGTTGTGCGGAAAATCCTGCAATCAACTGACAATTTGGCGGTTGAAGAATATATAATGGTTATTATGTAACAAAACATAATTGGTTTATTATTAATGGGACACTTTAGTTTTATCAGTTACTTCAGTGTGCACCGGGTGCATACCCAGTGCAGTCAATTAGAATATGTCATTACATAAATTGAAATTCAATAAAATTGTGGTATAATGCAGAGGATGTTTCACAGTGTATTAAAAAAATATTTGAAAACATAGAGAAGAAATCTAAATTTTAATATTTATTTAAGTGCCATAGAAATTAAATAGCAGCTGGCATCAGAATTTCAAGTTGAATTTTGAACTCACAATTTTTCTTTCAAGATTCTTAACACGTGTACGTATTGAATGGCATCCCAATAAATTCAAGTGGCATCTTTGCCTTGAAATCTAAGTTTCCTATGTGCTGTATTTCATATTTTCATACATTTACATATATGTCAAGCCCATAGAAATTTATATTAAGATGTACAGAAAGAAAATGCAATTTCTGTAAGTCACATGACCATATCACTTGCTAACAATGGTTATACTTGAAGTTTTACTATATTTTATGCACTTCTTTGTTTATGAATACATTTTATTAATTTTTTCAATTTGTACTTTACGCCTGCACAATCTAATAGGCTAACTCTATATAAATTAATAAATTATGTAACCTTATAACATTTCAAAACATAACTAAATAATAATGATTTTGTCATTATTTTCAATTGGTCGAGAAGCCACATCATTTATTGTAATTAAACTGAAAATTAATACATGAACTCCTGATGTAAATTGATGTTATTATCAGAAAAATTAACTTGTCTATAATACAGCCATGTTAAAACGAATAACAATACAAATTCAAAGTATAAATATGTAATAATGTTACAGGGAGGATAGGGGGTGTGATCTCCAGGAGTAACCAACCAAGGAAACTACCCGGAGACTACAAATTTTACGGGGAGGGGAAGGAAGAGGTGAATAGGGCGAGGGAAGGATAAAATTTAGACTTACAAAAATGGAAAAATGAGCCTACAATACAATCTAACCTGCAAAGCCTCCACCACGTGCTGTAACTTAAACTCAGCAGGGTCAGCACAATACCCTGTACTGTAATACTTACTTTAATACCAGAAAAGGCTCATTTAAATCAAAAGTGAACAAGGAGTGGGGAAATTAAAAAAAAATGGGGGGGGGGGGGGGAAATTACTCGCTGAGCGAGCAACAGGATTCCGCGACCGCTTCACGGGTCTGACACATAAGCCATGCAGTGACGTGTTCCCTTAGATTCCCATAAACTTACCTAAACACTAAACAAGAGTGGGGTGATGTCTAGGGGCAATGAGAGCACCAGGCGTCAACAATAAAAAAAATAAGGGCTAGATCATTATCAACTAGCAATAAATAAATAATATATAAAAAAAAAAAAAAGAGTTTTATTTAAATTATGTAACAAAGGTATAAAAAAAGATGACAATAATAAAAGAAGCATAACACGTATATATTTACCAGTTAGAGCTATATTTCAAAAATAGAAAATAAATCAGGTTACATCAAATTAACCTCATTACAAAAAAATATAATAATGTTACGCTCAAAAGGATCAGGGGTAGAAAGCCCCGTTTCAAAGAATAAACGAATTAGCTGTGGGGTAACAGGAAGCTATTTTCAAAATGAGGATACCTTAACCAAAATTATGTTGGATCTGTGCATCAAAAGATTAAAATTAGCTATAGCCATATTGCTCAGCCATTTGCCCCCTAGAGCTTAAATGAAAATCTTATTTTAAAAAAAACACAATAAAAGGCTACTTTATTTGTGTGTGCTTATAGAAATATTTATTTTATAGCTAGATTGGCCAGGATAAATAAATAAGCTTTTAAAGAACTTTAACAAGAATTCATTTAGAAACCAAAGAAAAATGGTCAAACAACTTTAAAATACTCCAAAAATTTAGTTTTAGAGAGGAACCTGTCAAATGAAAAATATCAAGGAACATAACCTAGACCTCTGTTTCGTTCAGTGCAGTAGTACCAACACAACTCCACCGATGAACCCAACAACCAGCGGAACCATCTACAAGCCAGGCACTGCTGGTACGCATAACCTTGCATTTAAATCTTTCTTTAGGGGTCAGAAAAACAACTCAAGTGCAAAAAATTACGTTCCTTCCCAAGTCGTCTTTAAATTATTAGGATCATAAGAAATGTAACCCCGATGGCCTCTCGGCCAGTGCTGATTGATAAAACCTATGAAGTTGCAGCCCTGGTCTCTCTGTGCCTCCTACACCCTCGCATGCAGCGGCCTACCTCATCTTCAAGCAACTGACCCTACGATTTATTTACTAAAATACCAACTATCAACTTAAACCTACTGAAAAGCTTGGCTGGGGCCATTCTTCCTGCCCAGCAGGGAAGAACGACCTGATCACTCGCCACACCACAGTTTTACCCCATACTCATCGTGACCACGTGCTGCCGCGATCGTCTACCAGGCCGCCCACCAACCGCACCAGCTGCTCGACCTCGACTGCCGCTGTCCCACTCACGACTCCTCTAGTCAGCCCGTCCGTCGTCCGTGACCTCGTCACACACAACTGATAATAACAGCTGCCGCCCCTGATGTCATGAACGAGTAGGACATCATGGCGGGCCAATAAGAGCCTGCCCCCTCCGCGATCAATAGATTCATAGCTCGCTGCCAACTCCCTCTTTCTTCGAACAGTCCTTATTGCCTGGCGGCAAAGTGAACTCCTCAGCACAACATCCCAGCTAATATCAGGGAAATTGTTGACACCGCTTGCAGCTGCGCTTGTTGCTTTGAACGAGCAGAAGATAACAATTCTTCCGAACTTCTGAAAGGGGGATAATTTCTCGCATCTGGGCTGAGAAAAATAAGGCCAGCTGCCGTCACTTCAGAAGAAGCCTGCTGATTCAAGTGGCGAAGAAACACTTTCAAGATTAAAAAATAACGAGTGACCTCAGTTGCTAAAGAACCTCTGCAGTAAAAACATGTGCCTTTATTCTAAACAAAAAAATGGTAAAGTAACTGTTTCCTAATTCAATTCCATCATAACTTAAATGATCTAACCTTAAAAGAAAATAAATAATAACAAAACAAATATGGCAAACAATCAAAACCAAGACGTCTAGCTTAGGGCCACAACTTTGAAACTGACTTCCCCAAAAACTCATTTTGAACTAAACAAGCATGAAATTATTTGTCACCATATTACTTATAAAAAAAAGAAAAAGGCAACATGAGTTTCTTATCAAACCTAATGAACTAGTAACAAGGAGGGTTTAACCCAACCAAAACAGCCTAAATCCCTAACCTAACCTCCAAGGAAGGGAATGCCATATGAAAATACAAAAAGACAAATTAATTAAGGGTAGGACTATCAAATCTTAAACAAAAAACAAAGGGATAGGAAACTCCCTGCTGTCATAAAAATCTAGGGCATCCGAAGAAAAAAAGGGATAGCCAGTAAAAATACCACTACAAACATCACGCTTAACAAAAAAGCTTACTTTAACTCAAAATTACGAAAAAAAATTATATTTAACCCCAGAATCTGCATCGTAACAATACAAACACTGTATGTGCAAGATGTTCCCCTTTGACAACATGCAAATTGCAACTTGGTAATTTATTATCTTAAGGATTATCAGTTGTTTGCCTGTGTTTTGTGGTCATTTTTTAAATCTTTTGAGGAAGCATCATTATCTAGGTCTTTGCTGGACGACTGCATAGGATATTTTCCATCGTTATCACTCATCTGGACACCATCCTTTTTAGCATGCACCCATAAATTTGACGTATTGCCACTGTGAATCAGTATTTTAGTACAAATCTTGCACTTTGCAGTCATTGTAGATTCTGTGACGGAGTGGAATGTGTTGAGAGAGGAATTGGTATCTGTGAGAGGGGTTGGTAAGATCAGGAAGGGAGTGGAAAAGGAGTTGGTTGGGTGAAGGAGAGGTGAGAGAGCTCGCCACCAGGCGGTAGCCTAATTGTGAGTGTGTGTATGTATGGATTTGTTGACTGCAGTACGTAGTTTGATTATTTACATATGGTACTGTGCAAGATATATCCACACACCGCTGCGTACAGGAGCCATTGACGAACAATTCACCACAAAATAAACATTGATATATCTTTTATGATCACGCACTTGCTACTCTCCACTGCACCAGAAAACTAATTGGTGACTAAACAAGTTGAGTTTAGACTCTGGAGGTTCCACAAATAGGTTCTTCCCCTGTATGGATAAGGTGATTTCCCTAAAGAATATCTTAAATTTGGGGATTGCCCACTTTGGTTCCTTGCATATTTATGGAGTGAGCAGTGTGCATTATATTTAAGTGCTATTATTGTAAATTTTAAGTATTAAGTTTATTATATTAGGCACACATATTAATTTTAAAAAATTCATGAAATTTCGTGACAGTGTAATTATTTTCATGAGCCTAGCCACGAATTACAAGCAATTCAATAATAGAAACGCTGTGTCGTGAGTTTTGTTTGTTTGCTTATCTTTCTTGACTTGCTGGTTAAAAATATTTATTGAGTTACCTTGAGTTGTATAGCAAAAAGTTTATCATAATTATGTGTATTTCATAAGAAAATTAATAGAATTCAGCCATTTACCGCCATTTTGTAATTGGCCATTAAAAAGAGTTCACCTAAATTTAGAATTCACACCGTAGCCAATCAGGAATCAACATTTCAAACAATTCGCTTATATTCATAAATTACGCCATTTTAGCATTTTCAGCGCACCCTGTGGCAAAATTTTTCCCCTTACCAAATTGTTAAAATCGTAACCAGTAGTAGAATAAATCTTAACCATAGTCCACAATGTAAGTATAATCATACACAATTTTAGAGGGTATGTAATTACAAAGTTCTAGGTGGCCTATCTTGTGATCACAATAATGCACTTAATACCATTAAAATTGAAACATTTGGTTTTATATATCATAACAGAATGATCATAATTGTTTTCCTTCTGATGCTGATGGCTGACACAAATAAATTTTTATGGATTGTTTTTTTTGTATTGAATATTGGTTGAAATTTAAAAATTAAAATATTGATAATTGGTTTATCGGACATCAATTTTATCAATGGAAAAATGTTGATATATTGTAACAAAAATCTTGATATCTTGATTTTTCGATAATTATCGGACATCCCTAGTTGCCAAAAAATTTTGATTGAACTCCATGCTCAGTATGCGAATTATGTTATCATGCAGACTCTCATCAGCATTGAAATTGTGTGTATTCAAACATTTTGTGAAGATATTGGTAATTCATAATGTGATTTACAACATGGCTACAAACTGGACACACCAGGTTTGAAGTATTTAATTTTCTATCCTTTTATAACTTTTTGGAGGCTTAGGCAGCTCTTCAGTGCACTTATGAAAGTTTTTAATGAACCTACTCCCTAAAAAATATTTCCAATTATCAACAACTCACCCTTGCAGACATTCTTATCAAGTACACAATGTTAAGTGGCTCCATATTTTCATTTCATACATACATACACTTGAACTGAAATGATTCCATCTTTTGGGTCCCAGTCCTGTGTTCATATTTAGCCATGATTGCAGTTTCATTTTAGTACAAAGGAAATTTAAACTGGCCACTTTTTAATGTCAGTTGGCATGAACACATTTATTCTATTTAAGGTTTGTTTAGTCAAAATGGGAAATATACTTGGATACATGGATTTCATATCCAGCTCAATTTTGGTACTGGTCCATTCCCCAAAGGATAAACTCAGGTCGAATGATTGACTGCTGAATTGGTCCCTGAATGTACAGGATTTTTGTAGGTTTCCAAAAATGCATTTTTCAAAGAGAAGAACATTGATCTTTTAAGTTTGTGGATCCCCACAAAATATTTTGGGACAGTGATTAAAGTGTTTTATGGATTTGAAAAAATTTAATTCTGATTTTGGTTTTACTTGCAGGTTATTACAGTCTCACAATGAGGCTGGATTTAGACGTAGGGGAATATTGTCGCAAGCTTCGAGCAGAAAAGCAGCCACCATATGAATGTCCGTTTGTACAGTGTGGGAAAGTGTATAAATCACTGTGTGGGCTCCAGTATCATTTACTGAATGTGGACCATACTACAGCAACAGCTGCCAACACATCTGTCTGTGATGGTTCTCCCGCCAGCATCCCAACAGTCCCATCAGGTAATATTTTTATTTATGTATGTACTATTTTTTTAAATTGAAAATTAGTAGTACATTTATTGATGTTTTAAATCTTAAAATAAATGTTCAAATTCTTTTGGGATTTGATATAGGCCTCGGGGTTTGAATTTAGTCTGCGCATAGTGAATAAACACTAATGAAAAATAAGATATACTATTTTTCATGTTGTAGTAAGCTACTAAGGATGTAATGTACATCTTGATACCAAAGGTTTGTTTATGTGATGTAGTTTATTACATTAGGACGTTGTACATGCATTTAATTAAGTTGGTTATAAATATAAAAAAAAAAAAAAAACAAACAAGAATGAGTGTAAGAAATCTGGATCAGTCCAAAGTGTAGACCTATATCAGAAATGAATAAAAGGGGGGGGGAGAAAAACCAGAAATTACCTGTTGTAACAAGTGAAGCTATTGCATGATGTTGACTATTGTCTGTTAGTGTGGTGTGTCGTAAAATGGATATGTTTAACAAGTTTCGGAATATAGTGATAAAATAGTATACATGGTATACAATGAAGTGTTACAAAATCAATATTTAGAGATGTAATAATGAGTGAACTGTAGGATGAAATAGGATGTATATTGTATGGAGTTAATACAAAAATATATTATGCATAATATGTTGCTGTGTTCAACGTCTAATGAGGATGAGAGTGATTTTACATGGTGGCAGATAATGAATATGTTGGGTAAAGGTAAGTGTGGAGTTATTTAAATAGGGCCTACAAATATTTGTATAGGATGTAATAAATCGTTTTGTAGGTAGGTGATGTTAAACCAGAGTTCTGTAGTGGCAACAAGTCTTTGCCGATTTTATTAATAATCGTATAATAGTGATGGTATTGTATAATATTCTGAAGAAGACAATAAATATTGTTATTAGGTAATGTTATGTTAATGTTCTATAGTTGCAACAAGTGTTTGCCACTTGTAAATAGCAATCAAATTGCAGTGGATGATTTTTTATAATGTTTAGAAGGGTGAAATAAATAGTATTGTAGGTGGGTAATGTTAGGTTATGTATATATAACAGCAATGAGTGTTTGCCATTTGTACAGTATGACTGCAGAGGATGGTGTCATAAATTCTTTGAAGGGTATAATAGACAGGTGTTATAGGTAGGTTGTGTTAGTTTAGGGTTCTGTACAGTCGAGTCTTTGCAGTTGTGGTATCTGGTAATATATTTGGGTGGGTGAGCTCATGTGTACTTCCCAGTACACATTTGGTATTTAAAATGATCTCAAGTGTACTTCTTGATACCAATGACAATATATGCTGAAATTGTCCCTGCCTGAAAACCAGGCCACTCATGTGGACGCCCCATTAGATTGTGGGAGGAAAGGGGTGTGGTAATAGGAAAAGACATGGGACATCATCAATGCCATACTGGTAAAATCATAACTTGTGTGTAAGCACATGTTATCAGGTTGTACATTAATCCTACTACTAGAACATGCAGTATTCCTTGAAGTTGCTCGTACAGATCTCTGACAAATTCAACAGAAATCATGTTAAAAATTATTGAATTTTAGTTTACAGATTCACACATGCAGTGGGGTTTTGTTCTTAAAAAAACAAATAGAAAATGCATTATTGTTTTTTCGCATATATCATTCTCAGTAATTTTCAGAGGATGTAAATTTCACCATATTGCCGAAATGTTGAGAAATGTTAATGTTACCTACTGGTAACTTATTTGTTCAAAAAAATTGTATTTATGGTTATAAAACATCCTGTCACAAAAACATGAAGTTACTGATATAACTAATGAGTTTATTGTCCTCTACATGAGTGCAAATAATTTTAAATTAAGTTTTTTAAAGTAAAGATGGTAGGTAAACATGGATGTCTCTTTTGCAGCAATATCATTAGAGATGGAACCAGAATCATATTGCAGCAGTAGTGAGACAACTACAGATACACACGTACCTTGCTCGGGACTCGAACCCAGAAAACCTTGTACCAAAAGCTAGCATGCAATCAACTGCATTCTGGAAGTGGGATTCCGATGATCAACTTTGAATGTAATCACACTGATGTTTTGATTGATAGCGTTTACTAGCCTGAAATATTTACATGGCCTATAATAGCATTACTTGTGTATAGAATTTGGTGGAAATTAGGGTGAAGAAGAGGTGAGAGAGCTCGCCACCGGGCAGTAGCCTAATTGCGAGTGTATGTATGTATGTATGTATGTTGGTTCCCGAGATACGGCATAAAAACTTAATTTTCTTATTTGGTGCTATTGTACAAAATGGCCTAAAAAGTCGTTCTCTGTACATGGTGCTTCTAGTAGCTATTGTCAATACATTTTTGGATAAATTTGTTCAAGTTGTTTAACAGATATAAAAAACTTACCTAAATAATTCATATAGCCAACCAGTGGCATGTAGTGAGTTTTTTTTTTGCAGGGTAAACAATATAATAGCCCCACAAATTGGAGTGTTTTAGATAACATTTGCTAGTGCCAGGTTGTGGTTCCATTTTCAATTTCTACTAACAAATGCAACTTCCAACTTTGCCTACACTCCACATGTATTTACTGTTTTATAATAGCTAACATTACTTATAAAAATGGAAACGAAATTAATGTTATAATAATCAAACTGGATATTATTTAGAGAGAATATAACGAATTATAAGAAAATTTGTGTTTTCCTGAACACGTTTATCTACTTTTCAAGGAAAAATGAGAACTGGAGGATGCAAACAGAACAATTGCTTACCCTGCTGAAGGAACGCTGCACGGTAACTTGCTTGCGAGTTCGATTCATCGCTAGTCACTTCCGTTTGTGGAAATAAATACTAGATGGCAGCACTATACATGTATAGTACCGAGTTACGAAAACTCTGTTTCTCGAATCGGAAATGGGAAATTCAGAACTAAACATGTTTAAATTTAAAGTTAAGACAAAAACTATAAAGGGTCAAACATTTCCAATATGTATGGGGGTAAGCATTGCTTACCTTGCGTCTATGGAATAAACGCCACTTTGGCCAACATTTTGAAAATCAGTATCTGACCCCACTTAAACCATCTAGTAAGTTGACATGGCCTTCTGTAGCACTAATGCTGTGCGTAATTTGGTGGAAACTAGTTGAATGGTACTGGAAATATGTCAGATGTTGGACTTCCTCACCTAGCATAATTTTGCAACAAGGACAGCAAAAGATGATCTCTGTATGCATCATTGATGCTACTGTAGAAAATTTTGTTGGATTGTTTAATAGATATAACATACTAATATAATTTTTTATATTAACACAAAAAAAGAGCCTACTGCACCTAAAACATGTAAGTTTACATGTCCTACTTATGTGTAAAATTTTGTTGGCATCATTTGATTGCTCCTTGAGATAAGGCGTTAAACCTCCATTTTTCCATGTGACAATATTCGTAAATTAAGGGGAAAAATGTTATATATTACGACATAAGATAATTGTCATAGATACTGCCAGTATACGAAGTTGTTTTAATCTGTTACATAGTTTCGTGGATATATTGTACTATCCCAAAATGTTTATATGCTGAAAATAAGTGTCTGGCTCAGTTAAATCATATATGTTAATAAGGCCTAATATAGTACAACTACCTCGCAAAATTTGGTAGGAGATACAACATAACTTTCTATTTTTCTTTTGGGGCTATCTTACAAAATGGTGATGAAATGAAGCTCTGTATAAACCCATTTGATTGTTATAATAGATGCAGCCAGCATACAAAGTTAAGTTGGAATTGATTACATGGTTTTGCGGATATAGCATACTAAGCTATTTTGAAAGTTTTTGACAATTATAACAAACCAATTTACATCATGTGTTATAGTATTACTTGTTTGCCAAATTTGGTCTTTCTTTACATATAACACAAAAATGTAATTTTATGTGTTGCTATCTTACAAAATGGCCATGAGAAGAGACTTTGTTTTCTATTCTGTATCTGTGTATCAGTATGTCTTTGGTAACGTGACACAACGTATGGGGCGTTAAATGCTACAATTATATCACCAAGAAACATACACCTTATCATCAAAACCCACAAAACAGAGAAAACAATCACAATACAATAATTTAATCTAATTAGAATAGCTTAAAAATTCATTAATCTTTCTCTCAAATAAATAAGGTGGATGAGAAACTTGAAATATAGATTAGTTGGTGCTTAGTTTAAGACTGGTTAAGAGGTGAAAATTGTGTGTTAAATTTATTTATATATATATATATATATATATGCACACACGCACGCACACACACACAAATGTTGTTCCGCCTCTTTTTTAAAATTTAAAATCCATAGTTAATATGTATATAACGCCATCTGTTGTATTTAAATTGTAAATGCCAAATTAAAAACATGAAGTATAAATGTTATGTGCATTGTGTGTAATAGTAAATTAGGCGCAAATGTCATGTGTATTGTGTTTTGCAAAGTTAATTGTTTTTACATATAAAAGTATTATATTTTACATGTTATAATTACATTGAATTGACATAATAAATCTGTAATTTAACAGTCAATACCGCTTATGTGTAATTATTCAGTACGCATAGAAGTTAATAGCATTAACTTTTTTTTTTTTTTTTTCAGTTTTAGCAACTGTTATTGAATTTCTTTGTTTATAATTGAAATGATATCCATTCCTCTCCGTCCCAGAATATAAGTGTATATTGTAAAGCATTGTATGCTCAGTGTGTATCTTGTATGGTTTGAACTGTGTTGTTTCTGCGCATAATTGTCTATTTGAATCTGTTTGGCATGCTCATGCTTCTCGATTTTGTGTTCGTGTCTCTTCAGTTTGTGCAGCGCATGTTCACAACTATTTTGCCTTCTCAATGCGTCCTCTCTATTATGTCGGGTACGTCGATCATGTTTGACCGTGGTATTGCTGGCATTTTTCTCTTTTAGATCAACAAACATTTTCTGTAAGTATCAGCAAAATAGGCCCATGAATATATAAGTTAGACTCCAGTTTCACCTATCTGAACCTAACATACCGAATGCAAAGCACAATAAAACAATTTCTTATAGGTCAACAAACATTTCCTTCAAGTATGAGCAAAATCGGCCCATAAATATAGAAGTTAGACTCCAGCGCCACCTATCGGAATGAAACAACTAAAAACCTTACTCGTCACCTCAATAACATATGGTGTGAATATGGTCTCAATTGGTCCAGAGGTTTGTCAGTGATGATGCGGTTTACTCACGCACAATAGATTTTATATACAAAAATAAATATATACAGCTATATGAAAAGTGTATATTGCATGATATATTAAGTTACTAACAATACATAAAAATTTATATTTCAATTACATCCAAGGGGAAAAAAAATGTTTATACGTTTTCACTTCCATAGACTATTGATGGTAAAGTGAGCACTTTGTAAGTCCCTCCCAACAGGCATAATAAGCCAAACAGTTATAGTGGTTTCAGACGTAAACTTTTGACAATTATAAAATACTACTACTCTACTGCACTGTGTTTATTAGTCACATGGCAATTTTTACATGATGAAAAGATACAGATATGCTGAAAGGAACTTGTAAGCATGGCCGTAAAAAGTGTTCACTTTACCGTGAACAGCATATAAAAACTTTTGTTTTAGTGAACAGGTGCGTTGCACAAGTTGTATACATACATGTTACAAAACTAAATGTGGCATGAGCGTTGTACATGTGATTTAGGCTTTTTTGTCACCCAGCAATGTGCATCGCTGCCTGCTTGGTGATCAATAATAGGAGCGGAAGCTGTCCATCAACGTGTTACAGTCTGAGCATGATGCAAATAGACAAGATATTTAAACACAAATCTTGTGGTACAGCACACCTTCTATGTAAATATGCATAAATAGGTAAACATGCCATAATTTTATTTTAAGTGTAAGTACTTTCCCTTCTAAAAGTTTACTTGTCTATGGAAAACATGAATAACTTAAATAAAATCTTGAAACGTGGGCTGGACTGCTTGTCTGCCGGTAGCATGGAGCAGCCTGAAAGCCACTCACCCACTCCACCAACAGTTATTTGCTTTGTTTCTATAAACACCATGACTGACTCCGTTCTTGCCATAGTCATGCACTCGTAGGCAGAAGGGAAAAACAGTCTTATGTTATAACGAGCCTGGCCATTTTCGCTTCTGCATTTTTCTCTAAAACTTTAATCTACCTGTACGACCCACAGCCATACTTTTCAAATTTTTTACTGAGAAGATAGTGTGAGTGGTGCATAAGTAAATATGGTAGTTAAATGTTTTATACTACTATATGTAATGTCCATAAGTTATCATTCTATCATGTTTACCTGTAATATTTGTTTGTCTTTTGAAATGAACACTCTTTGATTATGAGGCCCTAATAGGAATGTCAGTTTATTTAGTTCCATTCATTCATATTGTAAACTTCCTACAGTAAAACTTGTAAGACAGTAATTTTTCTCGACAGAGTATTTAATTGATTTTCTTGTACTTTAATTCACTTTGTAGTTGCACTTCCTGCACAATAGTGCTTTTTGTTTGAGTGTGTATGTGTATGTATGCATGTGATGTGTGTGTGTGTGCAGTATGTGTGTGCATGCATGAATGTGTGTGTGCATGCATGCATGCATGCATACATGTATGCGAACATGTGTGTGTGTGTGTGTGTTTGCGAGATTAGTTTATTTTAGGAAGCTAATGTACCATATTTACTCTTGTATATTATGGCTTGCCATATCTTATTATGCTTCCTATACTTTCTATTCCAAATTCTAGGAAGAAATATTCTACAGTGTATCTTACGCATACGGAGTTTCAACATGTATCTGGGAGAGTATGGAAGGGCGATGCATATTCACAATTAGCTATTGTCATTCATTAAAAACTGTGTTTGTGCCATTACTAAAGTCATTTGTATGGGAGACTAGGAACTGTGCACTTCACCTCATGTTCCTGAAATATATCTTCTGCCAATATTTGGCTAACACTCTCTTCTGTAGACAAGATGACATTCTCCCTTCTCCATGGCTCCAACAGAGAGAAAGACAGTACTATTGCACTTTTAAGACTTGTCAAGAAAGGTGGAAGGAAGAAAGGAGTGGCACATCAGTAAGCGGTCCTTTGTGTTAGAGAGGGATGGCCATTAAGCTGGTTGGGTAAAGCAGGTATGAGGGAACGGATGGTTAGGTTTTTTTTGTGTAGGAGAGGAGACTAAGCTCAGAGTGGAGTGCATATTTTTTTTATGCAGTTAATTTAAAGTTAAAGTATTTTTATATTGTTACATTGCGTTACATAAAGTGGGAAAGCTGCACAGCTATATGGGAGATAGGCAGATTTTAACTAAAAAGCCTTTGCAGATAAAATGGTAGCTGTGGGGTGGGCCAACTGTTTTCTATGATTTAATTATTTAATTAATTAATTATTTGCCTATGCTAGTTCTTTATCAGGTGTGTATAAAAATATTTGCATAAAAAAATGGCAACACAGGAGCATGTGACTTATATATTGAACCGAACTTGTGAGGTAAGCCACTAATGTCACTTAAGTAACTGTAACTCACTGCTGGCTGCCCTCATTTCCAGCTGTATTAGATGGGATATATCTAAAAATAAACAAGAGTGACAGCACGGCCGGGCCCCGTACTTTTGTGTCTGTCTCCGTCTTGCTCCCTCTCACTCGCCCTACTTCCTTTGTCTCTGTCTCTGGGGATGGGCAAACATTTACTTTCATGTAATGAGTTCCATCTCCATCGTTCCAGTTCTAAGTATGTAACACGTTCCAGTAACATAGCATGTTACTGTGAAACATTTGTTGTTCCCAAGCTTGGCATTCCAAAAAATAACTTTTGCGAGTGCACACAGTTGTAAGGCAAGATGTTCCAAAAAATGGCTATTACACATGCGCACATTTTCAAGTCGAAATGTTGCAAAAAATAACTTTTACCCATACATAGTAGTCAAGCATTGGCTTAAGTGAGGCAATCCAAGATGTTCCAAAAATAACAGTATAAACAATGGAACATGTTACTCGTGTAACACGTTACCAAATAGTTACAGTTTATTATAACAGTTACGTTAAATAACATCCATCTCTATCAGTCTCCCTCTTGCTTACCTTTCACTTTGCATGCTTCTTTTGTCTCTCTTTTGTCTTTGTGCAGCTCACGTGTCAACCATTTTTGTTTTAAAATAGTTGCTGTTACTTAGATATATAATCAGTCTATAAAATAAAAAGTTAAAAAAATGTTAACCTCCATATTTTATGTAGGCACCCCATCTTTTGAACCCAAAAATGGTAGTAAAAAGTATGTAATATACTCTGGTAATTACAATATTACCAGACGTTTTTAGATGCAGGTAGAAATATTTTGGAAAAGCTTGGAGAAGACTTGATTACTTCAAGGTTTCATAATATCTCAATGTGTAGTTTATTTTCCTCCAAGGACCTGTAAGTATAGTTAATATAAAGAGAAGCCTTGCAAAAAAGGGATGATGATGAAACTTTACCATCTTTAAATACCATTTGTTAGTAGTTAGGGTTGACAGCATGCCAGCCTGCTGTGCTACTGAGATGCGCACTCTATGGCCGACTTTGCCCCATCTGAGCGTGCCAAGCACGGGGCGAAATCAAATTCGTTGGCCGCTGAGACTTGGAAATAATAATATTAAAAAGACTACATACATTGGGTAGTCATCCATGTAATTGAACTTCACGTCTGGAGTTCTGTTCTTCCACATCCAATCAAGAAGGAATGTGCTGGAGCATCCCAGACAAAGAAATAATATTAATTATTTAAAATATACAATGCTACCCTGCCTGGCCAAGAAGTTCCAAACAATCCTCAAGATAGCAGCACCCCCGTGACCTCCTGACGTCACGGGCCCGCCTGCCTCAGTCCAGGGTGCATGAAAATGTCATTGACTCCACCAGGGGAGCTAAGAAATTGAGCGGTGCTCCCGCAGCAGATAAACCAGCCCCCAGAAATTCGCTGACACAGGACAATTTTAGTATAAATAAAAGGGCAGCACCCTGGTCCAGCTAGAGATGCCGGGCTCGCCGGCCGCATAGGTTTGTGAGCTCTCCTAAAGTCTGTGGAAGACTCTCTCCTCTCCGCTGCAGCCTGCCCAGGGCTCAACCTCCTTCACTTCAGCAGCCCGAGGCAGAGCTCGAACCTCTACCTCCAGCCAGTAGCTTGCAGAAGACCGCCAGCACTCCAGCCCCAGCTTGGACAAGGCTTCCTTCAGCTGACCGCCCAGAGACAGCTCTCCACGACTGATAAATCCCACACCTGTACCCACTGAACCTTACCTCAGTCAACTTCCCTTGACTCCTGCGGTAACAGGTCATTGCGCGATTTGCATCCCCCGGGATAGAGTCCCTTGGTACATTCACTCTTTGTAAATAGTGTACATTTGGTTTTATTATTAATTAGGTATTTTCATAGGAGTTGATTTTAAAAGATTTTTTTCTCCCAGGCTCGCCTTTGCCTGTTGATTGAGATCCATCGATATAATTGTCAGTTTTAATATTTTCTTTTTCTAGCTATTAGAGTATATTAAATTAGCCAGGTCTCTGCTAATGTATTGTTTTAAACGTAATAAAATATTACATTACAAACTTAACCCCTTTGTGTGTCGACTACCGTAATTTTAATTTTATATCCTGTCATTATTTTTGTGCATATTAATTTTGTCTTTAATCACAGGGCTGTGTGTTTATTCAGTTGCACTGTAATTCTAATTAATCACACGTGTCTATATCTGGCTGTGTAGTGTGCTGTATTCCTCAGGAGGCAGGGCCTGATAAATGCCCTAATACTTGAGATTCCAGTGCCCCTGCCGCTGATACAAGACACATAAGGTTTAGTTACTTGGGTTGCCCTTGTGAACAGCAGGTCCGCGAGTGACTGCAGTTTTCGCTCCGCCCTGGACTGCTCGCCCGCAACCCCTATTGACAGTCTTATATTTTATTTATGGTGTTTCACTGTTCAATGCGCATACTGCACGGAGGTTCTGGAAGCCATCAGAGGTGACTCGAGAGGCGTGCCTCATTGAAACAAGCATTATTAAATCAGATAATTAATTACTCAAAACCCAAGGACACTGGTCACTAGTGAATCGAAGAGCGACCCAATTTACTACAATATAATATAACCTCCTGACCACAAAACCCAGTTAAAGGGCTTTCTAGGTTGGTGTAAACTGGATGAAGAATCCGACACGGAGGAAACCCCAGTCTAACCAACCCCCGCACAGACATCGAACTCGAATACAGACACACAGGATCCCTCTAGCCGATCCAGTATAATAAGATTAAAATCTGGCAGGATTCCTCGGGTTTGACACCCGAGAACAGAAGTATTCCCCAACTTCTGTATCATAATGTTGGCTTCCGGAAGGATGGTCAGGGTTCGAATCCTGGCCAAGGTAGGTCCTTGAACGCACCCAGAACAATCCATAGTCAACTTCATCCCTGCTCGCGACAGCCAACGATGCCGTGGTGGATAAACCCTGTCAGTGTAAGCCAGACCACTCATCACCATTCTCATTCATGTCTCATATCCAGTTAAGCTTTTTCGCCCTTATTGGGACAGCTGGCGTCCCGATTATTGACGTCCCTTATGGTACGGAGAGTAAGACTGCCCGGAAGGGATAGTTTAACACTCTGATTCACCCTGGGGTTTGACTCCCCTCCACCTCGTAAGGTTCGAGTGGGCAGTCAGCACCCTAACCACTTATTATCCAAGAGGAGCACGCGTCAGGTTAAAAGCAAATGTTGACAGTAGTGTACTTTGTATGTTTCGGCTCTCAAGACCTTGATGTTAAGAGCCGCCAAAATCTCTTCACTCACTCACTTTGCATGTTTTCCAACAACTGTGCTGGAAATAATAAGAACCAGGCCCTTACTGTGTTTATCTCTTCTTTCACTAAATGATTCAGGTGGATTAAAAGAAAAACTGACCATCTTTTCTTCCAAGTATAAAGGAACAGTTTTTTTCACTGTGCAACAGTCATTTTGTAATTATACCAAGTATATTGTCGAAATGTAATAGATTTTTTTTAACTTGTAGACCTAAGAAGTAATTCAACATATTAAAAGGGGCAGGGAGGAAAATTAGTTGTTGAAAAGTGAAGTGAAGAGATTTGAGTGCATCTTAACAGGGAGGTTTTGAGAGCAGATGAGGGTGATTGAGTTGGAATGACGGTGATTGAGTTGGAATGACGGACAGCGGATATGGGAGATCCCTGAGAAAACCCGCCAAACAGCAGCATCGTCCGGCACAATTCCCACATTTGAAAATCCAGGAGGGAGCTGGCTGGGGATTGAACCTGGTTCACCTTGGTGGGAGACGAGCAGGCTAACCGCTCAGCCACCGTGGCCCCTTGTTGAAAAGTCAAAATGTCAGAAGTGATGGAAGAGATACTGTAAAACAAGAGCATTATCTGAAGAAAGCAAGCACAAACAAAGAAATGAGAAGGTGATTTTTGCCATTAATAGCCTTTATCATTTATCTACAGTCCATCACAACATCCAAAATTTGAGATTTAAAAAAGCAGACTTAACATGTACCCTGTGAACATACAGAACTTTATGAGAACATTTTGGGTGGGCATTGGAGAACAACATTGAAAATGAGTCGAACCACTATGTTTTTTTGAAGTGAGGGGTTGAAGATAGTAGAGAGGAGTAATATTGTATTGCGGTTACGTAATAGGTGATATCATCTGTTAGCCAAACGTATGGAATGTAGATAGTGGCAGCCAGTTTTTTGTACTGGATAGTGGAAAATAATATGGACATGATGAGTTAGTAAAATAATATTATTTTACAAGTTGAAAATACAAATTAAAAGGTTTGTATAGTGCGCTAGGAATAGCCAAAAATGCATGATTAATGTGTAAAAATGTATTTAAAAAGGATGTTATACAAAAGAGACATTGAACAGGTTATAAGAAATCAGGATGATAATCAGAAATAAGTTTATATCACCATAATTACTGTTGTGTTGTTGTAGGCAAAGAGAAGCATGTTTCGTCATTCCCCAGCAATTTGCTCTTTCTGACTCATACCTTTTTAAAAACTCATGATCCACGTATGTTTAAATGAGAAATTGTAAAGATAATTGGTTTTTACTATTTTACAAAATAATTTTATCAGTTAAATTCAATAAATGCCTTTGGGAGAAATGGTTAGTATAGTAGATGAATACATTTTTGCCACTGCAACTTCATCTGCACTGCCCATCAAAATGAAAGAAGACCTATTTGATGTGTCTGCTGATAGCATTTTAAAAGCAACATAAAAAAAAATTGCCACTTTGCAATTTCTGGACGGCAGCTCGCCAAGAGTTCAAGGAATTAAGTGACACCGCCATTTCAAAGCTTCTTCCATTTCCATCAACTTACTTGTGTGAAGAAGGTTTCTCTGCATTGACAGCAATCAAAAGTAAGGAGAGGAATTGCATGAATCCTGAACCAGACCGCATCCTTGCACTCACTAACTTAACTCTCATCCCCGGATTAATCGACTAGTTTTCAAGAAACAAGCCCAGGCATCTCACTAAAATGGATACTTGTAAATAAATATTGACATATCTTTTTGTACATTTTAACTGTATTAATGTTTTAAATTCCATTAAATTTTTTCTTGATTTAAAACAGAGTAATGAATTCATATTGTCATTCGTATTAAGCATATTTGTTAGTTCCGTCTGCACCATTGTTGACTCTGAATTTTATTACTAGGTAATTTGTGAAAAAAATAATTGGGGGTTCGAAGATATTAATACATTTTTTGGGGGTACATGAGGCAAAAAGTTTGAATAACACTGTTGTAGATGATGCTCAGAAACTGCAAGTTCTGTGAATTTAATTTCATCACATTTCATAATGTAAGTAGTTATTTTTCAGTAATTTTTTTTTATGGATTGCTGAAAGAGACAAAATTTTTTTATTGCTGTTTGGAAATCCTGGAAAGGTAAGGGAAATTTTGATCCTGATATTTTGTAGTAACCTTGAAATCATACTTTACCTTTACCTTTGTTGCACTGAGTAGGCCCTATAAAATGAGTAATGTTCCTTTTGGACACAAAAGTTAGAAAAAAAGTGTATTTTCAGTGGTGGGTGTAACAAATTTGAAAATTTTTTTGTCTACAGTATGTGCTGCTTAACACACATGATTTAGCCATGTTGTGTCAGCTAGGTGACTTAGTATGAAGAAGTGAAGCATGCATGTACTTGTACCTTTATATTGTCTGATATGTATTAGTGTACATGTGCATTAGTGTACACTCATGTTGAAGAACTGAACTGAGGCAATCCAAACTACGCAATAAAATTTGTTACATGTGGTTTATGGTTAGTTGAACAGTTTTGTAACTGCCATGTGGAAAAAATTTCAACCCATAACTGCATGTATGAGGGAGGGGGGTCACAAAGTAAGTTTATGTAGGTTATACCACCACCAGTTCGAGTATCAGAGGACTCCCACTGGCAGGGAATTATTGTATAGGTGTAGTGGTAGCACTGCCAGACATTCAAGGCAGACTGTTCGACACATGCTGGTCGCTCTCCCATTGTCATGGAGCTCCCACTGAGAAATCCATCCAGTTGTGAATTGCGTGGTGTCATTCAATTTTTTATTGGAATAAAGCTTTATGGGTTGGAAATTCACTGTGAGGTATGCACAAGTTATGGACCAAATGCCATGTCATTTCAGATGGTCTGCTGATGGTGGAAAATGTTTATTGAAAGCAAGATTCAGTGTTTGCTGAAGAGCGTAGTGGAAGGCCAATGACCTCCCACCAAGCTCACGTTGTTGATGCTGTTCGCAATGTCGTCAGTACCAATCAATGTCTCAAGCTTGATGGAATTATTGTGCACTTTCCTCCAACCATTGAAATCGAAAAAACATCTCCGAAATTCTTGTGGAGGATGTGGACCTGCCAAAGGTTTGCATGAGATAAGTGCCTTGTCTGCTTAGCAATCAGCGAGTGGAAGCAGCTGAAAAGTTTTTGCAATTGTTTCAAAATGAAGATGATGCTTTATTTTCACACATTGTTACAGGAGATGAGACATGGGTTCATCATTCGACCTGAGAAACGAAGCTTCAGAGCATTGCGTACGAAAAAATGATGAACCAGCTCCAAAAAAAAAAAAAAACCGAAGGTCACTGTGTCAGCTGGCAAATAGATGGCCACAGTTTTTTGGGACAATATTGTGACATTTTGAAATGACTTTGTGTTGCTGTCAAAAACAAAAGGTCCAGGAAACTCTTCAGGAAAATTGTGCTTTTGCATGACAACGTATGGCCTCATTCTGCCAGGAAAACTAAAAATTTGCTGAACTCTTTCAAATGGGGAAACTTTTGGCCACCCATCATATTCCCCAGACCTTGCCCCAAGCTATTTCCATCTCTTCCCCCATATGAAAACTTATCTTGAGGTTATAATTTTCGCAAATGATGAACTTGAGCTCATCATTTGTGAAAATATACGGTCAACAGCTTGTTGCTGGTTAGACTCAACCGGATGTAAACAAGGACTAAACAGATTTGTTTCAAAATACCAAAAGTGTGTTAAGCATAACTGTGATTATGTTAAATAATAAATATATGCTAAGGAATGTAAAAAAATTTATTTGGTGTTTTCAAATGTATGTTTGAATTTTTTCTGAGCTACCTAAACTTATTTTGTGAACACCCCTCGTATTTTAATTGATTCATTGGCCTGCTGTAGTTATGATCCCAATGTAGGTAATGAAGTTCCTTGTTGTCTTAACATTATATTAAAAGTGTGACATCAAAATGTGTTAACACTTAATATTTTGACAGGCTGTTCACGGTAAACTGAGCATCTTTGAAACCCATGCTTAAGATATACTTGTATGCACATTGTGTGTTCTACCACCACATATAAAATTGACATCGTCATGGGCCTCATCACTTCATTCATGTGTCGGTAAAGTGGAAATGTAAAATTGATAGAAAAGTAAACATTTTACAAAGTCGCTGGTTCTTGAAATGATTTCACTATTCAAAAATGTTTACCTAACTTTTTGTTCAACATTACAACATGGAACTAATTACCTTCCATTGTTACAAACTTTCCTGGACACATTCCATTCAGTGTACCCATCAAAACACAGGTTGTTCCAACACTCAATGCCCAAAAATGCATGCATTTGCATCATGTTTATCAGGTAGACTTGCACCTCATTATAACACTGGCAGGTTTTGTGCTATTTTACCTGGTCACTCCCGGAACAGTGCGAAAAAGCTATAATGCAGGTCTGAGTTATGTCCCTTACAGCCACATTATTTATATTTGGCTTGGACTGTATTTTATTAAACTTAAAACTCAGAATCAAGTATGAGTTAGTTTTCCAACATTGTTTATAGTCTTTAACCACTGAATGCATTTCAAATTTTTGTGGTTGATAATTTAATTTTTTAGCCTATTTTCCGAAGGAAAGAAAAGCGTATGAGATGAGATCACATGCCTGTCTGTGTGTGTTTTTATGTGGCTTTTCATGTGTTCCCCAAATTTCACCATATTTGGTACATATATAGTACTAAGAACAACTGATTTAGTTTTCAGTCACACCAGACGCTTTCAAAATGGGGGCCATTTTAAAATTTTGGGTGACGTGTCATATTTCGGAAACCGTTCAATCAATTTAGACCACGTTTTGTATGTTGTCAGTGCAAGGTGTAAGCATTGACTTTTGAGGTTGATATTGTTTGTCCACCATTTTGTAAGAAGTACCACATGAAAAAATTAATCTTTTACGTCGTTTCTCAAAAAACTATTCTACCAAATCTCACGAAATTTGGCATTATGTAGTACTATTGTAGGCAGTGGCGGAGGAAGGGGGGTTGCTGGCCGCCTCGGGTGTCATCACCGAGGGAGTGACAAAATTGCAAAAATTAAAATTTTTTGGGACTGAAACACTTTTTTTTAATGTCTGACATAGACTCTGGAGCCCAGGCGAGGATTTGTAAGTTTAATCCTCTGCATTATTTGTTGCTTATTCAAATTTTCTCATAATCTGTGTGGAGTGCATTCTTTTGCAATTTTTTCACAATGTGTAACCTTTTTTGGGACCTTAGAAAGTATGTACTGATTTTTCTCAGTTTCCACATACAGATGGAAAATCCTTGTAACTAACGTTAGAGTTACAGTCAAGAGACTTTCAGATACAAGATGGATTGCTCACTATGAAGCTGTAAAAGCTGTACATACTAATTTCAAGAAGATTGTTGATGCCATGGAAGAACTATGTGATCCCACAGAAACTGTCGAAACCAGAGGAGCAGTGCAAACACTTTTGCCAGTAATTATGTGATTTTTCTTTTTTATGCTTTTTGTATTTGTGGGGTAATGTTTTAGGAGAAGTAAATCACACTCAAATATACCTACAGAATGTTGGAATCAGTTTTGAGAAGTATGTTATAAAAAATGAGAAGTCTGAAGATAATATGAGATCGTGAAGCTAGCACTGCAGTTTGCAACGAACAATTGTGAAGAGATGGACATTAACTTAGTGAAAAGAACCATCAGAGTGAAGAAAATGATGTCTGGAGAAAAGGCTCAAAATGTACCACTCACATTGAATGAAGAATTAAAAAAATCAACGTTATAGTTCATTGACAGGTTTTTCAAGAAATCGACTCTCGCTGCAAGGACATGGAAAGTGTATCAGCTCAGTTTGCAGTTCTTGAGCCCAAGAATCTGATCACAAGTTCAGAAGACGAACTTCCACAGTTAATAAAAAACTTAGTCTTCAAATTTTGTTACGCGCTCGCCGCTTAGCATCCCGCGCGAACGAGTGGAAGTGAAGGACAGTAATTATATGATATCGGCAGCAGCAAGTCAAAGGATTGTTTTGAATGAACAGGAGATCTATATGCCAGTGGCCATGTGTCTGTTACAGAAAGTGAGCCGACATGATAATCCTTTTTGCGATGTACGCTGCTGACCCTGATTGACTTGATATCTGCATTTATCTGAAGAATGCTCATTTGATCAGCATGACTCGGGGTGTGTTGAACCTTCCAGATAGTCAGGGCGAATGGTATAAATGTGAGAGAGGCCTCCGTGCGGAGGAGTTGATGAGTGAATGAGTAGCTGTGAGTTCTGAGCTATAGAAGACGAGCAGCGAGAGAAGTGACCAGCAGAAGGAAAGTCTGCGACTGCGAGAATCAAGCAGTGAAGAGTGCGGTTGGCAAGCTGGACTATTGGACTAGGTGTGTGAATGAAAGACATTACAAATGGTCGTAACAAATTGACTGAACACGAGTTAATAATGAGTATGAGTTGATTGATTGTAACCAGAGACAATTTAGACTGACTTTAACTAGAGTAGAAATAGATATTAAATATTGCTCTCACTGTTAAATAAAAAGAGTAATAGTGAAGACAGATAATTTAATGCTGTAAATAATAGCTGTATGATTAAATTAGAAATAAAATTTAGTTATTTTATTTTTATTTAGACCTCCATCTCTCTTGAACTCCGATATGCCCCTCAGGCGTCCCATATAACACTATGATGAACTTTCTGAAGTGGGCTCCTTAGAGAGATTCCACGACTAAGAAGACATCTACAAGTTGCCGAAGTTTCAAAATAAGGTTCTCTGGAATGGCCTTCTTTAAGATTTTTAAAGTTTATTGTTGAATATGAACTTTCAGATTCTGTACCATAACTGACTAACCTTAAGGGCCCTAGCTACCTGCCTAGTGTCCGAACTGCATTGCAGTGGGTTTGAAATCCAGGTTTTTTTATGAAACTATAAAACGTGCATCCAATGCGCTAAGCTACCAAAAGAACTGACATTTCAGGCTATGCCTGTCAATTACTTTTAAGACATCATGGACACTGGTAACACCATTTCAAAGCACTTCATCGTAATTAAAAATGGCTTTTTCAAAGTTCTGTAGCTCAAAATATACACGTTTTATATACACAAAAGTTTTCTAGGGAAATTCACTGAACCTTGCTACAAACTTTCTACCAATAAAATTATAGGGTTATCGTTGAAAGTCCTATAGTTACACTGCATGCCAGTTGACCACCATATGCGTAGAGGTGATGGCGCACTTGTAGCGCGTGTCAGAGTAATCCTTGGAGCTCTTACGCTTCTCTGTCTAAAATGTGGAAATAGTTCCAAGCAGACGGACATGCCCTTAAGAATCTTGTTAACATTATGTGTTTCAATAGCATCATGTGAGAGAAGCTTTTCTAAACTTAAATTAATCAAGAATGATCTGAAGTCCACTATAAGTCATGTTAGGCTCTCTGGCTTAGCCATTTTGTGAATTGAAAACAAAGTAGCGAAAGGAGTTGATATTTGTGATGTGATTTCAAAATTTGCAGAGAACAAAGTTAGGAAACAGAGGCGGTATATGCTTATGTTTAGTAAAAAAGCCAGAAAAATATTATTTGTCGTTCTTTTAATAATGTTAAAATTGGGGGGGGGGGGGGGGGGACAAGAAATTTCCCGCACCGGGTACCACCTGACTTTGCTACTCCACACTGATTGTAGGCCATGTAAACATATGTAATTAAAATAGTTGCAAAATGATGGCCATACAAATATTTTAGGTTTATTTGGTATAACTACCATACTGTTTGACTAATTCCCACCAAATTTTTTATGCTGGTAGTATCTATTACATGCATCATATATGCCAAAAAGCAACCACTTAGGTCTACCATTTTGTAAGATAGTACTACATGAATTGATGAAGTTTTTGTGTATTATCTCAGGAAACAATGAATTTCTACCAAGTACTCCAGTAGGTGTTATATTCAAATATGTTTTAAGTATACTTATTTACAAAATGGTGGCCATCTAGCCATTTTAGCATAGTATGCTGTATCTTGCGAAAACATGTAATAAATTCTAACTTAACTTTGTATACTGAGAGTATATATTAGAAACATAAAATGTGTCTACACGAAGCCTCTTTTGTACTCCATTTGGTAAGATAGCGTAACATAAAAGGATAAATAAAGTTTCTATGTCATATCTCAGGTAACAATATTGAAAAGTTCTTACCAAATATGTCAAACAGGTATTACTGTGGCAGGTGATGTTAACTAGTATGTTTAAAGTAGGTCAGACACTTATGTTCAAAATGTCCACCATATAGCGGTTTTAGTTTTGTATGCCTTATCTTTAAAATCCATATAATTAATTCCAATGTAACGTTGTATGCTGGCTTTATATACTACAACCATAAAATGTGTCCACACTAAGACTCTCTTGTCCTTTAATTTTGTGTAATTCTATCACATAACAAATTAATATATTTCTGGAAAAAATAACTGATTTTGAGCAAATTTGGCAAACAAGTAGAACTTTGGCAGGCCATGTAATCTGATATTCTTTGAATGGGTTAGACATAATTTCACAATGGTGGGCATATCAATTTTTTATCTCAGTATGTTTTTCTACGAAACTACAGAACATATTCCAACTTAACTTTGTATGCTGATAGTATCTATTATATCCATGAGATTTTTCTCTATACAAAGCCTCATTTTTCTTTCATTTTGTAAAATGAAATAATAAAGTTTTTTTTTGTCATATTTCAGGAAATAATCAACCAGTGAACTTTCAACTATGGCAAAGAAGTTGTACTGTGGTAGGCTATATTAATGTATCTTTTAAGGTGGATTCCCACCTACCATCTTAGATTTATAGATTTATCGCCAAAGCTTCTATTTCGGAAGGTGTATTGAAATTTCCTGCATGACATATCCTAAATAACAGCGAACTGCCACAGTTTTGCTACATTTATTAATTTTTAGCTGTTAACTGTTTAGATGAAACATGATATTATTTCTTGTGAAAAATTACAAAAGTGACAATATCGACAGTAATCAAGAAATATTGACCTCAGACAATGCACTAGGCAATGCTCTGTGCTCTGTCTTTCCAAAAAACATAATACAAAACTGTTTTTACAGAGTATGGCAAAAATTCCATAAAGCCAAGATGATGGGTAAGAATCTCTCTTAAGTGTGCAAGTTTCTTATTTTATAAATGGCTGCTATAAAACATGTATAGTGTACTATAACTATGAAACTATGTAACTGATTTTAATGGAACTTTGTAAATTGTGCTATGACAATCATAAAATGTTCTAATAATAAACATTTTGGCTACTCTTTATGAAGTTCATCACATAAAAAAATATAGGTTTTATGCCATATCTTGTGACGCCCTTCTCAAAGGGTGTGGCAGGGGGCTTATACACAGCCCAGCAATGCAAGTAAAAAAAATATCAAAAACAATTGTATAAGATAGAGCCACGCAGTGTAACGATTTCTGGCTAAAACATACATAAAGTCTCTCAAAATATTTCATACTTTGTGTAATATAAAATACATCTTGTTTCATTAGATCTTCCAAATATTAAGTTTTAAGAATGAACCTCCAGTAGGAAATACGATTCGGGGTATTGACATATGAATGCCCATTTATATTATTTTGGGCTAGTAGAAATACAAATTGACTTAGGATAAATTATTTTAGCTTTTATAAATTATAATATTGAAGAAAAGTGGAATTTTTCCTTTTTAGACATTCCAAAATTAATGGGATAAGTAATCACCAAAGAATATAAACAGTGGTGATAATATATTGTATATCTTATGTATGATTATGCTATCAGGCTAAATAAATTTATTAAGAAAGCCAACTTTCACCTGAGAGTTTTTATCATTCCTAATTAGGTTTCATAAATACATTGTCTCACGAGAAAAAAGGGTTTCAATCCATAGGTCAAAAATTTTCAATTATTTTCAAACTGTTGAATTTTTACAATATTGACATTTTCTGTCTAAATCAATTTTTTTTAAAGAGATGTTCCACAATTACTTTTTTTTTATAAGTCTCTTATTTAAAAATTATTCTAACTCCTTTATTTTGTATTAGTTTACTTGAAAATGACTGCATCATTTTAAAACCATTGCTGCATTCCAGCATTAAAACAGCCTTCTAAAACACGTGATAAATTATTGGTTGGATCACAAAATGACTGAATTTCTTAAAAACGTTGAGATAGTTGATTTCATTAACCTCTGAAGAATCCGGAGAACCATTAAAACGAAACATTATGCTTGAGTTTCTCTCGAAAAACTATCGACCTGCCGCCATCTTGCGGAAAAAAACATTGATCTTCCTTTTTTGAGTTGGACTTGCCAACTTTTGCAGCACATAGTTTAATGATGACGTCACATAGTACTGTTTACAATCCAAACAACACTGTTTATAACACAAACACCCCCCGACCAAAACAAAGTTTTCATTACTGGGAAGAAAGGGGGGATAACTTTTGGGTGGGACGCTGGAGAATACCTTGTTCTGTGTGAATGGAGGCTACTTAAACAATTCCATATGGTCCTGGGTTAACTTCAGTAACCCGTCCCAACTTCCACTTGGTAGAAGGTAACTGGTCATCTTTAACCAGCACGAGGGTGCCCACAGTGATAGACGGCTGTTGATCTGTCCATTTGGACCTCTGCTGCAGAGTATGTAGATAGTCGTGACTCCAACGTTTCCAGTAAGTTTGGTGCATTTGTTGGATTGGTTGCCAACAATTTAAGCGTGAAAAAGGGGTACTTGTCAAATCAGGTTCTGGAATTGCTGTCAAAGGTTCCATTACCAGGAAACGTGAAGAAGTCAAAGCTGTCAAGTACTTAGGATCGTTGCTAACAAAACAGAGAGGACGAGAATCCAAAATTGCCTTAACCTGAAGAAACAAGGTATTCAGTTCTTCGTAGGTCAAAATTTGGCTGCCAACAGCATGTGATAAGTCCCTGTTCACAGATTTCACTCCCGCCTCCCATAATCATCTGAAATGAGGTACTGCTGGAGGATTCAGGTGCCACTGGATACTTTCAGATGCCAAGTTTGTCAACATTTGTTGGTGATATGCTTTAGAGGTTACAAAACTGTACAGCTCTCATATTGCTGTCTTTGCCCGACAAAATTTGTACCTTGGTCTGAGTACACATGAGGCGCAGATTCCCCGATGGCCTGTCATTCTCTTGAGTGCAGCTAGGAAGTGCTCAGTGGACAGTCCTGTCACAAGTTCCAGGTGCAGTACCTTTGTACTCATGTGCACAAAAAGGCAGAGGTATGCCTTTTAAGATTTTGCACCTCTCAATCTTCCCATGGTGACCATAAATGGGCCAGCATAATCAACCCCAACATGCTCGAAGGTTCGAGCTTGTTGTACTCTGCCGCTAGGCAAGTCATCCATTTGAGGAGCACATGGTTGTGGCGAATGGCGGAAGCATTGATTGCATTGTTTCAGCCCATGTCTTATGGTGCGATGAGCCCTAGTATCGAATAATTCTGTCGGAGCAATGAATGTATGAACAGAGGGCCTGCATGAAGATATTTTTTATGGGCAGAATCAATGAGCAATAAACTAAAATTATGTTTGGCAGAAAGTAACAATGGATGCTTTTGTTGGTAATTTTGGGAAGAATGCTGGAGGCGGCCTCCCACACTCAAAAATCCTTCTCCATCCACAAATGGATTTAGGCTGCAAAACTGGTTGATGAGTTGTTTTCTTGACAGCAAATTCTCAATTTCCTTGCTGAAGCTTGTTACCTGCACAATCTGGACGAAAGTAAGAAGAGCATGCTGTCGTTCGACAGTGGTGAGCGGCCCTCGGCTGGGATGACTTGAATGGCAATTGTTCACAATTCTAAAACAATATGTGATAATCCTTTGTAAATGAATTAGAGAAGTGTAGTTAGTGAAAGGAAAAGAATCCATTTTTATTACTCTAACTGCAAATATCTGTTGCTGTCTTTCTGATTCCAACTCTTCTTGATGTATTAGATGTTCACTGGCTTCACTACCGTTAGTGGCAGGGGCGCACTGAGATAGCAAGGGAGGTCCTTTCCACCAAAGAGGGTAGTCGAGAAGATGCGAGGGTAACAAGCCCCTGGAAGCACAATCTGTTGGGTTTTCCTCAGATTGAACATGCACCCAGAGCATGGTTGGTACAAGAGATTTGCTCTCACCAACTCAAGTACGTACAAAGGTCTTCCATTCCTTGCTTTCTGATTTAATCCAAGCTAAGGCCACCATGTAATCGGACCAAGTGAACAGCTCCAGCCCTAGTAGAATGGCATAGATTTCAGCAACTACCTTCATCAGCTTGGCAAGTAATTGAGCAATACACAGTTTGAGCCTTGGTAAGGTGAGAGCCTTAAGAGGCACTACTTTAGATTTGGTACAGACCAGACACACTACAACCTTATTGGTCGCTTCTACCCAAAGATATATTACAGCAGCATATCCTCTTTCTGAAGTGTCTGCAAATCCGTGCAACTCAAACCTTTTAGCTCCCAGCGGGACTACACAGCGTGAAAGTGTCACCTTTGAAAGATCATCCAGCTCTTTCTGAAACAGACACCATTTCTTTAACAACATTTCTGGAGATGAATCATCCCAACCTAATTGCAGTGACCAGAGTTGTTGGATAAGCTGTTTAGCAAACAAAACTACTCGTGTTATCAGACCCAAAAGGTCAAGGATCCTCGCCACCACTGACAAAACTGACGGTACATTTGATATCTGCAGCAGGTTGGGACAAAAATGAGAAGCAATCTGATTTAGAATTCCACAACAAACCAAGAACTTTATAGACTCATTTTCAGGGCATGAGAATGAACGAGATCTAGAAGAATTATCTGGTGGAAAAACCTGACTCATTACAATGAATCATTTAAAGCCTACTTGTGAAGACAAGAATCACCTGATTCAAAGATGCGTGTAAGCTCACGCTGAAGAGCAATGGTTTCCTCAGGGGAGCTTGTGCCAGTCAGGATGTCATCCATGTAAATATTTCGCATGATTTTTTGAGCCGCAGTGGAGAAATTATCCTTTTCATCCAGAGTCAACTTGTGAGTGACCTTTATCGCTTGCTGAAGTGATGACGAAAGTCCAAATGTCACTGTGTTGAGCTGGTATTCAAACAGGGGTTGATCTGACAAAAATCTCCACACTATTTTCTGATAGGTACAATCATTAAGATGTAGTACAATATGTCAATACATCTGTCGTACATCTGCAATAAGTGCCACAAAATGAAGTTGGAAACAGAGCAAAACAGTGACAAGATCAGGCAATAGCTTCGGTCCAACAAGTAAATGATCATTGAGAGATTCCCCATTACTGGCATGGCTGATGCATCAAACACCACTATGAGCTTGGTACTTATACTACCTGGGCGAATTACACAATGGTGAGGGATGAAGTAATCGTTGGCACTTACCGTTGAAAGCTCCCCAAGTAATTCCATATGGTCTTGGTCGAGATAATCCTGTAGAAACATTTGATACTCCACCTTCAACTTTTGATTTTGAGCAAGCTTGCATTCCAGGGACAGAAATCGACAAGATGCCACTGTCTTTGAGTCTTCCAAGTCAAGGCGTTCATTCTTGAAAGGCAGTGCTACACAATATCTTCCATTTCTGTCACGAAAACATGTTTCTTCAACGAAGACTTCTGCTTGTCTATCTTCTTTAGTTCGTATGGTATGATGGGTTGGCACTTCTTCTACTTCCCAGAACCGGTTGACTAAGTTATCAATTGGTTCAAGAGAGGATACAAAAAAGGTTTGAAGTAATGTTTTCGAGCACGAACCTTGATTAATCTTTCCCATTAACAACCATCCCAAATTGGTATTAATGGCACTGACTTTTGAGAACCACTAAACCAATTGCTACTATAATTTTACATAAGTAGTGCTACAGTAGGGTATGTAAATTAACACGTTTTAGATGGGGCAGGCATTTTTAAATTGTTTATTTAAATAATTTAGAATACGGTAATATGTTATACTGTATCTATAAAACTTTTCAACAAAATTCAACCAAATTTTGTACAGTATTTATTGGAAGCATCATTTATGCAAACGGAGATTATTTGCTGGCCTTTATGCAAAATAGTGTAAGGTGAGTAAATTGAACATTTTAAAGTATTCATGGAACAGTTCATCTAATTTACACAAAATTTTGCACATTTACAAAAGGCCATGTAAACTTACATGATCTAAATGGGATCAGACATTGATTTTAGAAAATGGCAACCATACAAAATTTATATTTTGACACGTGTTTTATATATATATACACACACGCACACACACACACATATAAAGGTTAGGGCATAAGTCACGGCATCTATGTTGTAGAGAGAATACCGGCGTATGTGGATAATGTGAAATAGACATATGACAGGACAAGGTATGCACTACGTGTATGTACAATAAAGAGCACGCGCGTTACTGATCACTGGTTGCTACACGTCCTCGCTGAAACGCTCCGACCCACCTCGCAGCTGTTCGGTTTGGCAGGGCATTATTCCCAACAGCTTCTACCAATTCCCTGTGACGTTCTCTGGCAGTTCTCCCACAGAGAACGGCTATTTTGATGTACGAGCGCTGCTCAACACGGGTTACATCCATCTGGCACGGCAGTCACCGGACAACTGATTTCATATTGCTCTCTGCGCGCGTACAAGCCAACCCTGCGCCATTTGACATTGTCACAGTGCACTAGGATGCCTGTCTTCCCCGCGACACATAATTACTTGCACCAATAACAGTTCTTCACAAAATTTAATAGTTGCCATGACTTATGCCCGAACCCTCGTATTATAAAAATTTAACCAAATGTAATCAAACTTTTTATGCTGACAGTATCTATTAGAAATATTGTGTACAGAGCCTTTGTTTTAGGCAATTTTGTCAGATAGTCCGTTTAAGAAAAAAGGTGTTTTATTCCATAACTCAAAGACTAGTCAACTGATTTCCACCAAAGATTTCTCACAAGTAACATTATGACAGGATATATATAAACTTAATGTGTTTTTAGTGGCCCAGACACTTATCTTCAAAATTATGGCCATTTAAATATTTCAGATTAGTGAACCCTATCATTAAAAACATTAGACTATTTACATCTGAAGTTGGTACTCCAAATCCTACCTCTGATGCAGTTGATTGCACGCTACCTTAATTTTATGTTTTTCTGAGTTGGAATCTGGGGTAAGTCACATGTATATTTTAATTGTCTTGGTACTGTTGCATTTGCTTCTGTTTTCATCTCTAACAATATTGTTGTAAATGATAAGTTAATACCTACCACTATATAAGCTTTCAAGAACTTCATTAAAAATCATAAGCACCCATGTAGAGGAAAGTAGACTCGTTAGTTATCAGTAAATTATATTTTCCTACCTTTATTTTAATGCCGTAGTATTTGATAGAAATATTCTTAAATTTTTAATGTACCTGTCAAACATATGTACAAATTTTTTACTCTAGATTAACAAGTAAAATTAAAGTTTAGAATTACTGTAATATGACAAGGTTTTGAAATGTTAAGGTCGCAAGAAAAGCCAAGGAACAGCACAGCAGTCACGTACATCCACTGCAGACAACTTAACACCACCTACAAGGGAAGGCCTGACGTACGCAGAAGCGCAAAAAATGGTAGAATTTGAAATTGACAACAAGACAACAAGAGTTTGTATCTATGAAGAGTTACAGGTTCTTGGATTGGAGGAAGCAGTGTCAGCGGGCTTCAATCTGGAAGAAATGGTATGTCACTTATATATCTAAGATAACTATTATATTCTTAGTAATGTTTAAGTTTTCTATATCTATGCTACTAAATAAAATAGAAGTGTCTGTCTGTGATTTTCGAATTTTCAACTTTTACTAATTTTTTAATTTAGTATAATTGATAACTAAGCCATATCTAATGTTAATTTTTTTCATGTCTGTCTGTCTGACCAAATTTAACTCAAAAACCACTTAACATATTGACATCAAATTTACACAGTCTATAGATAATAACCCCAGGACCAACTTAGTCTTGGTTTCATTGAGATATCTCAAGCAGTTCCGGAAAAAAGATCAGGGATGTACATAGGTACTGTATTAAACTTTTAGTAGGATTTATTACTGCATAAAAAAAGCATTGTTAAAAAAAAGTTCCGTCATTTCTCCTTTTTTTTTTGTCTATGGGCTGTCCTCCTTTCCTTCCAAAAAGCCATAGTGGCCCAGTGGCTAGAGTTAATCCAAGTGGAGCCACAGTAGTTTAATGGATATAACTATATAAAGTGGGGCCATAGTGACCCAGTGGATAGATATATGCTTTTCTTAGGATTACTGCTACCTTTGGGGGAAGTGGGACCGCAGTGGTTTAATGGATAGACTTATATTGTGGGGTCATAGTGACCCAGTGGATAGATGTATATCAAATGGAGCCACAGTGGCTAGAGTGATATGATTATCAGGGATGTAAATAGTTACTGGATTAAGATTTTCTTAGGATTACTCCATAATAAAAAAAATTGTTAAAAAGAATTTCTTTCATTTCTTCTTTTTGTTTCTATGGGCTATCCCCCTATCAGTCTGCTCAGCCTGCTCTCTATGATCCACCAGCGAATATTATTGTGCCGCATAAATAATCACATCCACGAAACTAATTTATTTCGTAATGAGCAATTTGGCTTTAGAAAAGTCATTCAACATTACATCAATTAGTGTGATTGTCCGAGCATATAACTACTACATTTAACTGGCACCATTATATGGTTGCGGTATTCCTAGATGTGGAAAAGGCCTTTGACAGAGTTTTCCATTCAGGGCTAATTTATAAATTATATCAACCTAACTTCCCCAACTGTTACATTAAGCTTCTAGCTCTATTTAAAGAAACGCTCCTTCTCTGTCTGTATGGAGGGAGCAACTTCAGAAAAGAAATTCGTTAGGGCAGGAGTCCCCCGGGGCAGCATCCTAGGGCTGGTCCTCTATACCCACGACATTCCACGTTCCCCTACTTGGCATATTAACTTGGGTATTTATGCAGATGACACAGTCATCTATACCCGCTCCTGTAGAGCTGAACTTGCCATTCAGTGCGCCCAGGCACAGCTCACTGAGCTAGAAAATTAATTTTGTCTGTGGCGAATCAAGATAAATGTGAGTAAATGCGAGGCGTTGACCTTCACGTGCCGTCGTTCGCGCTTTAATCTTCCCCAGCTCACTCTTTTTGGAGAGAATATTCCTTTTAAAATGAGTTTAAATACCCGTGCCTCATTATGGATAAAAAAACTGACATAGCAGTGCCATGTGGAGGCCAAATGAAAAATCGCTTTTGACCACGTCAGCTTTATATCCACTACTAAATCACAATTCAAGCTTGTCACAGAAAAATGGGATTCGGTTATATCAAACTATGATCCGACCCATTATTAAATATGCAGCCCCAACAAGGGCTTACTGTGCACAAACCCACTTAAATACATGGCAGATGGTACAAAATAAATGCCTGAGATTGGCAGCTAATGCATCACGATATGTTCCAATAAGATACTTGCATGCAGAATTAAAGCGAGAAATGCTGCAAGAAGTTATCCTAAAACAGGCCCAAAATTTATATGACCGTATGAGGAGCATACCAATCCACTTATAAGTGACCTTGAGGACTACGTTAATGAGGAAACCCAGCTCTATAAGCAATCCAAATCGCTTGTACCGCATAGGCCCCTCTAGCCCTTCGTGTAACACACAATCATGCCCATTATTATAGCACCTGTGCAGCCTCTCATAGTCTATTGCAGTAGACTAATCTGAGCAGTTTTGAAGGGATGGCTCAGACTAGATTAAATAATTATATTTCCTATTATTAACTAGAATACACCTCTCATTCCCAGCCAGCCTCATGCATGTATGGCCCGTTCGCCACTGCCGATTCCAAGGCAGCCTCTGGCCAGACAATCTGCAAATAGCGTATTTCGGCATGTATAGGCTGCATATTTTTACAAAAAAAGTGACTACAAAAAGTGGGGTGCGGCTTATATACGAGATGTTGCCATATAAAATTTTTTTCCCCAAAATAGGTTTATAAATTTGTGAATATACAGTACTTGTTAATGTTTTAATTCTTAAAAGCAGGAAGGACGAGAAGGGGAAAAAAAAATTGTGCAGTTATTTGTTTACTCGGGTTCGTAAACAAAATAACCTTCATCCCGCATGTGTAAAATGTAAATGTGTTGAAGCTTGCCCATAAATGTACATGAGAAAATAATTTCTCTACTGTACAAGAGAAAGATATCTTACATAGTTTGCACGTCCGCTGTGACTCTACAAGTGCACATTGATAAGATGCCATTTTGTGTAACATGTTGCTGTGGTTTTGCTTTCTCAAGTCACATTACCATCTGTGGAATAGTAATTGCGGGATGTATATTCGTAAACATTGCAACATAACACAAATTTTCTGTCATAAATGTTTTGTAGGGGAGAAACTAATTCGGAATTTATTATGTATGTATGGAATTGTGACTTAACAACATTTATAGGAATACAAGAATTCAGTGCGGCCTATACTTGATATATTAATTATCCCTAATTTTCCATCAAAAACTTCTGGTGTGGCCTATACACACACGCATGCGGCCTGTACACGCCAAAATATGGTATCTGCGGAGGCTGTGGCAATAGTGTGCTCTCTGCAGCAGTGGTGAGCAGGAGCAGGTGCTGACACGTATTATCTATTTGAGAGAGGACAAATGCAGAGTTAGCAGTTGCTGACCGGGATTAATTTTACAGCTGATATTGTTTCTTTTTCCAGAGTAAGTTTTGTTTGCATGATGCAATGCCACAAAAAAGAAAGGTGTATTCTGTAGGTGACAAACTAAGGTTTAGATTGCCCTCTCTTATACTTAAACCAATTAATGACATTATGTTTAGGGAGCACTTTGTATGCATGTCGCTGTACGCCTATCACGTTTAAAAGAAAAGAGGTGACCAACAAGCATCACCTGCTCTACAATATAGCGAGCTACACTATTTCTGCACTGCTCATCTATTTTCTTGCATGAGCGTGATACAGTAGTATACAACGGGAAGTATATAGTGGATGGAAAAGAAGTGCATTTACACTTTTGAGTTCAATTTTAAAGTAATCAATTATGCAGGATAAAATGGAAAACAAGTTGTCATGAGAAAATATGTCAATCCTGAAAGAGTGATACAGTGAGTGGTGGTACTAAGAAGGAGAAATAAGACAAGGCGCTGTATTTTAATTTGTTTGGAGGGGGGTGTGTGTTTTTTTTTTTTTTTTTTTTTTTTCTCCCAGATGACATTGAACTGTCTAGAATGCCATGCTTCTGTTATTTGGTGTTATTATGATTCCAGTATTAAAAGTCCACTAAGTCTTAAAATAACAAATTATTTCAGAAAGTTGTGAGAAGGTCTTTAAAATTTAAAATTGACAAAATAAAACCAATATGCTGTGAAATTGGTACTTAACGAACCATTGTGTCATGAGAAAATGCCTATTTCAAGAATATTTCAGCAACTTGGTTTGTGAAATTATTTTTGTGAGCACAATATACATTGGTTTATTCTAGGGATGGGGTGACAGAATCTGAGACTCGCAGAATCCACCGAATGTTAGGGATTCGTAGATTTGGTTGATTTGATATAAGATTAATGTAATGATTCTTTTTTTTTCTTTTTTTTTTTGGTTAGTTCAAAATTGCGCATATGTAATTCAAAATGAAGTTTCCCGAAAGTATATGTAAAATTCAAATGATTAAATTTTTGTGTATCAAAAGGAGCATCGAAAACAGCCTGCCGCTTTATGTAGGCGCATCAGGCGATGAAGCATTCTGCCGCATGTGGCCGCCTTGTTTACAGACGTGTCAGTAGCGGACCGTAAGCAGGCAGTATGGAAAAACAACTGAGATGCAACCTCAAAGTCCGCATATAAAGAACTCCCACTATCTGTCTGCTTTTTTATGCCTCATTTATCCTTCTCTTTTTGAAGCACTACCTTCACTTATCATTCTGGATGAAAAGAAAGAAAGAAAGAGGGCTACAGAAGTTTCTGTTAAACAAAAAAATTTTGTTTTACATTAAAAATAACGTGAGTGCAAACTCTTTCAGCAACTTTCAGGAAATCAATAAGAATTAAGGCGTTTGGCAGCTCGCTTTCAGTGCTGCTCATTTACCAAGAAAATTGTGCTTAAATTGTAAATAAAGTTAGTGAAAGGGAACAGGTTACAGTACTACAGCACACAGGGTGTGATAACATGGCTTCATAACTTTAGCATCATGTAACTAATGCAGCCAGCGGAGTGTGTCTGAGACATGGTAAGAGAAAGACAGGCGGAACAAGGATACTGTATAGCAGTTGTTCCCCAGCAAGTAGTTGCCAAGCTGTCCTCATCCTTTTTTTTTTGTGAGAGTGAGATGCCATTTACAATCGTTGAGGGGGGAAGGGGGGGGGCCTCATCCTTTTTTTTTTGTGAGAGTGAGATGCCATTTACAATCGTTGAGGGGGGAAGGGGGTTTGTCTTGTCTCCTGAGACAAAGATATTGCACTGAAAGGGATGTGGGTCACACAAAGGCAAGGGAAGTGCTTGACAGCTGTCAGCTTTGGAAATCGGAGGGGTGTGGGAGAGACAAGGCTGGCATGGGAATGATTGTCTTGTGGAAGATCACAGCAAGGAAGTTTTATTTTCAGATGTTTTTTTTTCCTGCTTACAAACTGTATTTATTAAAGTTTTCATCTCTGAAACTAGTGTCCCTTTATATTTCCTTTTTTGTTTAAATTTCTTGAAACTATTACACCATTATATCACAGTGTCACTGTTGAAGTCTCATAGAAGATAGTTGCCAATGGAAAAACAGTACATGAGTTAAGTGCAGTTAAGTGTAGAGGCGGTGTAATGTGTTAGATGTATTATATTACCGCCCTTATCGCTCTCACACATCTTGGTCTTGGGCATGTCCTAGTTTGATGCACCCTTAACCACAGATGCACTGACAGTGTTTTGTGTGCACTATTTTGCTTATGTTTTTTTTTTCGTAACACAAACAAATGTGGCGCATGCATACGTACGCCAGCACTTATCTTGCTGCTGGCAACCACCCCAATATATCAGCATGCATAAATAACTCATGTCCTATCTGACCCATGTACCAGCTGCGCTGTGTAGGCGGCCTTATTTCCAGAAAAATATATAAGTACTTCATGGGTAAATAACACAGATTGTAATTTTAGTTTCGGCCTGAACATTTCATATTATAAAGTTTTTCTTATAAAAGTGACACAAAGTTATCTCGGTAAACTAAATGGTATTTTACAAAGGATGTATGAAACATACATAATTTTACCAATATTTAGACTAACGGTAAATGTGATCACAAAATTGCCCCATACTTTATAGTAAACTAGCGATCCGGCCCAGCTTCGCCCTGGTACAATTTAGTTTTTACAGCGCTACACTAATAAATAAATTGGGAAAAGACAGTTACAATATTATATGATAGTAAATTAATAAACTACTATCATATATAACTTACATACATACATACACGTCACTCCTGTCTCCCAGAGGGGTAGGCAGAGATTACGGACCTTCATTTACCACAATCCTGACATACCTACCTCCTTCGCTTTATCAACATTCATACATCTCTAAAATAACAATATTATATGATAGTGGTTTAGAAAATTTCTTTGTATACAACATTAATCATTTTGCCTCCGACCACCAGCACAAAAAGATTTCTGTTTGAAGTGACCCATGAAAGGGCTACGTATAGTTATCTGTGTAAAAAACATGCTCCATTCAAATCCGCTCCAGCCACATTGTTTAACCCTGTGCCTTATTTATAGTCATTCCAAAACAAAGTCTTATTGGACTCTTTTTGAAGTTAAAAGGCAAATCTGAGGGAATCAGTGGATTTATATTTTTCAATAAAATAATGGGATCTCCAACTTTTAAAATCAGTTAGTGTGGTGGCATGCCAGAAGGATTCAATGAATTAAGAAATTCTGGGATAGTGCACAGCTTCTTCACTGTCGATTACTGTATCTACTGAGTAATAGACTTGTGTTTGCGCATTGAATTTTACGAGCATTAATACATTCATTTTTTTGGACTTGTTCATTAGTAGGTGATAATATATAATATATAAGACACACGATAGTGTCTTATTTGAAAGGGTGTGTATTTCAGGGTATATGTTCTTTAATTGATGGATGTCTTAATAAAACAAAAGACTTAATAATAATTTCCTAATTTATTTTCAAACACTACAAACAAAATACTCACAAGAAATGGCTATCATTTGCTGTTTACAATTCTTCAATTTAATCAATACAATGTAAAACCACCTCAAAGAAATTGATACAACCAAATAACAAATAAATCTTGATAAATAGTATATCAAAACTTATTTTATAAATTATATATCCATATTTGACAGTTCTAATATTTACAGTAATGTCCGTATCACATGTTCGTACACTCCCACCTTAGTTCAGTTCAGATTCCACCAGTACGAAATGTTCTAGAGGCCTGCAAGCACCCCCAGGTACTGTTTGCCCTCTGCTTGTCGGGTATCACGCCTTCTTGTCCGTTCACACCACAAACACCTCATCTGCCATCATCCACCCTCTTCACTGATGTCCCTCTTCATACTAGACTTTTCCTAGTGACTCCCAATCAGACTTATTAAAAAGTTTTTTTGAAGTTCTTCATGATTATATTTCCTTAAGTTATGTCTTTATGATTATCCAGAGAAGGTAGGGTTTATCTGACGTGTCTAATTGTATGGCAGTATTTTTCATTACATTAACCTCCCTCTTAAAATATTTTTTAAATAGTTGTGAATATTTTTGTTTTTACTAGAAAAAATGTAAGAGGTAACTAAGAGGTGTAGTATAATAGTTTTATCAACAGCAAAGTGAAACCCTATCAAACAGGAAAATTCAACTGGAATCTTATTAAAAATGGTTGAGTCTGTTTCGTTAAAAAATAATTTTTTTATGCTCATCTTGTGTGTTTTGGTTGACTTTAATTTTTCAGTCAAGTTCTTGCTCTTTTACTACTAAAATAATTCAATTTTTTATAGATATTTTTTATTAAGTGTGGAACTTGAATTTTTCAGATGTTAAGAAATTAATTTATTGCGTGCGTTGATACTAAGTGTGAATATGCATTTGTATATGTGCATATATGCAGACACACACTACCTTATTTGCAAATAAAGAGACTGTAGTGGTGTGCTACTCAGACTGCTAGCTTTCCACCAAGGCAAAATTTCCTGACAGAGTCACTGGGAAAACATGGTAGATATTACTCTTGGCTGGCATATTTACTTGTGGCATTTCTGTTTCTCCTACCTCTGCACTCTGCCATTGTTTCCATCTTTACCTCATTTTACCCTCACTTTTGAGCATTGGTCTAAATCTCAAAACTTAATATTGTTTGCAAATTCTGTCAGCATTCTTGAAATGTCAAGTAAAGTAATTTTAATTGATAGTTATGGGAATGGAAATGTAACTTGTAGGTTGTGAAGTATAGTGTCTTGTCTTTATAGTTTATTCACAGTAGTATATCAGGATCATATGTCATTTAGCCCACATCAGAGTGCATTCAAAACATTGCTAATTTTAACCCATACAACAATTTTGTGTATATTATTAGATCATCTTTCTTGTATGGGTGGACTCGTTCCTTATGTATTAAATTAAGCATAGTTTTAATTAGTGTGTATGGGTTTTGAATTACACCCTGATGATGCTTTGTTTAGAGATTGAAGAAATCAACATTTAAACAGCACTTGGATGAAAACAAGTTGCATTTACCAGAGCCATCCTTCAGAGTTATTGAAGACTACAATATTAGTGATGCACCTCCAATGCCAAATTCATACATCAGGTATATATCTCCAATGCTGATTAATTTTCAACGTGTATTTAAAAATGATATTAGATAAAACTTGGAAATTAAGTTGTGTTACATTATGTCACTTGCTTTTTAGACAGACATAAATGAAAAATGAAGTGTGGTATACAGATGTTGTGTGCATCGGAGGTAAAGGGCACAATATGTCACAAATGTGGAACTTTACAGGAGTTTTGTTTACATTGATAATATAATGGCGCATAGTGCCCTTTACTACTGGCCAAATTGCTTGTTATTTTTTGTAGGAGATGGGGCTTTGCATCCTGAAAAGAATGCAAAAAGTGCTAAAAATACAATAAGACAATGTCAAAAGCTCAATTTTGTAAAATACGGACATAATACCTTTTTCCTCCGATACGCATCGGAGGTACAGATATGGAGTAAAAAAGTTATTTTGTATCAGTTAATATTTTTTTATTGTTAAAACTACAAATTTCATAACGGATAATGCTTCAATTAAAAACAATTCTCATTAGTACAGTGGACTTTGTACCAAAAAACACACGTACAAAAAAACTGTATCCGCCAAAAATTTTCAGTGGTTCTATTAAAATTCCTATAGAAATATTAATATTAATATATGCTCTTATAAAATATTGCATCTATCAAGAAATCTTTCGGTTTTAAGTTGGTTGTTTATGCAAATGTTTAATATCGGTGTGAAATACTTTAAGCTTGCTGCTGTTTACCATCACTGAGGCACTGTGCTCCCCAGTTCAGCAGATGGTGTTGGCGAGTCGGGCAGTCCAACGTTACTTTGCTACCTCCCCTTACAAGCCTGACAAGAGGCGAAGCAGTTATAGACTGTTCATGTAAAGTGAGCACTTTTGAAGCCCTAGTTACTTTTTCCTTTCAGCCATATTTAATCACCTTTTTAAATAAATATTGGCATGTAAGTCATAAATACAGTGTTTATATTCCACAGCACATAGAAATTAACGTCTAAGAGCAAAATAAAATATATTTAGCGACTATTATTCCAAATGACAGGGCTTTCAAACGTGCTCACTTTAATGCGAATAGCTTATACCTAGCAACCAGTGTTGCATCCTTGTATCCTCTTGCTGTTATCTAGCAAAAAAAGTTGCATCCTCTCTCTCTTGGTCTCATGGGCTTGATGCCTCCCCTTTCATGCCTGGCGAGCGACGAATCAGTAGTGTGTATGGAGCATTGAATAAAACTAATTATATGATCTCAGTTTAACGACACACTGTTATCCTGTCAAACATACCACACCACCTAGTGGCCAAGTGCTCCACTGAATCTGGCATCTAACAAGGTCACGGCAGTCGGATTATGCAATGGTAATCCACTATGGCACTTGCAATCCTTACACATTTCCAACTCTCTCTAAGTTCGCAGAAATTCTATCAAGATTATCTATCACTGGAAATAGTTGCACCTATTATCATTATTAGTATTTCAATGCTCAAAAATATTACATAGCAAATTATAACTAGATATTATTATTTTGCAGAGATGTTCTCATTTGTGTTTAAAAGTAGTTTTTCCCACCTTCAAGTTTGTGTTGACGCATGCCCTACCGTGTGAGGTAGAGGAAGACCACTGACTACCCTCTCAGAACACTAGATGAGTCTACTGCGACGATTACTACTAACTTTATGAGCCCGGCGGAGCGTGTGGTGGTCAAGAATTGTCGTGGGCCGCTTGATGGTAGGGTTGCATCGAGTTCAAGGGGAATCAAACCCCAGAGTGAGGCGAATGGACGTAGCTTCCCACCCAGGGAGCTCTTTCTCCTCACTATTAGGGTCACCAATATATGGGATGCCAGCTATCCCAGGAATTGGTATGGAGATGAAATTATTTGATCATTGGAGTGGAGGTGTATGTTCTGCCCGAGGAAATCTTGACAGGTTGGGTGCATCGTCATATGGGAACAAAGTCTGGGGAAGGGGGTACCGTATGAGGTTTGGCATCTGCCTTGGATGGGAGTCGAACCCATACAATCTTCCCAGATGCTACCTTCAGAGTGCAAAAGTTCGGGATCTCCATGCCTTCGGGGTGTTTAATCTGGATAACTCTACCAGAGGGGAGTTTAACAAGACTAGACATTGTGGGAGATTGACTAGTTACGGTGTACGCCGGCATAGTACAAGCTACCTGTTGTGACTGATCTACTTGGCCAACGTGGTCACCAGTTGGGTACCCAGGCCAACAGGTGCCCAGATGGTAGTCTAGTGGGGTGGCGTGTTCCAAGAGAATGAAGGGGGAGATGGGCCGAGGGATGCCGTCGTGGCTCTGTGGCTGGGGTTTGACCTCTATCGTGGAACTTATCACTCCGTCAACTCTCTCAGTCCATACTAGAGCGGCGCGGCATTCCTTGCGTCGTTGCCTACTCTGAATTGTCCCTCTCCTATTTTACATTTAGCCCACTGGTAAACTGACAATACCAACATAAATACAAATTTCTATGGGAACACTAGGTGATTATAATCTAAAAAGGATGGAACATGAGTTATTAGTTTTGATGTAATATTTATTACGTGTAAAACCGTGGAGAGTCCTGGCTAATAAAATACAAAATGTAATATAAATTAGCTATCTGGCCAAGCACTCTAATTATTTAGATTACGTGGACATAGTCAAATATAGGCGAAGGCGAGCCTGGAAAATATAATAAAAATCCCAAAAGAATCCTCTGATAAAATCTACGGTATGGCTACGCAATTTTACAGCGTGCTCAAACTACCGGAAGTTAATCAGGCTTTTTACCACGGAGTCACAGGAAGTTGACTAGGGTAAAGGGTACCGGAGTCGAGGAGTAGGTTTACCTGACGTATGGAGTAGCTGTCTCTCGAGCTGTTGGATTCTGCAGCGAGCTGTTGGATTCTGCAGTTCTTCACAGTCTGCGTAGTGAAGGATGTGCCATGTTGCAGGTCGTGGAGAGGATAGAGAGTCCTCGTAGACTGACGACAGCCTTGTTCCAAGCTGAGGAAAGTCTTTAGCAGGCTAGAGAGTCCTGGGCGGACTAAGTAGGAGTGTTTTCCTCTCAATGCTGCATTGTGTAGCAGTGGTTACCTATTGCAGTTCGTGGTGGGACCACACAGTATTGATTTCTCCATATTCTGTACATCATACTGAGCTGTAACAGCAATCATAACACTTGTATATAATGATTATTCTGTCCAATAAATTTGGTTTTGATAGCTCAAGTCCATTGTGGTGTTGTAGTATAATGTAAGTAGTGTAGATAAGTTAGCACTTAACATATTTTCCTTATTCTTACATTTGTAGGCATTAAAAAAAAACAGAAGGTAAAATAAATCATTTCAGTATTCACAAATGTTTACTAACACGTTTAATTCAAATCCAAGACATGGTATTACTTTCACTCCATTGTTACCAACAGTACTGGAAACATCTCAGTCATCTCTCCTAACACAAGTTGGCCCACAGGTGCTGGAACTGAACCTCAATATCCTGCAGATTATTGTCATGTTCGAGTTGATACCCAGGTTGATCTCACATGTTTTATTGGGGGTCAGATCATTGGTTATAAGAGTACTTCAACATTACATGGGCATTCTTTATACATGTGCTGTGTGTGTGTGGGTGAGAGTTGGAGTGTTGTCTTATTAGAAGTTTGCCTCGTGAGGAGTAACATAAGGTTGGATGGAGGATATCAATGATATACTGCTGTATCTTCACTGTCTCCGAAATCATTACCAGATTGGAAATGAAATCATACCCTGTCTCTCACTGCAGAATGATGCCAGCAGTAACACCAGTGTATGTCTCCACAACATTGGCATGTTGTGTTCTCTCCCATTTGCATATTTTTTACTTGTCCCTGATGGTAATTTGTAATAATACAGAATTGAGATCTATCTCTGAATATTGTTGCAACTTGTCAATAAGGCTGCAGTCTCAAACTATTAATTTTCCTCAATCCCATCTCAGGGTAATAAATTAGAAACTTAGCTGACAATTTCAGGCTTCGTCTATTATCAATAATATAAAAATAGCTATAGAAATATAACTTTTCTGTTACATTGCACTTGTGATAATCTATGTTGGAAAATCCCTGGTGGTTTTCATAACAATATGATGCCATGCCTATTGTTAATCACTTCCCAGGCCTCTCAGTTATGACACCACACCAATACCGTCTCCTCTATTCTCGTTTTAAATAGTAGTCTACGCGGGATGGTGAACCTGCAGTCTGCGGCCATCCCGTGATGTTCGCAGTTTGTTGTCTTGCACACAGAGCAAGTAAGGAGACAAGAGCAGACACTTCCATGTTGTAACAATCTTCTTATTTTAAGGTCTTTTCCAGGGGTGGTGGGTGGGTGGTAGCTGCCTGTATTAATACCAACAGCAGACACGTATTACGAAAAATAATCACCTGGTATAATAAAACAAAAATAAAAGATTTTAATTATTATTTTGTGATAAATACACTTCATTGAAGTAGTAGTTAATAACCACGCCGTGTTCAAATTTTATATCTTATTTACAAAAAAGAAAGTTCTATTGTTTATTTTTGGCAATTTCCAGATAATATTTTACAATTGTTTATGGCTTGCATTATTCTTGAGAGGTTCTAGAACAAAGTTTTAAAATTGCTTAATTAGAACCAACTTTACTAACAACATTTAGTTTACAAATGCTGTTTTTGGCAATAATTAAATATACCTGTGCTGTTTGTGTTAGCTCTGTGTTTGAAATATTTACGTTACCTCCCATTGTGACCAACCGAATAGAATAAATTTGCACAAACAGTGTAAAAATGGATTAAATATTTGTAATACTTTTAGTACGTTATTTAATCAGCACCTAAAATATATGTAGGTTAAATTAGTATGTTTCAGATACAAACCACTCATAGTTTTGACTCCAAACTGACCTGTTCCATACAATCATTAATTCTAGTGGTAAAATGTGTATGTTGGTCTTTCCACAGGCACTTACTTCAAATAATGTGATTGTAAGCCCTATCTATTGCCCCCCCTATACCCCTGTATTATCAAGTTGGGAGGGAAGTAGAGGATAATAGTGTAGCTATGTTGGAGTAAAACAGGCTCAACTGCTGCTGTTTTACATCAGCAGTTGCCGTTCTTATTCCAAGAATTAACAGCCTGTCTCTCACGGATATGGAAAGGGATGGCGGGAGATGCTACATCTACAGTAAGAGGAAAGAGTGAGGGTGAGAGTGAGCTGGGGCTCTCACCCCACTGCCGCCTGCTGTGACAGGCACTGATAAATCATCAGTTGCCTGTGTTGTAGGTAGCCGAATTACCAGCTTTGCAGGCCTATACTAAAACTTCAACTTGTTCTTTCATTATTTAAAATCTTTTTAAAGCTATATGAAATCTGACATTCATTACCTGGCAACTAAAAGTTCAATTTTTTCTCTCAGTAAAATAAGGTAGTCGTGAATTTAAAAACTATATGTACTAATAATGTTTTATTTTCTGAATATTATAAAATTAGAATTTATTTAATTTTCTGAATATGAACAAAGTCGAATTAGGCTGAGAAATGTGGTATACAAAGGTGTAGGTTTAATATTTTTTATTTGATAAGTTTAAAACTGAAATTGTTTAAGTTGCCCTGGCCTAAGATTAAAATATATATTATTAAAGTAATTTTTTTTTTTTTTTGTGCTGCTTTAATTTTTTGATTTTAAGAATTTATGTGTATTTAATTTTCCTATTCTTTTGTAAGTTCTCTTAGAGCATCAAATAGTACATCATGCTAGTGTTTAAACGTTGTGTAATACATTTGCTGTTATTGTAGTAACAGTTAGCTTTAAGTTTGGTTTTTTTCCATGATGTTTTTCTCTTTTATTTTAACTTTCCCCTGAATTACACCTGTTCAGTAGTTTTTTATAAGCAAGTGTATATGTGTCAGTGGACTTTGTGATTGGACGCATGAATACTTGGTCATGGAAGTAGTGCGCGCCTCCCCCTGAAGATCAGTGGAACTCAAGATGGCTTCGGGGTAAGTTGTTCTTAGTGACAATCTTTCTATCGTTGGTTGTCCGACGAAGTTTGCGTGTGCTACGTAATTTCAATCTCCTGTGCTTGTCAATCAAGTACCAATGCTACCGCATAAAATCACCCACTGTTCAGACATCCTGTGAAGAAACGAGATATGTGCCCTCATTTCACCATTTACAAGGGATTCGACATATTTGTGATCGCTTATGCAATGTTTATTTGCGCTGTGTTAGTTTCCATTTTTGTGATGTTATCTACTCAATCGTAAATTAGTTTGCCACGTGGGTGATTAAGACCTAGTCCACAATAGCTGGTTGACAGTTGAATGGTCCGCAGACCTACTTTGTCCGCTGACGCAGGTCCTAACGGGCATGTCGACATTAACGACGTCTGAAGCGAAGCTTTCTCACACTGGCACCAGAGTGCACCAAATTCAGCGCTGGGCGAAGCTAAGCTTTCAGACACTTATACTAGAGTACATTCTAATCGGCACATCAGTAAATTATATGCGATTACTCGTAAATATTGATCTTTCTAGCTTATTTTATTTTCTATTTTGAGTTATGCGAATGAGTACGTTTTGATTTTGCTTTAATTTAACTTCATTTGGATATTTTTTTTTTTTTTTGCTCTAGTCAGTGAGTTTTTGTATTTTTATGTATTAAAGTTTAGTTTTCTGCAGTTACGAGATTGAAGGTTATTGCTTTGAACAAATAGTGAGTTTTAATAATGACTAACACACCCGCAATTTATTTTTACTGTTTGCGCGTGATAAAATGTATACTAAAACAATTTGGAAAATGTCTGCGGACCACGGTCTGCAGACGAAAGTTGAAGTTGATGAATGATCTTGGGACATGGGACCTTGGGACAGTGGAACAGCGAGTTATGACGTCAGAGGGTCAGGTGCACCAATCAGCAATTAGGAGTCCGCGGACCAGTTATTGTGGACTAGGCTTAATTTTACCCATTTTTCTCTTCTTAGTTGTGTTTGCTACTTTGTGCATTTTTTAATTAGCCAGAGTGTTTTCGATTTTTGCACCTAATCAGATATACATAACCTCACTTGTGCTATGTCACGATAGGTTGGGGCTTTGTCTTCTCTGTAGGCCTACAATTTTTTTTTTTCACTTTCTTTATTGTAGGAATTTTTTAACATGGGTTTCAAGGCATTTTGACTGAAACTTCAGGAAACTAAATTACGGCACACCAGTGAGTGTCTTCAGGCATTAACAAGTGCTCCACTTATTACTGTAGAAATTGTGCATGAGGTAAATGCGCTTGGTGTAACACTGGATGCAATTGATAGTATTGTAAATTCAATATGTGACATCTTACTACACTCAGATCCACTTCCTGATGACTTGGATGAAAATGTTTTGACCTCTAAACATAATGAGATGTTAGCTTACTCTCTGACACTCCTGGTATTGTGGCTTCTTTTTTGGGTAAACATGTTGTTTAAAGTGAAACAACTCCACCTGTTGCAGGTCCATCTTCAAATGTAAGGCTTCCCAAGATCAATTTGCCTACTTTTTCTCAGTGGGAAGACTGGTCTATGTTCTTGCAGTTGTATCAGGCCACCATTCACAACAATCGTTGTCTGTCTGATGTTGAAAAGTTTCAATATTTAATGGGTTGTCTCACAGGAGAAGCCTTACAATTAGTAAAAAATCTTCCAATTTCTTGTGAGATCTATCCTGTGGCATAGGAACTTCTTACATCTCAGTACCAAAATTTGAGAAAGCTGACAACATTGTATATAAACAGAATCCTCAATTTGCATTCTGTCAACAGCACAAATCACAAATCCATCAGGCATTTTGTCAGCATATTCAATGAAAATGCACAAGTCCTTGAGTGATTAGGCTGTAATGTGTCTGAGGAAAATCCTGTTCTTGTCACAGTCTTGATGAGAAAGTTGGACGTGGAGCTGCGCACTCAGTTTGAAAGCTCACGTGCAGGGTGGACTAACGATATGCCTAAGGTTTCAGAACTTGTAGAGTCTCTGCTTGAAAGGGTTTCTAGTATGGACTGTGCCATTGATGTAGGAGTCAAAACAAGCACCAATCAAATAGCCCAGAAGGCCAACATTAAAAAAATAAGTCATGTAATACAACCACCCAAATCAGTATGTGTAACTAATTCTGAGCCCAATCAGTTAAATCCGTGTATTGTCTGTCAGTGGACCACTCATTCTGTATATAAATGTTCAGAGTTTGTTAATTCCTTACCATCAGAAAGACAGTCAATAGCTTGCAGTAAGAAACTCTGCTTCAACTGCCTGAGAACAACCCATACTGTAGTGTCATGTCCTCAGCTCATACATGTTTTCGATGCAAACATCATGTTGATGGTCGATCTACTAGCCCTAATCCAGTAACTCATGTTGAAAATGACTTCAAGTGCTGATGTTGAGACTGAACAATTTGTGGGTGTCTTTTCAACTCGTAGTCTTACTTCAGTGTAGTTATCTACTGCCCTGGTAACTGTGTATGATGCTGACAGTAAACCGCACGTGGTTCGATGCTTACTGGACAGTGCAGCTCAGGCGTCCTTCATGACAGAGGCAGCTGCAAAAGTGCTGTCTTTACCTGTTCAAAAGGTCAAGGAAAGGGTCTGTGGTCTCGCGCATGGTACAGTTAACTGAAAGGAGCTGTCACTTGTAAAATCCAATCCTCTGTTGTATCTCAATGTTCCTTTACTCACTCTCTTTTCGCTGTCTCTAAAATCACCAGCAGTTTACCACGAGCAACTGTGGATCCATGCGTTCGTAACCAATTGGGATCTCTTCCATTAGCTGATCCCCAGTTTGACAAACTTGGTCCTGTTGACATGTTGCTGGATGCTGACATCTATGCATGAGTTTGTATGAGTGGGCGACTTGAACTAGGTCAGCACATGCCTATTGTGCTGGAGTCTAAATTTGGTTGGATGCTCCTGGTAGAATACCCTGAACTGAATGCCAGCTCTGATCAAGAGCTGATTTCAATGTTTGTGGGGACTGAGGACTTGCTAGACTCAATTCTCAAACAGTTTTGGGAAACTGAGGGACCCCCTCATGTAGTTGCGAAACAACCGGATGCTGACTTCTGTGAGACACACTTCATGGCTACTCACTCTCAAGATGAATTGGGTAGATACAAGGTTCGCCTCCCATTCAGATCTGAGGGACAGCGTGTTGGAAGTTCATATGTAAATGCAGAAAACAGATTCTATGCTCTGGAGCGCAAACTTGCATCTCAACCAGACATGAAAACAATGTACAAGGACTTCATGGCTGATTATGCTACTTCAGGTCATATGGAACCCTACGCCCACTCCAGCCAACAGGTAAAAAGTCTAGAAACCTCTGAATGTTTTATCTCTCACCATGGTGTATACAAACTGGCTAGTTCAACCACCAAATTGAGGGTGATTTTTGATGGTAGTGTCAGGACTTCAAATGGTGTATCCCCCAATGATACTCTTCTCTCTGGACCCAAGCTTCAAAATGAGATATGTGATGTCATATTATGGCTCAGACTCTATAGTGTGGCTTTCGCTTGCGACATAAAGCAAATGTATTGGCAGATTCTAATACATGAGGATGATTGACCATTTCAACTTATTCTGTGGCGTGAAGACCCCTCTCATTCACTTGCAGTGTTTCAACCTAATACTGTAACCTATGGACTCACACCTTCTCCATTTCTGGCGATTCGTACCTTACACCAGTTGGCCATTGATGAGTGTCTCCACTATCCCCTGGCACATAATGCTCTTCAAAATCAAATTTTTGTAGATGATATTGTAACTGGTGCATCAACAGTGGAGGAAACATTTGTGCCAAAGAATCATTTGATTAAACTCTTACGAAGGGGTGGATTTGAACTTAGGAAATGGTTGAGTAACCAGCTACAGTTGTTGGATGACATTCCTGTATCAGCGTGAGAATCCCAAAGTGCTTGACTTCTCATCTGAGCCTGTAGTGAATATTCTGGGTCTTAAGTGGAGCCCAGAGACTGATGTTTTCTTTTACCATTTTATATATGCAATGGTGTCCCAACCAAATGTTTTGTTTTGTCACAGATAGCTCACATTTACAATCCCATGGACTGGTTATCTCCAGTGGTAGTGTGGGCAAAAATTCTGCTACAGTGGTTGTGGACCCAAGGAGTGGGTTGGGACGACACCTTACCATCACCAACACGAGAGAAGTAGAATCAGTATATCGAGGGACTTTTCAACGTTGAAACCCTTAGTTTGCCACGTTTTGTTTGTCCTGATGCAGCTTGTGTAGAGCTACACGGCTTTGCAGATGCATCTGAACGAGCCTACGCAGCTGTCATGTACTTGAGAAGTAGTGATTCTAATGGGAATGTGAACATGCATCTCATAGTGGCCAAGTCTAGAGTAGCTCCACTAAAACAAATTTCACTTCCTCGACTTGAGCTGTGTGGTACTCATTTGCTGGCAAAATTGATGCACTATTGTCATGCCTTCCTCACTCAACATTTAACAGTCACTTCCAGTCATGCGTGGATTGACTCTAGTGTAGCTCTCACCTGGATCAAGACTCAACCCTACCTGTTAAAACCTGTGTCGCAAATAGAGTTGATCAAATCCAGGAATGGGTTCCACCTCAGTCTTGGAAACATGTTATTTCTAGAGACAATCCTGCAGATTGTACTTCTCGTGGTCTGCTTCCCCATGACCTAAGTTGTCATGCCCTCTGGTAGCATGGCCCTCAATGGTGAATGGATCCATCTGACCAGTGGCCACTGTCCCTAGTGAATGAGACTTCAGATGTCCCAGAACTTAAGTTATCACAGCTGGTTCTTGTGAGTGCACATGATCCCCCTGAAGAGCTTCCACTGTTACAGAAATTCTCGTCTTGGTCAAAACTTGTTCGAGTCATGGCCTATGGCATATCCTATCATCTGTTGAATTAGAGCAAGCAACTTCCATAATGTGTAGATGTATCCAAAGGTCATGTTTTGAAGATGACTTGAAACAATTCCAAAAGGGGAAACCTTGTTCTACGCGACTGCAGCGTTTGACACCATTTTTGGATCAGCAGTGTGTTTTCAGGTCCGGTGGACGTTTGTCACATGCAAATGTTGAATATGTCACAAAGCATCCTATCATATTGCCAAAAGACCATAGTGCTGTTGAAGCTTTGGTAGACTATCATCACATAAAGTACCTACATGCTCCACCACAACTACTGCAGTCTCTTGTGTCTCAACAGTTTTGGATTTTGTCAGCTCAATCCTTGATCCAGTCTCGAGTCTTCAAGTGTGCACATTGCTTCCGGTGCCGGTCTGTCAACAGCCCTCCACTAATGGCTGATTTACCCACCTGCTGGAGCTTTTGTGCAGATTGGAGTGGATTATGCTGGACCAATCTCCATCAGAGTTAATAAGCTGCGTCTGTGTGCTACCCAGAAGGCATCCGTATCTATCTTCATATGTTTTGCCACGAAAGCTATTCACATTGAAGTTGTAACCGATCTGACTGCAGACAGCTTCGTTGCTGCTCTTACTCGATTTGTGTCAAGATGAGGTTTATATACTAGTCTGTATTACGATTATGGCACCAACTGTGTTGGTGCTTCAAGGCAACTTCATCAGCCTTTAAAACGTTGCTCAAATCCCTGGTCCTGGAAAATATTTCTGTGGCTCATGACATCAGTTTTCATTTCTTGCCTCCTGCAGCTCATCAGGGAGAATTGTGGGAAGCTGCAGTGAAATCAGCCAAATACCCTCTCAGGCGTACAATCGGCATACAAGTTCTGACATTCGAAGAACTGATGACACTCACCACTCGAGTTGAGGCTGTTCTAAATTCACGGTCCCTAATGCCTGTCTCTTCTGATCCATGTGACATGATAGCACTTACACCCGGGCACTTCCTCATCGGTAGGCCTCTTGTTGCTATACCCCAATCTTACGAAGTTGACGATGGCAATATATGTTTGTACAGAAGATGGAAAATGATATGCACACTAGCCAACCAGTTCTGAATACGTTGGTATAAAGAATACTTACAGCTACTACAACCCTGGGGGAAGTGGCAAATCCAGCAACCAGGACTCGCTGTGGGGAGCTCGTTCTGGTTGGAGAAGAGCGTGTTCCACCCCTGGGTTGGTGTTTAGCGAGGGTCGTCAAGCTCCACCCTGGAAAGGATGGCGTTACTCGAGTGGTGGTTTTACGTACGCAGAAGGTGCAAACCTGTACATAAGCTGTACCGTCTGCCAGTTCAATAGTGTTTCATCACCAGTTATGGCTTAACCGTACACAGTGAATGTCTATTGTGACTAAAATTAGGAGACATCATCCAGTCTCATGGGCGGTAATGTTCAGTATTTTTTTATAAGCAAGTGTGTAAATATGTGTCAGTGGATTTTGTGATTGGGCGTATAAATTCTTGGTCCTGGTTGTAGTGTGTGCCACCCCCTGAAGATTAGTGGAACTCAAGATGGCGTCGGGGTAAGTTGTTCGTAGTGATGATCTCTCTATTGTTGGTTGTCCGGCAAAGTTTGTGTATGAATGGCATAACAACACCATTTTCAGTTTTCCCTTGAAAGTGTAATACAAGGATTTCACTGTATAATAGCCCCACATATTTGATTGTTTTAGATAACATTTGCTCGTGCCGGGCTGTAGTTCCATTTTCAATTTCTACTAACAAACGCAACTTCCAACTTTGCTTATCCTCCACATCTAATTACCATTTGATAATACATAACGTTAGTGATAAAAACATAAATGAAATGAATGTAATAATAATTAAACTGAATATTATTCAGAGAGCATATTATAATTTATAAGAAAACCCCCGTTTCCCGAACACTTTCATCTACTTTCCAAGGAAATGAGGACTGGTGGACGCAAACAGAATGACTGCTTACCCTGCCGAAGGAAAGCGGCAGGGTAACTCGCTTGCAAGTTCAATTCAATACTAGTCGCTCCTGTTTGTGGAAATAAATATTGGATAGCAGCACTATGCGTATATAGTATGGGAGTTACGAAAACTCTGTTTCTCGAATCGGAAACGGGAAACTCAGAAATAATGTGTTTAAAGTTAAGATGAAAATTATAAAGAGTCAGACATTTCCAATATGTATAGGGTAAGCATTGCTTACCTTGTGTCTATGAAATGAACGCCACTACAGCTGTGATATCATAATGGCCCACATGCGTGGCAGTTGCATGACGTGACATGTCCACTGATGTGGCCACTATCAAGCTCTGTCAAATGCTGGTAATGCCATCTAATGTGTGTATAAAAACATACTCTGAGTTCAGTGACTCTCTCTCAATGTACTTAACTTATTGACTGTCTGTAAGTTCATTATAACACTGCTGCCATAACTATGAGAAAACAATTAATCCACTTTTGTGTCCTGGTTAGGCATTACAGATCATTGCAATGTAGTAATCTACACCCAATCGGCAATGGTAAGCACATATACAAAATTACGTTCTATTTCAAACATTCTGTCTGGATGCTTAATTTTTTTGTCTGTCACTATATATTGTTGTTTATGTTTACTGGTGAATACCTGAGTTTTGATGTAAAGTATTCAATAGTTTTAGAGAGCCTAAGGAAATTTAATTTAATTTGCTGATGTTGAAATAATAATTTTTTTATCTGGTTTCTTATTTCAATTTGTATTGCTTATTCCTTTCGTCATTCCATAGTTTAGGGTCGGAGGAAATGTTATAACCGTGTGAATGTACTTGTGAGTCAAGTAGAAGTAGAAATTTGGGGTAAAAGCATGCCCAACTTTCTCACCACATTCGTCCATGTTGGACGTCCATGTATCATCAGCTTTTTTACTATAAAAATTGCACAGTTTTTTTTTTGTTTGTTTTCAGTGCATGTGACTTCCGCCGATTTTTTTTTAAAGCAGCTGTTATCAGGAAATAATGCTGAAAAGGAGCTTTTAAGTATAGCGCAAACTCTTTGTTATTATGAACATTTAACTCACAGTGTCGTGTTCTTAGGGGAAAAAAAAAATGTATTGATACTGCTTTGCTACTGTGTTCTTTATAGACAGCAAAATGGTTGTTGTTTGAAACCTCTTTATTATCTGGCTATAAAATGAGACATAATCTGCCTTAACCTATGGAATTAGTCACAATTAATATCATATCAGGTAAATTAAAAATATAATTTAGGCCCTATTACAATTTGTAAGAATTTGAATCTGACAAAATGTTAATATGTGTTTGTAAGAATGTATAATGTATTGTTTTACCAGGTTTATTGAACGCTCAGCAGAAGAACTGGACACAGAAGTTGAGTATGATATGGATGAAGAAGATTGTGCATGGTTGAGTATTATAAATGAAAGCAGGATTTTGAAGAATCTACCAGAAGTTCCTGTGGACACATTCGAGTTATTAATGGATCGATTAGAGAAGGAGTCATATTTTCAAGTAAGCAGCTTTGTGTTTGCGTGTAAAAATGTGTTTGTAGTAAATGATGCAATTTTCTTTTGAAAATCAGTTTGTGTAAGATAATTATTTAAACAGCATAACTTTACATTGTTAACTTTTAGCTGATCTTATTTGCATTGAAATAAACAACTTATTTTTAGCACAATTAAACTTACAATTAGGACATTTATTATTTTTTCTTTTTTAGGTTTTATTACCAAACTTGCGTAAAATGCCACAGTACTACTGATGAAATAATAAATAGATATAAATATGTCTTTGTAGTCTTCACCTTCTCTCCTCGGTTACCCACTGATATCAGTGGTAACTGGAGAACAGCATGGCAGAGTTACAAGTGGACCACAGAAAATGATTCATGTGTGCTCGGGAAGGCTATCAGGACTCGTGCTGCTCCTTTCCTCTACAGGAGAGAATTTCTGTGGTTATTGTAGAAAAATGTTCTGGTCATCGCTGTCACCTCCCTCACCTCCACCCGACGTGTAAGGAACCTTCTGGACTTGGTCCACCAATCTATAAAAGTCATGGCGGGAGTCCGAGTAGAGAGTCTGTTGCGAGCATCGGTACAGTGGTGAGTGAGGCTCGCTGGCAGGACTGTGGGACTTGTGACAAATCACAAATAACTACGTTCAGAGAACAAGTTTTGAATACTATTTATTTTGACAAATTCCAAATAATACTGACTGGCTAAACCCATGAAAAACCCAGCAAGAAATATCACTGCATTAGATAATTATAAATTACAATGAATAATCAATTATTTACACAATTAATATAATTTATAAAATGTATACGATTAATCTCGGAGCATCAAAGAAAAACATTTACATTATACAAAATGCCTCTCAGCTCCATGACAACAAACAATTAAATTACAGTGATCTAAACTTTACTGTATCATACAACAACCTTAAAACGTTTTTATTCTTTCTTGACCTAGTATATTTCCTAGTGCCCATTTAACTTTTAAAACTGACAGAAAGGAGGGCAGCAAAGAATTGCCAACCAAAGCCTCCTTTTCCTGAAAAATTATAATAAAAACAATTATACTGGGAGGCAGTCTTATGGGACCTCTCACAGCTCTGACCAATAAAAATTACAATAACATACAACTATCACTTTAAAAAAATATTTATGCCCTAACAATGAAGTCATGGAAACAGTGCAATACCAAACATTTATTAAACTTGGGCGGCTAACAAAAATGAACACGACATATTAAAAAAGGGCACACAGTAATGCAACTTCAGTGTTAAGCTGAAATATAATTTGGATGGGAAGCCAAAACCAAAATTCAAAGTGGACTAGCAATACTGCACACCCGAGCTACAACACAACTATACCACACAAATTACCAAAACATTTAAAAACCCTACTGCAAACTTTAACGTTTTTCACGGCTAACTGTTTTAAGTGCCCCGTTGCTTCGTAGCATGACTGGAAGAATTGTCAGCTCAACAACATAATAATGGCGTTGACCTCTGCTGGGCAAGGTGAAGTGCTGCTAAGCCATCAGGTGCAAATGGAGATCTAGCAGGCGTAAGGTAGTGGTGTAACATGGCAGACGTCAAAAGGGCATAATGTAGGCAGAGCAGGGTCGTAGAAGCCTTAAATAAACTACCTCGTCCAATCAAAAAATCATGATCCACGAAGGGGAAAGTGGAAGGCAGGGAGGGAGAACGGGGAGGAAAGAGAAGAGGAGCCGACCCGAGCAGAGTACACCACCGTGCAGAGATAGATGTCAGTAAATAAACATAACGCAAGTGCGCTAACGTCACAACCCCCACCCCAAAACCTGTGCCTTGGGGACTAGTCTCTCAAAGTCAAAATTCCACTTCGATAAACTATATACAAAGTTCACAGAAGAAACAGAACATAGCAACTCAAATACATAACAGACATAGTAGAGTAGAAACAGAAGCGTAGAATAATGATAGTCCATAAGTTGATAAAAAACACGGTAACATGTAGACAAAAGTCCATTTGCTGCATCTTCACTAGCAACATCTTGCTGTCTCTGGAGACAGTGGGCAACCAAGAGCCAAACAGGTTTCTCAGTGCCAAGAGAGCCACGCAGGCGCCAGGGGGGTTATGGTAGATGAAACCAGCACAGGCTAAACCTCTTCAGTCCGCAGATGCGAACAGTTCCAAAGCAGTAGAAGTTGGCAAAGTAGGGTGGTCTCAGCTCAGCTCAGTCGGAAAGCGGGAACAAAACAATTACAACAAAATTAAAAAGCAAAAAAAAAAAAAAAAAAAGTAAATGACAAGGGAACAAAAATAACAGCTGAACTGCAATTAGATATACAGCATAGGCAATAAACAATCAATTGTGTGCCACGTAAGCCTTTAACTGGGTAACATAAGCCTTGCAGAATGAGCAACTTGAGTTGGACAAAACAAAACTTACATTATTAGGCCTTAAAAAAAACTTATGGACCTTAAACGGGCCACAAAATTTTGGTATTAACCTCCCCGTCACATCCCTTCCCAAATTTTCCAGAGTAAAATTCTTACAAAGGACCAGGTCCCCAACTTTGAAATTAACCAGCAATCTACTCTGGTCCATTTTAGCAATGACCTGCTGCTTTGCAGCCCTGAGCCTTTCATGGACCTCCTCCAGCAGACAATCACAGTCAGCATCACCTAGGGGAAAAAGAAAAGGGCGGGATATTCCAGTTGTTCAGTAAAGGATGACCAAGATGGCGACCAAGAAAAGTGAGAGAAGATGGAACTACTGTAGAATCGTGGAGTGCACTGTTAAAACCTACTTTAATAAAATATAGGTCCTGATCCTATTTAGTATGGTTGTGATTGTAAAATATGATTAAACAGGTCTTTAAATTTTTCTTAAACCTTTCTACATTATTTCCCCTCGGATAGTAATGGCTACAGGTGAAATGTTTAGTCCCCCAATGAAGGCACATATCTTTAAAATACTTGAGGTAAAGTATTTAGCAGTATTGGTGATAATTTTGACTGGAGCACTAAAACTTTCCAGACCTGATGGGCAAGCGCCTTAACTATTGAAGAAGCCTTCATGTTACGGAGTGGCAACTAAGTAACAAATATAGTGAACATGCCCAACAAAATCAAAATACACACATTGCCATTTTTAGATCTCACCAAGTGTCCAAAATTATCTAAGTTTAAAACACTCCAAGGAGCCTGTGGTACCTGCATCACCGCCTGCCCAACATTGGTGTGCTGAGCCTGTTTACACTTATGACATAAATTGCATGATCACACAAAATCCGAAACGTTGTTCTTTAAGGTAGGCCAGGCAAATTTAACAGCTATCTTTTTTTAAAGTTATACTATCACCCAAGTGCCCACCAAACACCAAATCATGAAAATAGGAGAGAACCATTCTGGGCAACAATCTTGCGAGCACATCCATTTTTTCTGATGAAATACAAAACACTACTCTTCTCCACATAGGGAAGCACTACTCCAGCACTCAAATCCATTTTAACTCGGTTGCAAAAGGGGTCGCTTGCCTGAATTTGGCGCAGTTTAACAAAAACTCAATGAAGCCCTGTATAAGCCTCAGAGAAGCCTCGGTGTCAAGAACATTTTCCGCCTGAAAGTCCGCGGGATTATACATCCTAGAGAAAGTGTCTGCTACTTGATTATCAGAACCACGAACTTGATGTACCTTAAAGCAGAAACATGACAAACACAAGACCCATCGACCTAACTTCAGCTGTTGGGGGTGGTTAAAAACCCAGCTAAGCACCTGATTATCCGTATATAGATCACACTCATCATGCTCTATACGATGCAAACTTTTCTAACCCAAATAAGCAATTAAAAGTTTTGTTCTCATACATACCCAACTTGTGTCCGGTTCAGTGAGGCTACGGCTGGTGAAGGCAATAGGAGCCAAACCCAAATCGGGACTCAGGACAGCACCTAAAGCCAGTGACGATGCATCAATCTGCCCTACAAACCTGCGGGAAATATCAGGAAGGTGTAATACCAGATGGGAAGACAACTTCATTTTCAAAACAGTAAAAGGCAGATCCTTGCTCCTAACCTCACTCCTTCCTCAAGTGATCTAACTAGCTCTGAAAGTGTTCGAAGGAACTATGTGTGCTATCATACAAAGATGAAGATATCTCTGGAAAAGCGTTGACCTGAAGTGCGATCTGGATGTTTGAAGTGAAACCAAATGATAAGTAGTACTCGTCATGATTAACAGACACTCTTGATTTCCTTAAAAATCACAGCCTAAAATGACGCCATGATTGAGGTCTGAAAAGTTCAAGAAATTCTGCTAACTTTAAAGTGCAAGGGCACAGCTAAGTTGCTCCTTGTAACATCGCCATTTTCCACACACAAATGCTTCTCTGCCACACACTTAACACATCTTTTAGAAACGATGTTCAATTCCAATAGCCTTTCCAAGAAATTATTATTCATATCACAGTGAGAGGCCCCCGTGTCAACTAATGCCAAATAATTACATTCGCCGCAGGCGATTAACACTGAACATTTCCTAATTGTGCATGGTAATTGCATCTTTGCCCGACTGGATCACCCACGCCTAATTCCAGTCAAACTTCATTTCCCGCCTTGGGGCAAGTCCTACGCAAGTTTCCAATCTCGTTGCATCTGAAACATTTCCTTTCTGACACTCTACGCCTATCTTGCTTGCATTCCCTAGAAACATGCCCTTGAGTAGCTTAATTACTGCACTGCACAGTAACAACACATTGCTCGACATTCTGTATAGTAAAGATTCGCCCAAACTACGTGGATTTATCACTGTAACATGCCTGAGTAAAAATTAAGGAAAACTGATAAATGTCAGATATGTAATGCTCAGGCTAGCTTAATTAGATTATGCGCTGTTACATAAAATATGTTTCCTCTTTGTAGAAACTGATCCAGGAACATATGACTTGACCAATTTATCCTTACTTATGCTACTGAATTTCCGAAAGCCTACACTAACGTATCTGTCAGTATAGGTCCAAAGAATTACCTCAATAGCATGCAACTTTTAAATTTTACTCTTAGTTAAAGACTTTACCACACCAAGGTGCGGATATCAAAAAAGGAAAAAAATTAATGAATAATTGAATTAATAAGATCACTAGTTGACCAAGATAATTATCCTAAAAATGATTTAATAAACAATAATTATGATTTTGATTTTTTATTTAGTAAATTGAATCTGCATGTCATATTTGTAATGACTCTCCTTGGATGTTTCGAATATGAATTGTCGTTATTAAACATAGTATTAGCAACCTTACAAAAGTATCCTAGAAGTTAGCAAGGCCTACATTTATCTGTTACACAAGCAAAGGCATGCAACATTAACACACAATGCGTACTGGATCCACCCATATCTTAGCTGCTTCATAATGATTGGTCTTCTTTTCAGTGTTCATGCAGTACTTATTTACATAATTATAATTTACATAATCATATTGTAACGTGGATGGGAGCGAAAGAGTGAGAGGGGGGAGGGTTGCACTAAAGTAGTTACCAAATACACCAAATGTTAAGGCCTCCACGAAAAAAAAAAAGGGGATAGGAAGGAGACTTGTTGAATAAAATATGTGAAAATAATTTAGATTAACCAGGTCCAAAACCAAACAAAGTGCACCACAGATAGGGTAGTTGGGGGAGGGGGGGATTGTCTATTAAAACTTATTGTCAAACTACTACAGCAACTCCAAGTTCTAAAAAATTATTAAACAGGAGAAAACAGTTGAAGCCCATGAATGGTGTAAATTCTGAACAATAACGCTGACTGCAAAAATAATACACACATTCACCCTACCTAAGGGTGAGAGGCTTGCCTCCACCACCTGTCTTAGACAGGACTAATTCGCCAGTATTGTTTGCTCAATACAAAATAATATTACTCAAATCTCAAATGTCTTCATTTTCTTATACTGCAGCTTATTTTCTTTGAAAGTTTTGAGTAAACCTCAAGGATAATAAAATAAAAGGTAGGGGTATAAGGAAGGGAACGGAGCGGCGACGAAATCTACTCGTTCGAGAGGTAAGGAGATGTGGTATCTGGTTCCATAGAGGGCTCTGAGTTCAACCTGTGCCATCTCACTGACAGATCCTTCATAAAATCAATATCATTTGTATACTGGTGAGAGAAAGAGAGTGGGTCAGATAACAAAGAACACTAGGTTAGGTTAAATTTTCAACAACAGATGTTTATTATTAAAAAAATAATCAATAAACGCTAACAGTAAATAGACTGTTGCATTAAAACAAAACAAATCATTCTATGAATATCTATAAAAAAGTTTCTTGTATAAAAAAAAAAAAAAAGGAAGTGTTACAAAAAAAAATTTCACTATCAAAGAACAGCTTGATGGCACAATAAGTTTCAGATTAGGTAACAAATAAAATAAACTATTCAATTCATAACTTCCTATTTGAGTAATTAGCAGAGCTAAAGAATAAAATAAAAACAAACTTTGTGTTACAAAATTAATGCCTGTTGGTCAGGTTCAATTAATGGTAGTCTTTTTGTTAAAAAAAATAAATATAGAAAGAACAATGAGAATAGAAGTCTTGGAAAGTAGCAGATCTTAGCGTAGGAGTGCTTACATAACATGCATAAGACAACTAAAATAGAAAATAAAATAAAAATATAAAAGTTTCTTTAACATTGACTCGTAGGCCTCTTATAACATAAGAGTGACAGTAGTCTCTGTAGGTCACAGTAACCTACAATACACAGTTATTAATTTATTACTGCTGTTTGCAATGTTTCCTTCAAGTTACAGTTATTTATTTATTGCTACGTAGGATCGTTCTGTAATTTGTTACTCCTTTCTAACCTCAAAGGCACCTACAGTCAGTACACATGAAAAAGTCTTCAATAAAGCATGCTGTTTACTTCTCTTATTTTACTATCAACTGGTTTTTAACTTATTTCTGAAGGGATTGGTCTGAATCTTTATTTTCAAGCAAGAAAAAGTACGACAGGAATATTAAAATTTAAATTGAACGCATTTGGATGTAAACATTTACAAAGGGGGAGATCTTACTGCTGTGAAAAAGCTACAGTCATTACTAGCAATAAGAAAACAGAGTACTAAAAAAAAAAAAAAACTCTTAGATATTAATCACTTGTGATAACCTCAAAACCTTCGTCAACAACAAAACACGAACTCTGAATACTTTCTAAACCTTCAAATACAGCAGTTAAAAATACACATTTTTTTACTTAGGTCGCTTAAGTTGGAAATCTAGCAAAAGGATACTGCGGCTCATTTACTTCAGTAATATTTCCACATTCTATCCCCTTTTCACTTACGACTACGAGAGTTGCTCTTAATCAAATATCTTAGAAGATGGACGACTACGAGAGTTGCTCTTAATCAAATACCTTAGAAGATGGCTGCCATGATGTATATATTTATATTTCCCCCCTCTCCATGGACATTCAAGGAAACAAAAACAAGTTCGCCGGGGTGTGGCAACAATGTTTTGCAAACCAAGAGCTTGTGTATCTGTTGTTTGTGTAGCACGGCAAGGTGGTAGCTCATCTTCCCATTTCGCATCATCGGTTACCGTTAGGTTCGAACAGGGATTCCTGAACAAGGCGTCGGCGAGCTGGTTGGTTTTCCCCGCCACGTGTTCCACCTTCAAGTCAAACTCCTGGAGCAATGAAGCCCAGCGGGCAAGTTTACTTTTCCTGTTGTGCATCCCTTCCAACCAAACTAGACAGCGGTTATCAGTTTTCAAGGTAGACTGTCTCCCTAACAGGTATGGCTGGTACTTTCTCAGTGTGTGTACAATCGCCAAACACTCTTGTACATTTACATGGCACTTGCTTTCTGTCTCACCAAACTTCGTGTTGTGATAGTTCATTATGTGATTTTCCCTGTGTGTTTCCTCCTGGTATAACATGGCTCCGATGCCTTCCTGACTAGCATCTGTGTGCACTACCATGGTTAACTCTGGGTTGAACCTGGCTAGCAGATTACAATTTTTGGAAAGCAAGTTTGATTTCTTTAAATGCTTGGTCGGTTTGAGGTGTCCATACAAATTTACGTTTCTCGCATATCAATGCTGTCAGTGGTGCGGTTGTTACAGAAAAATTTGGGACAAACTCCCGTAACCAATTTATTAACCCAAAAAATTTTCTGACTTATTTACGTGACCTGGGTGTGGGTTTGTTTTGAATTTCCTGTACGTGGTGTTCTTCTGGTTAGTGTCCGTCCCCTGCTACATAGTGTCCCAAAAACTCCATCTTACTGATACCCAACTTACACTTGTCAACTTTGCACTTAAGCTTGTTGCATTCGAGCCATTCAAACACAAGGCTCAGGTGGTGCAGATGCTCTTCCCAGCTATTTGACCAAACAAGTACATCATCTAAGTATGTCATCGCAAAGTCTCCTATGTATCCATCTATTACACTGGCACACTTTAAGCCAAATGGCATGGCAACAAACTGGAATCTACGCCCGTCTGGCATGGTAAAAGCTGTTTTTTTTTTTCTTAGGGGGTGGATTGGCACTTGCCAATATCCAGATTTCAAATCTAGTGAGGTGAAAACAGTAGCTGGCCCTAGTGTTGACAAAGTGTCCTTCATATTGATTACTGGAGGTGGCATGTTTACAGTAATTTTGTTAAGCGGACGAAAATCAACGCAAAACCTCCATTCACCATCCTTTTTAGGGGCAATTGTAATGCCGGAGTTGTAGAGACTCAGGTTTCGTTTAATCACATTGTCATTAAGCATTTCACATATCTGCTGATTGATGATGCAGTGAAAGAACATACCTGGATCTTGTGGTTTGGAGTATACCAGGTCCTCATGCATTGTGATGATCGCATGTTCAGTGACATCGGTGCACTGGAGCTTCCCCTCATTGTGGAACACATTGGTATACTGGTCCAGCAGATGTTGCAGATGTTATCGATGTGTGACGGGCACTTCATGTTCTAAGTCGACAAGCAGCACAGCAGTTGTTTTTGTTGGCGGCATTGCTCCCACGGCGTATAAGGTCCACTGGCCATGTGTCCCCATGTGCAGATGGTCTAGATGCGGTTCTATCATGGCTTGGTTGTCAATAAGCCACGGCAATCCCAGAATCATCTCTTTGCATAAGTCCGGCACAATGTAAACATCACACTTGGTACGTAGCTGTCGGATCCCTGCCATTACGTGCATGCCACTTCTCGCCTCGCCTTGTTGATGTGTGGTAGCGAATTGCAGACGTTGCGGTGGTACTCTAGTTGTTATGGCCTGGATTAGGCCTTCATGTACAAAATTATGACTTGCAGCAGGGTCAATGACGGCGATCACATTTTTACCCTCAAGTTCAACACTGACCCTTAATGCGTTCTGCCTGCTTATCTTGTTCGTAGGCACGTGCCTCCCTGGAAACAGTTCCACACTCTTGCGGCTGGCTCTGCACAACAACGGCTTAATGTCCGGTTTTCACAGAGCGGCAATTATTTCTAACACTCCGTGTGTCGGCTGCCCTGGGTTCAGGCGTTTGAACAAGCCTAATTTACGCTGTATGAACTCTTTGACCCCTTAGTGTTCCCGTTGCTGTTCATGGTACAACCGCGCTTGGGCTCGTATGGCATCCCCATCTGTGTCAAACCTGCCCAATAGCCAATCACAAAACTACTCCCTTGTCACATGATAGTCTCTGACTAAATTCAGAACCTGGAATACAAGATAACATATATAACATTTGAAAAATACAATATTCCCGTTATGGGAAAGTCCTGTTTAAGGCCTCTTTGCGCACGTGTCTCCCACGTGTCACGTGGTGGAGAGCACCCTCATTGTCTTAACACTTTCTGGCTGTTAGCTGGCGTCAAGGTTAAAATCCAAACAAAACATTACTATCTTGTTGAGATTAAACGGTGGGGGATTATGTATCTGAAACCAGATACAGAAAAACAGCTTTCCGAAAATTATTACCAAAAACCTGAACAATTAAAACCAAATCCTTACTGAAACACTACAAAAAGATATTCGTATCCACAAAAAAAGAACTATCATCTTCACCACATAACCTCAAATCTCAAAATCTACTGGAAATTCTAAAGTAAATGTATCCTAACAAAAAAATATAAGGGGTTCTCATGGAAATTAAAGCCTCTGAATAAAAAAGGAGAGGGTTAGGTCCACCCGAAGGAAGACTATCCTACATTAGGGAAGAAAAAAAAAAAAAATGGAAAATGATTCTTCAAAAATCCAAAAATGGGAAAAATACCCTAAAATGAATATTATAAGCCTACTTGTCATCGTCACAATATGTACTGGCTTTAGCTCTGAATGATACACCACTGTAGTAGTGTCTAGAACAGCAATGCTCCTCTGGTAGCTGCTGCTGGAATGACCTGCTACTAAAACGGATCTTGCCCCTCGCCATCAGGAACAGGTCATCCTCGGTCACTTACTGGTACCCTGGTCCTGCCTTTGACTCTAGTCCAAACTGCCTCATTGTGGATTTGCCGTTGCTGATCGAACTCCGTGGGCTAGCTCCTTTCACCTGTCGTACCTCTCCTGACAAGGGCAACGGACGTTGAACTCCGTATTTGGATGTTGCGCTGGTTCAGGCCTGGGTCCTTTGACGACGTGCGGGCAACATCACCTCTACGTATTTGACTCCTTGTAATACATACAAATTATATTGGCAGCTTAACAATGCAGAATTAAATCTTCCTCTATCTTGGATTGATGACGTGTGGTGCATTACAAATTCTTATTTCATTATTTATTCTCTTCTAATCAATAATTACATGTAGCCGTATGCTTATGCTGCTGCCATACTTAGAACATTTTTTAGAAGAGCCACTAACATTTGATTTTTTGTTCTTAATAAGAAAATTGAATTCAATGCCAACCTGGCTTGTTTATTCTCCACCAAATAAAAATACTTTAAAACATTCAAATTGTAAGGATAAAGTTACATTTGAATATTAAACTACCATCTGCGAAGGCCTTCCAAAACAGTATCTCACATACACTTGCTTACTATCATCTGACACACTTGATATTAGAACATAAATTATGGCAATCAAAGATAATATTATTTCCCTACATAAAATAAAGCAAGCTAACACAGTCTGATGTTACATCACCATGACCCATTTGCACCGTAGGAGGGAAACACGCCTGGTATTCACAAGATGACCCTGCACTTTAACAGCCATTTGATGTAACTCGCCAAAATTATGAGGTGCAGGCACCAAAGTACAATGAGCATGAACATGCGGAGTCAAGTTAACTAAAATTACATTAACCAATTCTCGTTTACTCATTTGCAAACACAAAGCATCATGGAAGCACATATGGTATCCACAAATTCATACATCAGTTCACCTGGTCTTTGATATCTGTACATGAAATCGCGTTCATAATTACACATCACACGAGGGGGTACAAGGCCTTTATTACCCTATGCTTAAAATTGCAAAATGTACCGTCCTCAAGTGACGTTGATTTCTGCGTGTAGAAGCTGAGATATAAAACCCTCACACTTTATAAGGATGGCTTTTAAGAGAGTTTCTTCAGTACATAAACATAAATTTGCAACTTTATTAACTGCTATGAAAAAGTGAAAAATACTTACATGATCCAAGGATGTTAAAGGAGTAATATTTTGTATTTCAATAAAGAAAATTTATAAAGTTTGGGTGGATGGCTGGTGACATTCACCAGGACCACACACTAAGAAGGCTGCGCCATTGCACCCCACTGACGTCACAAGTCCACATTGTCTGAAATAACTCAGCCACAGTCATGGACTCATTAGCTTCAAACCCAAAGTCACCCAAAAAGATCAGCAATTCTTCTTTCTTAAGTGTATACAGGAAACCGACCTCTGCCATTGCGTGCAACAAACAACAAAGGTGGACGTGAGAAAATATGTGACATGGAGTTCAGCAGAAATTATTTGTGACAAGTCACAAATAACTACATGCAGAGAACAAGTTTTGAACACAATTTAATTTGACAAATTCCAGATAATACTGAATGGTTTACCTCATGAAAAGACTAGAAATAATATCACAGTAATAGATAATTATAGATCACATTGAATAATCAATGATTTGCACAATTAATTAAAACATACTATTAATTTCGGACCACCAATGGGAAAAGTTTACATTATATAAAATGCTGCTTAGCTCCATGACAACAAACAATTAAGGTACAGTGATTCAAACATTACTGTATCATGCAACAGCCTTAAAATATTTCTATTCTTTCTTGAATTAGTATACTTCCTAGTACCCATTTAACTTTTACAATTGACAGAAAAGAAGGCAGCAAAGAATTTCCCATTAAAGCCCTCTTTTCCTTTAAAATTATAATAAAAACAAATAAAACAGTTATGGTGGGAGGCAGTTGTATCAGACCCTTCACAGCTCCGACGGATAAAAATTACAATAATCGACAACTGACACTTAAAAAAATTGTTATGCCATAACGATTAAGTAGTGGAAATGGCGCAACACCAAACATTTATTAAACTTGGGCGGCGAACAAAAACAAACATGACACATTAAAAAAGGGCTTACAGCAATGTGACACCATAGTTACACCGAAACATAATTTGGAAGGGCAGCCAAAATAAAAATTTATAATTGACTAGCACCACAGCACACTCAAGGTACAACACAACTATGCGACAAAAACTACCAAAACATTTAAAAACCGTACTGCAAATTTTAACATTTTCCTCAACTCACTTTTTTATGTGCCCTATCACTCCCAAGTGTGACAGGGAGAATTGTCAGCTTGAACACTATAATAACGGCATTGACCTCTGTTGGCCGAGGTGAAGTGAAGTGTGTCCAAGCCGTCGGGTGTAAACAGAGGTGTAAGGTAGTGGTGTAACATGGCAGACGTCAGAAGAGCGTAAAGTGGGCAGAGCGGGGCAGCGGAAGGCCTTAAATAAACTACCACTGCAAATCAAAAAATTATGATGCAGGAAGGGAAAGAGGAAGGCAGGGAGGGAGAACAGGGAGGAAAGAGGAGGGGAGCCAATCCAAGCAAAGAGTACACCACCGTGCAGAGATAGATGGAAGTTAATAAACATAATTCGATGGTGCTAACATTGCAGACTGATGTATGAGTGACTAACACTTAGAGTGTTGACAGAAGATAGTTTAATTGAATATGCATAAATAATAAGTGCTGATTTTACTGTAGCAAGTTTAAAGACAGTGTTAAGATTTTAATTGATATTGAGGTTGATATTAGATATTGTGCTCATTGGAAAAAAATAAGTGTTAATAGCAGGGATAAGGAATTTAATGTTGTCAATAATATGTGCGTGTATTTTTATAGCATTGTAAACAAATTGAAGGTTGGAGTTATTTCTTTAATTTTTATTAAAACCACTGTCCCTCACAAACTCAGATACTTTTAATAATACAGTAAAACACCTCTGTTATGACCCCATTTATTACGACCCGATCTCAAGGAACCCTGAAAAGTTTGGGTCGAAAAAGTAAAAAATTTGAGACACATCTAAAAATACAGTAATCCCTCGCCAACCATGGTATCTTCAAATGCGGTTTCAGTTATGCACGAATTTGTTTTTATATACTTATTCTTCAACCGTGGAAAAAGTTTCTATTATCCACGGTTTTCAGTCCATGAAAAACTGGCCTTTACTGATGTTAGCAGTCACCCATTTCTCAAAACTTTGACAATTGTTGTTCCAAGCAGCATGAAGCAATAAATTTCTTCATGTCAGAAGGGGACTGAGGTATTTGGAGGGAGGCGGGAAGGAGGTTGCAGGCTGGGTTGAGAATTCTTTGTCTAGGCACTACTGTACAGTACCTTACTGCCGCCTCTGCCTTACCCCTCCCACTAATTTTTTACTTCTGTCAACCCTCCTCCGCCCATACCTACCTAAGGTGATAATTTTTTATGGTGAGCAATTTATTTTGGCGAGTTAGGCTAAGTGCATGTATATGCCACACCAGAATTTTTTCATGAAAAATTTGTGTAAATTAATATTTCAAGTCGTCCGCACTAAATTTTTGTATTCCTGTAAACATTGCTGGGTCTCATTGTACTAGTACAGAGGCCAACACACCGCCTAAATTTCATAGAAATTCAACACATTGACGTGAATAGCATCTGTCAGCATGTTTTCCCAACACCAACAGTAGCGACGGCAGTGGTGCTGGCTAGCCGCCGCCCACGACCAATCGTGTAGCGATCGATCGATAGCTGCGTGGGGCAGTCGGCCCCGGTATGAACAACAGCTGAGTGGCATTCGGGTGGCCTGGCACGAGTATGATGCTCGTGCGAGGGCCGTCTACTTCACAGCCCAGCCAGAGGATCTAGGCCCGAGCGACAGCAGTAAGCTGTCGGCAGCCACGCCCGGCAGCGCTGCAGAGGATCTAGGCGCTCGCCCGGCTACTTACACACAACAATATATTCGCTGCTAGCCGTAGCACATGAGTGATTTAATCTAAATAATATATCTTCATATCTATTATCAATAAATAAAGTGCGGTGTTTTACTTCAAAAGTAAGACATCTCCAACAGTGTTTTTAGTTGCTGCTTTGTGCGTAATAAGTCCAATTTTCTAGCAATGAAACTTCCAGACCAAAGCAAGAGCACAGCGTGCACACATGTATTGTGCACTGCCACCTAAACTTTTTGATCGCTACGTGCCTCATATTAATGTATGACCCACGAGACTTGCGTAATTCATCTTTAATAATAACTTTATATTTTAATAATACATAGTCTAATCTTTTCACACACTTTCAATGGCCATGTCATACTATGTTTAGTCCTTTTTTTACGACAAGGGGTGGACCAATATGCCTTTCTTGGGTATCAAATTGATCAGGAGACGCCCTGCCTTTAAAATATACATATTTATTTATATTTAATTTAAAACGTGGTTTTTTATGCGCTAGAGACGACTGAACATGAATTTCATGCAAAAAAATGGCAAGTTTGGTGGCATAGGGGTTAGGGGTGGGTCAAAATCGGCCCGAAATTTTCCAAATTTTTTATTTCACCCCCCCCCCCCCCCCCCTTTATGACCCTATTCTCGGGAACCATGAGGGGTCATAATAAACAGGTTCTACTGTATTTTTTTAGTTCCTAGATGTATTATTTTGCCCACAGTTTGCATTTCTGATTTGCTCAACCTCGACTTAAAATTTAAGTTTGGTGAGCAGTACCAGTCTACTGTCCTGATCTTTGAAGAAGGATGCCCTACGTGCTTACCTACAATGTGAACGCTTTTGTTTGCCGGGCGTTAAGACAGAGTAAATTGAAATAAGTTATTTTCCCCTCTCTGTTTCTTTGATTAGTTACAATACTAAACTATTGGAGTTTAATAAGTTATCATCTATTTGTATATACTTTGATGAAAATTTGTACACAACAGAAACAAAAATCACGATTATAAAACCACAACTACATACTGTATATTAAAAAAAAATCTAAGTGTCATATTCCCACAATTCAAAAACCTAAGTTGCAGGTACAAGTACCTACTTGTATATAATAATTTGTAGTCACCTTGAACATTATTTTAAATAAATTAGAACACATGGATTCTCATAATGGCTTTTTTACACTAGGTTATGTAAAAACTGCATACTAAAAAAAATTAACATTGTATATAATACCAGCCATTTGTCTGATATCTAGGAAAATAGGCACAAATGATTTGAATAACATTTTATCAATTTAAACCTTGAAATTTATAGCACATATTCACTTCCTCTCTAATGCTCTAGAAGCAGACTCTTTCGAAATGTCTTGTAGTTGTTTTGACAATCTTGATCCATGGGTCTGAGCTATCAATAGGTGATTAATTTTTTCTTGTGACATATTTGCTTTTCAATATGTTTTCAGACTTCTCTCAAATCACTAAAAAGATCTCTTTGATGAGGGTGCACTTCTCCAAGCTAATTTTATATTATTGCTGATTCATTCTTCAGTTTTCCTCTTACAGAAACAACTCCATTGATGTTTTATTCAGGGATGTCTGTCTTCAGCATGAATACTTGTGCAAGCAGTAAGTCTGATGAGTGTGCACCTAATTGCAGCAGCAATTGGTCAGGATGCATTTTGTTTGATCAATTACAGAATTATATTTTTAAATTTCATTGGTTCCCTCATTCAAGTTTGATCAATTTGTCTTTTAAATTCATTTATGAACAATTTTGTGAAATCTCTTTCTTAATTCTTGTTTGGTTATGACTGAAACTTGAATTCAGGCTGTGCCCTAATTTATGTGGTACCATTACAATCCCCTTTTCAATTGGTTCTTTGAGATTTAATTCTTTTGAATGTTCTGGTACATATTCTTAAGTCTTAGAAAATCCTCTTATCATATTTATGTTCTAAAAGAGTTTGGACAAGAAAATCAACAGCATTCTTCACACCTGCTGCACAGAAGTCTGGTCTTTGCAAAATCTTTTCTAACACATCACAAAAACAAAATACGTTTATTTCAACTGTGATGAAAATCATTGTATCCATTTTCTAAAGACTTTTAATATACTTTCGTAAAGCTGACTTTCTCTTGTTTGATGTGTTTCTATCAACTACTGTTTCTTCCAGAGTTTCTTGTATATCTCCACAATTTTGCCTGAATCTCTTTAATGAATTTACTCTTGACGACCCATCGGATAGGACAAAGAGGAAGAAGGTGCATTTTATTTCACTGAATCCGTTTCTTGTGTGTACCGTAGTAAAACAAGTTGTCCATAAATATATTTTCTTTTTGCCCTTTCTAATAATAGGTTTAATGTATCCTTATCAACCATTAGAGCATCACACATTCCTTCCCGTTTTCTTGCAGTTTCTTATAATGTGAGATTTTGGTAACTGGTGTTGTGATGATCAGTGTAAAATAAAACAAACTATATTAATGTGTTTAACACTTTTTGATGGTAAAATACTTGCTTTAATAAATTAAATTGTGAGTGTAGGTTATTTATATTTAGGGAGACACAACAACAAAGATCTTTTTAAATTTTCAATCAGGCAAAAATAGCAAAATGTATACTTATGAGAAGGGGTCTTAAATGTTAATGAGCCTTAAGTATAACTTAAACTTATCCTAACCCTAACACTAACCAACAGCTACCAATGCATAGCAACATCTCCTATCTCTGGGGTGTAACTGTCTCCAGTAGTTAAGACCATCCGGGTCATTAATGGTTACGCTTTGAACTCAAGGACCTACACTTATAAGTTTCTGAACATTGCAAAGAAAAAAAACTGAAACAAGGCACCCACCTCAGCTATCTGTAGCAGTCAAGGAGCGAGAAGTTTCAGGCAGGGCTTTCACCTCCTTGTCTATGTGACATTTCTCAGCTACTGTTGTTGTCTTCTCTGTTTTGCATTTAAATTCTAACTTTCCTATAATGACACAGTAACAGTGTATAAAACCTCTGTGCATGATTGCACCGTTGAACACAGCAAAAGTGCAATTGGGAAATTTTAGCAAGGCCTGTGCAAAAAGCACAATTTTTGCCATGTGACGGGATGCTGTGGGTACAGTAAACTGCTCGGTTTTCCAAATACAGACTGTGAATGGCAACAGCTGTCACACCTTTCTGGTTGATGTTGCAGCATATTGCACCTTGCCTGTGATCAGCAATATTTTCAAAACAGACTGAGTTCCATAGGGCTAAAAAATTCCTAAATATGACAATGTGTGTATAATTTTCTTTTGTAAACTAAAATTTAGTAAAAAATTATTGTTATATATTAGTATATAAAAGGATATTCTGGCTCAGGGGGCTCCGGGCTGGGGATTCAGGGAGTCGTGACCGCCATCTTGAATGACGTCACAAGGGAAAAATTCCCGCTTCCTGGGAAAAATTCTCTTTTTCCTGGTGGCCATCTTGGACTGCAACCTCCTCCTCTGTCATTCCAGAGCAGAGGGATGCCCTCCACGTGCTGCTGCACATGTTGTTTCCTAATAAAAAATGTGAGCATCGAGCTCTCACATTCCAACCAACTGCAGTGATGTGTGAAGCACCCCACTGATCCACAAGATGGCGTACCCTTATGCACAGTGAGGTTGACGTTTACATCCTGAAAGTGCCCTTGCACAATCCGGCGGGGATGACTTCACACTGTGGTGTTTGACACATTGAGGAGGAGGAGGAGGAGGAGAGATTTTACCACAGCACTTTCCGCTCTGGTATTCTGGTCGGTGTTCTCTGGGTACTCCCAACCAAGTTTTCTGTTCTGCCGAAACTGTGCACTTCCCACTCACACATTCTGTGTGGAGGGGCAGACTCCATTCCAAGGCACCTTGCCAGCCTCAGGTCAAGTATGACCTATGCTTACATATAAGCATAGTTGGCTGTAAGTTCTGAACCGTTTGAGATACAACTAGCAAAGTTGAAACATAAGGATCGGCCCAGACAAAGAAAAGTACTGAATGGTAAAGTATCACCTAAGAGCACATATAAGCAAAGTGTGCTGTAATTTCTCAAATCTACCAAAAATTATAACAGTGGCATCACCTCAGACAACGAAAACTACCAAAGGGTCAAGTATGACCTAATCGCACACATAAGCATAGTTGGCTGTAACTTTCAAACCATTTGAGATACAACTATCAAAATTGTAACATAGGTCTCACCCCAGACAACCAAAAGGGAAGAAGTGTCAAGTATGACCTAAGCTCACACATAAGCTTAGTTGGCTGTAATTGCTGAACTGATTCAGATACAACTACCAAAATTATTACGTAGGCATCACCCCAGACTATGAAAATGACAGAGGTGTAAGTTTGACCTAAGAGCACATATAGACATAGTTGGCCGTAATTTCCAAACCATTTGAGATATAACTATCAAAATGATAACATAGACATCACATGAGCCTATACACTCACCAGACAAGAAACTTGTCATCACAGGCTGGCTAGGTTTTCTCCTTTTGGACCTGCCTAAGCCAATGATGTCCTCGACAGACATTGCATGCCAGGAGAAGTAAATACCTTGCATGAGCCTAAGCACTCTCCAAAAAATGCATGAGGAGGTGCAGGGGATCGTTCTGACTTCCCTTGGGTTACCAGTCCAATGCCTTGACCAGATGACCACCATTGCACGAGACGTGTGAGGAGATGAAATAGCGTACATATGTGTATCGGCCTAAATACCTGATATACATTGTACGATTACAGGAAGTGTATCCTTGCATTGCTTTACACACTCACCCAAACTTGTCATCGTGAGCCTTTGAGATTTGCCTATGCTAAGATGTTGGAGAAGAAATACTAATGCAGACCCATGCACCCACCAGACTTTGCAAGGCAGCGAGGTTTTTTTCCTTCCGCCTAAGCCGATGATGCATTTGACAGGCGGGAATGATACTGGCTAAACACAGATGCAAACAGAAGCCATAATTTAAAGGAAAATAGTTATAACTACTTACCAACCAGCACAAGCACAGGATGTTAAATGATGCGCTAGACAAGACCAGGTCGCCCTGGTCAGAATGATCTCCTTACAAAACATAATCATCAGGCATCACTAGCAGTGGAACACACATCCAACCTCTACCCATGTACCGAGCCTTCTATATCAGTAATTACAGACAGTCGTACCCTGTGTTCACACACCGAACCTGTACTTAACAGTCGTACTATTTCTCCAACCAGCATTCTTGTACTGAACCTTTAATGCAGACGCTGACCCTGTGCACTCGTGTACCAAGCCTCTGACCTTCCATGTCCATACTTACAAGCAGTCATACTCGTGTACCGAGCCTGTAATTACAGGTAGACATATTCTGTCCGACCTTCATTGCTCTCCCCCCACCACTAGAGCCCAAGATCATGCACAGCCGAGCCTACACATGTGTGGTTTGTCATGTACCATGTGTTCAGTGCGAAGGACAGCTGCTGCAACAGCCATCACTTACATGATCGTCCTGGACAGAACGAACCAATTGAAACGAAACTGTCAGACAGCAAAAACATGTGTTGCATGAGTAGCTTGTGAATCTGTAAGACTGCTGTTGACCGACAGCGCAAGCGTCGTGAAGGAAAGTCGAAAGATGTTACTAGCAGAGAGAGAGAGAGAGCGGGAGATGCCAGGCTGGTAGGCCAGTCAAGTGCATGTTCCTTTACAAGAAGAATTCAATACCTAGTCCCAGAACAATAAGTACATACGAAACAGCAGAAACAATTTGTCATGCGAGAGAGATGTAATTTATAATGCCATAACTTTAAACTCATTACGAAATGAATTACCCATGACTAGTAAGGAGGTATCACAACACATACTTCAACTGTGTATGTACTCTGCTTATAAAAGATGCAAAGCATAAGTTTACCTTAGCTGGTATAGCAGTGAAGACCTGTAAGCTGCGAGTGCTGCTCAACGTCGCAATCTCACGGGAAGCAATGACCATCCTGCCTTTTTGTGCACAGTATATATTACCAACCAAAAAAGCAACTGGATGCCTGTAAGTACTGAATCACCACCCCTTGACAAAACGTACCTATTTGTTAAATATGCTATTGAAAGGAACTAATGTATGTACCATGATGGTGGTGGAGACAGTGTATGAGCCTTGAAAATAAGGTATGACAGGTTCAATTCCCGAGAGTGGTAATGCCGCCTGACATGAAAGTAGTAGTCATTTAATGTTTGCCCGCTGTGAATAGACAATTGTTCGTCAGGGAAGCAAGGTCCCACTGCCAAAACGTTACTAAGAGCTATCATCTACAAGACCTAACCATATGGTGTGGGCGAAATAAGCGCATGCCTTGCATGCACACAGCAGGAAGTGTTTGAACTAAGTGGTTACATAGCTTCATTTATTTCCATTGTGGGGTAGCTGTTAGCTTTAATGATAGTGGCTAGGGGTTTTATATCTTCCTCAAGATTGTCTTCCTCACATATGGTCCTGGTTCTGTGTATCAGGGTGGAAATAATTATTCTCCTTTTAGATATTTTCAGGGTGGTATGAGTTTTCTTGTAGTAGTATATATTAAATACAGTAGTTCAATAAATATTTACTTACAGCAGGCATGTCAAACTCAACTTGTGTAGATGGCCAATTCGACTGATAAATTTAGGTCCAAGGGCCGTAGAGCAAAAAAAAAAAAAACAAGGCACAGCGGGCACCAGCAGTGTTTCCCAGTCACCGCACTGTGATATTCAGGGTTCTCAGGGATGCTGTGGGTTCTGTGTGTCCATCTCACCCGAGCGTCTTTGCAAAACACTGGTCAATACTAAACTATTTTATCACTGAAAAATAGGCGGGAGATTTGCTGTACTGATGCTACAAGTAAACGCACAGGTTTGCACTGAATACATACCATTTATTGCTCTCCAATTACAAAGTCGTGCCAAAATGAATTAGTGATCAAGAACTTGGACGTGTATAGCAAATTCCGTTGGGCTCTTATCCCCAGCTTGCAATTGCTCTAGCGCACTCCTAGGTGGATGATTTCTCTGGGGTGTTTGAAAATACAGCTCCCACAAGGAAAGAGATCTACAGCTTCTAAGGTGGACTGTAGGGTTTTCCTGGAGACAGGACACAGAGAATTACATAATGAGCAGTAAACACAGGTGATTATTTGGCATCGCTAAAGCGGAATCGTTGGGGTGCATCTCCCAGCACGTGGTGAGTCTGGTGACAGCCTTTACATGGTGACAGCCTTTACACATAGCCTGTTAGGATGGAAATAATGTCACTGTACAAATTACACAAATAAGAATGATACAGTATGGGACACAACATGAATGGGCACAATAAACACGCAGATGTGTGAAAGTATGTTTAGGTGGCGTGGATGCCACTAGATTCAATGCGTCGCGGACCACATGGTGCAGGTGTAGTTATAATAGTTTTTTTAAATTCTGCAAATTGACATCGGACAAAGTGATAGCAGTATTGGAAAAATTCTTCTCATGAAGATTTAGGCATTTAGAGACTTGTAGTACGCCTGATGGCAGGAAAATCAAACATGGAAAAGACAGCGTGGTCATACATACAAAAGCATCAGTCACATGAAAATACACGGAACCCAGAATAAAATATTACATAGAACCCTGAAATTAATTATGGCGCACATTATATTACACAAATAGACCCTTAAAGCGCATGGGTGGTGCAGATACTGACTTGGCGGCTGTTAACCTCGTGTTTGCAAAGTATGTGGCCATAAAACAATTTAACATAACAAAACCCTAGAGAATATATATATATATATATATATATATATATATATATATATATATATATATATATATATATATATATATATATATATATATATATATATATATATAAATAAAGCCCTTAAAATTACACACAGCAATTAAACAGAAATTACAATGAAACACCTTTTCACATAGGCGGATGGCGCCTGATTCCAAGTTGCGCGGCCACGTGGCCTCTCCGACATCTTCCCTCCTTCTTCCTCGATTAAGTTTAAAAAGCCACAAGGGTGCAAAGTATTAGGTTAAGCAGAAGCATAATGATGGGGAATGTGTGGCAAAATGTATGCAAGGAAAAGATTAACCGGTATAGTAAAAGTGAGCTATGGTAATCTACATTGGTGCAAAAGTTTGAAATGCGTACTTGACAGCATCTTACCTCGCCAGCTCTCCTCGACGGACTGCCCAGAGGCAGGAGTCATAAGGACCTACCATGGTTGCCTACGGGGTTCAAACAAGCGGAAGTACTATGCACGTTGAATAAAACTTTTAATGTAAAAAAGAAATGGCACATAAATAATTTGCATACATGATCACATTAAACTTATAAATTGTGAATTTTCTGTGTTCGTTGATTGTTCTTTATGGAGGCGTTTACGCTGGAATAATAACATCCTTATTCTTCACGCAGTGCACATTTTGAATTTTAACCAAACATTGTGCAAAATTTTTGGAACATACATTTTTATCACGTTTAAACACTTGTGCCCTGAAATACAAATAAAGGACATAGTTTACACTTTAAAATAAATATTCCGTTATGGGAAAGTCCAGGTTATGGCCTCTTTGCGCACATGTGTGCCGACGTGTCACGTGAGTGGTGAGTACTGTCATTGTCTTAATGCTGCTGGCTGTTAGCCGGCGTCAAGTGAAAATAACTGTTCACAGAGATAAGTAGATCCAAACATTGCTAGTATTCCAGCTGCGATCTGTGCACATTTCAGAGCTCTGGCTTGGCAAATAAGAATAAAACTTAGGGATTCCAACTTCAGTAAACTTGTTTTTTAACACAGTGTTGCACTGGTTGTCAATCAGTTCCATTTGGACATTGCTATCTGCCTTTTGAACATCAAAGGAAAATGGATCCCTAAAAAAAAAAAAATCATTTTCAGACGTTTTGAAATCTTCAAGCCTACTTTCGGACTCGTTTATTATTTCATTTACATTAAAAGTATACTGACTAAAATCAGAAGCACTGTGGGACTTTCTGAAATCTTGGCAGGTAGGAAAATGAATTAAGTTTCCACCATTCAGTTGCCCTTCCCAAAGATTCAGCTTTAATTTAAATGCCTTGATGTGACATACATTGAAATTTCTAGCTGATCTTTTCCTTGCAGCTTTAAATTTAAGCCATTTAAATGCTCTGTCATGTCTACCATAAATGCTAAATCTTGAAGCCAGTTATCGTCACATAGTTGATGAACAGATTCACCTTTCATTTCCAAAAACACCCTTATCTCCTCATGAAGAAGCCAAAATTGTTTCAGAACATTAAAACAAGAATGCCAATGAACTTATGCATGGTATGGCAAGCCCTCAAATTCACTTCCTGCATCCTTAAACAAACTAGAAAACTGACGTTGATTCAGGCCCCAAAAGTGAATAAAATTTACCATTTTCTTTACATATTTTAAAATGTGCTCCATTTGTACTGTTTTTGAGCAAAGTACTTCCTGATGAATAATACAGTGAATGTGATGTAACTTACTTTCAGGAGAGACTTCTTTCTGCTTGGCCAGCAACCTAGCAACGAATCCGTTGCGCTTCCCCATCATGGAAGGAGCTCAATCTGTTGCTACGCACACTAGTTTTGATATAGGAAGATTAAACCTTTCCAAGAATCCTCACCAGTTGTGGTATTGTGAAGTGAAACTATCCCAGTAACTCTTCAATTATATATAAGTCTTTATCACAGTTGCGGATGGAAACAGATAATTGTGCCTCGCCACTGACATCTGTACTTTCATCAACTGCGATAGAAAAAGCAATGAAACTTTCAGCTTTTACCAGCAACTGTTCATTCAAATTACATGCTATGTCATCAACTCTCTCTGCAATTGTATTTTGCGACGAGGAAATGTTTCTGAAATTTTGAACTTTTTCGGGACACACAGCAGTTTTCATGAGACACTACTTTACAAATTCACTGTCACTATAACATTTGTAGTTCTTTGCTATCGCATAGCTCGCTCTAACAGAGGATTCACCGTCTCCTTTTGAATTCTTGAACACAGACTGTTGCTTATCAAGGTGCAGTCTTTAAATCCCGTACTTTATCTTCTCTTGATTTGTCTTGGTACTGATCATATTTGTGGCGGTGTGTTTCACAATGGCATCATAAATTATACTCCTTCGTGACAGTAATACTTTGGCTTCAAATCAAACACGTAATTTTACCTCTGCTTTCACAGCAGAAATAAGCAAGTTCTCTTCTTTCTTGGAATACGCTATGTTCACTTTCAATTGTTCGCTTCTTACAATTAGAGTATTTTGAGAGTGATGTTTTCCTTTTGAAAACACTCACAAGAAAAAGAAAGATGGTTATTCTCACCTAACCACATAAGTTGCACACACACTAAAACGCATACCTCCAACAGCTGTAACTGCAAATGGTAAACTAACCTGTACAAATGACTGGCAATAGGGAACGCTTTGTTGATATGCAGGTGTCGATTGGGATTGGAAGAGTAAGCAATGAAGATGATTCGATTACTCGCCGCCGGTCTAATTCTTTGAATGTGAAAAGAAAGCGAGAAAATAACTGCCAAGTAGTAGATAAGGGGAGTTGTTTTCGTACACCAGCATTGCATTACTGTCTCCGTTTTACCATTAAAAGAAAAACAAAATAAGTGTTGGTTTAAGATTTCACAATTCACTTGAACAAACTGTCCTTGCAACAAAAAAATCCAAAAGTAGTTCGGGGGCCGCATTACACAGGCGTAGGGGCAGCCTGTGGGCCGCGTGTTTCACACACCTGACTTACAGTTTCAAATTATCTTGCACAGCCTCTTTTTTGACAGAAGAATAGCAAAATTTTGTAAACCACAAAATTTCTAGAGTCTCTAAAATGTGTGTAAAAATATCTGATACAGGCCACACATTTTTACAAAAAAAATGACTACAAAAAGTGGGATACGGCTATATACAAGATATTTCCACAATAAAATTTTTTTCTCTTTTTTTTTTCCCCCTAAAACATGTTTAGAAATTTGTCAACATACAGTACATTTTAATGTTTTAACTCTTAAAGGAAGGAAGGAAAAGGAAGGATAAATAAATGAATGAATGAATGAATATTGGAATGAATGATTGAATGAATAAATGAATGAATAAATGAAGGATAGATGAATGAATAATAAATGAATAAAAGATTGAATGAATAAATGAATGAAAAATGGAATGCATGAATGAATAAATGAAAGAATGAATTAATATACGAATGAATGAATGAAAAATTAATAATGAATGAATAAATAAATTAATGGACAAATAAATAAATGAATACATGAATGAATAACGGAAAGAATAAATGATAGAATGAATAAATGAATGAATAAAGGAATGTATAAATAAATCCTTTTGCAGTTATTTTTTCCACTCACGTTCATAAACAAAATAACCTTCATTCCGCACATGTAAAATGTAAACATGTTGGAGCTCGGCCATATATGTCGTACATGAGAAAATGATTTCTCTGCTGCACAAGAGAAAGATATCTTGCATAGTTTGCATGCCCACTGTGGCTCTAAAAGTGCACATTAATAAGACATCATTTTGTGTAACATGTTGCTGTGGTTCTGCTTTCTTAAGTCATGTTACCATCTTTGGAATAGTAATCGCACAATATATATTCGTAAACATTGCAACATAACACAAATTTTCTGTCACAAAGGTTTTGATGGGGAGAAATTAAGTCGTAATTTATTAAGTTTGTACGGAATCGTGACTTAACAACATTTACAGGAATACAAAAATTGAGTGCACCCTATACTTGAAATATTAATTATCCCTAATTGCTCATCAAAAACTTCAGGTGAGACCTATACATGCATGCAGTCTATACACACCAAAATACGGTATGTTGTGTACTACGATTGCAAAGTGCTGATTATGTTTATACAGATGCAGAGCTCCAGTAAATGTGGAGAAGATGCAGCAGTATCAATTATTGATGATGATGCAGTTTGTTGCATTTGTATGGATGGTGAATGTCAAAATTCTAATGTCATTCTCTTCTGCGATATGTGTAACTTGGCAGTTCATCAGGTAAGCATAGATATTTACAAAAAATATTTCCTCTTTACAACTGAATATTTATTTGTGTAATATATTTTAGTTAAAATTATTGAAAATGTAAGCAGCGTAATTCATGGTAAAAAATGTAGAGATTGATGAAAAGATGTGTTAAATTGACAAGACAGCTATTAAGGGCAGGTCACAAACTCCAACAGGAAACAGAAATGAAAAATACAAAAACAAAAATAAGAAGTTATTGATCTAGAAGGAGTTTATTTTCATGTAAATGGGTGCAAATAACATTTAATGAAGTTCTTAAAAGCTTCTATTGTAGGGAGGTCTTGATGTCTCGTTGACAGCAATATCATTAGAGATGGAACCAGAAACACGTACAACAGTACTCAGACAATAACAAATAAACATGTGCTTTACTGGAACTCAAACCTAGAAAACCTCGTACCATAAGTGAGCAAGTAATCAACTGCATTACAGAGCATCAACTTCGGATTTAATTCATCTAATTTTATGCTAAATAGAGTTTACTAGTCTAAAATATTTGAGCCATAATTTAAAAAAAAAAAAAAAAAAAAAAAAAAAAAAAAAAAAAAAAAAAAAAAAAAAAAAAAAATGTGTCTGCTACATAAATTGTGTAAGTTTACATGTCCTGCCATAGTACTACCTGTGTAAAGAATTTGGTGGAAATTGGTTGAATAATGGTTTCGGAAATATGGCAGTTTTGTTCCATTTTCTCACCTGGCAGTATTTTACAGCAAAATTGGTTCTCTGTACGTATAAATGATGCTTCTAATAAATACTGTTAGCAAACAAAATTTCGTTGAATTTTGTTGAATTGTTTAATGGGTATAATTATTTATATTAATTTAATTAAAAACAAGCAGGATTTTAGGAACGTAGAAGAGAGGGAGAGACAGTGTCAGGTAGAGAAAAAGAGAGAGAAGAGAGTAAAACTGAAATTTACTCTTGCAAAATATTATGTTTCTGCCGGTTCATGTACTTTCTACGTTCTGTTAACTTAAATATAGGGTTAGGCATTAAACAAAAAGTTGCTTATATAACTAATGAGCCTACTTTACTCTACATGGGTGTAAATAATGTTAAATGAAGTTTTGAAAAGCTTAGATGGTAGGTAGCCTTGATGTCTTGTTGACAGCAATATCATTATCAGTGAAAACAGAAACATATGCAAACGTTGTGAGTCGGTTCCAAATACATACATGCCTTACCCGGGGCTCAAACCCAGAAAACCTTGCACAATAAGCTAGCATGCGATCGACTGTATTACGGATGTGGGATTTGGAGCATCAACTTTGGATGTAATCAGCCTAATGTTTACATGCATCACCTACTTTAGAGCTACTAGTGTGAAGAATTTAGTTCAGATTGGTTGATTAGTCCTTGAAATATCGCATAAGAAATTAATTTTCTTATTTGATGCTTTTTGCAAAATTGTCAAAGAAAAGAGATTCTGTTTATAACACATTTAATAAATACCGGCAGCATAAAATGTTTGGTTGAATTTTTTTAATAGATGTGACAAACTTATCAAAATACTTATATGGCCACCATGTTGAAAATCAATGTCTGACTCCTCCTAAATCATGTAAGTTTACATGGCCTTCTGTAGCATTGCTGATGTAGCAAATTTTGGTTAAAATTTGTTGAATATTTCCAGAAATACGACAAAGTGTTTTATTTCCTCACCTGGCCCTATTTTCCAAAAAGGTTGGCGGAGTAGTATCTCATAAACAAATAAATAAATAAAAAATTAAATAAATATAAATAAATAAAAAATAAATGCTGTTAGTGTACACCATTTTTTAAAATTTTGTTGAATTGTTTAATAGATATAATAGACTAGCCTTTACGTTGATTGCTCACCTGTGTGTTCTTTTGCATGCCTCACGCAGTCATGAGGCTGCCAGACTGCTCAAAATGACACATCACAACAGGCAGACATTCTGTTTGTATCATCGCTCTCTTTGATATTTATTTAAGCACTTTAGCCACTGTTCAATAAATTGGGACATTTTGAGTGCTGTGATGTGGCATGTAGCCTTGCCACTGAAACACCAGCTTCTAGTTTTTCTCCTGAGGTGCTAGCCATTACACACAAAAAACATGCACAGTCTTTAACTTAAATGTTGGATTGTCTGTAATAAGTGGCTAGTGATATTTACCTAAAAAAAAAAAAAATAGACTATGTTAAATGTGAGCAACACCTTGCTCAATGACCACAAAAACCACACTGTTACACAATTCTAAAAACAACTTTTATCCTCCTGTCTTTCTAGTGTGTGCACTTATCTCACTGGTGTAGCAATTCATATCCTACAAGAGGCAAGTAGACACACAGATAAAAACTATTTACATTGTAGAATTAAATGCTCATACATACTTCTCTGTGATTTCCAAGAGAAATGCAAACATGCACTTTAAAAATAAACTCACATCCAGAAATAGTTAACTTTTAGGTGTTGTTTATTATGATTCTGTTTAAAATGAACATCATTCCATGAAAGGCAGTGAATAACAACACGTAAATTTATTTTTGGGAAATACCTATTATGGGTTGTTTACTTAATTTGTATTCACTCTTCTTCCATGTAAGAACTTCCCACTTACTGTAATGTTGCAAAGCCATGTAAAGATGCATTAAAACTCCACGTACTGAAACACTTGCACACATTTATGACCTGAAGTTCGTAGAAATCAAAATTAAAAATAACAAAATATTTTAATATTGGCAACATTGAGATTTAAAAAAAATTATACTGAAGTGTGACAATTGATAGGAATGTGCTTTGTAAGACACAGAAATTGGTTTTATAAACAGAAACAGACATATTCGGGCATGGTTCATTCTAGAGTTATTTACACTTTCTTTGCAGATACTACACAACAAAGAATGCCTATAATTTTGCTTGAAGGGCAGTCACAATTTCATCTGCTTATGTATTCATAAATAAACATTTCAAACACGAACTCTCTGACAACCAACATCAAGCTACAAGGGAATGTTACATGTTTCACAAATTTTGATCACAGCTACAGTAGATACCCACAGCCAAGCCATTGAACAAATACTAAAATAATTTCCACACAGATGTTCACATGTGCGCATATTTCGCTGCTGAACAATGCTTTTCATGCCCTACAAACAATAAGTGGAAACTGTAATAGAAATGATTGTGGCTTCAGATTTTGTCCAATCCGTCCGCAGATTAAAGGTCGGGTAAATATAGGCATTACTGTACCTTGTCACTAATGTCATGCTTCAGGGTGGTTAAAGAAAATGGCGAACCAAAGCACACAAGCAACCTTTTTACAAAGTGGCAGACATGTGTTGATATTTCATTTCACTGAAGAGACTGTTCTAAAAAAATACCTACAACAGGCTACATTTAATGAAGTATGTAAATACAAAATTAATTAAATGCAGATATAATATTCCGACATCACCAGTAAGTAATTCTCACATATAGATAAATCACGTCGAAAGAGGGCACAGTCACAATGGCATTCACAGGGTGGAAGTGATTAACATAAACTGTAATTTACGCATGCTCTACCGTAATATTTGAAAATGTTCTTTAAAGCCCATACTTATAGCTCAAAAATGTTGTGCATTATTTTTAATTCATAATTTAAACAATAAATGTTTCAATTATCATAAAAGTTATAAATTACAATTTTTTTTTATCTGAGTACTATTTATTTTCATAATCATCGCAAGGATTGCCAACATAACATACATCTTGCAAACAACCATTAGCTGACAAAACTTTACAATGAGGGTATTTACTATTTACATGCTGTGTAGGTTGGTCACAATACCTGTCAAGATTTACTGAAGTTATATTAAACGCAGTATAATGGTTCCTGAAATATAACATACCACACTAGATTTTTAAATGGCAGCACTTTTCGAAATAAGCACTTGGCATGGTCGAAAACTTTAAAATTTTGATATACTTAACAAGAACTATTTGTGTACCGAGTTAGGGGAAAAAGCTTGCACCGCTGCTTCAGTAGGTAATATTTTGATATTCGTCAGTATGTTTGTTTTTGTATGAGAACTTCATTATTACATGTAATGCATAAGTAACGTTTGCTAACATACTAATTAGAGTATAACTTTCCTGGTTCTCAGCAGTATTTAAAAATGTTAAAAAGAATTTCAAATAATAATTTATTTTGTTAATTCTTTTCAACACCGCACTATAGATTTGTGTAGATATAATATGAGTATATTTGTTTTATTAGGTGTAACTGATATTTATCAGCTATCTTCAGCTTATTCCAGGAGGATATTCTGCAGAATGATTCCAAGAGCATGATACACAATGTTCATCTAACTTTTTATTGCATAAACTAATGACAATGTTATTTTTATTTAAATCTCTTTTGTGACAGTAATAAGTATATATCAGAGAAAAGAAAATGTTTGATATAAATTGCAAAACAGTAGAGGTACCGACAGTTTCTCAAACCGGCTGGTTCGGACCAACCTCCTTTCTCTAGTCTTGCTGTAAACTCTCAAACACATTGTTATCGCAGAGAGCAATCTGCTATAGGTGATGGGTCATTAGAGAGACTGGTAGATTACCTGGCCTGCTACACTGACACTCGGTGGTTCCCTGGATGGGTGACATGCTGTCTGAGAATGAGGAGTAGTGGACGACTGGTGCCTTCTAGCGGATGGTGTAGAAGTATTTACAGATTGGTTGACAGTGCGCTCTGGGCGATAGAGAATCACACTACCTCCTGCTTGACTTTTACCTTGAGAAGAGTCGGATGTTAATTTTCAAAATGGTGGCCAGATAAATATTTTGATAAGTTTGTGATATCGTTTAAAGAGTTTATCCAAATTCCACCAAATTTTGGATGTTTACAGTATCTATTAGAAGCATCATATACCTACAGAAATATTATATATGGTGGTTTTTATTTTTAGGTTTGAGAATACAGATACGACGAACATCACTCAGATCCTTACTTGTATATCTGTGGTCCCTTGTATGGATGACAATCTGTGAAGTGTTTTATGTTAGGAATTATTATAGAAAATATCACAAATAAAATTACATCTACAGGACATATGGGCACCTAAAGTAAATGTCTAATAATGTGTCATATGACTCTGAATATACAAAAATGAACACTTTCAACCAGATTATTTCACAAAACATCAACTCTTTATTTTAAAAGAACCTAATTAATATTTTAAGACTTCTAAAGAAAAGAACAAAGTAATTATTTTAATTTAATGAAAATTTAAGAAGGCGATAGAACATATGAATTAATGAGAAAAAGAGAAATTTTGATGCTGCTTATTTTGGGTTGGTATCAGAATTTTAAAGACGAATATTAAATACTCTCTGCATCCTTCTTTACAATATGTGATTAGAAAAATATATAGATATTTAAATGATTTCAAATTGAGATAATAGTTTATATTCTTTTTTATTAATAGATTTAAAAGCAGCTATTTTCACTATTGAGGAATTATTCAAAATTGCGAGCTAGTCCTTAAATACACAAACTCTTAATATAGGACTTCTGGGACACAGGACCGAAGTAGGATATAATCTTTCTTACATGTCCACTGAAGATATATAAATGGGTGGAGTTCACCTTATAAGACTTCATTGAAGAGAACTGGAACAGAAGATGCCCAAACATAGTCCATCCTGCATATTGTCCATCTCACCATGGGTTCTAAGCTCCAGTAGATACCTCCGGATTGAATTCCCACAGTTGCAGAATCACTTCAACAGTCCATCTTGACACATCATTTTACCAAACTATTGTTGTAATGTAAAATAATATCTTCAAAATGCTAGGTAACGCTATTAACATTCAGCGTGAAAGACTGCAAAACATTTTTTTTAGATGCGACAGTAATTATTCTAGACATTCCAAAATATCCTTTTTCTTGATTATTATTTTTGACTTTCAGATTTTTCCAATGTTTCCCTAGGTAACTCAGACAAAAGTAACCTAACTCCAAAGAGAATTTTTGAATAGCAAATGTTAAACTGAATGGAAGGATGATCTAATTTAACATAGTTTTCACAGACACTTGTACGTACATAACATTCAATTGAAATGCAAACAAAAATAATTTAAAATTTTAATTCTCATATATTAACCATAAGAAAATTCTTTGCATCCTGTAATATTCTGAAATATTACATTGTGTACCTACAGAACCTTTTTTTAGGCAATTTGTATGATAGCAGCAAATAAGAAAATAAAGTTTTTATGCTATGTCTCAGAGACCAATCAATTGATTTTCACCTAAATTTTACTTAAGTAGTACTAACGCAAGCCATGTAGACTTAAGTGTTTTAAGTGGCTCAGGCACTTATTATCCAAACAACGACCATGTAAACATTTCAGGTTTGCAAACCCTATCACTCAAACTATTAGATCGATTACATCTGAAGTTGATGCTTCAAATCCTACTTTCTTAATGTAGTTGATTGCATGTTAGCAAGGTACAGGGTTTTCTGGGTTCGAGTCCTGGGTATGGCATATGTGTATTTGTAATTGTATTGTTACTGTTGAATATGTATCTGCCTTCATCTCTTAATATATTGCTGTTTATGTTGCTTGTTTAATGTTGCAGCTTTCAAATGTGTTTTAGTAAATTTGTGGCATTTTTTTTGTTTTTAAATTTTTTTCACCAATTTTTTTTCCCCCAAAAAATATGTGTGTATGAACGAGGTGTCTGTATAAAACGTGTGCTGTAAGCATGATGTCTGAATGAATTTATGTTTTTACTGTAAAGAATTGTTCAGTTGTTCTTATTTGTACACAGTTATTTTTGTTTTTTCACATTTTAAATAGTGTTTTGCAGGAGGTTAATGTACTGTATCACTGTTGTATCTTAAATTTTCCAATACAGCAATAACATTTTTCCCATCTTATATCTGATTATGTATTTATCTTAATTTTCAGAATAACTTTACTCTAACTCTGAATGAACTTCAGCAAACAAAAAATTAAAAACATATTTTGTGGTAGTATTTTATTAGAATGCCATTGTTATTAACTGGAATAATACTAAAAATAAGTATCTCACTTTATATTTATACCAATTTTTTTTAAAGGGATGGTTACCTTACCACCATGTCTTCTACCCATGTTCTTGGTTATTTTGGATTGGTATTAATGATCTGTACCAATCGGGAATGTGCCTCTGGGTCACGTAGTAGGATCACTGAGTCCTTCCAAGCTAGTTCCTTCATGATAGTCTCAATGTCTAAATAGGAACATTGTGCCAGAACAGCCCTGTCTTAGCACATGATCGTCCCCCAGGGGTGATGGTGCAGGGAACCTGGCTTGTGGCCTCAGATGGATTAGCAAACTGCCTTACCTGCATGTGTCACCACTGTTCCAGCCTGTACTTGTACCTCCAGTCACTGGCGCCTGTCTGCTGCTGGGTGGGTCAGCACTGTCTCGTAGTGCAAGCGCTTGTCTCTGACCCTGGCACACTCTTCTAGGGTGTCCATCAGTGCCTCATTATAGGATAAAGGGTCACACTGCTACAAATAACTAGTTTCATGTGAGGTGAAACTTGTTTATTGAAGTGAAAAGCCGTAGCCACCACACCCATGGTAAACTGACCCTTGCCTCCTTAAACCTGGGGAACATCTTCCTTGTCTTACATGGTGCACAGTACTTGTAACTTCCGTACAGTCGCCCCCGGCCACGCCCTGAACCAGTGTAAGGCCGTCTACTGCATACACCCCCTTGAGGAGACTGTAGCCAGGGGGCAGCTAACTGAACAAACGTGGCAAGACTGTCTTGATCCTCGCACGCTGCCCTACATGTGCTGGTCTCTCTTGGGAACGTTCTCAGGGCATCTGCAAAATCAATTCCCTGTTGTAATCATAGTTGGATGACCAGCTATCTCATATGCAGTTACTCTTCCTCGATATGGTCATTTTGCAGTGCCAATTACAAATGAGTCACATCCACTTCCGGAGTCAGCCTTACTTACCAAGACCCTTTGGTGATGGAGCGAGGAATGGATGAACGTTGACCGCTTACTATTCAAATTCATTATTGACCTAGTCCATCCTAAAACAGTTCCTGTAGTCAGAAAATGATAGAGGTATTAATATTTTGAATGGCAGCACCAATTAGGAAACAATTCCTTGACGAGTGCACATTGTAGCTTAGGAAAACACCCAGTTCGACAAAGGTCACATGTTGCACATAAAAATCATTCTTGACATTTAAGAATTTGCCAAACATCACTATTTAAAAGTTATAGTTCTTGCATTTTATAAAAGTGTGTCTTGTACTTTCTTGTATGTGTTTAAATGACTGCTGCATAACTTACAATAATAAAAATGCATTGCAATCTTAAAAAGTTATTTATTATGGTTATATTAATGCAAATAAAGTTAAACTAAGATGCTATAAAAAATAGCAAGATCATAACAAATTAAATCAGGATCGAAACCAGAATAAAATAAGAGTCGCAATCGTAACCAGAATTGAGTAAATGTGGAATATACCCATAACTAATACATATGGTGATCAATAACACTGATGAGAAAATCTTCTGCTGAGCTTCGTGAATAAAATAAGTAACTTAGGTTTCCTTGAGAACCGTAACATGCAGATTATTTCTGTTTACAGCACTTGTGAATCACTAGAAAAAATTTATATTTAATATTCTAGACATTTTTATCGAGATTTAGTATATTTAATACAGCTGTAAAACTGGTAAAAGAAAATAAAATAGTTGAATTATAAGTCAAATTTTATAATGCAACTAATGGAGGAGTTCTGTTCAACATTTAAATAATTAATTAAGTTAATGAACAGTGGACAACTTTGACCAAAGTTCTTGTTGGAATTTAAAATTTATGTTTGACTGCTTGACATTGCTCAGAATCAGTGCCACTATCAGCTAAGAATAATTCTCAAAGGCATTCCTTTGTATGGAATTACAAAACTAAAGCTCGGTTGCACCAACATCTTCCCCGATCCAAGATCGAATGATCCTAGTTCCGAACCAGAATCCAGTTGGATCTTGGTACCAATGTAAAAGTGTTACACCAACAAAATTTCATGATTCTGGATTCTGATTCGTCGATCTTGATGCCAAAGTGAGAGATTAATATTAAGTATGAGACAAATTTTGCTATTGGTTTGTAATATATGACGTTGTGGAAGTAGGTGTATTTTTCACTATAGATATAACTAGATGTGCAATGTTTTATCTGTTTTAAGTGAATTATTGTTGTACAAATTTTACTGAACAATATTCAAGTGCGTATAATGTTTTTTTTTTAATTTCCGAAGGTAACATTGACGTATTTTCAAACTACATTTGTCGACGATGACTGCTGATCTCGGATCGAGATTTCGAACTGCCAATTTCGGCAGTTTGAAATGAACTTCACTTCAATCCAGTCCAGCGCTGAACTCGATAGGTGCAACAGTTTTCTGTTTCGATCTTAGATCCGATCTTGGATAGAGTTTCGAACCACGATGGTGCAACCGGGCATTAGACATCTCTGAAGAGGAAAGAGGGCACTTGATGATGGCTGTATGCAGTGTTTAATGTTGGATTGGGTTTTTTTTCATGTTTCACAGACTTTCACTAGTTGAAAATATGTTCATTGTTAAAATAATATATGTTAACAACAAAACATTATGTACCGAGTGTAACTATAATTACCTTTTGTTGCCTTTACACGTAATTTGGAAGTGTATAAAAAATGATTTTCTCCTCCAGAAAGCTTTTTTCTGTGCATCCAGTTACTTGTGTAAATGTTTCTTGCCAAGGGGTGAATATTTCTCTTGCTATTGTTATGATCTTTGACAAGAACGACAGTTAGCACCAGCACAACAGTAATAAAACACGCATCTATTGTATGCACATACCTGTGCATATACACATGCATGCATACATATTTACATGCTGAAACTTAACTTTTATTCTCGTCCATAGTTAAAAAAAAAAAAAAAAATGTACATCTCCAAAATAACACAAAGTATAAAAAAAATGGCATAAAACAATTTCCACATCAAGTGCAATAAACTATAAACTTAAAGTTTGTGAAATAAGTGGTATATTGTTAATTATTTTGTAGGAAGTGGCATTTAAAAATTATTTAGGCTCTGTAACTTTGACTTGCTGTTCTTTCTTATTGAGAGTGGACTGAAAGGTAAAACCAATTCAAATGAGATATTTGCAAAACATTGTATTTAAACAAATTTTAAAAAAATGTACATTTTCCAACTTTGATGATGTTTGATGTTAGTATTTGTCATCCTATGTACTATGGTACAAATGTGTTTGCAGGATTGCTACGGTGTTCCTTACATCCCAGAAGGCCAATGGCTGTGTCGCAGATGTCTTCAATCACCTTCCAGAGCTGTGGATTGTGTTTTGTGCCCAAACAATGGTGGAGCATTCAAACAAACAGACAGGGGTTATTGGGCACATGTAGTTTGTGCTTTGTGGATCCCAGAAGTCAGATTTGCTAATACGGTACGTAATGCTATCTTTAAAATTATTTCTATGAATTTGTCTTATGTTATTGTTCATTGTAGAATGTATTAGCTCAAGTAGTCTCCTGTATTTCAGGAAATCTAATATTTTTAAACTTTATCGCGGAAGCAGCAAACTTGTTTACTTTATGTTACTGTTGTGCAAATAGCAGTGTCGTCTAATTAAAGTTCTTATCATCTGAAGCAGTGTAGGGGACACCAGGACACCATGAGTTATCAAGTCACTAAGGTCAATTCACTATGTTTAGGTTGGAAATTTTACTCTTATATGCTTGCCATTTAGTTGCCTACACAATGTGTCTACATGTCTGTGATCAGTCTCTGTTGTATTAGAGTAATAGTGTTGTTGATTGTTTTCATGAGGTTTTTATAGTAATCTATAAATCATTGATAAATATTTTAATAGCATGTTTGTAGTACAAGATAGAAATATCAGCTGAGCAGTGCAAATTTCCAAGTGTCTTACATCATCTACGTATACTGCAGGTAATTGTGAATAATTCTGTTTTTCGGTTATGTTTTACCGTTTTATGTATCAAAGGTACTTTTGGGGCATGATGGATCACACCAACCTTGGGGCACCTGGGATCACATAATTAATATTTATGTTTGAAAGCATGAATTCAAAGCAGCTTGTTTACATTGTTGTTTCAGATCATGGTTCGAACATTCAAACTAAAGTCTACAAAGGGCATGTAAAAGAAGTTGATCGTCTAATGGCACTTAATTTGGTAGCTGAAGGAAGAAGAATACAAAGTGCAGTTGGTGAATGTGGTGTTAAAAGAGAGACTCTAATGATTTACGTGTAAGTTAATGAACTTACAACCTGCTATAGAATTTGAACTTAGCCTATCTAAAGCCATCGGAAAGTGTTTAGTGATGACCAAGAGCTTTTCATTGTTGATTATTTAAAACAGTGCTGCGAAATGTTCTATGGTCTGACGACAAAAGACTGCTGCAAACTTGCCTATGAAACTGCTATTGTTAATGATTTCTAATGTCCTGAATCATGGCATGCAAATCAGATGGCAGGAGAAGATTGGTTGACAGAGTTTTTCAAAAGACACAAAAGACACACTTCAATATCCAGGGGGATGTAGTCTTGCTCACGCTACTGCATTCAATAATAATAAATTATTGATGAAAGAATCACAACTTGGGGACCCTTAATTAATTTTAAGTTTAGATGAATCATAAACTATGACTGTTCAAAATAGTGGAATGGTAATTGCTGAGAAATGTTGCAAAGCTGTGTGTGAAGTCAACATTTTGGAAAAATGCATATAAGCTACAACATGTTGTATTGTCCATGCAGATGGCAACTACTTGCCACCCATTTTTATATTTTGCTGGGTGCATTTTCGTGATCACATGCTGATTGGTGCACCGCCAAACACCTTGGGGCCGGCGTGTCCTTCAGGTTGGATGACTGGAGAACTGTTTGTTAAATCTATGGAACATTTCATAAAATATTCCTATAGCACAAAGGATAATCCATCACTCCTGATATATGACAGCCACATTAATTTAGAAGTCTTTGAATTAGCAAAAGCAAATGTCCACATTTTGACACTTCCTTTTGATGTTGACCTATATGGACCATTTCAGAAGTTTTGCAACTCTGCTATTGATTCTTGGATGCTGAATCACCCAGGGAAAACAGTATCAATTTATGATGTAGGTGGATTTGTTTGCACAGACCTTCCACGTGCTATGGCACTGAACAACATTATCAATACTTTTAAAAAGACTGTTATTTTCCGTTATGACACACATGTTTTCAGTTATGATGACTTCCTCTGCAGTTGAGTTTCAGAATGTCCCCTGTCATCAAGTTCGACACCAAAGGAAAGTGACAGCATTCTAGGTCCTTAAAAAGCTTCGTCACAAGTGACACCAGAAGAAATCAACAACATTCCAGGTCCATCTCAAGCTTGTCCACAAGCAGTGCAACGTGCTACGAACAATGACTAATCATGCATGCTGCCGTGCTTTGTGATGGATGAAGAAGTAGCCTATAGCGCTCCAAGGCATTTCTAAAGTCCTACAGCAATCAGAGGCTATCCAAAGGCAGAGCATCAAACAGGCACTAGGAAATGCAGACAGTTGGACTGCAGCAAAATGTTTGACTACTACACCACAGGGAGAGATCCTGTTGAAGAAAACAAGAAAAGAAAGGTCAAGAAGACATATAAAAGAAGAGCAACAGTAGTAAAACAACGTCTTTTTATTAATGAGAATGATTCCTGTAGAATCTGAAGATATGGCAATTAGTTCTCAAGACTGGGAGAGTGATGATGGTGTGGAGTCCCAAAAATCAAACTCATGACTCTTTTATGCCAAATTATATATAACCAAGAGAAGGTGATCACGTTCTGGTTGAGTTTAGGGACAAGAACAGTAAAATGCACTATCTTGGACAGGTTTTGAGTCATCTATGAATTAAATGAAGAAAACCTTTGACAAATTTATTTCTCCACAAGAAGATGATATTCCAGTGTGAGCAGTTCCAATATCTGGTCTGTCCTGCTAGATCTGAGCAATCTATTTTCTTTTATTTTCGTACGAGGTTATCTAATGCCTATGTCTACTATGTTTACTGATCAATATAGTGTAGTTCTGTTTATGTGTAGCCGTAAGTTTTGCTGTGATTATAGTTTTTCAGTATTAATTGAATTTGTTTAGAATTTGAGAACTAATTACAATTTTATTTTAAACTTTTTTCCTTAACTTTTTACACCAAAACCACTTTTTATGTGAGTGATCACATATAAAACATCATATTTATATTTTTGTTGCAAATACCAATTAGTGTTTACCAGCTACAATAAGTTGATCTTAAATTATACACAATCCCTTAGTTACAAACACACACACATGCACACGCACACGCACACATGCACACACACACATATATATATATATAATGTGTGTTTGTGTGTGTGTGCGCGCGCATGCGTGCATGCGTGTGTGCATGAATGCATTTGTGTGTGTGTTTACACACACACACAAATATTTACATACATTTGAGGGTACAAATTTTTGTGGCTCATGGTGTCCCGGTCGCCCCACATGTATTTCTGGTAATGTATGACTGACCTGTGACTGTCCACTGTCCAAGGGAAAGAAAGGAACAATGTGAGCTTGTGGAGATAATACGTTTTCTGGGTCTTGGCAGAGAGGTGGGTATTTGCGGCGAGCACATAAACTTACATTGTGACTTTTTTTTTTTATCATTTTGCATCCAAAGTTGTCACCATTTCCACTCTTGTGCCTTTGTCTTCTATGTTTTACACCTTCCTCGGGCTTAGATGATGATCTGGTAATGAAAACAGGCGGCATACTGTCCCTTCCCCTGCTGTGAACATGAGTGTGTGACAGCTAAATTCTGTATTTAGTCATGTAGCATTCGCACATTTTTCTCAGAAATGAGAAAAGTACAGGTCCTGGTTGCCCATTAGTGGCAAGAATACGATAATATGAATACTATTATGTATATGATATGAATAGCAGTACTGTTTGCAGTGAAATAGGCAGTGTCACATTCAACCACACACTCTAAGCTCCGTCTGTATGTAATGACCTTGATGTGCCATTGTGTTATCAATCAATCGCCCCCTTGGTTGTACTTTCTTATGCCTTACGCAGGCTAGCGACTGCCAGACGACTAAAAAAGCATTACAACAGGCAGACATTCTGTCTGTATCATTGCTCTCTTTAAAATTCATTTTGAGTGCTGTAATGTGGCGTGTAACCTTTCCACTGAAACACCTGCTTCTAGTTTTTATCCTGAGAGGGAAGCCATTTTACACAGCAAACATGCGCAATCTTTAACTTAAATTCAGAATTTGCTATAATAAGTGTCACATGGTATTTCCCTAAAAATGCACACTGTTACAAGTGAGAAACACAGTACTCAATGACCATATAACCATAATGTTCTTCACCCTGCTTTCAACTAAATGCGCTTATCTTGTTGGTGTACAGTAACAATGCATTTCATGTCCTACAATTGGCAAGTAGATATGTTGATAAAAACAATTTTCACTGTAGAATAAAATCCTGTACATACTTTTTCGTGATTTTGAAGAGCAATGCAAGAATACACTTTAAAAATAATTCTAACTTTCCAAAAAATGTTAAGATTTATGTTTAGTTAGTTATGATTCTGTTGAAAATGAACATCCCATTAAAAGGCAACAATGACAATAAAACATAAATTTCCTTGCGGGAAATACGTATGTTTCTGACCACAATAAAATGACACCTAAGGTCAGGGAATAGCTACGTGCAAATAAACTATTTATACGTACTATCATTGCATTAAACAACTGCTAGCAATTGCACAATCGAGTTGCCGGCATATTGCACAATTGAGTCGTCAGCAAATTGCGCAATTGTGTCACTGGTAAACTTCCTAGTAGCGATCACGTGCAGAAACAGCTATTCTTCCAGTCCTGTGTATTTTCACTGTTTGCCTCGCAAAGCACATTTGTTTGTAAGCAATTCTCCCCACGTATTTTTTTTTCCGTTCACCAATGCCCTATATTTTTATCGTCATTGTCAAACTGTCAACCAGCTGTGCATTTTCCATGCTCACAATCGTATTCCATAACTTTCAACTTGAATTTGGCATTATAACTTGCTCATTCCTTTCTCACTATCCCTCACATTTGTTTATCTGGGAAGTGTGCACAACCAGCCTAGCAAGGTCATGTGCCAAATTTCATTTGTTACGTGAACAAACTTCAGGCTTTATAAAAAGATTTGGTTGCCTGGACACAATATTTTTTCTTTCATTTTTAGAGTCTCAAAATCATGGAGTGTCCTGTACATGCACGCAGCCTATATGTGCAAAAATACGGCACTAAGGGTTTTTTTAACCAATTTTGTACACTATTTTTTCATGACAACTTTCTCTTTGCTGTAAAGTAACAAAGTCGTGTAAAGATGTGTTAAAACACTCTGGACTGAGACACTTGCACACATTTATTACCTTAAGTTTATAATAAACAAAATAAAAACAACAATAGATGACAACATCTAGGAGTACAAATTATATTGAAATGCAGCAATTCACAAGAATATGCTTTCTAAAACATACAAAATTACTGCAGTAAACAGAAACAGAGGTATTTGGCAGGGTACATTCATGAGTTATGTTCACACTCATAGAGACCACACCCTACTCAGGAAATGATACATGTGTCATGTATTATGGTCACAGCTATAGTAGAGGCCCACTGCTGAGCCATTGCAAGATTCTAAAAATAACTTCCACACACTCATCACACAGCTGTTCACACGCAGGCATATCTGAACAATACTTCTCATGTTGTACAAGCAGCAAGTGGGCACAGTATTAAAAAAATTATTGTGGCTTCTGATTTTTCCCGTTAAATACAAAGTCCTCTCATTAGAGGTCCGATAAACCTAGGCATTAGTGTGTTTGAAATTTGTTTCCGATGTTGAATGTGGTGTAATTTGTAAATGTGAAATGCCAGGTCAGTTTCTTACATTGTTGTATTAATTCCAAATCTTGGATGTATGATTTTAATTATTAGGTATGAAAAATAATTTTAAATATTTGTAGCATTTAATATTTGTTTTCTGTTTATGAAGCACATAGAAAATAGCCAATACAGTTCCAACAGTGTCGCCATCTACCCTCTACTTCACTGGCCGTACGGCATGGTATCGTAGCCATCGCTCGAGCCAACTCTGTTTCCCCTTATCAGCTTTTTCCCTCCTTTCCTTCTGCTGACCTGGGGCAATATTTAACATGATAAGGCATTCTCATTTTTAACTTTGTGCTTGCTACTCACTCCTGCTCTCATCATCGCCGACATATGAATCTCGCCTGTTAGCCTTGTAACTTGTTAGAGAATTCGACAAGAAACATGGAATTATTATTCTCAATTTTGTATGGGTGCTTATCACCCTTGGTGTAAATGTGTGGTAGAAGCTTCAGAAATGCACAAGCAATTAACGGTGAGACACTGTAGTAGTGCTGTGTAGTCGTAATTTCAGTGTTGTAGATTGAGTGTTCGTTTTGGCATGGCATAGGTTTACTTAGCAGTAGTTTTTGGAGTATTTTCTAAATTTAGTTTTGGCCAGCCAGTTGAAATTTTGTCTCGACCATTATGCGGAACTGCTGCTTTGTCCTAGTTGTGTGTTGGTATCAGCTGGTTTATGCAGCTCAAAGTGGGGCAGGTGAATTACGCTTTCACTACTGCGGAGGCAAATTGTATGGTGCTAGGAGTTTTGTAATTCTTTTTAAGCCAACGGAGCTCTGATTTGGGTGTTCAGCTGCCTCCATTGGCATTTCTATATTTTTAATTCAGCTTTCTATTGATATTTTACGGTGTTGTTTTGTGTGTCACAGGCTATAATTGAACAAAGTGTGCCAACCCCTGGCGCTTCATAATTGTCCTGTTAGTGCTTGTAACTTCAATAATTACGTGAAATTATTTATATTATAAATCCAATTTTTTACAGTCTACTGTTTTATAAATACTTCGTGCTCCAGTGCATTATGTCTTCTCTTGATTATCTGCCTGTAATGTTATTTACTAGGGTTGAAATTCTTGATTGAAGGGAGAGTAGTTTAATTCAGGCGGTGAATGCCTGCAAATTTTTAATATTACCATTTATTACTAATAACCTTTGAATTATTGTAATGATTTTTTTGTGGATCTCATTTACTAAACCGTTAGTTACCTTGTCTGTTGTGGCTGAGTCATGTTTGTTTTTGATGAGCACGTCTTTAAAATAAAATTGTAAAAGTATAGATGACTAACTGGAGTCACATCTGTATGAATTTTAAGCTGTGTATAAATGGCCTTGTTTACCGCTTTCGGCGATGAAGTGTTTGTTGGTTATGATTTGAGCTGTATTTAATGTTAGTAAGCTGGTTTCACGAGTGAGCTGTATTTAATGTTTAAGTTGGTTTCACGAGACATTGTAATTAATTTTTAATAACTGTAAGTTATTTCCTATATTTTGGAGCAAGTATTTTAAATTTTTTTAATGCTGTAGGTAAATAGTTGTGTGGTTATAAAAGAGGTTATTATTGATTATGCTTTAGCACCAGTGTAGACTTGTAATTAAACAGCCATGAAACTAAAGTGTTCTGTATAATTACTTGTGCTACAGTACACACTTACAATGAGTGTCCAGGGTGTATATGTGACAAAATATTTTCTCCCCTTTTACGCAATACTTGTCTTCATTTTTTTGTCAGTTTATTCCTTGCAGAGTACATGTTGTACTATATTAGTGTATATTAATTTGGTTTATTGTTTTATATAAAAGGTTTCAATAGTAAATTTTTGCTATTTTGGATGTAATGAGTTTGAAAACCTCTACAATGTATTTCAAAATAATTTTTGCACACATACCAAGTCATCTTGAAAAATTATTTTGTGCAAAATTAAATTGGCGTGTATCACTTTTTTTTTTTTTTGTTTTTGCAAACATTTTCTTTGCTCTTAACTTACAAATATCCCACATTTGAAACTTTTTTTGGGGAATCAGCTTAATATATACAAAATGTAATTAAATAAAAAAATTAAAAAAATAGTTTTTTCAATTATTTATTTTTAGTTTTCTCAGTGTAAACCAACAAAAGAGTTTTGTAAAAATTTCAGTTCATAGAAAACAGAAAAAAGAGAGATCACTTGAAATATCCATATTAGTAAAATGAAAAATGCAGCACAAATTACAGTAAGTGTTTACTGTGAGCACCACAAGTGCTGTGGCTCACCTCCTTAGATGCCTGGGTTTGGACCGCCAGCATGGCCCAGCTGGTAACTGATGGACAGCCTGGCTGTATACAAACTACAGTAAGTGTTTACTGTGAGCACCACAAGTGCTGTGGCTCACCTCCTTAGATGCCTGGGTTTGGACCGCCAGCATGGCCCAGCTGGTAACTGATGGACAGCCTGGCTGTATACAAACTACAGTAAGTGTTTACTGTGAGCACCACAAGTGCTGTGGCTCACCTCCTTAGATGCCTGGGTTTGGACCGCCAGCATGGCCCAGCTGGTAACTGATGGACAGCCTGGCTGTATACAAACTACAGTAAGTGTTTACTGTGAGCACCACAAGTGCTGTGGCTCACCTCCTTAGATGCCTGGGTTTGGACCGCCAGCATGGCCCAGCTGGTAACTGATGGACAGCCTGGCTGTATACAAACTACAGTAAGTGTTTACTGTGAGCACCACAAGTGCTGTGGCTCACCTCCTTAGATGCCTGGGTTTGGACCGCCAGCATGGCCCAGCTGGTAACTGATGGACAGCCTGGCTGTATACAAACTTTCACAAAAATATTTGGTGCGCATCAGCAAACATGCAGATCTTTATATAGGAACTAATAGTTTTAGCATGGCATCAGGCTACACGTGCAGAAACCTCTCTTTTCACCAGCTGTGCCCTGCTACCCGTAAATTCACCCACCAGCAGTTATGGTTCTAACAGTAGAAAACAATGCATTTAAAAGCTGTCTAAAGATTCTTTTAAAATATATTAACTGCTGTTTTACAGTGCTCAAGAAATATATAAATGGAACTGACAATATTGGGCTGATGCACAGTGTGGGAACATAAAGCTTAAGGCAGCAGTAGGATAGGTCTTATTCTGTGTGTGGGATTGTTCAAGAGACACTATCTTGTGCAGCCTGTGATTTCAACCTTTAATGGTTATGGTTTTTTCAGGCTTTATTTGTTTAAACATGCCTTTGGTGTATTTTGTGTTGGTTTTTGATAATTTAACATTTTTATGTGGAAAATCACCTACACGAAGATGAAGTGAAGTGAAGATATTTAGGCTACTCTATAACATCGAGGTTTTGAGAGCCGATGAGGGTGATTGAGGTGAGTATGGAGCAGCGCCGGAATGAAAGGGCGGGTGAAATGGGAGATCCCCTAGAAAACCCGACGACCACCGGCATCGTCCGGCATGATTTCCACATGCAAAAATCGGGAGGGACCCGGCCAGGGATTTAACCCAGATTGCCCTGGTGGAAGGCAAGCAGGCTAACTGCTCAGTCACCATGTCCCCTACAAGAAGATAGTTTGGATATGAATGAAGTCTACTTAGAATATTGTTAAATAGAATTATAGTCCATTCCTGATTGGAAGCAACTTATGAAAATCAACCTTTGAAAAAACACTCTAGGCATAACATGTCACCCGTTTTTTTTTCAATAACCTGTATTCCAAAAATATATAACACTGTGGTTAACTTTAGAATACTGTATTATTGAATATATGAACCTTTACCTTATTATCTTCTATATTTTGTAATATTTATTTCTTTTTTAAAATATGAATAAATAACAGTGAGTGCAGCGACGTGTTAGCAATGACCGGTAAGAAATAGTTCACAATGAAAATATTATTTAGACCTAGTTTTTTAGTATACTATTTGTAAATTAAATGGTGCCTATCAAAATATTAAAATATTTAAGTAGCCCCGATGGCAACAGCTCATTTTTACAGTTTAAACTAACAGCAGAAAATATTGTGAATAGGCCGTAATGGTACGGTATTGTTTTATTGAGCGAGAAAGGAATTGAAGAACTGTCTGCTGGGCGAGGCTTGTCGCTGTCTTTCTCTGTCTTCGTCTCTTTCACACTTGGGAAATTGGGAAATTTCACTTCGCTAATAATCAATTAAATTATACGTGTTTTCAATTGTAGCATATTTCATACCTATTACACCAAAATAATGATATTTGAATATGTAATTTACAACTGAAAAGATATTTTAATGTTTGAATACATATTTTAATCTATTTAGATATGATGGTGGGGCAGTTACGTAGTGAAGTTGGCAGATGTGGTGAGTCATGACATGGCGTGTTGCTTTTTGTCAAACGAAACGTACTTATTCTTACCCCCGAAAAATTCTTCAAATTAATACATCACGTTTGTAGACGTTGTGTTTTTTAAAAACCTACCTACACAAGTTACGATGTTGTGATAAATCTGTGTTTCCACTGCAGTAATAAATATGCTGTGATGTGTGTTTCGTAAATCATTGCATCTGTGAAATGGCGTGCCTTTGTGCATCGTGGTCTATATGCTGGCCTTGTGTGTGCATGATTTTAAATATTTGATTACCACTATTTATATGTTTTAAATGTGAACTGTTTTTATGATGAAGTTATTTATTTACATCCACATCTGTTTATTTATCACAACGTTGTACTTTTGCCCTAAGGGGTTTGAAACACATTCATGTAACGTAATTTGCCACTATCCCAGAAGAAAAATACTAAGTCCAGCCCGATAAATTTCAATAAACCTAATAAACAGTAAGTAGCAATACATAGAAATATGAGCGGAATAAAAGTTATCATAGGCTTATTTGTGTGCATGTTCACCACTATCTTTTAAAGTTTGTATGACAAAAATGAGCAAGACAAGTATCGTGCTTGAATTTAATGTGCCTTTTTCAATGGTTGTTCCTTCGTTTTTTATAATTTATTCCAACTGATGCCGTCCTTTTAGAGAAATGACCCTACACATATCAATAACAAAAGGATAATTACAATTAGTACAGCCCTTTACCTTGCAGTTGTAACAGTGTTTACACATTTGCGGCAAAATATTAACGTGCATTACATGTATTGAGCTACGTCGTGGAAAACAAATATGTTAATGTAAAATAACCGTAAGAACTGTCTTCAATTCAGGCATTTTTAAAACATCAGAAAGCTGACCTAAATAATGTTAGAGGCCTAAACTGTGAATATTCATACAGAATGGTTTTTGGAATATGACAGAATTCTTTGAAAAGCTGTAAACAGTAAACAACACATTTGACAGGTATAAAACTGGAAGTCACATTTCAATGTTTATTTTTAGGTGTATCAAAAGTATAAGAACATATGTACACACATGATGGAATGTAAACATTGATTTTGACAGATACTACATGGCAGTCACATGGCAATGTTTGTTTACATTTGGCGGAAGGATATGAAATGGGCTTGCAAGTAGATATTTAGCAGGGTTCCGAGGAAGTTGCTTCCAATGGGGAATGGACTATAGGTCATTTTTTCAAATTATTGAGAAACGCAATGAATGATATGTCAACTTATCAGTGAAAAATTTTAAAGCATATAATGTTAAAAATGTACTTAAACTTTTATTGCAAAAGCAAGTAAAGCTCTGCATATTGAAATTTTATTGGAAGTACAGTCAACTCTCAGAATTACTGCTTTTCACAGTTCCCAGAAAAGATGGTTGGTATTTTGAAATTGTCCTTATTTAAATTTGGACTAATTCTGACCCACCTCCAACACCTTCAAGCAAAAATTGCATTAAAATATTACCTAGGTCATTTTTGCATGGCTCCAACAGCAGAATTACAAGTTATATTTGTTAAATACAGTTTTTTTAATTCAATTTTGACACCAAAAAACTCAATAAGTCCAGCCGTATTCTATTGTTTCTAGAGTGAAATTAACACATTGTTTTAATGAAATATTACATTTTTAATATTGTGATATCTGCCAAGACAAATTATATCCTGAACAGACATATAGGTCCTCCCCTTTTCACAAAAATGTGCCAAGCATTTTTTCCCCACTTTCTTCTTGTAGGATAATGAGAGGATGTATTATTTAAATGTTAATTTTTATCACAGGTCCGTTATACTCTGTTTGTTGGTTTATATACATGCAGCATAAGGTGGTAAAAGGTCCTAATGCGTTTATAATTAACATGGCTTCCGTCGGTGTGACGTTAAATGAGCCATGTGCACACAGCAGTAAACCAAGCGACCTCGCCAAGGTGAATAGTGAGGAAGGTGCCTGACTTGCCCCCTCTCTGGCGGCAGAGCTACAGGCACACCTATCTGATATACTGCGTGTAGAAACCACAGTGTGGAGCACAAACTGCCTGTCCTGTAAATGCGATGGTTTATGGTGTTTGTTGTAGGAATATTTTAGTATTGGCAATATGAAATTAATTGTTTTTGTATTTGCTTTCATTAAGTGTACGTATGCTTTTTCATTGCTTCTTCTCGAGTGAAATGTAATATCGGTAAGTGTCAACCAGTTTGTAAAATTGCTTGATCCATCATCTTCCACCGTCTAGAAGCGCTGTGAATTTATTTAGAAAGTTTCGAAAGTGGGAACAGGTGAATGATTCTGTAATTAAATTATTTCCTATCAGTAGCAGTCTGCGATTTTAGAATGAACAATCCTCAAATGACTGTAATGCATACAACAACACATGTTCAGAGTTTCAATATAAGTTAAAAGAGTTTTGTAAAATGTATTTCATAATATTTATTAGAATATTTGAGATGTATGTTACCTTAAAAAAGTAGCCCTTTCAACTAAGTTTTTAAATAGAAAATTTGCGTAAAAGGTTAATTTTGCTTGAAATGTTTACGAACCCACTATGTATGTTTATTGCTTGCATCAGTATGAAAAGTAACATTTGTATCATGTTTTATTTTTTCTTTAAAATTAAAACTTTCCACGTCATAATAATACCAGCAAAATTTTCCACTGCTCCATCAAAACAATATACAATTCAAAATGATAATTGTGTCGTAAAATATACTGCAAATTAATGCCTTCTAATGAAAGGTGTTAAAATAAAAAGCCCCCATTCCACCTCTCCATAAAGACAAAATAAACAGAGCCCCAGCTGTAATATCCTACACTGAGTACTGCACTGAAGTTAGCTAATTTCAGTATTTCCGAGACTGCCATGAAATAAAACCAAAAAAAAATTATGCATTGGACTCGTAACATTTTTACAAAAACTTAATTTTCTTCATTGGCACATCAGCTGTAGTGGAAAGATCCATGCAGCACTGTTTATGTTTGACGCATACCAACATGCTGCACTGTGCTGATGCACACTCTACGGGCGACTTCACCCCATCTATGAGCGACCCGAGCTCAGTGGGAAGTCATATTAGTGGTAAAATAAAATAACCATATTGAGCAAGGAGATTCCACGAGCCTGGACAGCTGAATACGAAATTTTAATTCACCCACGTAATTACAATATGCATTGCCCGCCTGGAATCTTGCATGCAAGCGTCACCCCCGTGAATAAAATGAATAACTGATAGTCCACTACACTTCGCTTAGCCTTGGAATAAGTTCTTATCAATCCCAGAGATGGCAGCACCCCTGTGGCCTTGTGACGTCACGACCCGCCCGCCTAAGGACGAGGTGTTTTAATTTGTCGTCGCCTCCAAGCGGGGTGATAAGAAATGAGTGATGCTCCAGCACTCCAGATAACATACCTGCGCTTGAAGGCTACGCTTCCCCTGCACGCCGAAGAACTGCTGATTGGAAGATTTTCAGTATAAATAGAGGTCCGGCACCCTGGACCAGCAGATACGCTGGGCTTGCTGGCCGAAAAGGATCCACAGCCCTTCCTAGTCTGCAAAGACTCTCCTCAGTCTGAAAAGACTCTCCTCAGTCTGACAAGACTCTCCTCAGTCTGACAAGACGCTCCTCAGTCTGACAAGACGCTCCTCAGTCTGATAAGACTCTCCTCAGTCTGACAAGACTCTCTTAGTCTGAAAAGGCTCTCTCAGTTTGATAAAACTCTCTTAGTCTGAAAAGGCTCTCTCAGTCTGACAAAACTCTCTTAGTCTGAAAAGGCTCTCTCAGTCTGAAAAACTTCTCTCTCTCTCTCTCTTTCTCTCTCTTTCTCTATCTTTCTCTCTCTTTCTCTCTCTTTCTCTATCTTTCTCTCTCTCTCTCACACATAGAGATATATATTAACGAGGTTTTTACTGTATACACACCAAAATATAGTAATTTTTGTCTTTTGTGCTTTGAATCATTTGGGTGCTGACTTTATGCTTGGCTGAGCCATGCCGGGGTCCGACACATCAGCGAGGATGTCCATTCACTAATAAGATAGGATTGAAATGTTTCACATGGTTGCGGAAGCCTCTCATGTGCATAGTCTGTGAGTAGCCGGCAGGCAAGCTCAATTCAGTTTGCTCAGGCTGACGACATCTCAGCCGAACACCTTTTGTGTTCTCCAGTTCAACAATTTTAAGTCTGTGATAAATGTGTAGTGTGATTTTTTGCGAGAGTACAGCACTACATCCTCTACTGCTCAGAGAATTCGAAGTTGGCACAAGTAGTTTTGACAAACAGGTTATTTGTGTAAAGGGAAATCATCAACAGATTACCTTCATGTTTCCGATGAAGATATTGGACCAATCCAGAGAAGTTTTGTAAAAAGTCCAGAAAAGTCTATTCATTGTGCCAGTCGAGAGCTAGCCATTCATGATAAGACTGCCTGGCGTATTTTCTACATCGTTTATCAACACCATACAAGATTGAACTCATGCACGCCCTATGACGAGGTGATAAACGGCGATGTGTGGCATTTTGTGCATTCATTCTCAAAAGGGAAATGGAAGGTGACTTTTCTTGTCGAGGCCACGTTTCATCTTAGTGGTGGGGTGAACCGCCACAATGTACAGATGTGGGGAACACAGCAGCCACACGAATATTGGAACATAAGAGAGATTCCCTTAAAGAGAATGTGTTCTGTGCAGGTTCTCAATAAAATGTTTATGGTATGTTCCTTTTTCCTAACAATGCTGTCACTGGAATCTCATACCTGCAGATGTTGCAGAACTGGCTTTTCCTGCAGTTATGCGCAGATTCCAGCAGTATGGAGGACCACCACACTGGCACTTGGAAGTTCAAACATTCTTGAACAACGAGCTTCCACACCGATGGATCAGCATTGGAGACCTGCTGATTTAGCATTACATCACTGGCCACCAAGGTCGCCCAATCTCAATGAATTCTGATTTTTTCTTGTAGGGTTTGTAAAGGATTCAGTTTAGGTGCTGCCTCTCCCTGCAATGGATGAACTTTGAAACCACATAACAACAGTGGCTGCAGTAATACCAGATATGCTCACTTATATGTGGGACGAGTTTGACTATTGTATTGGTGTTGGTGTGTGTCGTTCATTTCCAGGAGGCATTTTCAGCATTTGTGGAGATTGTGTGCAAAACTTAGTCTTTATTGAAAGAGCTAGAAAATTGAAAAGCATGTTCACCTTAACGGTTGTTAGTTGGCAGGTGGCTGTCAATAATATCCAGCTGCCTCTCTTCACTTACTGGTGTGTAGCACCGATCCTTAATGAAAATGTTATAGTGAGTAATTGGTAATGTTCAAATCTAAGGGTTACATATTGTGCTATACAAATTGAAGATGCAAACTGAAAGAACAGCTACATTTAAAACATGGGAATTTTTGCATATATGCTTTTACACACTAGAGTGAAGGCATTCAAATATTTCTGAATTCTAAAACATAATAATGTCCTTCTTGTACACTCAAACAAAACAAACTAATGGTGTGGAGGAGCATGGGAGCATATAATCGGTTCACATTGACATGGTGAAACACATGAGAGTACAGTAATTTCACAGAGACATGGGAAATGAAATTATACCTAGTTTTTTTTAAATAATTTATATATATAAAGTTTTCAAAGCACGGGAAATGTGGTGATATTATGTGTTACCGGAGTTTCATACTTTAGTTCTGATTTTGTTATCAGTATTTAGCAAGTACATTTATTGTAAGCAGTTAAGTAATTAAAAAACTGATATTATTTGTGAATCACAGTTTTTTCCACAAATTGGATGCTCAGGTTATGGATAAGTGCAAAAATAAATTTCCTTCGTAAGCAGGAAAACTTATTAAAGGGGTGAGCCAAAAAAGTGTAATTTCCTGTTCTTTAAGTACAGTAGTTTAAAATTCAGTATATTGCAAATTATTTGAATCTAAATGGTTCTTTGTTTGGAACTTTTTTCACACAGATTAGAGGTGTCTTTTTGTAGATCCCACAGATTTTTAATGATGGACCCTGGAACATCAGACATTCCTCTTAAGAAATAGCTATAGTTGTCCAGGTACTGCATATTCTCACTACTTGTCGGAAAAGGCTTGCTTTCTTCTGTAGCTGAGTCGTCGTTGTCCTCCTCCTCCTCCCCCTCCTCTTCTTCTTCGTTTGCAGACAGTAATTATAAACACAGTTCATCAATGTTTCATTCTTCACAAGGTGACAGGATATCATCTGCACTGACAAACTCATAAAACTTGGTACTTATGGCAAGTTTTTCCTGAAGCTGGAACCATGTCTCATCATTCACCTCCTCTTTGCAAACAATAATTTACTCTGTGATAGTTTCACTTGCAAATCCAGCCTTCCGAAAACAATTGGCAGTTGTTTCCTTTGTCACCTAATGCCATGCCATTGTTAGCATTGATGTAGCATCAAACATAGACAACTTGCAGCCTTGATCACTGGCCTCAAGTTTCTACAGCAGTCGCACAAGGCTCTTGCGTAACTTTGGTTATAAGGCCTTAATTATGCCTTGGTCCATCAGCTGTAGAGCAGAAGTGGTGTTTGCAGGAAGATATTCTACCTGCACATTTTTCAGTTGTCCCAAATTTTTGGGATGAGCAGGGCATTGGTCATTGAACAGAAGAATAACTTTTCTGTTTTTTTTTTACGGCCATTCTTCTATCCAGGCAAACAATAAATTCTCAAAAAATCTCCCCAGTCATCCATGTGGCTTTGTTGTGGTATGTACGTGGCAGACACTTGACATTTTTAAAACATCTGTGCTGCTTTGGTTTGCCAGCGACAAAGTGTGGTAGCTTTTCTCTGTGCAATCCATGTTTGCATTAGCAAGAACAGTAATTTGATCTTTGTTTATTTGTGTGCCCTTGCAAATCTCACCTTTAAAAGTGTACGTATGGTCAGGAAGCATGCTGTGGAGCAATCCACATTCATCTACATTCAAGATGTTCTGTGGTTTGTACATTTGCAACAAATGTGGAAGAATATTGTTTTGCCACACTTCAATCTTGTCTGTCTTTATGATATTTGATTCCCTACTGTTTTTTTTGCACACCAAACCACAGCGTTCCTTAAATCTCTCACTCCAGCCGTTGATTGTACAGAACTCCGTGTTTAGTCTGAGAGCAATTTCTTCTCCTTTCTTCCTTATTATTGGCCCCTCAATGGGTAGGTTGAGTGCCCATTTTTGTCAGAAGCATTCAATCAATACTGAATCCTCTTTTTTCGTTATTTTGCCATTTTTATCTTTCAGCCAGCTTGTTCACATGTGTGAGGCATGTTTCCATTGATACAGGTGACAGTGGAACAAGATAGCAGAGATGTGTGTATGTTTTTTGGTTATAATGTTATAAATGATTGTCTTCTGTGGTTATCATGATTTAGTTTCAAACATGTGCCAAACGAAAAATTTTAAAAATAGTAATTCTGTGACATTGACCCACTGTATAGAGATTTTATAATATTGAATTAGTACATCTATGTTGTTGAGTATAATAATACCATTGACCATTTAGTTTCTTGCTCTAAACTTATTAAGATTTATTGTACACTGTGCAACTCCAATTCATCTACTTGCATAATATTCTGTTTAAACTGCAAAATTGCCATATATTTATCACTTTTATTAGATTTAAGTTTCATGCACATGTTAAATAAATTAACCGCACTAATATGTATGAAATTAAAAAAATACTATAAAAAATTAAACATATATCCATCAAATATATAGCAGTAACTCTTCTTGTGGAGGATGTAAATATCAAATACTATTTGTTTAATTATTTGGTTTTGTTTATCTTTTTTTTTCAAACTGATGTTGCATCCACGTAATAATTCCTGTGTTGCATGGCTAGTTTAAGGTAATAAGACTTTTAATTATATTGGATTCCAAACCATTTCTTTACCAACCTAGTTCTTAAAAACATTATGTCGATGGTGAGAATGGCCTTTTCAACTATTACAGCCAATGATTTCTTATAAAATAGTGTATAAAATATCTAAAATATTTTTGTAGTAACATTAGCAAAGTTGGAGATATTTTATCATTGTATGTGACACAAAGGTTCCCCCCCCCCCCCCCCATCATCACCTTCTTCTCTTCAGTTTCCTGGCTCTCAGTAAATGCTTCACAAATTATAATTCCCCCCCCCCCCCCCCCCCATTTCTTTTTCCATTTTTTTGCCACACCTTTACACCACTTTGACATTTTATTTTAACTTACTATTTAATAATACACAGATTTTCCAGGAAAATAATGTACTAATTTGGAAAAAGTGTAAAAGATCTGTTTCATACCTTTCTCCACATGCACATTCTAAAGTAGTTCCTAGTGGTACAAATACTTAAATAAATAGATATGACTACGACAGCCAACTGAGTGATAGGTACTTTCCTTTAAAGTTTTCCGTGACAAAAATGGAAAATAAAGTTGAAGGGGCCTGCTATTGTCTTGGGGTGGGAGGAGTGGCAATCAAAAACTAGCTTACCACATTGTCTCCTTCAGCTGTGCGACGAACGGGCTGAGCGACACTATCACACACTGCTGAAAATGTCGTGAACTCATTAAGCAAAATGAAGTTCCAAAGGCAGCCAGGCCCACAGAACAGTGGTTCTACAATGATGGCTCCTGTTCCCCTTTAATATCACTGCTCTCAACTTTAATATTGTTGCAAGTGTATTTGAAAACATATATACATGCTCATTTTCCACACCCATTTACTTGCTAGTATAGTGGTGTCCTAGAGTAACCTGACATAATGTGTGGTGCATAATTTTCAGGTTTTTTTGGAGCCAATAGACAGTATTGAAATGATTCCAACTGCACGGTGGAAGCTTACTTGTTACATTTGTAAGCAGCGAGGAGTTGGCGCGTGTATCCAGTGTCACAAGACAAACTGTTACGCTGCATTTCATGTGACTTGTGCTCAGCATGCAGGATTATACATGAAGATGGAGACAGTACGTGACACTCATGGAGGTGTGTAATAAATATTAGGTATTACTTTGCAAAATCATCCAATTCAGTTAACAATAAACTTTAAATAGCGTTATTTGAACACAGCTAAGAGTTGGCAGATTAATTATTTAAAATATGTATCTGTGTCAATATAAATGTTTAAAGACTTTGATTAATAGTTTTGCTTAATATTTTATTTTGTTGATGTTTTGTATAGAATTTTACTTTTAGTACAGATAAAACAGTGTTTGACAACCAATATTAAATAAATAATTTTTCGCTGTGTTTGCTGTTGAGAGTTAACATTTTAATGCTTATTTTATGATGGAAAAAAAAATTCTATTTTTTGTACAGTTTTCATTATACTGTATTTATTTACAATTCTAAAATAATATTTATTGTGTTTTGCAACTTTTGTGAGTGGTTAAGTACATTTATTTAAATTGGAAATTTGTCATTCTCTGTAGGGTCATGTGCTGACAGGACTGGACGAGTCCATTATAATGTTAGAGATTCAGTCATTTACGTCTCTCTCCATGTAATCATTCAACATAAAACCCTAACTTCTGTGTTTATAAATTGTTGAATTGAACTGTCATTCAGTTAATCATTACCCATACTTATTGGTAGACCTATGAGGAAATCACTGTTCTATATTAATGTAACAAAATTTAAGGATGGAAATCAGTTTGGTTCTTGCTTGTATGACCTCATATCATGTAAACATTTTAAGTTAAAGAATTATTTAATTATTAAGTTTATATCTTAATTTTGACCTTAACCCAAAATCGTGTTTTAATTTTGCAGACCTCAAAGTCATTTAATTTTACATAAGTCACTCTTATATGTGCAAGTAGTCACTTCCTTTTTTTACATTTTTACATTTTATTGTTGCTCATATACATTACAACTTGCCAACAAGCTTGCGCAACAACATTCCTCTTTCCTCATCATGCATCCAACGGTCTGTCCATGGCAACCAACTGCTCCTGTTGCTCTCTTGCTGTTGCCAACCTTTACATGTTTACCTTCCTCCATAACGTTAACATTTATACACTATAGTAACCTCACATTCCAGTGACGTTTATTCCATAAATACAAGGTAAGCAATGCTTACCCTGTACATATTGGAAAATGGAAATGTTTGACTCTTTATAGTTGTTGCCTTAACTTTAAACACATTTAGTTCTGAGTTACCCGTTTACGATTCGAGAAACAGAGTTGTTGTATCCCGTACTGTACATGCACAGTGCTGCTATCTAGTATTTATTTCCAAAATGGGCACGACTAGCGATATGTCAATATCGAACTTGCAAGCAACAACATGCCACATGCTTGAACTCCACAGTCACCAATCGCGTTCCTTCGGCTGGGTAAGCAGTTGTTTTGTTTTCATCCTCCAGTCCTACATTTTTCCTAGGAAAGTGGATGAAAGTGTTCAGGAAAAGGGAGTTTTCTTATAATTTGTAATATGCTCTCAAAATAATATTCAGTTTAATTATTATTACACTCATTTCGTTTCCATTGTTATAAAAATTTGTTGTTATTATAAAATTGTAAATACATATGGAGGGTAAACAAAGTTGGCAGTAGCGTTTGTTAGTAAAAATTGCTTACCCTGTAAAAAAACTCACTACATGCCACTGTTACATTTATACACTACCCTTCATCTTTCATTAACAAAATATAAAAAAAAACCATTACAGAACACTGTCTATTCCTTAGCTTCCAAATTAAGTACTTCAGAGGCTTTAGTAATTCTTCATGAATGCCTTGGTATTCTCTCTTGTTTCTCCTCTGAGGAAAATCCTCTAAACGGTGAAGCAGATAGGCTTTTGCCTCTCTCCTCACTTCTCATTACAAAGGGCAGGATCACTGGTCTGCTGTCATTTCCCGCTACTCTGCTATCTGGTAGGGAGTGCTGTACCCCAGTGCTATCATTTCCCTCTATTATGCTATCTGTATGGAGTGCTTGTAGCCCAGTGCTGTCATTTCCCACCACTCTGCTATCTGGTATGGAGTGCTGTATCCCAGTGCTGTCAATTCCCACTATTCTGCTATCTGGCATGGAGTGCTGTATCCCAGTGCTATTATTTCACACTATTCTATCTGGTATGGAGTGCTGTATCCGAGTGCTGTCATTTCCTACTACTCAGCTATCTAGTATGGAGTGCTGTATCCCAATGCTGTCATTTCCCACTATTCTACTATCTGATATGGAGTGCTGTATCTCAGTGCTGTCATTTCCCACTATTATGCTATCTGGTATGGAGTGCTGTAGCCCAGTGCTGTCATTTCCCACCACTCTGCTATCTGATATGGAGTGCTGTATCCCAGTGCTATCATTTCCCAGTATTCTGCTATCTGGCATGGAGTGCTGTATCCCAGTGCTATTATTTCCCACTATTCTGCTATCTGGTATGGAGTGCTGTATCCCAGTGCTATTATTTTGCACTATTCTGCTATCTGGTATGGAGTACTGTATCCCAGTGCTATATTCTCCACCCACCATTATTGTGGCCTTAGCAGGTGGCTGACCAACAAGCCCACTTGCTATCAACAACCTAGAGTGAATACACACAGGTAAATGAGATTTCTTCAACTGATCCACATGGACAACTCTTTGTAGCTGTTCTTTATACCCCCAAATGACTAGAATACTAGATACATCATGGGACTTAGTATTTGTGTACAACTTTATCTGTAAACTATTTCCTCAATTCACTCTTCACTGACTGTACCGATATCTTGTTTCCTATCTTATATGTTGGTACTGTTTTATAATATAACTTCTTATTACTAACGTTCTATAACCCCTCATTACTAAAGTTTTTGGTTGTTGTTTTAACATGTTCTGTCGAGTTTGTGGTTTTGTGGTTAAATTTATATTATTTCTACTGGACTTCGCTTTTTTACACAACATGGGGTGTTCTGTATACAGACAACAAATTATGCAATTGATATTGCATGTCTCTGCTCTTGTTACCTTTTTATCATCTATGACATTTATTTTTTTTAAATTCTATTTTAAAGTCTGATCTACTCTTTCAATTAGCCCGTTAGATTTTTGGTGATACAGAGGGCTTTTCATTACACTTATACTATTAGCCCGACAAGATATATTAAATTATTCAGAATTAAATGGAGGGAAATTGTCAGACACAAGCGTGGAATTCCAAAAAGCAAAGCATTCACACAATTTTTCAATAACACTACTGCAGTATTTTTTTGCATACACATGCTTCTATCAACTTAGAAAAGTGATCACAAAGAATAAATGTGGTTACACCTTCATGTTGCAAAAAATCAATATGAATTCTTTCCCATACTTCAACCGTTTCTGGTCATACCGCTGTAGGAATATCATTCCTTACATTCAACAAGCTTTGACAAGCTTCACAGGTTTCCAATTTATTTGCACGTCATCCTGCACCTATTCCTATATTCTGTGACGTAATTGTATACTGACAATATCACAGCCCAACATTGTAATCTGGAGTTTGCTCACGAGCCAGAGTGCGTTGCAGTACTATCGTTAAATAACTACTTATTTTTACACATAAATGTTGTTCTGAATTATTTGGCATTCACTATGTTTGTAATCACAACACTTTTATGAATTAAAATATTTTTTTCCATTATCTATACTTGTCTTGTTTTTCTGTGACAGTGTGTTTTTCAGAATGGCCTTCACTTCTGCCACTTTATTCACAATGATGCAATGCTGTTGTTTTTATAATGTTTTCACATTATCTGTTAATGTATCTTTAATGTTGGAGTAAATGAAGTTAAAATATTAATATTTCATTGATGTAAAAATTTTTTCCCTGCAAGAAAGGAAACACATTACTCAATTGCACACTACGTTTGTTCTGTGCGCAATGCTGCAGTTCTATTTTTTGTTAGTTTTGACTCACTCAGTGACTGTTTATGCAGAACTTTGGTAATATTTTGCTCAGAATGTGTCATCCTATTAAGAATAAATTCTATGTCTAATTTTTCCATAAAGAACAAGCAAACTTGAGTACACAATGTTAGTTCAGTGGGTTTTGCATTTTTGCATTTTATGTACATATCTATTGAATCTATATTTAGGGTAGCAATTCTTTCGATTTATACTCCCCTTCTTCCCCACCAGCACCCTGATTATGGGAGAGTTGACTGTTCATATAATTATATAATGGTTTTTGGGTTTAACTGACTTTGTCATTTACTTTTTTTTTCTTTTTATCAATGCTGTCAACTTATACTTCTGATTTTGCATAACATCAACTATAATAGTTGGATAATTGTTTCTTCTTCAATACACTTCACCAGTTTGTGTGCTTTGTACAGTAAGTGGGAAATTTAATGTAAACTGATTGTTAACTGTAAAATTTTGTTTCAGGAATAGCAATAGAGGCTGGTCCAGTGCTTGTACAGAAAACTGCTTTTTGTGATGCTCATACGCCAGCTGATGCTGAATCTCGCCCACGCTTGCCTTTGATGAACAGACAAAAAGACTTTAACCATCAGTATCAAACTCAGCAGTTGTATGATCGTCAACAACAGCAGCAAGGCACACCGCGTACTGAAAATAATTCAGGAAATGAAACCCACAAGGAAGACTCACAAGAAAAGATGCATAACGCTCGTAAAGTTCTAGCCAAGAAGCGTTCCAGTATTCCCATAATATCTATTCCAACTATACCTCCTGAAAGGTAAACATTAAATGGTTTTTGTATATTTAATTATTTGATCTAAGGCATTTACAACCAATTTAACGTACAGAAAAAACCTTCTGAAAAAGCTAGATTATTTCAGCTAGTTTTGATTTTGATGAAGTCTAATTTTTTTGGATTTAACAATTGTGCCCATGGTGTGAGAAGGAAACACAGTATGCTTATTATTTTAAAAATAAATTGAACTGGATGCCACCTATTATCACTGCTATTACGAATTGCATCAGTATGAAGTTTTTACTTACAGAGCCATTGAACCAAAAGAAGAAAGTCAAAGTGTTCCACCTTGTTCTTCTGAAATTATTCATTAATCAATTTCTGTAAGCTTTCAGCTTCACAGAACTACAATTCAATTTTTCATTATTATGGTTTCACCAATTTTATATTGCAGCTGATATAGTCTCTCTCAGTTGAGAATTCCACCATTTGACAGTGAGTGTTTGGTAACATGTCATAAACAAAACTGAACACACACCATATACAAAATGACGTTATATTCACTGATGTGTGAACGAATGTAAATAAATTTCATGTTAGCTGTAATGACAACCCTACTGTTGCACAACGTACAACAGAGACACATGTGGGCAAGAAAGCATTCTTAGACAAACTGTTTATGTATGTTGTTTTACGTTGTCACAAAACAATTGTTGCTAGTGTATCAATATTAACCATTTAACACTTTAACCCGAGTTATCTCGGGTTGAATAAAGTGGTTACTAAATGTTAACCCGAGTATATTCGTGACACACATTACTTTCATGTCCACTGTCTTTAATCCCTATTATACTCAATATCCTATCAGTTTAAAATGTTAACTTTAGATAGCAGCAGTTGACTGCGTTTGTGTAGTTGATGTGCTGAAAATGAGATGGCAGCACTAGTTGCTGGCTGACACGCCTGATGATAACAAGTTTACTTTGTTGGGGACAGAGTACAGCATTTACATTAAATGTTTTAGTTTTTCGCGTTCGCGAAAGGGTACAGCATTTACACTGCTCTATTTTTCAATATTCCTGGCCACTTCGCACATATCATCTAGCGGCCAGAATAATAACTACGTGAGTTGTACAGTGATATTATTTTGACAGCAAATTACGCTATACTTTATAAGGCACATTAAGTAAGCAGTTTCGTTTCCTTTATCTCATGCGACTGACATAATATGCTATGAAACATAAACTGTAATTTGTAATTCTCTGTTTTATTTTGATAGAGTTTTATGGTGAATGTTGCGAGACGGTTTACGAGTGACAAACTAGACAGTTTCATTTAGTCTTTGTGTGTGACTAGCATAAAATGCAATAAAACATAAACTGTAATTTGTGATCTCTCTTAGTTATTTTATATTGTGATGGAAACTGAGGACAAGTTTGTGGTAAGTGGAGGGTCAGATTTGGAAGACGCTTTGGCAGAAAGTGGAAGTGATTTATCGAACACTAGTTTTGATTCTAATATTGACAGTTCGGATTCAGAAAGTGAGAATGTGCTTCAGTCGGTGCGCATCTGGTGCAAAATCAATCCAGTTCCTGCATCACCAGCACCTCCAAACTACGCATTTGAAGGTATGCCTGGTGTGAATTTCAACGTGACGATGCTGATATATTTTTTTTATTTTCCACCAGTTTTTTGACGATAATCTAGTGAAACTTATAACTGATGAGACAAATATATACGCTACTCAGTGTCAAATGAACTCACCTTTTACTTCAAATAGGGTGTGGCAACCTGTAACATATGATGAGGTGCATATTTATTTGGCTCTACATATTTTGCAAAGCATCGTTAAGAAACCTGGAATGACATAGAAGTGATCAAAAAATCCACTGATCTCTACTTCATTTTTCTCAAAGTGTATGTCTTCAAGAAGGTTTTTACATATGAAACAATATTTACATTTTTCCAACAATGAAGACTACAATCCAGAGAAGCACCCCAACCCTAAGCTGAATAAAATTTTGAATATTTATGAAATTCTGGTGGAAAAGTTTTGTAACCTTTGTACACCTTGTCAGCACATCACAATAGATGAAAGCCTGCTTTTGTAGAAAGGGCGTCTGGGATGGGTTCAGTCCATTCCTTCGAAAAGGGCCAGGAATGGTATAAAAACATACCTGCTGTGCGAGTCCAAGTTGGGATATGTGTGGAACTTCTTAATTTGCACAGGAAAAGGCACCGTGCTTGGGAACGAGTTCAGGGAATTGCCAGTTTCCTCACAAGTTGTTATGAATCTCACCAACCTCCTACTTATCAAAGGCCATTGCCTAACTACGGACATTTTTTACAATTCTCCACAGTTAGCAGACTTGCTAATTTCCCATAAAACAGATGTTTATGGGACACTAAGAGCAACTAGAAAGGATGTCCCAAGGCTTCGCAAGAGACAAAGTTGTGTAAGGGGGAGATAATCGGGTACCAGGGGGGAAAGGTATGTGTAATGAAATGGAAGGACAAAAAGATATCTGCCTGATTTCGACAGTGCACAACACCGAAGTGATACTGTCAGGAAGAAAGGTGACGAGAAAGTAAAAGCTAAGGTAGTAGTTTATTATAACGATACCATGGGAAGAGTGGATCGTGCCAATCAACATCTAACGGACTACGCTGTTCCAAAGAAGAGAGGCAAGAAGTATTACAGAAAAATATTTTTCCACTTCTTAGATCTGTCTCTGTGGAATTCTTTCATACTGTACAGGAAATGTGGTGGAAGTAAGTCAGCTTTGTAGTGCCAGATGGAGTTAGTGAAGCTCACCATGGAGAAATACCACCATCCTGAGTTTGCAGTCAAACATGGACGTCCAGGAGAAACACCTATGCCAATGAGGCTTACTGGGCGTCGTTTCCCAGAAACATTGCCTCCAACTGAGAAAAAGTCAAATCCATTCAGACAGTGTGCAATGTGGAGCAGAGTGCATAATGTCAAGGGAAAAAGAATAAGAAAGGAAACCAGATACTACTACCCTGACTGCAATGTTCCTTTGTGTATTGCACTTTGTTTTAGAGTATACCACACTGTATCAGTGATGTAGGACCCTGAGTCACTAATATTTAGGGTCTACGGAAAAAAATTGCATTCACATACTTTAGAATAAGAATTGACTTTTATTCTTTCTGTGTGTGTTCATTATAACTTTTTGTCAATAATATTGGCCATATTTGTGGATTATAATAATTTTCTGATGTCTTCTTTGGTTAGGGTGTGCATGAAAGATACTGTTTATTGTGGGAATATTTGTGAGGTCATTTTTTATGCAGAGATTGTTTGTCTGTGTGTTCTGATACAAGTAGTGTTTTTCATTCCACGCAATTTCTCTATAAGCATTTATGCTCTGTAGTGAAAATAATATAAGTAGTGTAACTAATTTTTTTTTACAAAATATGTTAAAAATATGTCTATTTGCATCCACAGTTATTTGTTCAGTCTTTTATACAGAAGTATTAACTGCCCGAGTTTAACTCGGGATAAAAAATGTCCATTAAAAAATACTCATATTTCGTAAACAATTACATTAAATTTCTTTCTAGTTACATTTCTAGTGTACTTTCTGACAATGCAATAATAAAGTGATTCTTTTGGAACAACTTTTGAAAAATGTAAACAAATGTTAGTGGTTAACATAGTACTGAAATAGTAATGTAGATGTGTTCCAAATGAAATGTGGTGTGTGTTAAGTTAGTCCGTTTCTCCCCTCCTCATACCCAATAGCTAGTGTCACTGTGACTCGTGTATTAATGCAGGTATTAAATATTTTTTAATAAATATAAATTACAAAAAAACTGAATTTTGGTGCAAACTTTACAAATTGGCCCGTAAAGAAAATACCAAGTCTCCATCAACCCAAAGTGACATAACTACACCATCTTAGAAGACACCCAAAACTAATTAAATTTTTGAGAAAAATTTGTGGGGGTTTTAAAAATCTGTAATTGACAAAGTACTTAACAGAAAATAATGAGTGATACATGAAAACAACCACAAACCGTCTTTAAGTTTTTTTAGTCAATAAAAGTTTCTAGGCTTTTCTACAAATGTTCAATGTGTGCTCTTCTCATCACACGGTATACGTCCAATTAGTAGTCAAGTTCGACCCACGTGCATTGCAGCATGTCCCTGTCGATATCCATCACAGCTATGATAATTTGGTTTTGGAGTTCATGCAATGTTGTTGTTAATGGTAAACAGTGTCTTTCACATACTCACAAAGGAAGAAATTGCATGACGAAAGGTCGGGAGACCGGGGCAGCCATCTGAACAGTGTCAAGTCATCTCGACCATAGCGTCCAATCCAGCGGTGTGGGAGTTCATTGTTGAGGTAGTAATGCACTTTCGTGTGCCAATGAGGTGGAGCCCCATCCTGCTGGAACACGAAGTTATCTGAATCCTCTCTAATTTGTGGAAACAACAGCAAACTCGAACATGTCACAGACTTGCCAACTTTTACGATTTTTCTGTAAAATGTACGGAAATCATACCCTTTTTACAATTTTACGAAAACATCTTAATTTTTTTTACAAATTCCAATATTGGGAAAATTTTAGAGATGGGACAATCAATTTTTCGATACCTCTCGATACTGCGATGTATCAAGTATCATGATGTGCATATCGATACATTTGTTCTATGCGTGGCTTTGTCCACCATTTTTACAATTGTCATGAAGCAGCAATGTTTATTTTGGTTCTGCTGCAGTTTACTGGTTTTGGAAAGTCAGTGATGTGTCGTATTTATTTATTTATTTATTTATTTATTTATTCAGCTAATTAATTTGTATCAAAGGCAGAGAATTGTGTAGTACATATTGCAACAGAACCACATGTATTCAGGAGTTGCAAATAGCATCTACAAACAGTGTCAGTGTGTATTGTAAATAATGTATTTTGAAACGGTTATAACATTTTTGAAATGTATGTGGCCTAGAAAACCACCATTTCAATTCTGTTCTGCAGTTTAAAAATAACACGTTTATTGTATAGAAAACTAACTTCGCCAAGAATATTTACGTCCTGAGCATGTTTAATATTTTAATTCATACTAACTACCTATTTATCGCGTTTTCTTTCGGTAAAGTTATAACTTACAGGTTATATAATAATAAAAGAATGATTTTTTCATACGGGCAAATTTTAGACTCTTCCATTAATAAAATATGTAATTAAAAATGATAGTCTCAGAAGAAGTGGTACAAAACAACGCAGTCTCATTAAAGATGTTAAACTAGTCTCTCCCAACCCCATCCAATCCACTGGCAATAAAATTAATGGAGGCCCAGCAGTATGACTTTGCCATAGCAAAAACAAGGTAGGTTGGAATGGTAACCTACATTGATCATAGAATTTGTTAACACTCATTGTTTCCTTCATAGACAGAGCAGCTGTTTCACAATGATATATTGTGGCCATGCTACGTTTCTAGAACAGTCAAAATTTAGTCAACTTATGTTTGGTGTTCTGAATACAATTATATATTTTGATTTATTACTTGCCATTTGTGTTTGCAACCGCTATTTCATTTTTTTTTACGTGTTTTGTGTGTGTACAATCTGTGAAAACGACCAATGTAAAATAACAAACAGAATAATAAATTTATCTTATTTCAGGTAGCGGGAGAATTGCTATTGTTGTTTTTCATCCAGTGATAAACAATTCCCACATTTCCTCTATCTGACTTAATCCAGAAAAAAGGTGATTCTTTTTTTTCCAAATAAACTTTGTAATCTTTTTTAGTTCAAAAATTGACATGCAAGTATTGCACATTTTTGATATCCAAGTTTTTGATTTCATAATTTTTAAATTTAAATCATTGCAGAATAGGGATTTTGTATATTAGAAAGTGAATTTTTAATACACTTATGGTAAGCATATTAATACTATAAATGTGAATATAAATAGGGCATGGAAGTTATCTCAAATTATTGTATATTTCAGCCAAGGCAAGGAATAAGTATATTTTTGCTTTGCGTGTCATGCTAAGCAAACATATTTCCATTATGCACAACTCTTCTCTAGGGGAAATCATAGTTTCTGGTCTGAAACACTGAACAAATGTTAGATTATATTAAATTTTCATTATGAACTCATGGAAATTTTATTACTTGTAATTAAGTGTGAAGGTTAAAAAAATTAAATTAGTGCACGTGAAATTGCAGCAGGCAGTTTACGTGTGTTTTAATAGTTTTTATCCATTTTACTGATTGGAAACTTTAAAATTTGGCAAGTCTGATATCAAAATAGAACACACCCATCACAGTGTTTTCAAGGGGAAAAAAATAAGCGCCTGTACTCCTTTGTCTGTGAGATTTCGCAGGAGGCATTCAGTTTTGGTGAATCCTATCCCATACGTGTTGAACAGAATCATGGGTATTTTCTATGTCCCACCTTTCCACTTAAGTGAAATGTTGCTTTGTCACTGAACACCAGACATATGGCAAATTCTTATTTCTGCATAGCTTCTTGCATGCGCTCACAAAATTAAAATTGGATGGCATAATCTTGTGGATGCAAATGTTGCAACAGCTGTAAGCGTTACAGTTTTAAGTTGTAACCGTTGTCGCAAAATCTTTCAAATATTCAGCTGATGAATTCCAAGCTTGCGACTTGCTCGGGTAGTTGTGGGCTATGCGCGTAACTTCCCCTCACTCTCTCGACTGTTTCATTAGGAACACCTGGGCACCCTCCGCTCTCACCTTTACACAGGCATTGTATGCTCTGGAACTGGCGGTATCACCGCAGAATGCTATGGTGAAACATTTCGCATATTCCAAAACACAAAATGCTTTTGTTGCTTAGTCACCATTTTGTGAACGGAGCTTGTGCTGCCACCTGGTATGATATAAGTAAGTTTTGACTCGCATAGAAATATTTGGAATGTTTTTCTTTTGTGTGGTGGTTTATGAATAACAAATTTTTAAAACCTGATGAATAATTTATACTAATCCTGTATGTTAAGGCCAGGCTTCACCATGCATGAGCGTATAGGAAATTAAGTGCTAAATTCGGACAAAGATCTCTCAGTTGTTTTTTGCAGTAGTATTTTCAACTAAAGATTTTTTGTTAGAGATTGATGGTGTCTAGATTTGTAAACCATTAAAATTTTATTTTTAAAATTTTAAAAGGACTGTTTAATTATTTATACAATATCCAAAGTGCCTTTTAAATTCAAAAATTAAAATTTGGAAGGTTTACAAATCTAGATGCCTTCAATCTCTAACAAAAAATCTTTAGTGGAAAATACTACCGCAAGAAACGATGGAGAGACCTTTGTCCGAATTTAGCACTTAATTCCCTATACGCCCATGCATGGTGAAGCCTGGCCTTAACACAAAATTCTCTACAAAAATGATATCATGTTGTGATGCCCGAGTGGTCTAAGACTGAGTACAAACACTCAATAAGAAATAATCTAAGTCAGTTTAACACATTTAATAAAATCAAACTGAGACGTGATGTGCAGTCTCTGGCATCCTCTGCTGAAGTCCCCTGTCGTCAGGCCGCGCACGGCATAATAAAGCAACATGAATGTAGTGGGGAGAATTCTCCCTCCACCAAGAAGTCACGCATGAGCAGTCTCCCTCCAATGAGAAGTCAAAGCGAGAAGAGTCGCCAACCAATGAGAGAGCAAGGTTATGATGTCAGTCAATGAACTGGAACTTAGCACACGGCCCTAAAGAGTGATTTCGAAATCATGTGATGGGAAAATAATGTATGATACAGCGCGTGATTCCAGGAGTCATGAGATTAAAATATCACGAAAAACATGACATATTTCTTGTCAAAAGTGGTTAGCAATTGCAGTCACGTGGTGCTGAAATCACCGCAGGTTGTATCAGGACGGATACAGCTTCCTGCTGCAGGCACCGCAATGCTTGATAGTTGCGAAAATACTTCATTAAAATGTTCTTTCTCTGGACTGAAAAACTGGCAGAGTGCTCGCTGCACTACATCACTCCTTCTTTTAGAAAAGTTTTGTTTGGACTGAGCAAAACTTTAGAAAGATAAGTGGCTGAAGCTATATGTGAGTCGGTCAACAAAGTGAAGCTGGTTGAAGTATAGAGTCTGGGAGTGCAATTGCTCTATCAGAAACAACAGGATGTAGACTCGCCAGCAATGGAAATTCAGGTTTCTGGTCGACCAACTAGCAGCCATCAGCGTAGGAGCGATGTTGACACAGGAGTCTTCTTTCTTGAAGCTTTACTATTCCATCAAATAATTTTAAAATTAACTGAACTCAAAATGGGGAGTACCATGTCACCATCATTATTTAAGTTCACCTTTGTAATTTTTTAAAGTTCTGCTGAAACAAATCACATACACAATATTAAGTGTGGGCGAAGCTGGATATTTCATTTTGAAGCAAATTTGTTAAAATATTCGCGAATTCAAATTGAGTATCGAATTGAATATAAATTCAAAGTTTTTTGTTGACAAGTATACATTGCACCAACTAAATTTTTTTCTATAAATTTAATAACTACGTACATTTTTACAAGATAGGTAAAATGCAGAAAAAAATGTTTTCCACCGATTTGCAAAAAAAAATTATAGTTTTTTTTACCATGTACTGGAAATGAAGCGGAGGTTTTTGTGACATAAAAGGAATAGAAAAAATAAGGGGTCGTCTACAATTCGGGGCAGTCTTCTATTCAAAACATAGGACCACAAATACCATAAATGTGTGACACTGCTAGTTCAATATTTAAGTTTGTGTTATATGCACAACATTACTACGGGCTTCTATTCATAATTTTTTACTCAAGAAGCAGTTAGTCCTCCATAATTGGCATGCCATGAGACAGAGGATTTTGACAAATACTTTTCATGCTTAAATACAGTATGTCCTATGGTTGGACATATTTTTGTAGTGCTGAGACTGTACCTGTGAACTTTGACAAGGGTCTCCTGATCTGATGCCACCCAGAGAAATAAACCACCTGAGGAGTAATTGTAGTAGGGATGGGTGGGTTCTAATTCACTGGGCGAATGACATGTTGATAAGATTGTCTAAAAATAGTGTTTGCGGATTAAGGGCTAATCTGATTCATTTGCAAATGGTTTCAAAGAGGAAGCACTTTTCTGGGAAGCAAAATGGCTCAAGTTACATAATATATGACGTACAATTATTTTTTTGCTTATATGACAAACTCTCAAATCTGTTTGTGAATACACGGAAAAATCAATTTTCTCGGCTATATTTGATTCATCAAATCATAATCGCATATGTAAAGAGTCTGTACAATACTTCTGACATGAAACCAAGCTTTTATTTTATTAAAAATTTTCCGGTTTTTTTAAATTACATTATTGAAAAGTGAGATCTGAATAGCAGTGGGTTCAATTTCATACTTTTTACAGCAGTTAAGTCTGTAAAACTTACATTTTAATTTTATATTTATCACACTGCAAAACCCTGTTGTATATGAGGAAAATAAACGTATAATACCGATTAAAATGTGAGGTGCCGAATTAAGTTGGGAAAGATAATGAAGTGTTTAGTAATACATAAATATTTTTCCCACATAATTCCGTTTTTCTATATTGTAAGTAAAATTAGATACAATTATTTTACACCGAATGCAGTTTGGACTAATTTGTGGGCATTCTGTTGAGTTGAGGTTATGTTTTCATGTTTTACTAGCCATGTGTGTGGCAAATGTGGGATAAAAATGTTCATATTATTAAGCGCACATTGTCTTCGTTTGCTTTTTGGCTGAATAATAATAAATGATTTAAGTTGCCCAAAAGTATTTTTTTGTTTCTAAGTTCGAAGCAAAAATTTTATTTTGAATACGATGCCGAATATTGAAAATATTCTATTCTAATTCAGATTTTCGAAGCTTCACCCACCCCTACACAATATACACATTGGATAAGCACTAAATATCAACACATATTACAAATATTTATTACAGCTCTGTCTTGCGTACCAAGATTATTACTTTTCGTTTAATAATTCAATCATCATTTTTATGTTGTGAAATATATGTGTATTTTCATAACACAATGTATCTTGTGTTCATTGATCAAACTTAAATGTGACTTGTTATCATTCATCAAGCTTACATACAATAGTTAAAAATTGTTTTCATACTTCAGTTAAGTTATCTTCATATTAGAAGAAGAAAAGAAATATCAATCATTATATTTAAAATCAAACAATTGAATAAACACATTGAGACATTTTACGTTTGTTACTCTCTGTAATATCGGTTTCCTAGTGTAATATCACTTGCTGTAGCATTAAATTATCAAAATTACGTGCACTATACTCTGCTTTTCACTGACTCTACTTTAATTTTGCCCTTGCCTATCAAAACTCTCACTTCGACGTATTATGGAATTCTTAAGGCAAGTAGTGGCTATCATCCTCGATGTCGCTTGTGGTGCTGGAACTGTTCTCAAACCAGCACACATCTCAATGGCATCCGCTTGATCCTCAGGAAGTTAGGCAGGCTCTGTGGTCTCAACTACCTTCCTAAGTGTGAGGCAGGCCCATGAACACCTGGCCAGTGTCTCACACAGGCGCCGTTTCAGGAACCAGATGAGGAGTACCAGACGTCCCATCATAACGAACCCCACCAAGATGTGACTGTGACGTTCAACGTGTTGACTCATTATCTTTCTATGTTTCAAATCATGAATGTCCGACGAGATGATTCAACTCTAAATCTTCTTCTGTATTTAACTCTGACAGACTAATATTGAAGTCGGTGTTCATAGATGCAACGAATACTTGTTCACTATTTGTTAATAAGGACTGAACTGGAGAGAATTTGACTTCATTGACTTTGTACTTAATGTGCTACTTTGTTACAATGTGGTAACAACTGAATTCTCTCATTAATTATCAGACAACTGCTTACCTGGGACATGACTCTCTGCACCGAGATCCACTCCTCCACCACACGTGCTTCACTCTTTTCATAAGGTCACATTTTAGTAACTTTCATCTTTCCCGGTACTGGATAAATTCAACTATCACCATCCATTGATCTTATAAACACTGGTACGAATGAATTACCTAGAACTTTTCTTTTACACATCTTATAATCGTAAACAGGTTGTGACAATATTACATTCACTAGACAATTCTGAACCTTTATGGGAAACGTCGGGATGTTAGCTGGACAAACTATATTATTCCCGCCTTTACATTGACTTATGTCTGCTTCAGACATTAATGCATAAAACTGCCTGTTCTCTGACAGCGCAATATAAGGTGCATCTGGCACCATCTGATCATATCTCTCTAAATGTCTCTCAAACACGGAAAAAGGGTGAGCATATAGATTGTGAAATACCTATTCGCGGAACTCAAAGGAAACTCAATTATCAACTTTATACTGTCAATTGTAGTAAGTGCATGTACCATCGTTACTTCATAGTAATTGTAAATCTGATCTAAATCAGTTCCTGCTATCAAAGTCTTGTCCGCAGGCAATTTAAGAGCAATACCTTGAATAATTTCTGACAAATTTCCTGGAATCAATAACGAAGTGGGCAACCTACCAGTTGCTATGATATCCAACGCCATTTTTATTTTTATTACCTCTTGTTTATAAGTGTGAAGAGTTAATTCTAATTCTCTCAGCAAACTACTGTATTTAAGTGCTTCCCCTAAATTGGTAATCGTTAATCTGTGATTTCTTTAAATCATTGAGGTTGCTAAAGTATTCCCAGCAATCATGTGGTTCAAAGTTTCCTTTTTGTTAACTCTTTTGCTAAAATGTCTACATCTTTTGAGTTTTTCTCTACTCTGGCATTCATCCTTTTCACGAGAGTTAATAGTTTCTCTACTATATGAATCAATTTTTCTTGTCTCGTCCCCAACTCACTAGTGACTTGGTGAATACGGACATAATCATCATTCGTAAGTGTACCAAATAAAAATTTCAGAATACTGCCACCTGCATCTATCAAGCCTCATTTTCTTGGTAATATCAAAGTTAATTCATCTACTTCCTCCTATAGTTCTGCAATTAGTCTATCAAGAACATCTAGCTCTGAACGTGGTTTTTCAATCTCTTGGTTTTCAGAAAACTTCGTCCCTTTAATTACGTTCAGTTGGTTCCTTAATTCCTGATTAATACTCTCCAATTTCCTTATGGGTATGTCTAGCACTATTGTCCATCTGTCTCCTGTTAATACGACGTCCTTTTCTTGGACCAGACTCATGCCAGTGCCTATGGTGTGATCTGCAATGCAAACCAATATACCTCTTATTTAGTTTTTCGCATTGAACTCGTAACTATCATTAAATTCTAGGTTACATTATACTCTGAGGCTACGCATCACTTATTTCTGCTTCCTCCTCTTCCACTGAGGGGTTTCTTACACTTGAACGCAAATTATACCTGACATTAGGTTCACCTATTTTCTCACGAATTTTCCCTTTTAAATAACGTGAAGGTTCCCAAATGTCGTCAGTTTCTACATTATCAGAACACTCATGATCATCGAGGGTGCTGTCATCTATAGGTCATTCAACACACATTTCCTCTACGTTACCTATTTCTGCTAACTCTGTTACATCTACTAAAATTGGTCGTGACTTTGAGCATATATTTTCTTCAATATTTTCCTCACTTAATTCTTTATCACTTTCACTATCGCAAAATTGCTCAACTGAGTCTACTTCATCAACAACCTGTGGGGCATTTTCCCTACACGTTGTGCCTTTGCCTAGACACGAGCTCATCTGCTCTGTAGAATTCTTAGATAGTTTTACTCTATCACTGTACACAATAACTTTTCTCTTGTCTAATGATACTTCAGATGTGACTGAGCTCAGTTTTCTCAAAACTTTATGAGGTCCAGACCAAAACTCATGAAACTTAGATACTCTACCTTTATTAACAATTGGCGTGTGTAGATACACGTAATCACCTACCTCAATATTTGGTGATTTTGATTTCTTATCATAAGACTCTTTCTGTCTCTCAAAAGTTACTTTATTCCTTTCGCTAGTTACTTCATGTGCTTCTTTTAACATGTTACTCAAAATATCTACATGTTCCTTGGCTGTCATGCCTCCCTCTAACACATTAGGCTGACTACTCAATCCTCCCCATATGGGGTAGCCTAATTTATTTCCCATACAACAAATAATGTGGGCTATAACCTGTCACTGAATGTGGAACCGTCCTGTATGCGTGCACTGCATATGGCAAATATTCTTCCAAATTACTACCATATTCATCTACGTAATGAGATATCATGTCCAGTAGGGTTCGATGAAGTCTCTCAACACGTCCATTACAGTGTGGTCTGAAAGGGGTCGTCTGTAACTTCTTAATTTTTAACACTTTGCACGTCTCTAACATCAACCGAGACAAAAAATTTCTCCTTTGATCTGTCAGCAGGCTTTGAGGACAACCATGCTGTAAAATAATCTGCTGTACAAAATACTTTGCTACTGTCTCTGCAGTTTGATCGGGAATTGGTATCGCTTCATGGTACCTTGTGAAATAATCAATGAATGTCAACACATATTTATTCCCTTTCTCACTCATTGGTAAGGGACCTAAAATATCTAAGAGATACCAACTGAAATGGGAAATTTACTTGCAGTAAAGAACCTAACGGTGCTTTTGTCTTTTCGTACTTTTTCTCCTAAGACAATCATCGCACCTGACAATATACTCATCTACATCTTTATTCAATGTTGGCCAAAGATTTGAGGAGGTTTTGAGTCCACTTCACGCCTTGGTGAGCAGAAAACGGAGTAGCATGGTGATGACTAATTTCTCTGGTCACGAGCAACTTTAGGACAACTACTAAAATTTTATCCTCTTCTCTTTTATATAGGATGCCTTCCCTTTCAGTAAAGAAATTTCCCTTATCTGCCTTATTAATTATACTTTGACATGATTTGTCTTCCCTCTGTTCTTTCTTAATGATCTCTCTAGTTAAATCTTCTGAATTTATAGCATTTACCATTTGCGACAAACAATCTGCATTCGCATGTTTCGTGCCCGGTTTATGGACTACTTCAAAATCAAACATTGCTAAACGAAGTGCCCGTTGAGTGAGTCTCGAACTAGGGTCTTTCAAATTCAATAACCATCTCAATGTAGCATGATCAGTAATAACGGTAAATCTATGTCTGTGCAAATACGCTCTGAACTGATTTGTGGCAAAAACTAAAGTGCACAATTCTTTTTCTGTTGTACTGTAATTCCTTTCTGCTGAATTTAAGTTTCTACTGGCATAGGCGATTGGTGTCTCGTATCCGTTCCTCATCTGAGACAGGACAGTGCCTACAGCATAATTACTAGCATCTGTAGTCACAATAAATGGTTTGGAAAAATATGGATACACAAGAATTGGATATGAAATTAATTTTTCTCTTTAACATTTTGAAAGCTTCCTCCTGTTCTGTTCCCCAAATAAATGGTTCATCTTTCTTAGATAATTTTGTTAATGGTCTCGCTATGTCCCCGAAATTCGGCGCAAAATTCCTATAATACTGAAATAAACCTACCACTGAACGAACTCCTGTCACATTTTTAGGTCCGGGGAGTTCTTTAATTGCTTGTAGATTTTTCTAATTTGGTTCTACGCCTTTTGAACTTACAACATGCCCTAAGTATTCTACACTGTCTTGTACAAATGAACACTTACTATGCTGGATTCGCAAATTAGCTTCCTCTAATCTTTCCAAAACTTTACTCATGCGCTCAGCATGTTCTTTCACAGTACTGCTAAATATTATAATGTCATCAAGGTATGCTAAACACTAATAACCTAAAAACCCTGTTAGAACATAATTCTCCATTAACCTCTCAAATATAGCTGTGGCATTACACAGTCCAAACCGGAGTCTATTAAATTCATATTTCCCTATGAATGTAGTAAAACTCGTTTTCTCCCTATCGCTTTCTTCTAACTCAATTTGGAAGTAGCCACTCGTGAAGTCCAATGTTGAAAAATATTTTGACCCGTGCAAGGAATCTAACGTCCCCATGACATTCGGAATTGGATAAGGATCCTGCTTTGTAACTTTATTAAGCTGTCGGAAATCTATACAAAATCTCATCTTAAAAGAACCGTCTTTATTTTTCTGTTTCACCATCACTACGGGAAACTGTCAAGTTGATTTACTCTGAAATAATATTTTTATAAAGCATGTAATTTATTTGCTGTGCAATTACTGGTTTCAATGCATATGGCACTCTGTACGGATTCTGCTTTATTGGTCTGGTCTCTCCTGTATCTATCTTATGTTTCAACTAATTCGTGCACCCAAAATTTGAACTACTTTCCACTTGAAATATATACGCAAACTTCATTAACACTGGGAACATTATATTAAAATCACTCTTACTCAAATGTTTAAATTTATCTCTAACAATTTTCTCTACCTCCATAAACACCTTTTGATAGTTTTGGTAACATTTTACCCTTCTGCTTCATTGATTTACTATTATGTGCCATATGAGTTTCAAAACTCTGACTACCTTAAATCACTAGACAATTTGGCACATTTAATAATTTATTCTCTCCATTCGATGATTTATATGTATTTTCCATGCGAGTTTCACAACTCTGACTACCTTGAGTGTGCACATAGTTCAGCTTATTTATCCTCAATTTACTTCAACAATCTGACATCGGTACCGATTTTTCATTTAAGTGCGCATTTTCAAAGTTAACTTCTCTGTTTCTACTACTTTTCACATTACTCTGACATTTCAAATTATTATTACACTTCAAATCATCTCAACACTTCAAATTATTACAACATCTCAAATTATTACAACATTTAAATTTTTTATGACATTTTTAACTTTTTACGACAAGACTCAGGGTTTTCATTTGGAATCGGAACTGCCTCTGCTCGGCATACTCTATCTCGGCAGATTTTGGGGAGACAGTGACAAAATCTGTCCTGTTCCGTGACCTTGCTAACTAATTCACTCACTCATGGCTAACACAACTCGAGGGAATTACTGCTTCAGAGCCTGGAAGCGAACACTTTTTGTCTTTGTTTCTAGGGACATTTGCAAAAATTTTCTCCCGTGGTTCCATTTGTGAAGACACTAAATCACTTTGTTCCGACCCAAGTATTACACAACTTCTCTCGGATATTCGGGGTACGCTATTTATGAATAGTACTCCAGCAACATCACTAACAAGTGTGGCAAATCCTATTACCATACCCTTTGGCACGATGAGCATCTCATTAGTAATGTTCACGATTCTTGTCACTGCCCTTACTGATTTTACTAACACTCTGTGATGTTTCCTTGAACCTTCACTATGAGGTTTCCTTGAACCCTCAACTAACTCTTGACCTATCTTGTCAGTAGTCCTCTCAACATAACCGCCTACTTCACATGCCGCTCCTGCATCTTCCGCACGTGAGGAACTAGTAGACGCTTGCTCGCGTTTTATGTTCGCATCTTGCGAAGTCGAAGGCTCTGTGTTCGCAACTAGGTCAAGACTTTCTATTTTTAATTCTGGATAAACACGATCTCGAGGTATGAATCTCTTTACTATACGAATTTCAGTTTCCAACACTACCCGTCCAGAAGAATTTTCGTACTCGTATACTTTATATGCAGGAGTCGGAAAAGATTACTTTGGTTTTCCCTTGAAAGCTATTTCCAATCCTAAACCTGTAGTTAATGCATTCAACTTAGTACGAAATGGCTCTTCTTGAGACAAGTCAAAAGATGTGAGCTTTTGGACAAATTTCTGTATTAATTTATATGAGTATTCTTCTAAAAACTTCAATGCCTCAGTACTGCTAGTTACTACGTAGATTGTCAAAACTGTAAACTCTACTACCTTCCCTTCTTGCCTCTGAAAAAATAATAAGCATTTTAGCTAAACGCTTTAGTGCTTTTGCAAAATACAGCACAGAAGTGGGGCCGAATCTAGATAATTTCTGCAATATTCAACCAAGTGTGCAGTGTTATGTCATCCAAATCTACGTGACAATCAAGACTACCTTCCAGTTACTTTGTTATTCATAGGTCTGTGGACATACTCAATATTAAAGCGATATGCTTTCCTACAGTACATGTGTTCGTTATAATCCTGCAAGTCTTCTCTTTCACGAACTATCGTATTAGATTCGTCAACTGAAATGCGCACGATCCTGAACGCTTCAGGACACGTTAAAAAGTCCCACTCAGCAACACTGCTCAGCTCAATTACAACTTCACGATTCGCATTCATAATGCAACGTGCAAATAAAATCAAACAACTGAATTTTAATTAATTGGAGGAAAACCTAACACCACACCTATCACCTATCAAATACAACCTATAACCCTTCAAATTAGGTTCAGGTACAGCCGTCTGGAGTAACTATCCAAAACGCTGCCACCAGTTTGTGATGCCTGTGTGGTCTAGGGCTGAGCACAAACACTCAATAAGAAATAATGTAAGTCAATTTAATACATTTAATAAAATCAAACACTGAAACGTCTACACGTGCACGTATACATTTACTTACTTGGCGATGTGGCAGAAGTTGACATGGGAATTGTCAATATAAAACAAAATATAAACTCTACTGGAAGCAAAAACATATTAGAGCCATGGTGATAAAGGATGGTGGAGTCTCAGCGCATCTCAGGCGAGTCGTCCCAGGCGGTGATGTGCAGTCTCTGGCGTCCTCTGCTGAAGTCCGGCGTCCTCAGACTGTTCATGGCATAATAAAGCAACATGAGTGTAGTGAGGAGAAGTCTCACTCCACCAAGAAGTCGCGTAATGAACTGTCTCTGACCAATGAGAAGTCCAGACGAGAAGAGTTGCCAACCAATGAGAGAGAAAGGTTAGGGTATCAGCCAATAAACTGGAACTTTGCACACGGCCCCAAAGTGTGATGTCGAAATCATGTGACGGGAAAATAACGTGTGATACAGCGCATGATTCCAGGAGTTGTGGGACTAAAATATCAATAAAAACAGGATGTATTTCCCATCAAAAGTGGTTAGCAATCGCAGTCACACAGTGCTGAAATCACCGCAGGTTGTATCAGGGCGGATACAGCTTCCTGTCACAGGCACCACAGAACCTGATAAGTTGTGAAAATACTTCATTAAAATGTTCTCTCTCTGAACTGGAAAACTGGCGGAGTGCCCACTGCACTACAATGTTTATTTGTCCAATGCATATATTCAGCTGTACATTGAAATGAATATTTCATATTAATCCCCACCACTCCTCAATTGCCCGTATTGAGGTTAAACAAGCGTATCTTTCTGCATACCTTCTTTTTCCAATAATTATTTTTTTCTGCAGTTATTGGATTGCCAAAAAATTAACGAAGTCCCTCCCAACAGTTTTCTCTATTTGCCACCTGGTTCCTTTTCAGTACAAGAAAAATGCAGTTATGATGTTATAATTCCCAGGAGTAAACTTTAAATATACTACCAGTAAGTTAAATAACTATCCTAACATTCATAATGCCCTGACACAAGAATTCATCGTTGAATCTGTTGTTGCAAGATGATTGCCAAAAATATTGTTTATCAAGACAAATTCTTTGTTTGCCTTGTCTGGCATAGACACCTGGTCTGTCTAGCTAATGCAGGATGGGAGGTGGACTCAGTGTGCTGTTAGTTAATAACAGTCTTGTCTCATATTATAGTTTCACTAGTTACAGTGAGTGGAACACTATGTACAGTACAGCACTATCAGCAAGTCAACAGTGTTCTCAGCTCATAATAAACAGTGAACTCTTTTGTCTTTCATGGTTTCTTCTTGCAAACATATTCTCTGTTTGAGGTACGAATTAACAAGTAGATTTTGGGATATTGCTTACAGATATATAATTGTCTACCTTGTAAACTTGAGATTCTATCTCTTATCCTACTATTTGTACTGCAGTTCAAACAGTTAGTGTTCTTTCATTTTCTTCATTGCCTTTGCACTGTTTGTATGAATTATGTGTTAAATTTTTTTAAATTACATAAAGAAACACATACAGTGAAAGCTCTGTAATACAAAACTGAAGGGACCTAAAATTTTGCACTATGTATTAACAAGGTATGTATTAACAGGCGTAGGTAAGCCTACTCCCAAAAAAAAAATTGACAAATGCTACCATTGAATTTTGCCAAGAAGTAAGTTGGGACAATAAATAAATCATAAGTCATTTATTTTATTTTCTACACAAAATGATTAAAGCAGTTTGAAGTATTTTCAGATCACATGTAATAAATAAAGTTCAGATCAATAAAAATATTTTGAAAAATTCAAAATTTGTAACTTATAATACATAAGTTAAGAAGTTAAGCATACCTTAGATTGGCTTGAAAAAATCTTATTTTTTCTGGAACATTTTTTGTTGTATAAATGTTCATTACTGCACTGCAAAGTTTGTCAAAGGAAGACAAGATAACAGTGTCTACATCACTTGCAGCACGAACATTTTCCAACACATTTATAGCTGTAGTGGCTTAATTTTTCCCTGGAAGTTCATGAACCATATCTTCTTCTTCTTTTCTGTGTTTACATGTCGCAACTGGAATGATATTGTCCAACTTCTCTGCCATGATCAGTCAGTGGTGGAGCCTTCGTCAACACAGTATCATCAATGTGCACATTCTTCAAAGTCTCCTGAAGTACCATGTTGTTCAAGTTCTTCTCAGCCTTCCTCTAGGTCTAAACTTTCTTCTTCTGCGCCTCCACCTGTTTTGCCAAACCCACTTTTAGCAGAACAGTTCTGGATTGTGTCAGCAGATACACTGTCCCAAGCCGTTACGATGTTCCTCATTCCGTCCTGCACATTCCACTTTGGCTGAGGATATTTCTACTGTTCAAGTTGGCGAATTAGGTATTTGACCAAGCGTAACCTATAGAGCCTCTTGACAGTGTGAATGATGCCCTGATCCAGTGGCTGCATAATGCTGGTCGTATTTGCAGGCAAGAACATCAGCGTAACATTGTTGAACTGCAGTCCATGAGCTGTATGTGCAGCAGAAGAACTTTTCTGTTCAAAGTTGCCATTTTTCCGTTGAACGCAACAAGCCGTGACTGAAATTCCTTGCTCGGTACCCAAGCATTTTCATTAGCCTGATAGTCACAGGGCAGTCGAATTGATACCTTTGAAATATCTTGGGTACTTCAATTTGCCTATAAGTGGTCTGAGTTTCGTGCTGCCAACCTAGTTACAGCACAACAAAACTGTTATACGTGCCTTACTATGTTTGCTGCCATGGCAATTTTCTCCTCTAAAATAAAACATCTTATTGGGAAGCAAATTGAAAAAAAAAAAAAAAAAAAAAAAAAACACCTGTTTTGTCCATGTTAAATATGCCACATGGTGCATACCTGCTTTCAACTGGTTGCACAGAATCCAGCCAACTAACAGCAACATCCTTGTCTACCGTAGTGCTTTCACCACACACAGTTTTGTAAACCAAATTGTTCCGCGGTGTGATCCGCTGCAGCCATCCATTACGTCACTTCAAACCATCAACTTGCAGTTGCAAAGCAAAATAATCTGCTTTTTGCTTATTTACTGGGCCGGATACAGGGATATTACCTTCCTGCATTTGATGAAACCACTTCAGCACTTTCTATTTCAGTTCTTTATATTGAGGACCTCGCATTCATTTTTTATCTCTTCTAAAACTTCCACTCGTGCATGCTTCTTCCAATCTGTCTTTGTTACGAACTATAGTTGACAGAGTTGATAATGGAATGTTAAATTCCTTCGCAACGTCTGATTTGGTCTTCCCGCTATTAAAAACTGAACTTAAAATGCTTATTTTTGTTGATAATGATAATTCATTTTGTTTACGCTTCGCCATTTTTAACACCTCTCGTACGACAAGCGGAAACTTAAAGTAGGGTTAGCAAAACTGAATAAAAATATGCATACTGTATGTCACTGTGACCAACCCAACAATCTTATAAGAAAGCGAGAAATAATCTTTTTAATATTTTTGCCAATATATTTGCTATTTATGTAGTACTTACCGTATTTACTCGCATAATTCTCGCACCTTTTATACAGGATTTTAGTGGAAAAAATCATGGTGCGTGAATTGTGCGAGTAAATACGGTATTTTCAGTTTGATTTTAAAATTATTTGTTTTAACAGTACAGTAATTTTAATGATGGTTAAGATTTCTCAGTCTATTGTCAATTGTCTAGGCTTGACTTTATGTTTGTATTGTGTGTGGGCGATATCCCTAAAGTCACGGAAACGTAAAGTCAATTAGTCAATTGTTTAAGTTTTCAATTGTGTAAGGACCTCTACACCGCTCACAGGCGTGGTCGCCTATGACGCCATGTTGAACACCCTTTGTTCTTGAGTGTCTCGTCTGCTGTGTACTTTGGCTACACTGGCAAAAGCAAAAACCTAACAAAAATAATTTTCATACGTATCCAATTGTAATTCAGTGTAGCTGATAAGATAACAATGGTATATTCCGTGAATGGACACGAGGTTACTTCGTACTACATAGTAATGAATATTTCATATTAACCATACATTTTAACAGTGAATTTCCTATCTCAACCTTTGGGGGAATTAAAATGATTTGTACTAACACAAATTTTGCATTAAGCGATATTTTACTAACGAGGTTTCACTGTATTCCAAAGTTTTTCTGGCAAGAAATACATTTCCAATGCTATACTTTTTTCAAGCTTGATTTTCAACCAAATTTGTGAATAGCCCTTTTCTTCCATTGCATCCTGCAAGCTGGCTAAACCATACTGACATTCATAGTTAGTCTCAGTTTGGTAAAATGTTTGTCCTTTTTTACTAGGCATACCTTGCCCACTTGTTCGTGGAATATACTGCAGGTGTGCAGGAAATCTGTGTAACATACTTGGTGATAATTTTCTTTGATCGCAGGCACACAAATACACTTTCTCCTCAAGACCTGAATCTATATACTTTTTCTTTCTGTTATCACGTGCTCCATGTACACTGTCTTGGAAACATAAGGTCTACACCAAAACTATTTTCTACCATCTGTTTTGTGAGATCTTCTTTATCACAGCAAATTTCAGTGCAAAACACACAGTGGAATTTGAGCTTAAAATCTGTGTGTTTCGCACTTCGTAATTAACACATGAACAAATTGTATTTGCACTGATGGTACTGCATTGTTGATTTAATATTTTGGGTTAATAATATTTTTGATTAATGGCACAATGGTAAACAGCTTGACAAATTTGCTTTATATAATATGTACATAACCTGAAATAATCAACCATGTCCAATGTTGTGGAAATTATGTATGTGTCTGGTAAATAAATAAACAAATTATATAAAATTAATACATCCTTGATAAAACATGATATAAAATTAATACATCCTTGAAGAACAAGAACAATTATTTTGGACACTGTCATACAAAGTTAAGTTAAATTATTCTGCTACCATCACCCCAAGACACAACAAAGTCACTTTATATATAAGTTAACTGGAAGCGGTACTTATATACATCCTGTACGTTTGACCTTTATATCAACCTAGTGATATTTATTGATTATACAGTGAAACCCTATTAAGAAGTTCCCACTTAAGAAGTTTGCCTGCTTAATAATCTGAATAATTATGCTCATTGTCTATACCAAAATTTGTACTTTGACCCTTTTAAGAAGTTTTCCTGGTTAATAAGCATTATTTTTTCAGTCCCTTCAAAAACCTTTTAACAGAGTTTTACTGTATTTGTTATTTATAAAATGTCCAGAGGTAAATATTTGTAAATGACATGAAAACAAATTGGACATGCAGTTTCAGAATAAATCTTTGAATCAGTTAATAAAATTCAGTAATCAACAACAAATTAGCTCACAATTTTATTCCTTGAGCTATTAATTAAACGCAATGCAAAATAAAAATATCTAAAGCCCAGAAGTGCACTCGATACATTGTATAAGAATGGACTTTAAATTACAAAATGTAAAATTCAATATTTTAATAATTAATATTTCATTGTTCCTTTAATTAGCAAACCTGATATTTTCAATATTACTACGTGGTGACGTAGTTAATAACATTAAGACATGGTTGTGTCATGGGGACATGGTTAATGCGTGGTCCAGACAATGAAGTATTATAGTGACACTAAGTCCACATAAGACTTAATTGAAACACAGTGAAAAAGTTCTCCAGGTTTAGGTATGAAGCTGGAGTTAAAAACCTTGCTCCAGTTGGCAAAATAGAAGCAGGGAAAGAAACCATCAGGCGAAAGTAGTACTTAATCTTGAAACTAGGGATGGGTTGTATAGAGTTGACGTGCGCATTTCCTCTTCTGATATCAGAGAATAGAGGAGTCACCCCCAAAGTGAGGTGGAAAGAGATAGTTTCCCGCCCAGGGAGTTCTATCCGCCTCACTACTACGGTTGCCAAAATTCGGGACGCCAGTTGTCCCGGGATGAGATGTGGTGAGCAATGATTAGGCGATGGTGGATGTGGATGACCTGGCTAGCGAAGCTGGTTTAATACACATAGGCCTGGTTGGATGGCGTGTGGTGACGTAATCTGCGGATGATGCCACAACGCGGGGCTTAGGGGCTACGTGTGGCTGGAATCGAACTTGTAAAGTCTTTCCAGAGGCCAATTTAATAGTACAAAAATTGGGAAGAGCTACCTCCTGAGGGTGACGGACTCGAATGAGCGTACCCGAAGCCAACCTTACAATACTGGAATGTGAACGGGGGTTTGATCGGGGACTACCTCAGTGGGGGTCACACTGGTTACTGGGGACGACTACCTATCCTGACGTTCTGATCTCCTTCTGAGTCATATTCAGCCCAGCATGCTCCTAATATGTGATTGAACCATGACTCTTGCGTGGGCGGAAGTATAGGCGAGTCTGGTCGTGTAGGTGAACCAATTTCTGTGGACTGTGGTTCAACTGTAGTGGGCAGTGCATTTGTGGAATTTGTATTACGTGCTCTCTCTAATGTGGATGCTCTCGGCGTCGTTGATGACATTGTAAGCCACCTTTCCTATAGTGCATTTGGCTTGTCCCGTGATCTGTTCTGCGTACGTTCAGCCTGGGGGCGTGGCTTCTGCAGGCACACCCAAGGCCCTGATGTGCAAACAGCAGTTCGGTATTGGGACTTTACTGATTTAATTAGCGCTGCTTAAAATTACCAGAGAAGAACAATTTAATTAAAAGTGACTGGGGAACTACAACGACAATAGTGGTACTCTGAGATGTTAGGTTTCATGTAATTTTTATTACGTCCAAAGGAAGAAAAGTGGAGAGTCCCGGCTAAATTAATTACAAAAAGAACCTAAAATATGCTAGGTAAAAATATAATATCTAAACTCTTGGTACAGAGAAAATCAGGCAAAGGCGAGCCTGGGGAGAAATATTAATTATCTAATTAAAATGCAAAATTTCTACCGTACGCAACTTGCAGCATAATGGGGATTTTCCAGAATCGCAATGACCTGCTACCGCGGGAGTCAAGGGAACTTGACTGAGGTAAAGGGTTGTGGGTACAGGACGTGGATTACCTCTAGAGATAGATGCTGCCCTCACAATCAGCTGGACGGTGGTGGAGGAACATTGTCCAAACTGCTGAAGTTGCAGTCTTTACAGTTTGCGGATGTGGGCTGAAGACTTTGCAGACTTCTGGAGCTGAGCTATGTTTCAAGCTTAGGGCCGAGCCGTGTTGCAGGCTAGGAGAGGAGAGAGGGTCTTCTGGGATAGCTCGCGAACCTCTTCGGCCGGCAAGCCCGGCGTCTCTGCTGGACCACATTGCTGGACTTCTATTTATACTGAAAATCTTCTGATCAGGAGTTCTTCAGAGTGTGGGTGGTAGCATAGCCTTCCAACACAGGGGTAGGTTATCAGTATAGCGGGAGCACTGCTTATTTCTTATCTCCCAACTTGTAGACGACGACAAATTAAAACACCTCGTCCTGAGGCTGGCGGGTTGTGACATCACAAGGCCACAGGAGTGCTGTCATCTCTGGTTTTGTTTGGAACTTCTTCCATTGCTAAGTGAAGGGTAGTGGATTATCAAAAATATTTAATTTATTCATGGGGATGGCACTTGCATGCAGGATTTCGGGCGGGCAATGCATATTGTAATTAAGTGTGTTAATTACGGTTAAGTATTTGGCTGTCCAGGCTTGTGGAATCTCCTTGCTGGATACATTTAAATTATTCTGCCACTGTTATGACTTGCCCCTGAGCTCAGGTCGCTCTTGGATTGGGCGAAGTAGCCTGTAGTGTGTGCATCTGCACAGCGCAGCATGTTGGCATGCATCAGAGTCTTCGATGCTTCGATTCCACCAGTTATTTTCAGAATCAAAATCATAGATTCTTTTCTCAAGATTTCAGAAATTGTTCATGAATAAATAAGTAAAATACATATTTGTATAATTGCAATGCTTGTGATAGCCTTATCTTAAATTTATTTTATATGAATGAAAGGAATTAATTTTTTTTACAAGATTGCAGCAAGTTGAATTGTGGATAATCGTAATTCATTAGGAGTTATAGTTCATAAATTTGCTTTCATTCAAGCATTTTTTTAAATACAGCTTTGGCCACCACACATATGTAAAGTATTTACCTACAAAAACTTAGTATTGTAAAGGCCTGTCTACAATCAGCCATTCCTGTAGACGTGACCATGTCCAAAACTCGGCGTCAAGTGACGTCACAATGATGCAGTCTGAATAGGGTTTACAGATGCGTTGTCTGAAGTGAGCTTTCAGAATCTGACACTAGGTTGCAATATATTTGGCACGTTATTTCTTGTTACTCAGTGATTTTCAAATTTGTTGAATTTTTAATTACATTAAAATTGTGATATAATACGGCTGTTGGGGGACATAACTGAGACCCGTATTATAGCTTTCCGCGCTATTCCAGGAGTGACAGAATACAGTAACATAAAAAGCCTGTGTTCTAATGGCGCGTGGCACCTCTATCTGTCAAACACGGGGCAAGTGTTGTTATTTACTGCAGTATCTCATGAAACGTTTAGCCCCTTGCTATCGGATCTGCATCACTGGACTTGACAGCACCCGAGGGAGGGAAACAGAAGACAAGAAACGTACTGTGATGAAGGGAGTCACATGCATTCATGCAAGAAGAACTAAAAAATACTGCATTTTCCGGGCAAAGGATGTACTTATTTCACCAAGGGTGGTGTTCGCTGCAATGCAGTTTGGAGAAGGGAGTTCACCCCCCGCTGCTCCAAGGGGCCTGGATGGGAGGTAGTGAGAATAAGAAACGAAGCTCACATCCAAATAAAACAACAGAGGTCAAAGCACGCTTGCACTGCAGATGGGATCTATCAGTGCGTCACGTGTTGTCAAACATGTCGCTTGCTCGTCTGATTTGCATTTTACAAGGGAAAACTAAAACATAAAAAAAAAAAAAAGGAAATTATTTGTGGCATGCAAAGAAAGGCCACTTTTCTGAGTTAATCCATGTCCACAATAGCTCATCTGCTTGGAATTTTTTTTTCGAAAATGGGAAGACATACCGCATAGCCGATATATATACATTATAATCAAAGTGTCTACATCATAATTATAATGTTTATGTAGCGCTATATTCCACAGGAGATTAATTATAGGCCTGTAAATGACATAGAAACACAAATTTTGAGGAACACCTCAAATTTTGTAATTTTTTTTTTAGAAAGCAGGTAGCCATACTGAATAGCCACTATATATACATTATAATCAAAGTGTCTACATAATATATATAATTATTACGTAGAGCTACATCCTGTATGAGATTGATTATAGGCCTGTAAATGACTTGGAAGCACGAATTTTGAGGCCCGCCTCAAATTTCGGAATTTTTTTCCGAAAATGGGAAGACCTACTCTTACAGCTGCTATATATACATTATAATTTAAGTGTCTACAGTGTTATTATAATAATTACATATCGCCTGTAAATGACTTAATCCCTACCTTACCCAAAATCTGAACCCAGAGCCCCTCACATTGCAAGCCAGTTTTATACTGAATGTGCCACAAAAATTGGCATCCATTTTACGACAGTAGGCTATTCCAGTTTATTTTAACTTACTTCAGTTGAACATTTTGGCATAGAATAATTGTAATTGCTTAAATGTGTTACGCTGTACAATGGATGCACATTTCATATTAACTTGTAAGTGGCAGTAAATGTGTGACAGCAGGACACGTGGAAGTATGATACAATGGCTTGGCATGTAACCATGCCATTGCCCCACACTGATCCAACTCCCAAATAAGATGGAGAGTTTGCTAAAGTAACATTTTTTTTTTCCTGTTTACAACCAAACAGCAGAACAGGTATGATAGGGTCACATAGAAAAAGGACCACTAGGAATTCTTTTGTCAAATATATCGCACCACACCAGCGAAATTGAAAACAGAAAACTATAGAATATTGGCTGTAGTGAATCAGTGAAATTGATCTCTGCGCTGAAGGAGGGACAACGCGCGCCCGTTCACTCTGCCTCATCGATCAAGGTCCCTGACTCACGACCACCAGCCGACAGACCACACGCCTTCCTGACTACACGCTTTCCACTTATTTATTTATTCAGGCCAGGGGACATAAATTGCCCCATGGTATAACCGAGTCCACGGTAATGAGCCGCGGTATTCTGGGTTTCCACTGTATTGCTTACAAAATGGATTATTTTAATATTTATTTATTATAAATGCCTTAAGGGTTTTATTTTAAATAAGTTTGCCAACTGACATCCAAATGTTACTTTTTACACTTACATTTTAAAAGTTTTAGCATTCAAATAAAATAGTTTAGACTGAATAAAGATATCACTAATTATTTTTTAGCATTTCATTGTTTTTGTTTCGTGAAAGCCCACCTTACATGTCCATTGTTTACATTTAAAACATAAACATTCCATGAATGTGAGCAAAAGTATTGGAAATCTTCTTATTCTTTTCCTGTCATCTTACTTGAGACAAAAGTTCAGTTTTCTGAATTCTTGAACTTGGTACACAGGTTGACTTGGGACACGGGAGCGTGGGACAGCGCCATGACGTCAGAGGGTCACGTGCACCAATCAGCGTATTCTTGTCCTAAGACACAGGTTGGGATAGTGTAACTATAGACAGGCCTTAACACAGTCAGCTGTATGATGTTTGATATACACATGATTGTTTTAAACATTTCACTAGTTATTATCACATTTAAATGCTTATAAATTCAACTCTGAGCGTATTGCATAACATTATTTATGTATCAAAACATTAGTTGTACAACATGCAATGAGTGTGCTGTAAGTTCATTGATTATTCGCAGGTGCAGCCATGTTATTTTTTACTCTTAGCAGTATAATTTCTTCCCAGTGTTCACTTTTAGTGATTTTGTCATTGGGGAAACTTTTTTTTCACCTGCATTGTGATTTGATTGTGCTAAAATAGTTTAATTTGAATTTATTTATTAATAAGTAGCAAATAAAAAATTTATGAGAAAGAATCTGCTACTCTTCGTAACTTCCTTATTTCTAGCTTTTGGTTCACCATTTAACCTGCGGGATGACTTTATTAACCAAGGTGAATTGTTTTACAGACGTCTGCTATGCTGTTTTATACGTAGTTTCTGCTAACACATTTTAAGATAAGTTGGGAAGTGACTTAGTCGCTAAAATTTGACATTTTAACTTTATGCGTGTCTTTCAACCTTAGGCATACAGTCCAGTTGTATGAACGTGTGTAAGGCCTAGTCCACAATAGCTTGTCCGCAGTTGAACGGTCCGCTGACGCATGTCCCAACGTGAATGTTTACAATAACGACATCTGAAGCTAGGCTTTCCGATACTGGCACCAAAGTGCACTAAATTTGACGCCATGCGAAGGTAAGGTTTCAGACACTGAAACTAGAGTTCACCCTGGATCGGTGTGTCAGTAAATTGTATGCAATTACTTGTAAATATTGATATTTCCAGCTTATTTTAATTTGTTTTCTAATTTGAGTTATGCCAATGAGTACATTTTGAATTAGTTTTAACTTAACTTCATTTGGAAATTTTTTTTGCTCTAGTCAGTACATTTTTGTATTTTTACTTAATAAAATTTAGTTTTTGCTGTTATGAGATTGAAGGTAATTGCATTGAACAAACAGCAAGTTTTATTTTCAGTACATCATTATTTACTTTTACTGTTTGCACGCTATAAAATGTAAACAAAGCAAACAATTTGGAACACGTCCGTGTGTTGGTCTGCAGACCATAGTTGAAGTTAGCAATTGGTCTTGGGACATTGTGACAGCAAGCTGTGACATCAGAGGGTCACATGTACCAATCAGCAGTCAGGCATCTGCGGACCAGTTATTGTGGACTAGGCCTAACAGTGGCCGTGTCCGAAATGACAAATTTGTTAGTTTGTAATTTGTCATTTTGTGAGTTTCAATTCGGACATTGTCGACAGTCACTTGTTTAGTACACACGTCAACACATTTTTACATTAACAGCAAAAATTATTTTTATCTAAAGTGAATGCTTAAAACAAATGTTATATTTCTACAATTATCACTGGAATGCTACAAATATGTGAATAATTAAGAAAATAGTAAACACTGCAATAACGACTTAAAAAAATATTCTGTTGCAAAATATAATCAAAGCACAACACTTACTTGCTTTTTAAAACATGCCTAGTGTATGTTATGAATGGTTATTTGATTTAAATAAATGTTTTAATTACGCATTTGCATGGGTTTTTGGAATGTCAAATCCAACATGGCGCTTATTTTATCATTTTGTATTTTTGCTAACATCCGCTAATTACAAAATATGAAAATTCAAAATTACCAAATATGTCACCATTTTTGTATACAAAATCGGGTCACGTGATAGTCAACAAAATCTGTCATTTTGGACACGGCAGTGTAACTAAAAATGGGGGATAAAAGGTGTTGCTCCATAGTAGTTTCTTTTTCCGGCTTTAGAAATTGGACCTAATTTATTATTCTCTGTGATAATTTACGTAGTCAACAAACATGTGTAAATGTTATCTTTTGAACATTAAATCCTTTGTTAATTATGTCCGAAGCTTGTAACCATTTTACTATTTGTCAGTATAATGACAAATTTGCAGTATGCAATTACTGCAAGAGAAAGATCTCTCATGGACACTCAAAAGGCCACAGCTAACCTAATGAAACACTTTCGCACAAGACACAATGTTTTTTCTTTAAAGATAAATAAGTGACGTCAGAGGCTCTTGAGAGTGATGCTCCAGTTAAAGTTCACTGTGGCAGTCTGTCAGAATGTATTGAACTAGTTGTTGGTTCATCACATGAGATTCACAAGCCATTCACCAAAACACATAAGCAAATGCATCACAAAGCTATAACCCATACTTCTACTTTATACTTTCCAGTCCAACATGCACCACCAAAAGTGTCCAAAACTCAATAAAGATGGTGTAAAGTACTTTTCCTTCTCTATTTGATGGGGCCACGGTGGCTGAGCGATTAGCACGCTCGCCTCCCACCAAAGCAAACAGAGTTCAATCCCCGGCCAGGTCACTGGATTTTTGCAAGTGGAAATTGTGCCGGACGGTGCCGTTGGTTAGCGGGTTTTCTCGGAGATCTCCCGTTTCCCCCGTCCCTTAATTCCTGCGCCGCTCTATATTCACTTCAGTCACCCTCATCAACTCTCAAGACCTCGCTGTTAAGAGTCGCCCAAATCTCTTCACTCACTCACTCACTCACTCATTTGATGCCAAGAGAAAATTCAAACCTTGAAATGGTAGCGCTGGTGAAATTACTAATTTAATAGGTGAAACAATATGCATTGATTTTCAGCCATTCAGCATAGTCAAAAACAGAGGTTTTGGTCATTTAGTTGTAAGTAAACAATATAGGTATTTTAAGTTGTGGGATATTTTTCCATCTGAACTCAGAATCTTGGTAGACATTTTCATGTGCAATAAACATGTTCTTGATTTTCCAGTTTGTTTTGTAGTAAACAATTTATTTTGAGTTCTTAAACTTTTATGTTAAATTAGTGATTAATAAAGGTGAACATTAGAAAATGTATTAAAACTACAATGTAAATTGAAGAAAATTTAGGATCAGAATTGCTATCGAAAAAATAAGGAATCGACCCATCCGTACTTGAAACAGAAGTAAAACTTGAAAATGAAGACTTGAAATCTCAAATGTGAAAGTTCAATGAAACTTGAACGTAAACTTGAAACCCTCTGGAACACATATAAGCAAATTAAAATCCAAAGAATTAATTAAATATTACCAAGTTTTAGAGTCAGGAAAACATGTCACATACAACTAGAGAAAACTATGATATTCTTTACTCACCATCTTGGATGGAATAGATGAATCTGCACAAGTGTTGAAACTTAACAAATTAAAGGAAAATGCTAATTCCTAAACTAATAACTACATTCTTAAATAAATTTCAATAAATATACTTCATTACAGCACAAAAAGCATTTTTTAATAATAATTAGAGAAACGACTTCTATAGGGTATGTGAACACCGCCAAATATGAAAATTCCCATTGGAAATTCGAAATCTGAACCATAAGCTCTGTATCCAATAATGGTGTCCAATCCATAGTCTTTCCATATCTTGCTTCTGTATCTGTATTTTTTATTCCTGGAATTTTCATATATTTTCACATTGATGCGAATATCTCAAACCAGTATCATTTAAAGCCAGTATGATATGAAAAATTGACTTTTAAAAAGACGTGATAGTACTTTTGGAATAGAGATGCATATTGTGCTCATGTGCTGTGATCCAGCGCTGGCAGCATGCTTTCCAAGCCATGTCCTCGCATTAAGTGATTGGTTTTGAATGTATAATATACAGATATGGTATACAAAAAAATGCCCAGTGTTTTATATTTTCCATGAACTATGTACATGTTTTAAAATAACATATTTCTATGTGTTTGTTGTTTGTATGCCACTTCCTTGGTGTTTGACTTTTCAGTTTTCACCATTCTGTAGGTGACATGCCATGCAGTCACAACTGGGACTAGTTTTTTGCTAGTCCTTTGGTTGGCAGTGGTTTTTTCATATGCGCTAGTGAACATACTGTCGTTATTGTGTATTATTTTCTGGCTCTCGGCAGCCATCCAATGAACTTCTTCCTTTTTTCATATAGTTTACTAGCCCTTCAAGTTTCACAATGAAACACATATTCCTCCAGGTTGGATATTTGTTATATGTTTTAACATAACATGTTGTGGCTGGATCCTTTGTTTTGTATGCATACATGTGCCCCCTAGTTTGTTGTTGTTCTTGTGGTAGTGTCATGTACACATAAAGTAAACCAAAATGGATAAAATTTCAACCTATCATTTGAGGTTGGAGAGGGTTGAAAACGATTTGCAGCACATGTTTAAGCAATCACAGGAAACCGAGACACATTCTGAGAAGGTTGGACTGTTAGTTGCAAAGTGCAGAGATCTTTACAATGTGAAAATAGCATTCAAAAAAGACCATCTTCAACTTGAGTTGCTGGCAATCGGGGATGAAGTCCTTGATGTTGGTGTGCATAGGGAAAAGCTGAACAAGTTAGATAATGTGTATTTCTTGTCACCCCATAAACAAGTGGCCATTTCAGTCAATAACAGTGATTAGAGTAGGGTAGGGCTACAACAAATAAAGCTGCCAACCTTTTCCGGTAACGTGCACATGTGGTTTAGCTTTTCCAACTTGTTCACAGTTTTGGTAGTAGAGAAGAAGGAACTCACACGTGTCGAACCGCTGTTCTACCTCAAGTCTGCACTCGAGGGTGAACCTGCATCGCAGATTCAGTCCCTGACACTAACACAGGGGAACTTCTAAATGGCATGTAATATATTAAGACAGGCATTACAACATCTGAATTCTGATAGTAAGTTGTCGCAACAGTGCACTCCCGACGTCATTGGACAACGGTTTTATTTCCTCTACATTGGTGTGAGTTGTCAAACATTGCATATTAAAATGTAATGTGATATGCATTGACTCTCTTTGTGCTGGCCATCATGCTGCATTTTGTCAATTTAAGTCTTTTTTGTTCAGATAAGTCTTCTTGTCGTGGATTTGCATCTTACCACCACACTTTATTTCATATTGATCCTCCGCCAAAGCCAACAGAATCTTTTGAGTATGAATCTCCGGAACTTGTTAGAAGGATGCAGCATTAGAAGTCGTGGGCCAGATGAACAACTGACAATGACCCATCATGGTCTGGTCCAGGCAACTGTGTTGCTGTCAACTCGTACTGGTTAAGGCACAATTAATGACACATACACAACATATCAATTATCAGCTTTATTTATATTAGGTTCATTAAAAATATGGTACATTATATAAACTGCATCAAACATCTTTTCTTTAACCTAACACAATAAGTTAAAAAATTGGTGACTTACAAGCTTTTAAAAAGAGTACATAAAAATAATATATAGGACAAACGTTACCACATGAATGCTCAATAAATGTGCTTCAAAAATCGTACAGAAAGAAGCTCATTACAAAATTATAACTTAATTATTAACATTTCTAACATTCTGATTAAAATCTGGGACAATTAAACTATATATTTGTATCAGAACGTTAATACTAATTGGGTACTACAAGTAAACTGTTCTGGTCCCTCAACCAGACTGGAAACTACTCACAAACACTACTAAGTTATCTCTCAGCTAACTATATAATTACCTGAGGTGCGAGCTGGTAGAAGTCAATTGATAATACAAATAATTACAAAACTACACATTTATTCTCAACTTGGTTTACAAGTTAATACATTATATTGAATACTATAAGGACAAAATAACAACAATTATGACTTGTAGCAACTTGATTGATTGAAGCTTCAGAACTGAATCTGCAAGCAAAAGGACAAATATTAAAGCTGAGCTACTAAATTTCTTTCATACATTAATTCTCGTAATTCACTGCACGTAGCTTTCCCTAACTGACGACCTGCACTGGGAAACGGGATTCACCTACCACTGAATGATAGCTCAACCACGTATGAAGCTCCTCTGCCGTGGGATGAGCGAGGTGCCCTCGCAGCTGACAAACTGACATCCTCCATTGTCCGGTGTCTCCTGGTCACTGACTTGCAGACACCCTGCCCTGGAGTCCGTCACGTCTGAGTATCGTACAGAGTGGGGCTGACCCGGAACTGCACTCCATTATATAGTGCCCTGATGACGTTGTTGTCACTCTGCAAATCGCCCTACCTTCCGCCTTCGGTGCCATGACCTCGATAGCATGGCTGACTTAAGGTACACCTACCAGGGTGCCGCATGTTCGGGACCCAAAGCTCACAACAACACGTACAATGTGTTGGTTTAAGTTATGATGTCAGGTACATATGAATAATGCACTAAAATTGCTTTAAGCAAACTCTTGAATCATATCACCAAATTAAAAAATTACACCATGAACAATTTAATGTGCCATCGTTAGCACTAATTACCTGAGACACATGCGCACAAGCATGCACCCTGATAATAATCTGAATGATAACACTAGCAGAATTTATAAATAGAAAAGAGAGAGTACACCTGAACGTGCTCTAAATATAGGCACCTTAAATTTATTCACTAACATCGGAAATAGAAAAACCAGCACAACAAAGTGTGCTTTAATAGCAATCAGATATGTATACAAGACAATTACTGATGTGGAAAATCAATATGCATCAATAAAATATTTCAGTAACCACTGGGTCACTGTAGCAATTTTAGTTCCATTGAATAGCACTAACATGTGCCCTATAAAAAAAGGTGTAATTTTCATGAATTTGTTTATAATTGTCAAACAATTGCAGGTTGTCACTAACAACCATTATTCGGTAGGGCAGTCTGCCCACTAAGGATTTACTTAAATTAAAATTAATGAAGTTATTTCCTTAATGAGAAAAGCCCCAAGTGACCTTAACAGGGTATATTATAATACACTAGTCAAGTATATGGCTCACATTTATGATATGTAGCTAATATACTTTGACGCAAGAAAAATTTAATATTCAGGTTACAGTCATGCAATTCCATAATTAATGGTGAAATAACAAACATGTCATGCTATTGGCGGTTATAAACTCCAAACCTCTGAAAAATTTTCAGTAATGATATTACACTGTGTAACCAGTTGTTATCAATGTGTGCTACGCCCCAAACTCTATTACGACTAAAAACAAAATACATTAACACGTCTGTAATACCAAGGCCTCAATGATAGGTGTAAAGGAACTTTAATTGAACGTACTTTAAGATTTACACGACACAACTATGCAAGTGGTTTTGGTTACCAAAAAATCCTTTTTACCAACATATTGCTTTATAGACTTTTGCACAATCTACAGTTTGTGCCAGGGTTTTAAATAGTGCGCTCATTATTTAATAGCAATACAAAATCACACATATAAACAAATTCTAGCCTGGAAGGGGCACTGGAGTGGCCGAGTATGCATCTCATTTGAATGTTCTGAATACGGAAATTCCCACTCGGCGCACAATATATTGGCTGAGCAAACTAGAAGAGGGCAGTTTGGCTTGCCCATTACAGCCTGTACTAGTATTAAAGAAGAACGATTTACACGTCGCCCAAGGAAGCTTTCCTATTAACGATCACACACAGCCATACATATCTAAGAAGGGGAGACTAGACATTACAACATTTTAAAAATTTACAACTTGGGCCTGAATAAAGCAAGTCGTGGTACAATCGGTAGGTCAATTCAGTTCATCCTAGTAAACATTTACTTTCAAAAAACAAGACAAGAAACAGCAAGGCTGCGGCAGTAAAAAAATTAAGTTTAATCCAAACGGTCATTTTGAACGACAAAATACTAGACACAAATTTTGAATAACAAAATACTACAGACATCCAGACTACTTAAATGCCTGATAAACGGTTACCAATTATGTCTTATCATATGCACAGGCACCACAACTTACCCCAAATGTATAGCTGTTGTTCAAACATGATGAGGCTTGGACTTTGCCAAGATATTGCTCTTTCACTTGGTTCTATAAACAATTTTGCATAAGGCATCATTTATCCATCGTGACGAGCAGGCCAGTAGTTTGGCTAAACTAAGCTAAAGTAAGGGCTACCAAAACAATACAGCAAGACAAGGTTTTTAAGCAGTGAGACACACTCAATTTCCTGATGTGTGATTGTTGCATCCCTGAGTAGTGTTGTTTGTAGTAAAGGACTTGCAGTGCGAGGATTAAGCGGCATAGTAGAGATAGCTCCGGAAAAAGAAAGCAATTTATGCTCCTAATGTGGAAAGTTAGGAGTGAACAGGGAATGGCTAAATGATGTCAGTAATTGTTACATTACCTCACCTCTAGTGTGAGGTGTGATAATTGCCACAAGCTAGGAAATCAGATAAAAAATTGTTTTTTTTTTTTTTTAAACAGATGTGTAAAGTGAATCACGGGTGATGGAAACCCTAATATGCTATAATTGTGGTGAACCCGGGCATATTAAAAGATACTACGTACATGAAAGGGTGCGTAGGAATCTGGGGGCCACAGAACCGACCAAATAGGTCTTCTGCGATAATCAGGTTAACTAAATGGGGGAGGAAGATGCAACACCCCTCCCTCCCCAAGGAAGGTGTGAACAGAGAATTGGTTGCTCTCAGACTAGATCAAGTAGGCAGTACTTTGGAATTCTTGCAACTGGAGTTGGAAATGAGCAAACTGGGAAGCTATGACAAATGACTGGTAGATGCTGGTTCCAACATTAGTTTTCTGAATATGAGAATGTTTAGCAAGTAGGTGCTGCAGAGGATGGACAGCAGCATTAAATACACTTTGATGGGTAACTCACAGACAGATATGGAGACAAAGGGGGTATAGTATTATGTGTAAGGTCAGTAATAAGGGTGCGCCATTTACTTCCCTTGTCATAGAAAATTGTCTGTATGCTGGAATACTGAGGAAGGACTTCCTTGCCCATGCAGGGGCGATAATTGATTACCAAAGTAATAATGTATATCAAGGGAAATGGCATGTCATGACACCTTTCCTGGGTCTGGACAGTATTAAGGCTTAACAAATCATTCTGATAAAAGGTAGGAGCGAAGAGGTAACAATGGTGAATGTCCATAAGGATGGGACAGGAGTAATAAATAAACAGGAGCTACTGAAAGGAGTTTACATGTCAGATAGTTTGACTGTAGCAAAAGGTTAACAGGTTTGTGTTTAGTACTTTGAACACAAACAAAAATTACATAACTGTGGAAATCCCAGATGTTGACTTGAAACTGGAAATTAGTGCTAGCTCACAGAAAACCAGCAGAGTAAGGAGGGTAAGGAATTCCCCGAGTTTGGAACATCTAAACAAGGAAGTGTGGTAATCAGAAATAAAATTATGTAAGGATTATTGTGACTTTCCACCTTCCCGGAGACAATTAAGCTGTACCCCTACGTTCGAATGCATCATTCCAACTATGCCGAGTGCACAGCCGATAAACGCACGACAGTATCGGATCCCTCATTCACATAGGAGGAAGAAAGAAGTAACAATTAGAAATGTTATGATACTGGATTATTAAACCTAGGACCAGTCTGGAATTCCCCCATACTTTTATTACAGAAGAAAATGGACACTTCCGAAAAGTAGAGGTGCCGTACCATGGGCAACTATCACGACGTCAACGAGCGAACTATACGTTCGGTGTTTCCTATACCAAATATTATAGAAATACAGTGGAGTCCTCTATTATTCATTTTTCAGTGAACCAACAAAAATAAACAAGGCATGCGGGAAAATGAGAGATGTGGACTTGGATTTTAGGCCTGAGAAAAATCATACATAACCCTAAAATACAGTTTTTTTTAAACCAACCAGCAAAATATGTCATTAAAACAACTTATTGAAGTCAATTTCTGATTAAATATTCACTTTAAATTAAAAACTTCAACTTTTTAAATTGAGCTAAATTAAATTTTTATTTATATTAATATTTTCGTTCAGTGTACCTTCGTTGGCTGAGTGATTTTCAATCCCTCGGTAAAAATGACCACAACTGATTTATTTTCAACAATTTTGGCCAATCGTTACTAGCAAAGAGTCCCCCCCCCCCCCCCCCCCCCAAAACGCAGCCTATAGTTTCCGAAGACAATCACACCCATTAAATTACCGCCACTTTTAACATCATTCCAAATTCTGTTTACAATAGCAATTCCACAGATTGTTGGGTAGTGTCAGAGATAGTGTGATTCATTCTCATTGCAACCAACCTAAGAGTGCAGTAAACACGTAAGAAGAATAAGATTTCGAGACGGTTTCTCATAGTCACCAACCTATAAATGCAATAAAGATGTAGGAAGAAGAGGAAAAACTATTGGGGAATGTAAACAATACTATAGATAGCACCAGTTATCGATTTTCCGTGTTGTTTTTCATTCACATGGCGTTAAAAAACAAATGATGCACACAATATTTGGCGAATTCACCAATCATAAATATGGTGAAATGTGAATAATGGGAACAAACCATGAAAAATCTACTGTATTTCGTAGTTAAACAATTGTTCTGAATGTATTTTGGTTTTTGGACAGAATATCTGATTGATGGTTGCAAGTAAATTTTAAGGGTCTTACCATGCAGGTTTTTTTTAACATTGTTTATATAGAATATTTGTCGGGACTGTCCAAAAAAAGACTGTTACGGGAAATCAATATAAACAGGATCTTAATGAGGTTTCACTTTATTAGACCAGCTGGGGCATGCGAAGTAGTATCTATCCACCGTGGACCTAGCCAGTGGATACCTGCAGGTGCGGGTAAATATGGAGGACAGGGCTAAAACTGCATTCAGTACACCTACCTACCAAAATGAGTGTATCCATGTGATGTTCAGATTGAAAGGGGCACCTGCAATGTTTTCATGTTTATGAACACTGTACTACCAGAAATACAAGGGCTGAGATGTTTAGTTTTCCTAGGTGATGTTTTGGTGAATGGAAGGTTGTTGGATAAGCATAGTGGTAGAATACGCTAAGTGTTTGAGAGATTCCATCAACACAACTTGAAAGTCGAGCCGGATTAGTGCGAATTTCTTAGGTACATGGTGACCTACTGAGGAGAGTATATGGTAGCCGGAAAAAGGGTAAGGCCAGATCCTTGTAAGCTGAACAAGAGAAAGGCCATACCCAAGTCAAACACAAAAAAAAACTCCAGTTGTTCCTAGGACTCATTGGACATTACAGTTGATTTTGTCTAAATACCTGGTGGCTCAGTATATCAATCAACAGGACATGGAATCTGTTGCACAAACAGTAGTAGAACACATAGTATTAGTGATCGGGATATCGCAATGCGTGCTCGCTGACCAAGGGTAAAATTTTGTGAGCAAAGTGATGAAAAAGATGTACCGTTTACTACAGGTAAAACAAAAAATGCATATCGAGCTAACACCCACAGTCTAATTTTTTTGAGAGGTCACATAGGATGCTGGTAGAATATTTCAGACATTATATTAGCAAGGATTAGGATGACTGGGATAGGTGGATAATCTACGCAACTTTTGTGTTCAACGCCACTCTCCATTCTAGCGCAGGTCATAGCCGTCACATGTTAATGTTTGGACGGATCCCTAACATACCCGTACTTAGCAGAAGGAGCAATATGAGGAGTACAGTGAGCATTTTCGGCATCTTCGAGCATGCCTTCAGCGAGGGTATAAACTAACCAAGAAAAAAATTAAGGGCAACTAAGAGTAAGAAGCAGTTTGATAAGAAGACTATCATTTCGCAGAAGGGGATGATGTACTAGTGTATGTTGAAACCTTGCATAGGGGGTGATTGTAAACGCTCTCCAGTCAATAGATAGGACCATTTAATGTCATTAAAGTAGGTGGGGTAACTTGTATCATGCGTAAATGAGGCAACAAAACGAGAGGTCATGCAAACTTTTTACAACTATTATTTTTATTTGTGTTTCAGAGTCAAGATGTGGGTGGTACTGTGGTTGCTGGGAGTAACTAGCGGTTCGAACGCCAGAATAGAGAACTCCCCCAAGTCCCCAGGGATATATTACCAACATGCCGGAATAGTACAACTTTATAACCAACAGTGTAAATAGTAACTTATATTAACTTAACCACCTTCAATGTGAGCTATTAAATGGTGCAAAGGTATCAAGTTGAAACACAACAAATATGTAATTGATATTGATATTGGTGAATAAGTCTAGATATAAGAATATTCCTAAGGAAGGCAATGAAATTTAAACTATTATCATTGAGGGGGAAAAAAAAACAAACGAGTTACCTATGTCTCATAAGAACACCAGCAGAAAAGACGAGGCCTAATTAATGTTATTGGTGGACTAAGTAAGGTTTTGTTTGGCACATTGGACGAGTATAATGAACATATCAACAATCTGGAGACAGAACATCAGGATTATATTCGCTTGGTGAAGGAACAGGTTATAATTGTAAAATCATCCATTCACACGTTTAACTATACAATGAGTAAAGTGGTTGAAAATGTGGTGGGACATTGAAGTAATGTAAGGAAAGTAAACCAGCATAAATCTAGAATAATAAATGCCACTAATAAATTAAGGGTATGAAATATAATTTTTGAACGCTGGACTACCTTGTACTTGTCGAGAGAAATGTTAGACTATTATAAGCTATTAGTGAATGCTATTGTACATATTCAACAAGGGATAATGCAACCAGACATTGTTTCCCCATCCTAGTTGATGAATCAGTTAAAGGCAGTTAGCTTAGAGCAATCCAAACCAGAAACCCTACCCTTCCCACTGAGTGTGATTTGTGGACCTTTGCTATGCTACTGCAAGTGATGAATTTGGATGTGTTCATAAATAAAAACATGTTATGATACGTGGTAAAGGTGCCCCAAGTGTACATTTGAAGGTTTACCTCGTATAAATGAATACCTCTACCCATGCTAGTGAGTAATACCAAGGCTGAGTGTGTGTATACAGAACTGGTGAACAGTTTCCTTTCAATACATTACTTTTTACAGTATTATACTATGTTGAAGCGATATTAGTGGGAGAAGTGTAAGAACTTGGAGGCGAATAGAAAAGTGTACATAATCAAGATAACTGTGAATTAAAATGTTAAGCTAACCCACAGAGCTTCTGTTAGGTTGCGACAAAAGGATAATATAAATGACCAATACCTTATGGATAGGCCTTAGTGAAAATGAATGGTTATACACTAGTGCTGAAATGGACAAACTAACTGTGTTTTCTTATGGGGCAGAACCAATGGAATGTAATGTGACAGGTACCGGTAAAAGGACATAAACCCAAACTGTAGATGTTACGGTAAGGATGTTGTAATGATCGACAAAGAACTAGTACCACTAACCTAAGCAGTAAGGATATAATTCCTCCACTGTCTTTAGAATATGAGTGTTGCGATGAAGTAGGCCTAACTTAAATTTGGATGTAATTAATTGACTGGAGTGAGTGGAGTTGTGGGGCGCACAACAGCGTGGTCATTAGCGCCCACAAAAAGTCAAAATTAAAACAAAAGACCTCCAACGGAGGAAAAAACGAAAGTCGGGATAAACGAATAAAAACCTCCATGGGAGGCAAAACAAAAGGCAGTTAAAAAAAAGGTAAAAACCTCAAAGGAGGCAAAAGGAATATCACAAAAGCAACAAACAAACCAGGATAAAATACTCCAGAAGAGCAACAACAAAAGAACAAAAACAAGTCACAACACATGAAAAAGACCCGTCGCACATAAAAATGGGAATACGCCACTCACAGACGTATCTCCAACACACAGCATTTGCCATAGGTCATCAGAAAGATTAAAAGTGTGACGACCCTGGCATACCTGCAACACTCCAACAAAATGTGCAGCCCAGTCACGGGAGTGCTGCAGGCATCACACTCAGGAGGGGTCCACCACAAAGCAGGTACTTGTGTGTCAGACACGTGTGCCCAATGTGAAGGAGATAAAGCACCACTTCTTCCCTGAGGGTACACAAAACAGGACGAGTACAACAAACGGGAAAGTCAAAGATGGCTGTTAACTTGTTAAGACAGCGGGAGAGAAGTCCACTCCCGCTGCCAAGCATGCCAGACCAGGCCATGAACTGCATGCAGCACATCGCACACAGGGACATGAGGATCACCAGGTGGAAGGCTGCATGCCTTCCTTAGCTGCCATATCTGCTGCTTCATGGCCAGGAACCCACAGGAAGACAATGTGAACACCAATACGCACAGCTCCCACCAGCTTCTCCCGGATCATGGAAAGAAGTGGATAAGCTGTGGAGCCAGATTGAATGACTGTCAAGGCACTTATCGAATCAGAGCACACAAAGCATTTATGGTAAAACCCCCTACTGATAGAACACAGAGCCTTGAAAATAGTAAAAAGCTCTGCTGTTAAAATACTGCAAGTTGGAGGAAGTCCAAAAAGATACAGAGAAACACCAATCGCAAATGTGCACCCAGTTGAGATATCCGATTTGGAACCATCCATAAAACAGCAAATAAAACCAAAGAACACAAAAGATACAAGATCAACAAAAAGGCCCTTGTAAACAAAAGGAGTAGTGGTCAGCTTAGGAAATTCCGTGAGATCAAGGCGCACCTCAACCTGCGTTGTCTGCCACAGCTATTCATGGTGAGGCAAAGGCAACACACACAGAGGCATATCATACCTTTTCAGGGTATGTGCAAAGCGGAAAGACGCTGGCTGAGGAGAACATGGCTTAGCGGAGTATAACCGTTCATTGGACGGATGGAGAAAGGCAGTGTGGTGAAGGTGCGAAGAGTCCGAATGTACCGGCACACCATAGGAAAGCAACATGTGGTCATGCCTGTAATGGAGGGGAGGTTCACTAGCCACAGCACAAAGGCTGACAACCGAGCTTGTGAGAAAAACCCCAGTCGCAATGCATATACCAGCATGGTGAACACTTGCTAATTGTGTGAGAACAGATGGCCGAACAGAAGAATAAACACCACTGCCATAGAAGGGTGACTGTGTCAGTACTCCAGTCACGACCACTCAGAGTTTTCAATAGATTCGCGTTCCTTACACTGCAAGACTTCAGGGACTGAATATGACTCCTCCACATGAGTTTACTGTCAAACAAGAGGCTGAGAAACTTGACAGTAGTAGAGACAGGCAAAAAAGAGCCGTACAAATGCACCTCGGGAGAACGAAATATGCCACGTCTTCTACAGAAAGGGACCACCTGTGTCTTGGCGGTGGAAAAGTGGAATCCACAGCTTTCTGCTCAATCGCTGAGGCAGTGGATGGCAAGCTGCACCTGATGTTCTGCCATGCACAGAGACACAGCATGGCAGAAGATTGTAAAGTCGTCAACATACAGCGCACATCCCACAGGTGGGGTCAAACGACAGATATAATGTCATTAATGGTAATAGCAAACAGGGTAACACTCAATATGCTACCTGTGGCACACCGTTCTCTTGAACAAACTCCAGAGAATAGGAAGCACCATTACAAACCCTGAAGGTACGGAAGTATATAAATTGCTGTACGAAACCAGGGAGATGTCCATGAAAACCCCAAATGGACAGCTGTCGCAAGATACCATGTTGCCATGTGTCATATGCCTTCTCCAGGTCAAAGAAGGCAGCAAGGAGGTGCTGTCCTTGCAAAAAGGCAGTCTGTATGGTGGCCTCCAAGCTGACCAAATGATCCACCGCGGAATGATTTCTGCAGAAACCACACTGAAGAGATGATAATAGCTGTCAGGTCTCCAGGCAGTATACCAGATGTACATTGACCATACGCTCCATGGTCTTACAGACACAGCTTGTGAGGGAAATAGAATGATAGCTCAAATATTCCCCTTTGACTCTCCCTGGTTTCAAGATGGGCTCTAGAGTCAAATTGGACCAACTCGAGGGGGAAACACTAGAGGTCCAAATATTATTTAAAATTTGTAGCAAAAACAATTTCCCGTCAAGTGGGAGGTGTTGCAACATAGCATAATGGATATTGTCGGGGCCAAAGATGTATGCTTCGAGTGTGATAAAGACTGCTCCAACTCAAGAAGAGTAAAAGGTTGGTTGTAGTCCTCACCCGAGCCACCAAAATCGACACCCACCGTCTCGCATGTCTCCTTGATGGCTTGAAAGGAGGGAGTGTAGTGTGCACTGCTTAAAACATAAGCAAAATATTGACCCAATAAATCTGCTATGTTTGTCCCCTGTGTAACAATATTATTGTTGACCCGAAGGAAGGAAACCTTTGTGGCGAGAGATTGTCCGCACAACTTCTAATCACAAACATCGTCCCAGATAAACTTACAGGTCGCATGTACCGTGAGCGACGAAATGTCTCTCCAGAATTTCCGCCGGCTTTCCTTGATAACACGTTGAACACGAGCCCAACAGACGCGAAAGAGCTCCAGGTTAGCTTGAGTGGAGTGAGCACTAAAGCGCCTGAGTGCACGTCTTTGATCACGGACAGCATCCCTGTATTCATCACTCCACCAAGGAACATGCCTATGACCACAAGATGAAGATAGAGCGATAACAGCATCCCCAGCTGACACAACAATAGAGGTGAAGAGTTCTACTGCCACATTCATGTCAAGAGGAACCTTAGCAGTAAGTGGAGGGAACTCTGGAAATGTGGCCAGTATGCTTTTTTAAGCACCCAGGGAGGCCAATCAAAGTGGGTGACCAAAGTTGGGTTACAAAAGGAAACATCAATGCAGGACGAAGTGGTGGTGAAGTGTGTAGGAGTACCAGTGTTCAACAGGGCAATATGAGAACTGGTGAGCCATGACTCTACCATACGACCTTCCCTGTGGTCTGAACTCCATATCTGATTGTGAGCGTTGAAGTCACTAACAATCAGAAATGGAGGTGGGAGCTGAGGTGGAAGGACCTCAAAATCAACTGACCTTACATGCTGGTGGGGAGGCGGGTACATTTATGCTACAAACTGGGACAAACATACAGAGGAAAGCCCTGACCATCACTGCCTGCAGAGCAGTACAAAGGGCAACAGCTTCATGGTAAACAGAATCCTTCACCACAAGACAAACATCGCCACAGACACGGTCCATCAAAACTTTATCCAGGCAGTAGAATGTGATCTCGAAGGGAGGCCATATCTGTGGGACGAAAGTGCGTTTCCTGCAGGCAAATGACTGTATGGGTGTGGGACACTAGGAGCTATTTCAGTTCATCATGATTATTGAAATGTCCTCGGCAGTTTCACTATATAAGGGACATAATTTATGGAAAGAAATTGTGCTGAAACATGTACTTCAATTTCCTTCTATGTCTGTTCATCACTGGCTTAAAGCACTCTGAACCTTCACCAGTGTTGAGAGAGAATCAACATCAGCCACCAACTCGGACTCTGGCTCCGATGTGTCTCCGATGTGTTCTCGCAAACCACAGTTGCTTGCAGGAAGGGGGACAAGAGATGGAGTCTTTGGCTTATCTATTCTTTTTGCAGCAGCCTCCTGACGAGATTTGCTAACAACAGAAGGTTTGGAAATATTAATTTCAGCTGGCCTACACTGCGTACTGACAGACGTAGTCCAGGTCGTCTGGACTCCCTGTGGCATCGGTGTACTCACAGACAAGTCAGTCTGGGTAGCCACATCGACTGTCTGTGTACACACATCTGTAACTGTTGGGCGAGCGTTGGCAACAACGTTGTAAGGCACAGAAGGCCTCAGACCCTGGAGAGCATGGAAATGTTTCTGTGCCTCAACAAAGGAAACCTTGTCTGTGGCCTGGATATGTTGAACAGCCGGCTCCTCCTGGTACATAGAGCACTCCTTCAACCAGATTGGATGACCTTTGCCACAGTTCACACACTTCAGTGGCTTGCTGCACTCAAGAGTATCTAGATTCAGTGTGTCAGCATACTTCGACAAGCTGGTGAATTCTGACATTTTGCAGAAGAATGACCAAACCGTTGATAGTTGTAGCAACGGAGAGGAGCAGAAATGAACTTTTTAACACGCACATTCAAGTGCCCTACTTTGATAACGGAGGGAAGATCAAGCACACCAAAAGTCAAGATGAGAGTAACGGTACATGACTTGACATCATCGGTTGTCTTCAGTACACGGCGAATATCTGTGACATACTGTTTGCAGCTTACTTAGGAACTCTTGTTCTGGGATGTGAATCAAGTCGGGACACCGGATACCTCCCTTGCTGGAGTTTAGGGACACATGGGACTTAACCTCAACAGGGAACTTTGTAGTTGCCCCATTAAAAGTCTTAATCACCAAGAGTCCCCTCGACTGGGCAGCATTCGATGTCTCCACCAGAAGCTTGCACCTTTCGCTGATTTGCTTTCAATCAACTACAGGTCCACTAGCTGTTCCATTAACTTTTTGCAGTTCAAAAGGCGACATCTTTTTAAAAATGTGCCCTTCTAGACCTCGGAGACAAAAAAAGTGGCATAGTTAACTTAACCGTAGTAGACTGCTGTTCTGAAGAATTACTATCCGAATCACTACCAGTATCATCGCTGTGTCATTTTAAGTGGCTGTTTAGGGTGTCACCCTTTTGGGGAGTGCTTTTGGAAGCCATGGTGTAGGCCTCCCGTATTAGGACTCATCGGCCTCAGCCTGCCATTCATCGGGGAAAAAGAAACCAGCAGTAAAAACACTTCACGGGCTGTGCCGTTAGGAGGGGGACCTCAGACCTAAGTAGTACATAGGAACAGCTACCCTTCGCCGCTATTCACTGCAAATTATTGCCCCAGTAGCACACCGAAGTGTACACCAGGGCAAACCAGGGGCAAATCATACAGCCTGAATGAGGCCGGTTTTATTCCCTTGCCTGGGAAAACATTCCAGGTTCCCCACTCTAGAGGACACCCTTAGGTGCCAGTTATGGGGATTTGTGGTTGATTACACCGGCCTCCTTCGTACAGCGGTAACACGTCTTCCTGGCAGGTTTGGATACATGAGCTAGTCGGCCATAACACCTCTCCTGCCAAGAAGGCACCAATTGGTGCTACGTGGGTGTACTTGTAGGTGGACACTGGTGCCGCACCTAGAATTGCCTGCTGGGCCAGTGAGCAGGGTTCGCTAGACTGTCACTAACAAAAGTATCACGTATGGTCACACAATTTGGAGGCAGCACTCATTTGTGAAGACAGACCCTCATTAGGAAGAAGGACATCACCCTGGCCTGAGACGATGCTGTAGAGAAGGAAGGAGCGATGCGACCTGGTGAGATGGAAAGAAAAAGGATGATAAAATCAAAGAAGATGAAGAAAGAAGCATGAGATGATGGTCCGAACTAATTGCAGATCCCGACCCGTCCCGATTTGTCGCCTATTACAACAAGCACGAGGTGGCTGTGGTGGTATTCTAAAACCCCATTTCAACACGGGGGTGGATGCAATTAAGGTAGACATAATAGACACTGATCATGTGTATGATACTGATGAACTGAAAATTGTTATTCATAAAATACATAATGTAGAACAAGCGATAGCAAGAAAAGAAAGTAAAATAAAACATCAAGAGGTATTATACTATATTTATTGGACTACGTATGTAATTAGTTCATTAGTTGTAACTATGCTTATCTACCGTTGTTTAAAAATTAAGTGTGGAAAATGATGACCCCAGCAATGTAAGGAGAAGTGTCGTCCAGCTAGTATATGTTTCTAACCTATCCTTGTGAATAGAGTGGGTGACAGTTTGGGGGATGCTTACTGCCCTATGGTAACTCAACCTAGATGTAGGCATTTAGACCAAATTTAGATTGGAGGAACCAGAGGAGGTCATGCAAGTGAGATCCAAGCAGCAATAACTTGAATTCACCGTGTATATTCGTCTCATTAAGTGTGGAAGAGTATGTTGCACTCCACACATTACATTCCCAATGAGGGGATCCCAGTGCTTTAGTAGTAATTGTTATTGTTTAGTATAAGGTTGCGTATAGACTAGAGAGTTACCTTAATAAAGGAACTGGCAGTCAGGCTTATGTTTGAGATGAGTATAAATACTGATAGTGCTTGTCAATCTGTCCACATGAGGATGAGTCATCGTGGTGAGGCAGTACAGCAATCTTGTTAATTATTAGCAGAGCCTGGCAAGTATATACAAGCAAGTCATGCGCTCCAGTCAGGGCGAAATCCAGGAATAATGTCTGGTTGTATTGGGGGTGATCGTAATAAACGCATATCATTAAATTGTATAACTTGTTCTTTTACTATTGACGACCCCACTATCATGTAATATAATTATATAATACTATAAGCTAATCAGATGCTTTAATAATTTCAATTAGTTCAGCAGTGAGTAACGGTAGCTAGTGAAATACTCTCGCGAACACTGATTTCCAGGCTCTGGCACAACAGAGTGACAGAGACCATGGAATCCCAGTTTCTGTTGAGATGGTTTTGGGGTGGGTACTGATGGAAAGTGTTCAAGAACTCCCTTCTGAAGTGACTTGTTATGTAGCTATGGGTTCTGAATCCCTATGCTTGGACACTAGTGAGACAGTTCTGAGAGTTGGAGGAGATCCCCACTAAGTTGCAAAATCTTATGATGTAGAATGTGACCTGTTATATGAGAAGGCTTGTGCTAGAAACTCATCTGGATGCTACATCATATCGCTCGTGATGCTGCACCTGTGCTGCACGAATCTTGTTCATGTGGTCAGAAAGTTTTACAGGCTCTAGAGCATGACTTCCAATGAAATCATGAGCTGCATGGCTAGAAATGTGACATCATGATCATGCCGGATTGCTTCTCTTCTGGTCATATGTCACAGAGCATGACTTCCAATTAAATTATGAGCTACACAGCTGGAAATGTGACATCATGCAGGATTACCTCTCTTACGGTCACATGTCACAGAGTATTACTTCCAATGAAATCGTGAGTTGCACGGCTAGTACAGTGATTTCATGCTGTATTACCTGGCTGGATTACCTGTTCCTGAACCACATTTGTCAGGAATGGCTGCCCTTTCCCTTCACAGTTACAAGTTTCATATGTGACAGAATCTTATAGTTAAAAATCCCCGATACGGTATGAAAAATAATGCAATATTCTGAAAGATGGCATAATGACTTATATAAATGATACCAAATAACAAGCACTCAAAATGAACAATATCTCTTAAATTGCCTACAATAGATTATACACATCTAATACATTGTTACGGTCATTTATTGATCTTGGAAGAATATTTTCCTATTGTATTCAGGAATGTCATATTGATACACATCATTGCAAATGAAATGTAGGGTTTTTCATAGCGCCTAACAAAACAAAATTATTAAAACAAAGTATTTACTGCAAGAGGTGGAACTTGGTATCATTCATTGAATTGAGCTACAATGTTTCATATGTTACTAGAAATTTTTAGAAATTTTAATTGCATCAGTTTAATTATGCATGATACAAACTAATTTTTACAGATTCAGTTTTTTTTTTTTTCCCCCGTTTGTTTTATTTCAGTTAATGTTTTAGTCCGGTTACATTCTCCAATTTGGGGTTTGCATTTCATTGAATATCAGTGCTTATTAGCATCATGCAAGTGGCAAGGTGGGTTATATTATGCAAAATCAATTAGCGGTTGTATGGTAAATTCAAGTGTCTTTGCTATTGAGTTATTTACCATCTCAACTAGACTACTAGTGAGTCTAAAGTCATGTGCTACCCTCAGTCCTCCCTATTGTTTTACCAACAACATGCAGTTTTATACTTTATCAAGTGGAAAAAATTATTTCATAATTGCGTGTATTGCATTTAGTTTCCAATTAATTTATTCAATCTTACGTTGTAGCATCCACAAAATCACGTCACTTAACTTAATTTTGATTAAAAACTTTTCCAGTTGTGTTTATTCCACACAATTGAAAGAGTTGAGCCTATTTACGAAACTGAAACTTAGATTTCATTTTTAACTAAAGCCATTTATTTAAGGTGTGTTGTTTTGTATTAGGCAAATCAATTTTAAATAGAATAATTTTTTTTTGTTTGTTATGTCAAATGGCTTACAGAATCACAGGCTTTATGTATGTTTTTAAGAGTATTTTTATAAAAAATTCTTCAAGAGAAAATGTCTTTAACATATTGCATTAGTTTTATCATGTACTTCATACAGTGCTATAACAGTGTAGTCGTCATGAAAAGGGGTTAAAGTTAAGAAGTTAATCTGTTAAAAATTTGAAGGGGACCAGTTAACAAAAGCCAAAATATGTAGGGATCCCATAGTTATTTTATGTTTAACCATGTTAGCAATTGTGGAATGTAAAAAAAAAAAACTGTGTAACAAAGAGCTTACCAGAAATTGCAGTAAAATAAAAAATTTCATTACAGTAATCGATACTACTCGTTTTTTTTGCCCCCCAGGATTCAGGATATAGCAACACATGTAACTTTGACAAAAAAAAGTCAGTTCATACAGCGTTTAATTGCTTACTGGACTTTGAAAAGGCAAATGCGCAACGGAGTTCCTTTGTTGAGACGCTTACAAATTTCACATTTATCTCGTAGAGGTGATTTTCATCCACAACAGGAGGTGGTGAGTAATGTAATTTGTTGTAATTATTATTATGTTATATGTTCTATCATGATCTGACAATCATTTTAGAGAAAATTTCTTATTGAAATGTAGTAAATAAATTTTCTAAACTGTTATTGTATCATGTATGCAAAGAATTTTTAATGGCTTGCTTTGCAAACTGTGTAGTTAGGTGGAATTGTAAGGTTATATGTTAGTAACATGGTTACTTTTTCAGTTTTTATGATAGAACGTAGAATCAAAGATAACTTTAAATATTTAACCAAAATCCATATTATTATATTATGAGTAGGGAGCTTGGTTCAAAACCAAATAAATAACAGCATGTTTAATGTCCAAGATCTCCCCTCCTGCCCACCTTGTTACCTATTGGCATGAAATTGGTGGAATAGTAAACTCATAGAAATGTTATGAAAATTATACCATGCATATTTGTTATATTCTGTATCATGTGCGAATTGGGAGAATCAGTGTCAGAAGTGCTCCACATACTTAGTTATTAATTTTTTTTTTTTTTGGAAAAGTAGATTTTAGTGAGAATAACAGCTAAGTAAAGTGATAAACAGTTCTATTTTAAAAAAGTTTGCTTGAATATTTTTAGATGTATTTTCACAAAATGCCGTAAAATTTACTATAACGTAACTTGTAATGAGACTGTAAAATAGCTTTTTGAAAGTGCTTTGAAGAGGTAAGGAAACATCAAATTTGCATGGAGTTTAGAAAAAATTTAACATATAAGTTACGGATTACATTTTTATTTCATGTTTTAAGGCTTTTGCCATTTACATAATATGACCCACAATAACCACTCACTTGTTGATGTACTGTGCTGCTGTTCGCTGTATCATCACAACCTGTATTTATGTAATACATATGGCAGCAGTTGAGGCTTTTGTAATTAATTTTACGAAATACGGTTGGACTTGAAGGCATTACTTCTGAATATGCTTTCTGCTTTCTCACATAAAAAAAATTTAGGTCGCACAGTTTTTACATTACGGCATTTTAAAAACACATATTTAGTGTTTATTGGGCATACAAATAAAGTAAATAGAAATATTTACTGAAAATGTAACAAGAGTGATTGAAATGTCTTTAATTCATTTTAAGGTATGCGTAGCAAAATTTATTTTACAAAAATCACAGACTGTTACAAACATAAAAATGTACAAAAATTTCCTTATTTTAAGAAATTTTTAAAAATTCAGAAAACATTTCATTCTACGAGATAAATATCTTCTGAAGTAACTCATGATATCTTATTTGACTGTGACCTATCTCATTTCAGTGAGTTAGTTTATAGCTATTTTGTGAAGGAAAGGCAGGCTTATGCAATGACTTGAAGTTCTGTCTGATAATATTGATGTATATTTCCCCTAATTACTTTTTATATATTGTACAGATTGTAATGAAATTTAACAGTTGTATCACACCAAGTATAATAATTACGATGGTGCTGTTTAGCTTATTTTCGGAAGTGAAATAAGACTTATGAGATTACGTTCCTCTGTGTGTGTGTGCACGTGCACTTGTCAACCGAATTTTACCAAACTTGGTACTAACTAATAAGGACACCTGACTTTTATATTTTTCGACCATGCTGAGCATTTACTTTCAAAATGGCAGCCATTTTAATATTAGGGTGATGTGTTATATCTTGGGAACCATTCTGCCAATTTAAACCAAATTTTGTAGGCTTGCAGAGCATCGTGTAACCATTCATTTTGAAATGAATATTGAATATTGTTATTAATATGCCATTTTAGAAGATATCACCAAATGAAAAAAATAAAGAATTTGCATTATATCTCAAAAACTATCAAAGCAATTCTCACCCAATTTGGCATGTAAATAATACTATTACAGGTTATGTAAATGTAAGTAATTGAACTTGAATAGGTTATTCTCTTCAAAATGGCAGCCATACAAATATTTTACGTATATTTAGTATATCTACTATACTATGTATTTAACCAATTTCAACCCAAAATTTGTATTCTAAAAGTATCTATGACAAGCATCATATATGCCCACACATGGCCACTTTTGTTGCCATTTTGAGAGAGAGCACTACATGAATAAATTAAGTTTTTATGTCATATCTTGGTAAACAATAAACAGATTCCTACCAAATTTGTGAGTCAAGTAGTATGGTGGCAGATTTATCTAAAATTGTATATTTTTAGTGACAGTTGTTTTATTCTTAAAATGGCGCCTATATTGGCATCTGAGCTTAGAATGCTATATTAGCATAACCATCTAATCAATTCCAACTTATCTTTGTATGCTGGTAGTAGATATTACACTATCAACTGTATCTACATAAAGCATATTTTGTTTGTCATTTTGTGAGGTAGCAAAATATGACTAAATTAAGTTTTTATCATATCTTAGGAAACAATTCACCAATTTCTACCAAACTTGGCAAACAAGAAGTACTGCAGCAGGTGATGTAAAATGGTTTGTATTAGCTATGTCAGACACTTATTTTCGAAATATCGGCCACATACGCATCTTAGCTTAGTATATTTTATCATTGAAACCACGTAATCAATTCCAACTTAATTTTGTATGCTGGCAGTATATATTACAACTATCAAATATATCTACGTGGAACATCTTTTATTCGCCATTTTGTAAGATATGCCACATTAATTTTTTATGTAATATCTCAGGAAACAATGAACAGATTCCTTCCAAATTTGGCAAACAATTTGCATGCAGCAGGTGGTGTAAACTGCAATGCTTTAAGTACATCAGGCACATATTTTCAAAATAGTTTCTATGTAAATATTTTAGCTCAGTATCTTTTACTACCTATCAAAACTAATTCCAACTTAACTTTTTATCCTGACCATATTAATTACAACCATAAAGTGTGTGTATACAGCACCTAATTTCTCTGCTGATTTGTAAGTTAGCCTCACAGTAAAAATCAAGTTTTTATGTAATATCTCGGGAAACAATCAATCCATTCTTACCAAATGTGATGAAGGAATTTTACTATGTAGAACAAATAAAGGCTAGGCTATTCACTGTAAAATGAGCACATATGAAAGCCCTGCTTAAAATTTACTTGTATGCACATTGTGTATTCTGCTGCCTTATGTAAAATTAACATTGCCACGGGCCTCATCACTTTGTTTGGACATCGGTCAAGTGATATCATGCATTTATTATAAAATTAAATATTTTACAAATTTTCTGATTCTTTCACTTACGTGCATTAAAAAATCAGAAGCAAAATAAATAATTTAGTATTCTTAAATGTTTACCTATATAACACTTTTAATTCAACTTTAAGGCATGGAGCTATTTTCTCACCATTGTTACCAATTTTACTGTGTGCATGCCATTCAGTGTTCCTGTTCAAATGTATTCATGTTGGAGGCAGTTACATTTTTCAAAGGTTGATTTCAAAAGTGCTTTATTAACCGTTCTTATTCTGCAACATTCTCGCGTCTTCTGTCCCTCTGCCAGCCTGTCAGGCCAGTTTTACACAAAAACGGTGTGCAACTTCACAACTGAATGGCGGAAACGGGAAAGACTCTTCAGGATGTAGAGCAACACTTTAGTGATTCTCTGCTACATTCGGTGGCGATTCGTCACAACACAAGCAGCTTATACTTTTTTTCTTTGATAGAAGGGGTGGCTGACGGGGATCATCTTTCTATTGAATTAGTTGTGGAGTGGTCTGGCGTAGGGTGTGTTCCCACACGTTCCGGCATGGCTGTGAGTGCCAAAATAAGGATCATGACTTTTAGGTGATATATTTTACACTTTTCAGCACCTTAAAAACTATGGTGGGAGTTATTACACAGTGATGGTGATATTTCTGTAAAAGATATTTAAATGTTTTGTGAAACTGTGATGATACTATCATGAAACTTGTAGAGTGTACAAATGTTTACCAAACCTTTAGTATGAATTATTATTATAATCCAACTACTAATGCAACATTTTCAGTTTAAACTGAATTGAGTCCTATTAATGTATAAAATGTATCTTAGGTATGTAATATGATGGAACTTAGGCTGTCAGTTAAAGATTTTGAAAAAGTCATAAATTTATTACTAATATACCACAGTCATAGAGTTAAACAAATGGTTATTTTCATACATTTTTAGTCCCTGTATCTCAGATATTTGAATCTTGAATCTTTGAATATTGGCTACAACTTATTTCCCAATTTCCTGCTGTATTAATTTTGTTTTCATTTATTTAGGGAGAACTGTATCGTCAGCTCAAATATTGGCAGCGCTTGCGACAAGATCTCGAGAGAGCTCGTCTCCTGTGTGAACTTGTTAGGAAACGGGAGAAACTGAAAAATGAACTCTGCAAAATGTAAGACTTTGCTAAAATAACATTTATTGTAATAGTGTTAAACAGAAATAACTTTATTAAAATTTTTGCATCACCACCACCGTCACGGCCACTGTTACTGCTGCCACCATAGGAGGTATTTTTTATCAGCTTGGAGTATCTTTGCAGAAATTATGTCACTGTGTGGTGCACGTGCTGCACTCACATTGAATGTCAATGCCTAGTGGCTCACCACCTGTTGTTATACCATGAACATAATTTCAAATTCCTTCTTATGTTATGTTACAACTTACGTGAACTTACTTGGTTGTAGGCATCACCAGTTATTATAACATTAAGTAACATTTTTGAAAATAATTCAGTTATATGAGTAGCTGTTTTTATGTTGTCTTTTTGTGCATTAAATTTTTACTAGTGTAAAAAGTAATAATGTATATAATTTAATGTTAGCTGTAGTGATGCACTGTGACAGTTCACGAATAATGTACAGTAGAGAACATGTTTTAATACCCTTTATTATATATAAATACACTATTTGAATTGGCAAAATAACCTTTAGAACAACTAAATAAAATATATCACAGCAATAATTATCACAGATGTTAATAATGTGTTTCATTCATTACAGTTCTTTGAAATGTAGTATTTTCTTTGGAGCACCAAAAAGGGAGAGAAAAAAAAAATACAACATTAAAAATATAATCTTAGCTCCAGAACAACAAACCTTTAAAAAATACAAATTCAAAGTGTAATTTATTCAACAACTGATTAAGAACCTTACTGTTTTCTGTAACTAAAACAAAGCACTAATTTGACTTTAAAATCTTGTAGAAAGGAGGGCGAAAATTGACCTGCCTAATAAAGCCTCCATTCCATAAAATACTTTAAAATCAATTAAAAGGTATGCAAAATAATTACGGCAGGAGGCAGTCACGTAAAACCCAATACGGCTCCCACCGTTAAAAATTTCAAAGAACAAACAAACAAAAGATTTATGCCCCAACAATATAGTCATGGAAACAGCAAAATATTGATACTCATAAGTATTTGGGCGGCTAACAAGATCAAACAATACATGTTAAAACAAGAGAATCACAGCAATACTACACCATATTAAGCCAGAACGTAATTTTGCAATGCGACTGAAACCAACATTTTGAAATGGTCTAGCTTTGCTGCACACGCACGATACAACACAACTATACTACACAAATTACAAAAAAACCTTTAAAACCTAACCGCAAAGTTAGCATAGCGTCCGCTTTGGAGGCGGGAGTTTGTGCCGTTTTATAAAGCACATACAAAAAAAAATTTTTTTACGGAAAGTTTAAAGTATTTTGCATTTTAATTTTGGTACGTGTAAAGTTTAATTAGTATCTATTTTGAGAATTTTAACTATAAAATTGGTGATAACTGACGTATTAGTTTCCTTTTGAAGTTTTCAAGTTCTTCTCTTGGCTAACTTCAGTAGCTTGGCTGGGCTGGCAAGATAGTCGCCTCACGAACAGTGCCGGCGAAAGCGTCGGCTATGTCCCACGCGTGTTATCTGACTACAGCTGCAGCCGTCCGCAGTTACAGTCACGTCTCCGCATCCAATTATGATAAGCGTGTCCGTAATGCAGGCTTCTGCCTCCCACGTAGCAAATTTGTTCAGAGTTTACTTTTGTACTCCGTGTCCCAGTAGAAAAGCATCTTAAAAGACGTCCTGAAACAACATTTTCTTTATCGTAGTGCTACCTAGTGGCGCGCCCGGTACTACGTTAGTTGGATTTGCTGCCACCACAGCACTAGCTCTCTCAAACTTCATTGCCGACCGACGTTGTCTGAGCGTGACATTCCTGAGCCCGCTACAGACGAGAGACCTACGACTGTGCTGCGCTCCTGCTGTCTTCACCAGTATATGTGAAAGATGTAGTCCGTTTGCAACCTTTTTAACTTACTACAATATAGCAACCTACAATGTGACAACCATGTAGGATAACATCTGCAGTGAAGATTTTTTTATATATTTTTTTTATTTGATGATGTAACTGCTGTTGGCAATGCGAGGATGTTCTACGTCTAGCATCTATTAGACCCTTCCAGTTGGGGTAAGTTTCACTCTTTTGTTTTACTGTCATTATCGTGGACAGGACCAATAGTTAATTTCTCGCATTAAATTTTGTTACAGGGGGTCTCAGAATTGCTCCAATTTTCGGCTCCAACTTTTGGCTGTCATGAATTTTGCTGAGATTTTTATGATTTCACCATGTTCTGGTGAACAAGTTTCACTACTGCTGCATGTGGCAGCAATCAGATGCGGTGTTCACAGTGCTCGGAAACGGACTAACAAAAGCAGATATGGCTTCCCATATCTCAATTTATTACCTTAAATTTCTAATGACATCATTTTTTTTATAAGTACAGTCAGATGTTCAGATTCAACATTGTTGCACTTTTAAATATAGAAACCTTATTTGATTAAATTTTTCGTACTGAAGTATAAATTAAGACAGTAAAACCCAAACAAAATAGTATGATGTTATTTCCAGTTATTAATATATAATGTGCGAGGCGCCTCCTTTTTTTTTTTTTTCAATATCTCGCCTTCCTAATTAGTTGATGTTTTGATGTGTTATTAAAACTTTTCTGATCAAAAGTATTTAAAAGATAATTTTCTAATGTGCAATAAGTATTTGTTGTAGTAACAAAAATAAATAATATATGGTTGTGTCACCTAATCTTTACATGCCTTGCTTGCTTATTTTATTTAGTGATCCTCGGTATAACATAATTTCTTTAACCATAATTATAAAAAATTGTTTGTTATTATTAGTAAATAATTGTGCTACTCGCCACTATTCCAGCACGCTTAACTTTTAAACTTTTGATATGGTAGCAGATTTATTGTTTTAACCAGTGGCAAGGGTACATGAGATGTTGGCACGCGTCAAATCCCCCCCCCCCCCTTGCGAGACAGTTTGCAGCTGTGTGCGGTTAGTCACAGCAGGGACATCTCCTTGTCCCCTGCTGCCTCTGACACAAGACGTAGGAGCTCCTTGCTTGCCCCATACACCGCTGAAATGGCTGCTGCTGCGGGCGGTCTGCTTCAGTGTGGGGGACACTTTGGCGGTTGTGGTTGCCAATGTGACCGGCGGAGGCGGAACAAGCCGGTTGACTTGCTGCTTTCGCTGCTGCCGTCACTACTACTGCTCTTGCTCCTGCCGCTGCTGTTGCATCGCCGGCCCTGTTGCCGCTAGAGTGACCCGGTCAGACAACGACCGGGGTGGTGACCACTATGCAGTGTCCCCCTGACTGGTGGCAGTGCTTGTGCTGTTGGCCAGCTTGTAGTGGTCATCCCTGCTAATGGCGCCACTGCGTCTGCTGGGTGGAGTTGTCTCCATGAGTGCCGGTGCTGGTGATGATGCAGGGGGTCAAGTGATGATGCTGGTAGGCACCGTGCTATCTATTTACACCGGGGCTAGGAGTCGGATGTGTCCTGCAGGGCTCCACTGCGTCGGGCGACATTGTGCCTTCCACCCCTAGTGGTGGCCCTCCTGGAGGAGATACTGCCGCACCCTCCTCCACTGCACCTCTCCTGGGACGCTTGATGGCTGTGTCGCTGTCGTGGGTCATTGGGACCGCTGTTCTTGCCACGTACTGTTGTGGGTGCACTGGTGCTGGGGGTGTGTGGGCGATGACACCCGAGGGCGCCACGCCATCCCAGGCACCTGGATCGATGTTGTGACAATCCCTGTTGGACACCGGTGTGTTGGTATCAACGTGCCGTTGGCCCCTGTTGAAGACTCTTCCAAAGGAGGTACTAACACACCTACCTCCGGTAATTGTTCTTGGGGGAGCTCGGTAGTTGGATCGCCGTAATGGGGCTTCAGGGCACTCAGTGCGACTTTGTCGGTGACATCACCCGGCAAGAGCCGGATGTCATCCTGATATGTCCTAATGCTTTTTCTCCCCAGTCAATTAGCTGCTAGGTCTACGCAGAAGTTCTTGTGGGCGGTGGATTGGGGTGCGCACAGAGGTACACCATCTGTCCCTTGCTCAATTCAGGTGGTAACGAGTACCCACTTTGTAGTGTATTCCCTTTTGACGTCTGCGCAGCTCCTGGTGTTCGTGCCGGCACCACTCTCATTGTGCATCACTGCTGGCTGAGTCACTGCCTCCTCTCACCTGCGGATATCTGCTTTTGCCCCAGCAGAGTGAGATTATGGCCCAGCAGCACGTTGGCAGGTAACTTTCCTGTGGCGGCGTTGACATGCCAACGGAGGGTGACCAGGGCGGTCACATCATGTGCTGCTCCCCTATACGAAGCCGCATTTGTGTCTTCAATTCCTGGTTGTGGCCCTCTGTGGAGTTCGCACGGGGGTGGTACACCTCCGTTTTCAAGTGTCTCACTCCCCACCGTCCCACCACTTCTTCCCAGTGAACTGCATTCCATTGTCTGTCAGCAAGTTCTTCAGGTACCCCAACCTCGGGAAGAAGTCTCCTTGCAGTACGTTTGCTATATTTGATGTCCGCGCACTGCTGGTTGGATAGGCTTCCACCCACCTGGAAAAGTTATCCGTGACAAACACTATGAAGCGCTCACCCCCAGCGGACCTGGGGTCTAGGCAGACCATCTCAATTGGTTTGGTGGGTAAGTGAGACTGCTGTTGTGTGTCATGAGTTCTCCGTGTCTTAAATTGGTTGCACATAGTGCATTGTTGCACGTATTGCTGTGCCTACCACGTAAGACCAGGCCAGAAAAAATGTTCTTTCATGTTTATCACTGTTTGGTCCATTCCCAGGTGTCTTGCTACACGGCTGGCGTACACATGCTCTAACACTCTGCCCCTGATATCGGGCAGCACAATCAATCTCCACATTAGCTGGTCATTAGGTCAACACATTTCCAACCTGCCGCCAATAACCCACCAATGCTCTACTGCCTGGTGTTTGCACTTCACTTTCTGCTCCTGCACACATTCATAACCTTGCTGCGCTCACTCTACCTCGCAATACAAATCACACATGAACACATAGTTGTTTACAGTGTTTATTTGCTAGAGACTCACCTCATGAATGGGCTCCTGTGTAAGGGGAGACAGGATCTTACCCATTCTGCAGCATCGCTGACAGTGACATTGATGTTGGGTGACCTTGACAGCGGGTCCGCCAGTTGACTTTCAGTGCCGGGGATGTGCTCAACAACGAAGTTGTGTGCTTGTATAAGCAGCGCCCACCAGGTCAGCTAAGTGCACCCCAACCAAGGCTTATAGTTGTTCGGGGGCACTTTAATGTGTTTAATGTGTTAATAAATAAATAAATAAATAAAATAAATAAGTAAATAGTTATTATCAAATAATGGTGGAACTGTGGTTGGATTAGTTGGTTGTATGATGATTGGAGAATGCTGCAGCTTGTGGTTAAGAAAGTTTATTTTGTGTTTGAATCAGTAACAGGAAGTTTGTAAAGGTATTTTGATTTAAAAAAAAGTGCTAATTATTAGTTTTCGTATTTGTAAGAGGTTATGGAGCTGGGAACAAGGGAATACTAACTTTCCAGCTATAGCATTCAAATATTCAGCTCAAAAAAAGTTTTTGTTGCAACACGGGATTACTCAGTTACTCAGTGGCTCATGGCCCAAGAGAAAGCATGGGATGAAAATTCACACTGTACAGAATATCTACCGTGCTTGTCATTTCAGTGTGTCTGTCTTAGCAAACATGCTTCATGAGCAACCAAATTACATGTGGCGCAAAACTTTTTTTGAAGTGTGTAATTGTAATAGCAGACATGTTTAATCCCTCACAATTTTTTTTGCTTAATATTTATTTTTCTCTTCACTTGTATTGTAACCTAACCTTATGGTACGAGTCAAAAACACAATAAGATCATATGGGCAGAAATAAATTAAACCAAAATCAATGATACCTTTTATTGAAATAAAATCAACAAAAAAATGTTACAATCAACAGGAAGTGTAAGCGTTGTTAGATTGGTCCATCAAAAGAATGTATTTAGATCCAGTGTGTAGGTTTAATTATCATAGACACATGGAGGCTTCAATAAATTATTTGTATCAATATTTAATTAAATTAGTTTACAATCTGTGAATAATTTTTTTTTAGGTGGATGGGATTGAACTCTTGTCCAAAATACAAACCATATTTCTAAAGTTGAACACTGTGCATATTTTCATGTTTCAATATATTTTATTATATACATTTGCTTGAATAATTTTGGATTGGTAGTGCATTTAACCTCATGAGATAGGCTTTTCATTTGTAAAGTGAGCACTTTTTATGGCCCTTTCTGCATGCATGATAACCAGAAAATTGCATTTCATGTGGTCTCAGATGCCAGCTTTTGAGAACTATAAATTTTATACAATGTGTTTATTAGTTACATGAAAATTTCTATATTGAAATTTGATGAAAGGATAAAGATAAGCGGAAAGGAATTTTAAACACGGCCTTTAAAAGTGTCCACTTTACTGTGAACAGCTTATAACATTACATTGTTTGTATATTAATGTATACTCTGTTTACTCAAACTGCTTTATGAAGTTTCAAAGCTGAGCTAAGTTGCATGTGAAACAGTGTCTGTGGTTCATATTATAGTTGCATTGGTTTGATTTAATTCTTTTATCTCTGTTGAAAAATATCAGCGATTTGGCAATGCTTTGCAGCTAGGTAGTCCACTGTAATTTTCAGTAAGCTGCCTTTATTTTCAGTGTAATCATTTTCCTTATTTCACATTAAATAGTGTATTTCTATATTGTTACTTTTCATAGTGTGTGGGGGGAGGGGGGTTGCACGGTGGTGTAGTGGTTAGACTACTCGCCTTCCACCCAGTCGAACCGTTCACTGGAGTTGCTCCCCGGATTTTCGCATATGAGAATCGTGCCGGACAATGCTGTTGGTCGGTGGGTTTTCTTGGGGATCTCCCGTTCCACCGTCTGTAATTCCAGCGCTGCTCCATCTTCACCTCGCTTCACCCTCATGAGCTCTCAAGACCTCCATGTTAAGAGCCACCCAACTCTCTTCACTCATTCACTCCAGTGTTTTATCAGTATTCTAAAGAGAGAGAAAATGTTCATATTGTTTGTACATATTCACCACTTACATTTGTCTGGAAGTTTGAGATTGAGAGAAATCCCAGAAAACATTTCAAAATGTCACACCATGTTTGAGAATAGCTGTTTGTTGAAGTGCTATAGTGGTTACGAAGTTAAAGCTATGAAATTCAAGATAATACACTGTTGGCCATTAAAATTGTAACAAGAAGTCACCACCTGAAGGACTTTCACTTTGGAGAATGCATATAGCAGAGTAGGACAATGATATGATTAGTTGTTCAGCCAAGTGGTGCAGCACATGTACTAATAGCGATACTGATAAGAAATATACAAGTGGAGGTTGGAGAGCTGCTGCCAGGTATTGGTATTGTTTTTCCTTGCCATTTTTGTGCACAAACAGAGTGAGCATGCCACATTGAAGAACACAACCACCATACAAATAAGTTTCCTCCTGAGGGAGAATCGTGACCTATCAGGAGTGTAGATTATCTTACCGCAAAATTAGCTCTCATATTGGGAAGAAATGCCACCACAGTGAATCATATGTGGGATCAGTGGGTTGAGGAGGGACGGGATGAGTGATGTTCAGGAAGTCAATGACCCCCATTGCACCAACAAGAGCGAGGACAGACAATTGGTGTGTTACATCACGGAAATGTTGAAGCCTGTTGTTATTCCCTATATTCAGGGCCTGCTTAAGGCACTGTACCAACAGGACAACATGTGACTGTATGGGGCACACATTGTGTGATGGTTTAGATGACCATCATGCCACACTGCTTCCTTGGCCTGCACATTCACTTGGTCTCTCGTACATTGTAAACATGTGGTCTGTGGTCAGGCGACGACTAGCCAGTACAGGACACGTATGGCCACTGTGGGTGTATTTTGAGCATGCATTGAAGCAGAATAAGTGGAAATACCCCAAGCGGACATCCAATGTCTCAATTCTGTGTCATGTAGCAGCGGTTATTGCTGTCTGTGGTGGTGCCACGCAGTAATGTTATCTCCATGTTTTATACTTAATACACAGCTGCGACAGTAGTCATATCACATATGTACTATGGTTATTCTGTTCAGTAAATCTGGTTTTGGTAGCTCACTTCCTTCTTGGTGTTGCAATTTTAATGACCAATAGTGTACCAACATGACCCCAATAGTACTCATTGGCTGTGGACTTGGTAAATGCTCTGCTGATAGAACAACCATTTCATATTTCCCTGACTTTGTCCTTCAACTACGAGGAGGTAACTCATGACTGTCTAAATTTTTTTGTTTTGCTTTTTTGTCACTTTCTGTCTTCTTGTATTCATACTTATCCATGACAGGTGTTAATACTATTTCTTTATTACCTAAGGTAATATTACATAAGGTGATGCTGTCATAGTGCATCCCGTGTATTATATATACATAGTTGAATGACATATTATGACCACCTGCTAGTATCCAGAGTAACCACCCTTCGTTCACGACCAGCAACTAGATGAGCTGGCAGTAACTCAGTCACATGTTGATAGGTCTCCACGGGTATCTGGAGTCATGCTGTCTGCGGTGCATTCCACAACTGTTGAAGGCTGCATGGTGGAGGGGACAGATGGCAAACACAACTATTGAGGTGGTCTCCTAGATGTTCAGTTGGATTGGGATGGGGCTGTTTGAAGTCTTGATCGTTCTCTTCCAGCCACATGTGGCACTTCTAGCCTTGTCGCGAGGTGTATTATCGTGCTGGAAATCCCATCCTCCCGAGGAAAGACAATCATCATGTACGAGTGGACATGATCGCCGAGGATGGATTCATAACTAAATTGATCAAGAGTGCCTTCTACATGGTTGATGGGAAGTAGAGAATACCACGAGAACATTCCCCAGACCATTACACTGCCCCCACTGCCTTGTGTTCATCCAGAAATGGATGCAGGGTGTGAGTTCTTTAACGTTTCTTGCCAGACACACTGATGTCCATCCATTCTATGCAGCTGAAACCGTGACTCATCGGAGAAGACTACCCATCACCAATCAGAAGCGGTCCAGTCTCTATACTGTCAAGCAAATTCTAGTTGTTTTTGTCGATGCACCTGTGCTAGCATGGATGCAGTCACCTTCGGTCTACTCCGGAGTCAAATTCTCAGATGGGTTTGCTCAACTGTTGCAATAGACACGCTGCTGGTTGCCCCCTGGCTAATTGGATGATGAGTTATTTAACTGTAACTGTAGCCTGTCTGTTGGCCATCATAATTGACGTTCACCTGGGACATCAATGGTGTGTGGAGCTCCGCAGTTTCCATGACGGTAATTCCAAATGGTGCCATTCATCTACAGACAGACGTGAACACAAATGTCTCTGTTTCCGAAATGCTGTCTCCCTTGGCCCGAAAGCTGATGATCATCCCTTTGTGTAACTTGGTTAAATAGCTTGACAGCAGGAAGCACACTGTGTACAGCCTGTCTGTCAGTCACATTATATACCTGCTTCACCAGTCCACATCATGGTCCATACGTCATGGGCTACGTATTGCAGATGGCACTTCTAGCAGATGGTCATAAGAATGTGGTTCAACTGTATATATCCCAACACTTAGTGTATTTTTTAAGGTTACCACTGTTTAGATGGCAGAATAAATCCATAGCTAATTCAAATATATGTTTGTCCTTAAATTTATATTGATTATATATATATATCTTAAGCTTAGATTATGTCAAATCTTTCTGTGATAATGACCATATTTTATTTTTATTTTTTTGCAGAAAAGAAAAATCTCTTGAACTTGAACTTCAGCCGTGCATTTGTTTCTTGCGTCAGCTATGGGAGATTGTTCAGGCAAGAGACACCGGTGATATTTTTCAAGAGCCTGTTGATCAGACAGAAGTACTAGATTACGCAGATGTTGTAAAGCAACCAATGGATTTGTCAACTATGAAAATGAAGCTTGAGTCATATCAGTATCCAGATTTGTGGTCATTTGAAGCTGATTTCAAATTAATGATTCAAAATTGTATGGCATACAACTCACGTGATTCCATATTTTATAAAGCTGCAGTGAAATTGAGAGATCAGGTAAGAAGATATATTTTAATTGTTTTCAAAAATGAAACAATCACGAGCATGTATTATTGTTCCAATTCAATGGCTTGTGCTCTCCACAATTATCCTTTTTAATAAAACTGTTGGTTCAGTGGAACTGCATCTGCTGTTTTTCAGGAGGCTGATAGAAAAGATTGATAAATGGGGACAAACACAGATTTGAATTTAACTTGTAGAATGGAAAAATACAATACCAAACCTTTGGCATTGTGTTGACCATACTTATAGGCTTATAGTGACAAAAATCACAGGTGTGGCTGTTTTGGGACACAACCATGGGTTTTTAATATTCTTGAAGCAGTCTCACTCAGTTTGTCATATGCAAGGTGGTCCTAATCGATAGCTGATTAGATGTTATTCCTGATGAGCTGCATTCATTGTATTTCCTGTGGGCTATTTAATGAGTATGTGCTATCAGATATTTTAAACTTTGTTATTGGTTTTTTTGACTCATCACTAACAAATATTTTAGAAACTTTATTTTTTATGACAATATTTGACAGTGACAGTTCTAGCCAAAATCTTTCATTTGGTGCCAAAATCAGAACAGTACCACATCAGGGTTACAAGATATACATCATGGAAATTTTTGCCCTCACACAAAATGACAGTCAGTTGCTGTAGGCTCCTGCCTGCACCTTGCGCATGTGCAGCACCAACATAAGGTTATTCTTACATAGTGTTTGAATGGATCACTCTGAAAATGTTACATCATTATTTCCATCCCAGTACACCATGTTTCAGTCTGCGTTTAAAGATGTATTCATGTCAATGCTGTTTAATTAGCAAAATCTTTTAGTTGGAGTGATCAGTTTACATTTGTTCAAGAAACAATATCATAGATGCCACAATACAAGAAATACAACTTATTTACTGTTTTATGTGTTCATAGGTTTTTTCTTTTCCATGTGATCTACATACAGTGGAACAGCTTATAGTATTATAGATAGACAGGCTTATTTTTAAACATTTTGGCTTCATTCAGTCATTTGCTTGTATATAACCTACATTCGTTTTTTTCCGTTTTCTCTTGAAGTTCATGTAAACATTATTATGATTCGAGCATAATTTTTGTTTAACTTAACTATTTTACTCCCAAAATATTAAATTTTATGTATTTACGTGATATTGTAAATTTATGTGAGTTTATTCAATGTTACATCTTAATTTAATAATCTGAGCTCATAAATACTATTTTGAAGTGATTGTGAAAGTTAAACATTATTTTGAATTACTCTGCGTGACAGTAAGATTTGGACTGATTAAGTGCCCAGCCTGATTCACTATCTAAGAGTGACGTCATCAGATATGACGTGGTAGACGTTTCTGCCATCTTAAGTTTGAGAGGGTGTGAACCCCATTTTGGCTAACCAGCTCTGCCGCCATCATGAATTAGTAAGGACGCACCTTAGAGGTCTGCAGCTATCTACCTGAATTATTAGGTGTGCCATCATAAAGTTAGATTACTTTACTTCGGCAGAGTGTAGTGCGCAGTAGGAGATGATATGGCTAGTTTTGGAAGAGGCCGGATCATCTAAACTAGATTTTAGTGTTGACTAAGGAAGACCGATGCCATCATCCTGAGCCAGCTAGGTATTGCAGCGGCTGATGGTATGACCGCAAGTAGTAACGTTCTGTTAGTCATCCACACGAAATCCTGCCACTACTTAAGATGTTTAAAAAATTGGAGTAACTTTGCTAGTATTGTGTCCAAGTAGAAATCCCAGAGGTTTACAGGATTCATAAGCTTAGTTCTATACGTGAAAAGATGTGATACAGAGTGCTTAAAAATATTTAATTTGGACATCATCATAATTTCTGAGCCAGGTTAACTTGATAAGAGACTTTTACACTAAATCAATATGTTGGTATATCTGTTGGGAGTGTGGAAATCAGTAATTTCAGTTTCTATTCTCTGGACAGCAATTTCTCAGTATAACTAATGAATTATTCTCTCCGATTTGGTTTTTCACATCTAATTAATTATTTTCTTTAGTTTTTTCCTCCGTAAAGAAATTTATTTAAAGTTTTCTGATATATTTTCTTAATTTCCGCCATACCCTTCAACATAATTCTTTGGAATTAAAAGCAAGGTTAAAACTATCACAATGTTTATGATTCTTGGTAGTCTAGCTTGTCTGCGTTACTAAGATGTGTAACTATTTATTAGTCTGTAACTACAAATGATTTGTATGTGAAAACTGCACTGCATGAAAGTGTTGTGTGACAATCTAAGTGTTCTGTTTCAGTGAGAATCTTTTGACGTGTCTGGTAAGTCACATTCTAGACGGATCATTTATTGATGAATTTTGTATTATGTTCATATTTTTGGTAATTACTGGCAGTGTTCGACTGAATGTTAGATTTTGATGAGTTAATAGCATTGGTAAGAAACCTGTGCTACAAAGTAAATATTTGTCTCGCCAACCATTCTGATCTTTGTAAGTGATGCTATTGGTGTCATAGATGCCATAACCCACACTACCTCCCCCACCTTCCCCTCCACTGCTTCTTCTGAGCTACGCTTCACAGACAATTATTTCTCATGCCTTTTATTCACTCATTCTCAATACTAACTGGTCTGGGGCCCTTCACAATATCAAACAAAAGTATTTTATTTTAATCTATTTCTGTTTCTACTCTTCAACACTCTCTCCAATATTCTTTCGTACAAAAAATTTGTAGTACGAATTTTGCATACATGTAGTTACAATTACAAAGTATACACAGTTAACGTGTAGGCCAATTACAGATAGTTGTAATGGAATAAGTGAGGGTTCTGAGGGAGGAAAAATATATTACCTGAGAAGTTCTGTACACAAAGATAGGGAAAATCAGCCTTATGAAATGGAGTAAAAAGGTTCAAAAACCATGAGTCTGGAGGAAACATCACAGCTCAGCGAGGAGGAGACCGTGGAAGGAGATAGTACAATCATGTGGGAAACCGTAGTGTGGGAATTTAGGAGGCAGGTTTGAATACTATAGGGGACAATCCTATGCCTAACACTAGTCAGGCAGACACGGATAGTGACATGCTTCGTAGGCTACTGGCCGGAATCAATGCAAGGTTGGATAAACAAGATACTCGTTTCGCAGAGCAAAACGCAAACTTTGATGGAATCAGTACTCCGTTCCAGACACAAAAGGCTTACATAAATGCAAATTTAGACGCAAAATTAATGAAACTTGAGGAGAGGATATCGCAAGATGCCAATGTGTTGACAGCTCAGTTGGGAGCTACACAACTATCCGTGGTATCGTTACAGGAAAAGGTCGAGACATTAGTTTCAGTACAGAATTCACATTCTATTGAGGTGGACAAATTACAGGAGAAGTTCAATCAATCGGACATTAGCCTTAACGAACAAATTTCATTTTCCCAGGAAACTGCTGAATTGGCAATAACAAACCTACAGGCAAATGTAAGTGAATTCCAAAAACAGGCAGACATCAATGTACTGAAGTTAACAGCAAGGCTAGAGCAAACTTGCGAAAGTCTCGAGGTACAGATCAGTAGTCTGGACTTGTGCATTTTGGAAGTGGAGAGCCGACCTGAAATTATTTCACCTAACATTAGAATTAATGTTCTGTCGCAGATGGACCAGAAATTGATAGAATTTGAAAAACAAATTGACAAATTTGTCAGCTCTCGAACTGAGTATGTTAAGGCACGGACAAATTTTGAAACTAAAAGTAATGAAATACAAAATAAGATCAAGGAGTTAAATGACAGTTTGCTATGTTTACAAAATACAGCAAGCAATAGGCTGTTGTCTGACAGGTCCGATGTTTCACATACCACATCCCGGCTGCTATGTTTTCAAATACTCAGGTACAACCAATGGTTTCAACTGTATTACACCCCATCGCAGACTTTAGGCAAGTCTGAAATTAATTACTCAGTAACTGAAAAGGAAATGACACGAATAGTTAGTGGCATCAAAGCTTTTCGACTATATTTATTAGGGTGCTATTTTACAGTAATCACAGACCATAAGCCCATACAGTATCTTTTTAATGTTAAGAAGCCATGCTCGAGACTTTTGCGATGGCGAGTAAAATTTTCAGAATATTCTTTTGACATCAGATATCGGGCAGGCAAAACAATTCATCATGCAGGCACATTAAGCAGAATTCCCCATGTCGAGTTTGTCGACAATAGCAGCAGGGACAAGCAAATTTGTGTACTTTAGAACACATTGGGTAACGAAACAAAAGGAGATAGTAGCGATGAGGAAGAAGATCACCCCGAAGGTCAGAACTCCATTATAAATGATGCAAGAAGGAAACAGTTATTACAGGAGGTGCACAGTTCTCCCATCGGAGGTCATTGTGGAATTACCCGTACCTTAGATAAACTAAAACAATATGTACAGTGGCCAGGGATGAAGAAGGACATTGAACAATACATTAGCCAGTGCAATTCTTGTAAATCAAATAAGCTAAATGAGTCTTACACAAAAGCTCCTTTAGTGATTACTGATACACCTTCCGTGGTATGGGAGGAATGCAGTATCGATATAGTGGGACCACTAACGGAAGCAGGGAATAAGTATATTTTGACATTTCAGGATCTATTATCGACGTTCATTGTAGCTGTCCCCATAAAAGATCAGACTACGGAAACTATAGCTAAGGCATTTGTGGAGCACATAATTTTGAAATTCGTGATACCTCAGGTGTTATTAGGTGATAGAAGCACTAATCTCAATAGCAGGTTATTTCATCAAGTATGTAGATTATTGATAATATAAAATATTAAAACATTGGCTTACCGTCCCCAAAGTAATGGTTCTGTGGAACATTTGTTCAGAACATGATTCCAAGTTGGTCAACGAAAATAATGCAGTTCAAACTTTTGTATGGTAGACTACCAAACATACCAAGAATGTTGCAGAAAGAACCAACGGAAATAGTATATAATGCAGAGGATAGATTCAAGGAATTAAAACTAAAATTGCATAATTTATATATGCTTGTTCGCAAAAATCTAGGTATTAGTAAGAAAAGAATGAAACACGAATATGATAAGCATATAGATGAGTTAGTTTTCAGAAAAGGAGACCAAGTGTTACTATATGATGAATCTGTATGTAGGGGGAGATCGGAGAAACTATATTCGAAATATGTTTGTCCTTACGAAAAGCTAGAAGTAGTTGGGGTAAATATCACCTCAACGTTACCCAGAAACAGAGTAACTAAAATGCATGCAAACCGTTTAAAGCTGTGTATTTAAACATATTAAGAAGGTTGATTAGTTATGTTGCAGATGGTTGGTCAAATCAGTCAAATTTTATTTGGCACTCTAGGCGAAGATGACGCAACATTTTATGATAAGATTTCACAGGTAGAGAAGAAGCTGTTAAATTTCTTAACACTAAGTAAGGAACAAATTACCGTTGTAAAGTCTACCCTAACGACGATTAATCATACAATTAAGGATGTGTCCGCCAATCAGAAGGTATTAATGCAAGTATTAGGTTAATTATCACAAGAAGTAAACGTAAGGAATGCCAAATTTTCAAATGTCATGTCTCAACAAAATTTAATAATATTAGTCGACGAACATCTAACTTTATTAAATGTAGAGAACAAAATGATGAGAGATCAATTTGAGATTTTATTAAGTGCAGTCATAGATGCCGTTAAGGGTACTTTAAACCCCCACATTATAACACCCTCTCAAATACTATAACTTTTCCAACACTTCACGGTAAGAAACCAACCGGAGTTAGAACTACCGCTAAGTCAACATGGAGTGGGATTACAACAGGTACTTAACCTAGCGACTCTAGAAGTTTACAGTCATCAAAACATGCTTTGTTATGTGACCAGGTTGCCAATAACTGACTATTTGATTTTTGACACGTATAGGATAATTACCTTGCCAATACCGTCCAAGGTAGGAGAAGGTAATTATGTGTTTATCAGTCCTAGTAAAGAATATATTGTGATGGAAAAGGTCAAACAATATTATGCAAAAATTTCTTCGTAAGAATTTGAAAAGTGTAACTCTGTATCAAAGTTATTATTAGTGTGTAAGCAGGTGTTTCTTCTTGTATCCACATATGATAATGGTGAAAGTGAAGCCAAATTAATGTGTTACCAATGAGCCATTCCAGAAGATTGTAATAAACAGTGATATAACTAGATAGTACTTTGTGGTTACCACTAAAGGGAAATGAGTAGCTAACAAGAAAAATGGAAATTGTTACACTCCAACAAATTTTTCAATATATCTATTATTATATGTTATTACCAGTGTTTTTATATTATTGATATGCATATGTCTTTGAAAAAAAAATTTAATGTTGTAGATGGTTGTGGAGTAAGATGTGTAAACATTGGAATGATGACAATAACTGCGGAAGATATGCCTGTATATATTTTTCATACCATTATTGTAAATAATGTTAGTTCACCTGCTATAGTGACCAATGTAGATAATGAAAGACAACAATTTCTCTTGTATGCGTCCGTTGAACATACAGAACAAACAAATGTTGAATTATAATCACGGAGCCCAAAGGGCTGACTATAAAATGAATGTAAATGGTTTACAGAAATGTTGTAAGGTTCTAAAAAAATGTAAATAAAAATACATTACTTATTGTACATAATTGTAGTAAATTACCAGAACTTTTGTGAAAATAAATCTCACTCTGATGTCATTTCTTTTCTAAGGGGGAAGGTGTAATAGCCCCATATCTAGATGTTACGTAATATGTGTTAAGCACGACCATGAAATAAGGTTAAGTACATTTATTGTATTTGTACGGTTTTGTATTGTAAATATATAATATAGTAATTAATAATAATTAGAAATAAGGAAGAGTAACATAGCAAAATTTGTTCAGGGTACTGCACAATATATGTCTTTGTCAATGTAGGGTACTGTTTGAATAATGTTCATTTTCACTCAGACTACATGCGGACGAGAAGTTATGTAATGTGATGCTCATCTACATTCTAAGAAATGTTGTGTAAGGATCAAGCCTCCCAATACGGGCAAGAAACAAGGAATGAACTGTAACTGGTGGATCCCAATAAGGACATCAACAAGGTGACGTGTGCCCGATTAGACTGACTTGGCACATTAGTCGAGGATTTTGTCCGCTAGACCAAAACCGGGGTAGTTTGGTTTCGATAATTGGCATGAGGCGAGGGGTGTTAGCGATTGAAGAACACTGTCGTCCTGGTTACTACTGGAGATGCTATTCGGGATTACAACCGAAGCCGACTGCTTGTTGACTGAGTTCGGCGGCACGGTTACGTTCCGCTGGCCTTTCCTGCATAGGATGGGATAATGCTATCCACGGTTTGAGAATAGAGTGAGCCAAGAATTGTTCTTTACGTTTTCTACCACTCCTCTCACGAGGCATAGGGCAAACAGTTCTACAGTCTACACAATGCACTTAGACAGGAAGGTTGACAGTGTAACCCAATAGTGACTTGCCGGCATGAGGTCGATAAGAGTCCCCACTGATCCCCCACAGTTGCGGCCTGATCAGGGACGTGGAGCCGCATGGGCCGCCAAACCTCTATTTGTGCGTTCGCACAAGGATGCATGGCAAAACTTCAGGCTACGGTCACCGCGCACTGACTTAATGCAGATGGTGAGAAGCAACCTGAGTCTGTCGTGCCTCCCGGTGTGAAGGTGTTTCTATTGGTTGTGGCATCGCTATTTCTCCCCCACGAGCACTGACATAATGCTGATGTGTAACTGGGAAGAAACAGGTGGCCGTCTAATATGTATGTCTACTGATGTTTGGACACCTGGAAAGGACTACACAGTCAGGCTAACTCGGTTTAAACAAATCTCCCGGTTCCTGTCGGTAGTGCACATCATATTCCTTCTCCAACTGTTAATACAAACAAATACCCTGGAAATGAAAAACAGAAAGGTGGAGAACATTGCGTGTTTATTGAAGGTTCAATAAACACGTGACCTGTGCTATCTCCTACCAAGTCGTGGAGAGTTGAAGGTAACTGCAGTTCCAGGTGTAGGCATTCTGGTTCTAAGTAAACAGGGAAAAACTGGTTCTAAACGAATACAAATTATTTTAGGTTAAACTGCTAAGTAAAAGGTGTCTAGAGAAGACAAAGTGAAGTTAAATAGTTATGTGATCGTGCTGGTCGTGGGGGTGACTGGTTGTCGACGTACATAGTAAGTAGCCGCTGGGGCATACTTGAAAGTAACGAGATTCTCCGAAGTTGCCGAGCACTCGTATAGTGCTGTGGGAGGTTGCTAGAGATGCGAAAGAATGACCCCCGAGCTTGGCAGCATCCGGCCTTATATAGTGGAAGCTTGTAGGCTGCCGACACGGGGTGCGGGGGAGGCGTGACGTCCTCTGGCCCTCGCTGGTGTGGGAATTCTCTGGTCAGCGATTCTGCTTTGTGCCTCGTCTGAGGCACTCGGCCTTGCCCAAGGTCTGGGCAGCTTGTAGGTTCTCAGCACGGGGCAGGGGGGGCGGCGTGGCTGCCGGGTTGCGTATCCTCCAGGTGAGAAGGAATTGCTCATAGTTCCTGCTGCCTGTAAGGTAGGCAGGTTGTTGCTCACGTCTGTAGTGGTGGAAGAGGAAGAGGTGCTCTAGGCGATGAGTCGTAATCGTATTAGATTAGATGTTTAAGCGGCACGCTTCAAAGGGACACGCTGTGATAGGTGGGAAAGTGGAATCACCCAGGCGAGATGGACCCAAGCAGTGTAGAGATGATGTGTAAAGTTTCAGATTGGTTCTGGATCTCATAGAATCATGTAGCGTTTTGGTTAGAGAGTGGGCAGAAGCGTAAACCGCTTGTAATATCTTGTATATAATGTATATAAAACGTATGTAAGAATAATTATAAAGTTGTGTTCCATAGCTATATATCGTTGTTGTTACTCAAATAACTTTACTCAAGAAACCCCAAACACTTCTCCGTTAGTCAGTACTGAAACTTAGTTGTAGGGATACAACAATTCACCAACTGAAATAGTTCTTAATTTAGTGAGGAAAAATAAAATAGAATTCCGTGAAAATATGAACACAGAACTTTGAAGTCCTCTGTTAATCCAGAAAATGCATATGATTTCAATGGAAAGAATTGTTTCATCAACCCACTTTCACCAAAAAGCAACTACAAGTTGTAAAACGAGCAACGAGTCTTTACAACTCAAAGTGTGCAGCTTCAACATCCATCCAGTCTGCTATAGCGTCAATTCTTGCAGAGGAAGCTGTAGATGAAGATGGTCTGTAGTTGGTAAGGAGATTTTTTCTTAAATTTTTAATAAGTTCTGGATTTGAATGTTGTCTTTTAAATTGTCTGTGCATACTCATCCATTTTACTGTTAACTTGTATTCCCCCCTCTCATTCCCCCGACCTTTTGTTTTCTGCTGTTTACTTTAGGTTCCTTGCTAGTGGATGACCACCTACCCTGTACCATTACTAATTACTCTTTGCGATAGTTGGCATCTCTGTGCTTTATAATTATCAGTAGTATAAAGAATTAAATGTGACCTTTTATTTTTACTGTTAAAGGGTAGAACATTGAATAGATTGCTAAGTGTGTTCAATCCTCTCACTTTTCTGTAGCAGCAGTACCGTTGCCCGCTTAGCTGGGTATCTATTTATTATTCTATGTACATAATTAATAATAAGATTATAAGATTTTATTATTATATTTTTTTAATTACATTTAAAAAGTAATTAAATCATTTTCTCAATAATTACAACTTAAAATAAGAAAATTAATTTTAACATATTATTTTAAATAGCAACCGCCTGCAGTTTAGTTAGTTATTTTTTCCATAGGTTTTATTAAATTTACACTAACTTGTTAGAGCTTCTCTGTATACTATGTTTATTGTTTTATTATTTTCTGGTAGCAAAATATATTGGTTTTCTGGAGTTCCGACTCTAGATAACACAATGTATAATTGGCCATGAGAAAAACATCCCTTGCTCAAATTTATTCCCACAAATTGGAAAGTTTGGCCCTGGGACTTGTTTATTGCGAGAGCAAATGATACCTTTACCGGAAACTGCAACCACTTGGGATCGTAGGAATACGTGGAATATATGCTAGCTGTCCGGTGGCAGGCCCAGTTAATATTATTGCTTCAATGATGTTGTTCCCCAAATCTTTTATCAATAGTTTCGTGCCATTACAGGTTTTCAGTTGTGTAGTAGCATTATTGGGATACCAATCTTTAATGTGAGGTCATATGGTGGCAGGTCAGAAGGTTGTAATGAATTTAAAAATTCTTGAGTGTAGTGCACACTGTCCTCGATGTCAGTGATGGTATCAATGGATTTGTAATGTTTCACTTGGCCAGGAACTTCTTGTAATATATTTGTATTTATTTCATTAACTGTATCATTTCTGGCGGCTACTATTGCCCTTGAAGACAGCCAATGATAGGATCTTTGCAATACATTTAATGTGTTGTCCAATATTTGCAGCATTTACGTTTGCATCCTGATTTAAAGCATGTCTTAAATGTATATAATCATCAGCTCGCAATATCTTTTGGTTTCGAAATATGTAACGTAATCTTTCGAAAATTATTTTAGCCACAACGGCAACACAGTATTGACTGAACAAATCTTTGTAATGATGTATAGTATTAAAAGAGTAAACTCTGACCATTAATCTGTATGCATAAAATTGCATACATGAAATTGTTTTATTTTGATCTGAATTTTGCTGAGGGATGGTCAAATAATAGTAGAGGTGAGACGAAACCAGATTTTGGAACTGAACCGAACTGGAACTTAACCCAGAATATTTTTATCGAACCAAGCCTTTAAATTTGTACACAAACCGAACCTGAACTGAACTATGCTATAGTTTGTTGAACTTGAACCAAACTTTAAAAAATGTCTTATCCTCCCACATATGTCTTCATAGTTCAGCCCTAAATTGGTGTATATATAACAAAAAACAAATATTTAGAACCACCTTAAAAATACAGTGGATTATGGATGCTAAACAGTAATCAATGTGTGCACACATGCACATCTGCAAATTAAGTACTTAACATTGATTACAGTGGTCCCGTGGATCAATTTAACAGTGTTGCACCCTCAAGTAATGAGAGTTTTATTTCTGGACCTCTGGACTTGGCTACGAGGTGCAAAGTGAAAACAACATATATACATACAACCTTCATAGTTCAGCCCCTATTTGTTCAAGTATAAAACACAAACAAACTAATACACCACAACATTCAAAATGTCATGTCTAATTTCTTAAACATGTGAGCCTAAAATAAACAGTAAACACATATATAACACACATACATATATACACTCATTATGCATATACACACATACACAACCTGCACAGTTTCTCCACTAATAGTTTCAAAATGTAATGGCCAAATTTATTCTAAAGTGGAAAAAAGGTACAAAATAACATAATATTACCTTTTGGTTTTTATAGATTTGATTGATATGATAATTTATCATAACACTAAGAAATGTGTCTTTCTATTCATTTTAGACGCATGTGAAGACCAGAAATTAGTAACTCTTTAATTGAAAATGTCATTTTTCAAAAACTCAAGCAAATCACTTATTTTCTATACAATCTGGTTATACACACTATAGAGTTCAAGATATAATGCTGTCATCACTGCTACAAAAACAATAATCAAATATGACTTGTTTGGTATTTTTGTTGTGTTGCATTGTTATTTTCAACTTCTTTGAAGTGAAGTACCATATTTACTCGTGTATAGTGCACACCATGATTTTTGCAACAAGTTTCAGGGGGAAAAAAAATTTGTACTAAAATTGCACTAACTATTTGTGGGGCTTTGTTAGTAAGTATGTAACAGATTATTCTTTTATTTTAAATTAATTTGTGGCAATTGCAATATATTTGGAAAAAAAATTTTAAATGTAATAACTCATGGGGCTAAAAGCCAAACCATTGTGGCATTCTGTAGGGTCAGGGTAACTTTATGGTTGTTAAAAGAAGAATGTCAACAACTGAGGTGGGCGCTGGCTTCCTTTTTGTTTTGATTCTTTTATCCAGTGCCAGTCGTTTGTTAAAAGAGAAATGTCAACTGGTCAAACACCTGGGGGCCTGCTTTCTTTTTTTGCTTCTTTTAGGGAGTGATATGCTGGTCTTTTTTGCTGTGCTGGTCCTTTTTTTTTTTTTTTGCCATGGTGGAATGTGAGACACTACCCTTCTCTAAAAACAGAACATGTTGCCTCTTCCTTTCTCCCCCCAGTAGGTAACAATCCTCTAGACTCTTCCACTACATGCCTCTTTAAACATCATGGATAGTTTACAGACTACCACTCTACCACTCCCCACCACTGAAATGTTTTCCTTTATTTTGGGGGAAAAGGGTGCTGAACAATGTAAATTTTTTGAACAGAACTAGAACCAATCTTTGACATGGCAATAAATTTCGAACAGGATTTTACAAATATCAAAGGATATTGTAAGGATCGTAGGCACAATTGAATTCAGACACTTTTTTTTAGTTGAGCATATTTACAATGCAGCACTATATACCTGCGCCCTTTGTCTTCTTTGACTATTAAAACAGCAACTTTGATTACTGTAGGCGAATTGTATCACCCTTGATGTTGATTTTGTGGTGTATTATTGTCGTGAATGATTAATTTTAAAATATTCAATGGAAATTATTCTCTATATTATATTTCAAACTGTGAATGTATACATTGTGGTTGTTTAATATGGTCTGTAATTCATTGATCAACTCTATTTTTTAAATATGGGGCAATATTGGACTGCAAGGAAAGTTGATCTGCATCAGAAATGAAGTAAATTTGTAAAAATTGCGGACTTTGGCAATAGGCTTTTATCAATAGTCTCGTGCCATTCCAAATATTAGGTGGGTTTAAGTTGCGATAGTAGCATTATTGGGATACCAATCTTTAATTTGAGGTCGTGTGGCGGCAGGCCAGAAGGATTTAATGAATTTAAAATTTCTTGAGTGTAGTCAAATAATTAATTCGTAATATAGACAAATTAAAAAAAAAAAAAAAATTTGTAAATTCAGTTAGCTTTTTTGGTTAGAATTTTCAAAAAAATTATATTGAATATTATTTAGTAGGTATGTCTTAACAACAGTTAATTGTTAAGCTAATGCTCAAACACACAATAAAAGATTTTTTGTTTACAAAATTAACCAAATAGTCACAAAATAATTAACAAAACCATTATTAATTTGGAAATTTTTTTTATTGCAAACTTTCAAATTTACACTTAAAATTAAGTATAGAAAATTAACAATTCTTGCTAAACTAATACAGGTATGGCAAAAATATAATTAAGTAGCTAATTAAATTCTCTACAAAAAATGTTACGTTCATATAATTATTTGGCATAATCGTAAGTTAAACTAAGAACAATAATTTTAACATTATTTTGAATGAATTGACTTGAACATCTCTCTCGTACATCTATAGTTTCACGTATAAATCTACATACAAAAATAGTAATTTAATGGTTTTATGTTTATTCAAATTCCTTGTATTTAACATTTTCTCAGGTGTCATAACGTTATGATATATAGCTTGTGTTCATCCAGACGGTCCAGGCTACTTACCAGTGGAAGAATTTTTTTAATCGGATAAATAGTCCCAGATATTACTTCTAACAAATTCACAAACTTTACGTCTTTATTATATTCATTTAGATGCTACATTATTACTAACTATCTCTCCCCTTCTAACCACCCATTGATCACTACTTTTCCTGACACCTTGTTTTAATGAAGAACTTGTTTCCAAGAATAGGAAAAGTAGCTGACCAATGCATACAGGGCAAAAGAGGCAGTACTTTATTGAATGTTCATGGACCCTAATTTATATGTATATAAACATATATGGACATGCATGCACATACATACTTTTCTAAAAAAATATTTAAGTCAGATGGTAATTGACAAGTCTTTTCTAAAACATTATAACATATTGCATGATTTTAAAATCACAATTCCTCAAAAAAAAAATTAGAATAATTTGTAAAAATTTACAAACAGTAACCCTTTTATCATTTAACGCCTATAATGTCTAGACAATTTAACCAAGGCCAAATAACATTTCATCATTCAAAGACCAAATGCCTTAGGATATTCTCTTTACCATTTCCACCTTGCAGTGGTGGTAGAGCACTGACCTTCCCTCTCACACTCACTCTCTCCACTACACACACCAATCCCTCTTCAAGAGTTTTCTCTTTGATTATATTTACCATACTCCCTCAAACAATTTCCTTTTCTCAAAAGATTTTCAGCCCTCCACACACACCACTTCCCAACAGCCCCCAAACTCCTGGTCCCAGTCTTCCTCGAGCCAACGTTCAACTCTTTCTCCTTCGATCAGCTGCAGGCACCCACTCACTCTTAACATCTGCTGAACAAGGAAAAATGAGTCCCGATCTAGCCAAAAAACCCCCGGTCATCGAGTTATAATCCATTCCACTCAAAACTTGCAGATAGATCTCTTGCTCCCACTACTCCAACGCCTACGAGTTATCCCGAAACGCTTGCAGAAATAATCAAAGTCCGGTCCCCTACCCCAACTGTTCACTCCCCATACATAGGCTCTCTCTTTGGCCCTCGTCAAACTTTTGCAGAATGCCTAACTACCCAAAAAATTCTCCGGCTTAAAACCTCTTCTACACTGCGTGGAACATCCCCAAATCCCTCTTCTGTACATTTACAAGTTTTCAAAGTCCCACAGTAGCTCCTTCGTTAATTATTCTGAGTCCCTCTTCAGTGCACTCATGAAATATTCTAAGTCCGTCCGCCGCTTCTTCGCTAATTATTCTGAGTCCCTTTTCAGCACACTTGCAAAATATTCTAAGTCCCTCAACAGCTCCTTCGCAAATTTTTCTGAGTCCATCCTCAACACAATTCGAAATATTCTAAGTCTGTCAGCAGCTCCTTCGCAAATTAGTCTAAATTTCTCTTGAACACTTTGCCAAAATTTTATAAGTTCTACTATCACACTACGATAAAATTTTCAAAGTCCAACATACTGACACAGGAAACCTAAGTCCACACTATTAGGCACTCTTAGTCCAAGTTCTACTTCTACACTACATGATTTTTCTAAGTCCCAGATTGGGTGATGAAAGTTTTAAAGTTCAACTAACAACATACTCTCGAAGTTCTTAACTGTGGGTGGATCCACTCGTCCTTGGTTCCCACTCGCCAGCGGGGACATGTCTCCCTGATACCAGCTTGACCCCCCCCCCCATATATACCCGGGTCAGGCACCTACTCTGCGGTGCCCCCACCTTGAGACCATGCCTCACGCACCCCCTATACAGGAGTGGCGTGCTCTTTATCGGGGCTTTATCTATAATTTATAAGCCTATGGGTGTTTTTTCTTCATCTTCTTCTTCCTTATTATTGGTGCGAGGAATATAAAGTGTGCTTGGGCTCCACATGCCCCTTGCCTCTTTCGCGCACTGCCTCATGCCACACACTCCCAACTAGCAGGTATCAGCTCTTTAGGCGTTCTCACTGAAACAAAGTAATTTCTTGAAACACCAGTTTACACATAACTGAACCTCAGTCATATTTTTTTCTCCCATTAGTATTAAGTATGCATCTGTACAAGTGTATATTGTGACCTCATGTGACATGACATGTTTAGTGTAGTTTCATTGACAATAATTTATTTTTATCTGTTCATCACCCTTGCATCAATAAAGTTATTTACAGTCTAATAATAATAATAATAATAATGTGTGTATAATAAACTTGTAGGCATAATGAAAGGAGGAAAATACTGCCCATTCATAAGAAGACTTATTGTATTTGTGGCTTTGTTCATAATTATTACTAAACACAGACTCGATTTGAACTGTGCTGTTTACACTTGAAGATATAATTTTTTTCTCAAAGCTTATTTGGTGGAATTTTTGTTTGCACATGTAAGCTTTGAAGCAAATGGTTTGAAGGGTGGAGAAAAAAATGTGATTCAAAACTTGGTACAAGCAGAAAGGTTTACTTTTTCCATGTATTAATTTTTGTACTACAGAAAATAAACATTGGTTACAGATAAGTGATCCATGAAAGTATCATGTATCATGAGACATGATAAATAGTGGATATTTTGACAATAGTCGTAAGTGAAGTTGGCTATAGTTATATGTTAGTGAAACCTCCAAACACTTTCCAAAATTGAGGTTGATGCCACACAGTGTTTTGCTCTTAGTGTGTTGGAACAGCATTGAATATTGTTCATTAATGGTTCTTTATTTCCAGTGAACTTGTTACTATTCCCTCATGTTGTGCAGAAATTACCTATTTCTGTTGTCTTACGTCGTGCAGAAATTGAACAAATACACGTGTAATTGAATAAAAGGCAGCCATTGTTTGGCCAATAGGAGGGAACACCTACTGTTGGCAAATGGCAACTGCTATGTGTCAAAGTAAAGTTCTATGCATCAGTGAGAAATTTTTAAAATTTATCTCATAACTATATTATTTTCAAGTTTCTCCTTAAATAATAAAGTACTGAAGCATGCAAAGGTAACAGATTCAAAGAATATTGTTAATGCTTTGTTTCCATCTCTGAAACACAGTATTTTTCAAAAACGTAACCGAAGTATATGCTCTTGAGAAGTTAAGAAATACTAAACTGCATTTAAAACTTGAGCAAACACAATAATACATTGCATGTTCTTTGGAACAACACTTGTATCGCTTCATGTGTTTAGAATTCCCATTTTATCACAATTTTTGACACTTAAAGTTTGGCAGAACATCCTAATATTTTTACTCTTCAATGAAAAAATGAAAGATTCCCCTGTGTACAGGTATGTTGTATGTTTGACGCTTCAAAATGCATGAACTATAAGGCTGACAGTTGCTCGATCACTACTTGCCTCATTTCCCGTATGTGCAAGGCATTCAACTGGCATGCAGTTATTTCATTGGTGACTCATCTGAATGTGATGAAGTTGCGACCTCATGTTTTTATGGCCTGCTATTAAAAATAAAAGTTTCTAAAGCCATCTCTGAAGTTTGTATTTAGAAAACTTGGCAAATAAAACTTGTTCTGAAAACACGTGTTTTAACCATTTTCACGCCAAAAAATTCCCTGGAAGTTGAATTGAGAACTTGAAATTTGTGTTTGGCTACGAAAATTGTTTTTATTTATGAATACCTATTTTCTTATTTAGACACTGCTACAAAATATCCAAAAAGTTTTTTTGAATCATATGTTTTTTTACCAAATCTGTGCAACGCACCAATGAACCGTGATTTACCGAACAAGACTAATGTGTGCAGAACATGGATTATCTTTTCTTTGTTTTACTTGTATTTTTAAAATTACTATGTAATTTTGGTAGTTTGTTGTCTGTATTCATGCTTTTCCTGTTTTTCACAGTTTAATGTTTTTTAACCATATGCCTACAGTGTGCTCCACTTTTCCGCATGGCTGAGCATGACTTTGTTACTAGCAGCTTTGAACTGGCAAATGATGTGCTGCAAATTGTTGGTGAGGATGCAAAAATTAAATCATTGAATGAAACCTCTATCTCCAATACAAAGACAGATGTTCTGAATAAACAGTCTGATTTAGGAGATTTGTCTCAGTCGTGTGTTTCCAGTGAGATTTTGACAACCATGAAAAATGACAGGAGTCTGGTGAGTTTGTTACCTGTTATTGTTGCTGAAAAATATTTAAATTAGGTTGTAATTGACAAGTTTTTTCTAAAACATTACAACATATTGCATGAATTTAAAATTCTGCATTTATGGACAACTAAAAATTAGAGACCTAAAAAAAAAATCTTTGTCTGCATGGAAGCTAAATTTTTTTTTTGTGTAAAAACTTTTTTGGTATTCTGTAAAAAACAGACATTTAGGCAAAATACAGTATTAATTTATATTTGGATATCTGTGTTGTTATGCCTATAATATATCTTTGTTGCAGCCTTGCACTGAGCCGTCAAATGGTGTGGACGGTTCAGTAAACCATGTTCATAATTTATCTGATGACTCAACCCGCACCAGACACACAAGAGCTTTTAAAGTGGAAATGGGGAAAAATCAATGTAAAATGAGTTCTACCTCTATAGATACACATAAAGACTCATCTTCAGGTAAAAGCATATGTTTAATTTTAAACCATTATTATTTAATAACAGGAAGTAGTGGTTTTTTTAAATTTTGTTAATTACATGTTAAGCTTTCATGCTGAAACAAGAACATAATTAAATTCTGACTGCTAACAAATTAGCTATTTTACCATTTCCTGTGATTACGTAGCCAAAATTTCAGTCTCAGGAATTTTTTAAGAATATTAGAATAATTTTACAACATTAAATTCACAAATGAGCATGAAGTAGAGATGCTACATTCTTTATAAAATTAAGAATACAATTTTTATCAATAACTTTTTATATATGAAAAAACAAATTTACAAAGGTGGAATAATTGTAATTAATTATTTTAAGTTACATACAGACTTCTCGTATAGGTGTTGGGAAACTGTTGCACTGGTACGACAAGTGTCTCAATCGGTATGTTGATTATGTTGAAAAGTTACTTGTAGATGTGCATCACATTTGTTAGTAAAACAATTTTCCAATTCCATTTTACGCCCCAGCGGAGGTTGAAAAAGAAATAACCCTCGTACATAATTTTCTAAGCCAAGCTGATCTATTACTCTGTCACAATGATGAGTATGGAGTTCTCACACATAGTTTTTTGACGTTTTCCATACGTTGCTGAGCATAGCACACACAGTTCTATTTCTTGTTTGTTAAGTAGCACTTACACAAAACAAGCTTGAAAATTTCTGGTGGAACTTCTTACTTGGTAGTAGGGACAGACTGTGTAATCACCTTGTCATGGATGAACGAGACATTGTTAGCTCCAGGGAGTCCCCAGCCATTTCTGGACCAGCAGGGATACTATGCCCTGGTATTACATCATAGCTGCTCTGGCCAGAGCGTCGTGATGTCGCCACATAGCACGCCAACTGCAAGCACACTGGTGGGTAGGTCACTTAAGTGTAGGTATTAAAGGCGACCACGTGCATGTTAAATCCAAAGCTATGCAGCATTTAATACTCAACAAAACACGTGGGGCGCCACATAAATTCATTACAATGAAAACAGTACAAAGCGCTGAGGCACAAATCAAATTATATGAAGTCTCATATGAACCAACTCGAGGTAAAACACTTGTTATATGTGCAAAATGCCCAAAGGAAACATAATTATTTATTAGCAGTCTGTATGACGGAAGGGTCTAGTCAGCTGCTGGGATATACGAAAAAGGTTTTAGAATAATTTACAGAACAGATTTACCAGTTCAGTGATAGCAGAGTTAAAGCCCCCACAGGCCAAGCAGCACATGCCCATCTGGCTTGAGCTCCGAGAAGAGACTTCCAAAGGCCATCGGAAACAGGGACACGAGCCTGCGCCAGCAGTGGTGGCCCCGTGAAAAGCACGTGTGCGAAGAATGGAGTGGGATTGAAATGAAAGGAACACAAAATTAACTATACTTTACTAAAAGGTGTACAGGAGTGTACATCAAATACATAAGCATTCATACTTACTAACATAAACCCTTTTTCACTATTCTCTCAGCAGTTCGAGGCTATTTTCAAGGCACTCTACATGCACAACTGATGCACTGAACACACTCATCACACAACCCTACACCTCGTGCATGCACAGCGCATGACGGACAGCTGCTGGCCTGTGGCAGGCTTCTACTAGCTGAGGCATCAAGAAATTAGCTAGTACTTCATCAGCATAACATTAAAACATTCTCCATAAATACATCATTTAATGCATAAATAGAATATATTTCTACTTTAATATTCAAATATTCAAGCTAGAGTAAAACATTTCTGTTTATGATTAGATTGCTTTTTTGCCATTACAGTCAGTAAAAAACATGTAAAAATGTTGTATTTATTACCTACTCTAACTGTAGGTGTAAACTAACTGATGAATGTAAAATGAATATCTTATTTTAGATTGCCTTATACTAGCTACACTACCTTGAAATATTTTGCTAACCATGATTCACAAATTATTCTGGATGTTGGTTATATAATTAAAAGATACATATTTGAAGCAAAATTTGTGTGTTGGGTGTATTTAAATTCTGTTTATTAATTAATACTGTAGAGTCATGATAATTTTGAACACGTTTGATTTAGCAACATTGCATGAAATATATAGTTAATTAATTTTTTATTTTTTTTATTTTCTAAGCATTATATATTTGTCGAAAGTTGACGTGTTGAAGTTCATTTACATAATTGACGCTGTCGGGTGAGACGAGATGAACGATGACACAAATTACTTACTGATGATATGGGCGCCAGCCTTGCTTCCCAATAACCACACTGTTGAGACTCAGGGTTCTCAGGGATGCTGTGGGTTGTGTGTGACCGTCTCACCCAAGCGTACTTACGATACACGTTTGTAATACTAAACATTTTTAACACTTGAAAAACACAGGTGGCAAGGACACTGTCACTACAAAATAAAGAATGAGTCACTGTGAGGCTTGTTTTATTTATACCGTGTGTACAAATCACGTGCCATGAAATTTAATGATACAACTCGGTCGTGTCTATCTAACTCCACTTGGGTGCTCCCCCGCTTGCAATTACTCTAGCGCATGCCTAGATGAATGATCTCACCATGGTGTATAAAAAATCAATCTTCACAAGGGAAGAGAGTCGACAGCCGCTAGGGTGGAATGACGATTTTTCCCTGAAGATAGGATACAGTGAATTACAAAATGAAACACTAATGATACATTAACACGTGTGATTACTTGGCATCAAATTACATAAATACCCTTATAAGATGATAGGGCACGAGATGAGTATTCACAATAAACACGCACATGCGTGAAAACAAGTTTAGATGGCACGGATGCCTCTGGATAAAGTTTGTAGCAGACCACGTGGTGCAGGTGGAATTGCAATATTTCTTCGTGGAAACAGGAAATTAAACTCTGACTAATTGTTATTCTTGTTGAGAAAATTATTCTCTTTACGATTAAAGCAGTTACAGGCTTGTAGCAGGCCTGATGGCGGCAAAAGCAAACGTTGAAGTCATCGCGTGGTCAAACACAAAATCATCAATTTACGTGAAAATTACATGGAACCCTGAATGACAATACATAGAACCCTGAAATAAATTATTGCAGACATGATATTACACAAATAAGCTCTCAAAGCACTAGGATGGTGCGGATATAGACTTGGCGGCGGTTAACCACGTGGTTGTATGTGACATGGCCGTAAAATACTCAAACATGAAAAACACCCTTAAATACATACATGAAAACAACTTGTTATTGCACGCAGCAGTAATATGATGGAACGCCTTTAGCAGAAGCGGATGGCGCCTGATTCAAGTTTCATGGGTCGCTCAACCTCTCCGACATCTTTCTCCTCCTTCTCAATTAAGTTGAAAAATGCCACAAGGGCGAAATTAATTAATTAAGCGGAAGCATAATGCTGGGAAAATGTCTGGCAAAACGTACACAAGCAAAGGTTATCCGGTATACTAAACGTGCTATTGAAATCTACATTAGTGCTCAAAAGTTGTAGTGCATACATGACAGCGTCTTACCTCACCAGATCTTCTAGACAGACTGCCCAGAGGCCGTGGACCTACCATGGCTGCCTACGGGGTTCACATAAGCGGAAGTGTTATGCATGCCAAGTAAAATATTTTGTATATTGAAAATAAAAGTGGCACAAATAATTTAAATATTGTTTTACATTTTAGAAATTTTCTTGTTAATTTGCTATATTATTTTAGTGTCTCTATGATGGCATTCACGCCGGAGTATTAATGTTCTTAATCTCCGTGCAACGCACACTTTGAATTAATAACCAAACATTTTCAAATTGACAACAAACACTTTAAAACATTTTAAGACATTTCAAACCCTGAAAATAAAATAAGACACATTTTATACTGCAAAAATTGTATTCCGTTAGAAAAGTTCAGATTTGAGCCTCTTTGTGCACGTGCATGTACACGTGACATGTGCGTGGTGAGCGCCGTCATGGACTCTAGCACCGCTGGCTGTTAGCCCGCATCATATTTTACACAGTGTATTAGAATCTTGACATTGTTTCGATTCTTACATGCTGTTTGTAACTATGTTCTTTCCAAATGTGTAGCATATTTTCATCTCTTTTCATTTAATGTAAAACTCTTAGTAAAGTAAAAGTTTATTTACTACTTTAAAATTATTTTACTTAGTTCATCAAAAATTTAATTCTTAAATTAAGTGTTATTTTTTAAGGAGAAGGTGGCTTTGAATCTGATTCTGAACATGAAGAAACAACAGACGATGAAAATGAGAAGAAAGCTACTATATCAAGAAGACATAATAGTGCTAGTGGAAAAGGTTCATCTACTGGCATCTCAAAACCAGCACGACGTTTAACAAGGCTCTTTGCCAAAGATGTAGCTAAATTGTCATCCCAGCCAGGTTAGTGATTATCCTGGTGTTTTGAAAGTGCAAAGTATGCTTTGTAATTTCTAATTGATTCTCTAGCAATCTGTTTTGCCTTATTAGAATATAAGGATTTTCTGCTTGTTTTACTCCTGTTACTGTTAAGCATGTAGTTGCTGGTATTATTAACCAAAAGGTTCTTTGGTTAATAGGGTAGAATGTTAGTTCTGGGAAATTTCTTTTATATAATGATAAAGTTATTAAAATTTAAATTGATAACACAAGAGCAATTACTCCTAACTTATTTGGAATTGATCGTAAAGTTGCGTAAGTAAAGAGGAAGTATCATTCTGGTTGGATATGTGTTGGTGTTACTAAAAGATTTGCTGGAGTTAAGTTATCAGGATCCCTTGACTCATGTATTCTCTGCTTAATTGTGTTTATTCTATCTGTGAAGTGCTTTCTCCAAAAGTATAATTTAAAATGTGTTAAAAAATTCAGCCATTTCTCTTTGTATACAGTATTTAGTAACACGAAGAATCTAATAAAGCTGTGTATGCATCAAATTAAACGATAATAAATGTTTCTTAGTTATATTAACCTTTTGTATAATTTTCATTGTTAAATCACTTATAATGGGGCCTTGTTTGTAAAATTTTTGAGTTAAATCCTTTTGAATTTATTCAGATATGCTTTTTTAGAGTGCCCTACTAGATCTTGTGCATTATGTATGGTTTGTGCATAGTTCAGTTAGATTAGCCTGAACTTATTTAGATTGTATCACATTAACTCGTGCCTTTCTTACGCACACTTCCTTGCTCTGGATCCACATGTATATAGCTTCTGGGAATGTCTCTGATCCATTGCTAATGCAACATCCTGTTTGACAATAATATGGATGACAGTTTTAGACAAATAATGAACTAGCTGATTGATAATATTTAGTTATTTACAGCAACTTGTATTAAAAATGACTGGAGAACAAATAATTTTACTTTCGTTTAAATTAATTTTTTTATGCTTAATTAATCTGCATGTTTATTTACTTTTTAATACCTCTTTATTTTTTAATAATATTACTCACATATTTCATTATTTATTTACTTGTATTTATGTAATTATTTATTTACTTAGATAATATTTGTTAACTATTTATTATTTAAATATTGATTGTGATAAGTTATTAATTTTTGAATATTTTACTAATTCTGGTATTTACTTAATTATGAAATTTAGTTTTTACATATTTTTGTAAATATTATTTAGTATTTTATATACTTATTTATTTATTTATGTACCTATTTGTTTTATTTGTATTAAAAATAATTTCTGTATTTACTGATTTCTTAGATGGTTTATTTATATTTAACTGTTGCTTTTTTTTATTTCACTGTTTATTTATTTATGTATTTATTTAATTAATTGCTTATTTACTTACGTATTTATTCATTTACTTATTTTTTTACTTATTTGCCCTTGAATTTTGCTGTGTTTATTTGCATGCTGTTAAGACAGTATCTGCCTTCTCTACCAGTGAATTTATCTTACAAATATGGGCATTAGTAAAACAAAAAATATAGCATTAAACTACTGCTACATTTATTGAATGATATAAATATGGTACTGTTACAAAAGAATACAATGTAAAAACACTGAACACAAAAATTTTGACAATATAATTAGAATACACTGAAATACATACATATTTCATTGGCAAGAATACATGTATCAATTGTGCATACTTTTAAATTATGGATTATTCCGAAATGACATCATTACTAAGAAGGCCATAATTTTGTATTTGATGTTCATAAAAAGTTAGAAATAAGATATTAAAATATTACTTAAACTTATTTAATAACATAAATGTGGTATACTTGTCACACTATTATAATGGGTTCATACTAAATGTAACAATAATGATGACTGTGTTGGAAACAATTATGTTATAGAATATTTAGATGTTTCATTAAGAAGTATACTAACGACTAACATTAAGCACATTGTGATACTTTTATGAGATATAAATGCAGTTTTAGTAACACCACTATGAATATAAGATGTATGTTTTATTTAAATATAGAAAATCAAACAATAATTTGGTAGGTATTTAGTTCCTTGCTTTCCAGAAGCTGGTTCCGTTCTAGCACACCATTAATGGTTTTTAATCACTAGCACACTATCTTGTTTCGAACTAGAATTTTTTTTGTGCATGTTACACTCCCTGCCAAATAAAATGCTAAACCATGAAAGACTGCTCAAATTCAGACCAAACTGCACACACAGATATTCAAGTAGGTACAGAACAGATTATTTAACTGTTACATACAGACAAGGCTTCAGTTGCCAAGATTACTGGGGTATTGTAGACCACGTGCTGTTGATCCTGTGCTGTATGAAATATGACAGTGATGCCTAATATTTGGCAATTAAGTTAACTTGGGTTGGCAGTTTGCGAGAGGCGAGGGATGCCTAGTTTGAACAAAACTACAAGGCATGGCTGGTTATCTTGCAAAACAAAAGGGCGCCAGTTCATCTATGGTACAAATGAACACGAGGACTCTAGCTCTTAGGGCGGTAGTTGGTCGACAGCCACGCAGCGAATCCCTCTCGCAGCTCACGTTTCCGAATAAAAAGTCACTAATACCTTTTACACTTAATAAACGAGCACATGGACTTAGACTCTGGAGTGGGCCAGTACCCGAAGTAACAATATAATTAAACAAAATAAGATGAGAGACAATGAATTTACGTGTATTGAGCAACAAGATACAGTTACAGTGCACATACACAGCTCCCTCGAATCAAGCGAAGCGGGCATAGCGCACAAGGTCCTACAGGGTGACAAGCACTGTTGCAGCGTGTGGTACTTTACATGAAATAATACTCAGGTGCCGCAAGTCTACGAGTCAATTCGGGGGAGAAAGGAAATTAAATTACGGTTCCAGAACTAAACACTTACTATTTCACGTTACTGATCAGACAAAAGATGTTGAACTTGCCACGCGACGCAAACGCGTGTACTCTCCTAGGCTCACCAATCTAGACTGAGAAGACTGACGCCGGGATCCCGTTAACAGGTGGCGGTCCCGCGCCAACTGCATGAGGGAAAACCAATTACACTTTTTATACAAACCAGTACATATAAAAGACAAATCACTATAACAAAATACTGGGAGGAATTAATGCAATAACTCACGCACGTTTTATTATTTATCCAGTGTCGCTGTTGCTAAGCGTGTCAAGAAAATTAATGAAGCTTGAAATGGCCTGGACAGGCGAGCAGAAGTTACATAAAAACCAATAAAAATATTACTAGACAAATTGCACACAAAAGACCCTTCAAAAATACTTCATTAAATTAAAACATTAATTTAGTGAAAGCAGAAAGAATTTATGTTTGGGCGTTTGGCATGGCGGCTGCCGGAACTACCAAGTTCAACACACTGTTTACGTTAATAAAAGTTGAAAGCATAATTACGCCCTTTTGAAATAAAATAAACATTGCATTACCCTTCTAAAATTATGAATTGTTTTACTACTGTGACCTCGTGGTCATTCACTCTGTATTATATTACAATGCACTCAGAGGGGGCAAACGGGAGATAAGACATCTCCGTGTTTACGTGAGACTCTGCTTTTCAGGGATCACAACACTCGTCCAATTAAGACACACATAGAAGATCTCTCTTGGCAAGCGGGTCATTCGACTCACTAAACAGGTCACAGGACCTGTTCCTGCATGAACAGCAAAGTGAGCCGTGCACTTCACGCACGGCCGTACGTGACTGATGCAGAGCGAGCAGCATTGGTCTGCCTCCCAAGCGGGACAGTGAGAGACACGTCAAAGTAATTAAGTCAGTGAAGCTTAGGGGCAATTTCGTACCTTTGTTGTGTGTAATACTAATTATTATATATAGTCCCCCACCCCCTCCTTCCATCACTTACTGACCATTTATATAGGAGCCAGTTGAAGATTTTGCAAATAAATTACCTATTACTAAAATATAAATTCTAACACCTGTTGTGGTTCTCAGTGAATTGCTACATCCTATAGTGTCTTGTCTGTTTATTGTGACTTTGTTTCTGGCAGTGTTAGTGCTTTCAATAAACAGAATTTGTAATTTTTGAAGAAATACATCATCAAAATATTTAAAATTTTTGCTGTGAATGACAGGATACGTGGAAAAGTCAGGTAAATGTAAGGGAATTTGTTATAAGGATACTGCTAGCCACCCTATAATAACTTTTTTTTCCTATTTAAACAATCTTAAATTTTATTTAATTATTATTTTTGAATGTGGTATATTTTTATGACATAATTTACATTAAAGCAAAAGTTTTCTATGTTCCTCCAGATCTTGTTTTGTGTTTTTGATTGTTTTATCATGTGTACTTGACCTAGTTTATGTTTTGTGTACATTCCCTCTCGGTCCTTGCGTGAGATCTCCATTAGGTCACAGGATCTCTGAACCACCATCTTTAATCTTGATCTGTGGGCCAAAGAGAATAGATGTGCATTGTGTGCCGTGGGAGCTCTCAACACTTTGCATCAATAATGTTAGCTGAAATAGTGAGTTTTTAAGTACCAGAACCGTTTAATTGTTTTTGCTCCTTCCGCATATTTATCCTCCTTTTCGTCAGACTCGCAGACCCTAAGAGTGTAACGCCTTTAAGTTTCCATGCCCTTAACAGTACTTTTGGTCCATATCGGTCAATGACAGGCCTAATATGCCATACCTGCATCAGGCGAGGGTAGTGTATTGTTAGTGAATGTACTCTCATTCTGCAATGTACTCTTTCATTGAACTCTCGCATTAATTTCATTTGCATTTGTAAACGTACCTTCGGGATATGGTCCACTTCAGAAACCCACGTGATCAGTTCACGAACAGTGTAAATATGCAACTTGAACTTGTGTCTTAATTCTTTTGTTGACATGTGCTGTGAGGAGACTGCTACTTGGCTGTCAACCTGCTACTGCCCTAAGATAGTCTCCACGTGCTCACCCATGTCGTAGATGAGCTGGTACCCTTGGGAGAACTACTAAGTTTCTAGCCATGAATCAGGGTTTCTCTCATCCGGCATACCCCGCCCCTCGCTAGCAGCCAAGCCACGTTATACTTTTTTAAAAAAAATTCAGTTATAGAAAAAATTTATAAATCATCAATAATTATGTGGTTTCACTAGTCTTTAAAATTACTTAAAATACAAAAATTGTGACAAAATGTAAACCATTAACAAATTTAATTAGATAAACATATTGATTGTGTGCCTAAAATCTGTGAGACTGCAGCCTAGTTATTCACGGTGAGGCAAATTCACATATACAAATTGTTGGTGCGTGAGATAACAGTTATACTTACAGATGTCCTGCTATGGCTATGAGATAATGGAATATTGGGAGTCAGTAGTACCCATAATTACTACCATAATTTTGCAAAAGTAATCAATTCAACATTTTTGTGAACCATAGTTATATTTCAATACCTATTTTTGATATTCTATAAGAATATGCCTATAAATATAGTTGATATTCTATAAAAATAAGTCTATGCATATTGTTGATATTCCATAATATGATTTGTTGCATAGAGTCAAGTCCTTGTGTTGCTGCATTTGAACCAGTCCAGACCACATCAGTCCAAAGTTCAAGTGTAAAAACAATATCACCAACTGGAGTAAATCGAAGAACAGCAGTTCTTTTCACTCGAAAAGCAGCAGCCGCAGCATTTCGAAAGCCTGAACCAGCTCTTTTAGCTAACAATACGTGAGTTTTCTTGTTATTGTGCATGATAAAACATTGTCTTTATAATATATGAACATGAATTATTATTTTGGGAACATAACACATGCATACTGTAAAGGTCCCATATGGGAGCCATACATAGTATATGGGGAAGCGTGCTCAGAAGGATATACCACAATATAATCTACTGCATCGTGTATTTAAAATAGTTAAACTTACAGCGTTTACATTATGTTATACAAAACTGTATACATTAATTATATCAATTACTTTTGTTACTTCTGGTAAGCACAATATATAATTTACTATTTAGTTAGATCCAAATACTATGGTAAGGTGTTAACTGTCTTCAATGTCCGGTCCTTAAGGTGCTTGTCTGCTTTTTGGAAGCAGGGATATGTTACGGTTGAAGATCTCTTCAATACGGAAAGGACTGTGTGGAGAAAACTGTGGTAAGGTACTTCCTTGCCTTTTCTCTTGAATTGACTTGCTCCTCAGAACTGTATGTGTGGCCTGCGGGTGTGAATTACTACGGGCGGTCTGTGCTTTCCGCAGAGTGTAAGCGGCGATGATCATGTCCCTGAACTTGACTTGTAGTAGGGGTATACAAAGTCTTCCTCGCGGTAGACGCGACCGTCACATTCGTTATGCGGACGCGAAACTGTGAGCCTCTCTTGAGGTCTTAACCTGCCTACTTGTTTATGATGCAACAAAGAAAATTACATTACGTTTTAACTTTTCAAAATTTATGCAGTGAAATCTCCTCCCGTAACAAAATATATTGAGTGTGTACATAATACTCATTGTGATCATTTAGTGAATACAGAGATTTCGCAATAGTGAAAAATTGTTTACACTTTACCCTTATATGCCTGAAAGAAAATGTATGATTAATCCTTCTGTATAATCTACAATTAAACTGTATATACTTGAGCTACAATACATGCACACTTCACAAGTAACACTTTGTCGAAACATAATTTGACCTATGTCAAAACACAATTACTAATATTTGTATATGTCCTATCTAGGTTCTAAGACGTCAATTAATGAGGATGTAGAAGTATTTTCGTAGAGAAACGTAGTATGTTATTAAAATTACAAATTCAGTTACAGTGATTTCAATAAAAATTGTATTTATCAAATTCCGCTAACTACGTTTCGGCACATAAAGAAGTATTGAAAGGATTTTTACCTTAATTTATATCTTTATATTAAACTGATCACTTACACTATATAAATACTGATTGTACTATGACCCTTGCAACATGAAACTTTGTTTTTGCTTGTGTCTACATTTTAATAGTGATAATAATAACTTCATTAATATTTTACCCTGAGGCAATACAATAAAACTACATTGTGCAGTTTATATAAGCCCTTATAATGAGTTTTCCTTTGAATATTATGTTTTTCTATTATGGTTATAGCACAATATCTATACAATACATTGAAATCCCTTACCTACGAGAGTTCATAAAAGTGTGAAAAACTGACTTAATTATGAGTACTCATAACATCAGATTCATCACAAAAAAATTAAGTATTCATTTTATGGAAAATGTAGGGTGACTCGGCTGATATAAACATGGCAGTAATTACAAATATAGCTAGATGATGTGCGCTATCACTTAAATAGAAATAAATAACCATGTCTGAATTTGTGATCCATAACTAAAACATGATTATAATGTTAAAATATGTACGTATGAAATTTATATTCAGATGTGATAGCGGGCGACATCATTACAGCAGCAAAAATTATTCGTAAAATAGTTACTACTGTATACCGTATTTACTAGCATTATTCTTTCACCTTTTTTACAGAATTTTTTAGTGTAAAAAAATTAGGGTGCATGAATTACAAGGAATTGCCAACACACATGCATGTAAACATTAAAATGGGGTCTACTGTACTTGCATGTTGTGGACGATTTCTAGTTGCTGCCTCTACATCATCAGTTGAAATAATTACAGGAACAAAATATAGAAATAAAGGGCAATCGTTAGTATTACTACACATTGTTTTTATTTTACCGTGCAGCTAAATGTAGAAAAAGGTGTGTGTAAACATCTGTAATGGCAATGCAACTGTTTTCAACATGGCGGCTTAGTAACCTGAACCACACGCCGCAGCATGTTCCACGAATGTTCAACTAATCATCTGCTCGCGCTCGTATTGATCCAGTGCCTCTGTTGTAACTAAATGCCAGTGCCCCTATTATACCGGCCATCTTGTGAAACCTAAACCGCACGCTGCAATTCGTCCACATATTTTCATCCAATTATCTGCTCGCGCTCATATTGTTTCTGTGTTGCTGTTCTAAAGGCCCTTACATATTTGAAAACTTTTAACATTTCACTTTACGTTAGCTTTCCGACATGTTTCTTATGGAAGTTGACACAATGGAACTGTCAAAGGTAAAGTCAAGCACTCTTGACTTTACGAATTCGAAAAGTTGAAATTTAAAGTCAAAGTCAAGCAGCCATTTTGCAGAGAATCTAACAGAAATTATGTGGAAAGTACGTTATTTTATTATAGGGCAATTTTAATCTCGGTGTATTAAAAAATGGCAAACAAATATAATGTGAAGAAGAAATATATGAATTGATATATTTTAATAAAATAAACCAATGAGTTTTTTGTTTTGAAATAAACTTAATATAAATGTTAAGCCTATTTCTAAGAAAGATACGTAAAAGGCATTCCTGGGTAATACCATTATTATTTACATAACAAGATACACAATTTTATAAGCTCACAGAATCAATGTTCAATTGTCTGAACTCTGACTTTACAATTGTATTGTGTATTGGTGGTTTCGTCAGAGGAAAGGAAACGTAAAGTCAAATGCTAAAGTTTTCTATTGTGTAAGAAGCTTAACCAAATGCCTAGACAAAGGATGCGAGCAGGGGTTGTACAAAGCATGCAGCGTTGCAACATCTACTACACTGCACAGCATTGCCACTTCTCATAGAGTGTGTCTTATACACGTTTTACGAGATTAATTATACTAAATGCACAATTTAAGCAATTTCAATTCACCACTATTGTTAGGAAATTACAATTAATACAATTAATCAAAATGCATTTGAATCGCTTGTAAAAACGGAAATACAAAATTAATCCTCTCTCCCTGTAACCAGATAATTTAACCTTGGTAGTATAGTACTATATAATGATGTATTAAAAAACTACTGTAAGTACGGAATTCTCATAATAGACCGTACTCGTAGGTACGGGATTTCACTGTATGTTGAATCACCTTCTGCTACCACTTCTCTATCCTAAAAGACTATTGCAGTGTCTAAGTTCAAGTGAGTAGAAAAGTTTTGCAATTTTTGTGCTTTATACATTATGACAATCACGTATAGTATACAGAAGCTTTGATCTTATTTGTACAAGATTCTATGTTCATACTTTGCTACAAGGTCTACATATCAGTACATATTTCTGATACCTTAATAATATATTTATTATTACAAGTAATATTTCTAGAATATTGTGTATATAACAAGGTTTTAACTATATATATATATAAATTACAATATTTGATAATAGTGACTTAATATTTATTAGAATTTGTTATTGTTTCGTATTAACGTGAATATGATCCTTATATACTACAGTAGAGCCTTGATTATCCAAGCTAATGTGGACCAGACCGACCTCGGATAACCAAAAACTTGGATAAAATGGACTTGTAAAAGAAATACAGTATTGATTATTAGTTGTGTACGGCATATTTAATTGTCTATTGTAAATTCAAGTTTTAAAATAAATTTCATAAGAGAAAATTTGTAGCATACATACATTAAAAATCTTACATCATTGTAAGAAATTATTTCATAAAATAGTCCTGTAACTTCTTCTGCTCACCCCTCGCAAGCAGCCAAACTCGTCAAAATAATTTCCTGCAAACACATACTTGAAGAACATTATAGTTATGTATGGATATTATATAGTTATCATGTTATTTGTTAGCCCAGTATTTTGAAATTAGCCCTGAAAATAAAGGATAAAATTAAATGTCTATGGACTGAGTTAGCATTATATGAGTTCTGTTATTCCATAATTTTTTTTAGTCAAATGTAGTAAGCCTAATCAAGAGCTGATAGCCTTAGAAATGTTAATCAATTTTGATAGGTATCATTATTAGCATTTATATTTGTTTCTGATAAAATAAACCATTTTCTAATTTTTTTTAACAAATTACAAAAACAAATTCCTGTGTTATAGCATAAATCACATTTGGAATTTGTCATAGGTCTCATTAGAACATTACTTTGTTAAGAATTACTACAGTGCAATTACAATAAGAAAATAATGTTATATACTTATTGTTGAAATGTTCTTCACTTTGTTGCTTATTACCAAGTGTTTAACGTATTTTACACCATTCAGATATGCTCCATGATTCTTGTTTTCACAAAGTACATTTGCAGTTATCTTATTTGGAATATATTTCATTGTGTTTTGCTTAGTGAAACCATAGCCACCATTTATTGGTATCTGTTGATGTGGCCATTACTTTAAAATCTCCCAAAACAACAAAATACGATTCCCAAACAAACACATGCATAATTTCTACGGCATCTGCATATAAATAAACAACAATAACTTGTATAGAGACATTATAGACATCTCATGGCTGTGTTTGTTTTTCCCATGCAAAACTAAAACATATTTTAAAATGCATTATTCTGTAGATATTAGTGTATAAATAAAGGAAGTAAGTACCATAGCTTGAGTTTTAAAATTTATCACTCTTATCACACAGTAAGGAATTATCCTTATTAAGGGCATAAAAATGATAGAAAGCTCTTACTACAGACTCTTACTACAGTCTTTGTGCACTGCAAAATCTACTAACAAGAAAAAATAATTTTATACTGTATTGAAAAATACACTGTATGTCAGATGTGTCATCAAATCTCATAGGTGATGATGCTCTTGACTTGGCATCTGACAAATACAATGCGTAACGAAGTAAGTAAGGAGACAGACGGGAGACAAGTGGGACAAAGACTGCAATAACCTGAATATCAGTACCCCGGCCCCCCAGAGAGAGAGAGATATAATATATAATTTTATGAATCAAAATGTTGAAATGAAATCCTTATATTTTTGTTTAAAATATAACAAAGAAGTCATTAAATGATTTGGTATTTTTATCAATATACCTTTAATATTATCTCACGAAACCATAAAATATCCTCAAAACCCGGAAAGGATTTTGTCTGTTGAACAGTTTTAAATCAAGTAGATTATATTTGCTGTGTTGTAAGAACCTCTTTATGTAGAAGTAAAGTGGCTTTCAATGTAGAACTGGCACCAGGCTATGCCATATCAAGAATTCAGTTCACACACTACCAAAACTGTCATTAAAGTATGAAATAGTCAGAACTGAAGGGGTATATGAAGTTTATTAAATCTATAAAGTCAAATGCAATTCCACTATGGCATTAGCATCACATATACTTGTTCCCATCTGAGGTGGTTGATGTGTTCTGACCATGTACCTGCCACAATATAAATGAGAGCTGGATAAAAATTGCCGAGGTACCAGTTAGCCGTGGTCAGCTTACGCACTGAAAGCATAAGTTCTCAGGATTGCGTAGAACACTCGGCTGATGTGGCTGGCAGGCACCCGTGACAAAACACGACTTTATTTACATTCTATGACCTGCATTGCTGTTGGGATCACACTGCACTTCTGTAATGAATGGACTTGTACTGATACGAAAGAATAATGCCTACACTGATGGTTCTTTACTGGTTTAATCTGTAGCTATGTGGTACATAGCACACAACACAGTCTGATAAAAACATATATGAACCTTTTAATACGTAAAATACTCGCAATATACCCAGTCTATATTATACCACTAGGAATGATACTATAATTCATTCACGGTTATTTCCAGCTTTTCTGAAACCCTGCTAAAGTTCTACTTTCATGATATTCCTCCATCTCGTGCAAAAGAATGCTTAAGTAAGTACAGAAAATTGCACCGAAGCGACAACGCACCACATTTGTGTGCACTCAGTTCAATAATAATTTGCATACAAACCATTTCTTATTAGGCATTACCAATATGCCTGTTTTCTCACTTTTTTTTATTCATATTGATTTTTCAATAAACTATAAGTAAAAATTCAATTTAACCCCATAATAAGATACTTTTACATTAACAGAATTATTAAACGATTGTGATATGTGACATGTTTAGAAAACAACCAAACATGTCATAAATGAGGTGACTTTCCAAACGTTTAATTCAAAAAGTGTGAATAAACCGCAAATAGACTATAAACAGAGCCCCACACAATCTCTGCTGGCTGCAATGCCAGTGGATAAAAACTAGATTTGCACAGCCAGGGCCACCACAGCTCTGGCCAAAAATGCAATGTCAACAAGTCCACGAGCGGTGAGAGCTCTCATGGAGGGAAGAAAAAGGTCCCAGAGTTTCATTAACACAGTCCCAAACCTAAAGGTCAGTTCATACTAATACAATTGCAGGACCCCGGGACGCAAGTTTGTCCCTCACAGCTGCTGTTCTAAGATTGGCAATGTTGCAGGGGGACGGTGACCTCTTCAGGTATTCCTCTGACCATTACACAAAACCCTTTAACCAACAACAAAACCAAAACAATAAAACATTAATTCTTCTACAAATAATATTCTTAAAATAAATCACCCTTTCCTGGCATTAAACATTATTCAGAAAATTTTAAAGTATTTTTAATTGGTTTGGTCTCAGGGGCTGAGATTATGTGGTGTTGCCAGCATTACGGTTTCGAGAAACTGTGATGTCACTTGGCGCTCGGGCACTGTGGTACCTACCTTTAACGCAATGTTACTGCCGTGCACTTTTAACAAGCTGCCACTTTCCCTACACCTGCTCTCCCCTACTGCTCCCTTGCCTTTACGCTCACATTTGCATCGGTACTAGTGTTGTTCTCCAGGTGCTGCTGGATAGCTGCCAAGACTGGGCTGAAGATTAGGGGAAGAGGTACGACTTTTCCCCGCTCCCCTGGAAAAGTGTCCTGACAATTTATCATGCCTGATGACCACGCAACCCTTGTGCGTTTGATGAACCTGATATGGAGTAAGTGTCTATGCTGAATTGTCTTTCTTACATTGAGCTGGTTGATCGCCTTGTGCTGCAGATATCCTGGTCTGGTCACCATGTTCCCACATGTGGGTAGGTATCTGGGACACATGTAGCTCCTCTCATCTGTGACCGGCCCCACTGACAGGATGGTGGATGACTACAACTGGTGGCTCACAGTATACCAGTTCACAGTAGTGCCAACAGCTGCGTTGCCTTAGTGATCTCTGGAACAAGGGTTCCTCCAGCTCCTCGAACACCACTGTGAAGTTGACATCGGCCAGGGAAGCGGCATGCCCCCACCTGCCCCTAGTGCTGGGTAGTGTCTCCTCTTTGCCAGCCCTCTGTATCTATTTCTGTAGGTGGCTTCCTCAAACGTTTCATTCTCTTCCACATCTCTCTCTTCCTCATCTATGATCATCTGTTCTGTGTTCAGGTCATGTGACAATTTGTCCAGTAGATGGCTCACCTGTCCCGCTATGTGTTTAATGGTGAACTTAAAAGGATTTGTGAAACAGTGTCTAGTGGATTAATTTTCCTTTCAGCCACTGAATGTTGTGCAGCCACCTCAGTGATCTAGTGTCCTACATAGGGTGAACGGTTTCCCCTCCAAGTGGAGTCAGTATTTTTCCAGCCCAGACTGTGGCGAGGCATTCCTGTTTGTTACTATTGTAACACTGCTCTGCTTGCCTGAACAACATGCTCATGAAGTCAATCACCAATTTTTTCCTATAGACTGTTCACGATAAAGTAAGCACTTTTGAAATGAACCTTAGAAGAAAGTCACTTCTTCTGCCTGCATATATTTTAATGGGCGCACCGAGTGAAATTTGGCCAGAAAAGTTGGTAATGATGGATGGAAAGTAGTTCCATATCTTAATGTCGAACAAAAAGTGTTAGCTAAACATTTGTGATAACTTAAATCATTTATTTAGCTTTCTGTTTTTTTTTAATGCATCAGAGTGTAAAAATGAGCAGATTTGTAAAGTATTTAGTTTCCTAATAATTTCACAGTTTCACTTGACCTACGCATAATACAGTGGTAAGGCCCATGGCAGTGTTAATTTTACATAAGGCAGAAGAATACACAAAGTGCATTCAAGTAGATCTTAAGCAGGGCTTTCAAAAGTGCTCATTTTACCGTGAACAGCATAAATAATCATCCACTTGGTACAAGACTACTCGACCACCTTACTCACACGTGTCCATGTGTACAAACGTTAGCAGCTTGGGCCTATATGAGCTAAAGTGTGGCACTAAGTGAACTTAGCCTTTACTGCATCGAACACGTCTTGCGTCTTGGGATTTCACCTATAGGCTCTCTGAGGTGACAGTAAATCTGTGAGTGGTGCTACTGTCTTGCAAAGATAGGTACAAAGTATCTCAGCCAATTTGCCTCTGCAATTTTTCGTAGTTTCTTGGGGTGAGATTGGTTGTACTGCTCACTCACTATGTGCCCCAGGAATTCTAGCTCGTTCACCCCTATGTGGCCTTGCACGGCAATTGTCAGTAACCAGATCATAAGTCAAATCTGCTAAACACTTTGGCGTTCCCATGGCTGGCAAATGCACCCTCTACACTAATTGAGAGGGGGGGGGGGGGATTAAGGTCACATCATTCACTGGTTGGAAATTTACACAGAACCGGGTGGTGCCACCTCTTTTGTCCACAAACACTATCAATAAATTGTGCTCGTTCTTGGATGGTTCAGTTACTGCATCTTGCAACATTTTACATACCTGCTTTTTTATTTTGTGCTGCTCCCTCAGCCCATAGCCTCTGGTTTGATGTAAATGGGTCGCGTGTGCATGGTGTTGATGTGGTGCAATGCCATTGTCATCCGTTGTAGAGGATCCATCACCACAAAGTCTTTTTGCTCATTTATCACCTGTTGTACAGTGGCCAGTGGCCTGGTGAGAAGAGGGTACACCATGCTGGAAGTCTAGCAGGTGCACCAGGTCCCTAAATGTTGAGGGCATTGAGCTGATGGCAGTGATGGTGTGCTGTTCCTGCCACCCGATGTATATCCTGGTGGCACTCATCTCAATCACTGTATCCTGTTCAATGTGCAACGGGTGACCCAGCATGATGTCCTGGTCACTGTCCGTGACACCTGATCCTGCACTCACACAACCACATTTGTCTGTCCAACTGTATCCTTGTCCTTGACATGTTGCCAGCTGCACGGTTCCAGGTTGAGGGGTTTGATGTCCTCCACCACAGTAAGTCGTGGTGTCGTGAACACGTGGCTAGCTCCGGTGTTGATATGGATGGTGGTCTGTGTGCCATTCACTTCCACTGGTATTTGTAAAAAATTGTTCATTCTCCTTTTTTCATTACTGGTTTTATTGGCTGTAGTTGCCATATAGTACTAACATAGCACACAACACAGTCTGATAAGAAAAACATAATACTTTGCATATGTAAAATATTCTTAATGCTGCCAGTCTACATTTAAGTTCCTCAGTCCCACACAATCTTCGTTGGCCAAGATGCAGATAGATGAAAACTGGAGTCGGCCGGTATTGGAAATCTAACACACGTGGCCGGCCAGGGGTGCCACAACTCAAGCCAATAAAGCTACGGAAATGAGTCCGCAAATGGTGAGGGCTCTCTTGGGGATAGCGAAAAAGGTTCGGGAATTTAATTAATGTAGACAGAAACTAAAAAATCACTTAATGTAAGTATAAGTGCAGATCCCCAGAGAATTCAAATCTGTCTCTCTCTGCTGCTATTCTAACATTGGCAACATGGCGGGTGGAAGGTGACCTCTCCAGTTATCCCTCTGGCCATTTTCACAAAACATTTGAACCAACAACGAAAGTAAACAATGAAATATTATTTCTTGTACAAAATATTTTGATAAAAAAATCACCCCTTTCCTGGGACATTAAATATAATTCAGAACATTAAAATAATTGTTAATTGCCTTGACCTCGGGGGCCGTGATTGTGTGGCATCGCTGTCTTGATGTGTTTGATGGTATGTTACCTCACGTGGTGTTCGAGTGCCGCCATGGTACCTGCATGTAACGTCTTGCTACTGCCGCTCACTTTGAATGGGCGGCCACTTCTCCCGTGCACTTACACTCACACTCGTGTCTGCAGTAGTGTTCTCTGGGTGCTGCTGCATAGTTGCCAGGACAGGGCTAGAGATTTTAGGACAGAAAGTACATCAAACTTATTGCTGATCTATACACACACTCACATACTTGAGTGTTGCAAAAGTTTGTTTCGGAGCTCACAGACACAACAAATGCTGTATAAATCTAATGGCAAGGTAATAACAGAAGTTTAGCAAAGCGGTTGTCAGGCTATACTCTATTACCCAGTCACAAAACCAACTTTCCATTTATCACAGCTACTGCAGTGAATGCAGCAACTATTTTAAGAGATCTTTGTCACATGTACCTGTAAACAGTCATGAATGATTTGATTCAGGTCTTTCTATAAGTAGCTCTTCATCCCCTTTAGTCAACCACCTGTAATCCTTCAACCCACCCCACAAGTCTAGAAGGGAATGAAGGACTTCTGCTGCCAATAAAAAAACATGAAATCATTTTTTCTGAAGAAAGTCAAAAGACAATTATTGTCATGTAATGAGATTGATATGAAAGAACTAAAATTAATAAACATAACTTAGGAAAAATGAAATCTTTTTTTATGGCTTTGAAAATATAGTCCTGCACTTCTAGCATTCTGCTAAAAATGCGAGAAGTTCAACCTCAAAATTACTCATCTATTTAAAGTCAGTTCCAGTGACCTTCGTCACACTGTGGGCAGTTTTCTTCAGACAGACTACTGTCCAGAAGTAGAGGAAATATGATACCACTTCCTACTTCATTAAAGTTTGCCAATCTTGTGTGAGCTAAGCTGAAGTATACATTAAGGCAGTTCACACATAAACAAAGCGAGGTTACCCTGTCACATATGAACATGTATTAACTTTCTGTGGCAGTGTTTTTCCTTTAAATACTGAAAAATCATAAATTACATAGTGTAAAGCATGACTACCTATTTATTTTGTTTGGTGAATATTTTTTCCTTAACATTTTGCCATAAAATGCATCTTTAATGTTTCAGTTCTTAAATAGATTAGCAATACCTGTGGCATTATAGGGTTGTCTTTACATTCTTGGATCAATATTTTATTTATGTTAATTGAATTACATGAAGTTAATTTTAATTAGTTGCCTTTTTTGTTATGATATTTTGAGTAGTATTAAAAGATTTATAACTTATGAGGTGATATGGTAATGTGGTATTTTGAGAATTTTTGCAAAATATGGTTAACATTCTTTGAAAGGTTTACTTTTGTTTTCTAGTACAGGTTTTTTGCCATTTTACAGGAATGTTACTTCAGGATCTAATGGCACGCCTGTGATCAACAAACGGCGTGTTGGCCGTCCACGAAAAAACCCACCAACTAACATTTCGTGTGTGCCACGTTGTCCATCACCAGCTATTCCTCTACCAGTGATTAGCAGTTCAGAATCTTCCGTGAATTCTGCTTGTCCTTTGCCGTGCTCAGAAAGCTTTCGGGTATACAGAAGTGGTGGAGGTGAGTAAATTTTGCACTAGAGTATTCCTTTGAAAAGAAATGTATATATGTACACTACGTCATCAAAAGTACCCAGACACACCGCAAAACGTGTGTTTAACAGAGGGCAAAACAGTACTGCCATCTACCGCATGGATCACGTGGTCAGTGATCGCAGTAGTTAGCAGACAGCCCAAAACAGCAGAATGGAATGGGCTGAGGAACTCATGGGCTTTCAACGTGGTTGGGTGGTCAGGTGCTACTTGTGTAAGAAGTCTTTGCACGAGATTTCCACCATCCTTTCTATTCCTAGGTCCACAGTTTACAATGTTATAGTGAAGTGGATACTGGAAGGAGTGTTTACAACCCAGATGCACACAGGCCGACCTCACAAGTTGACCACCTTTGAGTGCTTAAAAAGGTTGTACACCGTAATTGCCAATCATCCATCGTCACCATCACACAGGGATTCCAATCTGCATCAGGATCTCCTCCAAGCATCATGACTGGTTAGCTAGAGGTGTGGACACTTGGTTTCAATAGTGGAGCACCTGCCCATAAGCCACGCATCACACAGGCAAATGCAAAATGTTGCCTCACATGGTATAAGGAACATTGAAACTGGACAAAACAACAGTAGAAAACTATTGTGTGGAATTATCAGTCACATTATACAAGTGATGATCCAATGTTAGTGTGTGAAGTGACACATGACGTCTTTTTAACAACAGAAACGACTTCCGCTCCATCCCTATGTCGGTTGTGGAGTTGGAAGTTAACTTTATCCCATTAATATGTGAGATTGTACTGTCTGCCTTGCAGATTTGTTTTTATTCACTGGCCCGCCCGTAACAATGTTTAAATATAGCGAGTTCTTTTATGCTAGGTAGCTGTAGTAGTAATTATCGCTTGTCTTTTGTTGTTTTGCATCCCCTTTCAGCCGGCTAGTGACGTCACAGAGACAAGTCATGCATTCACACTCCCCGCTCTGTGACCACCCTTTGCCCTAACGGCACAAGCCAATCAGTAGCGGTCAGCTGCCCGAAATTGGTATAAAAGCAGAGACGGCCCGCTTGATCTTGAGATCAGTCTTCAGCTGTCCATCTCTCATTGCTCAGACACTGCCTGCGACCCTTAAGCCGTCGCTTATTGTAACAAACCTTTCTAGCACTCGCTGCTTAGAAACCACCTGTTCTATGTTCGCCCTAGCACCCATTGCTCAGGACAACACCCCCTTACTTCAAGCGATAGGTTTAGGTTACGTTAGTTAGGAGATATCCGTTACCTACTCCGCAAACCGTGACCTCCTACAGTTACGGACGTATCTGTAGAGGACCTCTCCTTTGTGTTTTTCAAGGATATATTGTGTTAGTTCCTTGCTTAGTCATCCTGTAAAATGTGAGCGATTACGTTACGTGTTTCGTACAACATATTCATACAACAATGCAAGAGTTTGTTGCATACGCTACAGCAACTCACATCGCATTCCCCTTTTTTTGTATTGGTCTCCGCTACTGGCCATCATGATTTGCACTTTTGGATTTCCGTCTGAAATTTGTGCCGCTCACCAGGAGCTAGAGTGCTTTTACTTAGAGTACCTTCCTTGTAGACTTAGCACCTTACAGACTTAGCACCTTACCGTAGTTACCCTCGCATAACAGGTTTGCAGGTGATCACGGGGAATTCTACTCAAACGAGCCTGAAACTATTTTCCACCCAACTGGCACTAGCTTTGGCTGCCCTTCCCTTCAACCCTCTGGGATTGACAGAAAGAGGAACCACACAGGTACACTGTCCTCGGAACAGCTTGTCGGCCTGGTGTTCACTGGCCTCTCCCAAGCGGTCTCCGCTGGCAAAGACTTGCATCCCTTAGGTTAGGAAGACTGGGACAGGGCCACACACCAGTGTGTGTGTGTCTGGACAAGGTGAGGCCTGACTTCCCTCGTGTACCGTAGTCTCCGTCAGACTTGGGAATAGGATGTCCGCCTGTCTACTACCACCCATGGGGCCACACGTATCACTACGCAAGGAACCTGCAGACATGGTACAGTAAATTCCACTTCCCAATACCCTATGTCCAGAGGAAAGGCTTGAAGGAAACAGTTAGGCAGACATTCTTAGCATCAGGTAGAGCAGACGAATATCAGCCATCCTTGGTCAAGCCGCTAGCTAGTTTGTCACCTCAAGAACAAGCGTAAGCGCTTCTCACCTGCAAGAGCCAGTGGAATTTCCTGTGCCTTGTAGTCTCTTCACACCACCTGAGAGGATCGGCCCCATCAAGTACCCGGGGTGGATTGTTGATATGAACAACCTCCCACACCAGTCATTGCCTATCTAGTGCCTGCGGTTCTTCATCCTGCACCTCTGCCTGTGCCACAGGACATTGTTCGTCAACCCTCTGTATTAGAAGTAGTCACGCCTGTCTCAAGTGCTGCTCCACCCAAATGTCGCCCAGGTATATCCAAGGCAGTGGTGGCACCTAAATGCAGAATAGTGGTATCCACACCAGATTTCGTGCCCTGCCGCCATAGCCACTCCGCCAGTATTGTATAACGGGAAGGTGCCAGTACCCAAGCTAAACTGAATCCCCAATATATATATATATATATATATATATATATATATATATATATATATATATATATATATATATATATATATATATATATATATATATAATATATATATATATATATATATATGCATCTGACTCAGCTTCTAGACAAAAAGACCCCACCGTCCACTACGAAGACAATATTGTGACTGTATATTCCCGGTACGTCATGCGTCAGCGGTGTGGCGAATGCCTGGTGAACCACATCTACCAGCCTGTATAGTGCAGACTGTGAAATACGGTGGTGGGTGGGGTTGCAGTGTTTTCATGTTTCTTCTGGATGGATCTTGGCATCCTTGTTGCTTAACATGGCACTGTCATAGCCCAAGTTAATGTTGACATTTTAACCGTTTTTATGTTGCCTACCATTAAAGACCAGTTTGGGGATAACCATTGTGTCTTTCAACCACAACTGAGCCTCTCCATACTGCAAGGCATATGAGCAAGTGGTTTGATGTCAATAACGTCCTACAAATTGGTAATGCCTTAGAATGTTGGCTTTGTGCTAGACCACACCAACTCAATTGAGCATTCTACGAGGAATGGGTTGCCATTCCCCAGGAAACTTTCCACCATTTGATTGAAAGTATGCCTGCCAGGGTGCAGGCTGTTATCAGTGCTAAGGGTGGGCCAACACCGTACTGACTGCCAGTGTTGTTCCCAATGGAGGGTTGCCCAAACTTGCACTTCATTTTCAGATGGGTGTCGGGATGCTTTTGGTCATGTAGTGTATATTCAGTACATATTATATATTGAAAGTTACGGTAACTACAAGACAAAATACAGTGACACCACCTTTTTGCTCCTCAAGAGATAAGAGAAAAATGTTGCAAAATGCAAGAAGTAGTAAAAAATAGAAAAAATTTATGCTTTCTGAATATTATCTGTGATGAGAAAAAAATTAAGTTTAAAATCAGGGTATGTAAATTGGTTATACTCTGTAAGTACACATTATGATGACCTCATATGCCGTTATATTGTTTAGTGTATAATGTACTATTACGAGATTGAGGTAATGTTTATAATGATAATGGTTATGTGGGTGTTGTGAATTTAGATTATGTTGGAAACCTGTGTAGCTGCATGATTTGTACTTTTGCCCGGAATATAACTGACCTACAGCAAATCAAGTAGCTAACTTTTCATCATAACATTACATTCAATTAAAATGCGGACTTTTAATACGATGAGGAATATATAATTTGAGATACTTTAGGAAGGCTGGCTCACACATGCCAAAGAGAAACACTTGGATTCCTTGTGGAATACTTAGGTCAGCATTCATTAATGATCAACTTGAAATATTTAAATTCAATATTAACACACACATTGATAAACCAAGACACCTTGAGAAAAACATCTTACAACTTACATTCACATTGAAACTACAGAATACCCTTAAATATAATTTTTAATGAAAGGAACATATTTTAGTTTAATAACCCTTCAAAACAAATTAAATTCAAAGAAATAGAATAACACTCAAAATTCATGCCGTCAGATACCTATAAGGAATTTTGCCAAAGAAATCAGATTGAGAATTACTGCTTTGAAAACCTGAAAATTCAACATGGAGAGCGCAACTAAATGAAATCTGATTTAATACTACTGCATGCCATTTTGCAGACAAAGTTCAGATAGTCACTCTCTTTTCATGTAATTTAAAATTACCGTACTCAGGGTAGAAAATGAAATGGCCTCTGGGAATGTTTACCAAGGAAAGTCCATTTAAATTATAATAAAAGTGATTTTTATACTGCAGGAACAAACTAAAGTTGACTTCCTCATTAAAACAGTTCCTCGGACAAATCTGACAGTTAAGTAATATAATCAAAATACTTCACTAAGATTGCTAAATTGTGATATACTTTTGGCTCGTGCCATGGATAGGTCTTACTTGACAGCTTCGGGAAGCGATGGTGTCGGCATTTTCAAAGCAGAATACGACAGGTATCACTGAAGATTCCACTCGAACGGAACATCTCCATCCTTTCTCTGCCTGGTTACACAACGCTGGCCATCCTCAACCTCTGGAGTCATCACGTACGCTGTCATCAAGGTGCCAATGGGCGGGGCACTTAACTGAAACGTCTGGCCATGTTAGATGTGTAGCCCTAGAAGCAGGACTCCTCAAGCCTTTACTTCTTTGGGATATCACGATGTGAGGTCATATCCTCCCACAATCTTACTGTAACATTCGCCTTAGCACATTCTTCCTTGCTTACTTAAAATCGTATATATTATTCCAGCTAAGAGTTTTAGATGCATTCCTAAAATTGTTGTAGGAAACTTTATAATCAGTCTAGTGGTCATTTTACATCTGATTAATTAGGAAATTTTAAAACAAATTTTTTATATAAAATAAATGAGCTCTTTTGTTCCAAAATACTCAATCTGGGGAAGTCGTATTTACTATGGTAAATAGAAACATTAATTATAAATATAATATTAATCATTTTGTAAACACAATATCAATTATGACTTTATACTACAAGTGTAAAAAATTAAAGTAGAGGTGTGTGCGTGCGTGCATGCGTGCGTGCAATATATATATATATATATATATATATATATATATATATATATATATATATATATATATATATATATATATATATATATCTCTCTCTCTCTCTCTCTCTCTCTCCTCTCTCTCTCTCTCTCTCTCTCTCCTCTCTCTCTCTCTCTCCCCTCTCTCTCTCTCTCTCTCTCTCTCTCTCTCCTCTCTCTCTCTCTCTCTCTCTCTCTCTCTCTCTCTCTCTCTCTCTTCTCTCTCTCTCTCTCTCTCTCTCTCTCTCTCTCTCTCTCTCTCTCTCTCTCTCTCTCTCTCTCTCTCTCCTCTCTCTCTCTCTCTCTCTCTCTCTCTCTCTCTCTCTCTCTCTCTCTCTCTCTCTCTCTCTCTCTCTCTCTCTCTCTCTCTCTCTCTCTCTCTCTCTCATAAAAATTATTGTTACAACTTATTTAAGGCAAACATTATAGATACATGGTGATATTAATTATTTATCAAACACAGAAATCTGTATTCTTACACATTGTATTCTGCTAATAATTCCTGAAAAATTTGTTCACTATAATTTCATACACTTAAATTTTATCTTTGACAATTTTTCACTAACAGTATCAAAGTAGTAAATAAAATGGAATTCAGTGTATGTTCAGTTTTACAAGGTGCCAGGGTTCTCAAGAAAGATTTGTAAAATTGCTACCCTTGTAAAGTTGAAATTGATAAATTGTGACTTCTGAAAAATACAGTACTTGCATTTTTTTCCATTAATTTCATATTTAAATAACTCTGGTATTAAACTAACATGATTTTTATAAGAAATATGTATGTAATTTCATCAGCTGCTATCTTTTCATGTTGTCAAATCTATTTAAACATTGAGAGGCAAGTAAGATTTACTGAATACGAAATCCGTTTTCAGTGGCGTCTTGTAAAAAATTGTATGAATTGTTGTTGAAATATTAATTTATATCAATATATACTGGTTTTCGGAATGAACTGATATCGTAGAAGGGCATTTACGACACCTCTTTATCACCAGATAATGCGTAGGTAAGCACAGAGCCCAAGTGCCATTTAACTCATCGCAAGCGCAAGAGGATGTGGTATTGAAATATTTATTATTAAATCTCATAATGAAAGAAATCTTAAATACCATATTTATTCTCCTATACCTCAAAAATCTTACTTTTTAGATGGAATATTAATCACTTCAAAAGGTAGACATTTGTGCAATAAAACTTGAATCTTGTATGTAAGATCTGCAGGCACATGCTGTGTCCATTTGCTATTGAATTTGCTAACTTATAAGCTGTTGATGGTAAAATGAGCACTTTTGAAAGCCCTGTTAAGATTTACTTGTATATATGTTGTGTGTTCTTCTGCCTTATATAAAATTAGCATTGTCATGGGCCTCATCACGTTATTCATGCACCGGTCTAGTGAAACTGTGAAATTATTAGAAAAGTAAATATTGTACAAATCTGCTCATTTTTACACTTCGATGCATTAAAAATAATACAGAAAGCGAGATAATTAATTCAAGTTACTACAAATGGTTACCTAACCCTTTATGTTGGACGTTAATATATGGAACTACTTTCCCCTCCATCGTTACCAACTTTACTGGACACGTGTCACTCATTGCGCCCGTTAAAATAGTATATGCAGGTAGGAGCAGTGACTTTATTTCAAAAGTGCTCACATTATCATGAACAGCTTATACATGAAAATCTGCTCGGAGGGATAAGCTTATGCTGTCTCTGATACAGCCCAGTTGTGACTTTTTTTTAATTGGAGTGTTACCAAACAGTGAGAGTCTTAATAGGGGGACACTAGTCAGTTATAGTGCTGTTACATGGTTGGTGAGATAGGAGACAGTTGTCAAGCAACCAATGTGGCATTCTTATTCCCTCCCTCTCGTGGCGACCATGTGTGTTGAAGGGAACCTTTGGAGGGCTGGTCAGTTCCTCTCCATCATTCGTGCATATTGCATTAAGATGCTCACTCTTAATAACTTCGGTCATGGATTTTAACCAATTTTACTGTTTTTAAATACATTGAAACCGGTCCAAAACGTATCTTGTTGGGATCTAGAAATTATGTCCATTTTGGCAGGTTTCCATTTTAGACAGGTGACTTAGAAGTACGTATGAACATAACTTACTGTAAAACACTAATAAAATAAATTTAAATAGGTATTTTGAAATTTTAATATTTTAGTTAGCATAATGAATAATAAATATATATTATATTTGCAGCAAAATACAGTATGTTGTGAATGGTCATTACATTACCATATAGGTGTAGTCCTTATGTCAAGGCTGTGTTCTGCCACATGTCCATTAGTTGGCTGCTTTACTGTCTTCTGAAGTAGCCTTTTGAATCATGCTTTATCATTCTGCATCAACTCAACAAGCATTGAACAGTTTATGATTGCAGGAAATTCCTCAAAACCACGCACAGCACACAGAGCTTCAGCATAGCTCTTGATCTTCAAATTATCCACAGTTTGTTTACTCTCATCCTCTTGATTGTTGTTTTTGCCATCATCATCTTCTTGGTCAGTTTCGTCAGCTGGGTTGCTCTGTATCAGTTGAACTGCTCTTTCAATGCCTTCTTCAGTGTTGAAATTGCCATCGAATGGAACAACGGCACAGCCTCAGCATCAATATCCTGGTGTCCTCTTCTCAACAGATCAGCAAGCTCGTGGAGGGTTTGGTTGTCCTCATCATCAGTCTCATCAATCTCTTTGAAGCCTGCTTTTGCAAAGCATTTCCTTACAGCATCAGGACTAATCTCTTTTACGGCATGAGCAACCCTATAAACGCAGTTCCTAACAGTTTTTTCTTGTTGAGTTAGACAATGATTCAAGTAGTGTAATATGATAATCTAACACTTTCTTCCTGTGAAATCATTTGAGATTATATATTGCACCCTGGTCCATGGGCTTGGTTATCAATGTTGTATTTGCTGGGATAAGTATGATAGTCACATTAGTGTGATGGGAGAGTGACATGTTGCATTATCTAAAAAAAAGCAAGACCTTCCTGTTCTGGTTTTTCATTTTCAAGTTGAAACCATGAAGTCACTCCTCTGTAATGGCAGCAGTCATCCATCTTTTTTTGTTTGACTTCCATTGTTCTGGAAGAGAATCTAGATCATGACCTTTAAAGGATCTCGTTGTAGCAACTTTTCCAACCACCAACAGTTTTTCAAGGTTGTCCACCATATTGCCGCAGATGAAAACACTTATTCTTTCTTTGGCCTTCTTACCTGTAATACACTTCTCTTGGCACTCAGCCAAGGTTCTTAAAAATAGTCCAGTTTCATCACTATTGAACACATCCCTGGGTTGATATTCTTGAATAAGCGATGCTAATTTTTGTTTCCATTCATCAACGGTCTGTGAATCAACGTCTTAAGCTTCACCACATATGCTACTCTAGAAAATATTATGACAATTTCTGAAACTTTAAAGCCAGCCATTTATAGCTTTAAACTTATTTTTTCCCAGTATTTTTTTCTCTGATTAGTGGTCCAGGCAGTAGCATCTGTTTAGCCCTACAAGCAACAAACCATTCCCACACTGCATTGTTTATGTCTTCATTTCCTGTTGACCTTGCATTTAATCGTTTAACTTGTCCTGGCGTCTCTTTAAACCACTCCTAAATAATTTTGTCTTTGTTTTTTATTGTTTCATAAATCTGTGTTTTCCTGCAACTAAAGCATACCATTAACTGTTTTGGAGACACATTTTTTTTTGTGTGTGTTTCAGTCACTTCTACCTTCTCCCTAAAGGAAAGAGATTCATGCTTTGGCATTTCATGCATGATAAGACTAGAATAACACTTTAACATAACTGAAGAGACACAATTTCAACAAAACAAACACCTGGGTAATAAGGCATGCAACTAACTAGACTGTGTAGTAACCTTCAATTGTTTATTGTATTCGGCCAACCATAGGGTGAAACTGGAGAAGAGTACGCATGCCAGCTCCACAATACCCAAGTTCTTTGTCGCATCACTGAACTACTTTATGCCAAGAGCACCGTAAAAAGAAAAACAGCTTGTCTTTAACTTAAAACATGCAGACGAGACACAAGAGAAGTGGCGGCCACCTGTTTTGATCCGTCTTGAACCATCTGGCAGTGTGGCTCGGTAGGCTGCAGGTGACAGCTAACACGTATGTATACGCGGATTGGTAATTGATGGCGTAATTCTTTCTCTTATCTATTTTTTATTTTTTGTATTGAAAATGAAGTTGCTTGGCTTCTTGACTGCACCAGACACAGCCACCTGCTCCTGTTACGTGAGCCGTCCCAGACAAACTGTCGCCAAGCTTATCGCGCTGACTACAAATTAGTAGCAAGCAAATAGCATGTAAAGAAATAAAATAATCTTGTGCAATGCGCACCATACTTTTGACAGTGCAGAATTTTTAAAATAAAATTCATATGTTACATAAGTGATGAGAAATTGGAATATTTTATATTTATTCTAAATTTCTTTTTAAAGCAACTGTTTTCGTGTTATGGTGGTGTACGCTTTATATAGACTGTTATACATTGTAAATGTAAGTGGACCATAACCATTTCATAGAAGAGCTACCCTTCGCAAAATCTATACTTATAAAATCCAGGGTTTACTATAAATAGTTTCATGAACATCAAAAATTATGAGAAACACTGAGTTTTTAAACGCTTCACCTCAACCTAACTAATATGAGGTCACATTGTTAAACTGTAAGACTGTTGAAATCTTTTCAAGTCTTTAGAAGGAGCTGTAAGTTAAAAAATGGACTAGTCTATATCAAACTAACCCAGTACTCCATACAGTGCTTTATGGTGCTGGTAAAAACCCAATTATTTCCAGTAAATTTGCTGGACCTAAAAGCCAGTGTTGAAGTACCTTCCCATAGTGCATCGCTTATCCATCTTGGAGAAGTCAAATGAACTCATGAGTAGGTGAATTTATTTATACTTCCTGGGTGCAAACAGCGAACAGTGGCTCTTTAGTTCAAACTTAGTCTCCACAATCTGCATTGTCTACCATTTTCTTAGATTAAATCTGCACCTATATTTCAGTTCGTAAAGAAGAATTTTCTTCCAGGCATCATGCACTGTATTACAGTAATTGTGTCTTGCATGTCTGGGTTTCCAAATAATTGGTTTGCTTCGATAAACAAGTACATTTGTGAAGCCAAACTATTTCAAAGGCACTTACAACTGCTGGAAGAAATCAACTCATACAGTTAGGGACATGGAACACACAAACATGCCAAGCCTGGATGAACCATTTTTCCCTTTGACTTGTACTACATGTGCTGATGACCATCTGGGACATAAACCACTCAGTCTCACACTGTGAGAAGAGACTTAGTAGTTGCGTATGTAGGTTTGGGAGTTGACTGCTCTCCCACACCGTTAATGCAGTTGTATTAATTAAATTAAAGTTAAGTTCCAGTGTACTTTATAGCAATAAAATAATACAATTATATTGCTTACATATCATAAAATGTATTGATTACTATTCACTTATAAGTATCCAGATACAGTGTCTTGGCGTAGACTGGGGTGTGATGACTCTCAGAAAGGGGTTGCAAGCAGTTAGGCATGGTAGGCAAAGCATGGCCAATTCAAGTGAAATGGTTAGGAGACAGAGAAAACTTGGGAATTTGGACTCCAGCAGGTCTATTCAACTTGGGCCTACACAAGAGCTCTTTCAATCTCTAGGTGTTTTCAAACACCACGGCATGAGTCAGTGACATGCACGTCTTGTAGTTGTAGCAAATGTGTTTCAAATTGAGGTGTCTGAGCCTGTGCATTATATAAACTCAATAGCCAGGTATTGAACTGAATCTTAAGTGGAGGAGCATCATCATGGAGGGCCAGGTCCCAAAAAGTGATTGGTATCTGCCTAAATAAATGCAGAAAGAATGTCCACTCTTATATTCTCGTAAATAACACTAATTACAACTGTGCTGGCCAGTTTAAGCAGATCAGTGCACAAGGCCCGGCTGTAGACTGTGTCGGGTACAAAGGCACAGATGTGTGTGGTAATTAATTACAGAAATAAACTTGTGGGGCTGACAAGACATAAGACTAACTCGAGGGAGTGAGCGAATAAAGTGATTTGGGTGGCTCTTAACATTGAGGTCTTGAACGCCGATGAGGATGAAGTGAGGTGAGCATGGAGTAGCGCTGGAATCAAGGGCAGGTAAAGCTAGAGATCCCGAGAAAACCTGCCGACCAGCGGCAGCATCTAGCACGATTCCATCATGCGAAAATCCGGGGGCAACTCTGTAGGGAATCGAGTCCCGTTCACCTAGGTGTGATGGCAGTAGTCTAACCACTATACCACCGTGGCCCTAAGGCCAACTTGACAGTATAAAATAATCAGCAAAGGTTCAGTTACTTTAAATCAAGATATTGTACATTATGTGATAGAATTGTGAAGCAATCCACCCATTCCAAAGCCCTGTACTTGCGTGTCTTACTCAACAGCAGGAGACTATCACTAAGCTGTTGGTTGTCTCGTGTCAAATTACTTGTTGGGAAAGTTTCTTATATATTATTTATACATGAGTGATAAACCATTTTCAATAACAATAATTATCATTAATTATTTTGTTTAATTCCAGTCTTTCTTCAAAGTCTTTCATTCTCTGGTAACATAATATTGTAGTATGGTAATCATTGTAAACATGAAAGGATATCATAAATATTACAGAAATGTATTAGGAAGAATCAATATTTTTATTTTTGCAGTAATTTTATACTAATAAATACTGAGAATTTTGGTCTATTAAGTTAGAGCTGGAATGCTACACATGTATATTTATGTCAGTACAGAAATTTGCTAGAATATTCAATTTTACCATGTTTAGTTTTTTAAACTTTAAAACTTTACCTTAAAACTCATATAATAATTATGACATAACTATCCTCAAAGTTTGGAAATATTTTCCCATTTGCATGTGGGTTTTCACATTGTCTGTTTCTCTCTGATTCAATCAATGCAAGCTTTACCGATATTTTCCCTTTGCTAATACTTAATTGGGAATATTATCACATCATTTATTCACTTCTTTCCTAATGTATGGCTTGATCATTGTGTTAACTCTTCAGTATTTCAGTTTTTTACTTCACACTAGCACTTCTTTTGAGACTGGTGTAATAGAAGTTTATGCGAAAGATTAAAGTTAAATATGCCCCACTTTATGTGTTATGTTAAGTAAAGTTAGGAAGAAAAATGTATGTGTGAGTTGCAAATTGCTACAATTTGTCTGCACCAAATTAAACTTTATGTAACATCCCTAGTGGTTGCAGGTATATAAAACTTTGTTAAAGAGAGATTTGAAATAAAAATAAATATAATAAATTGCAGAAAAGTAATATTGTTAGCTGTTTACTTGCACCAAGTGGCTTTCTCTGAGTTTGAATATGCCTGGCTCCTTGAGACAGGATAAGTGACAACGAACTTACAAAACATTTTTTTTTACCTTTCTTACTAGCTGAAGTATATGCCGCCAGGACACTGGACTATGAATCACCACAGTAGAAAGAATTACACAAGCTCTGGGAAGGGTGACTACAGAACTATTACACAATTATCTGACACCAGAAAATCAGTATGACGTATTATTTATAATAAAAAATATAGTAATTTCATTGAATAAAATAACTTTTGTGTGTCATCAAACTATTGTGACTTCTGACATACATGGCCCATAGTAACTCTAGCCTATCTTGTGACAGTAGTTCAGTCCTTAATTTAAGTGCAGTTTCTTTGCAAAAAAAATTATTATTCTTGAAAAATAAAATTGTAATTAAATAATTCCACTTCAAACTATCTTTAGTTGGACTGTTCGATTCTTAACGTCAGTGTGTTCGTAAGTGTTACTAGCAGTAATTCAGTCCACAAAATCCAAGATGGTGAAATGAGAAAGTCTAAATAAATTAGTACAACTGTTTTTTTTTTTTCTCTGCTCGATAATTTAGAGTAGACTTACCTGAATTCAAAATAAAATTTGAATCTGGAAGATTGTGAAGTTGTTGGGGCTTGGCTGACATCCTCGTGAATGCCTGGACCTCTCTTTAAAATTTCCCTATGTAGGCTCTTGGGCCTAATGTGCACGAGTAATGTTCATACACCACTTGCACTATGTACTAGAATGCATTAAAACTTTTATGAAGACACGCGTGTAGACCATACAGGTGTTATACTGACACGTGATGCTTTCAGACACATCATGCAAGGACTAGGCTATTATTGTACAGGCCCATCACACAGGGGTTAGGCAGCAAGTTCTCAAATTACTTGTTCACAGGGGCCTGACCAGTATAAAGTGATGGCAGAGTCGCCTGCCGATTTGGAACAAAGTCAATATTAGGTCTGGCTGTATGCGGGGTGGTATTGCCGTGGGCCGATGGTTTACCTGCGCCGGTGCTGGGGCAGCTGGGAGGCACTGCTGGTCTCGGGGTCGGGCAGCGGCTGCTGGCGGAGGTAGTGGGCCCCCAGTTTCTGTGGCTGTTGGAGCTGCTGGCCAAGGTGTGGTCCGGGCCTGGGTAGCAGCGGATTCTAGACCACGGGCAGACTAAGACCACTTGTACTCTGTCTCCGCGGCTGAACGCTGCAACGTCTGTGTGTGGAGTCCCTGCGTCTTCTGAGGTGATGCAAAAAGAGATGGGGGGAGAGCTGGGGGGTTAAGCCCCACCAAATTGCAGGCGGTCTGAGCTCGTTCCAAGGGGTTATTGTGGCATAGTGACTTATCAGACTGAGCGTAACCCCACATAGCTTTGTAAGTAGTAGATGCCGTCCTCTCCTGCAAATCTTTGCCACCTCTTTTGGTGTGAGGCATGGGGGGTGCAAAACCTTCCTCAGCATAGGGGAGTAGGCGACAAACTGGTCCCTGACTGGACGTGTTGAGCCTGCTGTGGCAACTGGGCCAATGCCGAGCCTAACATTTACTCTACCGGCAACACAAACAGTGCGGTGGTTGGAGAGCAGGTTTTCTTTGAGTTGTTCCAATAACAACGATGGGTGACAGGCCCAACCTAGAGCCAGCTAGACACTCTCTCCAGCAACTCACGTGGTGCGGTGGACGGAGTGCAAGCTTGTCTGGTTGTCACTCCTCCCATGGGGAGAATGGCTAGTGGGGGGCTCTGCCATTCAGTACACCAGGGTGCACCGAAAGGGTGGCAGTCGTATGTATGTGTACGAAATGACGTATGTGTCTATGAAGGAGAGCCCACATTCCTATGCTAGGTGGTAAATAATAAGTTTAAACCCCCTTCTCCTGCTCCAATGTACTGCCCCAACAGTACGCTGCTGCATGCACGACTGACCTCTAACTGTTTAGCTGTATAGCAAACGAGTCAGTATGGGTGACTAAAACTGGTGTTATGCCATCTAGGGAATTATATATGCATATGTACATAAGATGAGTTACATACCTACCAGGCACTTCATGAATGTACCTTGTTAGGTGTCAGCCCAACCTGTAAGGCAGCCCAGAGACAAATACTAGCCAGGTGCCTGTATTCCTTGCCAAAAGACAATAGACTTAACACTGTCAGAAGCCATAACCGAGCAGTCATCACAGATGATATACATGTCATTTTGAGATGAATTTAAAAGTAATTTTTCTTTGTAAGTGTTCCATAGATTTTATAAATGAAACTTCCCATCTAGACAAATCAGGTTCTGTTCTTGGCTGGATCACTCCTGGATTTTCGCATGTGGGAATCGTGCCAGATGATGCCGTCAGTCGGCAGGTTTTCTTGGTGATATTCTGTTTCCCCCACCATTGCATATCAGTGCTGATCTATTTTCTTTCTTATTTTATCCCCATCAGCTCTCAAGACCTCATTAAGAACTACCCAATTCTCATCACTTTAGTCTTAACCAACCCTTTTTCTTGTATTGAAAGGATATGCTAAATTCTAGTTTTTGCTTTAATTATTTTGTGTGTATTATGTCTGGAAAGTTATGTATTCTTCAGTTAGATGAATTCTCAAGTTGACTTCGTAATTAGCTGCATACATGCTGAATTTTGTCCACATGCACTAAATAAAATGTGTGCTCTCTGTGGTGAAAGTGTTTTAAATTCGTAATATCTTTCTTCATTAACAGATATTCCAGGGGAGACAGATGATGATACTCTGTCAGACTCAAGTTGTTCAAGTTGTTCGACTACTGATGACAGCAGTGGCAGTAGCGGAGACAGTTCGAGCTTTGATCTTGCACACCAGACAGGAGCCGAGTCGTCAGCGGAAGATGACAGTGCTACAAACAGTCAAGGCTCTGTACAGAAACTAGAGCCACTTGATCTTGTCTGGGCTAAATGTCGTGGCTACCCATGGTATCCTGCATTGGTTAGTAATATTTTTTTAAGTATCACGATATTTACCCTGTGTCAGATTATTTTTATTTAGTAAAGTTATAAGTTAATTTTTAGTAACATTTGTTTTTTTTTTTTTCTTTAACCACTGCTCACTCAAAAAAATTTAGATGTGGTTTCTGGGAAATCTTATATTTTATTAAATTAATATTTTTATAAATAATTTTGTTTTTAATGAGAAATGGTTATTTTTTTGTTAAAGAATACAGTACATACTTGGTCAAGAAGTGCAGATTCGTCATTCAGTGATCATTCAATAAAATATAAGGCTGAAATCCCAGCATTTTATACCATCCTATCATTTTCACCATATTGTTAAAGCATAGTATACAATCATTGCCGTAAAAATTTTTACACTTGACAGCTACCAATCCGGTTTCCTTACATGACACAGTACCTGCACTGCGTTAGTTGACATTGCAGATACAATAAAATTTGCCGTAGATGAAAGTCTGTCTACTGTATTGGTTCTAATGGATTTCAGTAAAGCTTTTAACATGGTTCAATGTTTTAAACAAGACAGTGCAAAAAATCTGTTCATATATCCAAGGTTGCCAGCAATATGTAATTATTTAATATAATCATTCTTTGTGGGAGCTGTTGAACAAGGTTTTAATTACTCATGGAAGTGTACTTATTTCTCTATTAATGACATGCTGACTAATTAATGACTATTATGTCAGCTGTAACAAAATATCATCATTTATAAGTAGAGACCTCCATTCATATTCATCTACTTCACCCAAACTGGTCAGCTCTTTATTATATATGCAAACTATGAGCTAGATTTTTTTGGTCCATTTTAAATAAGTTATAGCTAAATCCTGAGAAGACAAAGTGTATATTATTTGACTCTCGTGTAATTTAAAATGACTGCAATAACATAACTTTTCCTGATACTGTTTTGTTGATATGACTATTCTGCTATCGAAAGAGACAAAGCATTCATAATTTTCAACAAGGCACACTCAGTGTGTCACATATGCATTACTTATAGGCTGTCTTATACTGTGCTACATATCCTTCATAGACTTAAAACATTTCCTTTCCATTCATTGATATTTCCTATTTTGTATTATTGTGGTATGGCGTATCGCATTGTTAGAGACCCCAGAAAATGGTGAACTGCGAAATACATGAACTATCACAAAATTTGACATTATTTCACAGTTTTCGCTAAATCTACCAATTTTTTATAAAACGTGGAATTTTTCACAAAAAAAGACATTAACACAAATATTTACATTCTTCAGAAACAATCTATTGCGTTATTTCCACATGAGCAATATTTTCCACTGTTCGATCAAAACAATATGCAACTCAAAAAGGCTACACACCTGCAAGAACCTCAAAACAGTGCCATCTCACGAAAGATGTTTTAAACTAAAGCCCCTCACTACATCACTGTTTCCTTCTTTCGCTCAAAATAAAATAAACAGAACCCCAACAAATTACAAAAATAAAACAGGTTGGAATGCCAACCTAGCTATAACATCCTATATTAATTACTGGATGGAAGTTAGCTAACGTTAGACTTTCAGGGCTTGCCATGACAGGGAACTAGAGGGAAGAGGAAAATGCAAGTGTGCATTGGACTCACATTTGTTTACATACATCTTTTTCTTCAGTGAAAAACAGCTGTGGTGGAAGGATACATTGTGGCCGTGCTACTTTTGTAGAACTGTCAAAATTTACCCTAAGTCTTAAATTAATATTTTCTTCTCATATTAATTAATTGTACTACTACTATTTCTTGTATTTAATAATTAATTTTCTATTTATTATTCAGACACTGAACATGTGCATTAATTTTCTTTCAAAAATTCTAATTTATCAAATTATTTTAATTTTCAGACACAGAAATTTGGTTTATTTTTTTTTATGTGAATGCAAAGAAATCCATTATTGATTCTTATTTTTAAAACAAGTACAGAAATTTATGATCGCTTTCATTTTAAACACCTAAATTGACACTGCTTTCATTTTCAAATACTGAAATTTAACACTGTTTTAATCTTATATGCTGAAATTTAACACCGCTTTCATGTTTAAACATAGAAATTTAACACAGATTTTCGCTATTTTTTGCACCAAAATCAGGCATTCTATTTTACTATTTTCTGGGGTCCCTATGCATTATCATGCTAAGTTTGGCTGCCAAACTGCAAATTATACATGTTTACTGTGTTTGAATTTTGTTTAACCCTTAAGCCATGTGATTGCCTGTTACCTTTTTTTAAAATCTCAGTTCGTTACTTCTGGAGAAGCAATGTTAGTCTCACAGCCTACTACAAGGCATACATAATACAATCTTTATATATTATTATGCCAAAATATATGTACACTGGCCAAAAACTTCGGGGGAAGACCGTACTACAAACTGTGCCAAAACAATAACCATGTTAAGTATTCTGTTCACGAACCTCATGTTTATACAATTTCTTTCACTGATTCCAATTCAAGATTATGAAACAGATGTCGTTCAGAAACTTGGCAATACTAACTACTTTTTAAATGCACTGTCACCAAACACATTGACGCGTGACGTCCTTTGATTAACGGTAGATTGTCACGGTAGGACTGTTTTTGTTTGTTCTGAGGACAGATACACCAGGTGGCTTTGACTTGTCCTTTATTTAATTACGTACCAATGCTTTGCCGGTATAAAGAACTGGTCAAGTGTTTTTACAGCACGGCACAAAATCTGTGATGTCGAGCACAACCATTCATATGATTGGACTTGCTTTCACCTGTATACCTGGGCTACGGACAGCCGGTGGAGGCTGCTGACCCTGCTGCAACACTGGTGGTAGCTGGTTGGTGCTGGCACCGGGACCTGGTGCGCTGACAGGCCGGCTGCAGCTGTTACTGCTGGTGGCCTCAGGTGGGCTGTTGGGCTGGTTACCTGATCCAGGGCATTGCTATACCGAAGGGGACATTCTTACCCCTAAGAAAGGCTTTAATAATAGGGTGAGTGTCCTCCAAAGTTTTAATGGCTGGTTCAAATAAGATGTTGCAGATACTCAGAAGGGAAACTTTTCTAAGTGACAGCAGCTTGAACTTGTTCCAGTGTCATGGGACTCTGCTAAGTGCAGTTGGTATTGAGTTAAGCCCTTGTTTGCACGGAGAGGTGGTAGTTACCTTTTTACCCTCTTTTGATTACCACTGCAAGAGGAGCAGGGCATGAGGAAGAGGACTACTACCAGCCCCAAAATGAGTTACGCAGGTGACATTTGTCCCTAGCCAAGTGTATTTCCTCAAGCTGAGATTGACACACCAAGACTGTACCCTCCCTTCATTTCCAGCACCAGCAGTGCAGTGGGCACAGAGTGGGGGTTAGATAAAGGCTTATAAATATAACCCTTGGGTGTGGGCCCACAAGAGGGTAGACCTCCAGAACTAAGCAAATACTTCCTCCGGCACCAGAAGTGCGGTGGACGAAGTACAACTTAGCCTGGCTGACCAGCCGCTTTGGGGGTTGAATTCCTCATGGTGGTGACTCTACCGTTCTTGTACACTGGAATGTACGGAATGGGTGGCCGTATAACGTGAATGTTTTAGACGTACAGGCATCCCTGAAGGGGAGCCCACAATCCTACTCTAAGGTTCGGTAAAAGTGAGGTTGAGTAAGCATTTTGCGGTCTCATGCTTTTATTCTTAATGGAACTGATGTATAGTGAGGAAATAGAACAAAACACTTGAAATAATGTTTGGCAGTTGGATAAAAACGTGTTTATTAAGTGGCTATGAAAACAACTCGACTTAACTAACTGCTTATACCAGTATTCCAGAACATTTTTGTAAGGCTCTTCCCAGGTACAAACTGATTAGATTAGCCCGCTCGTATCCTAGCAGTCGGGGTTCAGCCCTCCTGGGAAGTGTCTTGTACAGTCACTCTGAGGCGATGAACGTGAGTTGTGACTTGCTATAGGCTGTTCACGCCAAAGTGAGCACTTTTTAAGGCCCTCCTAACAGGCATTAACCACTAATAAATACATCTTATTGCAGCCTCAGTCATTGAATTTTGAGGGTGATGAAATGTATACACTGTGTTTATTGGTCACATTGCAATGTTTATATTAAAAAGCAGCAGAAAGATGGAAATTGGATGAAAGGAAAAATTTAGAAGGGCCTTAAAAAGTGCTCACTTTACCGTGAACAGCCTATAGTTTCGGAGCATTTCCGCAGATATGCCTGAGTGCATCGGACACACCTGAGGAATCGTGGTCTTATTCAGACTGTAACCGTATGCAAGCTCCAGGAAACCCAAGGGGTTCAGTCCACTCGCATCTATTCTACAGATGTTGCGTGGTTAGTGTTTTGAGCTGCTAGTTACGAGCAATGAACCCCACAATTTAAAGTAAATTAAAATTTTAAATGAATAAGGAGGGAGCAATAACTAACTCGCCAAAAGATTAAATTTTACTTAGCTAATTTATTACCACTTTGGAAGACAATGGATATAATGGTTCTGTATAAACCAAGTTAAAAATAATAAATTAAAAATTAAATAATTATTTATGTGAAGTCTGGTGAAGGCGAATTTGATTATTAAATTCCAACTCCAAATTAAAAACTCCCAAACAGCTAATTCACAATTTACAGCGAAGTATTGAGGGGTGGTTTATGTCCAGAAGGGACGTCATTACGGCCTGCTTGCTACCGCAGAAGTGAAGGAGTGACTTAGGTAAGGGGATGCAGGGATGATGACGACGGGTTACCTTCAGGTTCTTCACCAAGGGGTTTTCTCCGCAGGCTGTGGGGTATTGCTGGAAGAGCCGGCAGCTGGAGGTTGAGAGCCTTTGCAAGCTGTAGAAGATGGTAGGATTTCTTCAGGCTTGGAGAGGATGATGGCCTTCTTCAGACCAAGGAGAGCCCTCCAACCTCTGCGGTTGGTGGGCTGACGATCTCTGCCGAGATCATTTTCGGTGTTCCTTATATATTCATAATTTCAACTTCGTGGCTGTCACAGGAGTGCTGGGGTTGGTAGCCTTCCATCACAGGTATAGATTATTTCAGTGCAGTGGGCTGCACCACACATTTCTTATCGCCTTGGATGGAGACTGATGATATATTTACCGCCTCCTCTCAAGGTTCGGTTGTGATGATGTCACTGGTCACAAAGGTGCTGCTCTCCTGCGATGACTCCGTTAACTTTCTTATCTGCTCTACCATGTCCGTGGCTCGGTGACTAAAACAGTCTTTGGTCTTGAGTGTGGTGACTGCATGCCAATTCTGAGCAGGCAGTACAATTTCAATAATTAATCACGTTAATTATTTGTGTCTGTAGTTGTCCAACGCGTAGAATCAATTGTAGCCACTGGAATAATTGTCTGCTGCTTTTGACGTGCTCCAAATACTCTCAGTGCTTGCTGATGGGGCGAAGTCATCCAGTAGCGTGTGAAGGCGCGCTGCGCAACAGTGTGGCATGCACCAAGTTTTATTTATTTATTTATTTAAATTTGTCTCGCTGGGTTTTTGTTGGGATTGTGGCAAACATTCAAATCACAAAAACGTAAGCATGTTAGAGGACTGTGTTTCAAAACACCTAGGGCAAAGATACAAAGTTGTGATAAATAGACAGACATGAATTTAAATACTTAACTTCTTCATAAAAACAGTTCATGGTTAACACTTATAAATTTTGCACATCCAGTATTTGAAATCACACACACCAGGCAAGCGTAACTACCACAACATAGCCACCATAGAAGAAGGAAATGGCAGCCGCGCCCTTTCACACGCAACGGTCATGACACACGTTACAGTATATTTATTCCTGCCGTGGAAACACAGATTTATCACAACGTTGTAACTTGCCTAGGTAGGTTTGAAAAACACGTGTACAAACTTGATGTAAGTTGACGTATTTTTCAGAGTAAGAAAAATTAACACTTTGTTTGGCAAAAAGCAACTTGCCATGTCATGGCTCGTGACTTCTGCCAACTTAGGATTTGTATCTCTTCCGCCATCACATCTAAATATATTAAAATAAGTATTCAATCGTTAAAATTTCTTTTCAGTTATAAATTACAAATTCAAAAATCATTATTTTACTGTAATAAGTATGAAATATGCTAAAACTGAAAACATGTATAATTTTCTGCTAGCGATGCGAAACTTCCTGAGGGGGAGAGAGAGAGAGAGAGAAAAAACCACAAGCCCCACTCAGCCGACAGTTTCTTCCTCTGTCGAAAAACAAGCACCATGTCACTAGGACCTACGCGCAATATTTTGCGCTGTTATTGTAAACTGTAACAATGAAATATGTTTCCATTGGGACTACCAAAATATTTTAATATTTTAATAAGCAATTATTAATTTACAAATAGTATGCCAAAAAACAATGTTAAAACAGCATTTTAATTGTCAACTATTTCTTACTAGCCGTTGCCAACACATCGCTACTCTCACTGTTTTTAATTTTTATTTAATACAAAAACAATATTACAAGTTATAAAAGATATAAGTTAAAGTTTCATTTATTCAAAAATACAGTACTTTAAAGTTAATCACAGTGATATATATTTGTGGAATACAAATTATTGAAAAAAACAGGTTGACATGTTATACCTAGGGTGATTTTTCAAAGGTTCATTTGGAAACATCCTAAGAAACCGTGAATGGACTACGACTCAGTGCTCACTGACAATACTGATTTCACTGCACCATGTTGAATCACTCTACAGAACTGTGCCAAGCTGAGTGAACTGAGCAGCGAGAACAAAGATGCTTGAGAGCTTTTGTGTCAGCTTGCCCCGTGATAAACTTTCCAATTTAAATTTCAAGGACAAAGGCATATGTTGCCTATGAATTGTGTGTATTCCTTTCATATGATTTACTATATATATTTTGGCATTTTCTATTTATACATAAGAACTTTTTAAATTTATGTTTGTAAATACATGCTGGTAATATTCTATTAGACTATTGTCTCAATATCTAGGCTACTGTCAGAGTTGCTGCCAACTGACTGTATGTCACTGTAATATCACTAAGTGTATTTCCAGATGTTATCCAGCAAATATGCAAAGAAAATAGTATGGTCTTGTGCCAGCTGGAACTTATGTCACTGCTCATTATTATGTTTTTACCATAGGCCACTTTTTTGCTCCTCTTTTAGGAAAAGAATGAAGATCTAGCTTTTTTTTTTATGGTGATCCACACCCTCTTGAAAATTATAAAATATAAAGTTTCAGAACTATGTAAATGAAGTTATTTCATATTTTTTAATTATAGTTTTTGAATTTTTGTTCAAATTTTATATTTTGTAAGTGTATCATTCCTATTTTTAGATACTAATTATGTGTTCTGCTTGGTAGAAACTAATGTATCATTTGTTCACTGCTTGCTGAAAGTTTTTGTTGGTTCTTCTGTATCATTTAATTTTGCATATTGTATACAACAACTCTTTTTGTAGTGTAACGGGCTGGCAGTTACTTTTTAATTTGAGGAAAGTAGTGTCAGAACATATTACAAAGTATATTCAAGAGTAATGCCATTACGTAGACTGTAAATGAAAACACTTACTGACCTATGTTTCAGATTATCAATCCAAAAATGCCTCGTACTGGATACTTACATAATGGTGTACCCATACCTGCACCACCACTTGAAGTATTAGCGTTGGCTGCAAATTATCGTGACCCGGTGTATCTCATTCTCTTTTTTGATACAAAACGCACATGGTGAGTATGCAGATTTATATGTACTAATTTTAAATTCCAATAGAGATACATTTTTTGCATATTGCAGAATAAATATATAAACACACATTTGTTGAAGTCACTTGTTAAAATACATCTGTTAAATATGTGTGGCATTTCCAGTGTTACATGGTTTTGTTTTCTAGCGTGTAGGAAGAAACATTTTGAACTTATGCCATGACTGTAATTATTGCACATTGCTCCTAACACAGTTCTTAAATATCATTTAAATAGGTGGCAACTTCCTGATGGGAAATGATTGTGTTTGTAAACTTTTAACAGTAAGCTACTAAAGAGTTTGTTGCTAACAAATATTTTGTACAATTAAACCCCTTTGTTTTTTACTCCTTACCATCCTGACGACTGTCTACTTATGGAAGTACATTTTGAAGCGTTTTAAGCCACCTGATTCACTGATGCGAAGTCAGATGTACCTAGAAAGGGTTTGAAGTCAGCCCATCCCTGAATGGGCAGCGAGTGAGGATTGAAACCTCTGTATTCGTTCTAAACAGGAGGTATGAAAGTAAAGAGGAAGTGGAAACTAAACCCTTATACTCTACTTAGATATGTTTCGTACACAAGTCCTGGGTTAGCTTATCGGTGAGGTGGGTATTCCCACGCTGGTGCGGTTTACTTATTTGGAACCTTGCCGAGCATTCTGACTTGTCAGAAGCTTGGGGATTATAATCCCAAGGGTGAACTTCGCTTCCAGAGATCTGCGGTACGCAGTCTACGATTTCATGGAGGCGGTGGCCTTCAAATACATATGTGATACTAGTATTGCAGAGGGCATACTCCGAGTAGGTTCTACTTCCACTTGGGCAATGTTCCAGTGTACAACGTGGACCTCATTGGCTTGCGAGTAACGGCGTAATCTACAGACTGAGGCACAACAACCCGTCGACTCTTTACCTGCTGTCCGTTCAGTGCAACCACCCTCCTCTTCGCTGGCTGCGACAGAGCGGTGCTGTTGCTGCTGGAAGGTATCTGAGACGGGCATGGAGGAATGGCTGTGTAGGATTCTGGTAGTAACTCGGGGTCCAGTCCCACTGTATCTTGTTTGAAAAGTAAAATTAATAGGTGGTGTTCTAAAGGCACTCGGGCTGGCAATCTAATAGGAGGTGTGAATAAATAATGCTCTTCAGACTCGTCAGTATTATGTGGTTGCTAAATCTGTCTCTCTAATTCCTTAAGGGCTTTCTTTAATTTATATTTTTGTCCGCTTGTGTAGGTTCACGGCATAAGGCCGAATTAATAAACTGGTAAAAGATGGCAAAAAAAAATAGTACTACGTTGACGTGTGTCACTTAAACTTTGATCGACAAAAGACCTTTTCCTGCACTACATCAGTCGCGCACTTGGGAAGCTCAGTTCGCTTTCTTACTGGATACCAGTGTCGGCCTTGTAGGCTGTCTATTAGGTATGTAGTCAGGTACACTAGGTCTGGCAACGTTCCTCACAACAACAGGGGCCCGCTGGGGCAAGGTAGACTTACCAGAGCTCGGCAGGGTGTTCTTAGTCGGTGGTGTTGCAGTGTGGTAGGTGGAGCGTGTGGAGTCCTTGGTTCTACTGGACATGGTGGAGGTCAGGCTACAGTAGTGATCTGCAGGGCCAGTGGTTCCACTCTGTGCTGGCCCAGCTGTCGATGTTTGGGTTGGCCCTCCCAAGTCTGGTGTCACTCCTGCTGACCAGGGCCCAGATCACCAGATGTACGTCGTAGCTGGTTTGCACTGGGTTGGAGTAGAATATGTAGGTACCGACGGGAGGTACCGGTCTCGCTGCGTGACGGGTGGCTTGGGCCTGCCCCCTAGGAGTATCGACTCCTGGCTTAACTAGGTGTGCGGCACAGTCCTGCTTGACAACACTGAACTCTGCCTTCTTAACAGCTCTTTGAGCTCTGTGCCTGCTGTTAAATGGCATAGGTTTATAGCATACAGATTCCGTTTAAGTGACAAGAAAACTATAATCTCTGATGTGGCATGTCAAGCCGACAATAGCTAGCGGTGCGCTCCCTGACTGCCTAACAGTGCAAGCACCTGGAATCGTGGGTCGTAGTCTACCTTCCTGCCACTGCTGGGTGTGACCAGAGATGTATGGCCTCCAATCCTAAGCAGCTATCTCTGCCAGCACCTTGGCTAGGCACTCCGGTCAGCTGTACAACTTTAGGTTGGCTGTCCCGTCTCTGTGGGGTGTGTCCTAGTGGTGGAGGCTGTACCGTTCTGAACACAGAGATGAACAGAATGCGTGACCATCAAAAGATGTGTGTGTATAATTGACAAACCCCTGGATGACGACTTACGTTCTAATCTAGGTTAAAAAGCTCTGCCGCTTGCTTACCACATGGTGGTCTAATACTGGTGGTAGATAGGCTATATTACTACAACAAAGAACTCTTGTATATGTTTAAGATTAAGTATTTATTCTACAATAAATACGTAGGTGACTTGTACGTGCTACCAATAAGTGTGTGATGTGGAAATATTTAACCTACGCCTATAACGGGTGAAGGTGACCCGTTCCTAGGCTACTTAGATGCAAAGGAATATTAACTTTACTGATCGCAACTAGCACTAACTGGGTTTGCCTAGAAAAGGCCCTAACCTTAAACAGGGAAGCAACTACCAGCAAGTAGTGGCGGCTGAAGACCCAAGAGGTGTCGACAACCAAAGTGTTAAGTTGTTGTTCATTGTCTTCGGCTGAAGAAGCTTCTAGTGACGTCAATACCAAGCGGTGGTAGAAGCCTTTGGTAAGTGGTGGCTGCAGCCACTGGAGAACTAGAAGTTTTTGTAGAGGACCGTGAGGGTCTAGTGGTCAGTAGAGAGCCCCAGCTCTAGAAGTGTTGAGTCGAGCTACTGGAGATAACGCCTGACCTCGGCCACGCACTGCCTTATATACGGTTCCTCTGGAGTGCACAGCGAGCCCGGAGTGGAAGGTGTGATGTGACCTTGTGACATCTGCCTGGAGTGCACGGGGTGGGAGAACTACTCTCTCGCGCTCGTGGTATGGCCTCAGGCGCTCGGCCATCTTCGGCGGTGTGGCGACACTCTTGTCTGCTGGGTGCATCGGGGGGGAGGGGGGGCTGGCGCGTTGCGCGACCGCTTCAAATATCTTTCGTTTACCGTGAATCCATAGTACGTTTGAGTTGAACTCACTCTCTACATATTCGTAACACATCGTGCTTGGTTTGTTCCTTCACATGTTTACACACTCTTAGTAGATGGAGAAGGGCAGTTCAGGAACAGTCCGGTAAACAAAGTATCTTCCATGTCTCTGACGAGAACACTTCCTGTTAGACATTTGGTAGTTGTTTCCTGTAATTGGTAGAAGCACGTAGGATGTTTATAGTATAATGGTGTAAGTGGCACGCATCAACGTAAGATAAAGCCGGTTATGGTAGCGGTCCTACAGTGTACTTCTAGGAGCACAGTTTGTCCAGTGTGATCCAACATATAGCTCCAGTCCAGTCATTCACCAGCCAAGACAGAACTACAGTGCTAGGAGTCCAATGTAAACAGTCGTGATTCCCAGGTGTTCAGTGTTCCTAGTGAAGGATGCCCCTGAAGATCGGCCACTGCAATACAGTTTGCATTACCTTGGCAGAACTCGGCCACCGCTAGGTTTTTGGTGTATTTTCCCTTTCCGCTAATGTGCGAGAGCCAGCTTTACCTTATGTGCACTGAAAGAATGAACTTGAATTTTATGAGCAAAGAATTAAAAGCAACCAACTCACTATTCAAAATTACTTCAAGGTCTAAGGGATGTTCACTGATCTCAAATGAGTAGATTAATATGTACTATAGAATACGTTTTAATTGAACATATTGAAAATATAATATTTTATACATACATGTGGGTAACACACCTCAATAAAAGCAATAAATCATTATTTGAAAATCATTTAAGCAGAAGTCAATTACATTAACAACCAGGTGGTGGCAACTGGATAAAACAAACTGGTGTGATATGTGGTGATTGACTTGAGAGAAATATTACGAGAACCAAATAAGCCCAATAATTAATTCATAAATTACTTAAATGGGATTGTCAGGAAAGGACCTAAGACGTGGTAAGTCAGTCGAGGCTTCATCCAAATGGCAAAGACATGGCTGGTAGTCGTTGATAACGCTGGCGGCGGAGGCCGAAGAAGGGGAGGGTTTCTGGATGGCGATGGCTCTCCGAGGTTGCTGGCCAAAGAGGTTGAAGGCCCTCTGGTGGATGCTGGTCCTCCGGAGTTAGAGGGCATCTTCGTCGACCACTAGTACTGCCGCTGTCACCGGCGCCGGTGAGGAATTTTGCCCAGAGCTGACACAGACAGCTTTCACAGCCAGGAAGGTGCAGCAGAAGTCACTCTTGAGGCCTGGGCTGGGTTGCCTTTTATACTAAATTTTCCCACTTCTTGGCACTCAGAGGGGTACGGGGGAATTACCCCTGCCTCTCAGGGTTGGAGCTTATGTCATCACACATGGGTCCCCAGACCATCACTTTCTGTTGGGCAGCTTGCTTCCGCACAACAGCGCTAGATTTGAATTGTGCACTGTTCTTCTAGCGGACGCAGCATGTGAAGCAGGTAGCTTCTTTGGGAAGGGGCTATGATGTTATGGCTACTAGTAGAATTGTGGCAACTGTAAAAACAGAGAGTACATGGTTGGAGGTTGTGTTGAGGCTCTGTCAACTTTGTAGTAATACGGGTTCTGCCTCCATTACTGTGTTTGTATTGGAGATGACTTGCCCGATGATTGTTACAGCTTTTGGATGGGGCAAAGTCTGTGATTTGTATGGCACTTTCTCTAAGCACGAAATACATTATGCATCAATTTAATGTAGATGATGAGGACTGATAGGGGTACCTGTAATTTTTCTGATTCCAAGATACATTTGCTTTGCCTAATAGTAAAAATAATAAATCCTCAAGAAGGGGGGATGTAGCTGTCTACCTAGTACAAAGAAAAGATTAAATGTTTTGTTCATGGCTCAATTTAATAAACATCAAAGAATAGCAACAAAGTGACCAAACTTGTTTACAATTCTGAAAATATCTCAGTTTTCATAGTCAATGACATGTCAGAATTATCAAAGAGGCAAGACATTCATGGCCGGGGATTCAACAAAATAAACTGAAAGAATTAATCAAGCTGTCTTGCAATACCTTAATGGTTTAACCATAAATATTTGAACTATTGCAGAGATATTAATTTAGACCAGCATACAGTTCCCATTTAACAAAACCTAGAGATCATAATTAGTTATGGTACATGAACGAGTAAGGGACACGACTTAAAGAACACTTCTTCTAACTACTAGTTGTGCTGGCCCCAGAACGTCTACCAAATTAACTGTACCTATGTAATAGAAAAGTAAGAGTTACTTATCTACATGATAATAGACATCTGTCCTCCTTCAGCCTTGAACAAACTTGTTCTCTCGCCACCTTCTTCTCATTTGAAGACTCCAAGATTACGAGTTCAAGTGTGAAGACATTACTTTTACGACATATTAAATACCCAGCAATCTCCTGATCTATTGCTACATTACTGTACTGGCAAAACACCTCTTACCGAGATAAAAAACCTATGGGCCTGAACCTACCTTACAGAATGCATTCCGTCCAGGACTGATTACAAATGTGCTACATATTCTCTGGCCTTTTCCAGCCAGTTAAACAAACTTAAACATTAATTTCCTTTTATCCAATGGACTGCTATAAAAATTTGTTATATAAAAATTAAGTATATTTGACTTCACCTAATGACAGTTGTCGTCATCGCATTGCACCATCAACTGCATTGCATAAACTCGTTTCTGAGCTCACTGAACTGCGGCTCCAAACGATGAACTCATAAATTTTTCCAAGTCTCGTCTGGATTGCCAAAAATACGCCTATTGCCCCACAGAGGACTGAAACAAATAATAATGTCTAAGATACCATTTTTGTAAACAAAAATTTATATTTACAAGGCAATGCAAAACTACACATGTTTAAACAGAAAAGTGAAAAACAAAATAAAAAGTTATGAACCTTCGTTTGTTACAAGAACAAAACTACACTGTGCTGCCATCTGACATTACCTTGAACAATTAATTAGTTTAATGTATCATCACCTCACCACGAGCGCTTCATGTCACAACTCAACAGCGACTGCACTCTGCACGCAGTATGTAGAAACATAGACAATAGAATAACTATTAACCATGAATCATTTACTGTATTTGCAGTAGGAACTTGACAAACAGTAAAACTTAATTACCAGTGTGCGGCCGTAATGTTTCACACTCTGTAACTAAAATAACATAGCTTTATTACTTTAACTTCAAAATAACTTTCAGTGAATTAAAAAACGACAATGAATGGTCCTAACTTAGCACAGTTTTAATAACGTACTTGCAAAACTATAAAAAAATACCTTCAGGCCTTTTTCGAAACATGTGAGCGTAAATTCAACATTTCCATACAACTTGCAATATTGTTGATTGTAATTTTTATGAGCAATTATTTCAAGTTGAGTGTCAAGAATTATTGTACAACACCCGACAATTATGGTACATAAATAAAATCCACTAACTTGCTAAACACCTACGAGCGTGTCAACGGTCCCAAAAACTAATTTCAACACCATGACATACCAACAAACTTAATCTAAATATTTACAAACTAAAAGAGAAGTACAGTAATATAACTAAAACCTGCATTCTGGACCTAAGGCAAAGACCAACCACAACCACGCTACAATGTCCGTAACTGTGGTACTATGTCCCATAAAAGTGGTGCTGTACTATTGTTTCAACACTGCAAACGTTTACATGTTTTCACACCATTGTCAATTTTAACTACATGACACATTGACTACTCGTTTAATTCATCTTACAAATTAAATTACTGGTTAAAAATACACTTTTGTGTTGCCTATTTTTCTCGGTATACCACAACATTTTAAACCATGAAATTTAACATAAGTGTACTGAATTAATTTTTTTTATTAATTTAGTATTATTTTACTCTACACCACATGCTTGAATTTTGTGCAAAACAACAAAGACACCATAACATTCCAATAAATACACATGATTCATGATCCATTCATTCTCCTATCCAAGTAAATACAATGGTTCATCCACAGGCCTCAAACCTACGACCACTGTCTACCACTCACAACCCATCTCCAAGGGTCCTCCCTAGAACAGTGGACTACGACCTTCTTCCTGCTTCCTCGCCCATCATTCCCAAATACCCAAGAGGGAGTCACATCCCCCTTTGTTCGCCAACCCCCTTCTCCCTTGGGGTGACAGCCACTAAACGCAGGGCTCGTCTCCCTTCACTTAACGACCCATGGACAGAAGTAAACAAAATAGAATTCACATTGCACTGTCTCACAACTTTTACGAACAAGATACTCAACATGCACAGAGTGGTAAGTATGCAGGCAGTTTTTACGCATTTATTTACCCACCGCGAGTCTTGGCACAGAATACATATCTATCAGCTGACTCGGTGACACACACACATACACACATTGAGTAACACTAACTTTAGATCATGCACACATCACGGCTCGCCAATATGCAGCATTTGCACTAGCCCTCTCTGCCGCTAAACGTGCTTATCTTCCGATCTTGACACGTTTGCAGCATGGTTATTTTTTGTCCCAGTGCAAAACATTTCCTGTTCCTCTCTCATACAGTAAAGATAGTATCGAGGCTAGTTCTAAAGCGCAACTTATATTTGATAAACATTAAGTAAATAACTATTAACTATGGCAAGTTTTACTTACAGTCAATAAACAAATTGTCACCTAGGTCTTACTAAAAGAATTCATAACTGACAAGGAATTAATTAAATCGATTAATAATTAATTACATAACAATGTATAAATCCCAATAAAGAAAGAGGAAAAAGAAAAACAGAAATATTTCTAACACATTAACCAAAACTAGCCAAACCTAACAAAAAATTAAAATGTAAAATCACCTTAACAAAATGTACTTCAAAAAAAGAGAAAAACGAGAGGAATACCGCCACAATTACACCACTGTGTAGATGCCTAAGAATTGTGCCGAGTTGTCAGCTGCTGCAGATTAACCGACTCACCAACCAACAAAGTGTTTTCCACAGCCGACAAACATAGAAAACATGTCCAGAAGCATATACATGGCGCCGACCACCTTAAATAAATTGGTACAAGAGGTCATAGTTGGGGAGATCAAATGATTGTAGAGGTCAACAGTTCTCTCTGCAATTGTTTAAGTTTACAAATAAAAATAGTAGTAAAAATAATAAATCCTCAAGAGGGGATGGGAGGTAGCTAACTACCATAGTACAGAGAAAAGATTAAATGCTTGGTTCATGGTTCGATTTAATAAACATCAAAGAATAGTTACAAAATGACCAAACTTGTGCACAATTCTGAAAACTTCTCTGTTTACACAATGAATAGCATATCAAAATTATCAAAGAGGGAAGACAGTCACAGCCAATGATTCAACAAAATAATCTGAAAGTAGAATTAATAATCAAGCTGCCTCACAGTACCAAAAAGGTTTAACCATAACTACTGGAACCATTTTCGAGATATTCATTTAGACCAACGTACAGTTCCATTTAACAAAACCCGGAGAACATAATTAGTTGTGGTACATGAATAAGGGCATAACTTAGAACACTACTTCTGACTATTAGTTGTGCTGGCCCCAGAACTTCTACCATATCTACTCTATTTACATAATAGAAAAGTAAGAATTACTTATGTACATGATAATAGACATTTCTTCTCCTTCAGCCTTAAACAAACTCATCCTCTCACCGCCATCTTCTGATTTGAACAGCTGAAGATCAAGAGATAAAGTGCAAAGCCAAAAAGAGACCAAGACCACCCACGTTAAGTATTTATAAGTTTGCGCACACCTGTCACGGGAATAGAAAGAGCTTTCTCAATGTTTTTCCAGGTCATTCTACTGCTGATTGTTCGCAGAAAAGCCAAACTAATATCGCCCTACGCACACAGGCATGAAAAAGAAAACTGCCTCACTGTCACACTTTGAGTGCACATGTACAAATGCGTCACTCAGCAATTATCACAAACCATCTGCAACACGTTCAACCCGCAGCAAAGACCTTGCCCGTGGCAATAAGTGTAAAGAGCAGTGCTGACCGCATTTGCAAGAAGAAAAGCAGATTGTTTCTAAAGATCATGGCCAGCTGCTGAACTAAGAAGTGTATTCTCTTCCTGTGTAAACGGATCCCGACAAAATAATTACCTGATATTTAGGCTTCACTGGCCAAGTCCAACTTAAGTTGTGCATCCAAATAAAGAAAACAACAAATAAATGTTTATTTCCCAAAAATCACCATAAAAATATGAATGTAATTGTTGTACTCTTAGATGAATAGGCACAGAAAAGTTTTTATAAATCATTTTATAGTAAATTTGCTTTAATTAATCAATACACAAATATTTAGCATTGTGATCTCACCAAACACTAAGGAAGTCTGTAAATCAAGTTTTTTTTTTTTTTTAAACAATTTTTTTTTATTGAAGTTAGCTTGTGGCAGTGGTGGTGGCGGCTGCGGCGGTGGTGGTGGCTGCGGTGGTGGTGGGGGCTGCGGTGGTGGTGGGGGCTGCGGTGGTGGCGGCGGTGGTGGTGGTGGCTGTGGTGGTGGTGGCGGCGGCGGTGGTGGCGGCGGCGGTGGTGGTGGTGGTGGTGGTGGTGGTGGTCGTTGTCATCATCAGCACCAGCCACAATGGGGTTCAAAGGCTACAGTTGTTCCGGTGTACCGGACCCAGAGCTGAAGGGTGCTCCCATCATGAAAGGGATAGAAAAAACTGGTGTGATTTTTGAATGAATAGTGCAAGGGGGGTGAATGACTATATGAAGATTTCTGTACCTTTGCCATTGCAATGCAGATGTCTGTTAGTCGCACTTATGTTCTCTGGCCCAGTTTGTCCCTTCCTGAAGACGGGAACAGATAGTAGTTCCCGAAACATTGCATTCTGGCGTGTCTGGGAAAACAGCAGTATTTGTGCGAGTTTCTTCATTGTCTTTGTTTTGCCAGTGTTGTCTTATTTGTGTTCATAGTAGATAGCAAGCCTGTGTCATCTTCTGTGTGTTTTCTGTTGGTTGTGTATAGTTTTTCACATATATATAGTACGTAATAATTTTTCGCATTTAGCTTGCTGTCCTGTTTTGTTTGACTCAATTCCTTCATGAAATTTTCTGGCTTTGTACAAAAAGATCGCAATTTTGAACATATCTGAATTGAAGCAAGAAATAGAAACTTTTAAGAAAACTGGTCTCATATGCTCTCAGAACCTATAATTGTTGCTACCATTTTGGCGATTTATGCAGAATTCAAGCAAAGGAGGTCTAAAAGAATATCTGCAGAAAAACACAACAAAGAAGATCCTTTTGTAAATGTAGAGGAAGAGTTTTAAATCATTGTATTTTTCTGTCATAATGGATTCTCTAATTTTTGAACGTAGGCACAGATTTAAGCACATGAACATAATTGCAAATTTGTTTTCCCCCATACTGTACTCGCTTTTTAAAAATTGAGTAAGGAAGAAATTTTATAATGCTCATAGCACCTTAGTTAAAAGTATTCAGGTGATTTGTCTGCATTATTTGACAACTAATTTATACACTTGAAAACCATTTGTACAGTTACTTTTGCAAGTTCAGTATTTTCTTTGTCTGGTCCATTTGATAGTTTAAATGCAATTTACAGACAGCAGCTGGAAGGCATTTTTCCAGAGGTGTGTTTAGCTCTAAGACTGTTCCGCACCAGCCCAGTTACAGTAGCTCAAGGTAAATAAGCCAGCATGTTTACGGTTATTAAAATTTACATGTGGGCCACAATGTCAGAAGACCCCTTGAACAAGTTGACACCCCTTTCCATTGAACACTAAATATCTTGTAGGGTTGATTTCAGTGGCATAATTTAATATGTGTGAGAAGACTCTTGTGAGTCGATTTTTATGTGGTAATAAATATGGTTACTGGTCAAGCAAGTTAGTAAAAAAGAATGGATGTTTGTATGTGTGAGCAGTTTGTGGGAGCCTGCTTTCCAACTCCAACTGTGTCTCTCTCTTTAGTTAAACCATCCTGTCAGAAAAACTGGTCTGTAATTCAAGAAAATAGTGTCCTTGCTACAAGGTTCCTGTGTGCCTTTTGTTTGTTTGCTCAGTTAGAATGAAATGCCTGACAAGTTTTCATTATTGTTCACTTACGATGATTGTTGTATTTGATGAGACCTTACATTAAACAACTACATTGTCTCTGCCATGACAGTTGCAACACCGATCATCATTCCAAAATGAACACGCTGCGCCATCACACTACTACCATAGTCAAACAATACTATACTCCCCTTTCCATTTCAAAACATGACCCTTACAATTTAGCCTCTTGGGTGCTATGGCCCGTCTACTAGAACGCATGAGACACTGTGTTGTCACTGCTGTTGATATGGAAAATCCTCTAAACACATCCTCTGCTCCACTGCCACTCAAGCCGGCTGAGCGAACTGCTCCTCCCTGGCAGTTCTGCACCTTCACACAGCTGATAACCCTTGTGACCTAGCCTTGTACAACTCTCTCCCCCCCCCCCCCCCCCCAGTTTCTTTGGTGGCTGGTGTCCCCAACTCCCTCTTCAACAACCTACGTCTTCTCCACACTTTGTTTTCCTGTAGTTCCACCTCTTCTCGCAGACTTGCAGTTTCTTCCTGCTCAGTTGGTTCTTGTGATTTATGCGCCTGAATGAGCAACAATTTCAAGATGTCACAGTGCACCAGCTTCATGTTGTGTCCCACCTGTACCTGGCATGTAACTGCACTCACCTTTGTTCAGACCACACCTCGGGCCCTACTGTTATCTCCTCCCGTCACTGTCTTGACCATAACAGCTTCGCCTACTTGAAACACCCTAAGTGCGCATAACCTTCGGTCCAACTTGCTCTTGCCACTCTACCATCTCATTTGAAAAGGATAGTTATAGCAGTGTAAATTGGGTTCATAGATGCCTTTGTAAAAACAGTTCTGCAGGAGTTTTCTTGGTTACAGAATGAGCTGTGTTCCTGTAAGCAAATAAAAGCACATCTAACCTTTGTTGTAATGTCCATTTATGCTTAAATTGTTGGTCTTCTTGCAACTGTCTGTACTTGCCTTTATTCTTTCTGCCGTAACATTCGACTGTGAATGATACGGGAAATCCTAACATGTTTTTACCCATTAGATGACAAAAAATGACCAAACTCCTCAGACTGAAAAGGGAGACCATTGTGTTTTACAACAACTTCTGGCAACCCGAATGCTGCAAACGGTGTTCATAACTTTTCCACTGTATGAAATGCTGTTGTTGAGTTCATTGGTATTATTTCTAGCCATTTTGCAGAAGCATCAGTTAGAATCAAGAACTTTTGCTGATGCTCATCCACAAAATCTAAATGCAACCGTTGCCATGTCCGATCTGGCCAGCTCTATGGATGCAGGTGTACAGAAGGTGCAGCATTTTATACAGACTGACTAACTTCTCAATGCCTAACCTCTTCTTCAATTTGATTTTCTATACCTAGCCACCACACATAGCTTAAAGCTAACATTATCATTCTTTATGATTCCCGAATGCTCTTCACGTAACAGCTGTAACACGTAACACTGTCTTGCAACACTGCTGGAATGACCACTCTGTTCCCATAAGTTAGCCAATTCTGCCCCAAGGGTAGTTCTAATTTTCTAGAAGCAAAAGGTTTCAATTCTGGTGTAACCATTTTAGGCCACCCTTCTAGGATGAGATTGGGTTACTTTGATAGCACAGTGTCTTTCTGTGTCACTTCCGCAGTATCCAATGCTCTCAGTGGAAGGTCTTCCAAAGATGCAAAAAAAATACTGCCTCCTCCGACCATAATTTATGTCTTTCTTCCTCCACTTTGGGTGACAGCAAACATGACAATCCATCGGCATGACCAATCTTCAAACTCTACTTGTATTTTGCCACATATTGATAGGCCCTTGGCATCAATGCCCAACACTGAATTCGAGCCGCTGCCATGTCTGGAACTCCATGCTTGGTACCAAACAATGCTGTTAGCACTTTGTGACCTGTTACTAGAACTTGCACCCAAGCAGGGAATTGTGAAATTTCTTCATGGCAAACACTAAGCTGAGATCCTCTTTCTCTACTTCACTGTATCTAGTCTCTGCTCTCGACAAAGTTTTGTAGGCAAAGGCTATTGGCCGTACCTCTCTAGAAGGCATCCCATGAGCCGTATGCCCTCACATCTGCTGTAACAATAATTAGCAGTGCTGGGTCATACACCACAAGTACTAGACTGTTTAACAATAACTTTACTCAAATGCCTTTTCACATATTCAGCTGTCCACTACCAGTGGTGATTGCAACAACCGGTATAGTGGATGTAATACTGTTGCAACATTTGGCAGGAACTTGCCATAGAATTATTGCAACCCCAGATATGAATGAAGTTCTCTAATATCTATAGGGGCTGGAGCATCCTGATCTGTTTGAACCTTGTCTTTGGTAGACTGAATTCCCTCTTTTGATAGCTTGTATCCTAAGTATGGTCTACTTAGATATCATTCTGATATACGTACACCCAATTTACACCCTTCAACACTTACTCTGTTGTCTTTGAAAAATACTGTGAGCACTGCAAAAATCAAATGGCTGACTGTGTTGGTTTTCTGACAGTTGAGTATACGCTAGTGCAAGTCTATGACAGAGAAAACCTTTTCTCTTGCTAACTCACTGAAGATATCAGCTGGTTTGGGCAGGGAGTAGTTGATCAATTTCCACTAGGTCACTTTAAAGTCACCACATAATCTTACCCCTCCATCGTTTTTTAACATTTACAAGTGGGATTGCCCATTGTGTCTTACTGGGTATATTGCTCCTAAATGTACTATCCTGTTAATTTCAACTTCAACAGCTGTTTTCATCACAAAGGGAACTGCCCTGGCCTTGCAAAACACGGGACTAGCCTTTTCTTTCAGCTCCACATCAGATTCGGCACCCAAAATGATTTTAATTTTCGGCCCAAAAACAGACTTGTATTGTGCCTAGAGCTCACTGATGATAGCTTCCCATTTTGACGAAAAGGTCTGATTAACCTGCACTTGTTGAATGTGTGGCAAACTACTAACTTTCTGTTTCCCAACAATATTGTTCTTAACACAATCACAGTGATGCCAACAAATGCCTTCCCAACAATGTGGGCAATTATTTACCCTGGCTATCTGCTACCACCATTGGCAGAGTCAGTTGTTGTCCTTGGTATTCCACAGGAGTCTCAAATAAGTTCTAAAGGCCAAATCAGTGTACTTCAGCTTACACGACATTATCTTTTCCCTGTACACGCTGTCTGAGCACACAGATGCTACTGCCCCTGTATCTATTATCAAACTTTCAGTCTGACCATTTATCAATACATCAACTTTAAAATTATTTGCACAGCCTCTTATTTTATGAAAATCAATGGTAAGCAAGTCCAAATTTTCTGAATTTACCTCCTTTACCCATTGAACCCGGCATGCTAATTTTGTAGGCCCACTGTTTTACTCACATAGCATGTGTAATTTGCAAATTGACACTGTACTGCCCAATGATTTCCACTATTAATCAGTAACAGTTTTTATTCCTGCGTGACCCATCTTTTGTTGGGAAGTTACTCCTCGCTCCTCCTGGCCACCACTAATATGCCTTGGTGCAATAGCAAAGGCGTTGTCCCCATTGTAGCTAGAATCTTCTTGCTTTTGTTGTGCCAATTATCTCGTTTCCTTTGAGTGTCGTAGAGCCACTTCCACTATCAAAGCTTTTTCCAGCGCTAAATGGAAGGTTAGCTTCTCCTCAACTAACAGTTTTTGCACTATATCTTCATTTCCTAAACCGCTCACAAATGCATCCCTTAATGCTTCATCCAGAAACTCACAATAATCACAAGATAGTGACTTTTTTTTTTGGGTTACAGCATTTTCGGCTATGCCCTCCAAAATCCCTTGTTTTCTTTGCAACAACTTCACTTGCTCTGCTTTTACAATTTTCTTCAGAGCAAAATGGGCACCAAGTATTTCCACGAATTCTGCATGCAATTTTGTTCCTGGCATATTGGGCATGCACAAATTCTTAAACACAGCATATGTTTTACGGCCTAACTATGTCAAAAACATCGTCCTTAGTTTTGTTGGCCTTAAAATAATGTTCCAGCCTCTCCACGTAGCATTCAAATCCGCCATCTTCCCCATTGAACTCTTCATTTCCATTGTTATTGACTTAGGATGATAACATGGCCGAAAGCTGATTGCATAGTTAACTAGAAAACTCATGGGTAGATGGATTATATTTCAAAATTCCAGGCTGGTGGGTTATGAGCATGTCAGTCAACAATGCGGTAAGAACAATGTTTGAGTCCTGGTCAGAGTATGAATGTGTATGATCAATTTAGGGTTCTGTTAATAATATAATGGATTGCTACAGGCAAATTATAGCTGCTCATTAGCCTTAAAAATTGTTATTAGTTTAATACATTTTCTTTGAGATGTGCTTACATAATGCAACAATTTTAAACACCTCAAAAATTGTATTATCACAAGAACAGGTATTATATATATATATATATATATATATATATATATATATATAATGTCTGCCGCAAAGATTGACAGGTACTGTTCAAGAGTGCAGTTAAGTCTCTCAACCATTCCATCTGACTGAGGGTGTAAGGCTCTAGCCCTGGTCTTTTTCATTCGCAGAATCTTTGTTACCTCCTAGAACACCACAACTTCAAAGTTTCTTCCCTTGTCGGAAAGGAGTTCTAGTGGCACCCCAAATCTTGAGAAGACATACTCTATAAGTGCATTGACCACAGTAAGTGCTTCTTGGTTTGTCAGGGGAATGACCTTAAGCCACTTAATAAAGTAATCTTGGACCACCAGTAGATATAGATTACCTCTCTCTGTGACAGGCAAGGGGCCCAAAGTATCTACTGCTATCCACTCGAATGGGGTTACAACATTTTATTTCTAGAGGTGACCTTGTCCCCTGGTCCATGGGCCCTTCCTCACAGTGCAGGTGACACACATTCAGCACCACTTCTTAACATCCTCCTGACAATGAAGCCAGTAGAATATCATTCTAACTCTGTTGAGAGTCTTATTAACACCTAAGTGCCCATTGACTGCTGCAGTATGCAGTTCCTTTAAGACTTCAGAAACCCTTCATTCTGGAAGAACCAAGTGTAAGCATTTGTGTTATCCATCATTACTTCCCCAGTTTCTGTAAAGTACACCATTCTTCATTACAAGGGGATTCAATTGTGCCCAGTATGCTTCGACTGCTGCACTCAGACTGGATATCTCTTCCCATTTTGGCCAACAGTCAGCTTCCTTCCATTCTAGTAATAGCTGCAAAGTGAGATCATTAGCTGATCTTTCCTAATACTCTCATCGCTCCAGATAGGTGACCCATCACACGATAAAGAACCTTGAATTCTTGTCCTCCATACCTTGAGTGATCCATCACTCTTTTCTTACTGGTATTCACAATGACGACAAGATGGTTTACATGGCCTTCTTGACAGTGCACCTGCATTACTGTGAAGGCATCCAGATCTGTGCTGTATTTCAAAGTCATGTTCTTGAAGATGCTATATGACCTTTGAGGTTCATAAAATTTTAGTAGCCAACATAATGAAGCATGGCCAATTCTCAGAATAAAATATCTGCCATAAAGGTAGGGGTGGAAGAGTGAAATTGCTTTCACCATGGCAAGAAGCTCCCTGTCTGTAACACAGTAATTTCTCTCAGGCTTATACAATACCTTACTGAAGTATTGTAGTGGTCTTTCCTTCCCAACCTGAACCTGAGATAACACAGCTCCAATGCCTACATCACTAGCATCGGTATCCAAAATGAACATGCGGTCTTTTTCCAGGAAACCCAAGACTGGTGGAGATGTCAGAATTTCCTTTAGCTTACGAAAAACATCTTCATCCTCATTGGGCCAATGAAATTACATTTTTGCCTCAGTCAGTTCATGTAGTGGCTTGGCGATCATGGCATACTTGGGTACAAATTGATAGTAATAGGGACATAATCCCAGAAAACTCTGCACTTCAGTTTTGTCAGTTGGTGTTGGCCAATTTCTTATTGCTTTGGTCTTTTTGGGGTCTGTTTCAGTTCCATGGGTCGACACTACATGTCCCAAGAAATCAGTTTTCTTTTGGAACTGGGGGCACTTCTTAGGAACCAGTTTCAAGTTGGCTGCAGCCACTTTCTGGAATACGGAGTCTAAGAGTGATAGGTTCTCTTCAAATGTCCTTCTTGTCGCAACAATCTTATCGTGTAAACTTTACAGATATCTAAAGGTAGGTCTTTTTCCATCAGGCATTCAAAGGTGGCAGGGGCATTACACAGCCCAAAAGGCATAACTTTGAACTGCCAAGTTCCATTCCCTTGGACAGAAAATGCAGTCTTCTCTCTGTCTTGTGGTGCCACCTTGCAATGCCAGTACCCACTCTTCGTATCCAAAGTAGAAAACCATTGCAAATCTGCTGGGCTGTTCAATGTGTCACCTAACCTTGGCAGCAGATAAAAGTTTTTGTTTGTCACAGTATTAAGCTGGCGATATTCTACACAATACCTCGGAGAGCCATCTTTCTTCTTGACAATTGCGAAGATAGTGGCAGTTGCCTTGGTGGCTGCTTTATGGACCTGGCAGGTTACATTAGTCCTTCGAGGGTCATTTGGTTCACACAAGAAGGCATCCATATTTCTCTGCAGTAATTCAGACAGCAGGTGCCAGTTAAAATTTTCTCTGGTTTTTACTAGCAGTTAATCCAGTACTTCTGGTAGAGGACATTCTATTTGTTCTACTTCACAATCCTCCGGAACATTTGGAAGTACCTGTGTGACCTGCTTGCAAACATTTATCACTTCCCCCTTAAGGCAAGTGGCACTATCGGACAAATTTATCATTCTAACTTGAAAACTCTCTGAATTGGAAGAGACAAAAGTCATTGCTACAATGACTTTACCTGGCATGATGCTAACCCTCCCTGCTGGCTCAGCTAGACCCAAAGTGTAAACATAGTGGTCTATTCTAAGGACACAAAGCTTCAAGATTGCTTTTCTTTTACCTCTAACTGATGTGGTCTCCCTTTTTACTGTACTCAAATAGCACCGTTCCTTAGTGTCATTGGGCGATTGGTGGGGGAAAGACCCGAGGATGTCTGGTCTTACTACTCTTATGGTTGCCTCAGTATCGACGACCATCTAGCAAGGAACATCATTAAGGCTCACCTCCATCAGAATTGCATCTCAATCCTGTTCCACTGACTATATGCAAGAACATTGAGGCCTTCTCTCCAGCAGTCACTTACCTTTGCCCTCCAAGGTCAGTGTTCACAAGTTTTCCGAATGTGCCATATTCTCACCTGCTTCTCGCTGCTTCTTTTCGCGCTGCTGCTACTTTGGGCAGTGGGCCCTCAGGTGCACCGGCTGTCCACATAACCAACACTCCAGCCGTTTGGGGGGGGGGGTGGCGAAGCCCTGATGCACAGACCCTGGAAGGAATGTCTCTCATAGTTGTCTGCAACTCCTTCAGTGTCTTTTTTATTCTGTCTTCGTCATCTTCGTTCAGTATCACTGACCGTACCGGACGGTGGGATACGGCCCTCTGTCTTGCTGACTCCACCTCCAGTGCTCGGGCCAGGGCATCTTGCATACTGTTGGGTGCAGCCAGACGTACTACTTGCCATACCTCTGTGTCAGTGTTGGCATTGATGAATAAGCCTGCGATGAAGTCGCGTGCCTCCTCGGAACACGCTTCCAGAGATAGTTGAGACATCTACACAATGTCTTGCCATAGCTCCTGCAGTGACTCTTCTGGTCGCTGAGTGCAGCTCGCAGGTGGGCATGGTGGGTATGTTGCAGGTATTGGTTGCAGAAATGTAGTTCTAATGCTGACACCAGTGTGGTGCTCTCCTGTTGATGTCATTCTTGCAGAGATTATAGTATACAGAGTTCAGGGTCTCTCAGTAGAGTCACAAGGTAGTAAGCCCACTGTTCAGCTGTCTAGCCATTCAGGGTGGTGACTATTTCAAACTGGTATTGGTACTCCCACCATGAAGTCTGGCCATCGTAAGGGGTGGGCTTAATTGATACTGATACCCCCTTCCCCACTCCTGGTTGCATGACACCAATGCAGCAGAGTTTTCTGGCTATCGTCCGAGGTTACTGTGTTGGCAAAAACTTGCATTGCTTCCTCGCCTTTCTCTGGTTCTGGTGCGGTGACAGTAGAACTCCGCTTCTGTAGAAATTCCTGCCATTCCTTCTTCATTGCACTCTTTTCCTGTTTCATTTCATTCTCGACACTGTCCATCCTTTCACTGGCACTGGTGGTTCTCCCACAAATACTGTCCATTCAGTTGTCTACACTGTTCACTATTTCATTTACACTGTCCATTCTCATATTCACTAACTCACAAATGCCTTTGATTTTTCTGTCCACATTTTCATTTAAACTATTTACAATTTAAGTCACACTTCCTTTCATACTACTAATTTAGGCATTTACAGCTTCATTCTCACTACTAATTTTGTTATCAAGGCTTCTAACACTTGCACTAATTTGGCTGCCAAAATCCCCAATTAATGATCATAGTGCTTTCAGGTCTGCAGACATTTTTCTAGTTAACATTCACTGTGATGGTTGCACAAAGAGTCTTAATTTTGCAGTCTACAACTATTACAGTGAATTAATTTTTTAAATATCACTAATCACTTTCCTACTAACTTAATTTACAATTAAATGCCTCCATCCCACTTCTGACACCAGTGTTACAAAATGGCTAAGGGCTTATCCGAGTTCATGAGGAATGGAGGTCTTAATAAAAATTAAAGAACTAAATTTTATTTTTGTAATTTATTCATACAGTTATAATCTACTGCATTAATCTACCTATCTCCACTATTACTCATTTTATTTTTCAGTGAGCGCACTATTTACTGTCTATCTCAACTCTAATTAAATTACTTCTTAATTTCTCTGTTTGGTTTTTAATAAAGTAATACTCAACACATGTTCAGTCTGTCTGCTGCCATTATTTTAAATGTCTTTCACTCACTTATCCAGCCTGCCAGTCGCACCTTCGCTTCTTTGATGCCTGTAGTCACAAATTTTCCTCCCACTGGTCACTTCCAGCACCACTTGTTGCTCTTCTGGCTCATCGTCTATCACTTTGTGTCGCACAATGGCCCAGACTCCCGACTCTCATAAACTCCTGGCTCAGAGGCCTATGCACTTTTATACGTCAGGAGCCAAGATCTCGAATATTCCTCGCACCCCTAGTCTTGCTGAGAGAAGCAAGGATGATCAAAACTAGAACATTCTTCAGATAAACGGGGGAATTCAACCAGCGTAATGTCAGGAGCACACGAGTCGCAGAAGAGTTATTGTGGTGCGACGCAAACTGCAAGCTTGTGGAAGCTGTTCTTTGTCTTTGCCTCCCGCTCTTGGTTTACATGTGTGACCTACACACATTTCCACTCTCGCAAGTGATGCGAAGCAGCGAGTGCGTAACAATAGTTACAAATGTTCAAAATGTCCATCATCAGCAACAAGACATTGCCTGTAACATTGTAGAATAGAATGACAAACTGTAGCTACAGTTGCCATGGGAGTGGATTCGTAGGTGGTCACATCATGACATCCAGTGTCTGTGACTTTATAGGGTACACAGTGTTCAGAGTTCCCACTGATAAAAATCTAACAGCATTAAATGTGGAGATCTGGGTGGAAACTCAACACTTTGTCTGCTTGTCCACCTCCCAACAAGTGTTTTAACCAGGAGCGACCGTACGTCTTGATGTTAATGCTGTGGTGCGCAGTCCTGCTGGAAAAATCAACAGTCATATGGGTAGAGTTAATAAATAACTGGCACAATGTTTTCCAGTATTGTGGTGTGGTAACTTTCACCTGTCACTGTTCCGTCAAAGAGGAATATCCCCACAAATTCTTTGGCAGACACACCCCACTACAGTGTTAACCCAGTAAGGTTATCTGCTTGCTCTACCACAATATGTGGGAATTTTCATTGGTCTAGTAAGCACTGTTGTGATGGTTGATATAAGCTATTCACGGTAAAGTGAGCACTCTCTAAGGCCCTTCTAAATTTTTCTTCTAGTAAATTTTTTATCTTACAGCCAATTTTTAATATCAACATTGCTATGTGGCTAATAAATACAGTGTATACTTTCACCACGCCCAGAAGTTAATGTCTGAGGTTGCAATAAAACATTTATTAGTGGTTAGTGTTTGTTGGAAGGGCCTTAAAAAGTGCTCACTTTACCGTGAATAGCCTATAGTTCCATTCAATTTAAATGTTGCCTCATCGGACCAAACAATCACGCCAGTAAAATCTTCATGGTCATTGCACATGTTCACAAAATTTGACACGCCTATCTCATGTGGGAATGTTGGGTCTCCACCTAACGTGCTTTAAATTTTGATGGACACCTGACTCAACCTGACTTCAACTTTCTGAGGGAACATGTGAATGTGTGCAACACAACTCCCATACTTCTTTGTCCATTGTCATTCTCTTCCTGCTACTCAGTCCTTTCTCCACATTACACACAATTTCATCCCTCTGATACTTGTCATGTAATGTCATGGTTACACATGATGGTGAGGCAGTATCAAATTCTGCCTTTCATCATCTCTGTGTCTCAATTACGGTCTCACATTTACAATAATGCTAGAAAAAAACCTTGCCACATCCGGCATTTCCTGTACAGTTGTAGTGCTGCTGCTCATAGCAGCAAACAGAACTAACAAAACAAAAGTAAAATGTCTGCATTTGCTTGCACACACCCAACATTGTCCTTACAGAGTCAAATACGCGCAGTCCTATCAGATTGTCTTTAATAGTTTCCATGTTGTTAATGTACAAAGAGTGTAAATATTAATTTGGGATAACCAGTGTAGTATAACTGCAATTGATTTTCTTCACTGGTTTTTTTAATTTTGTGTGTAATAAGCTAATATTCTGTATATAGGCGGCCATTCACTTTAAAGTAAGCACTTTTGAAAGCCTTCTCATCTGAAATAATGGTCAATGAATATATTGCGTTTTAGCCTTAAACGTTAACTTCCTAGTGTGGTGGAATATACACACAGTGTTATTACTTACATGGCAATATTTATTTAAAACAGGTTGTTAAATTATAAAATATGGTCGAAAGGAAAAGTAACTAGTGCCTCAAAAGTGCTTACTTTACAGTGAACAACTTTTATATATATATATATATATATATATATATATATATATATATATATATATATATATTATATGAAATGAAACAAGTAACTATATATTTCACAAAATTACGATTTATATATATATATATATATATATATATATATATATATATATATATATATATATATATATATATATATATATATATAAATCGTAATTTTGTGAAATATATAGTTACTTGTTTCATTTCAGTATGCTGATCCCCCTCAGTTATTTTTTACTTTGGAATGTTATTTATCATACATCATAATATATCATATATCATAAATATAATTTTGGTTTAGACTTCAATTTTTTATGGATTGTTTGTGAACCATATTTCTTTTTAATATAGGCAGTGGCTGCCACGAAATAAACTGGAGCCTCTAGGAGTACTTCTAGAAGTGGATCAAGCCAAGTTGGTGGAATCACGCAAACCAACTGACCGTAAAGCTGTACGCAAAGCATATCAAGAAGCCCTGCATCATCACTGCCAAGTGACGGGTGGCAACACTGTGTCTGAACAAGTATCCACAATGAGAAAGAACAAGCTTACAGACTCTGGCAGTGAACACACTTAAAACTTTTATCATGTAACTAATGGTTTTGTGTTGTGATGTGTGTATTGCGTGACAAGATATTGACACCAGTATGTGTAAAATGCATTGCTTATAACTGGTTAATGTGGTATTTATGAATCAAGGTCTTTGATTCTCATAAGTTCTCAAGTACTCTGTACAAATTGGTGGGTATTTGTAATGGTGTTCCTTATCATGTTTGGTTGTTCCTGAATTTGCATGGAAATTTAGTCATCAGCATAAGTAGAACAGTAATACAGAAAATGGATACAATTTTGGCTAAAAATTTTTAAGAAAATAGGTAATATAAGACCTAAATAATGTTAGCACAACTGAACAAAATAGTTAATCTGAAATCTGATGTAAAGCCATAGTATGTTTGCAAAACCAATTAAATTTTTTGGCATTGAAATATTTTAGTATTGTCAAATTTAAATTTAATCCTCCATCTCAAATTATATTTTAAAATAATGGATTGTACAATTGTGTTTGCATCATTTGGAAACACGTTACCGTATTGTGGTGTGTATAGGCTGCGTGCATGTATAGGGTGCACCAGAAGTTTTTAATGAAAAATTAGGGATAATTAATGTTTCAAGTATAGGCTGCACTGAATTTTTGTATTCCTGTAAATATTGTGGGGCCTCATTGTGTTAGTGAACAGACCAATGGGCAAACCGGCTCAGCATCAACAAACTACGGCAAGCACTCACATGCTGCCGCTGGCCGTTTCATCCGGCCAGAGAGAGAGAGAGAGAGACAGCGTGAGAGACAAGAAAGATGGTGAAGGGGGCATTCTAAAATCACCAGTAGACCACCCAGCCTTCATAGTATTTCCCCTTCGCATTTATCCTCCAACCACCAACAAGCTGCTGTGTGGAGCAATGGCGAGCGGAAGAGGGGAAAGAAACACCAGCCGGCAAGGGGGAGGTAGTGACAAAGAAACAGGTCGTGAAAGAGGAGGGTGGAGCAGTGGAAGGGTGGGATGCCGAGCGAGAGGTGGAAAAAAAGAGAAAGGGAGCGAGCCAGCTCAGCTAGCGCCGGGCAGCATATTAAGCGTTTAAACACAAGATGATAAGCTATGAATTTGTTCTTATTGTTTTTACTTCCTGAGAAACTAAGTTAAAACATTAAAATTTACTGTATGTTGACAAATTTCTAAACATGTTTTGGGAGTAAAAAATTTTTTTAATGCCAATATCTCATAAATAAGCTGCACCCCACTTTTTGTAGTAATTTTTTTGTAAAAAAAAAAAAATTGCTGCCTATACATGCCAAGATACGGTAAGTGTCGTGGAATAAGTTAGGAAAGCAACTTGATGCTAGTAAACTTTGATTTATTTGCACCAGAGAAACCATGTTCATGTATTAATATTTATAATAACGAAGTGCTGTTAAAGTATTTCATTTTTATTGGTTGTAAATTTGAAGTGAGTAGGTTATTGCAGTGAATGAGCTTCACGGGGAGTGACCTGTTATCAATATTAGGGGCATGCATTTTTATTGGGAAAGGCCTACTATAGAAGGAATTGTTTTACTTTTTGGAACTATTGTGAAACATGATGAGTTAAACAGCCAGACTTGATTAAGACTCATTTGCTAGAAAATAAATTATTGTTTTATCATTTTCATAAAATATAAATTTATTTTTATAAAATACCTTTGGTTGTGACAGAAATCTATTCTGTGGCATATTTATGTTACGTTTTGTAAAAAAAAAAAAAAAAACAGAGAAAGAATAGTACGTCTGTCGGCTTACGGACAATCATCCCCATACCTAATTTATAAAATAAGTAGTGTTCAGTTATGTTAAGTATTCAACACATTTTCAGGCAAGAATTTACTTATCAAAACTGTGTAGTTAGACAACTCATAACTAAATAATATATGTTATACATATTTTATTCTGCTTCTTACTTTAAATATGGCATCTGTTTGGGAGAATATGCAAAATTAGTGAAAATATCACTTTAAGGTAGTGCTCATTTGTGTAAATGCAATCTCAACTTTTGAATTTGAAAAAAATGCAGAAAATTAAAATTTATGTACACTTGGCATATTTTTCCATTAATTATCAATAATAGTATAATGTAGTTCGTAAGTAATGGAGTTTGCAGGCTTTCGCGGCTGTTGTCTGAATAATTTTGGCTCTTTGAAATTCAGCCACGTTGAAGTGGAAGAGAGTTCCGACGTTTCAGTTGACAAACAATATAATGTTATAACAACTTTTCTCGCCCATCCCTTTATCTATTCTCTTGCGACATTCTGGTTCGTGTAGGTTGGCCATTGTGATCGCTTCTGTTAGGGAAGGGCTCCCCTTGACAGTACAGCAGGACCAGAAAATCTCTCCATGCAGATTCCCCTGGGGTGGTGAATTGGCACAGACCCGGGATAATCGGATATTAGCCATGCTTGTTCATAGTCGTCTCTTAGTGGTGATGAGCCACCCCTTGGTGCTCAAGACTGGAATCTGAACAAGTGAAGAAAGGAGAACCCACCCAAAGGCCCTATCTGAATATCAAGGTGTCCCAGAGAAGAACTAGAATCAAAATCCACTACAAGTGTGATCTTTCAGGCCAAAGGAAGAGTTTAAAACACAGGGCCGAGTCCTACTAAGTTTTATTGCTTTATTTTTTTTTACAGAGACACAGACATTAGCCACATGAATGCAGAACACCAATAACCTTATATTTTTAATTTATCTGGTAAAAATGTTATCATTTATATTTTCATCAAAATAATTATCTCCATTTAACTAATTAATAATTTAAATATTTCTGTGGATTCAGAAAAGTGAATAAACAAACTTGACACAATTGAATGATAATTTAATTATTTCTGTGAATTCAAAAGAGTGAATTAACACTTGGCAGAATTTTTCTTCACTTTTTATTTTTTCTCAGATGTGAACACTTAAATGGACACAAATCCCCAAAAGGAAAAAAAAAATTAAATAAACATAATTTCTACCTTCAATTCATAACAAAATTGTCACTTAAGTTTGAGTATTAAACTTTATATGGGTGCACCCGTAAAATTAATTATTATAACATATTTGCGAGCAATTCAAACTTTGTAACAAAAGTTCCCAAAGAAAAAAATTGATCACAAGATATGCTGTTTGTTCAGTTTGGTTTTTATTCAAGTCCAATCAAAAATTGTAAGGCATAGCTCAAAGTTTTTTAAAGAATATTCCAATTTTTTTTCAACATGAGAAGACACGAAGACATGCTGCCATGATGTTAATTTTGAAGATTAAATTTCCTTGCAAAATCAAAAAAAAATGTAGCTGGCAAATTTGTTAAGCGCTGGTCGTCCAGACTCCAGCACACTGGGAGAAGAAAAGACTGCTCATGGTCCCATCACAGCTAGGTCATGGCAAAAAGCAGCAAAGAAAATGCTATCTCATCTTCTGCAACAGCAGTCCTGGGCAAACTTGAATTGCACTGAACAAAAAATGCAAAAATATATGTAACCGTTACCTTGCACAAAAAAAAATAGGATGACAGGAACAAAAACTCCATCCAATTTACTTACAGGAGGCGGTCTACGAAGACAATTACAATATAATGTAAAAAGAAATAGGCAGCATCAAAATTTTTTGCGTCATTACATGTTGAAGTTCAGAAATGAAAGAGACTGAGTAGAGATTCTTTCTACCAGCAAAAAAACTTTAATCTTTCCTAAACACACGACATGGCCAACGATACATCTTGAATCACCATGTCGCGGTCACGAAAATTATTATAAACTAAAATATGTGTTCTATAGTTTTTAAAATTTTAAAGTACAAAATTACTTATAGCAAAATTATTACACTCATATACAGTAACGTAAAATATAAAATACTGTAACATAAAATAACATCAAGCTATTGAATTTTAAACCGTACATACTTTGCCATCTGATATGACAGATAAATATAAAGCATAGGTATTATAGACACGCATAAATAATATTAGTTGTTTTTATAAACAAAGCATTATTTTACTGCCGTTATTGGCATATGCAATCATAAGAGTGAAACACACTTTTCAGTTAGGACTATATCATTCTTTAACCTTTAACATGACACAATATAAAAATGTTAACCAACTTGCCATTCAAAATTATTTTTGTCCATAATAATTCAGGAAGGATGACGGGACTTTGCCAAAGAAAAGGAAATTGCTACCAAAGCAATTTAGAAAAATAAATAGGTTATAGGTTAGAGAGTATGCCACAACATGACACAACACTCCCTTCCTCAAAGTAGAACTACCCCTGCATTGGTGAACTAGTTAACACATTAAAAAAAACATATTATTACACACACCAAAAATTGGAAAAGGTTAGAACTATCTTTACATAAACTAATCAAACAGATAAACATACCGTGATATCACTACCTAGCCAGTAGATTGTGCTGATCGAAGAGGCAAAATCACCATGGCATTTCTCTCAGGTAACTCAGTGGAAGGGTCAGAGGGATGGGAAGGAGATGGGCGGTGGAACTTGAAAACAAACCACGAACACAGAGCAAGACACAGTGCACCAATAACATTGGGAACAACTAAGGAAGGAATGTTCAAGGTAGTTTCAGATGAATTGTGGTATGTATTTGGAATGGTGAAGCCTAAGAACATCATGAAAGTCAGCACCACTAGGCTGAGAACTAAATATGCTATCCAATTATTTAATGAAAGAATCATTTGGGGAAAACTCAGGATGTGAACCAAAATGTAGGCAAGTAAGGTTGACCAGAAGATTGAATACATGAACCATGAGAAATGAATAGCAGAGTTTACTGAACTAAAACTTTTAAAGAAAGGACTGACAATATCACAGTGACTAGCATCAATAATTGATCCTGATCTTTTTAAATAGAGAGTGAAAGGAGACAAAGTTTCCAGAGTAGATCGACAAAGGAAAGTGTTCGCAATAGGAGACTTAGTAGCACAGAGCCAATGGGAATTGGATTTTTGAAAGAAGGGGTATCAAAGAAAAGCAAAACAGATGGGCAAAGAGTGATTGCATGAGTTTTGCAATTATTCATCGGATTAGAAGGCACTGTGGCAAAAGGTTTTCTATCTAGGCTAACAATCAAAATGTCATGAAGACGAAGCAAAATATGCCTATTCAGACTGGGGTACAGAAAGGGGACAGGCAAAATTCTGTAACGCTCAAACTATCCGTGTTAGCAAGGGGTACATTAACCACAACATTAAGAGAGTTTCTAAAAATTACAGCTTGTACAGTGCTAGGCCATAAAACATGTAAAGGTTCTCTTGTAAAACAGGTGCAATCATATACAAAGTCAAGTTAATCAAATTTTGAATTTTCTTCATTACATTAATGAAAGAAGCAGCATTTAACAAGGTAGAGCTTAACTTTCTATTAACACTGGTTTCTATATCATTTTTTAAGTCAGAAAGCTCAAGTCTAGCATTACGAAATGCTTCACTAACTCATAACAACATAGAATTTAAGTCCATCCTGAAACTCATAATTATCATTCTGTCCATCAATTCTTGTACAGTTTGAGATTTATGGCTTTATAGAAAAAATTATAATGTTCCAAATAATATGAGACTAACTTCTGTATGTATATAGTGTCATTCACAATGCAGTCTTCTAGATTCTTAATGACTATGATAGGATTTTCCAAATTGGTTGCAATATTATCTTGTACATCCAAAATAAAATTCAATATTTTTTCTAGGGATGGGCCGATGCCAATGTCGATACCGATTAACCGACCAATACCATGACCCTCGGCATCGGCAGCATTGGGACATTATTTACCGATTATTATTCACCGATTTGTAGCATAATTTATTTAACACAATGTTAAATGCACTGGTATGCTACATCTTGTAAAGTATTAATTTACTGCATCCATCAATCATCTATCCTGTCTGAAACCCAAAACATATTCGGAACAATTGTTTTCCAATGATTTGCTCCCTTTGTTTACATTTTACCGTATTTTGTGTTGGTACATTCGCCAAAGATTGTGTGCATCAATCGTTTTTGACACTATGTCAATGCAAAACAATGTGACTTAAGGTCCCCGATAAATTTTGAGGTGTGAAAAAGAACTAAATTTGCCATTTTTAACAGTTCTACATGAATTTTCACTATTCGTTTTCAAAACATGAAGTTTTACCCGCAAAAAAGTGTATCTTCCCGTTTGTTTACATCACATTCGAGACGTTGCCTGCACTATTAAATGTTGTTAGAATCAATAGTAAACTTAATTGACAGTACAAGTTATTTTCTCAAAGATCCCAAAGAGGGCAGTAAATTAGACAAATAAGTGTTTGTACAGTATATATCAATAGTTGTTTGTATCGATCATGAATCAAAAGATAGCATCACAAGCAATTCGTACGCATTTTCTCGCAAGAACAAATATATTCCTCATAATATCTGCTCCAATAATAAGATCTAAACTTAGCTTATCAGCAACAAGACATTTTACCATCCAGGTAAAACGTAAAATATTTACCTTTTTGACTGTGCAACAAGAAATTGGCAATGGAGCATTTGAATCTGTATAACATTTGAAATAATTATCTTCAACAGATTTTATTAAATTTTGTTCTTGTAAACTTTTTAAAAGTTTTCTTAAAATAATAGTGCACGTGGAACCTGAATCAACTATTTCGCTAACACTCAATGAACCTAAATTTAATTCAGATCTGGCTTCTCATGCCTCTGGTCAACATAATGGATGTTTTGTGAATGGATACACGTTCTATCTAACCCTTCAAAACTGGTTGGTTTTTCATGAAATACAAGACAGGTGCATTCTTGAGGTGTAAGTCCCTCCAAAATATTATAAACTACCTCTTGCTTGGAAAGTGACAATCTTAACACTACAGCAGTTTCCTTAATGGTATTGATATATACTGACAGTGGTTCATAAGGACCTTGCAAACATTTAAAATATTTCAAATGTAACTCTGTCAAAAGCCTGGTGGGAATAAAAAAAAAGGCATAATGCCTCAATGATAAGCATCAAAACTTAAACCTTGGGCAATGGTGTGTTTGGTACGTTCACTTAGTGGTCCCTGAGTAAAAGGAAAAATAACCTCCAACAACTGCGGTTCAGGTACAGAATTACTTTGATGCAAACGAATAATCATTAAAAAAAAAAAAAAAAAAAAAAAATCAGAAATTTGGGTACATCTAGACCATCTGTGAAAGGCAAATCTCTTAACATATGCTCAAGAGGATGAGGATTCTTTCTAGAAACAGGTGAGGGTGCCGGGTACATACTTGGTAAACAGCAGGAGTTATGTTCGCTCTGGGTACATAAACAGAATTAGAAGTGGGGCCAAACATTTGTGCTGTTGAAGCAATAGTAGCAGAAATACCAAGGCCAGGATTTGTGAGTTGAGGACTGGTTGTGGAAATTGGATAGGTAACTGTGTTGGGTAAACCTAATTTTTAATTTTGGGTTTCGCATGAGGAAGGAGCATCAAGAGTAAAAATACCAGTGGCATCACTAGGCCTTATTTGGGAGGGCGTAAGCCCCTCCAAATTTTCTGAAAGCCACCCCAAACCACATAGTGAAAACTGTAGTTAACATAAAAATCCAATATTTGAATAAAAATGGGATATTGGTAAGTCAATGTTGTAAATTGTTAACATGTGCTACAGATAAATGTTCTGAGCTAATGTATTCACTGCTAATTTATTTTCATAGCTGTTTATGGGTGCCGGCACTGCCCCAAAGAGACTCAGATTTCACTGATTATCAGTAGATCAGTAGTTGTATTTTTACAAGCTGCTGGGTATAGCCCGCTCGTAGACAGATTGATTGCTGAGAAGTTGATAACACTGAATTTACTCACGCTCACGGCCACGCACAGATAATGCAATGCCAGCAAAACAAGATCATATTGCCATTGCAGTTCTTCTTACAAAGGTTTTAAATATCACTCTACACAAAATAATCGACTATCTCTAAAAAAAAGAAAAACTTTCCCATGGAATGTTCTGAGAGTTTGGTACGTGTGTTGGTTTGTTTCAGTTTACATTGTCTCTGCTGCACTGTCGAGAAAACAGCACTTTAAAAATTTAATGTGTGCATTAGAGTTCTGTGTACGATTGTCTTGCGGTTATTGTTGAATTTCAATTGTGTAGATATGAATCGTTTTGTCGCCAAGCTGAAGAAATCTGAGTCTTCTCAAACTTTAACAGATGTAAGAACTATGAATGACTCGAGTGAATGTAATTCTCAAAATAATAACAGTGTTGCCGATGTAAATAAACAAGCAGAAATGATTGTGCCCACAAATTGTGAACCAGTTATCCATGGTGTTAATCAAAAGGACGCTCCTTATGATCTATCGGGTAAGACAGAAAAACCTAAACAACCTGCTATAAATTATTTTCCACTGAAAGTACTTGGTAAGCAGAATCAATCTTTTTCTAAAACCTGGTATAATCTATTCTCATTGTTAGAATACAGTGTATCACGTGATGCCGCGTTTTGTTTTCCGTGCAGACATTTCTCATTGGGAGATAAATAGATAGTGCTTTTGTTCGCAGTGGGTTCTCCAACTGGAAACATGTATTACAAAAGTTTAGGGATCATGAAATTACAGAGGGCCAACTTAAAGCAGCAGAACGATGGTTAAATTTCTGTGCCACCCAGACTTCCGGCACAGCAGCAGGTATGTGCAAACTTAGAGGACATAAAAAGACACAGAGCATACTTGGTAAGGTTAGTTGATGTGCTTTTACTCACAGCTCGCCAGGGTATAGCTCAAAGAGGTCACAGCGAAAATGTAGATATTCAAAATCGTGAAATTCTTGAATTGATTTCAAAATTTGACACTGACTTTCAATTAAGCCTTCAAACCTTATTAGTTGGATTTTATGCCACGAAATGCAACTTATATATCAGCTTCTTCTCAGAATGAAATTTTAGAATCCTGTGCAACAGTTGTAAGAAATAAAATATTAACTGATGTTAAGAGTTCTTATTGCTTCTCTGTTATTGCAGATGAAACCGGAGATGTAAGCAAGACGAAACATTTCAGTATTTGCGTGCATTATATCCTCGATGATAAATTACAGGAAAAGTTTTTGACTTTCTATAATGTTAGTGCTTCCGGATTGCACAATACGATGGTTGAAAAGATGAAAGAACATGACATATATAATCTGGCTTGTGTGGCTCAATGCTATGATGGGGCTAATGTAATGAGTGGCCATTATAATGGAGTGCAACAATTATTTGTGAATGAACATCCTCTGGCAATTTATATACATTGCTATGCACACAGACTTAATTTAGTACTAGTTGATACTTACAAGTCGATTCCAGAAGCCAGAGAGTTTTTTGATTTGTTGAATAGCTTACATAATTATTTTTCTAGAGCGACAATAGCTCACAATAAATTTCTTGATGTGCAGAAAGACCTAAATCTCAAAAAGACTGAACTAGCAGCTTCCAGTTCTGTCAGATTGTCCTCTCAGTTAAGGTCTCTGAAAGCAGTGAAAAATGCTTACCCTACTTTGGTAAAATACCTTGAAAATCCTGATGATGGTGCTGACCCATTCACTGCTAAGGGTCTCTTTTCCTCAAATAACGATCTCCGGTATTCGCACTTTTCATTTTTATTGAAGTTTTAGCAATTACTGACATAATTACCAAGAGTTTTCAGTCTCCTAGTTATGACATTAGTGAAACTCTCCGTGCTGTTTCTTCTGTGAGTGACACACTGCAACAGCTTCGAAACAAAGAACACTTCAAATCAGTGTACGACAGTGCTAGGGAGTTCGGAGAAGGCCTGGGAAATTTTTGTAAGTCTGTTGTTGAGAACAATCGTCCCCAACAAAATTTTAAAACGTCCTCTACAATGGATGATTTTATTATTTTTTAAACTGTCGGACATGGGAACAAGTGCCTCTCAGTCCTCGGATTTCGAAAAAACCAAAAACGAAATATTTTATCCTATAATAGACTTCATGAACTCTTGAGATAAGAAAGCGATTTACTGATGAACCGAATAAGGAAATTCTGAAAGCCCTTGAAGTGATGTCTCCAAAACTAGTCGTCAGTAATCCCACAAAGTTTTTATCTCTTGATCATTTGCAAGGATTTTGTAAGCACTATAAAGTTGAAGTTTCTGAAGCTGAAATAGTTGTCACTAAAAACTACCTGAAAAATACAAAGCAAAAAAGGGATATTTCATTACTTGATCTGTACACTTTCTTGCCTTCAAGTATGTTCCCGAAGCTCAAAAAAATTCTCCAGATTGCACTTACCATTTCCGTTTCATCAGCATCAAGTGAAAGGTCCTTCAGTGTACTAAAAAGATTTAAAACGTACCTCGGAAAACCATGGGACAGGAGCGGCTCGCATCTCAAGCTCTGCTGGCAATAGAAAAAGAAGATAGCAAGAAAGTGTTTCAGGACTGCATTAGCGATGAATTCACATTCAAACCCAACATAAGACTGGAACTCACCCATCCTAGTTTTCAGCATCTTCATTGAGTGAGTATATTTTGGTGCATTTTATTGTTTAAACAATGCAATGTGAGAAACATGTGTGCCAAGAGCGAACCCAAAGAGATGGAGGGTGGCGGGGGCCTGGACCCCTCTCCAAACCTATAAAATTAATTAAATAAATGTCTATTGAAACTTGCAATTTTTTAATTTTCATAAAAAAATATTCACGTGTTAGATAAAAGCTAGTGGAGTACCTCACAATGATACATAACATATGCAAAAAACTTTCTGACTGTGACAAATGTTTTATTTAAGTGCAAATAATGCTAGTAAGGGATAAATAAGTAGATGTGCCTGTGTTTTCTCACATGTAAGATGTGAATTTTATGAAAATTTGTGTAGCTTCTATCGGTTGCTCATCTTAGCCTCTGCTAGTGTATAAATTTAAATTGTTTGTGTAAATAAAAATTGCTTTCAATTCAATAAGAGTTGATGTGAAAGGAGGGGTAAATGAAAAAAAAAAATATATATATATATATACATTCATTCATAAAACTGTCAGAAATTGTCTGCTTCACCCAACTTTTTTTTTTTTTGTGTAAATTTGTGTTTAATGTATATCAAGGAAAATGTTAAGTCTAATTGTACAGAAAATTATGGAACAATACAGCACAAATTTGGTAGTACAGCTGTCGCTGTTAACAATACTTGAAGCACCACAAAACAAATAAAAATAAAATTATTACCGCTAAGGCTTCCTGGATTCACCCTTGAATTGTAGTCTTGTCTTGTTATTTTTATTTTGGGATGTCTATGTCTTTGCCGAACAAGGTGGCGCAGCGGTAAAACTCCTGATCTGGAGGACTCTGGTTTGATTCCGATGTGACCATCTTAAGCCCCCCCAAACTGTCAATCCTAGTGACGCCACTGAAAAATAATTAATTGCTTTGAAACGCATGACACAGCACTTTCCTCCTGTGTGGTAGTAACCACACACAATTTGTTTTCAGCTTGGCTTTCTTTGTCACTCAATACTACCACTTGTTCTACAACATTCTGCAAGGATGCAGTGTGCGATTCAGAAAGGACTACAAGATACATGCTCAATAAATTCCTTGCTCATCTATCCAAGTGAGCAAACCTTTGCTTTATTCTGGACAAAGTCCAACTACTTTGGTCATTAGCCAAGTTTTCAACTTGTTCAATAAGTACAAACAACTTTGAGGCACAAGATTCATACTCAGTATTAACCTCAAGATTGGTTAAATTCATTACATTAATGGGCACCTTGACATTCGATGTACAAAGCCTGAAGACTGATGAGGACTTCATCATTTCCTTGGACATAGAAGACGACGTTATCCTAGAACACCCGTGGCTCAGCAGTCAATAATGCATCATGGATCACAGGAAATGTAAAGTCTACCTGGGTGACAAAAGACTAGTCACACTACACTAGGAGCATCTGATGGAACCACAGGAAACACCGTCAATCGATGCTGCTGAATTCCAGCATGACTTACACGACTTAACACCCAAACAGATTGACCAACTGAAAGAGGTATTGGACAAGCATGCCTCAGCTTTCGGATCTAATGGGAACTTAATGGCAGACCTGTATAGTGCAGCACGAAATCATCCTTAGCGACACCACTCCCATATGTAATAGGCCATACAGAGTTTCGGCGAGATGAAAGTGTATCTTCATGGAACAGATCAATGAGATTAAGCACCATGGGATAGTCGAGCCTTCAACATCACCATACAACTCGCACATTGTGCTTGTACCCAAGAAGGATAGGAAATTGCACTTCTGCATAAATTACAAACGCCTTAATGATGTCACCCTTTCCACTCCTGTACCAGCTCGTGATCTGGCCCACAGGTTTGCTTCATGCCATACAGGAAGCTGAAGTACCACGAACCAAGAAGCAGCTTCTTAGATTTATAGGTCTCTGCAACTGGCTTCGAGACTTTGTCCCCTACATAGCTGAAGTAATGGCCCCCTTGCACGCATTCCTCGGCAAGGTCACCCGCTGGAGATGGACGTCGGAATGTCAGACTCATTTCGAGACATTGAAGGAGAGTTTTCAAGACATCCATCAACTTCACCGCCCGCAAGGAGACAGTCCTATAATACTGCAGACAGATGTGTGTCAACCAGAACTCGGCGCGGTATGGTATCAGGAGGACAACTACCAATATCCTTTGGTCATTGCGTATGCCAGTACAAGGTTAAACCCTACCGAACAGAAGTATCATACGAACGAACAGAAGTGCCTCGCCATAATATGGGCAGTTCGGAAATTCAGGTACCATCTGGAGGGAAGCCATTTTATCCTTCGGGGACAGACAGTAAAGACCTGAAGTGGCTTAGGGAAGCCAAACACAACAAGGCTAAATTAGGACATTGGGATTTGTTATTGTCCGAATTCAACATTTAAGTCCAACACTGCCCTGGAACGCAGAACGACCTGCTCGACGCCCTATCCCGCCAACCAAGTCAGCAGAAGAGGCTAAACCAGACGAGAACATGAGCGGATTTTCCTCCATAACCCTCTGGTGTGCCATCAGATGAACAAGTGCACCTACTTCAGCTGCAACTAATGTGCCATCAGATAGAAAGGCACCAACAGCTCGGCCCTGAAATCCAGACGTACTGCAATAATGTCTGCAGCTATACGAGATGCGCGACAACATCGTATGGTTCAGGAATCACCTGCCTAATGCACCCTGGAAAATCTGGATACCACGAGCTGTACGATTTGATGTATGTCATCACTACCACGATCATCCTCATGCAGGACATCCAGGAACCCAAGAGACTTTGGCGGACATACGTGTAAGATACCTCTGGGATGGAATGAGCCATGACGTTCGTCAGCATGTGAGCGAATGCCCTAAGTGTTATCAACACGAGAGCTACCCAGTCAGGCGAAACATGGTGACGCCATGCATAACCTTACATACAATGGAACCAAGTTGCCGTTGACTTAATAAGGCCATATCCCAGAAGTACTCGAGGGAACCAATAACAGCTCGTCATCACAGACATGTTTTCTCACCTTTCCGATCACCAGTCAAGAAACGTGCCACATTATTGACAAGTTCAATTACGAGATATTTCCACATTGGGGATACCCACAGAGTATCTTAACAGACAGCGGAACTCAGTTTACTATCACTTCATGGTACAAAGCCTGTCAAGATTGGGAGTAGTAACCTGGACGCTGCCACCTTACCACCCGCATGCCAACCCTACGGAGTCTCAGAACCAGAAACTCAAGAAATGCCTGCGACTCCACCTTGAAGAGGACCACTGCTACTCGGACCATCGACTGCCATAAATACTCTTTGTTCTACGTCAAAGAACCAATGACGCTACTGCTTTCAGCCCAATCCAGCTGCTCTTCGGACACACTTTAAGATGACCAGGGGAATGGCAGTAGGAGCACATCGCCTCCTCAATGCCAACGTCTGAAAAAGTGCACCTAGCCGCCGAATTACGCTTCGACAAAGCATGGGAGGAACAGGATGCCTACATTAGTCTGAAGTATCTGCAATCCCACACCAGCATACGTGCCTTCACCATGAGAGAAACCATCCTGCTACGAAGCCATCCACTGAGCAGAGACAGAAACAAGTTCAGCACAGGATTGGTGGGCATGTGGGAAGGACCCTATAAAGTCACCGGACGTCAAGAACATGTATGTTGGGTCGAAGACGCATGAGGGAAATAAGGAAAGCCACCAGAGGCTAATTATGTCCTTAACCCGACAGCACCCCAGCTCTCACTCAGTATGCCCCGCCTGCATTACCATCAGAACCTCTGATAAAGGGAAGGGAGAACCTGTCATGACTAATGGTCAGGGGGAACCTTAATCCCCTGCCACCAGTATAGTCTAAGATGAACCCAAGGTAACCCAGGATGACTACTTACAATCAATTGGGAGTAGGGCATCCCATTTTGCGATACAAGGAGGAACCTCTATACGGGTTGTACCGTCCATGTCAACAGAATTTCGAAGGAAGTCTGTTCGCCTTATTACAAAAGACCACCATCGTTAATGGAAGTATCTTGGAGAAAAGCTCGGAAGACACGAAGACGAGCCAGCAGCGACTGGGATCAACCACCGGCACCAAGAATATTGTGCTAGCAAGTTATTCCCTATCAACAGCGACGTCTGCATCACAACGGACTGTATGCCTACTCCAGCTAGTATTGCCTGCAAGGAATCTTCAGTGATGGACACGTTGACAGAGCAACACCCGCAGAGCCCCAGCCATCCCAGCCCAGGACACCCAGAGTAACCAGTGCCAACGAGGACCTGCCGCCTTTGACAGGCCTGCTCGCCACCACTCTGACAATGCAGACAGCACCCAGTGAGAAGGCTGTACTGTTTGAGTACCCATAGTTACCACCGGTAGATGGTATCGTTCCATGTGTAAAATCAGGTAAACCTGAGAGAGAAACCCTTAGGGATTTCGCAATTAATGTTCCTGTAGTTAGTCCAAGTGTACTTATAAATAACAGTAGTCTGTGTAGTTCCGACAGATCTGTGAGCCTTAACCTTGATGGACGTCGAGGGGAACTGCCTCCCCACTTTGGACCTGTAGTTGAGAGTCTACCAGCATAGTCGGAGAACCTGAGACTACACTACAACAGCAGCAAGAGCCTGAGCCTGCCACCGCAGTGGTTCACCCTACAGCGCAGTCCTTAGCTAAAGCCCTAGAGGAGACTGCCGACCATGATATCATTGAGGACCTGACGTCAGCTGGTGGGGCTTTACTGGCCATGCCCTGCAGCGAGCCAACTTAGCCCAGCATGATGGTACGGGCCACTCCTTCAGGCCAAGCCACCCACATGCTACAGTCTACTGTCAGTAGTGTGACCTGACAGTTGGATACTGACATCTGCAGATCGCAACCGAGAGACAGCAACTGCCCACTCAGCAGTCCGCCTACACGTGTGCAGCCTATACGTGCCTACCGGGCCTACATCACACCAGCTCACTACAAAGAGACACCCTGGAGGCCTTATACAACATATCAGTGGCCACACTCCCCACATGATTCTCCTGAGAAACGGGAGCGTCCGAGTAGGCGGGGCCACTCTATGCATCAGGACGCCGAGCAGACACGCTGATGGCACTATGCAGCAATCGTCCTAAATTCAGTGTGGATAGCTATCCTCCCCAGTGCCACGTGATATGTGTGAAAGAAAGTAGAATTGCCCTTAGTAGGGGTTTGTGCTCGTTGAGAGCCCATAATAATAAAAAGTGCTATGTAACCATCAAGCGCTCTCATATGCAATGTTTTTTTTTTATACGGATTGGTGTGTCGAAATACATCAAGAAGTGGTAAAGACAGAAGGCCTCTCACACCCTAGGTCAGCCTGTGTGTAAAACCATTTTTAGCTTTTCCATTTGTTGAGAACGCAATGTTAAAGTAAATGTAGAAATGAATAGGTGAGGTTAAACAGTAAAAATGGACTTGCAGCTAAAGAGAGCGGTTGCGAGAAGAGAGCCGTTTAAATAACCAGTATTGTAGTTGTTTCCAAAAGTGCTATGTTTCTGTTACAGGTGAAAGACATTTTGGAAAGCTAAACGCTAAAAACAAGTTACGTAACAAAGAGACACTCTTAGTTAGCCTGTAATTATCTGCCAAGCTTAACTCAAGCAGGAGAAAATGCAGAAAAAGAGAAAAAGTAAGGTTTTTCAGCATGTGAAATAATCATGTAGACAGCTGCCAGAAGAGAAACAAAATTGGTTTGATGTATTGAGCATCAAAAGAGGTATATGCTGCACAGAGTATATGTATTCGTATTTGCTAATGTAGTGGTGACAGTGCTCTACAAGTATAAATATTCCCCTGCCACTTCACTCTAATAACATTCCTTAACAAGATGCAAGTCTGAAAGTGCTTGTACTCTTGACACACCATATATTGCGTGAAGTAGTAAAGACATAAATTAAGCAAGCTATACGACAGTAGGATTTGCGAATGTTTCACGTAGCTGCCTACAGCATTTCTGCAGGGAATAATAAAGAGTAGAGAGTGAAGTGTTTAACAATAGTGACAATTAGGATAGGCTGTAAATGGTGTTTCCTACCCCAATCGAACATGTTTGTGTGCAAATCATGTACGTTGAAAGTCACCTGTGGTTGAAGTAAACATTAAATGTGATTGCATGCAAATAAACAGAGGCGGTGAGACACTGATAAGTCCACTGTAGTAAAAGAGAGAAACAAAAACACGCCACACCACTTGGGATGATGATAAAAGGAATGCGACGGCATGTGCCTAGTGCCACTCTGGGAAAATAGCAATACTTCTCATCTTTTATCCTTGTAGTGGAGACAGAGTGAGCGTTAGAGCATTGGACCTTAAAATTGCTGCAATATGACTCGAAAATTACCTCAAAGTATCCCCAAAATGCCAACTAAATTATGCAAAAGACCCTTAAAATGACCTAAAAATTATCCAAAACACTCCCAAATGCATCTGAAATGACTCCAAAATAACCCCAATGTGACTCCAAAATTATTCCAAATTACCCCAAAATGTCTCCAGAATGACTGCAAAATGAACCCAAAAAATAATATATCCCAAAAATGATTCCAAAATGACAACAAAAAAACCCAATAAGATCCAAAAATGAAATCAAAATTATCCCATAAGGACCCAAAATGACTGAATTGACTCCAACAGACCCCAAAAATGTCCCCAAATTAATCCAAAATAACTCAAAGTGACTCCAAATTCACCCCAGAATAAATACAAAATGACCCCAATTTGTCTAAATAAACTACAAAATTACCTCAAAATGACTCAAAAATAACTTTAAAAAACTGACAATCATGCCAAAATAATTACAGAATTGCCCAAAATGATCTCTTAATGACTTCATGGTTCCCCACAATGACTCTAGAATGAGTCCAAAATAAACCCATAATGACTCCAGTTACCCCAAACACCAAAATGGCTTTTAAAAAAATTACTATAATATGTCCCAAAAATGACTCATGTCTCAAAATTACCCCAAGATGACTCCAAAATGATCACAAAATTTCTCAAATTGACCTAGAATTACCCAAAAATGTTTCCAAAATTCCACTATAATGATATCAAATTTACAGAAAATGTCTCCAAAATAACCCCAAAATTTCTTATAATTGCATAAAATAACCCCAAATGACCACAATGTAACTCCAAGATAACTCCAAAGTATCATCCAATTGTTACCAAAAAGACTAAAATATTTCTCCAGAATGACTCCAAAGTTACTGTAAATTTACTCCAAAATAACTACAAAATGATTTTAAAACAACCACAATATGACCCCAAACTGAGGCCAAAAAGACTCAACTAGACTCCAAAATGATCCAAATTACCCGAAAATGAATGACTCCAAAAAGACCACAAAATTTTCCAAATTGACTTAACAATAATGCAAAAAAAAAAAAAAAGGGGGCTCCAAAATGCCCCCAAAACTACTCCAAAATGATTTTAAAATTGACTTCAAAATAATATTGCCAATATGCCCTCGAAATTACCTAGAATGACACCAATATTACTACAAAATACTCCAGAAGGACCTAAAATGACACCAAAATTATTCCAAAATGTCTCCAAAAGATTCGAAAATTAATCAAATGTGACTCTAAAATGACACAAAAGATCCACAAATTACACCAGAATGACTGGAAATGATACTAACTAATAGCAAAAGCTACCAAATTGTTTTCAAAATATTCCAAAAATTACTCCAAAATGAATCCCTGATGAGTTTAAAATGAACCAAAATTACTCCAAACAATTCCAAAATGGCAAAAATTATCCCAAAATGACTTCCAAATATCCTCGAGGTGTTTCCAAAATTAATAAAAATTACTGGAAAATGACAGGGAATTTACACCAAATGATGAAATACAAACCATGACTCGAAAATACCCCCAAAATATATCCAAAATGACACCAATGTCATAATTACCTAGTATTACCCCAAAACGACCCAAAATTGAGCCCAAACGACCCCCGAATGACTAAAATGACTCAATATTAACCCTAAATGACACAAAAATCACTCCGAAGTATTTCAAAATGGCCATGATTACCCTAAAATGACCCCAAAGTGTCCCAAAATACTCAATGCCTAAAATGGCCCCAAAAGGACCCTTAAATTACCCCAAATAATAATGAAAAAATTACCTTAAATTGACCACATTTGACCACTAGTTTACTCCAAAAGTCCCTAAAAGGACACAAAAATTACACCAAAATAAACCGAAGTGAACTCAAAATAACCCCAAAAGTCACCAACATGAAGCCGAATTGATTTTCAAAAATATCTAAAAATAGCACCAAAATTATTCGAAAATGATTTTTAAATGACCCAAAATGACCTCAAAATAACCCCAAAATGACCTTAATATGACCTCAAAATGATCCTATAATAACCCAAAATGGCCCTCAAAATAACTTCTTAGTGATACCAAAATGAAACAAAATTGCTCTGAATAGACTTAATATATGTTCTCAAATGAACCCCTGATGATTTCAAAATAACCCCACATTGACCCAAATTAATTCCTTAATGACCCAAATTACTCCAAAATCAATATGATTCTAAAATTACACCGAAATTGCTATAAAATGACTTCAAAAGGACCACAAAAATAAACACTCAAGAAAATCATTTCAAATAAAAATGACAAGATGCAGAATGACTTAAAAAAAATAATACAAAATTACCCAAAAACTACTCAAAAATGTTCAAAAAATGTATGCAACATTTTTCTAAAATTAACTCAAAAATGACATACTAAGTACCCCAAAATTAACCATAAGTACTCCAAAAATGATCCCAAAACAACCCGAAAATTGCCCCAAAAAACTCCAAAATGTCTCAAAATGACTCTTAAATGAATAAAATATGACTCCAAAATGATCCAAAAATGAAAATCAAAATTACCAAAAATGACCTCAAAATGATACTAAATAATCCCAGAATCTTCCTTAATGAACCAAAATGGCCCCGAAATGCCAACAAAACTATCCCAAAGTGACTCCTACATGACTTTAATATCAATCCAAAAGGAATGTTTAATTATTCCTAAATGACACAAAAGTACTTTATATTGACACCAAATAGGCCCCAAAATAACCTAATTTTACTCCAAAATGACCTTAAATTGACTCCAAATATGACCACAAAATGATCCTAAAATTACCAAAAGAAATCCTAAAATAATACAAAATTAAATCCAAAATCGCTATAAAATACCACAAAATGTCACCAAAATGATTTAAAGATTGCTCCACAATGACCCAAAATGAACCAAAATTGCCCCAAAATGATAAAATATTCCCAAAATGACCCAAAATAATAAAAGATATCCCCAAAATACCTCACTATAGCACCAAAAAACCCAAACAAAATGATCCCATAATGACCAAGAACTCCAGCATGACTAAAAAATAATGAAAAATTACACCATCATGACCCCAAAAATACTCGAAAACAATCCAAAAATGGCAGAATAGTTTTGAAGTAAACAAAATATTAACCCAAAATATCAACCAAGATGACTCCAAAATGACTGAGAACAAAGTTTTTCAAAATGACCTCAAAATTATCCCAATAGGACTCCAATACGACCCTAAAAGTACCCAAACAATCTCGAAGATTACTACAAAAACGGCTCCAATATGCCTCCAAAATTATTCCAACAGACCCCAAAATGAATCCAGAATTATTCCAAAAAATTCCGAAATGGCAACAAAAATTACCCCAAAATACTCCAATAGACCCCTAAATTTCTCCAAATTGGCTCCAAAATTTCCACAGAATGACTACAAAATGACTTCAAATTAACTCAAAGTGACTTCGATAAAAATTAAAATTTCTCTTAAATAAGCCCATAAAATTATTAAATGAGTTCAAGATGACCCCAGTGGTAACAACAAAATTACCCAAAAAACCAACTCATTATCACCCCATCTCTCCTAAAATTACTCCAAAGTGACCCCCAAAATACCCCCATAATGACACCAAAATGTCCCTTAGCCACAAAATGACTCCAGAATGAATCTAATACTGACCTTAAAATTCCCAAGAATCTCCAGCATGAGTGAAATATAATGCAGTAATGACACCATAATTACCCTTAAACAACTCCAAAATAATCCAAAAATTACTACGAATTTTTTCAAATGAACTTAAAATAAACCAAAATGACTAAAAAAAAGTTTACAACATGACTCAGAAATTACTCCGAAATGACTCTTAAATGACTTAAAAGGAATCAGAAAAGACTCGGAAATATTCAAAATGACTGTATATTGACATCAAAAGGACCCCAAAATGACTCCAAATAGACCCAGAATTTTTTTCAATATATATCTTAAAAATGCCTCCAAAATGACCATAACACGACCTCAAATTATTCCAGAAAGACCCCATAAATACCCCAAAATTATGCCAAAAAGTCCCCAAAATTACTCCAACATGTCACAAAAAATGCTACAAAATGACTCAAAAATTACTCCAAAATGACTGAAAAGGCCCCCTATTACTCCAAAATTACTTTAAAATTGACCCAAAAATGACCCCGATATGACTCCAAAGTATCCCTAAATGACGTTAGAATGAGTCCACAATTACCCCCAAAAAATTTCAAAAATACCCAGAAAGTATCCCAAAATTACCTCAAAATAACCAAAATACCACTAAAGATACCCTATAGTGACCCCAAAATGATAACATGATTCCAAAATTAACTAAAAGTGATTCCAGAATGATTCCAAAATAACACCAAAATGAATCCAAATCGTCCCCACAATAATCTCAAAACAACCCCAAAATGACTCCAAAATAATTTGAATTAGACCCCAAAATAACCACAAAATACTACTAATTACTCCTAAATGACTCAGAACTTTTCCAAAAGGAATCCAAATTAACAAAAAGTAGTCCAAAATTTCTTTAAAAATGTCTACAAAATATCTCCAAAGGGACTCGAAAATAGTCCCAAAATTATGCCGAAATGACCCAAAATGATTCTAAATAATCACAAAATCCTCCTAAATTGACCAGAAATGACACCAAAAGACTAACAATGACTTAAACATTTATCCAAAATTAATTCAAAATGACTCCTAAATTACTTATAAAATATCCTAAAAAGGACCACAAAATGACTCCAAAATGACACAAATTGTCCCAAAATTGCCCTAAAATGACTCAAATTAATTCCACATATGACCACAAATTGGCTCCATAATACCCCTAAAATGATACCAAAATAAGCCCAAATGAACTCCAAAATGACAACATACCTCAAAAGACCCAAACATAGCCCCAAAATAACCCAAAATGATTACAAAATGACCCCAAAGTTACCCAAAATCATAAAATAATCCCCAAAATGACGAAACATTTGTTCTTATGTGACCCCAAAAAGACCCGTAAATTACTCCAAATTGAACCTAAAATTCCCAAAAATGATATCAAAACTATCCGAAAATGAACCAAAATGGCCTTCAAAATGACTTCTAAATGACACCAAAAGAAAACGAAATTACCCTAAATAGACTAAAAATATGAGCACAAATATACTCCTAATTACTTCAAAAGATCCCAAAACGACCTCAAAATAATTCCAAAAGGATCCCAATATGACCCTGAAAAGTCCCTAAAACGACTCGAATATGACTTCAAAAATGACTCGGATATGACTCCTTGGTGACTCTAACAGACCCCAAAAAGGACACAGTAATTATTCGAAAATGACGCCAAAAAGGCCCTTAAATAACTCCAAGATAATCACAAAAGGGCCCTAATTTAACCAAATTGCTCCTAAGTGACCCCAAAATTACCCAATATGATCCCAAAACTACACCAAAATGACTCGAAATGCCCCTGAAAATACTTACAAATGACCACAAAAATTAAAACCAATATGACCCCAAAATTACTCCAATATCGCTCCAGAAAACCAAAAATGACTCCAAAAGACCACAAGACTCCGGAATGACTGAAAAATAATAATTAAGAAAATAACTCAAAATGGCCCGAAAATTACTCAAAATAATCCAAAAAATAATGCGACATTTTTCTACAATTACCCTCAAATTAACCCAAATATGACCCTAAGGACTCCAAAATGTACCAGAATGACTCTAAAAACAAAAAAATACCTCAAAACTACTCCGAAATGATCTCAAAAAACCCCCAAAATTATGCAAAATGTCCCTAAAATGATTTATTGACTTCTGAATTTTTCTCTCACAATAAATGCAACTTTCTAAGAAGTGAATTTAACAAACACAATTACATGTTGATTTAACACAAACCTAGAGCAATTTCATTTTTTGTAATTCGAGCATAGCATGAAATTTTAAAAAACTCACTACACTAACGATTGATACATTTAAAATTAATATTAATTACACTGCAAATGCTTAATGAACATTTGTACATTAGGCTTAAAGTATAGTGTTTGTCGGTTTTCCAATGCTTCACCCAATAATGATAGTGTATTGCACAAACATATGAACGAAAATTTTTTTGAAAATCTGGAAACGAGAGTTAAATCATTCAATATCGAAGTTCACTTTTTGCGACAATCGTTATGCAATGACACAAACCTGCATGAAATTACTACTCTACATTTCAATCCTCAATCCCCAGTTTTTATATTTGTCACATCGAATTCAGTTGACTTAAGTCGTTTGGGAAAGGTATATTACGTCAGATTGTACCATATTTCTCTCACACAATTTTTACCTAAAATACAACTTTTCATTCGATATTATATACCTCTGAAATAATCACCGTTTCCAATAGGGATCACGAAATGAAAACCACATAAATTTATTATGATACTTATTTTTCCCCAGATATGCAGTCTTAATACTCCTCTGTGTGTCTGCAGATAATACACCAATTGTGTCATTCGATATATCTCCGATCTTCAAGTGTATCGATAATCTAAACTATCTACAAGTTCGTTGGGATCTTCGGAAAATATGTACTCATTATTCACAAAATTTGTTGGTGGAATCATCAATGCTGTCTTCACTTCCTGTTTCATCATAAATATTGAGTTTACTTTGCTTTGAAGAACGTGTATCGGTACCTGCATTAATCTTCGCAGCTACTTGTGGTACATTATGTCGAAGATCGTTACGTTCACGTGTTAGTTTAGAAAGTGTATATTTTGTATGATCCGATTCTATGTCCATGCTGTTTATTGCTTGTAATCAAGTTTGTTTCCTCTCCTGTTATATTATGTAGTGTAGTTTCTCAGTAGGAACACTATTTTTACAGATCTTGACATGTATATAAAAGTTATCCCCTCGTGCGAATTGTCTGTCACAGTTTTTACTATCGCAGGAGATGCATTCTTCAAACATTCGCTCTTCTCATGTCGACGAGCATTGTATTCGATTGTATCTATTTTGTCGCAGTATCTACACAGTAGACGACTCGATGGTGATCCCGGCTCCATTTTCATCATTGTCGGTTATATGAATACTCTTCGATATAGGGAGAAAGTTTAATTCCGAATAGATGTTCACCTCACAATTTCAGAAATTTGAGCAGCATTATTTATGTATACAAAGTTATTTCTTAAAACAGTAAAATATTTAATAAATGACAATAAAATGCCTTTCGCCCTAACAAATTTTATATATGAGGAAATATGCTCTTTCTTCCTCCCATTTTATGCAATGGGTTAGGAAATACTAGTGATGTTAGCAAACAGAAAATGTTGGCTATAACAGAGCTCATTAATATATGTACAAACCCGTTTTGTGTTCTTGGATGAAAATAAGCTCATGCTTACACCATAGCCAAAGTCATTAATTAAAATGTAATTTGCAATAAAAGGTTCATTCCCAAATGAATATTTTAGTTGAAAAAGTTATTAGAAGGGAGAAGTAAATGTTGTTAGGGAAGTTTTGAACAAGGATATCAAGAGATGGATGTAATGTTTGTAACGTGTTAAAACATATATTGGTTGGTATTTAGCTTTGATTGTAGTAGTTAGAGAAATTATTCTCGGTGTATGTTCAGTGCATAATTATGCATATTAATGCATCATGTGACTAAAGCTAAGTATCTTAGACAGAATATGAATCAAGGTATACGTTAGTTGGTCGGTGTTTAATTGGTTTCAACTCATTACATAGTATCTGAATTTGGATAATCATTATGCCAATACTTTACTTGATACGCGATTAATAAGACAATCTAGTTATCCTATGTGGTTCTTGAATTGTTATATACATATTATTGGTGTATGATTAGTCCCGCTAGTTAACAATTATGTGATATGAGAATATATGTATTTGAAGTTTCTCAGAACATTGTTTAATTTATTTATCCAATAAAAGGTTAGCCTATGCAGATAGCAATTAATCATGACAATCTTTGAAAACTTAACAGTTATTCACAACATAGTCTTCATAGAATAATTATAAAGGTGCAAGGTGCATACAGGTTTGGTTTGTTTATGTAACAATGCTTGGATATAATGTTTAGTGCATACTGATTTCATCATTGTGAGAACTTAAGTTCGAAATTTATAAAGGTTTTCAAAAATTATATGATCAGTTAGGGTGATAAATATTAAATATTCTTTACATAAAAGGGTATTAATAGTCTGAACATAGATACTTGTGAGTGAATATTGTATGGTAGTGGTTTGAGTTGATGATAGCACGGAATCTGAATTTCTTTTGGAGTAAGTGTCGAAAACATTACATTAAAAAAATTAATTTTAAAATGTAATTTTAGGAATTAATTTTTTATAGTTAATTAGGTAAGTGAAATGAAGTTTTAATGTGTTAACTTTTTAAATAGATATATCGTGGAGAGATGGATTTTTGATGTAGTGTTTGTAAGTCTTCTGTGGCGAACATTCAGAGAGCTGCTTGTTTTCTGGAATGGTCGTGCAGGGGTCAGGCCATCCAGATGTGTAGAACCCTGTCGAATGGCAGAAAAACCAATCTACCCTCCTTTTTGAGTTGGGAGTGTCTGAAGCCTTCAAGGTTACAGCTAGAAGTTACAAAGTTTCAACAGTGTTTGAAATATGAATTTGTTACATTTTGCCAGTCAAATATTTCTAATAAATTTTGTTTGATATTAGATTCTGTTGGCTAAACATAGCAGTAATTTATAGGTCAGTTTTACTTGCTTCGGATAGATATTTACATAAAACGTAAATAATTTGATATGTATCGGAAATTACTGTAGGATAAATTCAATTTACACTATACTTGGGATGTGAAGTAAACGAATATTTGAATTGCGTGAATAGACCTCGTGTCCTAAGCGAACATGATGGGAGAGGGGGAGGGACAGAGATGACTGCTAGCGATTCTGTACGCGCCCTGGCGACAGAGCCAAGAACTATTTAGACTCTGTGGGTTCGCGAGCTGGAGAGGGCGAAACACATGCGAGAAAGTGTGGTCCACTCATAGGGAACTTTACACGCAAATGCAGCTAAGAGGTAATATAAAATGGAAAGTAAATCTGGTTGTTCAATATTTCAACACATAACGCTTACACGCTATAACAAATAGGAACAATACATAATTCTTGTATTAATTTAAAAAATTTAAAAAGCAAGACATGTAGGTTGCAATACATGATAACATTCTTATCTAAACTTAGTGTTGGAAATATTGGGCTGTAGTATAGTTCGGGCTGGTTCTTCAGAGCCGATGAGGGTGAAACGAGGTTGGGCCGTGCCGAGACGCATATGGAGCAATGGATCCAGGTGCTTCTCAGTGGATAGGCGGGTTTCGCTCGCGGCGTGCTAGGCTGATTTAAGGTATGGTATGTGGACAGTACGTGGGCAGTTTACACTTAATGGTAAAGCTTGCGACATGAGTAAAGATGTTAACATTTGTTATAACATAAAATTCAATTTCATAAAGGATTATGTTAAACCCATTTTAATAAGTGATGGGGAAAACGGTTTTATGGCATAACGTTATGTAACATATTACTTTATTAATCAACATCTTTAAAACCGATTTTCGAAATAAGACTGGAACGTACTTTCATTCATTTATTACAAATAGTTTTTATGAGATGTATAAGTTACACCCAGGTTATTCGAGTGTGTGTGTGTGTCTGCTAGCTATAGGTCATAGTTTACCAATGAGAAATATTAACATTCAAACACTTCATTTGATGCATTAGGGCTGATAACACGGACCTCTTGGCAACACTGTGGGGTGACTGGGATACACACTGGCAGTGCATGGCTTGCAGAATAGTTACTCTGGGATATGGTAGAGTGTGCGAATAATGATATTTAATTAGTTTGTTGATATATTTAATGTTTCTGGGTTTGTAATTTATTGTCTTTCAGTGGAATTTGTTGTGCCTGCTTGTCCATTTCTGGATTTTTAATTGATTTCTCCTGTTTGTCATTAATTGTATTTCTTTGCCTGGAATGCTATATTTCTTTTGTAATTCGTTTCTGGGTTTGTAATTGATTTGTCTCCGTTTTTGTGATAAATTATACTACGTGATTGTAATTATATTTATTTGGTAAATCTTTTTTGTTGCATTTGGTTAGTACTTGTTTTTGATTGTTTTGTGATTGATAATATTCCAGTAGTACTTTTTTCTCGTTTTGTTATATTGTATTTAATGGTTCGTATTTGTTTAGTTGGTAATTCGTCGTACATATTTAGTCCTTTTCTCGGTGTTTGTTGTATATATTATGTTTCATTTTTAATTCGTTTTTCATGGTGTGTAATTAGTTTCTGTCTCATGCTTGTAGTTCCTTTTATGTTTCATTTGTGTAGTTATATACTTAATCTTGTTGCGCTTAATTGACCTGGCCTTTTGAATTGTTCTATTTAATCTCGTTACATGTAATTAGTATGTGTGGGTGGTAATTCATTACGAGTGCATCGTAGGTGTTCCGTGTAGTTAAAAGTAAGTTGTCTCGTTGCGTGTGATTGCTAATTGTGTCGTATTTGTAATTAAATCGGTATTTGCGGTTGATTAATTTTATTCCTTGTATGTAATTAGTTATTGTGTCGTATTTGTCATTTATTGATTTGCTACTTAGTATCTCTGGTACATTTTTTATGTCGCATACTTCACAATTATTCCATGTTTCGGGGCTAGCAGATCGTTTAAATGCTACATTTGTGTATTTCTCTTTTAATACAATGATTTATAAATGCACATTTCCAACCTCAGTCGATACCCATTTCACATATCTAGAGCTCAGTACGACACCAAACAGCGATAAAGGCGGACATGTGCCCGCTCCTGACACACCCTCCCTCCTCTCAACCATCACCCCAGCTTAATCTCTCCACAACCGCTAACCGAGAAGGACCTCTCTGTCTCTCTCCCCCATCCCTCCCCTCTCCCCAACATCCCAGCTCATTCCTCCGCTGACCTCCGAACTAAAGGGATGTGTCTTGGTTCTCCCGACACACCCTCCTTCTCCTCGTCCAGCCACCGATCTCAGTACACACTCTAACACCGCCGACGAAGGACCTAAAATGACACTTATGCCACTCTTGCTCCAAGCTCAATACACATAGGCTGCTGCCTACACACCTCACAGCTCAGTCGCCTGCCAGACGTCCAAGGTTGAAGACCTATGCTGCTACCCCAAAAGTGAACCTTATGGCACAACCCTTTCAACACAAGTACAATTACACATTTGCCAAAAAAAAAATCCTTTGAACACCAATTATGATTAACCCTTTACCTAATTAAACAAGTAAATAACTAACCCGTTCTATCGATTTAACCCTTTTACACGTACCTGTAATTAAACCATTTGCCTGTAATTAATTCATTTTCCCGTTAAATCAAACAGGTGTGTTAACTCACTTCCTGTTCCAGGACGTATATGCCCCTACTACTGCTGTGTGGGGTGGTGTGGTGTTGGAGTAAATAGCTGGAGAAGAAGCAGGAAGCGCAGGACCTGCCGCCTTGCTTCGTGAGACGAGACACTCTCGCGTACTACGCACAGCTGCACCCATCCCTGTGTTATTTAGAGAGCCTGTTCCCCAGCACACTCTCGCGGGTTTCAACAGATGCTCCCATCCCTATGTCATTCGAGAAGTGGTCCAAAACCCTCCCTCTCACACTGCTTTAGTTGAATTGTTCCAGAAATATAGAAAAATGTTCAATTCACTCACCTTGGACTGTTTTATAAAGGATTGTTAAAAGAGGACCTATGTATGCTTAATTAATGCTTGTAATAAATACTGCTAACGTACAAAATTTGGTCGAATTTTGTTTAAATGTTTCTTAGATATAGCTCATTTACCTGAATTATTTGTACAGCCGCCATAAAAAAATGCATCCGCGCCTAAAACTTGTTAATTTACATACCCTACTGAGCACTACTTGAAATTTTGGCATCAATCGGTTGATCGGTCCACTAGATATGGCATATAACTTCCATTTTACATGTGACGGTCTTCATAAATGGAGGCTAAAATGGTGATATATATTAGTACATTCGATTATTTTCATGGATACTTTTGGTATACAAAGTTTAGTTAAAATCGATTACATTGTTTCGTACATATAGTAGACTGAACTAAGATGTTTTTATAGCCACCTTTTTAAAAATAAATGGCTGTCGCACTTAAAACATATGGATTAGTATGGTTTACCACAGTAGAACTCCTTCGCCAAATTTTGTAAGAATAAGTTTATTGTATACGGAGACATGACAGAAACTTATTTTTTTTTATGAAATGCTATCTTGAAAAAATGGCGGGTAAATGAGGTTCTGTACACACAAATTTTATGATTGTAACAGATACTTCCAGCAAACAGTGTTATGTTAAAATTTGTTTTGTTAGTAAAATATACCGAACTAAAATATTAACGTAGCCGCCATTTCAAAAATAAGTGCATGGCGTCGAATTTTGACTTTCAAAATGGTTTCCATATCAATATGTTGACATGTTTTGTGATATCTATTAAACGATTTAACCAAATTCAACCAAATTTTGTATGTTGACAGTATCTACTAGAAACATCATATGCAGAACCTTTGTTTAGGCAATTTTGTAAGATAGCACTAAAAAATAAAATGAATTTTTTCCACAGTATCTCAGGAATTAATCAACCGATTTCCACGAGATTCTTTATACAGGCAATGCTACAATATGTAAAGTAATATTGCGTGTTTTAAGTGGCTCAGACGCTTATTTTCAAACTGACGAGCCCGTAAATATTTCAGGTTAGTAATCGATGTTCAAGACGTTAGACTGATTACAATTGTAATGCAGTTTAGTGCAGACTAGCTTATGGCAGAAGGTTGTCTAGGTTCTATTGCTGGGCAAGGCACATGTTCGTTGTAATTTTCCCACTACTGTTGCATAGGATGTTTCTGATTTCATCTCTAATGATATTGCTGTCAACGTCTTAGCTGCTATCTAAATTTTTAAATTATTTGCACACATGTAGAGGAGTGTAGGCTCATTAGATATATCAGCAACTTCTTGTTTATAAATCTTATCTTTTGAGATGCGTATAAATGGACGAGAACTAACACATGTTCGTTCGGAATACATGTTAAATTACAGGCGTGTATAAATATTATGTTAGACCAATTGTCATGCGATTTTTACTATCTACTATTCATAGGTTACATATTTCAGAATATAAATTTTAAAGATATAATTCCGTCCGCATGAAAAAACGAGTTTTTATATAACCTTACGTGGCTGTAATTCGGGACTGTTTTTGCTAAACTTTAGAGAAGCACCATCTATTGTATTTCTTTAAGAAATAGTTTTCATTAGTTCTTCATTTCTTGCGTTCATGAGTGGGCTTAGGTTGAATTTTCGGTTTTCTGTTCTTGAAGATGATATTGGGCAAAGGTATACTGCATTTTTTTTATTAAGGGTTTCATTATAAAGTAAATATACATATGTCTGTAAATATTAAGTACTATAAATAATTTAATGGTTTGTATTGAGTCATTTACAGCCCGCTATTAAAAATTATTTCGGCACACATTTTAAAGATGTTTCTGAGAGTCTTGCTCCCCCAATGCATGTTTGCACAACATGGTGGGACACATCTCGCCACTTGTGGTGCACGTTATTACGTTTGCGACATCACAAGCGAGTCCAAGCTCGGCGGGAATGCGGCCAACGCTTGTTTTATAAACTATAACTGCAGCTAGCCAGGACAGTGGAGCAGTGGGCTACAGGAGTTAGCAGTTCATATGGGTCTGGCTGACTTAGAAGACTGGGGCAGTTCCATCAGTAATCGTCTCAGTAACCCCGCCCAGGCAACGTGGCAGAGCCAATGGGAACAGAGGATTTCGGCGAAGGTGGAGTTTGAACGAGAAGTGTGGTGGTCGGAACAGCAATGGGCCAAGGTGTCAGTCGGCGACGGTCCACAGAGGTCTGCAGGTTCCGAGCGGCGATCGGGGGCGAGTGCCTTCAGCTAGGTTGAGAGAGCTTGCCCGTTCCATAGCCCCTTTATCCATCTAGCCCTGTCCTTAAACAACCTTAAATTCACCTGTTTTTATTAACATCGCAATAATTTGTACAGTAAATGGTGTTAGTAAAATTCATTTATATTGTTTATTGGGAGTTATTTCATAAACACATTAATGCCTACCCTCACCAATCATTGTCAGGCTCTCAAGTTTATATACCACGAAAGAGGGTATATAACATTGGTGGGAGGTGCAGTTTCTCCCTGCCATCTAACTCCACGAAAGCAATTACACCAGATGTACGCTCAAATGTGGATGTATGAGAAAGTGCTTCTCCTGTTGAATGAATGTATTCCTGCCCGGCACGAAGTATTGTCCACGAGACTCGAGTAGTGAACGAAGAGGAACCCCCCTAACATTGTACTTGCTACCTGTGAGCTCATCGAAACGTCAGGGATGTGTCGGGGCAGTTTCTACAGAACCTTCTGCGTCGTCGTAACGCCTATTGCGATGTTGCGAGACGTCTTTTTCAATATCTTCTGAGAACGTACTCTGAAATGACATGACAAGATGGGTTACGTTGTACGAGAAGAAATACATATTCCAAGAGTATTGATTTCTTTTCCTACTTTTCAAAGGATTTGTCATATAAACTTGGGAAGAGGTATTTCAGACAGGAGGGTGGCGGGAGTTGTATTGCAGTACCAGGTTGAGACTCGGTAGCAGTGAGTTTTTTTTATAGGGTAAGAAGTATAATAACCCCACATATTTCAGTGTTTTAGGTAACATTTGCTAGTGCCGGGCTGTGGTTCCATTTTCAATTCTACTAACAAACGCAACTTCCAACTTTGCTTACTCGCTATATTTATTTACCGTTTTATAATAGCTAACTCCAGTTTAAAAAAAAAACGGAAACGAAATGAATGTAACAATAGTTAAACTGAACATTATTTAGAGAGCTTATTACAAATTACAGGGAAACCCTGTTAAGAAGTTCCCAATTGAGAAGTTCTCCTGCTCAATAAGTTGAGTAATTGTGCACCTTGTCTATACGCACATGTGTAATTTGACCCTTTTAAGAAGTTTTCCTAGTTAATAAGTATTATTTATTCAGTCCCTTCAAAAACATATTAACAGGATTTTACTGTATAAGAAAACTCCTGTTTTCCCAAACACTTTCATACACTTTCCAAGGAAATGTAGGACTGGAGGACGCAAACTGAATGACTGCTTACCCCGCCGAAGGAACGCGGCAGGGTAACTCGCTTGTGAGTTCGATTCATCGCTAGTCGCTCCCGTTTGTGGAAATAAATACTAGATAGCAGCACCATGCGTGTACAGTGTGCCCTATTGGCCCCAGCCCTTGAAGCAGAACCTCTTACACAAAGGACTTAGGATAGAGGAAGGGTTCATTAAGCATCATTGTCAAAACATATCAGCAGTGTAGGTATCTTGTTGAATTGGTATGCAATTCACTTTGTCCAAAACAGATTGAATTTGGGAAAAGGGGATTCACCACTGCGTAATTTAAAACATTACCATCATATCGACTTTTCAGTTTTTAATTACTCTTTTCAGAAAAGTTTGCTTTTAACAATTATTCTCATAAATATATACAATATCAATTTATCCACACAGATAATTCTCAAATAACAATATTAACTCCTGAGTATTTTTTCTCTCCTCGTCAATACTTTCTTTTGAACTTCAAAAAACAATCTCCAATATACACCGGTTACTAACTACTCGTTGCATAGCTTCATACTACACCCATTTTATAGAAATTTACAGTTCCAATACCACTTAAAATTTCACTGATAAATAGCTACTTCACAATTTTTCTTTCTAAACTTCAAGATCACTACTTCCAGTATCCTTATGTACTAAAACATTTTTTTTTTCTATTAAGAACAATTTAAAAGAACTCTTTAAAAACTCCTTTAACACCACTCTCCATATTTTTCCTAAATATATCTGAAGATATAATTCGATGTCTAGGACCGGCCTAGATCCTTTTAAAATGTAATTATAAAAAACACCTTAGGTTATTTATTTTACTCTCACCTCGCAGGGCGAATCACAAAACCTTTCATTAAAAACTCACCTTTAAAATTATATAAACATTATTTTTGAAGAGAAACGCCCAGCAGTACGGAAGTTACGAAAAAAAAAAAAAAACTGTTTCTCGAATCGGAAACGGGAAAACTCAGAATTAAACCTGTTTATAAATGTAAAGTTAAGACAAAAACTATAAAGGGTCGGTCAAACATTTCCAATATGTATAGGGGTAAACATTGCGCCTATGGAATAAACGCCACTGCTCGGAAGTGATAAACTGCATGCAACGTTAGTAGAGTGCTATGCCGCGCTGACAGTTCCGGGCGTTGTGCTGCTAATGCGCATGGCGACTGAGCAGTGTTGCCGAGCGCCCAAGTACTTGGGAATTAGCACCCGTGCTGGCAGCAGTGCCATATGGGGAGAGTTTCTTAATCGCTCGGTTAGCACCGTAACTATCAATCAAATGCGTGCATCCACACATAGCGACAGAATCATTCGCTATTCGTGGTTTTCAGAACATTTGTAAAACCGACCTCTGAGAAATGTTACAGCAGCTGCCTGCATGAATCTTAACGGCACACTGAAGCCGTGTCTGATCAACCACGTGATCAAGTTTAGGTCCTAAATATTTGGGGGATTAGGGTTGAAATTTACTGAGGTGAAGTAGCACACTAAATCCCCAAATCGTTCCGTAAAATCGTCTGTTGTTGTTTATTTACCTTTCGTTTCTCGTGTTGTGGTGGAAACGTCTGTATTTATTGTTCTTGAAACGCTGCACAATACATGCATGTGAAAAATGGAAAGTCAGGGATCTACATGAAGTTATTTTAAAATGAAGTTCGCATGTTGTATTTAAAAAAAAGGCGATCGAGTGTTATTTTTAATGGAATGTTAATTGCAGGGAGCGAAGAAATCACGAGAAGATTGATACCGGATAGAAATAAATAGTATGTTATTCACAAGAAGTGGAAAATACTTGGGAGAAAGTTATTTATTTACAGGGTGACAACGTCGAAATTCCACAAGCCTGTAGTTTCCAACCTTGTCGCATGTAGCGCTGTTACAAGCCGTTCGAAACCATCCATCCTAAATTCCTAAGATCTAATTCCCCAAATTTGCCATTTCGGACACGGCTTGACTGTCAGGTGGCGCCGGCTAAAGTTGGTTACGATGGAGGGAAAATAGTTCTGTGTATTAACGTCGAATTTAATGTTACGTAAATATTTGTGAATATTGAAAACATTTCTTTTTTATCGTATTTTTAAAGCATATATAACAACAAAATTCTTGGTTTTCTAATAATTTCACAATTTCACCTGGGGATGCATCAATGAAGTGATCAGGCCAACAGAAATGTTAGTGTTATATTTTTTTGGAATAATACACAAAGTGCATACAAGTACATATTATACAGATCTTCCAAAACAGAGCCTGTAACTATACTGTAAAAAATTAATTTAAATTCACGCATAACATTTTTGATCATTTTAAATTTTTGTTGTGTAATTTGTAAAAAAAAGACAACCAGAGTACGTGTAGTTTTACGCAACTATTCTTAAGAATCCTGAGAGTACTAGAAGTCTTTGGTGAAATTTCATGACATAATGGCTTAGAAATATATATAATTTTGGTATTGATTTACACATTTTGAAGTATTCCTAAAAACACGCCCACTCCCTGTATTTGTACCTTAAATTGTAAATTTTTACAGCTACATGGTAGTAGTATATAGACTCAACTTTAGTGTCGTTGTACATCTTCCAGTGTGGAATTTTACAATGACCGTGTGTGTGTGCAAACTTGCATTACGTTTTGTGAGGGTATAATTACACATACAAATTTTCGGTAATTTTCATTTTTATCTGTAATTTGCTAAAATAAGTAGAGTATTTGTAACTTTACTATAGTGTTCCTAGAAATTGAAAGATAACTAAAAGTATTTGTTACAAAAATGCGATCTAACGGTAGGGAGTAGATCTATGTCGAACTCCAATTGTATTCAAAAGGTAAACTTAATTCCCGCCGATGGGATGTGCTATGTTTTGCGTATAACCATTCAGTAAAAATATACCTAGAGTGGACTTCCTCAGGTTAAATTTTCTGGCCACTCCAGCTGTAGTTCGAGGGATGAACGTCGCGCTAGTCCATTTTCATGGCGTGTGCGTGGGAAATTTCGGCGGTGTTGTTACATTGGTATCTACCTCTCTCTCACTCATACTCCATCTCTGTCGCCCAGTCCCGAAGCCGAAACAGTAAAAAGTATTCTGAATGTCCGCTATACGCACACGCTGGGATAGACAAGATGGCGGACACCCGAGTTCCTAACTCAAGTCGTATATATCAATTTACGAAAAGATTACAAGTTCTGTAAAACATACGTATGAACAAAATGAAACATAATGTACGCATAAGTGTTGCATATTACTCATACGGTCATAATAAAAGAATAAACACCACTTTATAAAATGCATGATACTGTGGATTTATTATATATATATATATATATATATATTTCTTGCCACACATGTGCACTGTAAGTGATTTGTGGCATGTGTAGCTCAGTAAGTTAGTGCGCAGGTCTGTGCCATGTAATTGTAGGTTTTAGAGTTCAAATCTCCGACGTGTAGCGAGTTTTCTTATGTGACATATTATGGGTTTTATGACTTATTTTGTTGTTAGAAAATGTTTATTTCTAGAATATCTTTGTCCAAAAGTAATAGTACGCAAGTACCAGCACAGTACCGTCGACAGCAGTGTTTGTTTGCTAATCACATCAATTGATTTCTAAAGTAGAGAATCTGAGCTGTATAGCGTAAGTAATGTTAACAGGTACACACGAAAGCCTTAAGTTTAGTATTGTAACAGTTCTGTCTTCTTTTGACCGTATAACCGTAAAAGCGTATTTAATTACGGAGAGCACAAGATTTATTATCATGCTCATTAAAGATACACAATTAAGAACAGGGGCGTTATCGGAATGGGGTGTGATATATTGGGACATATACCCGCCCCCCCCTCCCTCCATTCACGAAATGAAAATAAAATTTCAAAACAAAATTACAAGTTTTATTATATTTTAATTCAAGGAATATACACTATCTACCAAAAAGTAAATGGGCACCTGTCCACAATGTTTGCTCGGTGGTTGTCACCCCGTTAAAATCTCGTAGGGCCACCTCTTGCGGCTATAACAGCAGCCACCCTGTCTGGCATGCTCTCTACGAGTGTTTGCAGGACATCCACAGGGATTCGTCGCCATTTTTCGTGCAACCATTCCATGAGTTGAGCAATAGATTTTGGCCGCGCTTGACAAGCCCTCACCAGGCGATCCAATTCGTCTCGAAGATGTTATATCGGGTTGAGGTCGGGGCTCTGGGCGGGCCAGTCCAATCGGCGAACATTGTTGTCGGCGTACCACTGAATAGTAACCCTTGAAACATGACACCTGGTATTGTCATCCTGGAAGTAACACGGGTCCATTCCGTAAATACGCCACAATGTTGGGAGCATTTCATTATCCAGAATGTTACAATAGGGCTCTGTGTTCATGCTACCACGGACAAACACCAGCGGTCCTACGCCGAAGGCCGTGAAGCACAAGTCAACTGACGTATCTTCACGGGTGCCCAACTACTTTTTGGTAGATAGTGTATGATCATCTTTGAACATGAAGAATGTTTATAGCACTTTGTGGTTCCATATCTGTACATGAACCCATTGATTATAAATAATTATGTAACTACAAATGTGTACTAATACAAGTTTTTTATTTTGTTCAAAAATATAAATATGAAATCACTTTCCCCCTCCCCCTTCCTACACGTGTACATTCCTAGCTACGCCCTTCTTTAAATAATATGCCAATGTTTTAATAAGTGGCGTAAATGTCAGTCGTACATTCACGTGAATACAGTATCTTGTTTTCCATATATATAAACAGTGCCGTTACTCTTATCATTTTCCATACATTAATAGTACTCGTACTTTAAAATCTAAACGAATGCTGTCTTCAGGGGAAAAAATAAATAATCGTCGTATCTTTTGGATGCACCACAAAGCACCTACATATAAAATTTGGTTGCATTTGTACCCCTGTCCCCTGCGAGTTATTTTGCCTACCATTTACAAGCATCTATTAGCACTTTAGATGACGTGTGGGTATGAACGGATGTGTTCTTTCTTCCCTTCTGCTGTATAAACTTGTGTGCCTTCTGTTGTGGCCATGAATATAATAGAAAGTAGTAGAAATTAGGGATCGCGTAAGGCTGGCTTAAACGACTCACTCCTCTTACAGCATTTAAGCACCAGAAACTTCTTGAATCCTTTTTAAATATCGGAAGAAAAACTTTTTTGAAAATATGATACACTACGTACTGCTAGTATTATACTAAAATATTTCAATTAGCATTGTTAAGTGGTAGGGGAATGCTAGTAAAAAGGAGAAAATGCCCAGGAGAAACGAATCGAATCTACACTTGCTGTATGAATTAACACGCCTTGTTATGAAGATGATCGTACATGTTATAAAAATATTTCGTTAGTATAGTATAATCGTGCAAACAAAATGAATGGTCGTTAACGAAAAAAGTATTTATTCATTCAACAAAACATGGGGCACACAGACCATAACTATTTTAGAAAAAGTAAATTATAATTATGTAAATATGCCACAAAGTTAACACACAAGAATGTCCTACTGTCACAAATCATTCGAATTTGTACATAGTGTTCGTAAATTGTTGCCATTATCCATTTGTAGGCTAACAACTGTACACTATGAAAAGAGAAATGTATTGATTCGACTGCATTTATACACACGTGCACACTGTAAAAGCATAAACTGCGACGCCTGAAGTAAAGCAGGATTTACAATATAAATATTTAAGCATTACATTATGCGTTAAGATGTGTGCAGAAGGAACGAATGTGTGTTCTCTTATGTGTTGGTTCCCAGTGGAACTTTAGAAGAGGTGTTATGAGAGACATGGACCATCCCACTTTTTCCGGCAATTTCCACCAAAAGTACAAGAAAAAACTCACATAACTATTTTCCCGTTATTTTTAACTAAAGCACAAGAACAAATTAAAAACTCAAAATCTGAAATTCGATGTAAAACGATCAAAATCAAGCAAATTGAAGAAAAATCAAGCAAATTCCTCGTTTTTCAAGCTGCTTTTTCATGTTTCTGGAAACAACAATTTTCAATTCAAATAACAAGTAATTTTCATCGAAAATCAAGCAATATATGCCCAAAATCAAGCACATTTTCCAATATTTCACAAAAATTGGCGTGCAGAACTTTTCATATTATAAAAACAAGAAGTTTTCATCGAAAATCTATCAATTTTAGCCCAAAATCAAGCAAATTTACTATTTTTTTCGAAAGAGGCGTTCAGACTTTTCATTCTTAAAATCAAGCAAATTTGAACTAACATCAAGTAAGATAGAGTCAAATCAATAGAATATACATGTCGATATTCAATATTTTTTAAATCTTTTTCATAATAATTTTATTTCTTCATAAATAAAGCGGAATCGATACTCGAAATGGAAAATAATACCATATGTAAGCAATGCAAAAAGCTTGGTGAAGTATTAAACATTGAATGTTTTTACTACCAGAAAGGCACAGAAGGCAGGCTTAGACCAACATGTAAAAAATGTATGAGTGAATATTCTAAAAAATCATTATGCATTAAATAAAGTGGTATGCGAATGTGGAAAATATGCTTTTAATCTATATCTCAAAAAAAATACTAAAACACACAATACAACATTAGATATTCCAAATGAAATTCAAAATGGAAATTATAAAAAAATAAAAACATGTACAGTCTTTAATGTGAATAAATATATAAAATTATTTTCTCCTAATAAAAATAGCAAGGACGAACACAAAACAACATGTAAAGAATGCTGCAATGAGAAATATAATCATAACAAGAAGATAAATAGTTTTAAAAAATTGTTATCATTAATTAAAATACATTTTTCATATATGTGTTTTGTTACTATTATATTTCTACATCACCTTTAGATTTTTTGAAGTCTTCAATAATTTGTTTTTTTTTTATATATATAAATTAATCAATAATAATTTTTTTCATTTTAAATAGACAATAAAAATGACATCGCACAATATCGCAGTTGAGTTGGGTAAGAATACAGTGAAGAATTAAACATTATAGGTAGAGATTAAAAATATAAATATAGCTATAATACAAGGAAAAATTGATTTAATTGCACATAAAAAATCTTGCAAAATTAAAAATGGCACAAAATCCTGCACGACTGTTGAATGGACATTAATTTTAACATTCGTTTTTATGTTCATTTAAATGTTCTTTTTTACATTCATTTTAATGTTCATTTTAACGTTCATTTTAGCATTCATTTTAACATTCCTTTTTGCGTTCATTTTAACGTTTCTTTTATAGTTCATTTTAGCATTCATTTTAATGTGTTTATAGCTATCTAATGACCGTTCAACAGTCGTGGAGGCTTTCATGCCATTTTTAATTTTACAGGATGTTTTGTGAGTTAATTTTTTATGTGTGTTATGTTTATGTCTGTAAATGTTTTGTGCAACGATGTGTAATAAAAAAGTTGAATTTTTGTGTGTGCCCAGAATAGCAGACACCCGGCAAAGTTGCTCTAGACTAATAAATTATATAACATAAGCGCTTAGTAGTGCATTATATTTTCCTCCTGTAGTAATAAGGATAGCCACTGCCTATTTTATTATCTATGCCGATAGCTTCTTCTTTCTGAATTGCGTCATCTTCTTTGTCTTCTGCATTGTCCTCTTCTTCCTTAAAAAAGTTATTAATGGCATACAGAATTCTTCCAATATATTTCGATCTAGTTTGTTTATCTAACTCCATTAATTCTAAAAATGCATATTTTTCCTTATCGTAAACTGTAATTTTAGCACAGTCATTCTTAAGTAAAATTATACCTAAACTTTCTACATGGAAATCTTCTAGCAAACTATTTAATTCTTCTCTGGTATCTTAGTAATATTTCTTATTGCTGTAGAACAAAGCCAAGATCTTGTGGTTATCCATTTATTAAACACAGAAATTCAATTTAAAATAAAAAATTATGTAGAATATTCTATCGTTTAAAGTTACGTAATTTAAAAATATTTGTTAGCAATTACATGGAAAAGTGAACAAATATAGCATTTGGTTGTGTGTTTTAAGGTGTCCCTTCAGCAGGAATGCCTTTAAGATCAGGAAATTTCTTTTATTTTAAAGTTACTTAATTGTAAAATATTTGTTAGCAATTAAATGTAAAAGTTAACAGTTCCCTAAGATATTATACCTTGGGGAAAATATGCAGTGGTCTATATAAGTAAAAATAAAATAGAAATATTTTTTTTTTGTTATTGTTAGGCTATAATGTTAACCACATTTACTCGCCAGAAGATGAAAAATTAATTCGTCCTAGATATGTTTTTGGAAAATATTATATTAAAAAATATATCGAAAGTTTATATGATATTAATAGCAGCTATCCAACAGAGATGCTTAATTACTTAAAAGAAAATAATATAGGTATACCAGAGAACTTCCAAGTTACAAGTGTTAATGTATAAAAATTAAGCAACAAATACTAATCTCTCTTTATTGATATCCATATGGTAATGTATCTATTATATTTCCTAATATAATTATTTTGTTATCATAAGGACTTAATTCAATTTGATTAACTTCTACTGTATATATTTCATGCTTTTTACTCCTTAAATTCATTGATCTTTATTCTATTTTCTCTTTAAACAAACAATTCTTACAGTCCTCAAATGTTATTTGCTTGTTAATAACACATTTCTTTACTCCTTTCGATTTTTTGTTTTCTTTATCATCAACTCTATATGCATACATTTTTGATCGTAAATAAACAAATTCTTTCATTATTTTAACATTACATTCCTCTTTCATTTTTCCTAAAATGTTTTTATTAATTTGAGGCATGTTATGAATATTGTCATTTGGATTAATCACTTGTATCAAATTTTTATATCAACAACTTCATATCTTCGTAAAAATTTTCAGTTTTTATGTTATAAATGTACGAATCGGTATCTTGATAACATAATTCAATGTTATCACCATATTTTGGTTTTATTACATTATAATGGAAATCATACATTAACTCTTTCGATATGTCTAAAATTGACATGCCACCATAAATTGGTTTATTAAATTTTACATATGTTTTATTCAAATTTAGGGCCACAAATTCTAATTAAATAAAACACTTCTTTTGAAATTTGGTTTTGCTACTAATTTTTCACATTTGTCTGCATCTGATACTAGTTTTATATCAACTCAATTTCTTATATTTTCCATTGTTTCACCAAACACAGAATTGTCCATCAGTTTATAAAAAAAATTTCGAAGTCATTTTTAGCATTAGTTCTCATCACTGTATTCAAATCTATATATTTCGTCAACCAATCGGACTGATCAAATGTCAATATTCTATGTATGTTAGTAAGTTTTACACCAATATTTAAATACTGTTTTAAATTACGATAGAGTATTACATACTTTTCTTTTTTATGTAAAATTGTTAATAATATAGATTGATTAGTTCCTGAAACTACCTTACTTTCTGGACAAAATAGTAGATATTTATGTAAATTATGCAGTTCTTGTGGGTATTCTAAATCAACTTCTAATATATAACCATACTCAGAATCATCCTCCAAATCTAATATTTTTTTTCACTCCAGTAATCTAAATCAGAGTTAAAATCTTCTAAATATTTATTATTTGCTTTAACATATCGCTTACAACATTGCGATGTTCCACCTCTAATTCCTTTCTCGATAATTAAAATTATATCATATAGTTATGTAATAAATCTAGTGGTTGTTTGGTAATTTTTAGCATTGCATCCCAAGATAATCCCGGTGCTGTTAAATACCGTACAAGATTTAATTCATATGCATTTATACATGAATTTCTGACATTTTCGAATGTATGTGCTAACAATAATACATCACTTTTTTAAATATAAATCATGATATCCGCCAAGATTTTTAATATTAAATTGGTTCCATACAAGTTTTGCATGCTCAAAATCGTCGTCAGTTATGTCAGATTAATTTAATTTATTGTAAAATTCACTCTTTGGTGAAAGTTCAATTTTTTTTGGAATTTCTTCCAACTATCCATGTAATCATATGGATAAACACCCTTTCTTATAGCTAAATCAACTTGATCTTTTGGAAAATGTTTTTGAGTGTGTTTCAGTTGATCTCTACTTAAATTCGATGATAATTTAGCTAAACTGCTGGCCATAAATTTAAATGTATTTATAAATTTTGTTTTTTAATTTCCTGTGTTTTTCCCAAAAGTAATAAACTTTTCTTTATTATTTGCAATTAAATCTATATTTTTATCAACATATCCTAGCTCTTTAATAAATAAATGTGCATCATAGCCTGCTAAAATATGAAAATAAATTGGAACATAATTGGGTAATTTTAATTGTAGATTACAATCATTACATGCAGGATTAATGAATTTTCCACTTATATGATCATGATGGTGTACATTTTTTTATTGTCCTCTGTATATTCATATCCACATACAGTACATTCATCTGGGTTCGTATATAATATGTTTTCTTCTTTGGTTAGTGGATGCATTGGTTCAATTTGTGAATATATTCCCCTAATTTCCTCTACTTCCATTTTTATTGATTGTATAAAAACTTTATTTGCATTTTGGCTTCGATATACTACTGGTGGTTTATAATCACCATAATTAGATACAATATAATAGCAAAAACCAGATGCTCCGTGTAATTGATATTTCATAGTATATAATTCGTTGTTTAGCTTTAAATCAATGTTATTTATTTGTTATTTAGTAAGATTATATCTTTCTTTAAGTATCTCCTTATAAAGGCCATTATCGATATCATCCTCTGTTAAAATTAGATATTTTTTGACAAGGTTAAATTTACTTAATTCTCTTCGGTTTGGCTTAACTGTAGGTATTTTCTTTAAAATTGATTCAAAATCGGCATATATTGTGAAAGGAACATTCATTGTAATTTTATAATTTTTAAATTTTATTTGCTCTCCTTTCGAAAGTAAAGTGATTTTTACTGCTTCATTTTTAGAGCAATCTTCCCTATGTTTATTTAAATTCTCTTTAGAATAAAATAATTGAAGACACATGTCACATATATGTTTTACCATTATGTTTAGTTTTTTTATGCAGAAAGCAGCTTCGATAAATCTTTAATCCAACAGTAATGTGAGTTTTTATCATCTTTGAAATAAAGTAAATTTATGTGCTTATCCTTTTAACTTTTTGTAAGTTTTAGTCTATATACTATAGACTCTTCTTCAATAGAGTATACATTTATAGATGTATCAGTTTGATTATATATTTTTGAAATATAAAATTTTTTAATAGAATAATCATATTTATCTATTGCTTCATCGATATTAAGCCCAACATTTTTATATTTAGTCTCTCTATCCTAATGATTGTCTGCTGGAAACAATGCTGATTTTATTATTGCTCAAAGAAATCATTTTGATCGGAATTCTTCACATCAATGCATGTTTTTTTAAATTTTTAATTGCTTCTGGTAGTTCATTATATGACCCTCCACTTAATGGATTTTACTTATTTATAGCTAACTGCATTACAATTACTCTATCTAAGGTCCATTCTGAACCTCTTCTTTGAAATGCAGATAATTGTGTAAGTAATTCCTGTTTTATAATTTTTATAAATATTTTCTATTCTCCTTCGTTTGATATTCTTTGATCAAATGATTGAAATGTAAATAATTCTACTTGATTATTTTTCTGCTTGCGACACTTGGTATATAATTTAATGCTTGTACCTTATTTATTACACATCTTAAAAAGTGATTAGGCTCTACAAAATTAAAGTTATTTTCAGTGTTATGGTTGATAACCTACCTTTAAAAGCTTTATTAACTCTGTAGTCTTCAGTGTTTCTTCTACTTCTTTTGTTAACAAATAAATTATTATAGAATGGAAATATTTCTGTTAATTCTTATTTATCTTTGGGATATAATTAATTGATATTTGGTAAGCCAAAGGTAAATTTGTAAAAGTATGCTTTGTTATTCTTTCTTTTGCCCGCTTACTTTTATTTCTAAACTTTTCAAATATATTATAAGAGAATGGGAATGCTTCTTTTAATTCCTTTTTCTCTTGTTTTACTAATAGATTAGAAAATGGTAATATTTATTTTAATTCTTTTTCTGTTGATTTGGAAATAGATTATTAGGGAATTAATTTTTTTTTAATTTTTTTCTATCGTTCTTATGAAAATCATTGATATTGGCATAAAAATGGAAAAATCGCAAATTTTCTTTCTCTTTGCTCGTATATACTATATGGGATAATAGCTGTAATTAAATCAGCTTTCCTGATATTATACCAATGTCTAATTAAATCATCATTCCTTAGATTATAGCAATTTTTTTTATTTCTACCTATAATCTTTAATTCTCTCACTATCTTCTCACTCAACTCAACTGCGATATTGCGCGATGTCGCGATGTCATTTTTACTGCCTATTTATATTGAAAAAAATTATTATTGATTAATTTATGAAAATATAAATTATTGAAGACTTCAGGAAATCTAAAGATGATGTAGAAATATAATAGTAATAAAAAATATATAAAAATGTGTTTAAATTAATGATAGAATTTTTTTTTAACAATATATCTTCTTGTTTTGATTATATTTATCATTACAACATTTTTTTTTCATATTGTTTTGTGTTTGTCCTTAGTATTTTTATTAGGAGAAAATAATTTTATATATTTATTTCACCACAAACTGTACTTTTTTTTATAATTTCCATTTTGAATTTCATTTAGAATATCTCATGTTGTCTTGTGTGTTTTAGTATTTATTTGTTTTTTGAGATATAGATTAAAAGCATATTTTCCACATTCGCATACCACTTTATTTAATGCATAATGATTTTTAGAATATTCACTCATACATTTTTTACATGTTGGTCTAAGCCTGCCTTCTGTGCCTTTCTGGTAGTAAAAACATTCAATGTTTAATACTTCACCAAGCTTTTTGCATTGCTTACATATGGTATTATTTTCCATTTCGAGTATCGATTCCGCTTTATTTATGAAGAAATAAAATTATTATGAAAAAGATTAAAAAAATTCGAATATCGACATGTATAAATTCTATTGACTCAATTTTGCTTGATGTTAGCTTAAATTTGCTTGATTTTAAGAATGAAAAATCTGAACGCCTATTTCGGAAAAATAGTAAATTTGCTTGATTTTGGGCTAAAATTGTTTGATTTTCGATCATAGTTGCCTGTTTTTATAATATGAAAAGTTCTGCACGCCAATTTTTGTGAAATATTGGAAAATTTCCTTGATTTTTGGCTTAAATTGCTTGATTTTCGATGAAGATAGCTTGTTTTTTTAATTGAAAATTGTCGTTTCTAGAAACATGAAACAGCAGTTTGAAAAAACGAGACATTTGCTTAATTTTGATCGTTTTTTCATCGAATTTCATATTTGTGTTCTTAATTTTTCTCGTGCTTTCGTTACAAATAACGGGAAAATAGTCACGTGAGTTTTTCTTGTACTTTTGGTGGAAATTGTCGGAAAACGTGGGGTGGTCCACATATACTAACCTCATCAGGTCGTGTGCGTTTTTGGGATTTCCTTAAGCATTGAAATAGTTAGTTGTATTTTATTTCTTTAGAAAACATTTTTAGCTTCTCTGATCGCAAATGTCGGCTTTGAAGTATGATCTGCTTCAATATGGTTGTTTTTTTACGAGGTGTTGTTAGGAGCTTAAGTGAACATGACAGGCTTGCTGCCTGTTTTAATTCACTGGAATTAAGAATTAAAACATTAATGGAAAACTGCAAATACAGAAGACGTGTTTCTGTATGACAGAGAAGCACCTACTGCATAATTCTGAATTCATTAGGTTTTATATTGTAAACGTAGGCCGTGTCCGAAATGGCAGATTGTGTTAACAAAATGATCGTGTGAGCCGATATTTTATACAAACATTGTGACGTATTTGGTAAATTGATATTTTGTATCTTGTATATAGTGGCTGTTAGCAAAATTACAAAATGACAAAATCAGCGCCATGTTGGTTTTGACATTCAAAACATATGCGCGAATGCATACTTAAAACATTTTTAAAACAAATAACTTTTCATAAAATACACTAGACATGTTTTAAAAAGTAGTAAGTGTGGTGCTTTGTTTATATATTTCGCATCACATGTTTTATTTTAAGTCGTTATTGGATATTATTTTATTGTCTTGTTTATTAACATATTCGCAGCATCCCAGTAATGGCCGTAGAAATATTGAGTCAATTTTAAGCATTTAATTTATACAAAACATAATTTCACTGTTAATGTAAGAATGTGTTGCCGCAAGTGCCAAACAAGTGACTGTCGACAACGTCCGGATTGAAACCTACGAAATGACGAATTACAAAATAACGAATTTGTCCTTTCGGACACGGCCTTAGCTTGACTATTAGTGATTGGCACCGAGTAATTGCATTCAACCGGGTTTTCTCGGGGTACTCCCGTCTCTCCCTCCCTTGCATTCCAGCGCTGCTCCATCCTAGGGTCTCGTTTCATGTCATGTTCGGGGACGACGGCCACCTATGGGTCCCAGCTGGAAAGCCTGTCGCTCGGAGGGTGTTGCCTCGCCCTGGGTTCACCCCCCCCCCCCCCCATACGCATTTATTTATTTATTTATACCGATGTTTAGTGTAGAAATAGTTCTATTATGTACCTAGTCTGAAGTAGAATATTTGCGACTCTGTTGGTTATGTCTAGTTTTCATGCGTTCGTTAGTGTTAACATTACCGATAAACCCTTCAGTGTCAACGTTTTTCGCACTGTTATGAGTCTGAGGTTTCAGTATACAAATTTACACTGGCGTGCTGTGTTACACTCCTGAACATGTAAACACACACAGCTGCCAACTTTCCAGACAATATCCACTGTGTGGTCGCCACACTGCAGTTGAATCGATGTGTGTTAAACCTTCGTCTATAGGGTGTTCACGGTAAAGTAAGCACTTTTTAAGGCCCACTCAGCATACATTAACCACTAATAAACATATTTTATTTGCAACCTCTGGCGTTTACTTTTGATAGTGGTAAAATGTACACACTGTGTTTATTATTCACAAAGCAATGTTCATACCAAAAAGTGCCGGAAAGATAGAAATTCGCTGAAAGTAAAAATGTAGCAGGGTCTTAAAAAGTGTTCGATTTGCAGTGAATAGCCTATAGTAGGGAAATCATAATAATTAAGTTGTATAAAACAAAATATTGATGGTAATATTGAAAGAAATATTTCAGTAATTTATTTTATTTACATTTATTCCATTTAGAATGATAGTAACTATTGTGGCTGAAATAGACGCTCTTGAAACCAATTATTAAAATTAATTGTACACAGTACGACTTATTTTCCATTACACACAGAAATAATAATAATTATCGTGATTATGGATAAGGGTGGAGGTGTACTCAAATGCGCAGAATGGAAATAATTATAATTTTTGATATAACAAACTCTTACTATAATTTTTTTTAAATTTAAATTAAAAAATTGGAAAATAATTTGCAGTTTGATATGCGCTCTGCTCTTAATGCAACATTGCTCGTACTTTTCTGTCAATTTTCCTAGTGAGCCTAATACTTTCTAATGAGTTTCGCATGTTGTACAGTTGGCTGCAGCGTTCCAATAGAAATCACAGTTCCTTCTAACTGTACCCGTTGGATCTTCATGAAGCACTGTTTGTGTTGGCGCTAGGTGCATCTGTCTTCAGAAAGAAAGAATTAATGAAACTAAATACACATTTAAGACTTTATTATTCTTCACAATATAATTGCACCATTTACATGATAACAAAATACATATTACAAACTATGTATATTACAATCATTGGTCGATGTCTAAACCTTTAGGAGGCCAATAATTTTACAATGTTTTTTTGCGCATTGTCTGAAACCATGATAGATTGTAATAAACGAGCAATTTACATTTAGTTTATACGCAGTATCATTACAAAAGTTTCTGCAATAAAATAATTTAAATCTCGTCTACTATGTAAAACTTACGTGTTTCCATAGCTCAAGCTCATTTGATTTGCACACCATATCCATTAGTTGTATATATGTAATGTTATTTTACATGTACATGCATTCACTCAATATACTTTACAGGTATGATCTGCACGACAAAAACGTTTGTTTTAGACAGGCTGAGACTATATTATGATATATACTTGTGTGATATGTACACATACAAATCTCAAATTTTCACATGGTTGCAAACATTGTACTGTACGCTGTGTCAACCATAGACTAAAAATGAGGTAGACCAATCTCGCTGGCTGCGCACAACCAATCTCCGTGCCCCAACATTGAACTGCTTTTCTGCCTACACGTCTAGCGAAAATGGCGTGGATTGGGTTTGGGGTTAGAACACTGTTTACACTGGAAGAAATAAGCAAAGATAATGTAACATAACAGTTATGTAATGACATTTTATGGCATAACTTTAGTACCAGTAGCAAAATGTTCTGTGATGCTTTACAATCTGAATTGTTAGCCGAACGATCTAAATATTGTCCAAAGTTATTCTATTGTGGGAACCATATTTTCTGTAGCAGGAATCTTACAGTATTGTTACCATAACAAAACAATATGTTGTAAACCCAACAGTGCTGTTTGGTAACAGCAACAGAATGTTCTGTAGAAATCACCTCGTTTCCACCCCCCCCCCCCCCCAGAAAAGGTATGGTTGCTAAAACAGTGCCGCAGACTGTTAAAGGCGCCCTCTAATTCTTTTAAAGATTATCGAACTATAGTCCGTTCCCAATTGGAAGCGACTTATGAAAATCAACCTTTGAAAAAACACTCTAGGCAAAACATGTCAACCTGTTTTTTCAATAACCTGTATTCCACAAATACATAACACTGGGCTAACAACTTTATAGTACTTTATTACTGAATAAATGAAACTTTACCTTAATATCTTCTATAATTGGTAATATTTATTTATTTTTTAATATGAATTAACAACAGCGAGAGCAGCGACGTGTTGGCAACGGCCGGTAAGAAATAGTTCACCGTTGAAATATTATTTTAACCTCGTTTTTTAGTATACTATTTGTAAATTAAACGGTGCCTATTGAAATGTTTAAATATTTAGGTAGCCCCGAAGGCAACATATCTCATTTTTACAGTTTAAAATAACAGCGGGAAATATCGTGAGTATGCCGTAATGGTACGGTGTTGTTTTATCGAGCGAGAGCAATTTTAAAGCATCTGTCTGCTGGGCGAGCTTTGTAGCTCTCTCTCTCTGTCTTTGTCTGTTTCACACTCGGGAAGTTTCACTTCGCTAGTACGCGAAAATTGTACCTCTTTTCAATTGTAGCATATTTCATACTTATTACAGAAAAATAATAATTTTTGAATTGGTAATTTACAACTGAAAAGAGATTTCAATGTTTGAATACTTATTTTAATATATTTATATGTGATGGCGGGGTAGAAACAAAGTGAAGTTGGCAAACGTGGCGAGCCATGACATGGCGTGTCGCTGTTTCACTAACGAAGTGAAAATTATGCTTATTCCGAAAAATACTTCAAATTACCACATCACGTTTGTAGACGTTGTGTTTTTTAAACCTACCTAAGCAAGTTATGAGTTTGTAATAAATATACTGTTATGGTGTGTTTTGTTAACCGCTGCTTGTGAAATAGCGTGGCGTGGCTGCGTGGTGATCGTTATGCCGGATCTGTGTGTGTGTACGTGATTTAAAACATTTGGTATGAACTATTTATACGTTGTAAATGTGAACTGTTTTTATGACCAAGTTATTTATTTACATCTACGTTTTTTAATTTATCACAACGTTGTACCTTTGCCCTAGGTGTTTGAAACACAGTCGTGTAACGTGATTTACCACCAATCCCAACAAAATAACCAAGCCCAGCCCCAATAAATTTCAATAAACCCAATACACAGTAAGTGGTAATACATATAAATATGAGTGGAATAAAAGTTACGGTAGGCTTATTTGAGTGCATGTTCACCGCTGTATTTTAAGTTTCTATAACAAAAAATTAGCGACACGAGTTGCGTGCTTGATTTTAATGTCGCATTTTCGTTGGACTCTCTATTCCTTCGTTATTCGAACTGAGGCCGTCCTTTTAAAGAAATAACCCAACACATATCAATAACAAAAAGTTAAATACTACAGTTCACTACCCCGCAGTTGTAACAGTGTTAAACACAGTCGCGGCAAAATATTAACGTGCATTACATGTAATGTGCTATGTCGTGGAAAACAAATATGTTAATGTAACGTAACCGTAAGAACTATCGTTAATTCAGGCATTTTTAAAACGTCATAAAGCTGGCCTAAATAATATTATAGGCCTAAACTGTGAATATTCGCACGAAATGGTTTTTGAAATAGACAGAAGACAGAATTCTTTGAAAGCTGTAAACAGTAAACAACACATTTGACCGGTATAAAAGTAGGAATCACATTTCAATGTTTATTTTACACACAATGGCATGTAAGCATTGATTTTGACAGATGCTACATGGCAGTCATATGGCAATGTTTGTTTACATTTGGCGGAAGGATACGAAACGGGCCTGCAAGTAGATATTTAGCAGGGCTACGAGAAAGTTGCTTCCAATGGGGAATGGACTATAGCAGAGTTCACAATACCGAAATCAAATAGGAAAACGTTCCTATTGTGAAGTAATATTTATTTAGTGGAGGCTGATGACAATCTGTGAGGGTAATGTGCACCCTTTAAAGTGTTGATAGACACTGCCTTAAGTGTAATAATAGCAACAAAGGTGCTGACATTTTGTTATTTGTTTTTTAAAGACGTATATCACTTACACAAACAGGACATAAAACTGAAATAACTACTGCCATATTTTTATTGATACTACAAATTATATGATGTGAAAATATATATATATATATATATATATATATATATATATATATATATATATAGTTTGTTCACGGTAAAATTAGCACTTTTGAAAGCCCCGCTTAGTATATACTTGTAGGTACACACTTTGTGTGTTCTTCCATCCTATATAAAATTAACATTGCCATGGGCCTCTTCACTTTATTCGTGCGTCGGTCAAATGAAACTGTGAATTTATTAGGAAAGTAAATACTTTACAAATCTCATTTTTTCACTTCGATGCACAAAAAAAAAAAAAAAAAAAAACGAAAGAAATAATTTAAGTTTTCACAAATGATCACAATATTTTTTTTATTCGACGTGAAGATATGGAACTACTTTCCATCGACCGTTACCAACTTTACTGGACAAATACCACTCGGTACCACAATTAAAATATGTGCAGGTAGGAAAAGTGACTTTTTTCTAAGGTTCGTTTCGAAAGTGCTCACTTTATAGTTAACAGCCTTTATATATATATATATATATATATATATATATATATATATATATATATATATATATATATATATATATATATATATATATATCAGGATGTGTAATGTGTTGTGTGTGAGCCCTGGAGTGTTCGTGTGGGAGAAGCCCCTCCGACCGGGAGGTACATATGGGCTTAAATGAGAATGAGGGGGCGAAAAGTGTGAGGGGGAGGCTGCTGGGGAGGAAATCTTACCAAGTTGTTGGGGGGGGGGGCGTGCTTACCTTGGAGACTGGGCACGCATGAGGGGGAGATGATTTTCATTTGATGGTGGGGGCGATTATGTGTGATAGTCAAGGGGGGAGAAAAAGTGATGGGACGTCAAATGGGGCGAAGAAAGTGACGGGGGTGATGGGGCAGTGCTACGTCAGCCTTGGCCTTGGCCGTCGTCAGGTGTCCGGCGGTGGTCCTGGGTCCTCGGCGGCGGGGTGCAAGTGCTGCGTCGAAAGAAGAGGTCGACGAGGGTACGGGGTGAAGGGTAGCGGGTTGGCGAGTTGGTTGTTGAGGGGGTTGGTGAGGTGGCTGGCGCAGGAACGCTTGAAGCGGTCGGTGTGGGTGGCGAGTATGGAGTGGAAGTGCGGGGCTAACTCATATGCGAATTCCAGTCGCGCCGAAATTCGCCTGCAAACAACTTAAGTACATGAAATGTTAAAAAAAAAAATAAACTATTGAAAGTAAATACATTTAAAAAGACGAATCTCATAACTGATACAATAGCCGAGCGGTCTGGTATCTGTCTATCAACACAAGGTCGGTAGTTTGAGGCTGCCTGCTTCCACAAGAAATTTTTCAAGTTCTGAAAAATAAGTACAGATAGCAGCGCATGAGCCGACGAGAGAATTACAATAGATCACACAAGATGGTTAGGTCTACCACGCCGCTCAGTGAAGGCAACAGAACATATTGTTAGCACTACAATATGTTACTGCTGGCTACACAATCAGCTCTGTAGCGGCATCAGAGCAGCATTGTAGTGAATAAAATACTGGACAGTAGTCAGAACTCTACTCGCTTGTAATATTAACATTCTGATCCGTAGAAAGTAATGACGTCACTGATTCATAACGCACTGACCTTCTGCAATATGTTCTGTTGGCATTACCGTATACATCTAACAATATTCGTAAGATAGCCACAACCAAACAGGCTGGTGTCCCTATTTTAACGGTCTTGGAGGGTAACGGCTACAGAATTATGGTTCCTACAACAATATTTTTCTTTCAGTGTATTAAACAATACCTTTTGAGATGTTTTTATACTTCCTGTAACAATTTGTAATGCTTTTTGATTAAATTCAAACTGGAAAAAGTATTTTATTAATTTAATAGTGCTTGTCATTTAAAAATTAAGATGTAAACAAACATGTTCATCACTGTTGACCATGTGACTTCGACAGTTGTGTAGGATTGGGGTAGGTCAGTCAATGTTGGGTACATGCGCAGAAGACGAATAAGCGGTCTACCTCATCTTGAGTCTATGGAACTACGCCGCTATGAGACGTTGCGCGTTTGTCCACAGTGTATACAATGTTACGCTGTGGAAACCATACAAGTAAGGCTGGCTACACAATAGTGCGATGCGTTATGTTGGGCTGCGACGAGCTATACTTGCTGTTTCACAATTACGCGATGATCTGTCGGGGACGGACGTCGTCTGAGATGGTGCTGCTATCTAGTTTAAATTTTCAGACCTCATCAATGTAACAAAAGACACCCGTAAGTTGAAACTGTATGTTTCAAGTGGTAGAAGATAAACATATGATAGTATGAACGCAATCTATGACGAAAATGAGTGGGAACGAGGCACAGTGAGACGAAGGGTAATTATTTTGATGTTAATAAACGAATTTTATGACATCATCCATATCTATAAGAAGCCTTGTCATCTGTTTCGCACATCCACGCAGCAATAATAAAAATACAAATACGAAGGCGTCGGCGTATATGCGATCGCCGTTTTTAAATTGTAAAAAAAAAATATATATATATTTTTTTTATTCTCCTTGTAAACAAGCATTTATTCTTCTTCTTATCCGTCGCAGGCTGACGTCGACAATCGCAACTCAAGAATTTCGCGCGACGCACTCGACGCTGACGCGCTGCGACGAAATATGCTTCATTCTGATTGGCTACCGTTCATCGCAACGCAACGCATCGCACTATTGTGGAACCAGCTTAAGAAAGACTGGGTGTGGCTTGCAGTACTCATTCTAATCAGACGACAATACGAAGTGGTTTTGAGAGAGCTTCAACATAATTCCATATATATATATATATATATATATATATATATATATATATATATATAATTATACACATTAAAATTTATATGTTAATAAAATTTCACCACCGCAGAAATTGTGGGCAACATTTTCGAAAAATAAAATGTTGTAATAATCGTTATTTTTCAAGAACAAATTTTGTTTGTATCCTTTTTCACTAAATATTAAAATAATGGATAGTAGTTACTCGTGAACTGGGCAGAGTATTTGTATCGCCATCGGACATAACTCTTGACTTTTTATTTGCAGTTCACAGTAGTGTACGCAGATAATGAATTAACAGTTCTCTTTAAATTATTTTCTTTTTAAAATTGTAATGGAGAGTCAATCCTGAAAGCGCGTCAAATTTTTATTACGAATGAGAAGGAGAAGAACGAAATATAGTCAGTGAATTTCGAAAAATAAAAAAATAAAAAAAAAACACTGAAATAACAATATAAATCGTATTTTCCAAGGTAGTCATATGTCTTACGGCGTGTTTCCTTGAGATGCCACATCAGTGTGACTTGTTTGGATACTAGACTCTGGGACGAGAATTCAACCACCAATCATTTTTTATTCAGTACCGCGTTTTATGAACAACGAGAGCAATAGCCACGTGTAAAAACAGTTGCTTCAAATTTGAACCTGACCTCAGCTGAGAATGTATTCAAAATTATCAACTTTACTCCTTCAAGTGCTAGTAACATTTTTTGGTTAGTTTTGTGTTAACCCGCCATTCTATACGTTGTCGTGACTGAAGACTAACAGAGGGAAAGGAGGGATGGTTTTCACGTTAATCTTACCTTATTTATTTTATGGTGTATTTTCTTTTGTAACCTGAAACCACCTAGTGAGGAGATAACATCCAAGTGACTGGATAAACAAATACAGGCATCGTGAAAAAAAAAAAAAAAAGTTTTTATAGCAACCACTTTTAAGAGCATTTATCTTTGCAATACAGTCATCATACGTTAGTTGGATTATAGTTGTGTCAAACAAAATTTCGAGCTAACGAAATGAGTGTGCATTACCTAGTTTAATTTAGTTTAATTCTACCTCGACTTTTTTCTGTACACCCTTGGTAGACTTCGCTCTCAGCGCTGAAATAAAAATAAATACTGAGCTTGCAAACACTACTGAAACATAGTAAACCGTCGACACATCATTTCATTGTTTACTCACTAACAATATCTGCTCTCAGCTACTCATAAATGTCGGCGCATTGTTATTCTCCGTGTACAAACCTATCGTGCACGAGCGAAAACGTTTATTGGAAATGAATGAGATTATATGAAAACGTTTATACCTACACACACACAGGCCTGTCTTGCACTCGTATGTCGTTTCAAATATGTTTGTTGAACATAATGACTTCAGTAATTGATTTTCTCACAATAAGGAGATAAAACTCAAAACCCTTAAACAAGAAATTCTTCCATAACGACAGTTCATCAGTAAATAATTACTTGCCAATAGAGTAAGTTATGAATGACTCTCAAAGCAAATTAACTTGGCTTATTACATTAGTTTCATTTGTTCACTGAAGCGAAACTGTTTGGTCACTGTTTAGACATGTTAATGAAATATGGAAATATTGCGATTGCGTTTTTCTATATAAACTGGAAATTAATTTACTAATGAGTAAAAAAAAATTTTTTTCTTATAAACAGCCGGCACTTTTTCGCTGGGACACTATGTTTGAATAAATCTTAATTTAATTGCATTATATTGCTATTATAAATTACAAGCGCAGGCCTTCCAACAGTTTATTAAATAGTGAAGAAGACACTGCCAAGAAAAAGACATCGTTGATACAAATTGCAACGGTGTGTATTCCATCACAGAGGTTCCAACCGCTGAAAGGAATAATAAATAATTATATATAAAGCCAAATAACAATACCCCACTTTCGTAGTTTAACAGGTGAAAATCACATTTGTGATGTGCTAATAGTCCTTCGCCATCACATATGTTAAAATGCTTCTCTGGAGAAAATAATTAATACCCTCATCTTCTGGGGCATTGGGATCTTATTTTGAAAACTCAACAATATTTTTTTGCGCTATGCGAACTGCAATGGTTGAATATCTTACCAATGTCCCCGTGGAATTGCCCCTAGCGTCTAATGCAGCCATTTTATTTTTGTAATTGTCTCGTAGAACGCTTTGGTGTATGTTTATTATGTTATAAACATTCAACTGCCAATTTTTTTTTTCATATTTAATTTTTGCAATATATTCAAAACGAGAAATATGGCAGAAGTGCAAAAGTGAATGCAAAAGTAATTTACAAAACTTACGACGTAATTATGCTTATTTTAATATTTCATATTTTTTTGCAATACAAATTTTACAATGTCTAATTAACACGTTTGGCTACAATCCAAAATAATTGTTGAAGTCATCTATAAACCCTAGAAAAGCGTTCTGTGAATTAATTATGTTTTCCTCACAATTTCAAATTAGAATCGTGACCATGTTACTAACACAAGGTGTGGAGGTAACACAGGCTCGGATTTAAAATGAAGTCGCTGCCTCGTGACGTTCTCTTGGCATTCATACACACTTCAGCTGAAATAAAACGTTACGTTTAAATAACTCTACAAAATTTGAGGCTGAAATGTTTATAATTGCGCTAAAAAGTTTCTTAGAAATAATTTTTTAATTTTGTGTAGATTTTTTACTAAAATTCTATTGATAGTGTCATGAGCTGAAGAATATTTTGAAAACATTCAAAATAAAAACGTAGGCACTTAAATAATTTTATTATTTTTGTTTGGGAAGAGAGGTATTGTAGTTTACCTGTAGCTGTCTTGAGAGATGGGTTGCTTCAGAGTTATTACTGAGGATTGCGATATAAGTTGAATGTGCCCGTGTATAAATTGCACAGGCTGGAAAGAGACATAAACATGATTAAAGCATAGGAATTGAAACCAGCAAAATGAAGATTTTAGTAATTCGACCAATTTTTCCTATTTTCCAACAATGGCTTCCCCACATCACACTACGACAAAACCTTGCGAGACCCAGTCTTATATTTCATTTGCCAGAATTCTTTCAAGGGCCCTCGCATGATTTTTATATTTATTCCGATTATATTACGACCTTTTTTTGAGACGGGTTTATCCTGTACAGGAAAACAAGCCAAGATGACATAGTACATGACTTTTCTGAAAGTATAAGTAATGAAGGGTACAGGGGAAAAACAATTAATGTAATTTTTTTAAGTTCTTGGGAAAATGGATTTGAAAGTTTGAAACGCTGTTGTGGGCAAAGGTACAAGAATATAAAATCGGCTCTGGGTTATTGGTTAGTCCGACATATTTACTTTAAGTAGATGTACCAAATGATAAAAATATGTACATAGTGTTATCATTAGCATCATTATTTCATTCAAACTACATAACTCACACGGGAAAAACAATAAATGCCATACAAAAAATGAAAGAACAGTGGATGTTGAAAACTAGTGAAGAACATTGAAAGTCAATGTCAATCCATAATAATGCCATATTAACTCATGTTTTTATTACATTAATGCATCCGGTATCACTGTTTCATAACAAAAGTAAATAAAATGAAACATGTGATACTGGTAGGTTATTAATGCCACTGGCCGATTTGTTGGTCGTCAGCAAACATAATTTTGTAAATGTGGTAATGCACTAGTCTCTGTTCATTTGTACATTCAAAACATTATTGTTTCAGAAACAAATTGAATTGCAAGTAAAAAAAAAAAGACGCCGCAAAGTACAAGCAAGCACACAATCTTTGACATCTAGTTATGTACAACTGTCTAGTCATTACTTCATCGAGTTGTGTGATAAAGATGCAAAGTAACATTTTGCTTCATCTTCACAAACATTCTTCTTTGTAATTAGCTTCGTTTATAGGGATGAGCTCTTCATATGAACGAGGAGGAAGTCTAAATTCACCAGGTTGAAGGTCTGGTGCAGGTCGCTTCTTCTTGGGTGGAACCACAACTGCAGTATCATTTGTACCATTGTATTTCAGTCGATATTGAATAAGTCGTGGATGATCCTGTGAAATGACCAAATGTTTTATCGGCACTGTTGCAAAAGGGCACTGTGTAGCATGCAAGGGGGTCAAGAATTTTGTCCAAGCTAGAAACACGCACTGACTTTCACACGAAACAACCTTGAATGGCTGAGGTTTTACACATGCTGTAAGAACTTCATAATTCCAGCCTGATGGAGTCCCAACAATCGCTTTCTGGTTAATTAAAGCCATATTGCTGTCGCATCCCATATATGAGTGACCATGTTCAGGGAACGTCATTGTCCCTTTTTTCAAGCGTTTCGTGTAGTGTACCACATAATGTAGAAAACGAAAGATAGCGTGATTCTTGTTTTGACCACAACAAGAATCACTGTAAATTTCCAAACTCTTCTACAGTATCATCCAAGTGATTACAGATAAAATTTCACAGCATTAAGCAACGCCATCTGCTCCCTTCTCCTCATGCATTTCAGTGTAGGTATAAAATATAGATTCAGAGGATGATAGAATGTGAATATTAAAAACGTATACAGATAGCTGTTGCAATATTTGGGACATGTAGATTTTTCTGAAAATCTATGCAAATGGCTTCTCGTCGCATCGTTATTCGACAGTCAAGACTTGATTTTCGCTTGCTACTGTAAAATGCTTGAGCTTTGCGTAAATGTAATTCATGCTGTGTCTCCATTTTCTTTAAATCTCTAGTTATTTCCTGTGCTTTGCAGGGATCCACTGCTAATATATCTTCGTTACTAACTCGTAGTTTTGTCAATTGATCTTCTAGACTCCTTTTATTGAAGTTGTAGGAGTCACACGAACTACAAGTATTTCCTTGGATAGACAAATGAGATATTGTGTTCAGTGTTAAATATATTCCTATATGCCTCGTATGAAACTTTATTGTTTGTATACTTCTCGGTGTACAACTGATGCATTTTCTTCATGTTTAATGTTTCAGGAAGATATAGCCGTTCGAATCGTTGAAACTATAATGTGGAATGCCTATCTTTAAAAGAGTTTGTATGCTAATGAATGCTCACTGTTGTATTATTCGGAAGCATCTGTGGCCTATTTGTGTGACGACCACTGCCATCTTTAGGGACTGTTCCTGTAGATTTCAGACTTTTCTGTATGTTTTGTATCCGCTGTGCTGTAATTTCATGTAGAGCCAGCATGGCTTTGTAGCAGATTGGAATGTCAACTGCAGAGCCATCTCGCTTCACTCTAATGGTGTACTTATATGATGATGAGTGAAAATCGGCTTCATCCTCTTCCTTTCTGGGCAGCCGAGTAGCTACTTCTCATACTGTAATCAATCCTGCCAAGTATACATTTTGTTCATAATACGACTGTAACTCGTTAAAGTATTTAATTATCCTACTCCTTTCAGCTTCACACACATGTTTGAAAAACTTAAGTCTTTAGCATCTGCAATTTTCACCAGTTTCGTGTGTTTGATGTCACTTTTTCGCCGCATCAGTAAGGCCTAGGCTACAATCACCGTAGTGTTCCCGAGACAAAATACCAGTGACATTACTGCGGAAGTATGATAATGAACTGGCTACAACCGCAGTAAGAAAACTGTTACACGACTAATGAGAAACAAGCACAAGATTTTTGGACATTTACATTTCAAGAGGTGTTAAATGTTTTTGTGCTCCACATGATAGTCGTAAACAGGGTACGAAGATATTTATATTTATCAAGGTGTTTCCACTTTTATGCAACCAGCGAATAACGCACAATAAAAATTTGACACAAAATATTCAACAACTCGTAAAATGTAAATTTTCTATAACAAAACATTTTCAATAATTTCTCCGAAACTGAAATTGTGACAACAAAAAGAATAATGCCAATATAATAGGTGATGCTGCGCTTTAAATTAATTATTTACACATATAATTTTCCCATTCCATTTCACAATTACTTCATGTATTAAAAAATATAAAAAAATTATAACACTGTAGTTATCATTTACAATACATCGTGGTAGGTAGGCACAAGCTCTGCAACTTACTCTCCCTTCAAATGGCAACTAATACATTGTTTCAGCGAATTATTAATTAAATTCCTTACATACCGGATATATACTACAGCACGTGGAGTCCCGTAGCTGACTAATTAATTCTGCTACTTTCACTGTCGAGGTAAATGTTTTCGGTTGGTCTCTCAGATGTTTATGTCGTTTTCCATTCATTGAACAATAACGAGAGATGCAATTTGTTGCACCACTTCATGTAAAATGATAATGACCGAAGGACGAAATGAAACACCCGCTATTAAATAACTTAAGTTTGACAATAATGAAGGGATGTGTCATGTTGAGAAAGCGAAACAAATGGCCACATGTAACCACATGCAAGTCCGTGAAATACGATATAGGGTTTGATTTGGTTGGTCAAATCTTGAGGAAGTTTAACTAGATCGCTACTGATGTTTTATGAATACACTCTGATGCGGATTGGGAAATATTGGGCATTATGTAGGAAAATATGAAATTTCGCTATTTGTCTCTCTGCAAGGCCACCATTGCAGCATGTGTTAGTGCCCATATAGTGTGATTGACATATATTTTCTATGATTGTTCCAGAGTTTCTGCAAAGAAAATGGCGATATTAATATCTGCACAAAAATTAGCATAAAATATAATAAATTTTATGTATAAGTGCGAAAATTAACTTTTGTTTTCAAAGACGTGCATGCAATTAAACTTCCTTAGATGTGTAAAAGGACAGTGCTTGTCTGTAATTAATGAAAAAGAAATGTTCTTCTGAGAAGTTTGCGCGTATGTTTTGCTTTAGGAAGAGTTCAAGAAAGTCCGTGACCTGCAGATTATGGCAAGGTGTTGCTGATATACAACTTATAGGAAGAAGTTATTTACCTGGAAAGTGAGAAGGAAACTTCTCAGTAGGTGAAAGTGTGGTTAAAAAGCTGTGCACGTAACTTCATGACATTTAAACCGCTGTTCCTCATTGGTAGGGAACCCGAATTTCCCAAAAAGATTTCCGCACATGCTAGATTTCAATCGTACAAACAGTTTCCTTTAGCTTATTGACGGCGTGTGTCTGTGAGAAGACATTTTCTTAGTTGACCGGCCAATCAGAATTAAGTTGCTCTGCTACAGTACGTCTCTGATTCGTGGGCAGGCACCTATGACGCATAACACCTAAAGTACCCAATCGCAAAAGTGGAGCTGAGCTAAAGTATAATGAAATACATCTGGTCGTGAAATCTTTTCGCGAAATGCGGGTGTCCCTAACCATTGGTGAATATATTGTGATAAGTACCAGCAGCAAGTGCAATCATCATAATCCTATGCATATTGTGTCAATTCTGTGCATAAATGTACTTTACCAAGAGTCTTGCCATTTAGTTACTGTACTCTCGCTTCATATATTGTACTTTCTCCAATATTCCTTATATATAGCTTACTGAGATTTCGTTTTACTTCGTTATGGATTTACAAGGTTCTGATCCCAATGATACCGAATTTCAGACAAAAATATCCAAAATTTAAGGGCTTTGAGTGTAACCATTTCAGAAGAATTAAGAAGCCAAATATGTATGGGATAAGGAGCATCTCTGAACATAAAATTATGGCTGAAAACACAAGAAATGCCTATTGTACTAAAGATTTGGATTTCGTTATTTTTTAATAAAAATTTTAGCAATGTTACCACGTTGATCAGAAGATAATGTATAATTAAAAAGTCTTTAGGGAAGTTGCCGGCCTAGAACATCTGTAAATAGGATGTTGGGTGCCAGTTATGAAGTTCTTCAAGAAGGTTGCCGTTTTCGAATTTCTGCAAGGAATCACCTTTTAAGTTTATAAGGTGGTTTTGGGAGTATGAATCCCTGGAAGAAGTTTTCTTGCACTAGAAGTTTACAAGGAAGTCGTTGGCACGGAAAAATGTAAGAAGTGGTTTCGGTAAAAGAATATAAAGAGGTTGCAACTGTCGAAACTGAACTAGAAGGTTATCGCCTTGGAAGTTCAAATAAGGTTTTTCTAAAATGAATCTCTGCAAAGAGTTTGCTGATATACAAAGTTTCGGAAGAGTTAGTTTGCTTGCAAGTTGTGAATTGTTGTATAGAATGTCAGGAAGTGGCAGCTGTGGATACTCTTTCGCGAGTTTATCATCGTAAAAGTTCTTCAAGGAGGTTTTGGGAATATGAACATCTCGAAGGAGTTTGCAAACAGAGAAATATTATAAGAATGTCATTGGATGAGAAAAAAAAAAGAGTTTCTGATACAGAATGCTAGGAGGTTTAAGCTGTTGATATTTTGCAAGGAGGTTAGTTACCATCTTGGAATATTCGCAAAAATATTTTTGGAGTATGAACCTTTGCAAGCGGCTGGTACAGAACATTTCCGAAGACGTAATTGTTAGTGCAAATATAAAGTGTTTTCTGGTACAGAATTCTAGGAGCTTACAACTCTCGTGGCCGTGCAAGGAGACTGTCATCTTGGAAGTTCTGCAAGAACATTTTTGGGAGTAGGAACCTCTGCAAGAAGTTAGCTGATGCATGAAGTTTCGAAAGACGTTGTTGACTTGGAAAATTACAAAGTGGTTTCTGGTAGAGAATTCTAGGAGGTCGCAGCAGCCGAGACTGTGCGAGAAGGTTATCGTACTGGATGGTGTACAAGGACGTTGCCAGTGAAGATGTCGCTGGCCTAAGCAGTGTGCCATGTGGCAGAGAGCGGACCCCAACTCGGGCAGGACCCGTAGCAGCGCTCTCGGCCGGGCTACAGCAGCCGCTCCAGCTCCTCGCTCGTGACGGTTCCATCGCTGGAGTCGTCGTGTCCGGACTCACTGTGATCGCCCAGGCTCTCGTCTCCCGACCAGTGCTCGAACTCCTCCTTGTGATGCTCCAGCGCCATCAGCGATGGGAAGAGGCTGTCGCACGCCGAACACCTGTCACAAGGCATACATGGTCAGTCCTGTTTTCTCTCTTGTAGCTCGTCCTACTTGGCCATGCTGGAAAGTTGTGTTCCAGCACCAGTGGATCCACTTTCAGATATTCCACTTGTGGTAATTGTGGCAATTGTTGCTAGTTGGTAGTGAGTTTTCTTGTAGAGTTCATATTTCCACTGTCATTAGATTCTGTTCATTCTAATCCTATTCTTACATAATATGTCTTTTAGGGACGGCATTCACTTTTATGCCCTTAATAAATTAAATTTGCATCCCCCTATCTGAGGCTGTATCTCACGATGGAATTGAAATGTTTGATTTTGTTTACATTTCTATAAGCGATATATATATATATATAGTATCTTGTAACATTGTGAAAAAAAATTGGGCAACCTATACTTCCTTACACTTGTAAAACTTATTTAATTACAATTCCTATAAAAATAATAGACATAATGAACTTTTACTATATCATGTATAATTCCATCATTTGGTAGCTCTCACAACTTCTATATGTCTAGTCTTTCTAATGTAATGTTGTTAGTTTAACATTACTCTTAATATATGCAATGTCGTGTAGAACTTACACATACATTCATTACAACAATGTGACATATACTGGTAAATTATTTCTTGTTTTAACACTGCTCAAGTGATAAAAGTCTAACAATATTTGCTTTGGGTAATAAATTCGAATATTTTGAACTCTGTATGCATATACTCTTAGTTGATGTGATAGGTATTAACTTTGAGTACTAGACAATAATTTGAAATAATATATTTAGTAGTAAATAGTTTTCTGAAAATACATTCATATGAAACACTCTGCATTCAATTCAGAAAAAAATTACTTAAAATTTTTTAAATTCCTATATTACTGAGTTGTGTTATTTACTTGGTATTTATTTGTAAAAATTCTACAGGAATCATATACAGATAATTGGTTTGACTCGTTACTGGCGTCCTCGAAATCCATATTTGGAAACGTAAATATCGACTCAGGGAGCTAAAAATTGCGGCCAAAATTGGGGAAAAAATTATTTACACCAAAAAAGGAAGCAACCTTCAGGAATGATTTTTTTCGTGGGAAGGTTTGACAGTGTGAGACATGCGGATGATACATGTTTCATGCTTGACTGGACAAGTGGCGTCAACAAGGGCCGGCCTTATTACTATACCTGCCGGAAAGTGTAAGCTCGTCCGGGTGTGCATGCTGATTCGTGCTATTGTGCCGGTAGCCCCCTTTGAAAGTGCAAACAACCTCTGAGATGAGTTCGACAACACTTTGAACAGTTAGACATGTTCGAGAGTGATCGCATCGTAGGGCTGCCGGAGGCGGAATGGCCGTTTCGTCGTCTTGTATGCCATACCAGTCGAACAGATATTATGCAGGAATGTTGTCAGCGTCGGTGGGTAGAGGAAGCCACGGACACATAGGATCTGGGAAACTGCCACGAATCACACCGAGGGAGAACAGATCGATTGTCCAACATGTGTGGAGTGTCCAAGAAGCTATGCTTGAGAATGTTCAGCGAGCAATGATGCCCACCCTGCAGAAACCTATGAGTGCCATTGTCGTTGGCAGATGGCTGCATGACGCAAAACTACATGCACGCACAACGATTGCTTTTAACACTACATTAACATTGCCATAGATCGCAATGGTGTCATGACCGACTGAGATGAAATCATGTATAATGCCAGCAGGTAATCTTCAATGATAAGTTTGGTGTTTGTTGTGGTACCGATGACCGATGCATCCACACATTTAGGCAACGTGGTCAGCGCCATGATAAACAGTTTGATGTCACAATAACACTAGTAGGGGCGTAGGAATCATAGATACAAAGGATGCCTCTTTTATTACTCGGAATAACCCTCTTATATAGAATTTATATCAAAAGTTTTAATCCTTAACCACATTTTAATCCCATCAAAAATTGTTGATCCGATTTTAATCCGATGAATCTTTTTGGATTAATCCTTAATCCGATCTCAATCCGATCGATTTCTTAAAATTCTCATGGGATAAAATGGTATGTTGATTTTATTGATTGATCCAATTAATTTAATTGAATTAATAAATCAAATATTGTTATGTGTATAGTTGTACTTTATTATTTTCTTTCTTTCTTTTTTGGTGTGGCAAGCAGCTCCGGTAGATGTCAGTACGACGACTGGCACTCGACTGAGGTGTGGCGTGTTGGGGATAGGGCATATATGTGGTGAATTGTGTGCAAGAGCGGCATTAGTATTTTCTGGAGGGGATATTGCTCGTAGACAGTATTTAGGCGATTTTTTTTTAATTAAAGAGAAAGATGTATAGTTAACACATGAGAGAAATAATTTCAATGAGTTCTACCTATGAATAAATTACACTCATCGAATCGCAAATTTCAAACGATCACAACTACATGAATAACGCCTGGTGTCGACAAGTGCTAAATGATTACAATTACGTGACTCTTCAGTATGGAATTAATGTCCCAATAAATTAAACGGCTAACGAACACAAGAACATGAAAATTGATATACACGTAATTAAATCGCACAAGGAGCTCCCCCAAAACACACCCGTCCGCCTCAGAGGCTGGTGAATGAATGAAGCGAGCTTACGTTGAGAGCCTGACTATATACATGGGGAGCGCAGCTGAGTTGAAATTTATGAGAAAAACTCTGAATACACTATTCGTCCTACATCAGACAAGACAACGAAACGATAATTTTTTTTAACGAAAATTTCACTATTGTAAGAATAATTCACTTTTAACACAAATTTTTTCCGTCGAAGCATAGGGGCACTCAGATGACTTAATTCTGCAACACTTTATGTAAAAGTACTATATATCATTTTAAATAACGGATGTACTACACAATTTTTTCTGTTGCGTCTGTGAAATTCATGGCACTAGTTACCGAAATGACAGTTGAAAATCATACCAACTTTCGTCGACCGAACTCAGAAACGTAGTTCACACAATAATTAATTTAATTCCCAATAGATTAAAAATTAAAATTTATAAAAAAATACTTTATATTAAAACGAGAATTGCGACTATCACTCTCCGAAGCCCACTAACCAACAACGCAAATCGGGGAACCTCGCTACCCCTTGGTCGCATCACGAAGCCTGCCGCGTCCAGTGAAGTCGGGAGAGCTGCTGTAAACATATATCCTGGACAAGTGTTTGCAAAGAACTAAAATGGCAGCGGGCAGCTAAAACTGTTCACGTCGCTCCTCACTGACCCCCCCCCCCCCTTTGACAGGACCGTGTCTTTGCGTGAAAAGACAGTTTCTATCCAAGGTCACGCAATTCCCTCCACTTCCAACGCAGAGTTTATTTTCGGAGGGCTGCTCTGTCCAAGCCCACGCACCCACGCCCTTTACCCCCACCCCAGAGTTCGTTTTCGGAGGACTGGAGAACTCCCTGGTCCAAGCACCCCTCATTTTCTGTCGATTCAAGGCCTCAAACCCCCACCTTCCTCCCTTCACCACCAGCCCAGATCGCGTCTCTTGTCCAACAACATCAGGGACTCTCCACCTGCCAGACACTCCTCAAGACACCAAGTTAGACTCTTCCAAAGTGTTTATTTGTTTGCAAAACTACGCTTTACCCATGAATTGTGGACTCTCCCAAAAAAATCTGCCCTGTCCGGTTCTGTGAGAGGAATTGATATTCCCCACCCACCCTTTCCCCTGACTCGCCATACCTGGAGCTGGTCAGCAGCCTTCAAACCTTTGTACGTAGGGGATGTTTGAAAAAAATATCGCGTTTAGAGTCTCTAGTGTTTGAACGTTTGCTGCAAAAGAATATATTTTAACAACGCTCATTATTTAATTGTTCCACATAATTTGTGAGAAAATGTATACATACTACCGAATCCCGATCTAGGCGAACGACTCGAATGAATAATCCATATCAATTTGGCACAAAATGTATAAATGTACGAATACTAACAAAACAACTTTAATGAAACAGTCCACACACTTCATCGAAGAAAATCAATGAAATCAATACTAAATTGCTTATCACAAACACAGTTTATCGATCCGAAATAATTTTAACAGAAACTCCATCGAAAATTCATCGCAGAGAAAGTTAAGAAAAAAAAATTTCTCGTAGCAAACACATGCAGACTAGCTTCGGAAATCCACATTTACGAATCCTAGTCTAATAACGCGTATATTATTTAAAAAATAATAGATACGTGCAAACTTCAAAATAATGGAAAAGATTTCTACGCTATAAACTATCGTAATAAAAGTGTAGTGAATCCTGTACTTAACACTAGTAGAGAAACTGAATTCAAACGTTAATAAATGATTATTAAAAAAGAAGATATTTTATTAACACTCGTAAAAATATTCTAACTCCTATTGTATTTTATGTTACTAAGGTTAAATACCTGTAAAACCGAAATTTAAAAAAAAAATACTCCTACGAAGACTGTGAGCGAGGTGCGAACCCCGAGCAGATACATGCAGATAGCATCTAGCAAGCACTGCGGGTTGGGGAGCAGCTAGGCGAAGTACGGGGTCAGTGTGAATGCGCAAACAGGCTGGTGCGACTTTGTCCTGTAACAGACCGCTAGCTGATGAGGGATGACCTCGCTCCTTTGTCAAGGGAATGCAACACCCTGGTGAACTGCCTTTAAGCAACCAGCCTGTCTCGCTCGGGACAAGAACTGCTAGCAATGCTTTATTTAGTTTTATACATGTCACAGCTGTAGGAATCCTACAGTCTTCACGCAAAATGTTAAACACTAAATTAACTGATTTACACAATAAAGGCAGATATTGAGTAAATGCCATTTCTATGTGTTTTAAATATCTTGAGAAAATCATCAGTGTCTGTTAATACTCATTAACTGCATGTTACATTTGTTTTTAAAACTCGTATACTATAAGTAAATTATTTATTTTGTGTTGTTGTCTGTTAAGACACAAAATCGTTTACTCATTGCGAGTCTCCATAGTCTTTACTGTGTTAAATATTAACGATTTCGCTATTTTTAGGTGATATTCACGCAAACTGATTTCACAGTGAGACAGAATTGTTCGCTGTTATGGAAAGCGCTCAGACAAAATGATTCGCCAATTGTTGCGAACAAACACACACTCGTTAAACCGAGTGAATGGAAAATTATGTATCGTGTTCATTGAAAACATATAAATTAACAAGGTAATTTTGATTTTGTTATGTTGATATGTGTATTTCAATATATATATGTAAAAAAAAGGTCACACCCATGAATAAATAAATGTTCTTTTCCCAAACAAAGCTACGACCCCTGGTGGATAAAGTAAAACATTATATTTTATTTTTACGAAAACATTAACTAACTCACTCATTTCTCTAAGAAATATGTTTTATAAAATTTCAGATCTACAAACTGTTTGGAGGTAAATAATAAAAAATGAAACACAAATTCACTTTGAAACACACTTTTAATATATCCCATTTTCCCAACAAACTTAATATTTATTTACATATACAAAAATCACACTCATCTTAAAAATATTTACTTATATACAGAAATAACACTCAATCTTCTTTTCTGGGAACGAGGTTGGTGATATTTGGTTGATGTTGCAGGAAAACGAACTCGTTACTCTCAAATCTGTGCGAAGTTGTTATTCACAGCGGATTCTAGATGAGGTTTTGACTCACTAGCTGTTAGAATTTCAGATCAGTTATTTTAAGACACTATCTATCAGTTAATTGCTTCACTCTTGATATGGCTGACAGTTTAACTGACTTGTAGATGCTATTATGTCATTTAACTACCTCATTGGCGGTATTGCATATAGTAGAGCTGAATTTATCATGGTATTGAGTGTAGTGTTGCAGAAAAAATGTAGACAGGAATTATATAATGCCCTACATGGATACACCAGCCGACTGAATGAAGTGCTGAATGAATTGCTGAATGTAAGACATCTGAATCCTAGAATGTGTGTTTAAACAGTTTTATGTATTAAATCATATTAAAATTACTATTGTTTTATTTAATTAATATCCTGCACACAAATCTTTATGTGCAAACACATTTAGAGTTGATTGTTAAATGCACACAAACAAAGTTTAGGTAACATTTGATGGTCAGAATATGGGAATATTACAATTCATGCATTTGTAAAGTCAGTAAAGCACAAAAAATAGTTTCACACCATTTCTTTCGATACATTTTTCTTAGATTTGCTTACAGAGTACATTTTATCATCACTGTGTGTTTATAAAAACATTTTTTACGTCATATATTTTCCATTCTCTCCTTGGCAATACTTACAGTATTTTCATCTGCTTGATTTTTTTTTTTTTTGTATTTGGGTGCGTGTAATATTATAAATTTTGGAAAATCGGGAAAGTTTCAGAAAATTGCGAATACACTTCTTCGATGCTTGCTGGTAGACTTGCATTCGGTCACATATGGTATACAGGACATTTTTTTCAGATCTGGACACAATATTAAATCATTACATTTTTCACCCTCTAAGGGATATTGGATATTTTTTAAATGAAACAACCCATCGCATATCTCTCCAAAATGATGTATTATTCTGTTAAACAAACAAGAGTAATTCACACTTGAGTTTTCAAGGGTGACAGAAACGTAAATACCAGTTGGGAGGAAGAAACCCATGTTTACATTAGGAATGTCATACAGATACCAAAACTATTTATTTCCGAGACAAACTCTAAACGGTTCACTCCAAGGTGCTAATTACTTGCTAATATTCAATTTACACTTCGATTTCTGTATACAAGAGCAGGTGAGTTTGTTGCCTTGTTGATCCATCTTTACGAACTAGTGGATCACTTCGACCAAATATTTTTTATATTAAATTTCATCATTAGTTCTCATATTCCAAATAATGCCATATCACTCGACTCGAATAATATCCACAGGTGATTCGAAAGGAGAATCATCATAGTCCGTTTCATCCCAGTCAGACATCATTGCCCAAGTTAGCATTCATTTTGAATTTTCTTCGGCAGAGAAGAATGTCGAATTAGAGCCATATGTTTTATGTAATTGTTTGAATGTGGGGCAATTGTAATATTTTTGAATATCTGCTACTTTCCCGTTATACACACTTTCTAAAATGTGTTTTTACTCAACTCTGCCTACATACATTTCACAATTATTTAGGTAATGTTTAGGAATATCTTCAATATTTTCATACTCTATACACCCACTCTCCCATTTTAAACCGTGGCAATGGTTAGTAACCCATATAATAGTTTTCTTGTATTTAGGAGTTAGATATTCCCAGTCAAACGATGCTTTGAAGCTGAATACAGTTGTATCTTATACCTAGGGGCATGAAAAATTCACATATGCAAAAAAAGATTAATTTATTGGGAATAAAATAATTTTCGTGTAAACTATGTTTCTGAGTTCAGTCGACGAAACTTGGTATGATTTTCAACTGTCGTTTGGTAACTAGTGCCGTAAATTTCACAGACTTACAGAAAAAAATTTGTAGTATGTCCATTATTTTTTAATAATATATAGTATGTTTCTATAAAGTGTGCAGGATTAAGTCATCTGAGTGCCCCTATGCTTCGACGAAAAAAATTTGTGTTAAAAGTGAATTATTCTTACAATAGTGAAACTTTTGTAAAAAAAAATTATCGTTTTGTTGTGTGTTGGAGGACGAATAGTGTATTCAGAGTTTTTCTCGTATATTTCAACTCAGCCGCGCTCGACATATATACAGCCAGGCTTTCGATGTAAGCTCGCTTCAGTCATTCACCACCCTCCAAGGCAATCGGATATGTTTTAAAAATACTTAATATACGTGTACAAATGAGAGGGAGATGTACGCTATTGTATCTGTTTCAAATTAAAAATGCGAGTTTGGAAATCTTTATTTGTCCGTGTTAACTGGAATTGCTAAGTCGCTGTCTGTGCTTTTCGCTGTTTAAATTGCACATCGTTAATACTAACTTGGTAGGGATACCTTTTTTTTCTAGATATAATTCAGGATGCATGTGAGTAGTGTGTTAATCGTTTAGTCAGTCGTATTAAGAATTTTTGCAGTAATTTCAACTCAGTTGTCAGTCAGCCACCGACCGTGCTCCACGTAATATAATAGCTTATAAGTCGGAACAGATAATTCATTCACCAGCCTCCGAGGCGGATGGATGTGTTTTGGGGGAGCTCCTTGTGCGATTTCATTACGTGTTTAGTCATTTTCATGTACTTGTGTTCGTTAGCCGTTTAATTTATAAGGACTTTTTTGCTTTGTTAATTAATTAACTAATTAATTCCATACTGGAGAGTCATGTAATTGTGATCATTTAGCACTTGTCGACACCAGATGTTATTCACGTAGTTGTGATTGTTTGAAATTTGGTATCATAGGTATAACTCACTGAACTTATTTCTCACGTGTGAAAACTATTTGTTTCTTTCTCTTTAATTAGCAAAAATCGCCTAAATACCATCCACGAGCAATATCCCCTCCAAAAATACTTATGCCACTCCTGCACACAACTTACCATATGTATGCCCTATCCCCAACACGCCACACCTCATCGAGTGTCAGTCGTCGTGCTGACATCTACTGGAGCTGCTCCCCACCCCAAAAAAAAGAAAGAAATAAAATAATGAAGTACTCTACACACAACAATTTCTGATTGATTAATCAAATTAAATTAATTGGATGAATCAATCAAATCAACATACCATTTTATCCTATGAATATTTTAAAAAAATAGATCGGATTACGATCGGATTAACGATTAATCCATTTCATCGGATTAAAATTGGTTTAAGGACTAACCATTTTGATATCAATTTGATATAAAATGGCTAATCCGATTAATAAAAGCGTCATCCCTTTTTATCTAGGATTCCTACGCCCCTACTACTCATAACACATCCAGATGGCCACGTTTTATGGCGTGAGGTGTGATTTCTTACCAGGCCCGATCACCTTGGGTCTTGATCACAGGATCTTTGACAGCCTACTAGTGGTATGAGATCTTGCAACCAGCAGTTCTGCCATTTGTAAACACACATGCCATTGCTCTATGGTAATAGGACAACATTTGTCCTCATACTACTGCCGATTCAAAAGCATATGTAAAGTCATCTATACTGTGTTATGGCCAGTAGCATCGCCAGACCTATCCCAAAATGAAAATATGATGAATGCAATTGGCCATTCTATAGTGACCCTATCCCTTCTGCGTAATCTTCATGAACTGCATGCGGATATTCAAGCTGCATGGTACGGATTATCGCTCGGCACCATTAGATACCTATAACAACATGCCGTGACATTTGGGAAAATGTGTTCTCGAACATGGCAGTCCAACATTGTAATGAGAGATGTATGAAAGTCTCAAATTGTAATCATTTATAGTTTTGGTGAATTTTAACTTCCTTCCGAATAGCTTTGCAATCGGACTCTTCCTTGTGGAAGCATTTGTTATTTTGGTGACGAGAGAAATTTCCTGTGTTTGAGAGACGATGAGCATGCCACTAACCTAGCTATTGCGAACATGCATTTTTATATTCCTCTAGATAAAAATTTATGAGCGAGATTATCATCATGGTGGATGATAGTTGAGAAGACCACTAAATTCTGTGTTTGAATCCTCGGTGTGATTGATGTAAGATTTTTATTGCTTGTACATTTTAATTCAGTTTATAATTGAAAGCACACTTTAAGAATATAGAATATATAAAACAAGTTACAATGAAAAGCAATACAGATAATTCATCGAAACGATATGGTAATCGATGCAAAGTATTCATCCATAAAGGTTACAAAGAATTAAAAATTTGTTCATGCAACACACTTGCGTTCATCTGTACAATTTCTCAAACAAAAAATTGGCAGCCACCTCAAGTGTAGACCCAACCTTTTGAGGGGGAAGGAGGGGGAGGGGGGATTATGTGTGTTTTATCAGTATGAATCCATACAAAAGTTCTGGGCAAGAATTCACGACTTCATAGAGGTAGAGACTAAAAGTGTCCCGGTAATTCCTATTTCAAGAGCAATTAGTGGCCAACAGGGTCGGCTGCGTATAGGATAATCACTTGAGTGATCCACATGTTAAGGAATATTGTGACAACCCAGTGGCATTTGGCTGTCATTCAGTCATCCGTAACCAGAATATATTTACCCAAGGAAGAGCGAGAAGCAAACATCATAGTGGCAGAAAAGAGAAATATGAGAAATTCGACTAGTTACCAGTGATAATAACCGAAAATGTGGACGATGGTGTTATAGTCGTAGAAAGGGCAATACATTCCATTGAAAACTTGTATTAACGAGATTTCAGACCTCCCAGTAGAAGGTTAGGCATCGTATAAGTCTGTGAAATGATGACACTCAAATCGGAGATCATGCAAAACAATTTAGAGGGAAAAGAGATAGGAACTCTTCCTATTGTTCTTGCCTGCTGACAAAGTGAAGACAGGCGAGAGGATACTTGAGCTAACTTGGCAGACGGTCTTGCCCGCGGTATATAACTGATATTCTTGCCAGCCCGAGTGGGATATAAGTGGAATAATGACTGGGAGGACTCCGAAGGAAACCCTCACCAAATAGCACAGCCCAATTCACTCCCTACATGAGAACAATTCTCGGAAATCTTTCCGCTTATTTGGACCTGGAATCGAATCACGAATCCTTGTAGCACGTAAGTAGAGCCCCAAATATTTCGTGAATTCTTTCTGCGCTAGATGGTATCAAACACTAGTGTATGTTTCTATCATTACCAACGGACCGCAGTTCATTGGATAAACCTAGTGTAACTGTGAGCCAGTCACCAATAGGAAACAGCAGTACGACCGAGTCATGAACAATCCTGTAAAAAGTATCGCACTGTAGAAATTGTAGCCAATAGACAAAAAACTTGGCTTGATTTCATAGCGAACTATGAAACCTAGCCATTGAGTTGGCAAATAATATAATTGCGAGAACAGAATTTCTAAAGAATTCCAATACAGGGACAGAAAAGAGAGATATATTTTATACCATACAATTATTGTCATCGTAGATAGTAATAGGACTGTCTGTTGTGGTCATATTTGAGATTATATGTGCAACTTTAGCCAACATGTAGCTCCTACGAGATACCACTACTTCAGTAATATTTTGATTATTCCGGCAACAAACCGAACTATAGTAAATGAACAGAAAGTCTTGATGCTAGTATAGGTAGTTCACTGTAAAATGAGCACCTTTGACCGTCCTGCTTAAGATCTACTTAATGAAAATTGTGCATTCTTCCAAAATATATCAAATAAACGTTTCCATATTCATATGTCGTTCAAGTAAAACAGTAAAATTATTGGGGTGAAAAATGTCTTCAAACTTTGGTATTCCTAGACTTTGGACATTAAAAAAACAAGGACACGTAATTTACGAATGTTTACATAACATGTTTAATTTAACGTTAAGATATGGAACTTGGTTCCCTCCGTCATTAAGAACTTTTCTGGACGCTTACCAGCATACCTATCAAAAGTGTATTGTCAAGTAGAGGAAGTGACATTTTTTAAAAAGGTTGATATTGAATGGTGTTAATTAACCGTGAACAGCCTATACCAAATTATTGTTGCTGCTACCTTGAAACCCGATCACAGAACTGTCGTCACCTGTCTGCAGATGTTTTTTCAGCGTGATAAATCAACTCGCGCGATACTCGGCGTGGTGCGACCAACACGCGGTTTATGTCATGTGCTCACCCGAAGTGCCTCTTCTTCTGCTGATGGTGCGCCAGCATCCGGGCCGTGCTGAAGAAGCGGTCGCACACGTTGCACGTCAGCGACTCGTCTGCAACAAGCAACACGAGCACGCATCAGCAGTCGGCCACACACGTATGCTGCATGGGAATGGCACGTGTGAAGAGAGGCCTTCTCACTGGTGCGTGTCTGTGCGAGCAAGGCGATCACATGCCTGCGGGCACTCCGAGACAATGCACGGGGTCAGATGTCCCCCACTGCTCTTCCATTACCACCCCGGCCACCAGATGTTGGGGTCGGTCTCTCTCATCTGGCCGAGGAGGACGGCCTCAAGACGTATCGCCCTTAACTTGTTTAACAGACACATCACCTGTGACCACAGCCAGACGCACTCGCCGAACCTAAAAGAGTGGAAAAGCCGCTGTAGACATGCTGCCTGAGAATAGGTGCGCCGTGATGAACGTGTGCGCTGCACTGCCTCACTCGGGCTGCCACAGTACTTCAACCTGAGGAAAACAAGTGTACTCTTCCCTTCAAAAACTGTCTATATTACCATGTCGGTAAGTTGAGCACGTGTTTGCAAGTATGTGAATGATAACCACAGATAAGGTATGGCCGTCTGTGGAGGTGGGAAGTTTTTCGGGTGCGTGTGAAGTGTGGAGTGACAAGACATAGTTTATATATAGCCCATCAACATGTCAAGAGTCCTCGCTGGAGTAATATTTTAAAGCACATAATATGTTAATCCCCTTGCATTAAAAATAATTCAAGATCTATTGGTAGGTGTAGCTTGATTGCGGGGACCACTGGAATGGGTTGAGAATTTATTGAAATGAGATTAGCGAGGCGAACCCAGGTCAACGAACGACTAGTCACTTGATTTTATTTAATTGTTGTGTCAGCAAAATTGTTTTATTTTCACCCAGTAAAAGTTAGTTGATTTAACTAATATTTGTTTACTATCTTCTCCCGTAACACATCGTTTTTAAGCCTATGTGTTATTTAATTTGATAGAGTGTTCATTATTAGGCGCCTCAAACCAAGTTGGGCGAATGCCGAAAAAATAACTCGTTTATACAAGTTTAACAAACGGGCTTGAAAATCCCAGTGTCACGGTAGCTGGAAGTACAGGAACGTGCATATGTAAAAACCCATCTGTGGTTGCCAGCATCACGCTTCCTCCTTGTCGTGACGTAAGGTTGCACGTAGTGGGACGAAGCTGCTAGCACGTCATCGGCGCTGTTAATCTGTATACAGCATGTTGCAATATTGCATGTCAGTACTGCAGGGAAACATTCCTCACATCTGTATCATGAAAAATGTTATATGAACATAGCTCCGTAAATGCTTCGTTTCTTCACTAAAGCCGGTAATACATAACGCACAGTGTATGGCCCGTTGTGTATTACGGGCTGTAGTGAAGAAACGAAGCGTTTGCGGACCTATGTTCATATAACATTTTTTCATTCTCCAGATGTGAGGAATGTTTCCCCGAAGTATTGACACAGACTGTATTTCGACGCAGTATCCCTCAGTGTAAGGGATTGTTAATGTTTAACGACCACTCTTAGAAACTATATTATTGTCTTGAAATAAAATATATATTTTAACAAAAGAAAGGGAAAATAAATTCTAATTTTAAACTTTAGGCGAAGCTGTGCGTCGAACGCGTCCATTGCAAGCCGCCAGTGGTACCACACGTACGACATGGGTTAAATACCACACGCGTGCATCTTCTTAACACAAGAGTTAATCAAATATGGAACTAAATTATTTTAATATAAACAATTGAAATTCACTCTCATTTGACCACTCAAGAAAAGAAATGAACACAAGCAGCTCAATAAACATTTTACTCACATGTTTATTTCTCATTACGTGTTCCAATAGATGAAACGGTTGTTCAAGCATTTTCTTACAAATATATAATATTTACTTACAAAATGGAATGCACTAGAAAGTTTTCTGTAAAACCGTTGCACAAGCAGCAGTGGCTTCACAACACTGATGCTTCGTACCACGTGTATTATTTGGAATAAAACATGTTTATACCATATTGCGGCTGTGTTGGTGCTTCTTTTTACGGAGCACAGTGCTAAATATGTTGATACACTACTGTTTATTCGCCTAAGAAAATAATCTTTTATCCTAGACACTTTACCTCTGTTTTATAGGTTCTTTTTTTATCAAGTCTATTTTAAATTCACATGCAGTAAATAAAATTCAATAATTCTTTAAATTCCAACCTTTTGAAATAGTAGAGGGAGCGCCAACCACAGTTTCCATAGCATATGAATATCAGCCCGTTACAAGAATATATAGGCCTACTATTACTTACATGTACGACTCTTGACCACATGCAATGTATGGCTCATAATTACAGGACACTCCTTGTGATATACTAACCAGTATCTGATATGGTATCAGCTGGGGTAATGTCCACCTTTTGCTGGTACGACAGCCTCCATTCTCCTTTCACCATGTTTAACGACATTATGTCGTTTTATGGAATCTTTGGTTTTAAATGGTGCTCCAAATCCAGCCGAAGGTGTTTAAGTAGCATCGAGGCCATGTCTTCAGGCCAGCTGTTCGAATTCATTCGTTCCTATTTCTTCACACCAATAAGTAAATAAACTGTAAGTCGTGGACAAATAAATGATACGGTATGATGAAAACAGAAATTAGCGGATTACAGTTTGTTGCCACGATGTGGTCCAAAAATGATTCACATATTGGTCATGCATGATTTAGACACTAAATCCAGTGGACCGAACCATACCACAAAAAACCAGCCAATACCATAATTCCATCCCTTTCCGAACTTACCTGTTGGAGAAATGCAGTTTTGTAAGTAATGTTCGTAAAGAGTTTGTCCCACACACACGTATCCATTGGGTCGCCACAGCATGCGGCGTTATTCTACACGCCACAATATGTCTGTCCACTGTTTCAGAGTCAGAAGTCTACGTGCTTTACACTTTCAAATACGCTGACGACAACGCACGAGTCTAGTTTAAGCAATGCTACTTTGGAAACTTCTTTGTCCTTGAAAGCAAAATCAGTACGCACATAACTTCGTAGCTTCGGTAGTGATTTGCAATCTTACAAGATCACTACAACCCAGGAGAAACAATTCTCCCGTACACAAATGTATTATTGTAAAAACGAAATGAAACGAACGATCTATTGTAAATCATTTAGCATGCTAGAAGACATTTGAGTGCAACAAGAGAACCATATTTGTAGGAATTAATGTGAGTACGCTGTTAAGTTTAAGATCCCGATGGAAAAAAACAATGGCTGAATAATTGTGATTTAATGTCACTCTCTATCTCGCAAAAATGCAGTTTATTATTCAGTTTAAGTTGAAAGTGCGTGACTTCGCTAGGTATATATGAGACGAGGAGAGGAATTATTTTCCCCCATATATCTTTTGTAGTTAAACCGGAATACTCGATAAAGGCTATTGACGGTAAAATGAGCACTTTTGAAAGACTTGTTTAAGATCTACTTGTATACACGTTGTGTATTCTTCCGCCTTATGGAATATTAACACTACCATGGGACTCGTCACTTTATTCATGAGTCGGTCCAGTGAAACTGTTAAATTATAAAAAAAAGTAAATATTTAATAGATCTGCTCATTTTTACACTTCGATGCATGATGAATAAACGGAAAGCGGAATAAATAATTTAAGGTATCACAAATGGTTACCCAACACTTTTTTTTTCGCCGTTGAGATACGGAATTACTTCCCATCCATCGTTACCAACTTTACTGGGCGCATGTCACTCAGGGCGCCCGTTAAAATATACGCAGGTAGGGGCAGTAACATTTTTATAAGGTTGGTTTCGAAAGTGCTCGCTTTATCGGGAACAGCCTTTACGTGTGTTTTCTAGTGCACTGCAAAAGAAGCGGGCCGTGCAGAACTCACCAGCTGCGCAATGACATCGAACGAGGGGATGGGAGTGGAGCCAGCTGATCTGGTTTCTCTGCGGACATTTGTCAAATGACTGCTGCTGTGGGGAGAGGGGCGTGGAGTTGAAATTACACGCAGCGCGATACACACACAACGTCTCCAGTAGAGCGGCCATGTGCGAACGAAATAAAAGAAAGGCCTGAGTAATTATGTAACAACAGCGGCACCGAAATCTCATTTGCCCCGCTAATAACGCGATAAAACAACGCTTGAAATTCATCACCGGCTTACGTCAAGTTACAACAAAAACACTTGGATCGTTTATATCTCGACTATACGCCCGCTCACGCTTCTGCCCGGCGATATGAATAAGCTCGATTAAAAAGTTTCAGTAGCTCGCCGTATTGCAGGTATGTCATATACAGAGTGTCCCACAATTTGCACAAGCACAATGTAAAAAAAAAAAAAAATCAGAAATCTTTCTATATCTCGTTGCAAATATACAGGATGATTCGCAATTAGACCGACAAACTTCGGGAGGTGATCCTTCATGGAAAAGTAAAAGGAAAACATAGGCGACACTTCATAACCAAACCGAATATTAAGGGAGGTATGAGCCCTTAAATAACGAGTTTTTTAAACGTATTTTTACAAAATATCGGTAACGAAGTAAAACACAATGACTACTCTTGACACATTATTGTATGTTATCGAGACATTCAATGTAAGAGCCGATATTTTGCACAAATACGGCTTAAAATCCCTTTCTTTAGGGCTCATACTTTCCTTAATATTAGGGTTAGTTATAAAGTGTCACATATGTTTTCCTTTTACTTTTTCATGAAGAATCGCCTCTCGAAGTTTGTTGGTCTAATTGAGAATTACCCTGTGTATGGTATATAAATCTTTACTACCGATATTTCTGAAGCTCTGCTAAGACTATACATTCGTTCTACCCGATACAAATTATTCCAGTAGTGTAAACAAAACCTGCTCAATTCTAGAAAAATAACTCCAAAAATACGCTGTTCGTTTGTTTGGTTAATATTTTATCGCCTCATTTCATTAGTTAAATTTTGACTGAGGTTGTGTCCGAATTGGCAGATTTTGTAGAAAAATGACCACGTGACCCGATTTTGTATACAAAAATGGTGACGTATTTGGTAATTTGGTATCTCGTATTTTGTATCTAGTTGTTGTTAGCAAAAATAGAAAATGACAAAATCAGCGCCAAGGTTGCTTAGACTTTAAACACATATGCGCGAATGCGTAAATAAAACGACTTTTAAAACAAATAACTGTACATAAAACACATTTGGCATGTTTTAAAAAGAAAACGTGCTGTGCTTTATATATATAAAATTTACAGTCGTTATTGAATAATTAATTTTCTTATTTATTAACGTATTCTTAGTATCCCAATGACGATTGCAGATATATTACGAGTGTTTTATTAGATATAAATTTTTAACCCTGTCAGTGTTGCTGCCAGTGCTAAACAAGTGATTGTAGGCAACGTCCGGATTGATACCTACCAAATCACGAATTTACAAAATAACAAAATAAAAAAATTTGTAAATTCTGACATGGCCTGAATTCATTATGAGTAATATCTGCTGAGCAAAATGTTCTTGGCTAGTTTTAAGTATGTTTACATGCCATAGTGCATGTTAATAATGAAAAATTAAGTTGAAAATCTATGGTCCAAAGTGGATTCTAAGGAGAGTACATCCAGACGAGTGCATGCACCCCCTTTCATTTTTTCCTATTTTTTTTTATCCTTAAACAGATTGTAATAGAATCTAGCAGGGATATGTTGCCAATAAGGACCATCACGTCGCAACCTTTCATAAAAACACATCTTCTATATTTATAAAACTCAGCAAGACCAAACTTCTGTGTGTAAATATATCAATCCACTGTTTATGCTTCCGCGTACATGCCATATCGACGTTGCGAAAAACAGGTTTATCCCGGAGCCCATCACAAAGCGGCTTGTAGCTAAGCGACATAGTAATAATGTATCATATCAATTTTATAATTAATTTTATTTACGTCAGTTTCAGCCAAAAATATTTGTGACAATTAGGCGCACATAAAAAATATATAAATTATTTCCTACATTGTTACAAGTTTCTTACTCACAATCATTGTAAACATTATGACGATATTCCATGACGAGGATTTTATTGCAACTTCTGCTTTTTAAAGTATCCTGAATGGAAATGCGATTAACTTTTGTTAAAAATACAGACTTTTAATCGTTTTTTTTTACATTTAAAAAATATATTTTAGTAGATTTTTTTATAATTTTGCAAAATGTATACATTATTCTTTCAGGTATAACATAAATCGCACATTTGTGACAATTTTATGGTGTCTGTACTACTTTTTTTTATGAGTTCTTCGCGTTGTATAGTCGGGTGCAGTCCTCCATAGGCAGTTGCTTTACTTCAACCTTACCTGGAACTCGAACAAAGAGAGCTTTGTACCATCATCTGGCGTGAAACGAACTACATCATGGAGGTAGGTTTCGGAACATCAAATCCGATAGTCATCAGTCAATAGTTCTGGTATAGTAGGATATTGATATATATTTACAGGGACCTCATTTTGAAACGAAGTGTCTGAGTTACCCAAATAATGAAAGTTTTTGTGGTTTATCGTAACACAACAACTTGTGTGCAGAATTTGGTTCAAATAGCTTCACCCGTTCAAGACATATGGCATAAAAATGTTAGTTACTCGCTAGGCGCTATCTTACAAAACAACCTAAAACAAGCTACCTACAGGCCTATAAAAGATGCTGAAATATATCAAATGACTTGACTATGATAAATTCGTCTAAATAATTTATGTTGCATCAAAAGAAAGATCTGACCAACTTGAATTTATGTTCAGAGGCTCACTATAGCACACATTGTGTGTGTGGGGGGGGGGGGGGGGAGGAATTCGTGAGAATTAAATTATTAGTTCCCGAGGTATGGCATAAATGATGCATTCTATCACCCGACACTTTCTTACAGAAAGTCGGCAAAAGATTATCTCTGTACGCATATTTAATGCTCCTAATGGACACTCTCAGTATACAATGTTTTTTTATTGAAATTGGTGAGATTGTTTAATAGAAATGATAAACTTCTCTAAACTATTTACTTTGCAGACATTCTGTAAATAAATACAGCAAGACAAACTTTTGACATGACGTACTGTAGCTCTACTGGTATGAAATGTTCGGTGGGAATGTATTCATTAGTCCTGGACATATAACAAAACCCACTCACTTGTCTCACTATTGGAGAACAAAACTGTGGTTTATTGACACATTATAAGTTGAGCATATAAAATGTATTCATTAGTCCTGGACATATAACAAAACCCACTCACTTGTCTCACTATTGGAGAACAAAACTGTGGTTTATTGACACATTATAAGTTGAGCATATATAATGTATTCATTAGTCCTGGACATATAACAAAACCCACTCACTTGTCTCACTATTGGAGAAAAAACTGTGGTTTATTGACACATTATAAGATGAGCATATATAGTGTTACGTATTAAGTCGGTTGAAATTGTTTGGGACATGTGGCATACCGACATAAAATAATCACATTGCTGTGATTTAGAAAATATGTACCTATCTCTTTGATTCATATAAATATAGGTTTTTGCGCTACCTTCCGAATTTCAGAATAATAACATAATTCTTTATAAATGTAACGCTTATATATTTCACTGGCATGTTCTAAATTTTGTTTTAATCGGATAATTGATTCCCGATATATAACATAGTATCCTAAAATTGTCGCCATTTTGGAAATAAGTCCCTGGCATGATTGAAAACTATAGAAGTGTAAAATACTATATCTGGACCTAGTTTGGATAAATTCGGTTATCGGGTTTACTTTTTTGTTCATCGTACCTTTTCAATAAACTTTTACGCAATAAACAGATTGAATAATCAAAAAATTTGGTTGAGTTAAGAGGTTTGGTTGGCCGCTCACAGTGAGATACTGAGCGCCCGTGGACGTGGAATGATAGAGCAGCTGAGGAATGAAAGGCAGGGGGAGCAGGAGTGCCAACTGCCATGTCCGCCAGGTTTCCTACATGTGGGAATCGAACTCGAACCTTGGAAGGATACGAGCAGTTTTGCCACTGCACTACAGATTTGGTAGCAAGTTGCCAACGAAAAGCTGGTAGTAGACAGGACTGTAAAGTCTAGCCTACAGGTTGCTGAACTGTGCAATATTTCCGGTCTCTTGCCATACCCATAAACCAGAGATGTGGGAGGGGGATGTTGGATAATATTAGGGCTGTTGGATAGCATAAAAATCTAATATCTATGTTTTTCCAAACAGTTACTTGGTATTTTGATATATCGATATCTAAACTTGTAGATAATACCGAAGTTATCAATAATATCGAAATTAACGATAATACCGAAATTATCGATAGTAACAAAAGTATTAGATAATACCGAAATAATTGACAATACAGAAATCGTCGATAATATCGAAACATATACAGGATGAGTCATCAGCTCTGCGACAAACGGCGAGAGGACGTTCCTTGAAAAATTTCAGTTAGAAAATGTCTGACAACGAACGCCAGGAAACCACGCCTAAGGGCAGGAAACCCTTGTGAAGTTGGGGTTGCAAATATGAACTTTATTTAATTACACTGAAACCATGTGATATTAAGGAATGAATTTCTGTAGGCATGCCAAACAATTCAGTCACTGTAACATGCAAGTACCCGTGTTGACCTACCGCATACCCTACATAGTGAAATTGGGGTTGCCACCTTAATGAAAACAAGGTCTTCATACATCGTTACGTAAATCTAGATCACGGGCTATGAATTACCATTGCAAGACTTTAAAATAAGTCCTCTTGATAAGAAAACCTCCGACGAATGGTTTGCGAGAAAACAGACCTCCAAGATATTAAATGCCTCATTAGCATTGCATGGTATTTAATACCTTGGAGGTCTGTTTTCTCGCAAACCATTCATCGGAGGTTTTCTTACCAAGATGACTTTTTTCACGTCTTGCAATGGGAATTCATAGGCCGTGATCATAGTTTACGTAACGACGTATGAAAACCCTTTTTTCACTATTTGAATGGGCGGCAACTCCCATTTTACTATGTAGGGTATGCGGTAGGTCAACACGGGTACTTGCATGTTACAGTGACTGAATTGTTTGGCATGCCTACAGAAATTCATTCCTTAATATCACATGGTTTCAGTGTAATTAAATAAAGCTCATAATTACAACCCCATCTTCACAAGGGTTTCCTCCCCTTAGGAGTGGTTTCCTGTCGTTCGTTGTCAGACATTTTCTAACCGAAATTTTGCAAGGAACGTCCTCTCGCCGTTTGTCGCAGAGCTAATGACTCATCCTGTATATACCGATATTTTTCAAAGTTACATAACCGATTCGATAAGTTATTTTTCAAATCGATAATTATCGATATATCGAAATATCGAACAGCCCTGGATAATATCCACTGCTATGTACGGAGAGCGAAGTGTAGCTAGTGGAGTCCTCGCCGACAAGGGACGCTAGAGCACCGCTCTGTTGATTAACGTAGTGCCTGGTGAATGGCGAGTGAGGAGCGAAACTTCAAACAGGCACATCACTCCGATGGAATGGAAGACGAGGGCCGGCGTACAGCGGGCAGTAACTAGGCGCGTGTTTGCAAGCGCCGTTAATAAAGGGTTTCAGGGCAATAGGGGCGAGGTAGTAGCCAGATCACCCACACAGGCGGCAAACATGTTCCGACGTTATAACCATGGACACGGGTTTTCCACGCAAGTTCTCTTGACGGATAGTGGAGTGGAGAGATTTGGATGGCTCTTAACATCGAGGTTTGGAGAGCCGATGAGGGTGAAGCGAGGTCAGTATGGAGCAGCGCCGGAATTTAAGTGCAGGGGAAGCGAGAGATTCTCGAGATAATCCGGTGATCAGCGGTATTTTCCGGCACGTTTCTCGCGTGTGAAAATCCTGGAGCGATCCCGTCGTGAATCGAACCTGGTTCGTGTAAGTTGGAGGCTCGTAGTCTGACCACTTAACCACCGCGGCCCCCTCTAGACGGATCACGTCACAATTCTCTGTTTACTGCTGAGCATACTCGAGTAAAACCCTGGAGAGTATGTGAAACACAAGCGCTTTCACAATCCTCCATTACTTTATTATCGACGCAGCATTTTTAAGGTCTTGCAGACAGTTCAGACGAAACATGTACAAACAAATTACATAGAAGCCAGCAAGCATAATACATTACATATTACTACAACCATATTGGATAGAGTACCTCGACCTTGACCCTATGACCTTGAATAATCTCGAAAACAAAAAGTCAAGAAAAATACACAAAAGTCAGCAAACATAATACATTACAGACCACCACCATATTGGATGCAGACTAACTTGACCTTGACCCCATGACCTTGATTTACATAAAAAACGAATACTCGAGAAAAAAACATGTGAGACTACATGAATTATACATTACAGACTATTGCCGCCGTTTTAGATGCAGACTACCTCTACCTTGACTCCATGACCTTGAAAGACCTTGGAAACAAAAATTTGAGAAAAAGCACATCAAATACAGCAACCATAATATATTACACACTATTACCGCCATATTAGATGCAGACTACCTCGACCTTGACTCCGTGACCTTGAATTACCATTAAAACAAAAAATCGAAAAAAATACATAAAAGTCAGCAGGCATATTACATTACAGACTACTACCACCATATTGGATACAGACTACATCAACTTTGACCCCATGACCTTGAATGACCTCGAAAATCAAAACTCATGAAAAAGACATTAAATTCAACAAGTATATTACATTTATAACTAATAACACTATATTAGTTACAAACTACCTCTACTATGACCTCATGACCTTGATTGACTATAAAAACAAAAACTCGAGGAAAAATACATAAAAGTCAGCAAACATAATACATTACAGACTAGTGCCATCATATTGGATGCAGACTACCTTGACTTGACCACATGACCTTGAATGACCTTGAAAACAAAAAACACGAGAAAAAATACTTAAAAGTCTGCAAGTATAATACATTGCAGATAACTACCGCCATATTATATGTAGACTGCATCAACCTTGACCCCATTACCTTGAATGACCTCGAAAACTAAAACTTGATAAAAAAATACAATTAAAGTCAGCACGCATAATAATTTAGAGGCTACCCTCATATTGGATGCAGATGACCTTAACGTGACCCCATGACATTGAATGACCTTGAAAAAAACTCGAAAAAGTCTCAAGAGACCCGATTTCAGTAAACCTGGTACCAAGATACCGCACGAGAAATACACTTCACCTTTACAGGTCTGTGGCTGAACTCTGTACCACACCCGTACACAAATATGACATACGACAGGGATTCATAACACAGTTAAAGCACTCATGTCGTCGTACATTACGGTCGAAAGTAAATGCCTTATACAAAAGTGACACTGGCGGCGGTGCAGCACTTCAGGCTAAGACTCCGGTAGGCTTGTAGGAGATGAAGGTGCTGGAAATAATACCACTCTCGAAAGAAGTCGTTGACACTGCTGCATCTACCATTAGCTCTGGAGAGCCCGAAGACTTCGCAGATGCATAATAAGACTTAGATGCGAAGCTGCAGAAGTTAGCTGAGACTATGTATCTTTCATGCCAGTCGCTGTGCGCATGGGGGCTTAAAATTATTTAAGAAATATTTTGTAACATCCAAGGCTTTAGCTCCCTGGACTCTTACGCCGTCAAGCAGATTACCATCTCGTACAGTGACGGCGACGAGAAAACCAAAGTGATTACATTTTTCTAATACCGACATTTCCATGTAAGTACCTCAGCCGCACCGCGCAACAGGTATACCGCCTACAGATGCATGGACTTAGGTAGGATGATGGAAATATTCCGTACGGGGACATTCGCAGAGTGTTGGAAGAAGCCATCATTCCCCAATACCTTTGTATGTTAATGGTCAAGAGCCGACAATGCGCAGTATGTGTCCCGCCAGAACGATCATCGTGGGCGTGTACATGTATCGCAGCTGTCTGCTGTTCAGACAGCTGCCAGGGAGAGACGCCACAAGGCTGCAGAGTGCCTTAGGACTTATGATAATCCATGTTACACGTTAAACAAAATACTACAAGGAAAATAACATTTTGTGTAACACATACGTGGAGAAGTGGCTTTGTATTTCTCATAGCGTGTGTAAAAAAAATGTGTTAGAAAAATATTTTTGATATCTAGACTCATGTCCCCACATGTTGATAAAGAAAAATGTTTTAAATCAGTGTTTAAAAAAACAGCCTGGGTAAAACATTTATATAAAAAGTTTTGTATCATGTTAGAAAAAACACTGTCGGTAAATTTAGTGTAAGTACAGTTTAATGTAGAGAGACATACTCCAGCCGCCACAAACATATATATCGCGTACAAACATAATTGAATTTATAAAACGAAAGAAGCGTGTGCAGCTCAGGGCAGGCTGCCGTGATTGTCGTCTATAGACTTGGACGGCAGGAGGGATCGCAACGTCGATATTGTTCGCAGTAACAGCTGACCGGAAGCGAACGTGCGATCCTCAGCGGCCAGCCACCCGAGGCACCGGCCGCCGGAGAGAGAACTATGTTCCAGAGACAACTATCAAGGCTTGAATATTTCACACGTAGCGTCTTGAATACATATGTAGGGTTCCAACAGACAGCGCCGACTCCTTCATTCATCACGTAATACGCCGAGGAACTTTAGCCACAGCTGAGAATAAGTAAGGACCAGGTTCGACACCTAACACACACATTTCCCTCAAACACATCACACACTAGTCAAAACAAATATGAGCGTAGACATACTGGAAATATATGCGTTACAACACCAATGCTAAATATGGTACAGCAACAACGAGATAAAATATGGTACAATCGAACGAGAAAAATAAATCATACAGTACAACAAAAGATATCTCTATTACTATACAGATTTACGAAAGAAAGTCGTAACATATTGACAGTGACATACCAGTTGTTATGCTCACTTGAGGGGGGGGGGGATACAATAACAATTTCCCGTTGTTTGCTACGCCCTTGAGCCCAAAGACGCAGCAAGGCTGGAATTGCCACAAAAATCCCAGCAAAAGTGACTGAACAAAATTGGCACAAAATGCCAGCAGTAAGAAAAATCCAATGAGCAAGTTAAGGATAGTTGAAAAGTGAAAATTCTAACTATCACAAAAACTCATGAAGTATTATAATCATTTATTTCTTTTCGTTTTGATTGCACTTGGTTATATAATTTTGTTCCATAAAACACAAATCCTTTATATAATTATCCATTCACTGATCATTTTCAAAGGAGAATCAGAACATTACATACAATTTTCTCCATATTAGGAACATTTCTTAAAAGAGAACCAAATTTAAGTAAAATATTATAAGCACATCTAAAACACAGCTAAGTTTAATACTGTACATTATTTTGTTTTTCAACCAAACTTTGAAACTTTAAATTTTCAAAGCTTTATTAACATACAGCATATTGGTTCCGACTAACACCACAAAACGTATATAAAACATTTTAAACTATGGTATGTTATTGACTTAACACAAACTCATTTTTGGAAATTATATTTTGCCATTTATTGAGTTGTTACTTTTAGGTGACTTGAACATGACATGAGCAAAAGGCCTTTATTTAAAATGGTAACCACAGGCTGAGTTGACATGCCTGCCTCCGAAACTTTACTATACAAAAATGCATTTTTTTTTAATCTTCGAGTCCACAATGACACAAGGTAACTATTAATGTTTGAACACTACAAGGTTCCTGCCCAAAACGACTGCTATAAAAACATATCAGCCTTAAGTCACTGTCAGATTCCTTTAGAAAAGAGTATTTGCAAAAATTAATGCATTTTAAATTAAGCCATTTTTGGCAACTACTCTCACAGGAAAGTGACATTATAACCTTTCCTTGCTTTAAGAGCCTGCCATTTAAAGTTTGATTTTGAGCAATTATTGTTACCAACACATAACTTTAGGTGAATGCTCCCTCGAGGCCGATCATCTCACTCCGACTGAACATTTACAGCAGGTATTTATACAGATAAATCACAATTAAATGCTAGAAGGGTGAATACAATTCATTTCCCAATAGCAGCACAGTTATAAATTTGTTTAAATCTAATCCTCCAATGATCGTTACCTAATGTGGCAACAACACAAATTTTCTTGGTAGTGGGGTATTGAGAAGTTCATTTGGGCATTAGAGCGGTCTGCAATTCCCAGGCTATCCCTGTCTTTTTGTCCAAATAAGATGACCATTGCGTCACACATCGGCGGAAAATATGTCACGCAAAACACTTTCAAACTGCACGGCGACCCAGTGTGCAGCGTGACGTCACAGCCGTCAGCCAGCCGGGAGGTAACAGCAGCGCTCCAAGGCGCTAATATGTGGCAGTCGGAACTAACCCCCTTAGTAGCAGGCGAGCCATGTCCCACACCTGTTGCGTGGGCGATGTGCGTGACTCCATTTTATAAACATGCCGAACTTGTGCTTCAAATGCTGGGGGGTCAACACCAAATTCAGCATGCAGCAACCAGGTTTGAAAATATAGTAAGTTTAGGTTGTTTTAATTAAGTCCCAGGTAGATTTTCCAAGCGACGAACTTTCAGTGTTTTTTCCCGTGCAAAATGTAACTACACAAGTTGTCATTTTGAATGGGGCGGGACGAGAGACAACGAAACACATAGTTTTCGTAGAAGTTGTCTCATAGTATATATATATATATATATACACTTACGCACATTTATGTATGAATTCGTGATCTGCATATTGGGTGGTGTACTCAGTAAGACACTGCAGGTATTAAAATACTAATAATTCACTAAGTTCTTTAAGTCAGTATACTACAATAAGTTACACAATACGAATACCAGTTACTGCTAAATCTGAATCATACTCTCAATACTATGAGTTTTAAGTAGAAGCTGATAGCAACCGACTGAAGTTAGGAGTTCTGACTGTAATATGACCTGGCCACGCGTTTAACACCTCTTAGACCCCGTCTCACGTCTACGTGAGTTTCACTTACCACTGAAGGTGCAGAAGTCGCTATTCGGACGCTCGGGGCACCACGGAGCCTCCCTCCTTTCGCCTGCATACCCTCTGAGTTTACGTTACACAACCAACCACCGCATATCGCCCTGGATTCTTTGGTCTGGTACCCGAGGCTGTCCTCCTTGGTTTGACTGCATTTGGTGCGTCCTCTACAATATCTTTTGTTAAATATCTGTGTTTATATTTAAAAACAATATAACTAAAGGCTGTTCACAATAAAGTGAGCACTTTTGAAATCAACCTAAGAAACAAGTCACTGCTCCTGCCTGCATATATTTTAACGGGTGCACTGAGTGACATGCGCCCAGTAAAGTTTGTAAAAATGGAGGGAAATAGTTCCATATCTTAACGTCAAATATAGAGTGTTAGGAAATAATTTGTGCAAACTGAAATCATTTCTTTTCCTCTCTGTTTTTTTAATTACGTATAAGTATAAGAATGAGCAGATTTGTAACATATTTCTTTTCTAATAATTCTACAGCTTCAATTGAGCGACGCATTAATAAAGTGACGAGGCCCATGGCAATGTAAATTTTACCTAAGGCGGAGGAATACACAACGTGCGTACAAGTAGATCTTAAGCAGGGCTTTCAAAAGTGCTCATTTTACTGTGAACATCCTATACAAGTGCGTACAGTACAAATGCTTGATAACCATAATTAGTGTAAGTCATAGTTGGTAATTACCGTCCTTAGTTACCCCTTTCCGTAAACGACTTGGGCGGAGTGTATCTGCTGGAGTCACACAGGGGTCCATCTCACGTGATCATACTGGGGCGGGGGGAGGGGGGGGGAAGAAGATTTCTGGAACGTCCGTGACTGGCTAGAGAGGCGAGCGTGTTGGAATAAGGAGAAATGAGCTTGTGCAACGTCCGTGGGGCGGCGGAACAATACTTCCCGTATTGACATATTTACATTCTGACGTTTGCACTCGCAGAATTTATTTCCCAATTAAATACCAACACATGCGAAAAATTTCTGGTGTCCGCGTAAGTTATTTAATTCTATCCTGCATGGAAATCTTTTCACTAGTGTTTCACATACATGCACGGCAGTTTTCCTACATTTGTTCAGGGAAGCGTCAATCTCGTAGTGAAGTTCCCAGTTGTGTTTTCTATATAATAAGACGATCTCTGTCTGTCTATCCCTCTTTAATACTTCTAAGTCCCTTGAAATTCAAGAAAAGTTCTTCAAATTTTGCAGAGCGAATCCTCAAGGTCAAATACAGGTCAAGTTCGAATTTCAGCAAGATTACGCAATCATGACTTTTGATACTAAAAATTATTATTTTAATTAATTTTTCCTTTGAAAGTTTTGTATTAATGCATAGAGATATGAAGGTAATAGAATATCATATTTGCTTGCTCTAAATGTCTCGCTTCAATGTTGAGTTAATTAAGTGGGGCCACAGTGGTAAAGTGGCTAGAGAGATTCCAAGTGGGGCCACAGCGACCCAGTGGATAGCGAAATATATGAAAAAAAATTTCAGTCTTTGTATGATAACCAAATTTTTTAACATTGTAAATATTCTAGGCACGTGACCATACGGAAAATGCGGTCACAGGCTAAACCCCTAGTGTTTATATATTTTTAGTTTAAGGTATGGTAAATATTTTATTCTTTGTATAAGTTAAACACTTCCATTACAGTTTAGGAAGTGTACTGATATTTTACAGTGTGCGTCTGATTGCGAATACTGCATGCACTACGTGACAAGCTCCCCATGAAGTATATTCTGCGTCGCAATGTGCGCCTATTCTATGACGTGTTCGCGGTAGTAGTTTCGCCTCTGTGTAGTTCGATACTCTATGTCTTGTGAGAGCTGCTGGGCCCCATGAATTATGCAGCGGGTGCTAGCCCCTGGGAGGTTTGTGATCAGCGGTACAGCTATGTACGGCGGGATTACCCGTGCGCACAGCTGCAGGCTGACGCCAAGCACATGGCAATGTATCAACCAGCGTAATTAATTGCATAATCATGCTGGACGAATTTACCATGTTCTAGGCTTGAAGCGCGGGAGCGTTAAGGGTGACTCAGGCAAGTACACCGCATATTTCTACATGCCAGGCACAGGATTTGCGTCCAGTATTTCAATAGGCAACTCGCCCACACGATACTTTCGGTGATGGCCCTATCATTTTACGGCTTAATAACTTCAAAAGGGTTTACCAGATGCCTACCTACTTTAAATATTTTATAGAGTTTGTCTTATACTTAACAATAGCTTTCAGAATTCTCTTTTTCAGCTTACTCGCTGAAGGGACATCTAAAGGCTATATGAAATGTTTAAATGTTGAGCACAATACGCCCTTGTACCCTGAGCTATGAAATAGTAGTCTGTAAAAATGTTCACCAATTGAAGAAAATCACTTTTAACAAAATAATTAAATAAGGTACAGAACATTTTCATTTATAAATTTTTGTACAAATATTTAATTAATACGTTTGGCTAGATTTCAAAATAATTGCTCATATTTTTACAGTAGCATGAAGAATCTTTACTATAAATTATTTAGCGTTGAACTGACTAATCTGACAATTTATGCTGTTTTACCCTAGAGTTAATCACTGCAAGTACACAAATCTGAAACAATTAAACACTAATCGTATAAACAAAACACAAAAGGGAAATTGTCAATTAATTCTGAACAAACCCATCTTACAGATATGCATATACTAACATAAGTAAAGAAACCGCTTAAAATTAAGGTAAGTCGAAGATATCGTTGGATTAGAATGTAAATCTCGTATTTTTGTTGAAGATGACTTTTATTATACTGTTGGTTGAAAGACATTGTATTTTACCGTTTAGAGCTATCCACATAAATAAAAGTGAATCCTTTTTATTGCCTTCGAGCGCTTTAGAATGTGATATGCAAAGTTTTCCAACCAACAGACTCAAAAATTCATTTTCGCCAAAACACTGGGATACGAGGTTTTCATTCTAAGCCATCGATATGCTGGCTGCATTAGATTACTTTTGCACAGCATACATACGATGCGGCAAACAGTTGGATAGTGGTATGCAAATAACAATTCTTATATGTTCGGAATACCCTTTGTATTAATGCTATATTCGAAGGAAAAAATATGAAGTTTTAGGGTTATGTATTTTTTCTCTGAAAAGAATTACATATAGCTACAAAAAGTTGCTTCACATAGTTTACGTACATTCTCAACGTTCATTAGCACCGTTGTACTGAAAATTGTCAGTTTATATAGGTATGTCTATTACCAGTAGAATTGCATACCTCGTGTATCCTGAATTAAAAAAATCTGCTGTCTCGTAAATTTTATGCTTTTATATGACGTGAGAAGAGTTGATTTTGTTGGCATATAGTGTGTTTAATTATAATCAAAGCATAATATTTGCGTGGCGACATTTTAAGTTTAAATAAAAGGTACACTTTTGCGGTAAATATAGGTTTAATTACTGTTACATTCTCTGCATTCGTAATACATGAAATACAAACAGCGTATACGAATCACCTGTCCCGCTGGCGCTGCTGGTATGCTTTAATACATATCGCACCTTTGCGTACGAGGTAAGTATACGAACTGCTACTCGTCTAGTGGCGAGCGACCGTATTGGGAATTTCGCAAGCGAAAGACTGAAAAGTATAAATGGTGAAACAGGATTTTAACGACTGGCTGAAATTGGAAGTTATCTGTAATCTTAAAAACGGACAAATACTTGTAGCAATTTTTTAAAATGCAAAAGGAGACTGCTTTACAGCGAACTTTTTCCCCTGTATTTTAAACAAATTGCTTTAACTCTATTGTTTCCGTTGAACCATCTGACTCCAATAAAATATTATCATAAAATTATTCGAGACATTAATGTAACTCTGCCGTATGTTTGGAATTCGACCAATCTGCTCACAAAAAGAAATACGTACTATATTTAAAGCTAGAGTTACGTTAAGTTAATTGCATAAACCCTTTACACTTCAGCTAGCTGATAAATTCTTTGCAAACGAAAGTTTTCATTCGCTACCTAATGGCGAATACCGTACACACATACGTCCAGTTGTAAGGTTAGTGGTTCTCGCTGGGACAGGTGACAGTCTTATATATTTAAATTTATTGTTATGATCCTGAGCGGGACATATTTTTGTTAATATAGAGTACATATAACATCACGAAAACTTGCTATGTCACCTGGCTATTATTGTTAATTATAGCCAACAGTCAGTGCAACATAACTGATTTACGTAGCTTATGTTTATGTATTTTCACTAAAAAGTACAACAATTCTAATAATATGCAGTTTATGTATATATGTAAAGGCTGTTAACGATAAAGTAAGCAATTTTGAAATTAACCATAAAAAAAAGTCACTATCCCTACCTGCATATATTTTAACGGACGAACTGAGTGATATGCGCACAGTAAAGTTAGTAACGATGAATATAAAGTAGCTCCATATCTTAACGTCTAATAGAAAGTATCATCAGGTAACCAATTGTGATTACTTAAATTATTTATTTCACTTTTAGTCCACTGAAAATAGCGGACAAATATGCCTGACCTTGAACAAATATCAACAGAAGTGATTCCAATTGAATTTAGGTTAGAAACATGTGCTTTTTAACATATCCAAAATGAGGACAAAATCAGGACATGGGAAATGTTTCAAAAACGTCAATATTCAACATGGTTACCAACCACATGGAATAGGTTATTATATTAAAAGTATTATTTTTACAATCTGTTTGAAAGAGTAAACGCACACAAAATAATGTGCAAGGAAACAAATTACAGCAAATTTATCACATAACCAATTCATCTAGACAATTTTTGTAATTTTTTTCAACTAAAAGATTTTATCAACTAAAAAAAACACTTATTCTGATATAAAAAGAGTGCTAGTTTATTGTGTATATTGATTGTTGTTATATTTGAGAAATAAGATAATATTAGCTTTTCGAATTTTTTTTGAAAGTGTAATGTGGATAAGAATAAAGAATCAGTCAATATCCGAAACTTCTGAGAAACTTCCAACTTCTTGTTGTAAAATGTTTTTGCATCCTTGTTCTTGACAAACCCCACAAGCATCAGTACATGGCAAGCCAATTTTTTTACATCCACAACGTAGGTTTTCACACCTTGTTGTACATTTACAACGTATAATGGCAAGTAAAGATCTTGGAGCTGGTGAAAAGTCGGTTGTCTTCGGAAAGTACTGATTGTCTTGTACAGACCATCCCCACATACAGGCATCCTCTGCATATGCCTCACATTTCCACTGCTGGACTTGACAATAACTACGTATAGAATGTATTTTACTACCGATTCTGTTGGTGGGAGCAGTTCTAGTGTCACAAACGTTTTGGATGACGCCACCTTTTCTTTGAAGGTTTGGTAGCGCAATTCTTTCAAAGTTTCATTTTTTCTTCCCCCAAACAGTATCAACATAGTTTTTCTTCCTGCATCTTCAATTTCAGTTGGGGTCTTCTTTGGTTCACAGAATATCTGGGCAACCTCTTTAAGACCTCCGCTGTTGAGAAGCTTTTTGAATGCTGATGTCTTACCTACACCATATATGTAAGATGTAGTGTCACAGCTGGTCCAGGCATGAAGGAAAAGTAAATTCCTGCAGATTGGTTCTCCAAGTTCTTTTTTTATATAAAAAAATATTATATGTCTTTTGTTCATTTTTTCTTTGTACAACGTCACTTCGAAAATGCAACGTAAAACCATTGTCAGTGGCGTGGTACAGCAATAAAATCAAAAGGTCAGTATCCTCTCCGACAACAACTGTATCGCAATGTTGAGAGATCTCAACTGCTTCTCTGACTATTGAAATATCACCATCGCCTTCAGCAAACATAACTTTACATCCTTTTTTTAATTTTTGTAGATGGTGCCCTATGAGTCCAATCATTTTAGTTTTGTTCCCAGTATTAAGAAGAAATTTGTCCTTCTTCCCTATAAAAACAGTTTCTGGAATGAAATTAACAGTTGGTGCTTGTTTTAATTTAACACCACTCCTGCGATTCTCGCTGTCTTTTATTGAAGCCATAGAAGTGCTGTATCCATCAAATACAACTGATACTCTTCCATACTTTTTACATATGAAGTCGGCTTAAGATGAAGCTATTTTATCGTAAGTAACTCCTTGTTGCCATGGTAATCTGTGAAGAAGTGATCCACCATCCAACACATAATACTTGTTGTCCCTCTCTGAATATGTGACTGCGTGCTCATGTAGCTTTTCCTTAGGAGATGACTTAAGTACATACTCATGAATTGCATTAGCAAGTGGAGATTTCTGAGTTTTGCGCAACATGTTTCATGTCTCGGACAGTGAAGGTGGGTAGGGACAAAGTTCATGGTCCAAAACTTCTTCCAGGCTAGCACCTCCATTATTTGCGGCAACAATCAAATGTCGGAACAAAAGTCCTTAGTCGAAAGATGTATCATCATGGCTGTTAACTTTTACATTTGCAGATGATGCTAATATTTGCACACGATTTTTTTCTCTTGCAGGAGAAGGTAAACACGCCTTTTCCCACAAGATTTTTGAGAATTTTTTCCCTAATAAACGACATATTTTGAACATTTACAGAATCTGTATCAAAGGTGCGTCCTGTTACAATGTTCCTGAGTGTTGGATCAGTCGTGAAAGGAGAGTTTTGTTGGAGGAACGCCAGAACTTTTGTATCATTCTCTCTGTCCTGTGTAAGCATTGATTTATGCTGTTCACTTGTGGTGTACGCAGTTCGTGTTAAAATCTGCATAGCCACACTGTACTCACAACATGATGGCATGGACAGAACCCATTGAGCTCTCACACTTTCAGAAAATCCACTGCCTCTTGTCAACCCTCCATTAGTTCCAATGGAACGCGTCTAAACTTGTTCGACGAGAAGATCACATCCCAGGCCTGACCAAGGTCTATCACATCTGTGCACAACATGACATCCCTTTTGGAATAAGGCATATTCCGGGAGTTGGCTCATCGTTTGCAATTAAAGGTAAGCTGATTTCAAGTAATTGCTGTGGTCTGCAGCTGCAAACACAGGTAAACATTCACGAGTAGCATTCAGGTGGGATAACCAGCAACCTGAACGATCTGCTTGGACAAGTTTACATGACAGTGAGACCATGGACTGATATTGTAACCACACTTCACTGGTCACAGAGATTTTTCTCAAGTCATTCGCCTTTTCTGTTATGATGGTGTTTAGTTTGTGTAGAGAATCTGGGTTATCTACATCCGAAATAGTCTTCTTGTGCCTCACAAGGTCATCATACAGAAAGAGGATTTTTTCAACTAAATGTTTGCTCTTATCTTCGCTAAGATCTAGGCAAAATAATTGAGCTAAGGGCATAGTCAACTAGCATATGTACACGGAAAGCTCTGGACACAGCTTTGCCTGTTAATATGTGATTAACTGTGTTTGATCCATAAACAGTTTGCAGCACATCTTCAAGGCCAGAACCAGCCATAAAATCTCTTATTACTCCAAGGAAATTCATCAGTGTGTGACAAGAGTCCAGCATAATGACCAAATCATCAAACTCTGTTTTGTAGTTGATGTCATTAGCAATTATGGAAGCCTTCCAAAAAGAGGGTTGATCGAACGTAAGAACTGGATAGATATCTTGTGTTTTTGATGAATGACATACGTACTTCATAGTTGATAAAATGCATGTCATGTCACTTGGCTGGAGGTTGATTATTGGAAGTATGACAACTGTGGATATCCCACAGTTCGATGGGTCAATACCCTCCATAGTACCTGGCCATCCTGTTTTCCAGAGAAGGTCAGTACTGACATGTGTTACTTCTCTTGAGGACAATAGTTGGAATTTAAAATCGCCTCTTGTGTTTTAATCACTGAAATAGTGACAGATATTAACCTTTGCCATTTCTTTTACATCATCGTTTGAGACATTCCCTCGAGGAATTAATCTTTTCATTTTTCGACTTGGTGTTACCGCTGATATCATTCCCATACCATGAAATGTGTGATTGCCTTTCAGGGTATGTAAATTATGATCTATATTGTCAGCAGCAAAAATAACTGTTTCGCAGTTATTTCTTTCTATTAGGTCTCCATCCGTTGCAAATAATGCATTCCGAATAAATTTTCTGATTTCTTGACATGAACTACTGAAACCAAGGTGATTCAGTACATCTATGATAAACTGCGATCGGGTATATGAGTACACTAACAGTGAAAGACCTAACTGCAGAGGTGCTATGACAGTTCTTGGTGTACATGATTGCATTATGCATTGGCCAACAGCAGAAATCTTCAATTCGTCACTCACGGAAAATATTTTCGAACACAGTAATACTAGGCTGGAGGGAAGATATTCCAGACATTCTTGGATGTCCAAATCAGCTGCTACAGGATAAAATTCTTTGTTTCCCAGATCGATTACCTTGTACTTTATGCCATTTTTAATTAACTTAGCTGCTGTTTATATTAGCTGAACCTTTTCAGTTTCATTGTCTTTACTCTGTTAACACAGATAGCGGTTCCTTATTATGGAACTAACACATTCTCTTACTATAACAATATAATTTTGGCCTTGTTTCTCACTTATAATAATTGACTCCCCAAAGTGTTCAATAAGTTTTGATTTCAAGTAGCGAGGGTTGTATGCATTTTCTTCTGTGTTTTGCAAATAATCATTTATTATTAGAATTAAATTACTGACTATATGTTGTTCATCTTCATTCTCCTCTATGTAGGAGCAGACTTTAGCCAACGCTTGTGATAGTGTTTCATTTTCCGGTCGACCAAGTTTTGTCTTCTTAATTTGGTCACTTTCTTCCCTGTATTGGTAGGGGATATATTTTCTTGTTCGGAAATTTACGCTGCAAGTTTGGTGATGTACACAATCAGCTGCAACGTGATCACCTTGAAAGTACAGCAGGCGTTCTTGAACATAAAAAGACCAACTGTCATTTCTTTCCTTACATATGTCCAGTACTGTGTTTGGGAATGCATGAGTCGCAACAGAAACCGATTCTGATGTAGGGCTGTATTTTACACTAAAATCTACTAACTGTCCACAGAATAAACAATCATTTTCATTTTTTAATACACCAGCACCAGAACGAGACCTTTTCTTTGAAACAGATGCCTCAACCTCGGATGAACTCCTTTTTGAAATGTCTATATCTTTCTTGTCAGTGAAGCGTTTCCTACACACACACTGCACAAAATCTCCAGCGGAAACTGAGATATTTAAACACCGTTCTTTACTAATTCGGTTGATCCCATCTGCACCCTTCTTCTGCAAAATCTGGAGAATATCTGCCTCACTGTCATTTTTGCACAGTAGGCATATATGTTCTTGAGCTTCCATTATGCGTACACAACGAACATCATTGTGAGGCAAACTATTGAAGTTTAATTTTCAACCTGAAACAGAAATACTAACGAAATTATTACTGGTTAACTGTGCGTATTATAAACAAGATTCAATAGAAACTTTACAGATTGGCACAATTTACTTTCAAAGGTATGTCACAATTCCAGACTTTTCATTAATAGCACACCGTTTTCACAATCGGCGGTCATATTGTAAAAATAAAACGTCATAAATAGCCATGACTATCTTTTTTTTAAATATGTAACACAAAATTTGAACACAGCATTGACAATAACAAAATACCCTCTAGACATGTGCCGCAGGTTCTTTTTCCATTAGGCCTACTTTGAAAACATCCTGTATTCTTTTAACACCCATATTGGAAAAATCATTACTAATGTTAATCATTAATTTTTTTTAACTGGGCATTAAAAATTAACTTAAAGACATGTGTGAGAAGTCCAATTTTATTAACCTATAAAAAAATCTAGCTGACATTTTATGAAATTCTGGAAAAAAAATCAACTTTCCGGGAAATGGATTTTGTTGGATTTTCGATATATTAAAAAGTGGTTTGTTTGAAACTCAGTGCCAGTGGAATCGGTTATGTTGCAATTTGTTCAAGGTCAAATGCTATTTTTAGTGAACTATTTCTGATTTTTTTAAATGCATCGAAGTGTAAAAATGAGCAGATTTGCGAAATATTTTATTTTGTAATAATATCACAGTTGCACTTGACCGATCCATGAATTAAGTGACGAAGCCCATAGCAATGTTAATTTTGTATAAGGCGGAAGAATACACACTGTGCATACAAGTAGATCTTAAGCAGGGCTCATTTTACAGTGCTCATTTTACAGTGAACAGCCTATAACAATAATTGTTGTCTGTTTTCCCTACAGCCAATACATTAAAACGTTTTAGTGTTTTAGCCAAGTCACTACGTGGCATAAACCTATATTCGTCAGCTACAGCTAGATTATGCAATTGTGCATAATTCATGAAAATAAATACATATGACCTAACCAACCAACATTTTAACACAAAGAATTTTGGCCGTAACACACTTGCGCTTTATCCAATCAGCTATTTAGTTTGAAAAGAAAAGAATCTTTATCTGTGTTACTTTTAACTGTAGTGGGTTTTTATTTTAGTGTCGTTTCTTGTTATTTTCAGTTGAAGCTGTCAAACTGTAAATGTTTGAACAAATATAAAGGAAATTATATTCTAATTTGTTTGCATACGAACGATCGAGTTTTATCATCATACTGAGGTCGACAGCTTTGTTGTCGCTGCGAGCTATTTTTTTTTTAAACATAATTTGATGTTAAATTGTAGGTGCTTGTATTTGAATAATTCGTTTACATTCGACATAAACGTTTTATAATATATGTACTGTATGTTCTTCAAGTCTGCGGGGAGTAGTTTTATGTGCACAGTGCAGATAGCCACTTCTTAAACAGTGAACCACCTTCCACGTTGCAATGTGTTGGGCAAACATGTTTGTCTAACGGCCAACTTTTTTGTGGTGGAACATGGATTGCTTTTCGCTATATAAGTTTGATTATGAAAGTCTTAGGATTTGACAATGTAATGCAGTTGTTTTTTTTTTTTTTTTTTTTCCTTCAGATTTATCACAATGCGCATACATAGCAAATATAGACAGAAATTATATTTTAATTCTGGCAGATCTTTGCGGGAGAAGCATTAAAACAGATGTGTCACTTCCATAATGCATTTATCAAAAAAAATTTATCTAGCTTATTTGTATATACTTTAACTAATAAGATGTTACTGATATAAATAAAGAGTATATTTTCCTCCATATTGATGCAAATAATTTCTATCGAAGTTCATACAATAAGGTAGCGTGCAATCAACTGACTTATGGAGGTCGGATTCCGAACATAAACTCCGAATCAGTCCAATGTTTCGAATGATGGGGTTTGCTGCTCTGAGATATCTTCAGGACCGTCATTTTGAAAATAAAGTGCCTGAGCCACTTAAAACACGCAAGTTGGCATGGCTTAGCGTAGCGCTCGCTACTTGTATGAAGAATTTGGTGGAAATAATTTGATTGACTGCCGCGATGTGGCTTTAAGACTTTATTTTATTATTTTGTGCTTCCTTAACAACGGTCTAAAAGGAGATTCTGCATACGATGCTTCTAATAGATACTGTCAGTAAAAAAAAAATTCGGTTGACTTTTGTTAAATTGTTTAATAGATGTGACAAACAAAATTATTTATACAGCAGCCATTTGAAAAATCAGTTTCTGATACCATTTTGGTCATGCGAGTTTACTGATGTGCGAAATTTCGTGGAAATAGTTTTAGTCGTCCCATAAATATGGCAAAATATGTCATATTGTCACTGGCACTATTTTAAAAAAAGGCCTGCGAAAGAGAATCACTGAACACATGATTTGTATCTGTTTCTAATGAATATTGTTAGGGTACAAATTTGCCTAAATTTTAGTGAACGGTTTAGTAGCTATAACAAACTAAACCTAATTATTTATATTAACAACATTTAAAAAAAGAAATCTGTGACACATAAATCTTTTAATTAAGCTTAAATGCCATACTCTAGCATGACTTGCGCGTGAAATTGTTATGGAATCGCCAGAATGGCTGTCCGGGGATACTGTTAGATGTCCCACTCTTTCAACTTAACCATTTAATATGAAAGTGGTCACCATTTTGAAAGTAAGGACCCGGCATGTTCGAAAACTTTGTAAGTCGGATGTCCTTACGTAGTACACCGAGTTTGGAGAAATTTGTTTCACATGTTCAAAAGTTTATAGGGAACACACACACACACACACACGCGCATATATGCACGCAGGCAGTAAAGCGATCACATAAGTCTTTCTTTACTTCGCAAAGTAGTCTAAAACCTGGCCCGTTAGGACAAGGGTAAATATAAACAGTTATTTTGGAATAAATGATGTCACCTGCCTATAGTCCATTTACGGTTAGTTACAATATTTTTGAAGGCCTGATAATGTTATACTCCCATATTATTCCTCCGTCTCATGCTAACAAACAACGAGTCTGCGGATTTAAACCATAGGGACTACGTGTCGCATTCTTGCGTACTCAGTGTAATAATATTATGCATGAGAACTATTTATTACTAGGCATTATCAACAAATTTTATCCCCTCTCCGTTTTTTTTTTTTTTCATAAAAAAAATATAAATAAAATATTAAAATTTATATATAAAATAAAAGTAAAAGTTTGTTTTAACGAAATATGAGGAACTTTTATGTTAATAAAATTGTAAAACCCTTGTGATACACGACGGCATGTATAGTAGACAGCCAAACACGTCATACATGGGGTGATATTTCCAATTTTTTATTTTAAAAGTGTGAAGGAATCGGGAATGACTATAACTGTAAACTGACCTGTATAATTATTTCCCGTATTATTTTATACCACACCTATATGATATGAATGACAGGCAATACAAACATGTAGAAAAGAATTTTAATTGGTGTGTTACTGTAGTATATACATTTATTTTTAATATTGAAACTCACAAACTAAACAAGTTATAAAATAGTATAAACAAACACAAGATGTAGGGGACTTAACACTGTACACTGTACACCTGGAACTGAAGCCGGGTGCGCTAGCCACCGGATAACCAAGGCCTTGGTATATCACTTTCCGTTATTATTTTTTCTAAGATGCTCTAGCGTACTCTACAGTAATATATTTGAGATAAAAGGCAGGAGAAACGCATATGTTTTGCGAACCAAACCGTTGTTTCAAATAAACATCCATATTAACCTAACATAATATAATTATTAATATTATGGAAGTTTTGCATAGGAAATAGTGAGTACTGCTAATAATCAACAGCTTTGTTTTCTATGGGCTCGGGTGGCTTTTACTTTCGAAGATTTGCGCTATGTTGATGCTCACTCTTCTGCGCGCAGCTGTCGGCTTTGCCAAAGTTTATTTCCTGTCATGGGTGGAAAAGAACGACGTTTAAATTATAACGTACAGCGCGGTAAAGCGCTAGAATCACGAATAACAATCTTGGAGGTATTCGTTTATTTATTCTTCCCAGAGAAACTCGACTCCGGCCCTCGCAGTCCGTTTTCCTGCATCATCTCGCGGTCATCGATAAATTGTATATTTTACAATACAGTCTAACTGCATATTGAATTTTAATGGTGATTATAAGTTGTAATACTAAATATAACATAAATTATACCAAAGTATGCTATAATAAAGGCTGTTCACGATAAAGTGAGCACTTTTGAAAGTCCTACTTAAGATATACTTGTATGCACGTTGTGTATTCTTCCACCTTATGCAAAATTAACATTGTCATGGGCCTCGTCACTTTATTCATGCGTCGGCCAAGTGCAACATTGAAATTATTACAAAAATATATATTTTGCAAATCTGCTCATTTTTACACTTCGATGCATTGAAAAAAAGAACAGAAAGTGAAAGAAATAATTTAAGTTATCACAAGTGGTTACGTGAAACTTTTTATTCGACATTGAGATATGAAACTACTTTCCATTCATCGTCACCAACTTTACTGGGTGCATGTCATTCAGTTTGCCCGTTAAAATATATGCAGGTAGGGATGGCGAATTTTTTGTAAGGTTGATTTCAAAAGTGCTCACTTTATCGTGAACAGCAATTATAGTAGTGTCATGATATCATAGAAAGGAGATATAATGCAGTTTTGATTTATTTGATGCGGCATTTAAAATTCGCACTACTAATTTGAAGAGAAAAAAAAACACGCTTCTCCGGCAGTGTTCTGGTAAGGAACCAGAAACTAAGAGCACCTCCAGAGACACAGGGGATTACTGCTAAAGTGTCCTCGCTCCTTGGCCTGAGCCCGGCTCTGTTCTCTTTGCCCTCTTGTAATATTTTCTCCGCACAAAATATTTTCAAAACCTTGTTCGGATTTTTCGAGTTCCTGTTAAAGAAATATTTCTACCACCATGAAGTTTTTTGAGCAGAAAAATGCTTTCTTCTTGCCTATTGGAACCTTGCAGTGCCTATTCAATTGAAAATCTCAATAATCGATAAAAAAAACTACTGAAAACAAATTTTCATGTTTGTCTCATTACGCAGCTTCAAATTACCGTTTCTCACACTTAAGTTTTGTTTCTAATTAACATATTCCAAACAGACTTCAAAGAACTGGATTTCACTATCATGTACATTGACACGTGTTTCCTATATCCATTTCTCGTTGATTTGAAACCAGGAACAAGCCTTGAGCGATGAAAAAACGTAACATTTTAATGCACACTCTAAGGAATTATTCAAATAATTACCATACAAGTGTAAACGCTTAGTGAGAAAGCGGGAATGGTAATATTTTCCCCTATACGTCCATTGTAGCGTTCCTACATTTGCTCAGGAAACAGTCAAATACATAGGGAAGTTCCCAACTTTGTATAGTAACACTGCTAAATATTCCTATATCTGCAGTTTGATGTGTGGAAATATTTCCATACAGTGCATAGGTTAAAAATATCCATTAGAGTTGAGGCATTTTACCAGAATTTTTTTTACAGTGCACTATTAAATGTCCTAATACCGCATTTGCAATCTTAATTATTGTACTAATATCTCAAGAGCTGTAGCTATATTTCCCAAAATATAGAGTACATAAGGGTGAAATAAGGGAGCTTGGCTTGGGGTGCTTAGCCTTAATGTCTTGAGAAGCGATCTTCTTACCTTCATCCTCTCGGCGGGAGATATAGCCGGTGGTTCGAGGGGAATTGCAGGTGCGCCCGAGGCGATATGGACGATATTAAATTCCTGCCCCCCCCCCCCCCCCGCACTTCCGCTCCACGTAGACCATCTCACACCCCTTGCCATGAATTTGGGGGGGGGGGGGTGGGGATTTATAGTAAAGGAAATAGTCCCTCCTAAATCACCCCCCGCCACCCCTGCCGCACGGACAAAGAGTCGCAAGCTATAGTTGATTCACAGTTACTTCGACCTTTTCTGAAGCCCTGCTAAATTTATACTTGCAGGATATTCCTCCGCCTCGTGCAAACTAAGCTCAACTACGTGTCGAGAATTACACCAGAGGACAATGCACCGCTTTCCTGCGCACTCAGTTGTAATATTATTTTGCATGAGAACTATTCGTTACTATTGCGCTACCAACACATATTTTTTCTCACTGTTTTTATTCATGTTTATTATAAAATAAATATTATAGCGCATAAATAAAATATGGGCAAAACTGCAATTTAACGAAAAATGAGATACGTACGTCTGTGTTTACAGAGGTATAAAAGGCTTGCTACATGACATATTTATGCAATAACTATACATATCATAAATGGGGTGATTTTTCAAAGGTTTGATTCAAAACGCCCGAAGGAACAGTGAATGAACTATAGTAGCGTGTCTGCAATCTACCCATATCTGTAATCTGTAGACTATGGACGACACTCACAGCCGAGCTACCAACACACTGGAGTTGCTATGAAGTTAGTACTCCATATCTAGTATGGTGTCACATAAGCTGGTAAGTCCTTATTTTTATTTTTTAAGTTATTGTCTACATGAAACAACCATGTTCAAATCTAGGTTAGATCAAATGCTGGTATACTAATTTTCAGTGGCCAGGGAAATATTACACCAGCACAAACCAGATATAGGCTGTTCACGGTAAAATGAGCACTTTCGAAAGCACTGCTTAAGATTTACTTGTATGCACAATGTGTATTCTTCCGCCTTATGCAAAATTAACATTGCCATAGGCCTCGTCGCTTTATTCATGGGTCGGTCAAGTGCAACTGTGAAATTATTACAATATAATTTTTTTTGCAAATCTGCTCTTTTTTACACTTTGATTAATAAAAAACAGAGAGTAGAGGAAATAATTTAAGTTATCACAAATGGTTACCTGACACTTTTTATTCGATGTTAAATTACAGAACTACCTAACATTCATCTTTACCTACTTTACTCGGTGCATGCCACTAAGTTCGCCCATTAAAATATTTGCAGGTCGATTTCAAAAGCGCTGACTTTATCGTGAACAGCCTTTACATTGTTATGCACAGTTAAGTGAAATGGTATAACACGATGTACTATTTTGTAATTAGGTTTTGCACGCGAAAACTTTTTTACAATATTAAATACATTAACTCAATTAAATTCTAACTTTGTAAGACTCATCAAACCTTAAATTTGCTCTCCTAAAAATAAGCAAAAATGTAACACATGAGCTTATGCCATACTGCTTTGGATATGTTGGCGCTCGCGCAAAATTTTTACCGTTATTAATTTTTCTCCAAACTTACGTTTCTTCAATGCAAAACATTGCATTTCTTGTTCAGTTCCTTTACACGAAATTTTAAGTTTGCTATCTCAAACCACGATTTAAAAAAAAAAAAACATTTATTTTGAAAATACAGGTATGCAAAAAATTCAATTCATAAAATCGGCGACAATTTTTTATGGTATTGAACCGAGATGTCAATAAAATTTCTCCAGGGAATCATGCACCATATTTTTTATAACTTAGTGAATTTTTTTCTGGTGCAGATATTCTGAATTAAATTTTCTCCGACATATACATTTTTGAACTAAAATTTCGTTAGTAATAAATGTCTATGGTTTGAGATAAACCCACATGGAAATGCGAACTAAAGGAACTGAACAAGAAAATGTTTGTTTACTAAGCGTAAAAATATGTGACCTGAAACCAACGATATATACTATTGGCTTTGTTATTTGGAGTACGTTCAACATGTTCTGTGAATCCATATCCACCGTGGGCAAAAAGGCAAAATAGAGGCGGAACAGCGGCGAAAAACAAGATAGACAGAAATAGAAATATAAAGAGAAGATCCACATAATCAGCTGCATTTCCACACAAGCAAAAGTCTTTCTATGGCCTGTCCATTAGAAGGGGCGCAATTTGTTCCACTCCTCGTATCTGCGCAATATCATACGTTCTAGCCCAAAAATGCCTAACAATTACTCGTTCTTCCCTAAAAAGTGCTTTCTCCTCATTGTGGCTGACGTGTCTCCTCAGTGTGGGTGAGGTATTGGAAACTCAGTCGCATCAGTACAGTTTCTACCCTGAGAATCAACACTCGTATCGGCAGAGTTTCTACTATGGGAGAGAACAATTGTATCAGTTACCCACAGAGACAAAAAACTCTTATCAGAACAGTTTCTAACCTGAGTCATTATACTCCTATGAGTAGAATATGAGACACAACACTAGTATCAGAACAGTTTCTACCCAGAGAGAAAACATTTGTGTCAGTACGCCTTCTACCCAGAGAGACAACATTTGGATTTATACATTTTCTACCGAGAGAGATAGAACATGCATTAGTACAGTTTCTATCCGGACAGACAACACTCGTATGAGTATACTTTCTACCCTGAGAGACAACACTCGCATCAGTACAGTTAATACCATTAGAGGCAACACTCATATCAGTACTGTTAATACCATTAGAGGCAACACTCGCATCAGTACAGTTAATACCATTAGAGACAACACTCGCATCAGTACAGTTTCTACCCTGAGAGGCAACACTCGTATCTGTACAGTTTCTAGCCTGAGAGACAACACTTGTTTCAGTACTGTTTCTATCCTGAGAGACAACACTCGTAACAGAACAATATCTACCCTGAGAGGCAATACTCGCATCAGTACAGTTTCTACCCTGAGAGACAACACTCGCATCAGTACAGTTTATACCCTGAGAGGCAGCAATCGTATTTGTACAGTTTCTAGCCTGAGAGACAACACTTGTTTCAGTACTGTTTCTATCCTGAGAGACAACACTCGCATCAGTGCAGTTAATACCATTAGAGACAACACTCGCATCAGTGCAGTTAATACCATTAGAGACAACACTCGCATCAGTGCAGTTAATACCATTAGAGACAACACTCGCATCAGTGCAGTTAATACCATTAGAGACAACACTCGCATCAGTACAGTTAATACCATTAGAGGCAACATTCATATCAGTACTGTTACTACTCTGAGAGACAAAAATTGAATCAGTTTAGTTTCTATCCTGAGAGACAACATTTGTATGAAAACAAATTACACCCTGAGAGGTAACACTCGTGTCATTATAGTTTCGACTCTAAAGGACAAATCTCCTATCAGTATAGATTGTACTACCCTAAAGGCAATACTCCTATCAATACATATTCTAACCTGAGAAGCAACACGTGTATCAGTACTATTTCTATCCTGAGAGACAACATTCGTAACAGAACAATATCTACCCTGAGAGGCAATACTCGCATCAGTACAGTTTCTACCCTGAGAGGCAACACTCGCATCAGTACAGTTTCTACCCTGAGAGGCAGCAATCGTATCTGTACAGTTTCTAGACTGAGAGACAACACTTGTTTCAGTACTGTTTCTACCTTGAAAGACAACACTTGTATATCATTTTTCATGAAGTAGGTGGAGTTCTTAGTGTCAATTATAAAATCAGCCAAGTGGCCCTTATGTATCCAACCAGAGTTAGTTTACCGGATCAATCATTTTGACTTTAAATTGAGTTAACTATAATTTGGAGTGAATAACTTTTTCTATTATTTTTATTAGAAATTAACTGTAGAACATAGAGGCTTTTAATTCTGAAGAGATTACGAACCTGATTTAAGTATGTGGGTAAGTGACCTGAACTTGTAACGTAATATATTAATAGAGCCCACGACATAATACTTTATTAAGAGGCTCTGAAAAGACAAACACTTCTATTTTGAAACAGTTTGATTGATCTACATTTTAATTTAATGATTTGAAGCAGCTTTAAAGACATTAATTTTATTTTTATTTTCTGATTAAGTAATCTTTCGTTTGAATGGTAGTAACTTTCTAATATTTAGTCTACTTGCAGAACATAATTTTTACTTAATTGATTTGAATTTTTCACACAGTCAAACAGTTATATTTATTTTAAATTTCTCCCATTTCTACTTTGAATTAAATATTATGAATAATATTTGGTTTTCTTTTATTTTTAATGTTGTATCACTCAAGTTTCATTTTCTTTTATAAAGGTAGACATTCTAATGAAGTGCTTCTTGATAATACTGAGGATTCAATGTATTGTGAATGCCAGTGTATTTAAATACCCACTGCAGAGTTCCTGAGTCTACCACAACACCATAGGAGTGTAAGTTGTGTTGGTAAGCGTTATAAGGTGTTAAAATTACACAAGGTTGCAAAATGTTCACCTCTACGCACATTCAAAATAAAAATTATCTCAGTTGCTGCACACTAACGCATATTTTATTCAGAACTCCTAAGTCACTGACCATTCAGAAAGGAAACATTAAACGTACGAGTATTTGAATTATATCGTGTCGCAAAATAAATCCGCAAATGTTTCATGTCATTGGTAATATAATTATACTTTAGTATAGCTAGCTTAAACTAACACGATGTGTTGCATACTCTGTTACATACCAAATAGGCGTTTAATAAAGTACATGATCAAATAGCTACTCCATTCGCTGTCAGCCACCCACCGTTATATAGTACAGTGTATAGACCTTTCACTGTCTATCCGAAGCCTTGCGAAATTTATACTTCCATGATATTCCTCCTCGTGCAAACAAAGCTTAACCGAGTCTAGAAAGTTGCACAAAAGTGACACTGCTGCGCATTTGTACACACTCAGTGTAGTAGTTTTTTTTTTCATAAGGACTATTTGTTGGTAGGCATTACTAATGCCTATTATCTACCGGTTCTTGCGCATAAAAATTATAAATTGACTACTATAGTTTATATATGCAATATATAAATGTAATGTTAAGTTTAACCAAATATAAGGGATGCTTATGTTAACACAATTATAAAATGCTCGTGATATGTGGAGTATTTAGAAAACAACCAAACGCTTCATTAATAGGGCGATTCTTCTAATATTTGATTCTAAAAGTGTGAATAAACCGTAAATATAATTCATAAAACAGTAATGGCGTTCCTGCAGTAGTGGATGTAAGAAACTCACTTTCAGTTTGTGTCGAGCACTAATAATAATGCATCTTCCTCAAAGACATTACCGTGACGTGTGTGTGTAAAGGTAAAATTATATTCGATTTTGTACATGGTCAGAAGCTTGCACCAGAGCACAGTGCCTTTCTCCGGTAGTAGTAATGGCTGCCGCTGGCTTACCAACATTTTTATAAGTGGTTATTTCATGTGCTGTAAATCAAGACATACACTTTTCTCAACTAATAATGTGCACGTTTATTTATAGAATTTGTAAGAAATTGTCTGAAACAAAAATTTCCTCTTAAAATGCTTCAAAGAAAAAAATTTATGTGTAACTAAGGGGTAACCGTAGCGTGAAAGTAAATAATTATTTATTGCTATAGACTCGTGAATTTCACAAATTCAATCGGTGGCAGGCTGCACTCCAAGAACCTACACTTTAACGTTTCTTCTGCGGCCGGGCCTTAGAAGCTTGGAGATGCTGTCGATATCTCTTTACCAGTAATAAACAGAAAGAATTAATGTGATCGTATCACGTGCAACCAAGTTATAAAAAATAAGTCGCTCTATGACAACAGACCGAGTAAGTAAATGACTGTAAAGTTTAGGCTGCTGCCGTACCGATGTACGAAATTCATGTTCCTTGACTTGGCCCTTTCAGACTCATATACAAATATTTCAGGCGTTGCAACACACAAGTTGTTTTGTAGTACTGCACTACTATCGTTATCACACACTGACGTATATCGGGGAAAATTAAAATTTATTTTTGTTAAGCGTCGACTAATAAAGGCTGTTCGCGGTAAAGTGAGCACTTTTAAAAGCCGTGCTAAATATCCACTTGTACACACATTCCGTATACTTCCGCCATATGTAAAATTAACATTGCCATAGGCCTGGTCCCTTTAATCATGCGTCGGTCAAGTAAAACTGTGAAATTATTAGAAAAGTAAAAATTTTAACAATTTTCTAATTCATACACTTGCATGCATAAAAAAGTACAGAAAGTAGAACAAATAATTTCAATATCCCCAACTGTTTCCCTAACAATTTTAATAGGGCTTTAAGACAGGGAACTACTTTTATCTTCGTCATTGCCAATATTATAGGGCACATTCCAATCAGGGCGCCTGTTAAATATGTGTAGGCAGGAGCAGTGACATTTTTCAGAGGTTGATTTCAAAAGTGCTCACTTTATCGTGAACGACATATAGCAGGTGTTTATGAGAGCGACTGCGGTCTGTAGTATCAACAGAGAATGATCCCTAGGGCCATATGTTACTCGCGAAAAGATTTCAGGATTACTTGTGCACCAAAACACTAGAGCTCAGATCCAATGTCGTGATTAAACTAGTCCACTGTCACACTTTGCATGTCTGCCCGCGAAGCACGGACACTCAGTGCCAGAGTCATAGGCTGTTCGCGGCAAAATGAGCACTTTTGAAATCCCTGCTTGAATTCTACTTGTTTGCAAGTTGTATATTCTTTCGTCTTGTGTAATATTAACATTGCCATGGGCCTTATCACTTAATTCATGCGCCGGTCAAATGAAACTGTGAAATTATAAGGAAATTAAATAGTCAACAAATCTGCTCATTTTTACACTTCAAAAGAGACATAATGCGAAATAAATAATTTAATTGATCATAAATCGTTACCTAGCACTTTTTATTCAACGTCAAGTTATGGGATTATTTTCCATCCATAGTTACCAACTTTACTGGACAAATGTCACTCAGTGCCCGATTAAAATATATGCATTCAGGGGTAGTGACTTTTTTCTAAGGTTCATTTTAAAAGTGCTCACTTTAACGTGAACAGCCTTTATCTAATTACGGCTGTTCCAGTTAAGTAAGAATCTGTCTCCCGACAAAGACACATGGACAATAACCAAAGGACACAAGACATTGGAGTCTAGCATTCGTGTAGATCTTTTCTCAAGATACAGGTGGCCCTAATGATGCCTCATGCTCGTGAGGGACTTACCTCATTGGGACCTGTAGTCTGCTGTGTACGGCACATATCATTGAAGACTCTTGCTGTGCGACGTATCATATATAGCACACTGTGACTTGACAGGTTATGTTATTTACATTTCAAGAAGTTGGGCTAAAGTCTCCCTAACCTGCCCCACAAGGATTCACCTCTGCGCTATCACCTTTTCGCCGTGCTGCGAGGAGCACAGGCCGAGCCCGATACACCCTGATTGCATTATCTTCATCCCTCTGGGGATGATATAGCCACCCCCTGCAACACCAGCCCATCACTTGATCGTGTTACTGGGGCAGGAGTGGGCGACTGCTGGAGGGGTGGGACTTGGTGACATCATCATGAACTCCATCAGATACATTCCCCCTCCCTCTCCTCTTCATACAGGACCTATATCAATAACACCGTCTGAGATACGTACAGTCCGTTTCCCAGGAAAAAAAGTATCATCACGTACAAAACTCTTGCACACAACAAACATATGCATAGAGACGAGATGACGTAACGGTCCCTTTCATGTCGGCGTGCCCATTTTGAACATAATTTCTGAAACAAAGGAAGGTTTTTGAGATCATTTTCCTGTCTGTGTGTCTGTGGGTAAAGGCTGCTCACGATAAAGTAAGCACTTTTGAAATCAACCTTAGAATAAAGCCACTGCCCCTGTCTGAACATTTTTTAACGGGCGTACTGAGCGGCACGCACACAGTGAAGTTGGTAACGATGGGAATAAAGTAGTTCTATATATTTACGTCGAGTTAAAAGTGATAACTTAAATTATTTCTTTCGTTCTCTGTTTTTTTTTTATCCATCGAAGTGTAAAAATAAGCGGATTTGAAAAAATTTACTCTTCTAATAATTGCACACTTTCACTTGACTGACGCATAAATAAAGTGATGAGGCCCATTGCAATGTTAATTGTACCTAAAGCGGAAGAATACACAGCGTGCATACAAGTAGATATTAAGCATGGCTTTCAATTTTTGAACGCGTAAACTGAATTTCACCAAACTTGGTACACATATAGCGTTTAGTAAGGACACCTGCCTTTTTTAGTTTTCAACAAATTCGTAAACTTACTTTATAAATGGCGGCCATTTTAATATTTGGAGTGATATGTCATAATGGGAACCATTCAACAGATTTAAACCAAATTTTGTATGCAGGCAGTGTATCGTCTAAGCGTTAAATTGTGAGATGGATATTATTGTTGGTACGCCATTTTGTAAAATAGCACCAATCTAAAAAATAAACATTTTATATTACATCTCGAAAACTATTCCAACAATTCCCACCCAATTTTGCATGTAAGTAATACTATGGCATGTCATGTAAACTTAAGTGATGGAACTTTATTAGTTACTTATTTTCAAAATGGTGGCCATACAAATGTTTTAAGTTTATTTGGTATATCTGCCATACCATTTCACCAATTTCGACCGAATTTTGTATACTGAAAGTATATATTAAAAGCATTATGTATACCAAAAAATAACCACTTCTGTCTGCCATTTTGGAAGAAAGTGCTATACGAATAAAAAAAGCAGAGGTTGTGTTTGCTGAAGAATGTGTAAATTGTCTGAAAATTAACACACAGTTCACGTAACGCTGAAAATAAAATATATACAATTGCGAGATTCTTTGTGAAGCTTCCGTAAGGCACTAAGAAATAAAATAAAAGATCCCGATGATAAGTTCGCGATTGTAACCACTCTTACATAATTCTTAAAATATCGAGAAAAAATTAGTTTTTATTTTGGATAATTTGAAATGTATTATCAAACATTTTATACATAATGGAAAACAAAATTTTGATTGTTGTCATTATTTCGGCACGAAAATTTTATATTTTCTTGATATAATACATCAATTCGTCTATTTCCAACTTGCAAACACTCACACATCTAGTCTGTTACCGTACCACAGCTGGAATGGCTCCAGTGGACCAAACATATTGCCCTGCTCGCCTAGACGCTGACCGGTACTTCGTTTTTTTTGGAACACTTTGTGCCAGAGTTGCTGGAAGACGTTCCATTTGGGACTCGACAAGAAATATGGCTGCGCGATGACGGTGCACCACGGTGTATGACGGTGTTCGAGAGAGCCTTGACGCAACGTTTCCAGGTAAGTATATAGGCCGCGATACGTCGAGACTATGGCCTGCGGGGCCTCCAGGCCTTACGCCGCTTGACCTTACGTGTGGAGGGTGCTATAAAGTGTTGGGTGTACGAGAATCCAATAGCGTCTCACGGAGGATCTCCTGGCCAGAATACATACTGCTGCCGAAATCATAAGAACCACAACCTGCGTGGTCGGCAATCGTGGCATCGTCGATGTATATACACTCTGCAGCGAGGTTGGAGGGAGACTGTTCGAGCACTTCATTTAAGGCTCGTTTATACCACAGTATTGCATTTCATTATGTAATAAATGACAATGTGAATTTACCTGGCATCCTCTTATTTCTACAACTTAAAAATAAATACCGGTAAACCACCACCATACATTTGTTATAGGCTGTTCACGGTAAAGTGAGCACTTCTAAGGCCCTTAAAATAAGTATTAACCATTAATAAATATATTTTAGGGCAGCTTCAGACGTTAACTTTTGTAAGTGGTGGAATGTATACATTGTGTCTATTGGTCACATCGTAATGTTTATTTTGAAAAGTGGCGGAAATATGTAAATTGGCTAAAAGAAAAAAATTAGCAGGGCCTTAAAAAGTGCTCACTTTACAGTGAATGGATTATACCTCATATGTCTTGATTGCTTCAGTCCTCTATCCGTTATCTAGCCCCTTTTATATGCGCAACCATTCGTTATTATGTCTTGTGCTTGTTGCCCGCCTGCCAAGTTTTGAGAATAATTCTTTTGAAATTTCGAACTCTAATTACTCGAAACGGTCCAACCTTTTCCGTCAATTAGAACATGTGGATTCACATGTAATCAATAAGATGTCACACATGCTACCGCGTCATGTAGAATTGCTCGCAATAAAAGTGGTAACTGTTATAAATTCCATGAATTAAATTGCTGACAGCGACAGGTTTCGTGATGTCTGAAGACCATTTTACACTTACATGGTATCCCAAAACGCAGTGTTCCATCTTACATATTGTTAAGGGAAACGATGCCAAGATGCGAGCGGCTGAGTGAGCCACTCAATCCACGGCGGAAGAGGGGAAATGGAGGGCGCGGCCAGACTATATAAGTGAGGGACCAGCAGGACCAGGGATCATCACCCTGGCTGAGGCCAGTGCCACTTGAAGAATACCAAGTACAGCACAGCACCCTCTCTCTCTCTACTAGTCTTCCATCTCTACTAAGAAAGGACGAGTTCCAACCTCTGTATCCCTTAGCATTTCTGTTTCAGTCTCTTCTTAGTTATAGCCTTAACTACAGGTACACTCAGGGAGGTAGTCATGGCCCCAATCGTTGGCCATGACTGCCAAATCCCTCTCTGCTGCTATGCATGTCTCCTTGCATGATTCCCTTTCCTTGTATGCATAAGGGGTTAGCCCTGAGACGCAATAAGCTCCCGCCCTACCCACCGTGCTTCCCCCTTGACACTCAGGAATAGGGTAGTTCGAAAATCAATCGCCAGCGGTCGCCATTGCTGTTCGTCAACCACGAGCTGAGACGTCGTCGTCCAGGAGAGACGAGCTGCGCCGACTACCACTTGGTCTTACTAGAGAAGTGGACCTCGCTGATCCCATCCACAATGTAATTACTGTGGTGAGTCAAGGTGATTAGCTCTGGATAATCAAGGAGTTTTAAAACTTCCCCGTAACAACCTTGTAGAGCATAATACCGTCCTTATGACGAAATAGTTAAAGGCTGTTCACGATAAAGTGAGCACTTTTGAACTCAACCTTTGAAAAAAGTCATTGCTCCTACCGGCATATATTTTAACGAGTGCATTGAGTGACATATGCCCAGTAATGTTGGTAACAATGGAGGGAAAGTAGTTCCATATCTTAACGTTGTATAAAAAGTGTTTAGGTGACCATTTGTGATAACTTTAGTTATTTCTTTCGCTTGCTGTTTTTTAATGTATCGAAGTGTACAAATACTCAGGTTTGTAAGATATTTACTTTTATAATAATTTCAAAGTTTCACTTGACCGACTCATAAATAAAGTGATGAGGTCCATGGCCATGTTAATTTTGCATAAGGTGAAAGGATAAGCAATGTGCATACAATAAGATCCTTAGCAGGACTTTCAAAAGTGCTCATTTTACCGTGAACAGCCTATAAATAGTTGTATTCGTTGTGATACAATAAAAGCAATATTTTGTCTAGTTTTAGTTTATATAATTTATCAGTAACCCTAAATTGTTAGTTAACCTAGAACCAAAAGGTAGAATAATATTTCCCCAGATATCTGTATTAATCTGGTGCGTCAGGTCCAGCTTCAAAGGCGTGTACCATCCTTGGGAGTAGATTTAGATCTACGTCCAAATGGCAGGTATTACGATGCGGAGTCCTGTAAGGGTTTGTATTAGGGCCGTTATTGTTTTCAATTTTCATAAATGATTTACCAGAAGTCCTGCAGCACAAGAACCATCACTTATACGCGGATAATTTTCAGGTATACCTAAGTGCTAAACCGAGTAAACTGAACAGCTGTGTTTGGAAAGAAGAATACAGATTTATAAAATATTGTTGAGAGGTCCGAAAATAATTGGTTGCAAATAGGTGCGCATAAAACTCAGTACCCAGTACGTAATAATTAGCCGAAAAACTTTAAAAGTACCGTTGATCCAAAAAAAAAAAACATCACTCCTTCAATCATTAGCGGCCAAAATATCGGAATGACACATACAGTTACAAATCTAGGTGTTGAATTCAATAACTCTCTTACTTCGTCAGATCATATCAATAAAATCTGCACATCAGTTTTCTGTTCATTGCACTTACTTAAGCACAAGGAAAAATTTTACCCATAGCTACAAACAACTTTATTTACAGTCACGTATACTCTCAAATATAGATTACTGCGATGTTGTCAATAGTGACCTCACAAGTGATTAGCTGCAAAGTTACAGCGCTTGCAAATCATTTGTGTACGTAACATATATAAGTTAAAATCGTGGGAGCATATTTGCTCCTACTAAGAAAAACTCGAGTGGCTCAATCTTGACGACAGGCGCAAGCTGCGTACACTAATCTTGTTTGAAAAGACACAGCTCCTAAATGTAAACCACACTCAACATACACTTTCGTGCGAAACAATCACAACTCATTATTCGTATCACAAGTCCAATTTTTTTTCCCAATACTTTGCGGTCTCAAGTGTATGTTTTTGGAATGACCTGCCTAGTAATTTGAAAGACTGTCTAAATGTCAGTAATTTCTAAAATAAGTTAAAAATTCATTTGTCGCATGAAAAATGTCGACAGTAGTAGAAATATGGCGCTATGTTTTCTTCTTTTCCCTTAATGTTTATTGTGTATTTGTAGTAAACTAATAATATTTTTTCTTTAATTTTTTGTTAGGCTTATGTGATTCCCTCACCCTCTTATTTTTACCGTGATATTTGTTTTTCACAGGTATACTGTAAGGTTTCCCCACAAGTTTCATAGAGTATCAAACTAAATGGTGTAAATATTTTCATATCCTACAGGTTAATATTTCTCTTCTATCTGTTTAAAAATTTATGTTTATTAACATCACGTTCAGTTTAATTTTTACGGATTTAATGTTTACCAAAGGGGAAAAAAATTCGTTTAAACTTATTAAAAATGGTTTGTAGTGTAACTTTTTATATACTTTTTAATATATGTTTATGTGTTTTTAGAAAAGATAACCATTTTAGTCCCTTTGCTGTCTGTAGTGGACTTGTTTAAGAGGAAAGAAACATTTGACAATAGCTGTACACAGCTAGGATCGTTATCCAGTGATCAATTTATTCCCTGTTAGTAATGTGATTTGTTGAAATTAATACAGCTCTGGTAGTGAGTGGTTTTGCCGAAGTCTTTCGAATAAGCCACATTTCATTGGCGGTGTGAATGCAGCAGGCGTTCTATTAAGCCTAGTTCACACGGGCATCTTTCTTGCACAAGAAAGTGAACACTGAAGTGCGTACTATCTAGTATGCACGGAATTGTGTGATCCATACACGCGACATTAGCTGGTGAGCTAGAAAGTGGATGGTTGACGTCAACTATGTATGATTTGCAAGCAGTTTTTGGGGTTGTGGGGGTAATTTGTGGATTATCAATATCATCTGCCATAAAAGAGAATAGAGGGTTTAATCCAATCAGACATACTTCTAGCAATAAATATATACACATGTAGTATATCTATAATTGCTCACAGAAAAAAGACAAACCTCTCAATTTTTACAACTCACACACCGAATTATTCACGATAGTGGGACTGTTAAACATTTTATCTTATTAAAACATTAGCATGTCTGCTTATTGCCACCATCGACAAAATATATGTTCTGTTTACACTAGACTTGTTCAAGAAAGATGGTGAAAAATATGATCGTCCCTACACGGCACTAGCTAGTATACAAGCTCTTGTGTGCTAGTAACTAGTATACTCGGCGGCCGTTCACACGATGCAAGTCGGAGTGTACAAGAACGTGCTCACTTTCTTGTACAAGGAAGATGCCCGTGTGTACTAGGCTTTAGTACAAACAGAAATATCACTTGATTGCAACACTTCAAATAATAATTTAATGTAGAAATAAAAGGACAGAAAAAAAGTAATTTTTAAGATTGGTTTCTAAACAGCCCAATAAACAACGACCGGCCTGGCACCAAATTAATCGGACTTGGCAGAGCAGAAGTCTGGCAAGACGACGAACTGGGGTGGGGACAAACCTGAAATCAGCCCAGCTCCCCCTGGCGGGAGCTCGTGAACTGCCGCACAAGGGAGGTGGTTCCTCCGGAGAAAGAAAGCAGGGTATAGTCCGCATGTGAGATGCACGGCACTCGACTGCTTGTATCACTAGCAAAAACAAACGTGCGTGGGTTGTTAGGTTACAACCAGTGATGTTAGACGTACCATTTTTATGGAACGTGTACCATAATTAGATACTGTGTACCATGTACCACGACGAGGTGTTCATGGTACACAAATGCACCATACAAAATCTGACTACAATAAAAATATGCAGCTAGTGACTCAAAAAAAAAGATATCCAGTTAGTAGTCTGCTTTGTTTAAGCGGAAAGCCGAACCCCTATGATTCATCTGCGAATTAGAGTTTCAACTTTTCGAGGTTTCACGAACGAAATATTGAGTTCGAAATATATCAATATTCTTTGGGTTTATGACGATGTTCCGTGTTGTACCCTTTTAGTTTATGAGTTCTCCGCTTATTGCTGTCAGTCAGGTTGTGTTGTTTTATATTCTGTGCGAGTAATTTGGCCTATTTTAGTTAACAGATACATTCCATTGCTGTTCAGGCAGGGGTGTTCATCATATTTTATAAAGATGGAATGGTTATTTTGTGATTTATAAACCATGTGATTTTCCAATTATTTGTTTTGTTTCAAATATTTCTTTTTGATATCAGTAGTGTAACGTTCTAAAAACTGTTAGTGTAATGAAAATAAAACGCATTTGTTAGAAATGTACCATAATTTTGTGCGTGTGCACCATTACTTACCGTACCACAGCACAAAAATAAAAAATAACTGATTCCGATTAACATCCCTGGTTACAACACTCTGTATGTAACTGCTTTGAGAAATGTGTACTCTTTTTCTCACTTAGTTATAATGCAACTAGAGCGCATTAAAGTCAGTCACATTATTTGATTCAAACAAAAGGATGGTTCTGTTGAAGAATCAGTTGTAAATACACACGTACATTAGTGTTGACCACGCGACTTGTGTTAGTTACATTGCCGATGTGCGGGTCAATGCTGGGGACATGGGCATAGTTGTAAATACACACGTACATTAGTGTTGACCACGCGACTTGTGTTAGTTACATTGCCGATGTGAGGGTCAATGCTGGGGACATGGGCATAGTTGTAAATACACACGTACATTAGTGTTGACCACGCGACTTATGTTAGTTACATTGCCGATGTGCGGGTCAATGCTGGGGACATGGGCATAGTTGTAAATACACACGTACATTAGTGTTGACCACGCGACTTATGTTAGTTACATTGCCGATGTGCGGGTCAATGCTGGGGACATGGGCATAGTTGTAAATACACACGTACATTAGTGTTGACCACGCGACTTGTGTTAGTTACATTGCCGATGTGCGGGTCAATGCTGGGGACATGGGCATAGTTGTAAATACACACGTACATTAGTGTTGACCACGCGACTTGTGTTAGTTACATTGCCGATGTGCGGGTCAATGCTGGGGACATGGGCATAGTTGTAAATACACACGTACATTAGTGTTGACCACGCGACTTGTGTTAGTTACATTGCCGATGTGCGGGTCAATGCTGGGGACATGGGCATAGTTGTAAATACACACGTACATTAGTGTTGACCACGCGACTTGTGTTAGTTACATTGCCGATGTGAGGGTAAATGCTGGGGACATGGGCATAGTTGTAAATACACACGTACATTAGTGTTGACCACGCGACTTGTGTTAGTTACATTGCCGATGTGCGGGTCAATGCTGGGGACATGGGCATAGTTGTAAATACACACGTACATTAATGTTGACCACGCGACTTGTGTTAGTTACATTACCGATGTGCGGGTCAATGCTGGGGACATGGGCATAGTTGTAAATACACACGTACATTAGTGTTGACCACGCGACTTGTGTTAGTTACATTGCCGATGTGCGGGTCAATGCTGGGGACATGGGCATAGTTGTAAATACACACGTACATTAGTGTTGACCACGCGACTTGTGTTAGTTACATTGCCGATGTGAGGGTAAATGCTGGGGACATGGGCATAGTTGTAAATACACACGTACATTAGTGTTGACCACGCGACTTGTGTTAGTTACATTGCCGATGTGAGGGTAAATGCTGGGGACATGGGCATAGTTGTAAATACACACGTACATTAGTGTTGACCACGCGACTTGTGTTAGTTACATTGCCGATGTGCGGGTCAATGCTGGGGACATGGGCATAGTTGTAAATACACACGTACATTAATGTTGACCACGCGACTTGTGTTAGTTACATTGCCGATGTGCGGGTCAATGCTGAGGACATGGGCATAGTTGTAAATACACACGTACATTAGTGTTGACCACGCGACTTGTGTTAGTTACATTGCCGATGTGTGGGTCAATGCTGGGGACATGGGCATAGTTGTAAATACACACGTACATTAGTGTTGACCACGCGACTTGTGTTAGTTACATTGCCGATGTGAGGGTAAATGCTGGGGACATGGGCATAGTTGTAAATACACACGTACATTAGTGTTGACCACGCGACTTATGTTAGTTACATTGCCGATGTGTGGGTCAATGCTGGGGACATGGGCATAGTTGTAAATACACACGTACATTAGTGTTGACCACGCGACTTGTGTTAGTTACATTGCCGATGTGCGGGTCAATGCTGGGGACATGGGCATAGTTGTAAATACACACGTATATTAGTGTTGACCACGCGACTTATGTTAGTTACATTGCCGATGTGCGGGTCAATGCTGGGGACATGGGCATAGTTGTAAATACACACGTACATTAGTGTTGACTACGCGACTTGTGTTAGTTACATTGCCGATGTGTGGGTCAATGCTGGGGACATGGGCATAGTTGTAAATACACACGTACATTAGTGTTGACCACGCGACTTGTGTTAGTTACATTGCCGATGTGCGGGTCAATGCTGGGGACATGGGCATAGTTGTAAATACACACGTACATTAGTGTTGACCACGCGACTTGTGTTAGTTACATTGCCGATGTGCGGGTCAATGCTGGGGACATGGGCATAGTTGTAAATACACACGTACATTAGTGTTGACCACGCGACTTGTGTTAGTTACATTGCCGATGTGCGGGTCAATGCTGGGGACATGGGCATAGTTGTAAATACACACGTATATTAGTGTTGACCACGCGACTTATGTTAGTTACATTGCCGATGTGCGGGTCAATGCTGGGGACATGGGCATAGTTGTAAATACACACGTATATTAGTGTTGACCACGCGACTTATGTTAGTTACATTGCCGATGTGCGGGTCAATGCTGGGGACATGGGCATAGTTGTAAATACACACGTACATTAGTGTTGACTACGCGACTTGTGTTAGTTACATTGCCGATGTGAGGGTAAATGCTGGGGACATGGGCATAGTTGTAAATACACACGTACATTAGTGTTGACCACGCGACTTGTGTTAGTTACATTGCCGATGTGCGGGTCAATGCTGGGGACATGGGCATAGTTGTAAATACACACGTACATTAGTGTTGACCACGCGACTTGTGTTAGTTACATTGCCGATGTGTGGGTCAATGCTGGGGACATGGGCATAGTTGTAAATACACACGTACATTAGTGTTGACCACGCGACTTGTGTTAGTTACATTGCCGATGTGAGGGTAAATGCTGGGGACATGGGCATAGTTGTAAATACACACGTACATTAGTGTTGACCACGCGACTTGTGTTAGTTACATTGCCGATGTGCGGGTCAATGCTGGGGACATGGGCATAGTTGTAAATACACACGTACATTAGTGTTGACCACGCGACTTGTGTTAGTTACATTTCCGATGTGCGGGTCAATGCTGGGGACATGGGTATAGTTGGCATGTCTCAGCTTTAGTCTGTGGATTCGTCTGAATGGTTTGTCGGCTAAGTAGGGGAAAGAGCGTGGGGCGGGGGGAGTTTGAATGACGTGGCAACTATTAACAACTTGCAGCCGATTGTGCACTAGAGAATCGAAGAAGTATTTTCGTGTTGAATCTGTACGGATCTAAACAGAAAAAAAAAAAAAAAATCTTATGATCTTTATGTCACTGCTAATATATTTTTTTAAGTTTTTATTTTATCTCGCTTGGTTGCGCTTGAAAGGTTAAATGCATCGAATCTAATGGATTCTTGATTTGCTAAAATCACGTGTAATGCTGGCAGTTGTACTTCTTGTCTGGCGAGAGTGACATCTCAGCGTTCCTGGTCAGAGAGGAGACTAGTCATTAGTTATTGATAAGTTAGTCACAAAAAGTAAACCAGTTACGACAAAGAACACATACGTTAAAAAAATATATTCCAAGCTAACATCTGTCGTGAACAGATGTGTTTACAAATACTTTGATAATCATGCAAAATGAATTAAGCCAGTAATAATTTTCTTTTAAAAATATCAGAATAAACTTTGGCGTGTATTAAATTGTTGCATGTTATTCTGGTTCTTTCTCAGTGTTTGTACGTTTCGTATGCACACATCATGAACCAATAACCTACGTTTCCATATAAGTTACTTCTGCATTTAGGGCATTATTATTACTAGATACACCCTGGGAAACTTTATGATGATAATAAACTTGCAAGAAAACAAGTGCCGAACTCCCGCGCTATCTGCTAAACCTACGTTCGTCACGGTCAATCGAGCAGTTTTGAAAGACCTACCCACGATTTACTTTTCCTCTCAAACGCCGCCGTATCATTTAGGAGCTGAATGCACCTTCGCGCTGATTCAGTGTATCTCAATCCTTGTCCATGGGGAACCGCCGGCATGTTGCTGTTATACTCCTCTGGAGATCGAGTACAGTTGTTTGGCGAGCATTCCCCCAAATGGCGACCTGGGTAGCGGCTATGACGTCGTGTCGGTAAAGATGCCTGTCTGCGATGCTGGACTTGGCAGGAAAAAAAAAAAACGTCTGGAGCACCGGATAAACTGCACGAAACACCAAACAATTGTTAATTATTACGTAAAGACACTACAACACTTTGAGTGCTGCTGACTTAAAACTACGTCGCCTGAATTCAACTGATTAGTGGCTCGTTTCTTCCTGCGCATGCGCAGTCGACACCGCCGTTGACTGTCAGCAGGCGCTTATCTCTGTTTACTGGAGTCTAAGACGGTTGCACATTGGCTGCTGAACCAATGAAAATATGGTAAAGTCAGCTCTTTTAAATAAAGACACTGGCCATAGCTGGGGCCACGGTGGCTGAGCGGTTAACCTGCTCGCCTTCCGCCAAGACGAACCGGGTTCAATCCCCGGCCGGGTCACCGGGCTTTCGCAAGTGGGAATCGTGCCGGATGATGCCGGTAGTCGGCGAGTTTTCTCGGGGATCTCCCGTTCCCCACGCCCCTCCATTCCGGCGCCGCTCCATATTCACTTTAATCAACCTCATCGGCTCTCAAGATCTTGCTGTTAAGAGCCACCCAAATCTCTTCACTCACTCACTGGCCATAACTACGCAGAATGATAGGGTAACCACATTGACATGCATGTTTCCGGCTAAGTAGGGACCGAGTTATAAATTAGTTCTTAAACCTGACGTTGAATTGCAAGTGTAATGATTTTAATGATGGATTCTGCAGTTAGTGTCTATGGTTTCATACACATTAGAGCCAAATCTGCATATCAGAGACATAATTACATTCATAAAGTCCCTGCCTCACTATTAAATTTTCGCTTTCAAATATAATTGACAATACAATTTGGAAACGAAATATGGAGATCAAGTTTTTCCTTCCAACAAATTTTATAGAATAATCTTGAATGTCTTTAAAAATGTGCCACACTCTCAAATTTTATACTAGAAGGATTTAGTCTGAATTTTTATTTAAATATTATTTTCACAGTGAAGTACTGCTGTTTTGTTTCTGTGCAGTCCACTGCAGTAATAAATGCCCTGAATGTTGTGATTTATTTTCACTTCTTCACTAAATTAAAATTTTATTCATCGGATATATTTACTGCACGTTGAATTGAAATGTAATGCTTCTTAGTTGTTAATACTCTTGTCCAATATTTACTTAACATATCATTAATGATCGGAAAGCTTTTGTAGAAATAAATTATGTTCATAAACATATTTCGTTTACAGCAATTGTTCGTCATATTAAAGTTTCGTGACTTCATAAACGGCCATTTGTGTCATGCACGATTCTGATTGGCTGATCCCATCAAATATATAAAATAAATCGATTTATAACCTGTCCAATTTTCAAATATTTCATTGAAACTGGAGCCACCCAACATTTACAGGCAAATATAGCGCCATTTTTGACGTTTCGGTGACGTCACTACTATTCAACTTTATTTGACAAAACTTGTTGGAAGTGGTTTCACGGAAAATTCTGACAGTCTGACAGGGGCTCAACAATCCCACAGGTTCACTTGGATGACGCATTAATAAAGTGTTCCGTTTATAATTTTTTTTTGCAATATTTCTAACAATTTTGATTGTTTCAAGTCTTTTAGTTTTTATGTCAATTTTTGCTATCCATTTTGAGGAACTTTTATTTAATGTTATCATATTGGTTGCGGAACATATATACTGACATTTGAGACAAACTAGAAGCGGGTCGCTCATATTCAAGAATATACGACCATTAGTTGTATCCCCACTCATTACCACCATTCTATTGGTCCAAAACCACACCAGGCGCTCTTTCTGTACTGTATATCGTTCATTACTACCACTGTACATGGTGTATCTAAATTAGGCCCACAAAATTCAGCAGTGGTTTAGTCACGTAAATAGGGAGAAACCATATGTATACGATAATTGGCCTAAAATTAATTCTAAGGCACATTTGAAGTTGAACCTTTGAATTGTTATAAATATTGGAGAAAAATTTATATGTGGAACATTGGGTGTCTGGATAACATGTAATGGAACAATTATTTTGTGAACAACACAACTAATTGAATATAGGCTATTCGCGGTGAAATGAGCACTTTTGAAAAATCCTGCTTAAGATGTACTTGTATACACATTGTGTATTCTTCTGCCTTGTGCAAAATTAACATTGCCATGGGCCTCGTCACTTTATTCATGCGTCTGTTAAGTGCAACTGTGAAATTATTACAAAAGAAAATGTTTTGCAAAATTTGCTCATTTTTAAACTTCGATGCATTAAAAAAAAAACAGAAAGGAAAGAAATAATTTAAGATATCACATATTGTTGTCTGAAACTTTTTATTCGACGTTAAGATATCGAACTACTTTCCATTCATCGTTACCAACTTTTCTAAGGTTGATTTCAAAAGTGCTCACTTTATCATGAACAGTCTTTACCCTTATTTCAACCTATCTCGATTACGCTATTCTATACTTAAGATTTAAAAGATTGATGAATAACCTGCATGTCAAAATTAACTTTGCACATCTCCAGTAGTTGTAACAAACTAGTTCTTTATGTCTAACTTCAAAGATATGTACCGCCCTTATTGGAGTTCCCTTTAGACCATAGTCTTTATGTGTTTTCACCTTTTTTTTCGCGATTCACCTGCAGCAGACGTTTGTCGGTCTCATTTATAAAGACTCTGCGTATTGCCGGGTTAGAAGTATCCCGATGAAATGTTCTTTCTTACGTGGAACTATTTAGAATCCATCCTATCCACTCGAGTAATCTGCATTCTTGTGTGTTGCTGACTGAATGTTACACCGCAGATCACCTTTTGAAACCTGCTGGCGAAGTTACGTTTCTCCTTGCGTGTCGCGTTGTTCCGGCAAACTCCATACGAGGGCCGGTTTCACCAACGAAGATTAGATTTTCGGAAAATCGAGATAATTTTGTCCAGGTGAGAAGTTTAACTGTGATTTCCATCTCGATAATTCCGAGCGTGTTGCATCACGTGTTATCCGGTGTCAAGAATATCGAGATAAAATTATCTCTATTTTCTGACTATCGCTAGGTTCTACTTCGCTGGCTCAGTCAACAGAACATGTTTGGTAATTTACATTTAATAACGTGAATAGTTTTTAGTAGTTGAGATGGTGTTTTTACAAAAAAAAAAAAAAAGCAACAAAACCAACATGTATTGCAAATAAAAAACTGTTAATTAGAGTCAGAAAGTATCAGCATAAACTAAAATATGCTGAAAATTGGATTTTTCGAAATGTTCTATCAACACGATATGTAATGTTATTACTATTGATGGTAATGTTATTTTCCTTACAACATACTTTTCTAAAGGGCGGATAGTACAACTGAGCACGCATTTAAAGAAATATACGTATTCAAGCAAACTTGCTGGAATAAACGCCAAACTGTGAAAATTAAACCTCTGAAAATATAGGCTTAAATATATGTCTCATAAGTTACTGTTATTTTCGCGGCCGAGTTAAATTTTGTTGCGTAACTAATAATTTTGATTATTTTTGGAAATTTCGAATGTTTACGTGTTTTAAATCCAGGCCTGAATTCATAACCGCAAATTTAGTGCATTATTGTTTATCGAATCGTGTGCAGCGAATAAACTTAAACGGCAAGAATCTGGAAATATTAAATATGTATTAAAATTTAATAAAAGATTTGTATATAGAAACAGATAACCCTGCAATTGCTGTTTCCCAAAATAATTTCCATACATTAAAGTTTTCCTGAAAACTCCTACATTAATTTTGCTACAATTTCCATTGATATTTAATGTTATGCTAATAATCTACGAATAATAATTATCTATCCCTTTCCAAATTTATTTGCGAATAGTTTAATGTATTTGGTTATATTTTACTACTTTATCTCGATAAAGTCATTTTATCCACCAAAATCGGCGGTTAAAAATTTTATCTCGATATACAGATAAAATCGAAATAAGGTGCTTGGTGAAACATAAAAAACAGATAATCGAGATAATATGGCACTCAATCTGGATAAAATATCTTTATCTCGCGTGGTGAAACTGGCCCTTATTCGCCAATTATATTAAGTTAAACACTCGACCAGTATTACAGGTTAGTTTCTGTTAACGTAAGCATAAACTATCAAAACACGTATATTCCACTGTGCTAGGTTAATTAAAGGGTCCTGTCAGGTTGGAAAGTTACACAGTAAGAACATTTTGAGGTAGAATTCCCTTACATGCAAGAAAGCTCTATATGTAAGGTAAAATTATCTTGTCAAATGTGCAGTAAATTTACATAATAAGTAATGTAGTATTCCCTAATCGTACGGAAAAATTACCTGACAAAAGTGAGGGAAATCCCATACAAGTAAGGTAATATTAACTATATTATATAATAAAATTATATTTGAAAATACAGGAGGTGTTAGTACTCATAATTTTTTTTTACCTGCATCCTCACCTTAGCTGTCGAGACTATGCTGAAGAGATGCACGCGTCGTAAGGTAATTTTCTCATCCGTTTATGGGATTTTCCACCCGTATGTATGTGAATTTTACTCCAGAGTGCGGTAATTATGCCTTCCATGTAAAGAGCCATGCTCGACAGCTTATATGACTAGACAATAAAAATTAATTTTAAAGTGTATATATATATATATAATACAACTATCAAACAGTTTCAAATCTACCAGAAGATCCACACACCGTAAGGTAATTTTCCCATCCATGTATAGGATTTTTCACTATCATGTACGTGAATTTTACTCCAGAATGCGGCAATTTTACCTTACATGTAAGGAAAACTATGTTTCCCACACAAGTTTGCGAATATTACCTTACACTCGTCAGGTAATTTTGCCATTATTTCTGACAGTGTGTATTGAAACTATGACGGTTGATAATGCGCATGCTCAGTAATGATGGCCGCTCACAAACATAGGTGCAGTAACCACGCCGTCGATGGTCCGAGGACTCTCGTAAACAAAGGACTATGGAATATAGTCTATACAGGCCATTGAGCCCATAAACTGGTCGTGCCCTCGCTTATATATGTTTTCTCCTCACCGACGGAAGTAGTCGTGTAATCTGACGAGTCCTCGCTGCAAACAAGGCCATATATCACGGCCCGTATTTCTTTTTCTTCTCCGCTAAGTAAGGGAGCGGAGGAAAACATAAAAAGTGCTGTAATAACCAGGAGTGCTTAGATGCGTTAATGGACGGGCTAGAGCCCAGGGTATTGCCTGCCTTCTCTCGACGGGAAAGCGAATATTAGTACATTAAAGTCCAGTGAAACCGCCGTCTTGGGAAACCGCCAGACGGATGTGCTCTCGTGAAAATTAACACTTTCATTCCCACGTTGATATACTGTTCGACTTTCCTGTAAAGTGTTGATACTTTGATCCGTGCTGGTGCGAATTCTGTTATAGGCCGTTCACGGTAAAGTGAGCACTTTTTCAAGCTGTTTCATCAGACATAATAACCAATAAATACATTTCATTGTTGCCTCGGACTTTTTTTTTTTTTTTTTTGGGTATGGTGAATGTATACACTGTGTTTATTACTCACGTGCAGGGTTTACATTAACTATTGGTGGAAGGATATAAATAGGTTGAAAGAAAAAAGTAACTAGGGCTTCGAAAGTTCTCACTTTACCGTGAACGGCCTATACCTTTCAATAGCCAGTGAGAAGGGACAATAAAACAACACGCAGAACTCATTAAAATTTAGTACCCAAATGTCCAAAATTGTAATGAATTCATCAGTAATGTTGCATATGAAAGAAGATTTTTTATGTCTTGTAACACTGCAAAATAATTTGCTAGAATATATTTATACGTTTAAAAAGTTCAATCAATAAAACTATATTTAATAAAAATGTAAGCATTTTTTTCCATTCTGGATGACTTGGAAAACAAATTTCCATGAAAACCTTTGCCAGGCAGGGCAGTCGTATACACGAAAATAACAGTATTTGTTAAAAAATATTTACTATGTTTTTATGAATATTTAGTTCGCTTATAAAAATTATGACTTCATGACTGAAATGGATGGACATAAAATGAATTAATATAAATATTTGAATCCTTTGTAAGCACAATTGCATCGACGGGTGCAGGACTCCGTTACAAGCCACTCAACTTCTTACTTAAGGATCAGATACACGTAAAACACTTATTTTGCACAGGATCGCAGTTTTCAAGACACGCTCTGGTGATTTATGCAAGTAAACAACCACTAACCACCGTGCTACCTATAATAACCAAAGGACGACCAGATCATGCTTGACTTTGCAGACGGTTCTAGAGTTTATAGTAAAATTAACATTGTCATGGGCCTCATCACTTTGTTCGTGCGTCGATCAAGGAAAAAATGTGAAATTTTTAGGAAAGCAGATATTATAAAAATCTGCTCATTTTCACACTTCAATGCATTAAAAAAAAAAAACAGAGAGCGAAATAAATAATTGAAGTTATCACACATGTTTACCTAAATCTTTTTATTCGACGTTAAAATGTGGAACTACTTTCCATCCATCGTTACCAACCTTACTGTGCACACGTTACTCAGTGCGCCCGTTATAATATATGCAGGCAGCAGCAGTGACTTTTATCTACGGATGATTTTAAAAGGGCTCACTTTATCGTGAACAGCCTTTACCTTAAACGTGATTCAACAAAGGAAAACTTAAAAATCATTGATACTTGTTATACTAACTAAGCGAAAATTAGACGATAATGATGCATGCACGACTCAGCAATTCTAGGAAAGATAGGGTCATGAGATCACTTTCCTGTTATGTATGTGTGTGTGTAAGTATAGAGGTGCGTGCGGAAGTGTGTGTGTGTGTGTGTGTGTGTGTGTGTCCCTTAAACGTTTTAACCCGTAAATCCAATAAACAGCATTCTTTTGTCTTCCATTTTGCAATAAAATGCCACATGAAATAAAGTTTTTATCCCATAACTCCGGAAACAATCAACCGATTCCTGCCACTTTAGCTAAACAACCAATACTGAAAAGGACATGAAAGTAGGGCAGGTTCTGTCTGGCACAAGAGCCTAGCAGCAGCGATTCGGGATTTTTGCCACTATCTTGGAAATTTTCCTTTTCCCCCTCAAAATCGATCAAAATACCCAAAAAAATCTCTTTTCCCTTAAAATTTCCCGTTTTCTTTAAAATGGTAGAAGCCCCTCATGTGCGAAAACAAACCCCGAAACCGTATTTCAGCCAATTTCTAGGGCTTCCACAAATTTTCCCCTTTTCCTTAAAATTGTCCTTTTTTATTAAAAATTTCCCTTTTCCCTCAAAATTTCCCTTTTTCACTAAAAATTTCCCGATTTCCCCACAAATTTCCAATTTTTCCGTAAAAAAAAGCACCGAGCCTCCCGCTTGCAAAAACAAGCTGCAAAAAGGCAATTCAGCTGATATGTGAGGTTCATTATACCTTCCAGACCAGACCTTTGACCTTGACCTTTAACCTTTGACCTAGAAAATAAAAAGACAAAAAAAATTTCAAATCAAACAAATGTGTTTATAAAAATTATTCAAAATTATTTTTAAAGTACTTAGATTTACCAGAGGTCATCCCTAGCCCATACGCAGTCAGCCATCTTGGTAGGCGACCGCCATATTGGTGGGCAACCACCATCCTGGTATATATCACCCATCCACTATATTGGAAGCCAATGGCCATGACCTTGACCTCATGACCTTTGACCTTGAAGTCTAAAAACATTCTAAAAATCACAAAAAAAAGTTTAAAAAATCTAAAAACTTTAAGAACGTATCACGTTAACCGCATAATCTCCCCAGCACCTTAAACATGAACCCCTACTCTTACCTACCCACCTTCTAATACTACAAAACAACACAAAATAGAAAACATTGAGAAAAGATATACCAAAAAATCATAACTCCAGCATGTTTGTCATGTCACCATTACCATAAGCCACCAGCCAAATATCTTACCACCCATCAAATAAAACCGCCTGATTATACCAACCATCCATACAAATAAAAATGCTTACCACCTCACCTCAAACAAATGAAACCAAATTAATACAAAAAAATCACAAGAAGTAAAAATAACCTAAAAAAAGTTAAAAACATATCACATTAATTTCACACTCATCCCAGCACCCTAAACATTAACCCCTACCATTACCTACCCACATTCCAATAATACAAAACAAAGAACAATCACAAAAATTGAGAAAAAGTATACCAAAAATCGTAACTCCAGCATGTCTGTCATGTCATCATTGCCATCAAACACCAACCATAACATACAAGGTTACAACCCTCCAGCATACTAACATACTATATTGTCTTAATATAACAACGAACAACCACAGTAGATTACAATACCAACCAAAACATACAGCCCAAACCATATTATCCGCCCTAACCCAAGCATACCTCAGTCATGCTATTAACAATACAGGCCATATCAACCACCATACCTCAGACTTACTGATAAATCATAACAGTCAACTATATTGACTACCGTGTCAGCCCATCTAACGCCACCAGTTACACATTTAAACAAGCCATACCAGCCCACTTTAACTCATGCATGTCATCTGTTCAACCAACCAACACCAGACGAAATACACTCATAGTTCATACCTCTTGATATAACTCAAGCATACCTCAACCACTCAGTCCACACTGAGTTACGAGAAATTTACTTACTGCTCATACTTTCTGCTCTACTGGTCGACACCAGCTAAATATATACTAGTCACCATACCAACCAACCACCCATTATAGCCCAAATCATACCAGGCCAACCAGTATACCATCTATAACCAAAAGAAAAAATTCAGTCATAATAATCAAACGCACCATCCAATACACCAAGCACAATATACATTATAATTCAAGTGTACAAAGCAACTATACAGCCGAGGACAGCCCCTAACCTAATAACATTCTACTTCTTCTGCCTACCAACACTGCTTATACCTACCACCCATACCACGCACTATAACTCTAGCAGAGCTCACTCATCCACACAGACTATAAAAGCAAAAATATACAGCCCATACCAGTGACACAATCAACTTCTTTTCATACTTTCCACCAACCCGATTGACACGTCAAAATACACTGGCCACCCATACCAAACACTTTAACTCAAGCAAGCCTTAGCATTACAGGACTCTCCTACACACACATACACACTGTCCACACCATTCGACATACACCAACAATCGCAAGGCAGATATACTGAAAAAACATATTACCCAACATACCAACCACGCCATCCATGTTGAACCAAGAGTACCAACCCAATGTATAGTCTAGACCAACCCGCAACACAAACATTCCTACCATCAGTCAAACTAACAAAACTTGACCTACTAAAGCCCAAAAAAACCTAACATAACCCAACCTTCCAAACGCCAGAAAAAAAATCAGAATTAACCTAACATAACCTAGCCTACCATACTCCAGTTAAAACTATACTTATCTTGAGCAAATATTTTGTCCTACATATCTCGCATAATTTCAGATAACCAATCACATGAGGAGGAGGAGGCGGTAGCTGAAGCGGAGCTCATTGCGGAGGTGGAGGTGGAGGCGGAGCTGATTGCAGAGGCGGAGGCAGAGCTGGTTGCGGAGGCGGAGCTGATTTGCAGAGCTAACTGCGAACCTGATTGAGGAGCTGATTACAGAGCTGGTTGGTATTGTGGAGCTAATTGTGGAGCTGATTGGTATTACGGAGCTGATTTTGGAGCTGATTGCAGAGCTGATTGTGGAGCCGATTGTAATTGCAGAGAACCAGTGTAACAATTTTCAGAATGTCTCTTCAAAATATCACTCAGTGTTAACTGCCTGTGCCAGAAATCGCATTCAAATGTCACATGCGAAGTTTTCACCTTGCAGGTGGTAATTACATGTCATCATAAAAATCCGCAAAGCTGTATAAGAAATTTTTATCATTTAATCACCTTCATTCCACATTGTGTAGGACTTAGAATATACACTATCGACCAAAAAGTAATTGAGCACCTGTCCACAATGTGTGCTCGGTAGTTGTCATCCAAGTTAGAATCTCGTAGTGCCAACTCTTGCGGCTATAACAGCAGCCACACTGTCTGGCATGCTCTCTACGAGTGTTTGCAGGACATCCATGGGATTCGTCGCCATTCCTCTTGAAACCATTCCATGAGTTGAGCAATGGAATTTGGCCGCGCCTGACGAGCCCTCACCCGGCTATCTTATTCGTCCCAAAGATGTTCTATAGGGTTGAGGTCGGGGCTCTGGGCGGGCCAGTCCAATTGGCAAACATTGTTGTCAGCGTACCACTGCATAGTAGCCCTTGAAACATGGCACCTGGCATTGTCATCCTGGAAGAAACATGGGTCCATTCCGTAAAAACGCCACAATGTTGGCAGAATTTCACTATCCAGAATGTTACAATAGGCCTCTGTGTTCATGCTACCACGAACCGATACCAGAGGTCCTACACCGAAGGCCACGAAACAGCCCCACACCATCACTCCATCACCACCGAATTTCCTAGTTGGCACTATACACTTCGGCAGAAGCCATTTCCTGGGTAGATGCCACACACATACACGTCCATCAAACCGGAATAATGTAAATCTCGACTCATCACTCCACAGAACCGATTTACACTGCTCCAGTGTCCAGTTGCGACGGTCCAAACACCACCTAAGTCGCCGAACTTTATTGCTTGTTGTGATATGGGGCTTATGTGCAGCTGCTATTCCGAAATATCCAAGTAGGTGGGCCTCTGTACGCAATATTCAAATGGAAATCGATACTCCTATTGCTGCATGAAACTCCTGTCGGATGGTAGCAATGAGTAGTGCCCTATTTTTGAAAATTTCACATATCAGGAGTCTGCGATTTCTGTTGGTCAAGATTGGAGGTCGCCCAGAACATGCAGCATTGGCACAATGCCCATCGACCTTCCACTTAGGCAGGACGAATGCGACCGATGATTTGGGCCTTTTTACCTTTCGTGCAATCGCCCGGATAGACAGTCCACTGAGATGGCAGCCCACAATCACGCCCTTATAGAAGTCCGATAGCTCTGTACCTCGTGCCATCTCCTTGTCAACTGGTACTACACCGGCCTGCAGCGTATGGCAGCCACACAGGTCAACTGACGTACCGAATTACCTATCTTCACGGGTGCCCAATTACTATTTGGCCGATAGTGTATTTTCATATTGTGTAGGACTGGGAAATTTTTTTTTAACTTAGTTACATACATTCTTCCTCATGCCAGGGTTTGTAAATTTTACTTATGGTGTAGGACTCAATCAATCATGTAGGACTTTAGTGAGCGATGATGCAGGTCGTAGTTTAATGATCGCAGAGGTCATAGGCAGATCTTCATATTCACAATTCATCTTTGCTGTATATGAGTACTCTGAGAAAAGCCAAACACTTGTTCGCCCCGGAAGAAAGCATGCAGGTACTATAGTTATTCTATACATAATTATGTAGATACCTATCTTATATATAATTATATACATATATATTCCTATCTTATATACCTTTATATAAACCTATCTTATATATATATATATATATATATATATATATATATATATATATATATATATATATATATATATACCTATTTTATATACATTTAAATATAAATATTCCTATTCTACTGGCAAAGGTGAAGGCGCCAACTTTTTTTCCATCCGCTGACTAAGGACGACCCCAAGAGCCAAGGATGATGTGGCAACCTGTACTATGAAACATTTTGTGAAATTGGGAAGGTTAATAATGGGTGGCGTTTATAATTACTCCTTAAGTTGTGATAAGGGAGTTTCTTGAGCCGGACCCCAATCAAATTCTACACCTTTCTTTTTTAAGTAATTAAGGGGCAGAAATTTCAGAAAACGTTCGATAAAATGGTAATAGTAAACTAACATGTTAAGAAATTTCTTAACTTCCTTTATAGATTTAGGGGGATGAAAATTTAAAATAGGGGCCACTCTGTCCGGGTCAATCATCAACTGCCCTTCACTCAGCAAGTACCCCAGATACTTCACTTTCTTGGCGCCCAAGGAAACCTTTTCCAGATTTACCATCAATCCCACCTCCTGTGTAAAAAAAACATACATAAATGTTCAAGATGTGAGTCATAGTCTTCACAGTAAACAATTATATCGTCGATATAATTGAATACAAATTTAAATTTAAATTCAGATAATATATGGTCGAGCACATGGCTTGGTTACCAAAGTTGGATCCTATAGGTGTTCAAGTAAACTCAAATTGACTCCACGGTGTACTAAATGCAGCATACTTGCGACATGATGGAGCCCAACAAACACTGATGAAAACTATTGTTTAGGTCGAGTACAGAAAAAAAAACTGTAGCCTTACCAAGATGTTGAAGGGCACAATCAATAGCCGGTAAAGAAAATGGGTCCTTGTGGATCTTCTTATTTACTAAAGCATGGTTAACCACCAATCGATACTTATCACTGACCTTTTTATGTACTAAGAACCCAGGAGTAAAATAGTCGGAGGTGTACAGGACTATAGCACCTGCCCAGACATGGGTACTAACTTGTTAACAAGTTAAAAGTTAAGTTAAAAAGTTACTTTTTTTCAGAATTTTTAACTTAACTAGTTAGTTTTATATCAAAATAACTTGTAACTTAAATTAGTTATCTTTTTAGCAGGAAACTAACTTATTTTCAAATTAAGTTAAAAGTTAATTTCATGCAGGCACTTGAATTACACATTATTTGGTAATGTTTTGACAGAGAAGAGGGCAATCACCACGACAATTCGTCAGAACAGCTGGTGAAATACATATCTTCCTTATACATACTCAGAGGTCGAAACCCTGCTCGATCTTTCACTAATGTGATACGCCAAGCCGAATCTATGGTTTCGAAAACTATGGTTTCTGTTAAGTTACATTTTGTGTGGTATAAACACCTATCACTAAAGATGAGGTAGACCGCTTATTTGTCTTCTGCGCATGTACCCAACATTGACCTACCCCAATCCTACACAACTGGCAAAGTCACATGGTCAACAATGATGAACATGTTTGTTTGTATATTAATTTTTAAATGAGAAGCATTCTAAAAATAATAAAATACTTTTACTAGTTTTAATTTAATCAAACTGCATTACAAATTGGTTAGATGAAGTATACATTCAACTCAAAGCATTTGTTTACAAATCAGTTGTCTAACCTAAAATCCAAAACACGCCATTTTTGATAGACATGTTGGCAGAAAATCAGTTCAATGTTGGGAGATGGAGATTGGTTGTGTGCAGCCAGCGATACCAGACACTCAGCAGAGAAACTGGCAACCAGTCGGTACTAGTGAACCTAGCGGAACTTGTGTGAGAAATCATTTATTCTGTCAATTTTCTTGCAATGTAAAACCAATTTGAAATATCAATTTTCTTAAAACATCATGATTAAAAATTGTTCAAATAAAACTATATTTACCAAGTATAAAGTATAAGAATTCTCCCATGTATTCCCACAATTCACACCATAATGCACTAGTGGAAATGGCTTTCAGAATTTCCCATGTAAATAAGCAGAGTGTCCAGTATTGGTATATACATTATTCGATAAAAGTGCATTTTAAAGCTTAATAAACTCCACAAAACTTCACTTTCTGAAAACCCATGTTACGAAATCATAGATTCGGCTTGCAATATAAACTTAGTATTTGGTTTTTGTTTTCATTGACACCATCAAATGATCACATCTTTGGGATTTTCTTTTACTTGACGAAACAGGCGAAAGCACATGGTGGATGTAACATGGAAAAGTGGCCTGAGTTGAAGAAATTTTTTACTGGAGTGAAAGAAAATGGAACAAACTGAAGTAGCAGAACTAACTTTACGTTCTAATTCAATTATTGGAGACAGGTGACTTGCCTCCAATAAGTTTCGGAGGAGGGCAACGAAAATGACAATCCCAGACTGGGAAGTCGTCCGTAAGTGCAAACTTGTAGGGAAGAACATCACCCTTCCCGGTTCGCTAAGTAATTATATCAGAAAATTCTTCTTGCAAGTTGTCCAAACTATTCTGAAATTTAACTTCCGCACTGTCACTAACCAAGGGAGAAATTATTTCGGATAAACACTTAATTTGCAAACTAACCTGGATATTCGGGGCGAAACCGAAGGACAAAAAATACGCATCGCAATTTACGCATGCTCTAGACTTACCTAAGACTATTTTATGGGACAATTTGGGAAACACCCAAAAGGGATCATTCCAAATAAAATGACCGATTTTGAAATGTAAATCAACGACCTGATTACTAAAAAGTAATTCGCCATTAGCGACACATAAACATTTCTGACTATTACTGACACGACCCTTAGAAATCAATTTAGAGGATATTAACTGATCTAAAAACAATTTACTCTTATACAGTGCATGGTACCTGTGTCCACAAGCGTAGAAAATTGATACCGCCAACAGTGATCTACACAGAACATTTTGAAATTATGTGCAGAGTTTTCGCCCGCTCATGACTGACACATCAGCGCTTCCTACCAATCATGAACCGTTTCCCACTTTCTTACATACATTTCTAAGGTGTCCAACTTCACCACAGTGAAAACAAGAACGTTGTTCAAAGGGACGTCTGCTACTTGAACAATCTTTACAATATTATCTCCTGAAGTACGAATTACTACTACGAAGTAGGACAGCACATTCTTGAGCATCCGGTACATGACTGTGAAAATGCGGCGGCGTGACAGGACTGTCCAGCTGTTCGTGTGGAGGAGAGGGGTGGCAAGCCATGAACTGGCGCGAGGCCGCTAAACGACCTTGAAGCTCCGCTGGAAATAATCGCAGTTCGACAAGGTCGCAAGGCAGGAATACCAAGGTCAAAGTGCAGTGGATGCAGACTTAAGGCATCACATTTCAAGTATAATAGCCACTAAATGGCTCTCGGGAAGTCGCAAACACAAGGCCCTGTGATACGCGTATATTGATTCAATAAAATCGCAAATGTTATCATCACTGCACCGAAACCGATATACGAAATCACGTTCAGCCTGTCGCCTCACTCTCGGGGGAAACAAGGCTTGCAAAACACGACATTTAAATGATTCTAGTGTTCCCCCTTCAAGAGTACTTATTTCCTCGTGTAATAGCTGTAACACGTAACCCTAATATTTAATGGCAACGCCTTCCAGCAATTTGTGTTCCACGTGCAATCCTAGACTTGCCAACTTATAGTCTGCAATTAAAAAAGTCAAAACATGAGTTGGATCCAAGGATGTTAAAAAGGGAACACTTTCCAATGAAATGTTGAATAATCTACTGTTATTTTGGGGATGAAATTGAACCCATTCGCAACATTTACAGAGGCCGCCTGTGTAAAGGCTGTCACCTCCGCCTCAGGACAGGATCGCCAAAAGCTAACGGCAGTTTTCCTCAGCTCGACCATGGTGACATTTGCACCCATGGAAATGCCATGGTCCTCTAGGAACCCCTGAAGCTCTTCATTGTGTTGAGCATTAAGGAAACCAACTTCTGTTTGGAATATCGCGGACATTGAGCACAAAACAAAAAAAAAAAAAAGAGGCAAAATTAGCAGAGTACAGCTTAACAAATATAACAAAATAAATTTCAACATGTAACATTATTTCACAAAATACCATACGCTTTCATTTCACAAAATTGAGAAAGTACGATAAAATTCTTTTCTTTGACACAGTGGCAATTTACTAGAAAAATATCCAGCAATTATATAAATTACATGTTTTAATGTTTTAAAACATGTGCTTTACCACTTTAAAAAACATTTAACAATGGCTTTATTGTTTTATAAAATTTATGACTAACACCAGACATTAAATGTGCACCATATAACTCAAGAACTATTTGCCCCAAAACATTAAAGTGAGGTAGAAAACTACACTAGTATTAAAAAGACTCTTTGCCCTTTCAAAATTATAATTCTGTACAATCTCCCTATGAAGCAGCCCTCTGGATGGGACAATATTGATACCATATTTCAGTAAAAACATGTGATAGTTTGTCATATTTGGTTCGAGTGTGTTTGGCTATATCAGGTATAACACCAGTGCTCGCGAACATCGATACACAGTTTGCTTTCCCACTAATATTGTTTATCAAAACCTCATTCCAGTAAACTCATGTATATATTTGATAAAACACTGTTGATCGAAATAATAAGAGTTATATTTCCAGATGTTAAATGGAAACATGAAATATTTGTCAATTGGTGGATATAATTTCTTTTACTTGCAATTCCAAGACCACACAAGATAAATGTTTATTTTTAATGATTTAATTCGTTTGGCTAACATAGAATTCCTTTGAGTATTGTAATGTAAAACTACGAAGATAAAATAGTAACAACGTTGAAAAAGCTCCAATGACTTTCCAAATGAATAATATGTGATGAGAAAATGGGCAACGAGCAACACGTGTCTAATAAAACCGAATCTCTTAAAAAGAGGACATACGAGTAGACTTGGATTAAACAAAACATATTAAAACTTGCCACCTCTACCACCAGTTGCTGTGACTCATGACCCCATATGACCGAGTAGTGTAAAAAGGATGACACATAATATTAAATTCTCAAAACAACACTCAAAATCTGAGAAAACCAAAAGAGAGTTAAGCCCTCTAGACAAACAGCTAACTATCGAAGCAAAAACCACAAAACTAGCAAAAGTTATGCTGGGCACACAACCACACAACACCTACAAATCAACTATGCCTTTACAATCTTTCTAATCTTTAGATAACACTTTCTTAAAGGTCACCGGAGGCCACGACTCATCTCACACTGCATGCTCTCCATGTAGATGACCAATCGCAAAATCGTTTTAACACTTGAAACACTTATTCAATTATGACATTTTGTTAGTCATTGTGCAGACGTCCCACATGGGTGATGTTGGCCGATGACCCAGACCAAGGAGGGGAATTGGAGAGGGGATTAGATGGATAGCTAGGAAGGGATCGAGCATCGCCAAAGAGCTCACCAAACATTCAGAGCGCTATAATGAATATATGCCCACGACACTAGCACTGTCACAACTGGAGACCCAAGAACCTTGACCCAAGATCGAAGACCCTTGACTCGAGAGCATTGAATCAAAGTCCTTTTACCTAAGACCCTTGACTCAAGACTCAAGACCCTAGACCCAAGACGAAAGACTCAGTACTGTTGCCCAAGACTAAAGAACCTGGACCCAAAACTAGAGACTCGAGACTCAGTACTCAATAATCCAGACCCAAGACCATAGACTCAAAACCTAAGACACTTGATTAAAAACCCTTGGCTCGAATCCCTTGACTCAAAACCCTTGACTCAAGACCCTTAACCGAAGACACTTGACCCATGTGTATATAAATATGAGATAGGAATATACATAATTATATATAAAATAAATACAAAATAATTTTAAATTTCTATATTTATATACATATGTATATGCAAGTATGTATGTGTTTTTCTTCTGAGGCGAATGAGTATGTGGGGTTTCTATACAGAACTTCATATGAGCCTAAATTCTTGGGTCTGGAGTTTTGTGTCTTGAGTGTTGGGTCTTGAGTTTTATGTCAAGGGTCTTGTGTCTTGGGTCGAGGGTCTTGACTCTTGGGTCTTGGGTGTTGGGTCTTGAGTCTTGAGCCCCAAGTTTCGAGTCTTGAGTCTGGCATTTTGAGTCTTGATTTTCTTGAGTCCTTAAGAATTGAGCCTTGAGCCAAGGGTCTTTAGTCTTGGTCAAGAGACTTGAGTCTTAGGTCAAGGGTCTTGAGTCTTGTGCCAAGGGTCTTGAGACTTGAGTATTGAGTCAAGGGCCTTGAGTCTTGGGTAGAGTGCATTGATTTTTTATTTTTGAGTCTTGGGTATTAAGTCTTGAGTCTAGGGTTTTGAAACTAGAGTTTTGAGCCTTGAGTCAAAGATATTGAGTCTTGAACCTTGAGTCAAGGGTCTTGAGTCTTAAGTCATGAGTTGAGAGTCATTGATATTGTGTCAATGGGAAGCATTGGTGGAGTAATTAGCCAATGAAACCCAATGTTGGGGGTAATCAGTGCAATCTATACTTTAAACACAAACGAATATGGCTGTCGCCTGATCATACACAGGTAATGAAAATATATGAAATATAATATGGTAGGCGAATGAAAGTGAGAGACAAACTCTAAAAAACAAATTATGCTTACCAACATGGAGGACTACACCTGGCAAGATTGCTCCCTCCCAATGTGGCAGCCTCCAGTCAAATATATAAACAAATGGTCTCTATGTATTTTTTCTCGGGTTTTTATTTTCAAGGTTATTCAAAGTCACGGGGTCAACATCGAGGTCACCTGCATCCAATATGGCGGATGGGTGATGTCTACCAAGATGATGTAATTGGTATGGGCTATGATTGACCTCTGGTAAATTGAAGCATTTTTAAAATAGATTTGTAATAATTTTTAATAATAAAATTTCAATAATTTGTAATAATGTCTAATAACACATTTTTTTTGGACTTTTGTTTTATTTAGATTTTTGCATTTTCAAGTTCAAAGGTCAAAGGTCATTGGTCCTAAGTCTTGTTCTTCAGGCTCGGAGCCGCTGATCCGGAAAAAAATGGGCTATTTCTGAGGATCCTCTTTAAAATATTCCTTAATAAATTTTTATAATTTCAATAATTTCTAACAGTAATTTTTTTTGGAATTATCTAGAAGTTTTGGAATTTGTTGGGAATTTTCGAGATTTTTTTTTATAATTTGGGTTTTTTAAAAGTGTTTTTGGGGCCAAGGTCTAGGTCACAGGTCAAAGGTACTGGATTAGGAGTAAAAGATCAATAACATCCAAGATGGCGGTCGGGTGACGTAACAACATGAGGGCCGGCCGGCTCCTTGTGCTCCTATCCCAGATCATGTTGCCTCAGAAGGAACTTTTCCCTACTACTTTTACGGATGACAACCTTAAAGGCTATTCACGGTAAAGTGAGCACTTTTTAAGGCTCTGCTAAATTTTTACTTTCGATTATTTTCTACCTTTACGCCACTTTTTTATGTAAACATTGCAACATGACTAACAAACACAGTGTATACATTTCATCACTCTCAAAAGTTAATGTTTGATACTGCAATAAAATATATTTACTAGGGGAAAATGCCTTTTGGATGGGCCTTTAAAAGTGCTCACTTTACCGTGAACAGTCTATAATAAAAATTGTTAAATGGTATAGTAGTGCATAAATTCCAAGTTGTTTGTTTAGCTACCCACTGCAATCTATGAGTGAGACACACTATACCACTGCGCTAGGAGGCAGTAGCTTACTAGGCATATTAAAGAATGTTTATTTTTGTATTTCCATGATTGTAAGGTCATTTGACATGTTATCGTTACTTCAATTGATTTATATGAAATTAGACATATTTGGCTGCATGCGAAAAAAAACTGTATTTGACATTACATTTAATTTTAAAAATAATTAATTCAGTAAAAAGGTGTATTATGTATTGTAACTGATTTTCATAAACTTAACTTTTTAGCACATTTATAAAATGTTATGAGAACATTTTCTCACGTACAAGCATAGGAAAAAATTGCTAACCTGGTTAGATGAGGGTTTTTTTTTTTACAAAACTAAATTTGTAATTTATCCTGTGAAGAAATACGCACATTCTTGAGTAGGAAATGGAAATCTTCGTTAATAATTAATTAATATAACCATCCAAGAAACTTTCTTCGGTGATATATTTTATACTGAAAAAAATATGAAAACTTATCTTTCTTATGAAATTAAAGTCATATTTTCTGATGCTTTGGGAAGTTTCTACAGTACTCTTTAAAACGTTCTGCATTGACTATTTACTGCGTTGCTGGTTGCATCACTATAATGGAATTCACTTTACTTTTATCTTGACGTAAAGAGCAATGTTTAATTAGAGTTCTGCCAACTTGTAAGCATTAAGCAAATATGTAGTTTTATATGGTATAGGAATATGAGCCAGCCAATTAAAAGGTGGATATATCAATATAGATACTCGAAGAATTAAACAATTGAAGTCTATATCAAAAGGAAATAAGGAACATTTCTTCAGTATCATAATAGTTTCATGATTAATGAAAATAAAAGGAAAAATCAAACTATTTTCAAGCAGGATTCATAACACTCTTATGTTATTGCGAAGGAAGAAAAATAAAAGGCGAAACACACACACAAGCATATATATAATATATATATATATATATATATATATATATATATATATATATATATATATATATATATATATATCCACCTTCTATAAGGCCGGCTCTTATGTCTATACCGTATAGGTTCGTAATTCATAATACCTTTTGATACTTTTTATTGACATCATCTACACGTAGGCTAGCCATTTTGTTTAATAGCCTATATTATGTCTTGCATGTTGCATATCCCCAAATCTAGCCCGATTGTTTGGTATTCGAATATATCTCATATTGTAACTATACAAAATTTGATTTCTGTGTCTTGTAGTTTGTTTTGAGTCTGTTTTTTCATTACCCAGATTTCACTGCCATATGAGTACACCGGGACAGCCATATTCTTATAGAATTTTAAGAAACGAACAAAATTATTTTTTTTATTTTAAAGATATTGCCGTTGTTCTACAGACCTGATTAAAACATCAGAATTTCCGTCTTATGTATGCCGATGAGTTACAATGCTAGTTTTTAGAACGTATAGCAAAATTATGAAATGTAGAAATCCAGTACTTAAAAACAGTAACTGTTTTTGCACAAAGGGTAAAAAATTTCAGTAGCTGTACTTCTTTAGTTACATTGGCCGTATACGCAACTATAATCAATATAAGGTGGTTATTTTCTCTTGGGAAAGTACGGATGGACGTAAAAAACTCAATTAAATAGTGCTTTAAGACTTAAAAGTCTTTACTACATTTTAAAATGTTTCCCAGTACTTACGAAGAGATACACAATATCCTAAGGTAAGTTGGACCTCGCCACCTTAAATATAAGAAACTCCTTTTTTATATACAATTTGAGTTATAAATTAAAGCGAAAACTTGTAACTCCTGCACAGCAGATGGATCGCCTATAAAGTGGTAGACTTCGTGTGCCACTCTCTCCTCTACGCTTTTTTTTTCTCCTGGAAAGGACAAACTTTTGAAATCTTTCGCAGAACTGAGCTGCGCTTACAGTTTCACCCACAGTCGACAAAATTCTTCTAATTTACAGTTCTATTCAGCTTTCTCTGCCCCTGCCTTTTTTTTTTTTTTTTTTCAGCGATTGCCTGCGCTTCCTTCATTCCCCCTGTTTCCAATATTTCTTGAGTTTTCATCCATTTTCTCGTTCTACCTTCTATTCCACTTCTCCGTCCAGTCATGATCCTTTCGTCTTCAGATCTTTTCCAGCCCGCTGTTCTCAAAGACCACGTTTATTTTGTTGGAAAAATCCTAATGAAGAAGTTAACACAGCTGCTTAATCGCGTGGTTGAAAAACTATTCTTGTTACCAACACTATACATGGTTATTGCTCATTAAGCACTTTCTATTTCTAATTAAGTTAGTTAAGTAAAGAGAGATAATTAACCACTATGACGTCGGTGGCATCCAACGCCGAAAAAACTTAAGGTTGAAACAAAGAATTTGCCTATGGAGCTCTGCACCTGACTGTACAATGTGAAGAACTCCTAAAAAAAAGAAGCACAGACACGATAGAAATTGTCAGAAAAATGTGATTTATGCTGTATATGAAAGAAGAATGTGTATATACTTTGCAATATTACAAAATATTTTACTACAATATACTTTTTAAATGTAAAAAATTAATCGATCGATAGAGTCCGCATTTTTAACCAAATTTAAGCGCATTTCGGTTTGGATGCTTCGGAAAACAGAATTCACAAGAAAATCTTCTTCGGGAAAGATCGCCATAATTACTGTGATCATGTTTACTAAAATCTTAGTAATAATGTAACATATAAATTTTATAACTAACTTTATTTACATCAGTTTCAGCCAATAATATTTGTGACAAATGGACGCATCTAAAATCAATTATAAAAATGATTTCCTACATTATCATTACAATTTTCTTACACGCGAGCATAGTTAATATTATGACGATATTTCATGGCGAAGATTTTCTTGCAAATTCTGCCTTCTGAAGCATACAGAATGGAAATATGCCTTAATTTTGTTAAAAAATACAGACTATTATAATCGGTATTTTTTTACGTTTAAAAAGTATATTTAAGTAAAATATTTCATAACGTTCCAAAATATATACATTCTTATTTCACATACAGCATAAATCGCACTTTTCTGGCCATTATTATGGTATCTGCAGTACTTTTTTTTATGAGTTCTTCACGTCGTATAGTCGGGTGCAGTGATCCATAGGCAGTTGCTTTGCTCAACATTAAGCAAACGAAGTGGCGGTGGACTAAGTAACCTTTGATCACGTGGTAGGAAGGCATGCACTTGCTTTTTCCATACATAAACTTATACATTGTAGCTTTCCTACACAGTTTGCCCAGGAAAAAGCCAAATACGTAGTGAAATTTCCTTATATGTTTAGTAACTTTTAAACTTACATTTCCATACTACGTGTAGGCCTACGTTAAAGAGATTCAATTTAAGTTTAGCAATTTTATTGTAAAATATTTTTAAAGCGAATACGTGATCATTTCTCGCGGAATTTCGTCCTTACTGTACGCAGTGCCTTTTTTTTTTTTTGCATACTTTCCGAATGAAAGAAAGGCTTATGAGGTCACTTTCTTGTCTCTGACTGTGTGTGCCACCCCCCCCCCCCCCCCTCGAAATTTTTTTGAACGCGTCAACCGAATTTTACCAAACTCTGTACACATATAGTACTAATAAAGGACACATGACTTTCATAATTTTTGACCACGCCGGGCACATATTTTGAAAATGGTGGCCATTTGCATTTTAATGCGATATATCATATCTCAGAAACCATTCAACTGATAATAACCAAATTTTTTATGCTGACGGCGCAAGTTGTAATAATTAAACTCACAGTTGAATATTGTTGTTGATCCGCCATTTCGGAAGATAGCACTATATAAAAAATTACGCTTTTACGTGATATTTCGAAAACTACTCAGCCTATTTTCGCCAAATTTGGCACGAGTAATACTATGATTGGCCAGGTAAATGTTAGTACACGAACTTAATTACACACTGTTATTTCAAAATAGTGGCCATACAAATATATATATATATATTTTTATTACTACTATACTGTTTAACCAATTAACAACCAACTTTTGTACGCTGACAGTATCTACTACAAACATAATATAATCTAAACAGTAACCAATTTTTTTCGCCATTTTCGAAGATAGTGCAACATGAAAAAATTAAGCTTTTATGTTATAACTCGAAAAATGCTCAGCCAATTTTGTTCAAAATTGGCCAGGTAAATATAAGTAATTAAACTTATTTAGGAACTTATTTTCAAAATGGCGGCCATATTAATACGTTTATTTGCTATAACTTCCATACCAGTTGACCAATTTCATCCATATTTGGTACGCTGACAGTATCAATTGAAAGCATCAAATCAGCCAAAAAAACAAACTTTTATCTGCCATTTTGTAAGACAATGCTACATGAATTAATCAAGTTTTGTGTAATTCCTCGGGAAACAAATGACAGATTCCTACCAACTTTGGCAACCAAGTAGTACTGCTGCAGTTGATATGCACAAATATTTTTCAAGTACAGTATATAAACATCAAATGTGTACACAGAGCCTCTTTTGACCTTAATTTTGTAAGATAGTGCCACACGAAAAAATATATATACGGAAACAATTTTCCGATCCCTACCAAATATGGCAAACAAGTAGTCCTGCTGCGGTAGGTAAAGTTAACTGAGTCACCTTTGTAATAGATCTTAACCCCAACTGTAAACATTGCGTTTAATTTTAGACCGGCGTGCGTCTAACATATGTTCCTCCACTATTGAACAATTATTTCCTGTCCATTTCCTTTCACATAAGAACGGAATGGAATGTTTACTATAATGTATGATATCATTCATGATTAATATGAAGTTTTTAATTGTAAGTGCTAGCAGTACTCGCATTTTGTCATGAACACCTAAACTTTAGTAAAATAATAGATTATAATTAAAAACAATGACCGTTATATATTTATGATAATTCATTTTCACAGGGGTAAATAAAAACAAATAATAGTTGATATCGCTGCAAATTTCCGCAAACACATAATTCTACGACATAAAGAAACACATGCCATGGCCGCCACTAGTAAATCATGAGTTGGGTATTCACAGCTGCAACTAATGCTGGTAACTCGCATGTGACAGGCTCATCTTAGGCAGAACTTGAACGAACACGTGGGTGAGCCGAGACCAGGGCTATGACATACTTTTACCGGCTGCGGAACTGGCAACACCGCGCGGATGACCATCGTCGAGAACACTAGCGCTCCTCTGTTCCATTAGCGGAACTAACACATACAACTGGTCAGACTTTTCCTATCCCATGGCCATTCTAGTGTATATCTTTACTCAATGGTAGTACCGCTCCCACTGCTGTGTTGGGTGCATCAGTAGCCAACACAATATGTACGTCTGGTGAAGGATGACTAAGCGTAGCAGCTGTATCGGGGGCATGCATTGGTGAAGCGAGGTGAGTACGGAGCAGCGCCGGAATGCAAGAGTGCGAGAAACGGGAGATCCCCGAGAAGACCCGTCGACCAGCGGCATCATCCGGCACGATTCCCACATACGAAATCCGGGGGCGACACCACCGGGAATCGAGCTCGTTTCGCCTAGGTGGGAGACGAACAGTCTAACCACACCACCATCGCAGCCCCGAAAGCTTTCATAGAATGTTAATGTGTTTGTATTGTTTTTGTCAAATATTTCTTGCAATTGTATATTAATGCGAGCGACTTCTTAATGAAACGATGATAGAAATTTATCATCCTCTGAAAATTCCCATAATCCCTACACTCTCGCAGGTTGTGGGTATCTAAAGATTGCATTCTCTTTTATGCCGTGTGACTGCATTCCGGCTGCGAACCTTGACAACATAGAAATAATACTTATGTAACACCATTACATATTTATTAGGGTTTATGGTACCATGCTCTAGTGGTTGTTCAAAATTTTTCTGAGGTATAATAGATGCTCATCTTCGTCCTTTTTTAAGCAACGAGAATATCATCAACGAGAATGAAACGGAATCTCAGCCTTTGAAGTACCTCATTCGTGAAACGTTGGAAAGTTTGTGCGGTATTACACAAGCCGAATTTCATATATCGAAATTTAAATAACCTACAAGGTGTCGTAATGATAGAGTTAGGAATATCTTTCTCACATATTTGTTGATATGCTCTCAACACGTCAATTGTCAAGTAAACTGAAGTGCAGGGCAGAATACAGTTACGGTCATGTGAAGAAGGGATGGGATATTGGTCTGGTTGAGTGAATGCATTCAATTACCGGTGGTCTACGAGTAGATAGGTTTGGTAGACTGCAGTGAACACGGGATCGGGATAAGGCACGAGGTACATGGCCGCCATATTGGATTTCGGACTTCCCGCTCTGTCATTCTGGTAACGCGACCACCATCTTGAACTCCGCTATTTTTGTAGCCAGTATGCTGCCATCTTTGTAACCAGACTTCATGCTGAGGTGCGAGGCGCCAGGAGCACAGGCCACCATTTTGGATTCATGGACTTCACGCTCTGCCATTCCGGTCACTAGACCGCCATATTGGATTCCACCATGTTGGCAGCCAGTGCGTCGGTATCTTTGTAGCCAGTACACCGCCACCTTTGTAGCCAGTATGACCTTTGTTCGATGCCATATTAGTTCTGGCTTTGGCCACTAGGTAGCACACCAGTCGCTCTGCCACCATATTAATAGTAGTGTATGTTAGGTTTAGGCACACAGGGATCAGGGAGAGGATCTGAGGATATGACCTTGACCTAAAAATTTCCCATTCTTCTCCCAAAATCGCTCATTTTAGCCCCAAAATGCCTTAAAACTTCCCTTTTTTCCCTAAAAATTACCCGTTTTTTCCTAAAAATTTCCTGTTTTTCCTTAAAAACATTATTTTAACAATCATTTTTTAAATTTAAATATATATTTATTATTTAAAAATTTACAGGCGTAAGTATTAAGTGTTATATATAACCTGACTCGTCTTTCAAGGTGCATACGATCGTAATGTCATACCACCATTCTGTCCCAATTTTTTATCTTCCATCATTCCGTCTTCTCTCTCTCTCTCTCTCTAATTCTATCTTCTCTCTCTCTCATTCAATCTCTTTCTCTTTTGTATATCTCAATTCTCTCTTTCCTTACTCTTTCTCGCTCTTTCTCTTATTGAATCTCATTCTCTCTTTCCATTATCTTTCTCTTATTCCATCTATTTCTCTATTTCCTTTTTCTTGATCTCTTTCTCTATCTTTCTTTCTCGTTCTCTTTCCTTCCTCTTTCTCTCATTCCATTTCTTTCTTGTCTCTCTATCAGTCTATACGTTTTCTCTCTTTCATTTCTCTCTTTCATTTCTCTCATTCCGTCTCTTTCTCTCTTGTCTCTCTATCATTCCATAGGTTTTCTCGGAGTCCTCCCATTTTTTGTTGTTTCGTTCTCTCACTTTCTCTCTTGTCTCTCTCATTCGTTCGACGAATTACTCACACTTGTTCGATTAGTCACATTTGCTCCACTCCACCATCTTCATAGTTTCTTCATCGCCTGCTACAGTGAGCAAATCGTCAGTATGTATATTTATTTTTGAATTTAAAGATTTCCTGCCTGTATTTCTAAACACTAAATATCACATCGTCTCTAGCAGTTGGGTAGTTTTAACTGCTATGTAGGCACCTTACTTGTCTGCCTGTGAATCACACGTATTTAGTACCGAAGAAATCTAATCCTGATTGGCCAGCTGAACCCCAAAATATCCTCTCGTCGTTACATGCAACCAGGGACCAAATCTAACTGTCTGTATGCACATACGATGTTACAATAGAGACTGTATATAAATCTTTTTCGTGAAAATCAGGTGACTTTACATATTACTAATACGACAGCTCCTTTTTCCTTTATGTTTACGGCTGGAGTTCTCGATACACGTGGCAGTTTTACTTCTCTGTTCTTAGTTATTCTGTGGCTATGTGATCCACTGCCATCTCCTTCCATTTATTGTGATGGCACGGGCCGACTTTCGTCTCTCGTCTGTTGATATCCGAAGCCACCTGACGCAAATTGGAAAGGGGAATATTTTTTATCTCTGGCATTCCAGTGGTAGGACTGCGTACGTGTGCGTGTGTTTGTAGGGAGTGGGGGGAGGGGGTGGTGGATGCTGCGTGTCTCACCCCGCCCTCTCGACATGGCGAGATTGCTCGCCGGAGCGGAAGTGAAGGGTACTCGACCTGACGAGGGGACTACGACCATCAGTGATCCAGAACCCCCACAATCCATCTACGCACTTCGCAAAATAAATATAAAAAAAAGGTCCTTATTTTTCAGTGAATCTCACTGTGTTTTTATCCCGTTTTTAACACTGACTTAAAGTAGGCACGCCTTGAAACACACGTATATGCATAACAAATTAAATATATTTGGCATTTATGGTCATTGTAACTCTACATAAATTTCATCGAAAAACTCGCTCAAAACTTTTTACTCCTTAACAATGTTAAATGAAATTCAATACGAACACCTGGCACACAAAAGAAACAGGTCCAATGATAACGAAGCTTCAACAAAAATATTTTCTATCAAAATTTATAAAAACTGTCCGTAGATACTTGTGTGTCCTTTGTAACGATCTAAGATATTATCCCAAGTATTTTTACGGTCTCCCATGAACTGAAAACAGACGGCAGTTTTCCGAAATTTAGTTAACAAGAATACTCGCAAATAGGAAAATAATAAAATTCTATATGAGCTTTTATTACTTAGTCTTGAGAAATTACCGACTCTATAGTCATATGGCCTCCGTAAGGTCGTTATTAACTTATTTTATTGCTAAAAATTGTATTTAGTATAACTTTCTAACGCACTTGGATTTTTTTTTCTCTAATTTCTGACTTTTTATATTTATTTCTTTTTTGCTGTGTATGTTTATAAGAGAAATAAAATTATCTTACAACGTAATATTTGTGTTATATTAATAACATAGGTAATTAAGATATTAATCGTGTAGTAAGTGTAAGTAAAACTGAACCCCAGGGTATATAATGTACACAGAGACGAAATGGAGGGGTGGATCCTTTAGTGTGGAGGTACCTATTCTCTGGTTGGTCTAGGGAGCTTCTGAAAACGGGTCGTGTGCCCCATAGGTTATTGCAAGCTCCGAACGCTTCCCTATTGGTTGGGCTGGCAGCTGGCTAATATCTCACTAGGCGCGATGCCATTTTTTTCTGGCATATGTGTCTTCATTTCTCTGTATAAGCAGCTGTTCCTCTTCTGTGTTCTTAGGCGTTCTTTGATCGGACTGCAGATTCTTTAACACTTTCCACGCGCCGTCATATTGCCTTCAATTACAAACAACTACATGCGCAGTTCACCCTTCAGCATGGAAAAAGGAAAACGAGATTAAAGATACTGTTTGGGAAAACACACTCTACGGCAGAAACCAAATGCACGGAAGTAGTATACGTATCGAAAAAGAAGAGATGTACATTCACTAGCATCGCAACCATAATATGTTGAGAAATACTTTGCCATTTTGTAGGATGTGTTGTTAATATTTACCAAACAAACTATGCTCTATATGTTCCCAAATGAAATTAAATAACGACGAACGAGAAATGAATTTGTTAACCAAAAGATAATGAATGTTTAAAAATTTTTAAAAGATTTAACAATAATTACCCTTTTCTCTTGTATTTTCACTGTGCTTTCATTATTGCCTCAGAATGCGTAAAAAATAAATAAAATTAAAACTATTTACTAACGCTGCTGTTGATGTAAGTTTAGTCTATAATAAAATACAACCACGATATTTTATCTCCAACTAAATACTGTTTATGAGCAAATATAAGGCATATCAGAACTAAATTCTCTGAGGATATATTTACATTTCCCGCATCCCACAAATACGTGGGCCCCCTTATTTCACCCAGAGCTGTGAATGTTTCGCGTATTGTAACATATTATTTTTAATGTTGTCATGATATTTGATAGCCTTGGTGTATAAACAAAATAAAATCAGTTACAAAGCGCCAAGGAAAATATTTTCTAGGGAAGACATTACGCCTTAATCATTTTGTGGTCACCGAAAAATGATTCTGTATTGCCCACAAAAGTTTATTTGTGAAAAATAAGTAATTTATGATCACCACAAAAATATTTCGCATATTAGTAACCATTTTTTCTTCCAGTGTGTCAGCCAGTTTTCATCGTAAACTTTCAACACTTTTATATCGGTACACATTAAATTAGCAATGACGGGAGGCTGTAAGCGAGTCACGTAGTATATCCACTAGTGCAGTGATACCAGCCAGCAGTGTTCGTCTCTGTACACACTCTCGCCACTGTCATATTGTACCACACTACGCCGAGCACTGCGCCACACTCCCAATGACAACTTTTCCATTGCTGCATTAAAGCGGTTTTCACAATAGAGCGTTGCGTCGCGACGAGTCGCGTCGAGCATCAGCCGATCAGAACCTCGAGAATAGCGTCGAGCGTCGAGAACATTGCACGAGCGACGAACATTGGTCGTCGCCAGCGTCGGGGAATAACGTACTTCGTAATAAACTGGCGAGAAACTGAGATAAAGGACGGTTTGCAGATATACTAATTGGAGTACAAATTTGTATCAATTTTACCAACTTTTAGAAGAAATAAAAGTTTATTTTCCGATGCCTGGAGAGTCGTTCATGTTCTACATCATTTTAAATTATAATATCATACTTTTATTAAATAAAAGTGTATATCACTAAAAAAAAGTAACAATTCCAGTAACTAAATGGCAAGAAACTTCACTGCATTTCGTTCTTTTTAACATTTCATTGCGAGCTTCCTTGCAGGATAACAGATGGCAGCACGGTCTGCGTCGCCGGCGGCCGGCGTCACATCGCGCTGATGTGAAGAGGCGAATAAAGCTCGTTACTGGCGGCGAGGGCCGGACTTGACGCGACACATCGCGACTCTGTATGGTGAAAACCGCTTAACTTGTCGCACCCAAGTACTATTTCCTTCACGTTGCGCTACACGAGGATGCAAAACTCTTGTAGTTAACGAAACACGTATAGCTGACACAGCGACTGACGGGGTTAATAATACTTTAAGACATTAACTAAGAGCAATGTTTGTGGAGCGTACAAAGTACTTCTTTGCTATACAAAATTTGAAATGTAACGAAAATATTAATGTATTTCACACACTTCATTTTCGGCAAAAAAAATCGCTAGAAGATAAAAACATTAGTTTGAGTCGTCAACATGTTTCATACACCCTATTAGGAACAACTGTTTGGTCGGGTGAAATAATAAGCCTTTTAGTCATATATTAATTTCTGATTTCAAATGTTGCAATCGCTTAATTTCCAGTATGTGCTATACATACTTTTTTTTCAGTACTCATCTTGCAACTAGTGAACAATATGCTACGTGCTTGATATTGGTATTGACCAGTCTTACCAAAGAAGTGTACAAAATTACACGAATCAGATTAGCCACAAAGAAAACTCGGGCCATCTGTACAGTCCTTGACCAAGTTTGTGTCAAGTTGAAGTGCAAGCGGCTCAGTAAGCGATCATCCAGTCCCAATAACTCGAGACGTCCGCGGAAAGAGGTTCTGTCATTTTGTACTTCATGACTTTATGGTTTTTAACTCTTTCAAACCCAATTTTAATTACATTTTCAGGCGTTTCAAACGAGGCATTATTTTATGCATGGTGTACTGATGTCCTTCAGCATTTCTTTCGTTGCTGCTTTCAGTGAGCTGCAGTCTTTGTATTCGGCTGTAGCGTAAAACAGAAACAGAGTTAGTAAATAAGTTTTATGGAATATCACAGACTCTTGTAGTGTGCAGTACCGTCCAAAAATAAAGTTCCATTCCATCACGTCCACAAATGCATACACCGGATGCAATGTGATAACTTTTACGCGCCTGCCCGCGAGACACCGATGCTCATTACGAAAATAACCTTATTCTGATTGATCAAGTCAAGTAAAGGCTGCTCACAATAAATGAGCACTTTTGAAACCAACCTTAGAAAAATATCGCTGCCCCTGCCTGCATATATTTTAACTGGCGCACTGAGTGACATGCGCCCGGTAAAGTTGGTGACGATGGATGGAAAGTAGTTCCGTATCTTAACTTCGAATGTTCGGTAACCATTTCTAATAACTTTAAATTATTTCTTCCGCTTTCAGTTTTTTATTTTTTTTATTTTAATGAATCGAAGATTAAAAATTAGCAAATTTGTAAAGTATTTACCTTTCTAATAATTTCAGGGCTCCACTTCACTGACGCATGAATAAAGTTATGAGGTCCATGACAATGTTAATCTCAAATAAGGCGGGAGAATACACAACGTACATGCAAATAGAACCTAAGCAGGGCTTTCAAAAGTGCTCAGTTTAACGTGAATATTCTATACCAAATTGTCTACTCACAAAGACAAGTCGCCAATAAACAAAGGTAAACTGCACGTAACATACTGAAGTCTAGCAAGTGAGAATCTCTTTTTTTCGAAAATCAGGTGCTCCTGTCAATATCATTATCAACAGAAGAAGATACTGATTACTAATGAGCCTAATTTCCATTACATGGGTGCAGATACATTTATGTCAAGTTCTTAAAGCTTGGATAGTAGGTAGGTGTTGACGTCTCATTGAAAGTAATAACATTAGAGATGAAACCAGAAACGTGTGACACAGTACTATAAAAATAAAATACATGACTTTCTACCTGTGATTCAAATTCATAAAAAGACTCTCAATATTAAACTAGCGTACAATCAACTGCATCACTCAGGTAGGGTTCCGAGCATCTACTTCGGACGTAATAAGTCCAATGCTGTAACTGAAAGGGTTCACTAACCTAAAATATATACATACAAGGCCATCATTTTGCAAATAATTGTCTGAGCCACTTTAAACACACACGTCTACATGACCCGTGTCATTGCGCTACTTCTGTGAAAATTCGGTGGATGTTGATTGATTGGTCTCCGAGATAGAGCACAAAAACCTTATTTTATCAAATGTGGCTATCTTACAAATTTGTCTAAAAAGTGGCACTGTACACGATGTTTGCATTAGATACTGTCAGCGTAAAAAGTTTGATTGAATTTGTAAATTGTTAAATAGATATGCCAAACTTATAACAACATTTATATGACGATAATTTTGGAATCCAAAATCTGAACCCATTTAAATCATGTAACTTTAGATGGCCTTGTGTATGTGTGTAATTTTTGGTAGCAATTAATTATATTAGCCAGAAAATAAGGCAAAAGTTTTAATTTACTCACCTAACACAATTTTACAAATAATCTTGTAAAAGAGGAATTCTGTCTCTATAAATGTTGCTTCTAATAAATATAGTTAGCATACAAAATTTGGTTGGATTTTGTTGAAATGTTCTATAGATAGAACACAATAAATTATTTATATAAACCCCTTTAATCAAGGATGCCATACAAAACAAATGTCAATTCTTATATCCTACTGTAGCAATAATTGCGTGAAATTTTGGTATAAGTCGGTTGAGTGGTCCTCGAGATGTGGCATAAGATCTCCATTGTTCATGTGACGATCTTCATAAATAGAGGATAAAAGGTTATGTATAAGCACATTCGATGATTGACATGAATACAATATACAAAAGTTAATTTTAATCGCTTCCGTAGTTTCGTAGATATATTACACTAGATCAAATGTCCGTAAATACACCTTTCGGAAGATAAGAGACTTACACACTTGAAACTTATAAATTAAAATAGCCAACACGGTATATCTTCGCCAGATTTAAAATTAATGGGTTGATTGTTTTCCGATATACGACATAAAACTGTATTATTTCAAGTGGGGCTATCTTTCAAAGTGGCAGGAAATGGAGATTTACATAAACATTTTTTATGGCGATGATAGATACTCTCAGCAAACAAATTTTAGTTGAAATTAGTTTTGTAGTTTCGTAGATAAAACATTCTGAGGTAAAATATTTATACGGCCACCATTTATAAAATATGTGTGTGTGTGTGTGTGTGTGACCCTTTCTAAGTTTATCAGTTTACATGGTCTACCACAAATCTACTACTTATCCGTATTTGTTAGATTTTTTCCCCAATTTTTTTTTATTTATTTATTTATTTATTTATTTATTTAGATATCGCGTATTCTTAACATGTCATATAATACTATTTAAAAAATTGGCTGATAAAATATATTTTGTGGGACACATTTGATGATTGTAATGTATACAGCTAGAATACAAATTATCGTTGAAATTAATTACATAGTTTCGACGATATAACACAAAAAACTCTGAAACAGATATTTGGCCAACATTTTGAAAATATGTGTCTAATATATTTAAAACATATCGGTTAACATTACCTACTGCAGTACTACTTTTTTGCCAAATTTGGTGGCAATCTGTAAATTGTTTCTCCGAAATATTACACGAAAACTGAAATAATTCATGTAGTGCTATCTTACAAAATTTCTGACGAGTGTTTTTTTCTGCTTTATAATGCTTTTGATAGATACTGCCAGCGTACAAGATTTGGTTGAAATCAGTCAAACAGTATGATAGTTATAACAACACAAATATATTATTTGTATGACGGCCATTTCGAAAATAAATGTCTAATAAACTTTAATTACTCATTTTTACTCAGCCTACAATAGTACAATAGTGTTACTTATGAGCCGAATTAGGCATAAATTGGTTGAGCAGTTTCCGATATATAAGATATAAGCATTATTTTTTATGTAGCACTATCTTCCAAAATGGCGAACTAACAACAATATTTACCTCAGAATTCAATGCGGAAAAATATGCGTTGTCAGCATACATTTAGTTTAAGTCGGTTGAATGTTTTCCGAGAGACGACACGTCACCCAAAATTTTAACATGGCCGCCATTTTGAAAGTAAGTGCCCGGCTTGGTAGAAAACTATAAAAGTCGGGTTTCCTTACTTGTACCTACTTTGGCGGAATTCGGTTCACGTGCTCAGAAATTGATAGGGGGAGACACACACATGAACACACACAGGCACATACACATACATACATATAAACACATACATTCATACAGTGACACATAAGGGAAGGTAATCTCATAACCCCTTCTTTCCTTCGTAAAGTAGGCCAACAACATGGAATGAGTTATATCTTAGAACATGGTTTGTTGCAAGGACATTGCTTTGAAACGTTAATAAACTTCCTCTGAACGAGTTTTAAAGCAAGTATAGCATATTAATTCTAAGCAAAATCATTTTTTGTATAACCAGTGCATCTTGACCAAATAAACGTAGATAACCACTTTCCTCAATGTTTTGCTACGTGATAGTAACAGTTCCGTTGATCGAGAGTGAGTCACTGAAGTAAACATGCACAAAAGACGAACACCAATGTATATCATCTTTAGAATACAGGATTATTCAGCTAAGGTGTCCATCCCAATAACATCTTCTGAACCAGTGAAGGTATCAAAATTTTGATTTCTAATTCATAAATAGCTCTACGGTGTTCATAAGAAACCGTCTATGACTGTTTCGAGATGTAATTAATTATTGAGATAACGATATCGACTTTGTTCTTTTGATCATAAATCCCGAAGAGAAGAAATGCTTAATATGATCGCTTTACTGATTGTGCATCTGCGTATGTGTGTGAGGGCGCGTGTGCAAGTGTGTGCGAGTGTGTGTTCCCCTTTCAACTTTTGAACACGTGAACCGAATTTCACCAAACTCGTAAGGACACCCGACTTTTATAGCTTTTGACCACAACGGGCACTTGCTTTCAAAATGTCGGCCATTGTAATATTTAAAATGAAATTTCATATCTCTGAAACCATTCAACCAATTTAAACCAAGCTTGTATGTTGACGGCGGAATATGTAAGCATTGAATTCAGAGGTGGATACTGTTGTTGGTCCCCCATTTTGGAAGATAGCTACACATGAAAAAATTAAGCTGTTACGCGATATTTCTAAAACTTCTCGACCAATTTTCACTCAATTTGGCGTGAAACTAGTAGTATAAACAATATAAATAATGCAATTATAATTGATGACGAACTTATTTTCCAAATGGCGGTCATACAAATATTTTAGGTTTGTTTGGTACAACAACCATACCGCTTAACCAATTTCAACCAAATTTTCTATGCTAACAGTATCTGTTACAAGCACAATACATACCATAAAAAACCTGTCTTTTCCCACCATTTTGTTAGATAGCGCAACATTAATTAATAAGCATGTTGTGAAAATCTCGAGAAACCAGTTACAGATTGCTGCTAAATTCGGCGAACAAGTAATACTGAGCCAGTTGATATGTAAAACCATGTTTTAAGTAAGTCAGACACTTATTTTCAAAATAGCGGCTATCTAGCCAGTTTAGCAGAGTATTCTATAACTTCGAAACCATGTGATCTATTCCAACTTAACCTTGTATGCTGGGAATATATATAACAAACACCAAATTTGTCTCCACAGAGCGGATAAGGTGCCACATGAATTTATATAAAATTTTGGTCATATCTCGGGAAACAATTGACTGATTTCTATCAAATATAGCAAACAATAGTACGGTGGTAGGTAATGTTAGATAATATGTTTTAAGTATGCAAACGCTTACATATTCTCAAAATAACGAAAATACAACTATTTTAGTTTTGTATGTTATGTCGTCGAAACCATGTATTTAATTCCAATGCAACTTTGTGTGCTGGCAGTATATATTACATACGTGTAATGTGTAAACACAAAACCTTTTTGTCCGCTATTGTATACAATAGTACCACATGGCAAATTAAAACAATGTGATATCTCCAGAAAAAGGAACACATGCGCGAAACTAACTCCAATTAAAATTTATCCACGCAAAGCCCCATTTCTCCGCCATTTTGTAAGATAACCACACATTAAATTATACAATTTTTATGTCGCAAGTTTGGAAAAAATTAACCGATGTCTTTAAAATTTGGTATAGATGTACTGTGAGAATCCATATTAATTTATATACTTTAAGTCTAGAAGTTTCTTATTTACCACGTGGTGCCTATAAAAAAACATTTCGCTTAGTGTTCAATGTCTACGAAACCGTGTAACAGATTTAAAGTTAATTTTGTCCTTCATTAACTTGAGACGCAATCAACACATTAATACTAAAATTTCACGCAATTATTGCTACAATAGCGCATGTAAATTAACATGTGTGTTATGTTTTAATGTGGTTTATAAAAATAATTTAGGTTAATTTGTTAGATTTATGAAATGTTAAAAAAAATCCAACCAAATTTTATATGCATAAAGAATGAATTAAAAGCATCAGTTATGCGTACAGAGGTAGACATTTCCGGATAATTGACAAAGTTGTGTCAGGTGAGAAAATTCGAAATTTTTTCTATTTTTTTCCGGAATATTTCAACTAATTTCGACCATTTTTTGCTCACCTCCGGAAGACCATGTAAAGTTACATGATTTGAATGGGGCCAAACAATGATTTTCAAAAGGGCGCCATATAAAAATTTTCATATGTTTGGCATATCTGCTAAACAATTTCAATCAAACTTTTATGCTGGCAGTGTATATTACAATCATCGTATACAGAACCTCTTTTTAAGTAATTTGGTAAGAGCACTCCTTTGAAGAAAATAAGGTTTTATGCCATATCTTAGAGACCAGTCGACCGATTCCCACCAAATTTTCCACATTTTTTTTTTTTTTTAAGTGAAGCAGTCACTTATTTTCGAAATGATGGCCGTGTAAATATTTCAGGTTAGTGAGCCCTATCATTCGAAACATTAGACTGACTACATCCGAAGTTGATGTTCGGAATCCCAACCTCCGTGATGCAGCTGATGCCAGGCTAATTTAATTTTGCGAGTTTTTTTTTCTGAAACCCAGTCAAGTCACGCAGGTATTTTAATTGTCTTGGTACTTTATCACATGTTTCTGGTTTATTCTCGTATGATATTGCTGTCGATGAGACATCAACCTACCATCTAAGCTTTTAAGAACTTCACTGAAATTTATCAGCAACTTCTTGTGTTTAATGCTAATATACCAATTTCATCCAACAGTGTAGCATATTTTTAAAGCGGCGAGTTCAATGATGTGATCATTTTTAAAATTCGACGTGCCCTTTTAAGCCTGTCATATGAGAGAACTTCCCTGTCTGTGTGTATGTATATATGTGTGTCTGAGAATGTGCATGTGTCTCCCTTTCAATTTTCGAACGTGTGGACATGAATTTCACCACACTCTGTACACATATAATACTTAGTAAGGATCCCTGGATTTTATAGTTTTCGACCACGCTAGGCACTCCCTTTCATGATGGTGGTAATTTAATATTTAAGGCGATATGTCATATCTCGGAAACCATTCATCCGATTTAAACCAAATTTTGTATGCTGATAACGTAAGCTGTAAGCATTTAATTTATATGTGGATTAGTGTTGGTTCGCCATTTTGGAAGATAGTGCCACATGAATAAATACAGCTTTTGCGATATTTCTCTAAAACCACTGAACCAATTTTCACCAAATTTAACACGCAAGTAGTGCTATTGAAAGGCATGCAATTTATTTTAATGAGAATTGATAGGAACTTATTTTCAGAATGGCGCCCATACATATATTTTATGTGTATATGGTCCAACTAACATAGGCCTACAACATGATCAATTTAAGCCAAATTTTGTATGTTGACAGTATATGTTACCACCAAAATATATAAAAAAAACACTTTGTCCACCATTTTGTAAGATAGTAGGACATGAATTTATAAAGTTTTTGTGTAATATCTCTGGGGAAAATTTACTGTTTGCTACAAAATATGTCAAACAATTAGTACTTTGAAAGTTGATAAGCACAAATATGTTCAAGTGGTGATTGTTCAGAATAGCAGCTTTTCAGAAAATCGGGTAAATAATATCTTAAAGTGTTTTATATAATTCTTATTAATCACACTTAATAGGAATTTTATCGGGGCTTCACGTAGTTTGTAGTATGTAACATGACATGTGATCGCGGTGGTTATGCAGTAAAATACCTAATATTTAAGACCAGTATATTTGTATCGGGTCGCTAAATTGTATTAAATTTTGAAAAGAATCTTTAATGTATGAAACGTTATTCAGAGAATATATTTATGCCGCGGCGATAGTGTTATTCAGGTGAACAACAGAGAAATCCAACAGTGTAGGAACAACATGGAATTCTGTTGAATTACTCTATAGGCTTGCCTTTTCTATATACACGAGAGGATAGTTTAACGTAACATGTTACTATCAGATTAAATATACATATAGGGGATCATAGAAAACAACGTTCTCAGACGGTGTTTATAATATAAACAGGTATCGTATAACGCCATGCTACTTCACGATACACGGTGACCAATAATGCACACGAGAGACGAAACAAATGTTTGTCGAAGTAGGTTGGCAACACAGTTGGTCAGTTGTAAGAAAGTGCGCCATTCGAGTAATGTCTGATGTCTCACTGTGCGGTGGTGTGTAATGCACAAGTGCTGTTCGACGTGTGTTTTATTACAATTAATTTTGTTTGATCTGACGCGACATGGCACAGAAGCGAGTGAACGCTAAGGGCGACACTGGCACGCACATCAAGTGCCGCATCGCCACTATGCGTGAAGCACTAAACTAGCACGCAAAGCTTTATGTTGAACTGTTTTTTTCTACGCGGCATTAAGTGATGGCCATATTATTTTACTGATGGAAAGTCTGATGCAATGTTCAATGCAGGATGGTATTTGAGTTTTACGTGGATCCAGTCAGCACATTTCGACACACGGGAGTTTGGAAATGCTGTTTTCAGCTATGTTGGAAAGTTTGGAAATAGTGGTTCTAACATGCGCAGTGTCTTGAAAGTGACATTCCGTCATCGCCTGAAGTTAGTTTTCTTTTTGTAAATTAGAACATTGGGCACACTTGAATAGTTTGGTTAATAAAACGGATTTCCCAACATACTGCAACACATTTCTAGCGCCTAGTAGGCGAACCCCTTAAACGTAATACGTAATTGCGAGTGTTTCTCTGCTATTACATGCATGGAAGACGTTAAAGTATAATATTTGTGTGGCGATTTGCGTGTCTATGTAAAGTCGTGTTTCACAGTCTACGTCTTATAAATGGTGATTCGGTGAGTACGAAATGTAATTAAATTTCACGATAATGGGGAGGGCTATGAAGATCAGGGAATTAGTGGGGTAAAAGGTACGGAAATCGTACGTAAGCGTAATATTTTATTACGAAAACACGTTAAATTGCAAAAGATCTAATTGAATACTACCTAAATGCACAATATTACCAATGATATTTAAGCGTAGCATTTTGTAGTAAGTCGCCGCTAATGATGCCAAATGCGGAAGACCTAATTAAACCAAAATTCATAATAGGTAGTAGTTGTTGTTGTGGTTCTGTATTAATTATGTTGAAGCGTTGCAATGACAAATACTGTACAATCGTAGCCAAACATTATGCACCGAACCAGAGTCCTCAGTGCCAGCAGGGGAGTGAATTTCCAAAACAGTGACTCAACCTCGCCGACTTTCTTCTTTAGCTAGTGACCCCGAAGAGGTCACGCATCAGCGAAGCTTGGAGTTTCCCCAGAAATGAATTTAAAGCGGAGCCCATTCACACTGAAAAATTATGTGTGTGCGTGACTGTGTGTATTGGTAATATTTTGAATTTAGGCATTGTTTGGTTAGATCGTTTTTCGATTTCATGTATTTTCGTGCTAGTTATGATATGATCGTCATTTTGTATAATAAAAACTCGTTTATTTGCCAAAAGATATAACTGAACAATACGTAAATTGACAACAATGCCAATACAAGTTAGAAACACAACAGTGGGAAGGGCTATGAACTGGAGGGAAATTGCGGGGTTAAATTGTATCATGAAAACCTACATATTTTTAAATCGTTTTACACCGCAATTTCCCTTATATTCATAGCCCTCCCAACTCGTATTTTTAACTTGCATTGGTTAATATTGTCAATTTAGGTATTGTTCGGTTAGGTCTTTTTGCAATTAAATGTACTTTCGCGATTAAATGTTACGATTATGTACATATTTTTTACTCGTTTTACCCCACATTTCCCCTGATCTTCATAGCCCTCCCCACTACCGTTTTTTGTGGTTTCTATCGGTAATACGTTAATGACACTAGCAAATTCGTGTCCTGTGTAATTAGTAGAGTGGAATTATATCACTTAACAAGATTTTTTCAGAAAATCCCCTATTCTGAACATTTACCGTTCAAGTATATCAGACCATTAATTTCAAAATGGTGGCCATCTAGGTGTTTTGGCTTAGCATGCTATATCTTCGAAATCATGTTATGAATTCCATCTTAACTTTGTATGCTCGAAGTATATAACATACATAGAATGTGTCTTCATGAAGACTCTTTTGTCCTCCATCTTGTAAGACAGTGCCTCGCGAATAAATTATTTTTTTATTTCATATCTCGGGAAACAGTTTACCGATTTATACCAAATACGCAACCAATTAGTACTGCGGGAGGTTATTATATCTGAAATGTTTTAGGTATGCCAGACAGAGACAAGCTTGATATCTATTTTAGGGGATGAAAGACCATGGTCAACTCCTTCCCAGTCCCTTGGAGACTTACTCCTCGCTATCGACGAGACGGTAAGGTATAAAAAGAGATCCTTCCAATGCAACACTGCATACGACTTGAAACAACTCCCTACCGCCTATTTATAATTTGCTCTTTCTCCTTCCTTCCAGTTATTCACTTCGCCTAAGTGGAGGTAAGGGTGTTCCGGGGTTTACTCAAGGAGAGATGAATGATAGATAGGATTATAAATATATGTATTAAATTAATAACAACACTAATCTCATGAACAGCAATTACAGCAGTGATAACAAGTTACTTCTACTCACACGTCGTATCCTTAATGCAAATAGCAAGTCACGTTTAGACTAAATCACATGTTGACTCCAATTACCACGTCGCAGCTAATCCCTATCCTTGCCAGTAATATTAATTACAGTAGGGGTTGGGGACGATCTCGCGATACAGGCATTGGTCCCTGCCTCTACGCGTAATATGCTCATCCTTTAACTTCTCCTTGGTTGGCCTCGGTAACCCCTCTGGCCAGAGGTAAGTGGATACTCGCCTCTTCAGCCTCGATCACACACTGTTCACACGTCGATGTCATTCGGTCAGCTAGAAGGGGGGGGGGGGGGCGCGGGCCTCCCGGGATCTTATATAGCCGGGCTATCTAGGGCAAGTTCATAAAACAACCCGCCCGGCTATAATCTATACTGCGCTCTACCTAAGGTGTGTAGAGCCGCCATATGACGCTACAGACTGTAAAACGTGCAGAATTAATTAAAAAGCAGTACATACATTGCCAAATATGTCAGAAAATTATGACCTACGTTGTGTATGTAATAAGTATGCATTTGAATGAAAGTTTAATCGTATGTCCGTTTTAGATGCCATAGAAAGGAAATTTCCAAGAAACCCTGTGTCAAGTATGGCGTTCGTTATAATTACTGTAGTTGTATCAAAAATAGATAGGTTCTGACGTTCAAAAAATTATAATTTATTTCATGCAAAATTGTTTAACTAACGTTCGTGGCTGAAATTGTTGTGTATAGACTATATTATTAATAATATTCGTAACCAGCATCGCAATCATAAGACACAAGTTTTTTTTTAGACACAACCAGAGTTATTGTTGTGATGGTGTTGCTTGATAAAGGAGGGTTTTTTGTTTTGCAAAATGTATTTTCTGATGCATTAAAAAAATAATGTGCTTAAAGTTTTTAACTGAAAATAGGCTGTTATCAAATTATTTTTCAAACATTTGAATGAATAAAAATCCAACAAATTGTTTACAGTGGTACGATGTAAAGGCTGTTCACGATAAAGTGAGCACTTTTTGAAATCAACCTTAGAAAAATATCACTGCTCCTACTTGCATCTATTTTAACGGGCGCCCTGATTGACATTCACCAGTAAAGTTGGTAACAATGGATGGGAAGTAGTTCCGTATATCAACGTTGTACAAAAAGTGTTAGGTAACCATTTATAATAATGTAAATTATTTCTTTCTGTTTTTTTTTTATGCATCGAAGTGAGAAATGAGCAGATTTGTAAAATATTTACTATTCTAATCATTTCACTGTTTCACTTGACCAACGCATTTATAAAGCGATGACGTCCATGACAATGTCAATCTTACATAAGGCGGAAGAATACACAACGTACACACAAGTAGATCTAACGCAGGGCTTTCGAAAATGTTTATTTTACCGCGAATAACCTATATATGTGCATTCATTCTTCACATGCAACATGAGTCATACTCGCCTGACAATTCTGGCAGTGTGAGGTGTGTACATTACGCACTATCTACAGAGAGGTACAGAGCTCCAGTGGAAGCCGACCTACCTACCTCTATACACCGAGGCCTGTCTTCTTTGCGCAGTCTCGCCGTGTGCGCTGGCAGAGATGTGTTATATGTATTGTAAGGATCACTGCTAATATAAAAGTTCTAAATTCCTCTAAACATCAATTTAAAGACCTGAGATTTCTTACAGTACCAAATCTATATATTTATCATACAATTATATTTGGTCTAAACAGACTCAATTATTTAACCAAAAAATGCACATGATACTCGACATAAGACAGACATACATTCCATTTCGCACAGAACTAAGAAGTTTAAAAACAGCCCATATGTAGCAGTTATTAGACTCATTAATAATCGATTTCTAAACTACATGATGTACTAAAAAGAGAAAAAAATTCTTATTTAAATTGCAATTAAAAAATCACCTTATAGATAAAGTTTTTTATGGCGTTAAAGGATACTGTTAAACTGTTAATTTGTGTTTTCATATTATTTTTTGTAATTTATTACTGCATGTTTTGTTTAAATTCGTATGTATTGTAAATTGTCTTTTGCTATGTATGTACTTATTTTGTATGTTATAATTAATCTGCTTTTGTTGTTGTATTTTTGACAACTGTGTCACATTGTGTTATGTGACTTTGGAGGCTAACACATATAATATATAACCCTATAAAATAAGCAGACGGTCTCTGTCTGTCTGTCTGTCCGTCTTTAATACTTCCAAGTCCCTTGAAACTCAACAGAAGTTCTTCAAATTTTGCAGAAAGAATCCTCAGGGTCAAATACAGGCCAAGTTCGAATTTAAGCAAGATCACATTACGCAATCATGACTTTTGACCCTGAAAACTAATTTTTGATTTACTTTTTTCCTATGAAACTTTTGTATTAATGCATAGCGATATGAAGGTGATGGAATATAATTCTTGTTTACTTTAAAAATCTCGCTTAAATGTTGAGTTAATTAAGTGGGGCCACAGTGGTCAAGTGGCTAGAGAGATTCCAAGTGGGGCCGCAGTGGCTCAGTGGATAGAACTATATCCAATGTTGAGTTAATTTCATATAATAATTTTTTTTTTCAGTCTTTGTATGATTAAAAAAATGTGTAACATTGTAATTATTGTAGGCACGTGACCATTGGGAAAACACGGTGGTCACGGGCACGGCCCCTAGTGGATAATAATATCACGGTATATTGCCCCTAGTGGATAATAATATCACGGTATATTGCCCCTAGTGGATAATAATATCACGGTATATTGTCCCTAGTGGATAATAATATCACGGTATATTGCCCCTAGTGGATAATAATATCACGGTATATTGTCCCTAGTGGATAATAATATCACGGTATATTGTCCCTAGTGGATAATAATATCACGGTATATTGTCCCTAGTGGATAATACTATCACGGTATATTGTCCCTAGTGGATAATAATATCACGGTATATTGCCCCTAGTGGATAATAATATCACGGTATATTGCCCCTAGTGGATAATAATATCACGGTATATTGCCCCTAGTGGATAATAATATCACGGTATATTGCCCCTAGTGGATAATAATATCACGGTATATTGTCCCTAGTGGATAATAATATCACTGTATATTGTCCCTAGTGGATAATAATATCACGGTATATTGTCCCTAGTGGATAATACTATCACGGTATATTGTCCCTAGTGGATAATAATATCACGGTATATTGCCCCTAGTGGATAATAATATCACGGTATATTGCCCCTAGTGGATAATAATATCACGGTATATTGTCCCTAGTGGATAATAATATCACGGTATATTGTCCCTAGTGGATAATAATATCACGGTATATTGTACCTAGTGGATAATAATATCACGGTATATTGTCCCTAGTGGATAATAATATCACGGTATATTGCCCCTAGTGGATAATAATATCACGGTATATTGCCCCTAGTGGATAATAATATCACGGTATATTGTCCCTAGTGGATAATAATATCACGGTATATTGTCCCTAGTGGATAATAATATCACGGTATATTGTCCCTAGTGGATAATAATATCACGGTATATTGCCCCTAGTGGATAATAATATCACGGTATATTGCCCCTAGTGGATAATAATATCACGGTGTATTGTCCCTAGTGGATAATAATATCACGGTATATTGTCCCTAGTGGATAATAATATCACGGTATATTGTCCCTAGTGGATAATAATATCACGGTATATTGCCCCTAGTGGATAATAATATCACGGTATATTGCCCCTAGTGGATAATAATATCACGGTATATTGTCCCTAGTGGATAATAATATCACGGTATATTGTCCCTAGTGGATAATAATATCACGGTATATTGTCCCTAGTGGATAATAATATCACGGTATATTGCCCCTAGTGGATAATAATATCACGGTATATTGCCCCTAGTGGATAATAATATCACGGTATATTGCCCCTAGTGGATAATAATATCACGGTATATTGTCCCTAGTGGATAATAATATCACGGTATATTGCCCCTAGTGGATAATAATATCACGGTATATTGCCCCTAGTGGATAATAATATCACGGTATATTGTCCCTAGTGGATAATAATATCACGGTATATTGCCCCTAGTGGATAATAATATCACGGTATATTGTCCCTAGTGGATAATAATATCACGGTATATTGTCCCTAGTGGATAATAATATCACGGTATATTGCCCTCAGTTGCAAGTCGTCAAGTTTGCCAGGGAGCTAACCAGCTACTTGTGGTGGAGCGCGAGGCTGTCCCGAACTTCCGGCCGACATCACTGAGCAAGCCGTCTCCTGCGAGCATATTCCGCCTCCAGCGGAGTTGCTCCAGGAAGCGTGTGTCGCTCCAGGCACCTGGAGCTTCCCACCGCAACAGCAGGCGGGGATGCCAGCGACGTGGAAATAAAGTTATGCGCGGGTCTCGGTCCTGCCACACGGTTCCTAGCTCCTTCCTTACCCGCCAGCCACACGTGCATTTCCACGTTTCAACGCCACCGACATTTTACATTTTGAAGATCAAACATTCGCAAGAAACACTCTCCCCCTCTGAATGCACAGATACGCGTGTATCACTTGAATGACATTGGAAACAAAAAAAAAAAAAAAAAATTGAGAAACAATCCATTAAAGTCAGCAAGCATAATACATTACAGACTACTGCCGCCGTATTGGACGCAGACTACCTTTACCTTGACCACATGACCTTGAACGGCCTTGAAAACAAAAGTTCGGGAATAAATTTGTAAAAGCGCGATGCCGCCCCTTATATTTATAGGCATAAAATATATTTAATTTTCAACCCTATTTAAATAATGTTTCCGATCGGCAGTATACCTTCAAGCATGATGTGGAACTTTGACTACATGCATAATTTATAATATATATTTCTTATTAAAAGTTTTATGTTGTACAATTTTGAAAAGTATTTTTTAATTAATTATATAAATATATATAGTATAATAGTATTTTTAAAGATATTTTTCAATTAAATTTATTTTATATCTGTACCTTTTAAATTTTTATTTTACTGTGACAAATTAGGTAAACATGAAATAAATACACTTAATTTTTCACACAACTTTTTTAAATTAATTAAATTTAATTAAAAACTACAATATCTCTTCAATATGAACGCATCCCAATACATTTAAATTTGTTGCAGGTTGCAGTCTTTTATGCATCCCGCTATTCCCACTCGTGTTGTTCTTGTGCAGTGCAGGTTATGTAGGTAAATACATTTTTTAGGACATGTACCGAAGTCAAAAGAGACCTGCTTGCAGCAAACCTTTACAGGTCTTTGTGTGTCGAAGTAAACAATTGGTACAATTGGTTCAGCTGGACTGCTTACCGCACCTGTCACAACAATAAAACATGCAATGGAGATTCTCGACACAATTACAGCATTCATGTCGACATACATTGTGGCCGAAAGTAAATGCCTTATCACACAAGTAAAGTGACACTCATGACGACATAGTGGTTCAGGCAAAGACTCGGATGGGCATTTTCGAGATGCAGGTGCTAGAGCTAAAGAAGCGGGTAATGCAGCAATGGTGTTCTCGATACCTGAGAAGAAAAGTTCGATATCTCCATTGAAGATCTCGTGTATGTAACAGCTGAAGAAGTCATTGGTATTGCAGCATCAGTGCATGAGCGTACTGCTGGTAGTGATGTAGGTGTCACAGCTGAAGAAGTCTATGGCACCATACCAAACTGAAACGATGGTACTGCAATGATGGAAGTAGATGCTGCTAGTGACGTAGTCATCGCAGCTGAAGAAGTCTATGGCACCATACCAAACTGAAACGATGGTACTGCAATGGTGGAAGTAGATGCTGCTAGTGACGTAGTCATCGCAGCTGAAGAAGTCTATGGCACCATACCAAACTGAAACGATGGTACTGCAATGATGGAAGTAGATGCTGCTAGTGACGTAGTCATCGCAGCTGAAGAAGTCTATGGCACCATACCGAACTGAAACGATGGTACTGCAATGATGGAAGTAGATGCTGCTAGTGACGTAGTCATCGCAGCTGAAGAAGTCTATGGCACCATACCGAACTGAAACGATGGTACTGCAATGATGAAAGTAGATGCTGCTAGTGACGTAGTCATCGCAGCTGAAGAAGTCTATGGCACCATACCGAACTGAAACGATGGTACTGCAATGATGGAAGTAGATGCTGCTAGTGACGTAGTCATCGCAGCTGAAGAAGTCTATGGCACCATACCAAACTGAAACGATGGTACTGCAATGATGGAAGTAGATGCTGCTAGTCACGTAGTCATCGCAGCTGAAGAAGTCTATGGCACCATACCAAACTGAAACGATGGTACTGCAATGATGGAAGTAGATGCTGCTAGTGACGTAGTCATCGCAGCTGAAGAAGTCTATGGCACCATACCAAACTGAAACGATGGTACTGCAATGATGGAAGTAGATGCTGCTAGTGACGTAGTCATCGCAGCTGAAGAAGTCTATGGCACCATACCGAACTGAAACGATGGTACTGCAATGATGAAAGTAGATGCTGCTAGTGACGTAGTCATCGCAGCTGAAGAAGTCTATGGCACCATACCAAACTGAAACGATGGTACTGCAATGGTGGAAGTAGATGCTGCTAGTGACGTAGTCATCGCAGCTGAAGAAGTCTATGGCACCATACCGAACTGAAACGATGGTACTGCAATGATGGAAGTAGATGCTGCTAGTGACGTAGTCATCGCAGCTGAAGAAGTCTATGGCACCATACCAAACTGAAACGATGGTACTGCAATGATGGAAGTAGATGCTGCTAGTGACGTAGTCATCGCAGCTGAAGAAGTCTATGGCACCATACCAAACTGAAACGATGGTACTGCAATGGTGGAAGTAGATGCTGCTAGTGACGTAGTCATCGCAGCTGAAGAAGTCTATGGCACCATACCGAACTGAAACGATGGTACTGCAATGGTGGAAGTAGATGCTGCTAGTGACGTAGTCATCGCAGCTGAAGAAGTCGAAGGTGACAAACCATTGATGGGCAATATCCACTCAACTTTAACGTAACTAGCCATGGATGACCTGCCGTATCAGCTAGCCGAGACAATTCACCTTTCACGACAGCCGCTGTCAAATTATACCTCTCAGGTGACCTCCCTACTGATTATATACGAGCATGCAAGCCCTATAACGTCATATCAACTTTGAACCAACCGTACTGCACCATTAATGCATTGTGACCATCCAATCACAGGGTTGTCAGGTGGTTGCAGCCTGCCAATCCCACCCTCACATTCCGGCGCTTCTCCATAGTCACCTCGATTCACCTTTCATCGGCTCTTTATGTCTCCGATGTTAAGAGCCGCCCAGATCTCTTCACTCTCCTTAGTCATCACACGAAGCTACTACACCTGCATCGTTGCTAACTTAACTGGGAAAATGCCAGACATTGCCGTCAGTTATGTTTGCCGTTCAGGTTTCGATTCCGAATGTTGATTTGTGAGGTGCTCGATTATTATTACAAATGCATAAAATTTGCGACAAGTTATACTTCGAAAGCACGTATATTTGACATTCTTTTTCAATTGTATAACGGTCTGGTCCCGGATAAATATTAGCTAATAACGAACGTGCAAGGTAACCAAGGATGGAATAACGTGCTGAGTGGTCTGGCGTTAAGGGTCCTATACATTGAAACATTTTCTGAGAAACAGTTGTTCGCGCGTAAACGCGTGTCTCGATAAATAAATGTTCTGGAAATACGAAGTTTTGCCAGAAAGGATAAAAAATTATTTTCTATGTCGCTATTTTTTTTTTACTTTAATCATATTAATTGTATTAATGGAGAAAAAATCGGGCAGGTGGTCAAATATCGCATTTTTAAATCTTGCCTATGATTTTCCTTTAAGGGGTAAGACAAAAGTACGATTATACGCAGGTAGTTAGGTCTGTGTACTTTCATCGCGTGTAATAAAACCCCACAGTTACAGATCTAGTTTACACGGACGGAAACACTGCACGCCTTGCGCGTAGGAGCGATAACGCGCTAGGCGTGCGTGTTAGTGTCGCCCTTATCGCTCCCTCGCTTCTTGACCTTGGACGCGCAGCTACATAGTCCTCTTAAAATAGAACAACTAACTACCTGAGACTCCAGCACACAAATTATTTGTGAATTCTAGCTCATTGACGAGTGAACCTGCGACATTTCCTGGTCTCTGTGGCAGGGGCTGGCGTGCGAGCTTGTAAGTGGCTGATTGGCGCCCTAGGGGGAGTGGCACCTGCCCCTGTGGGCTCAGGGGGAGTGGCAGGTGGCCAAACACGCCAATCGATTGGCCCGCAGCAACTTCCGCTCGAAGCTGCACACCGACAATCCCTCTGCGCTCTGTCTCCGGGGACTTATATGTCATATCTAGTGGCAACCTCGTCTCCGGGCACATATGGCATCTGTATTGCTCCTTCTGTTGGTAACATTATTGCGACATATATTTTACGAAATATTTTTAAGGCGTTTGATCAGTTTTCAAATATATTTTTGGGGAAAAGTCATTACCTCTGATTAAATTTATTTAAACGTAACCTTAACTGGCATTCCCCAAGTAATGTTGGTAGTTATGGAAACAGCCTATTCCTCGTCGTAACATCATTTCAAAAGTGCGATGTGTCAGTCGGTTATGTCTCAGTATTTTATATTCAAACTTAGTCATTCAATTCGTTTCATTGCCTATTTTCGTTTCTATGAAATTTAAATAGTACACTATCGACCAAAAAATAATTGGACACTTGTCCGCAATGTTTGCTCGGTGGTTGTCACCCCGTTAGAATCTTGTAGGGCCACCTCTTGCGGCTATAACAGCCATGGGTTGTGCCCTATTTTTGAAAATTTCACATATCAGGAGTCTGCGATTTCTGTTGGCCAAGATTGGAGGTCGCCCAGAACATGCAGCATTGGCACAATGCCCATCGACCTTCCACTTAGGCAGGACGAATGCGACCGATGATTTGGGCCTGTTCACCTTCCGTGCAATCGCCCGGCTAGACAGCCCACTGAGGTGGCAGCTGACAATCAAGCCCTTATCGAAGTCCGATAGCTCTGTACCTCGTGCCATTTCCTTGTAAACTGGTACTATACCGGCCTGCAACGTATGGCGGCCACACAAGTCAACTGACGTACTAAATTAGTTATCTTCACGGGTGCCCAATTACTTTTTGGTCGATAATGTATATGACACAAAACTACAGTTGCTCGAAATTAAAAACGGGCAAACGTAGATGATGGTTTCTGTCAATTTTATGACCAACTATTTTGCCACATTGGTGCATCTATCTTGCATATTTTCATCGTTTCATGGCTATCACAGCAAGAACATATTATTCTAGAAAAACACTCGCTCATTGTGGTGGTAAATCTGTTTTGCTGAATTGCCCTTTCTTGTTCTTTTTGTCTTATTGGCTCCATTAAATTTTAATGCATTATTAGCCTCTCAAGTGTTAATGTATGCCCTACACACTCTTACCATATAAGTGTTAATCTGGCCGCGGTGTCGTAGTGGTTAGACTGCTCGCCTCCCACACAGATGAACCAGGTTTGATTCCCGGCGGGGTCGCTCCCGTATTTTTGCATGTATGAATCGTTCCGGAAGATGCTATTGGTCGGCCGGTTTTCTAGGGGATCTCCAATTTCCCCCGCCTTCGCATTCCGGCGCTGCTCCATACTCACCTCATTTCAACACCTAGAGATCTCAATACCTCGATGTCAAGCGCCGCCCAAATCTCTCCACTCAATGTTAATTTTGTATATGGCTGTTAGATACAAAAAACGGATAGAGAAGTAGATTTTAAGACGAAGTGGGACGCAAATAGGCGAAATAACGAAAATCCACTGGGTTTTAAAAGGTAATATACAAAAACTTAGAAACATCTGTCATAAATAATACTTTCTGCTAATTTTGTGATTGTATATTTAGCCAGCGTGAAGTATTACTCTCGATTGATTTCTCATGCCGTAGATTTGCACGTTTTAGTGCGGCGTAACATATTGCTCTAAAGGAATTTTTCATTACGATAAAATATCTGTTCACGAAGCAGGCAAAAACTGTTATGTATATTTTGCCTTTCTTGAATTTTCTGTATTGACTTTCAGAATCCTGTAAACTTATATTATTATGATCGGCGTTAAACTATGTACCAAGCCGTCGTATGTGGGGTTTGGAAAATGCGCTATTAAAGACAAACACCCTGACGCATGGCGTCTTCTCTATCATAATAAACGACTGCTACTCAACAGTCAACTACACCCTTGACAGCTCGTCCACGAGTCATGTCGCCGCCGCCGTCAGCAAGATTGTATTACTTAGCGGGCAGGGACAGGCGTCCCATTGATAATTATCATTTCGTCCAATCAGACACTGAGACTATGCAAGAGGTCCGTGCCAAGTACTGCAGTGCACCGTTGGATGCCGCCACAGACAAGAGACGTAGATCCTGACGCTCATCACTACACCGCCCGCTAGGAGGATCCAGATGCCGGGATCGCACCTGCTGTGCACCGTCCCCAAACGCACTATGCCAGCAGAGGAAGGGATGGCCGAGAAGTATAAAAGGGCTGGCAGCCTAGTCTCGGCGATTCATCGCGAATTAAAAATTGAAAAACTGGATGAGCACTTCGTGAAACTAGCACAAAAATTCTACACTGACTATGCAAACAGTGCAAATGCGAAAATATCCAGCCTCGGGGATTATGACCACGAGGAAACTCAAAAATATAAGCAGCCGAAAAGCATTTTGGCTTACAGGCTGCCATAACCTTGCTAAACTACCCCAGTAAGTAGCGTGATAATTCCCATAAACACATACAATGATGCGAAGCAATATGTGAACACAGAACAAGGCAAGCAGGCTCTGTACAGCTTCTGGCTCAGAGATGACCATGTGCTTTACATTGCAATAGTTTTCCATGCTACAACGTGCGTTCCCGAGTGTCAGCATCACGGGATCCAACCTGGAGTTCGGTCTGGTGTAGGCCTGTGCGTTGGCCCTATACACCTTCCTGATACCCAATATGGCGTCTTCCAGGCTAGCGATTATATATCTATACCCTTCATTACTAACTACCTAATTCTGCGGTACGACCCTGAATATATTCCAGCAGCGGATCGACACATTTAATATCACCCTCATTAACCTCACGAAGTCTATCTTAGCGTACTAACAATAACCCTACTATCTCCGGCCCTAATCCATTAAAAGGAATTATTTTTATCCTCCGCGACTGGTGCATAGATTTTCCCAGGCCCTCTCCGCTTTGCCTGGTTTGCAATGCCGTTCCATCTAGACACTTCTTATTTCGGGATGTGTCCATGGCTACAATTGCGGCTATGTCACCAGACAGCCCTGCTTAGCCGCGATGCATACACCCCATTTGATCATTAAACCCGACCTAAGGCGTATATGGCTTGCCCTGAGAAGCATCCCATTCTCCAACCGTCTTGACTACTGACTATCATGCCGGAGGTCACACAGAACTGTGAAGGTGCTCACGTTGGCGTAGCGAGATTTGGGGGCTCACCAGAAAACGAAAAAAAAATCTCTGCGATTATGACCCCGTCGAGACTCAGAAATATAAGCGGCCTAAAAGCATTTTAGCTCACAGGCCGCCTTTAAACACCGAAACTTGCAATGCAGGTCCTCAGCTATGCATCCGACTAACTAATTAATCCCAGAAACACATAATACTGCAATACACTCAACTACAAAATATACTCTTTGACAAAATAATCATCACACATTAGCGAAGCACTATGTGATCACAGAACAAGGCGAAGCAGGCTCTGTACAGCCTCTGGCTCGGAGATGGTCCTGTGATTCACATGACATCCGCATTGCACCACACACACATGTGCTACAAAGCTTATCTCATCCGACAGCTGTCTGTATGTATGGCCCGTCGCTACTGCCGATTCCAAGGCAGTCACTCGCATCAATACAGCCGTATAAAGGCTCTGGAAGTTAATCAGCAATAACTCCAGAGATTGGTTAGCAGTGAGATGGCTTGTGGCGTAGGGTGCTCTCTGCAGCGGCTGGTGAGGGTGGTGGAGTGGCACACCTGCACTACACTAACACTCACTGACACCTCCACTGACACACAATAACACACCCCTGCACACAGATGCACGCGAGGTCACAGCCAATGTGATAGGAATATTACACCTAGTTTTAAGTTTCGTGTAATTGCCTGTAACACACTAACACTCTTTCCTGTGTAACAGAGAGATGGCTGGCATCTGTTGGGTGGGTGGCTCAGTTCTGTCCCCCATCACCAGGGCCGCATAGTGCGACTCTGGTTATCAACCTAACTACGACCTCATTTCATTTCACTCTGCACCACATTCACAAAGTCTATCTTCGCAAACTAACAACCACCATACTTTCTCCAGCCCTAATCCAATAAAGGAATTACATTTATCCTCCGCGACTGTCGCATAGTTTCCTCCAGGCCCTCTCCGTTTTGCCTGGTTTTCTATGCCCCTTCTGCTTTCGGGGTGTGTCAATCGCTACAATTGCGAACATTGCACCAGACAACCATGCTACAGCCACGATGCATGTGCCCATTTTATTAATTAAACCCGACCTAAGGTGTAAAGGTCTTACCCTGAGACGCATCCCATTCTCCAACCGCCTTAGCTACTAACAAGCATGCCGGAGGGCACACTGAACTGAGGTGCTCACGTTGGCGTAGCGGGCCCGCCAAAAAAAAAATTGCCACCTGATCGCCAGTTGTTCTCAGTACTCGATCTCTTCCTGAGCTCTCACCGCTCCAGTTACCGGAACCAAGGCTCCAACTTCTACTAAGCTTCATAGCTCTCTTCGTAGGGGCCGAAGTTCCTCTCCAGCGGAATGCTAAGGAAGACCCAGAGGCCGTCAAGAAGTTACAATTAAACACGTTCGGTTCCTGGAGGATAGCAGAGCTATCCTCGAGGAAACACGCATTAAATAACTTCCTAATCCACCCAGCGTTGCACGGGCGCATTCCCCTATTTAGCGATAGGGTTTTTAACCTTCCGTATACTCCGTGGGGGAATTAGGAGTTCGCACCTCTGCCATCAGTGTTTATATCACTTCGGTAAATAAACACAGTTCTTACCAGTCATCTCAGCTTTCACTCCAAACTCCTTCCTGTGTCACATCGGGGCTTCAGGACTTGGCAGAGGACCGGGTTTTGATACTGCCGAACGCACACTGTACAACAGAACAAGTACATCATTGGAAGGCCACCCATTCTTGCGCCACGTGGAAGGAATGGTAGAGCCACGACATTAGGTATGCTCCCGGTGGATTGGACTTGCCAACAAGGTGCCCAACTCTCATCGCTCTCCTAGTGGTGCCGAGAGGGCTGCAGTCTGGTGCAGGGATGTCTACTCCCACGGGACACCCGCACACTGTTAAACACTGACACGTCAACTGCCCAACTCCTGCTGCTCTGATCTATACCTCATTCCTTACATCCACAGTGGTGGAGTTGAGAGACGGGCCATAAAGGCGAGGGCAATTGCTAAGCTTTCCCAGGGAGTGCGTATCCTTCCTAGCGGGTCCGGGTTACTCAGTCCATGGGAACAAGCTACTCTTCAACGACGCCTCAGCATACCAGTTCCAGACATCGTTCCCGTCGGTTTGTTCGAGGCACCCACCGGGGTCGTTGAGGGATGCCATCCTCTAGTGCAGAGGCACTCTTTGGCATCAGACAGCCAGACGAACCCGAACCACAGCCAGAAGCACCCATATCGGAGCAGATCACATCCCAGTCAAGCGAAACACCAGTCAGTGCTAATACACGGGTACCCGCCAACCCCACGCCACCTCGCCGAACTGCGGCACCACTACCCAAGCCGGTGCCTCGTAGGGGGTCAAGGTCGTAGGGCCTGACTTCGTGCCCAGCCGTCGACCCACGAGGCCCGTAGTGTACACCGGGCGGGCACCTGCGCCCCGGACTGAATAAAGCAGATTAGACGCGACTCACTTAACGTCGCCCAAGTTACCTAGGGGGGGGGGGGACAGTCTGACAGCCGGAGTGTCACGCATCAACCTTATACAAGTATTTCAATAACCATTATTCGTTGACATAATTTTTAATCTGTGGTCTGCTTCTTATTTCTGCCAGATGCATATCTGTCTGTCAGAACACACTGTTATCACACACACTTCTGATCAGTCAATATAGTCTATTCGCGGTTTCTTCTCACTTTCGAAATCAAACCTTTGTTTCTTAAATACGTCACATATTACAAACTTTGGTACTTCAGTTTTGATTAAATTGAACATTTACTTATAATCCATTTATAATGTATTTAATTTATAATTAATATGCATAAAAACGGAGGGAAGGTAGGTGTGTTTGGTAATGTTTAGTAAACAATTGTTCTGGTTTTAAACATTTTATTACAATGAGTGCGCGCGTCAATGCTGTGTAATTTTCTAGACTCGTTTAAGCTTTGTTGCACGAGGCGGAGGAATATCCGGGAAGTAGAACTTTAGCGGGCAGGGGCTTCATAATAGTGGCAAGTAACCATGAAGGGACTGTACAACATATAAAAGAGACGCACCCATATTCACCATCGCAGGAACACCATTTCTGACTGTCTCTGTAATTAGTTTACCACTGTCCTATAAGCACAACAGGCACTGCTTCGTACTGTACAGCGTTCATTATTGGCTGGCTGTCAGCTAATGGAATGGGGAGTCGATAATGTCCTAATTAAATCGCAGGATATCCAAGTATATAGAAGAAAAATAGCGTGGATGCTCATTTGACGTGGACGTACCCATTCCTGATTGGCTGCGTGAGGCTCTGATAACGGACCTTGTGTCTGATAAGCTGCGAAAAGTCCTCTGTTGGCTAGAATCTCGGCTGGCAAGTAAGTTATCATGTACTGATGTGCGAACGGCGTTTCTACATTTTGCTGGCAAGTCCCGCCATTTTGCCGGAAGTGGTGTTTATTCCAGAGACGCAAGGTACACAATGCTTACCCTATGCACATTTAATTCTGATTTTCCCGTTTACGACTCGAGAAACAGGGTTTTCGTAACTCCCGTACTATACGCGCACAGCGCTGCTATCTAGTATTTATTTCCACAAACGGGAGTGACTAGCGATGAATCGAACTCGCACGCGAGTTACCCTGCAGCGTTCCTTCGGCAGGGTAAGCAGTCGTTCTGTTTGCGTCCTCCAGTCCTACATTTTTACTTGGAAAGCGAATGAAAGTGTTCGGGAAAACGGGAGTTTTCTTATCATTTGTAATATGCTCTCTATATAATATTCAGTTTAATTATTATTACATTAATTTCGTTTCCTCTTTTATAACTAATCTTAAGTATGACAAACCGGTAAATATATGTAGAAGGTAAGCAAAGTTGGAAGTTGCGTTTGTTAGTATAAACTGAGAATGGAACCACAGCCTGGCACTAGCAAATTTTATCTAAAACACTCAAATATGTGGAGTTATTATATTGCTTACCCTGAAAAAAACTCACTACACGCCACTGGGATGGATGTTCGCAGTATACGCGGCTGTTTCTTTCATTCCTGTCATCCTATGTATGTATATAACATGATATATGATTAGGGACACCCGCATTCCGCGAAAAGATTTCACGACCAGTTATGTCGCGTAACACATTAGCTCAAATCCACGTTTGTGATTGGAAGATTTAGGTGTCATGCGTCACAGGTATCTGCCCACGAGTTATAGACGAGCGATATCGTAGTTACTTAATACTGATTGGCCAGTCAAGTAAAGGAAAAAAAAATCTTCTCACAAAGACACGCCGCCAAAAAGCAAAAGAAAACTGCTGGCATGCCTTTATGGTATTGTAGTCTAGCGTGTGTGGAAATCTTTCCGCGGAATGCGGGCGTCCCTATATATGATCCATCTTCTTCGTTTGATGAGTAATAAAATAAATAAATTTATGTAATGTTCTTGCATGATCTTGAGAAAAACAAGCAAAACAATTAAACTTTATTTATATGAGTGATATATTAAGAGCATGTAAATTTTCAAAGTAGCTCCGGCGTGATCCTGAGAGTTTAAACACTTCCATCAACCTTATATATTACTATCCATACGTCTTCAAATTCATATAGCAATGTTACGAATAACTCCACTTGGTGAGTGCCGTGAAAAATTATTACTATAGAATACATTAAATTATAAGAAAGACTATTATGACGACATTGTTCAATTATTTCACTTCCAATGAGAGGCTGAGGCCATTATTAACATGCATTGGTTGCGAGTATATTACTAAAATTCCAGAACGTGTCAAGAAACTCCTGGGCCATTTCCAATGAAAGAAGTACGTATCAATGTTTCAAGGGTAGCTTGTCATAAAAGAGCAAGCAAATTTTTATTTTATTTTTTATCTCTAACAATGAACACTGAAGGGCCATTTTATTCGGAGTCAACCATTCAGATTTTAAAATGTTTTAGATTATTTTTCTTTAAATTGACAAAATGGGGACTTCCTCTAGAACATTAATTTCCAAAGTGGTGGGCGCCCCCCCCCCTTACCAAAGGGCGGTGTGACGACACATTAAGGGGGGCGCGGGCGCCAAAGTATAGAAGGAAACTCGTTAAGTGCCAGTGATTTACGTTGTGCAATTTCTTTTATTCAACCAATAATTGGGAATCTTGTTAAAAATATGCAAGCTTATCCGTCTCATTGATTGATTTGTTCACCACAACTTGTGTTCAATAGGCATTAAAATTTAATAAATAAATAAAACCTTTGAGACTTTTGTACGTTTTGTTTTTATCCTTATAATAATGTTGTTCCGACGGTGGAAAAGGGGGGGGGGGGAGGCGTGATAAACTAAAGTTTGGGAACCCTTGCTCTAGAATAAATATAAAATATGTGAAACAATAATAACACTTTGTGTACGAAACATATATTAACAAACATTTAAGAGAAGTTATACGTGTCCCTATGCATGAACACAATTTACATTATTCTATGTATCCTCACTTACCACTGTCTTATTGGTCCACGCTTTACGGGAATGCCGACTTGAAAATGTTCCAAGGATATTTTCATTCCTAGGTAAAATAATTTTGATTCCATTCTGTTCATGTGAATAACTGAACACCCGAGTGCTGTCGACGTGAAATGGCGTTACAGTGAACTTAATTAAATCAACTGTTGGCATTATAACACATCGCTAAAGTATATAACCTGTTCAGACTCAGTGTACACACAATTGTGTACATCATGAACGTGTATAGGCTGTTCCCGATAAAGTGAGCACTTTTTAAGGCCCATCCGACAGGCATTAACAGCTAATAAATATATCTTATTGCAGCCTCAGGCATTAAATTTTGATGGTGGTGAAATATATATGCTGTGTTTATTGGTCACATTGCAATGTTTATTTTAAAAAGCAGCAGGAAGATGGAAATTGGATGAAAGGAAAAATTTATAAGGGCCTTAAATATTGCTCACTTTACCGTGAACAGCTTATACGTATTTTTGATCTGTACTGCGCACTGAGAAGTTCAGTGACCAATGATCTTACATCTTGGTAAATGTTTTGCAAACTATATTACTTGTATACGCCAGTATCGGTTAAAATTACTGTAGCTGAATATACAGCCTTCATCTCATTGGTTGTGACAACAGAACAAGTGCTGTAGCGCCTTAAATTCAGCACGCATCATAAAATATTTAGTTTGCAACATGTTTTGTTTGAAAATTAAAGTTGGTCTGAAAGTGTTCAAGAATGTGGGAGTAGGGGGCATACACCGCTCCGTGCCTCTAATTTATTCAAGATCGTGGCGATGGACTTCCCCTCCCCCACCCCGCCATCCAACAACACAGTGAGTGTGCCGGAGACATGGAGGGGGTTCTGGCGGGCGCTGTCGGATCGTTGGTCGCCAGGGTGGAGTTGCAGCGACTGGTACTTGGTTCGATGCTTGTCGGGTGTACTTATATTTTACAAGGGGCCTAGCCCGTGACCTTTCTTTTGGTATTATCACGTGCCTAGAACAGTTACGATGTTACAAATTTTTCTTATCATACAAAGACTTAAAAAAAAAAAAAGATGTGAAATTAACTGAACATTGGATATAATTATATCAACTAAGCCTCTGCGGCCCCAATTGTAATCGCTCTATCCACTGAGCCACTAAGCCCCCACTTGGAATTTCTCTAGCCACTTTACCACTGTGGCCCCACTTATTTAACTCAACATTGAAGCGAGACATTTAGAGTAAACAAAAATGATATTCCATTACCTTCATATCTCTATGCATTAATACAAAACTTCTATAGGAAAAAAGTAATTAAAAATGAGTTTTTAGGGTAAAAGGTAACGATTGCGTAATCTGAACTTGCTGAAATTCAAACTTAACCTGTATTTGACCCTGAGGATTCGCTCTGCAAAATTTGAAGAACTTCTTTTGAGTTTCGCGGGATTTAGAAGTATGATAGACGGACACACAGAAAGAGATAGTCCCATTAATGGGATTTTTGCGTAATTAGCAATTATGTAATGAGAGTAATTACAGATGTTGTTGGTTCAGGAGCTGGAAGTAGATGAGGTGTGAGGGGCAAGAGCAGCAGTAGCAATTATGGTCGTAACCCTTCTATGATTGGTCGGTTTGGTGTTGGAGCAAGAATGTCATAAGGGCCATTTTAGATGTTGACAGCTCGGGAGTTGGAAGGGAAATGCAGTTGCTGAGGAGGGGAGTGTCCCTTGTGAATGCACTTCCCCCTCCCATCACCCCGAGGAGTTGCAGCAACTGGTAGACGCCAGGTACCTCCCGCATTGAGCTATTATGATGCACGTGCACGTTTCCCTCCTACTTCCCCGAGGAGTTGCATTCGCTGCCAGGTACCACCCACAAAGACGTATTGCATGCTCGATCCATACCCCATCCCTTCCACGAGATGTGTATCGAAACAGTCTGTCGGTTTCCCAAGAATTTTCGTAACATAGTTTCCAACTGCAATAGCTTATTATGTGCACTTGCATTGGCAGTGGGTTACTTACATCCTTCCTTATAGAGCAATGAAGTATTTATTACAGTTACCGATACTACATATCGAATTGAATAAATAATTAGTTTATTTAATCATGTATTATTATGCACATTGAATATTGAATCAAAATCTTATATGTAGCGAGAGAGAGAGAGAGAGAGAGAGAGAGAGAGAGAGAGAGAGTACATATCACAAGCACAAAAGTTAATTACATTTACAGAGAGATCTTTGGAAATCCACACCCTGTCGCTCCTCGATGAAAAGTGAGCTCCACTCAGTATGAATACGTATACCCTCGGTGGACCTATTGGAACATGTTTAATATATATAAAAGTTTGGGATTTATTTTAGAAAATCGTCAGTGGTATGCCAAGCCGATGGTGTGGTTGGCTTATATTGTTAAGTAGAGTATGGAAATTCATTCAGGAATGTTGTAGTGCCACCATGGCAATGTCGACATGTTATCCAGTCCAACATACCTTTTGTCATCATCACTTGACAAGGCAACTTTTGTTACTTGTTCAGTGTAGACTTCGTGACCACACGAATGGAAGTGATATTGGGTCCCCATCGCCCTTAAATTTTGATTAAGGCAATTCACATAATCCCCATACCAAAGATACTGCATAACGTTAAGCTTTATGCATTTTGCTTCGCATATACACTGTTCATTCACAACAATGTATGCATAAAGTTTAGGGCATAGGCCTACAAAGAGTGTGATGATGCGACCCGCGCATTCATCCTTCATAACTCCAGTAATGCCTTGGTTCACTATTTTGAACTTTTGTAGATTATCTGGCGCATAGTTGGAAGTATCAAATCGTGCATCCAAATAAGGGGGAATACTCTCATACAAATTTTGTAAATGAGACTATCGGTATCGCAATACAGAAGGTGGAAGGCCTGCTGAGGAAACTTCTGAGACATGTAGTTATAGTGAAAATCATACAGGTAAAATTTGGACAAATCAAGAATTTCAACCCCAGTGGACAAAGGATTGTTGAAAGTAACAAGGACCTTTTCCATTTCGATCAGGACTAGATTTTCATCGAGGATTTGCCTTGGCTTGAATGTAGGCAGCACAATCTGTTCTGCTCCCCGAATATAGTGTCATACATCGATACAACTCTGATTTCCCTTTCACGGAAGACATTCTGCAAAATCTTTCCATAGACTGAGTTTGTCATCAATTTAAAAAAATGATTTCTCGAAAGTATTTGCTGACTGAGCACGTTTGTGAATATTGAACTCAATGTATGGAGCCATCAACATCCTCTGCTCAAAGCGCAGTATTGCTCTGAACAGAGTCGAGTTTGGCTCCATACCTCAAGTAGTACTTCAGTGTTTCACCATGTTTAAAATAATTCTTCCATGGTGCGAGAGTTAACAGTAATTTCTCAATTTTGCTGTTCGGAGGTATGGCAGATACTGGGGCAAGAGGCAAATCAGATAGGTCATCATGACATTCGTCCAGAAATGACAAATCCACTTCCGCGAAAAAAGAAAGTTATGACCCCATCATTGTCGGTGTTGGCGGAATTCCACATTGAAAACACGCCTGACTCCACATACTCAAAATTCCCAATAGGCAGCTTGCATTTCATGGTATGACTGTACAGGCAATTTATGTCGAAATAACAAATGTACTTCTCTGCCACATTGGGTTCGTACTTTTCACCCATATAAATGTTGTTGGCTTCAGCGTGCCTTTCTGGAACTTGGACAATACCACCTCTGACCACGCTGTCCACTAAAAGATACATGTCTGGGTCCATGATCAGCTTCAGCCGCACACCTGTTTTAAGCAAAAAAAGCATCCCATGAGAGAAAGGGAGCTGTCACGAACATGGCAGGGTCAAGACCGTATCCTGCCAAACATATGTTCAGAAATTAAAAAATGCATCATCCAACAAACACGTATCCACAAGTAAATGTTGGGTTGTGTACCCTAGCAAATTCTGACAATGGAATGCATTCCATGTGGATCGAGCATGAGCATAATCTGCATCGATAATGTCCTCGCCTTTTATTACATTATGAAATGCATCCTTGGGCGGCAGTAAGGTGTGGTTCACACTCTCCATACACTTAACAAAGTCATAAGGAAATAGTCCCTTTCTTTGAGACAAATCAAACTGGGTGTTATCTGGAAGTGTGAGCAGGTGATACTTATCTGGGCAGTAGTCAAATTTCCCGCCAATGTCTCCATAGATGTGCTCATAAAATGAAATGTGTCAATGAAGTACAATTGCACAGCTCGCGTACCTCCTTGTGAACATCTCCCATGGGGAATGTGCTTGGTAATGGATTTAAATTTTTCAAGGTGGTTCCAATTACCTTGATATCACCTGAATTTTCGAATACTGTGGTTCCATCAGATTGTGTGATGTGTCATGGAGCCAATGGCTTCATAAGAAAATAGGCATCATAATTCTGCAGAATATGAAATACAGCAACAAGTTCGTTCTTTTACAGTCTGAACAACAAATTGCATTGTTAATGTGCACTGCCTTTGACTTCGCCCGTCAAATGATCATGGTCAACAACAAGAACTTTGCCAGGCTCCTTAGTACAGATATGAGAACTTTTTTGAGCCACCAACCTAGCTCTCTCAGCTATTGTCAACAGCTTCATTGGAATGGTTTTGCGGTATATGTCTGCAACCCACTTTGTCAATTCAACCAATTTATCAACCATATTATACATGCAATCTTCACCCACAAACTCGTGGTAATGCGACAAACTTGGATCATAAGAGCACATGGGCAGAATGCTACAAGCATATGGTACAATTTGGTTTATGATAGCTGTGCTGCTACTGTCATTATGTGGAAAGCAAGTGGACATGGGTCTCAGATAAGCTTCGGTATCGAATTTACTAGTGTCATTAACATATTACCAATAGAAACCACAAAAACGATAGTGGGGAGGGCTATGAAGATCAGGGGAAATGTGGGGTAAAACGAGTAAAAAATATGTACATAATCGTAATATTTAATCGCCCAGCTGCTATCTCTCGCACAAAACTAACTAATATTCCTCGTGAGAGCAAGGGCGATGTTTTCCTTGTAAATTTTGTCAACATCGGACGAATGGAGGTTTGGAGTGGCTTTACTTGAAAAATTGAATATCTCTGTAGCATTTTCCTCGGTAGGGTACTGTGAAAGTTATATTCCAAACAGGTATGTTGCATCTTTGAAAGAAAAATCAATGTCCATATCTGGCTCTAATTTATCATTATGTATTCACGCATCCATGGTTCTACTCCCAAATGCAGTATCAAAAAGGACATGTGGCAAGTCTTGGACCATAGATTTGTCGGACGACGAGGAATCAGAAATCGCCAATATGCTGTACTTCATGTTCCAGCACAAATAACACATGTCATTTAACTCTGCAAATGCCATGTGTGTATTGATGTGATCATTGTACATATGTTGTAAGTTCGTATCATCCATATGAAACAGCAGAAGGAAATTCACATTATTGCATAAAAACATTTTGGAATGTGCGAATAAGTGCAACTCAAGTACACACAGTCCATGGTCGCATGTCGTCCCATGATAAAGTACTCTTAGATGCAAGTATGTTTCTCACATGCCACATCATCGAGAATAAAACTGAGTTTGGTAATGCTTCGTTCGGTGGCATGACAGCCTCATTATCGCCACAATGGAAATATTTCACTCCATCCACAGTCTGTAGTACTCATGCTAGAGGCTGGTATTTTGGTTGCTGGAGCGATTTGGAATACAGATACATGTTCTCAAACCTATGTCCATTCGGTTTCTCCAAAAGGCTGAGAAGAACGCACGCCTTGCTGCATCCCAACAGTCCACAAATCAATCCTCTCACCGTATTGGGCAACAGTATGCCGTGATGTGCATCGTGTGAGGTTTCGACATCTTCCTTGGTGATGCGGATAGGAAGACTGACATCTTGCTTGATAATCTCAATGATAACGAATCGAAAACATATAAAAGTCGGGTGTATATCACTTCGTAGTGCAGCAGCGTGATGACTCATAGAAGAAAGATAAAATCTTGAAGAGGGATCGCAATATGCTTATAAACAAGATAACTTTCAAGACTGCACATTCCGGGATACAGGTTCTGCAAGCCAGGCGCCAGGCACCAGGCAAACCAGATACTCGCACATAGGGCGGATGAAATATGTCATGCACCAGATACCGGATTCTGTGAGAAAAAAAAAATAGCAGCGTGGGGTGCTTTCAATGCGATCGAAGATGGGATGGGGGCGAAGAAAGTGAGACAAAGTTCTAAGAGGAGAGGGAAGAAAATGAGAGGATACCTTCCTGCCTTGATATCTGCAGTCGGTGCTCGGGCAGTATCGCCAGGGCCATAACGAATTTCATTAGCACGGTGAAACGAGCCTCGAACGAATGCAAGCAATTGGAGGAAAACCGCCGGCACAACCATGGCGCTAAAAGTCATCACCATGGGTATATAAAAAGGCCAAGAACTTTAAATACGACGGCCCTATTGAGGAGGAGATGCGAAAAAGTGTCGGCGCAAAAAAATCTCTACCGAAATGGATGCTCACGAACGTGGATTTCGAACTGTTTGCATGCAAATTGAAAATACTTCTTTTCTGTGATGTGTACATGCGATATGCTTTGCCCCCCTATACCCAAATGTGACGGATGTGCCGTAATCAACTTGGACATTTCAGCGGGACCCGGTACACACTGTGTAACTTATGTTAAAACATGCCGAACGTACTGTACCTCAAATATTGCAAAGTGACTTACAACTACGAGATGGAGCAGATGCTGAACACATGGAACTGCGGACACTTGTGTCTCACTTGTGTCTTTGTTATTTGTTGTCGTGGAATAAAATAAATAATAGGCGAATCATAGTTAATTAACCTTTTACATAGAAAGGTATTTGCACCTATATTCGTCACTCAGTATACTGGTGTCCATCATTCTAAGTGGTAAGACATCCGAGCCAAAGGCAATGATTTAACACCCCCACACACCTGTAGAGGGAATACGAGTGGGTCGTTGGGCTTAGAATTTGTAAACTTACAACTCCACATCCAACACAGATGAAAATGTTAATTTGTATTCCGGTACATAGTGGCAGGAAATATGAAGGAAATCGACATTCCCAATGGCACATACGAACTGAAGGATATCACCAATTCCATAAGGAAATACGTGCTACCAGAAGTGACTTTCGAACTATGTGGTAATCCAAACATGCAGAACACATAAATACTTTGCAGTGCAGATATCGATTTTACCAAACCGGAATACCTTCTGGCCAATGCTAGAGTTCGAGACACAAATCTACAAATCTGGTAAAATGTACAAATCATCACGACCAGTGAACATGTTTTCAGTGAACATGATATGCATAAACTGTAATTTGATGAGCGACTGCTATGTCGACGATAAAACCAGCAATATGCTGCATGAGTTCGCGTTGATGGCCCCACAATGTTATAAACTGGTCGAAGTTCCGAGAATCGTCATATATGTTCCCAAGATCGCAAAGAGGCCACAGGAAGTGGTCGTGTCGAACGTCGATCAGGGCGATAAGAGGATAGATTTCAGAAATGAAGAAATCACTTTGCCTCGGTACCTGAAACGATGGGGTTGAGTCTCGCTAGATGTCCCGTGCATAAAGCTGAGCGCAGTACCAAACACAGGACCAGTAGAGCTCAAACCACCTGCAAGCTAGCACGTGCCAACAAGCAGTTTCTACATAAACTAGGGATTAAAGTGAACAGGCATGTTCGACGACAACGTATTGAACGTGACCCAGTGGACAGAATTCAGCAACAGAATCGACAAGTTTGAGCTGCATTGCAACCAGCCATATATGACGGGTCCGTACGCCCTCGGGAATGAGGTTAGAATTATGATACAGAATAAATCGTTCCTGCACATCCAAAGTACGCTCACGAAAGTGGATAGTCCCACAACCACCATGTTCGTTCACAACAGTATACTCCACCTTTTCAAGCGATTAATGTACAAGCTGAATGGTGTTACTGTTGACGAAATGCGTGATGTGGGCATAACCACCACCATAAAAATCTACATCTCACTCACGCTTAACTATCTTGATATGGTAAAAATGGCAGGCTGGGGAATGGAAGAAGGATACAAAGTTCCCATCTTCGCAGAAGGCAAGTTCTATTAGAGCATGCTATTATCGATGTCATTGGATTTCGCTGAAGATTATAGGAAGATGATAATAGGAGCCAAGCAAGTATAGCATTATCGCCACGATAATGCTAGCCATTTCGCATCTCGATGCAGTATTGTGAGCCAGAGAAAACCCGAAGCTTATCGCTGTAACCCTGTCTAACATGGAGTGGTTCGTTCCCCAGGTGACTCCGAGCACCTGGGAATACATGAAGCATCTGAACCATGCCAAGAAAGAAAAATCATCGACGTAACCTTCAGGACCTGGAGTTTGGTTACTAACCTGGTTGTTTAGAACAAGCAGTCGTGTTCATCCTCCAGTCGCGTCATCTTGAGACACTACTGCCCTCTCATGGCAAACAAGCTAACATGTGCCTGAGTACAAAAACAGCACAAGTCACGTATTACGAATACCACATCAGAAGCTTTTTTTTGTTTGTAAACATTTCGCCCACCAAAAATAAACATTTTTTTCCAATTGTCCTAATGTGCACCACTTAATATGGGCATTTAAAAACATCAAACAAAAGTATGAGTCTGAAATCTCACACAATACACCATTATTCTTCAGGAAAAGGGCAGATTTTTGAGACTGATCTAATTAACTTGCCTTGAAGTGTTCTAAATGACACAACATGCACTATTCCATCCTGCCCAGGGTGAACTTCAGTCACATGTGCTGTCTTCCACTTCAGTTGAGGCAAGTTTGGCTCTTTCAGCAGCACCAGTTGGTTCACTTGAATGTTGGGCTGCAGTGATGTCAACTTGTTTCTCTGCTGGAATGTGTGTAGATACTCATTACTCCAACGCTTCCACACCCTCTGATGGAACTGAGTGATTAGCTCCCACTGGTCAAGATGGTTCTGAGGAAGATCTGACAAGTCGTGATCTGGCAGAGCTAACAAAGTATCACCCACTAGGAAATGCCCTGGGGTGTGAACATCATACTCTCGAGGATCCTCCGACAAAGTACATAGCGGTCGAGAGTTCAGCACTGCAGATATCTGTGCAAATAGAGCTCCCAGCTCTTCGAAGGTAAGCAGCTGTGTTCCCACCACATGTTTCAGGTGTTGTTTTACACTTTTAATCGCCACCTCCCAGAGGCCACCAAAGTGGGTACTGGCAGGGGGAATGAACCGCCACTTTATCCCTCTGCGACTGGCCTCACTGACAATTTGTTGCTGGCTTTCTCCACAGAAGAGGTTATCATACACTTCTTTCAGGGAGTTTTTGGAACCCATCAGGTTGGCTCCAATGTCTGGGGATACCTCTGATGGAAGCCCTCGAATTGATACAAAGTGCTTCAGTGCAGCAAGGAATGCTGCTGCAGAGAGGTCGGTCGCGAGCTCCAGGTGCACAGCCTTGGTCACCATGAAGATAAACAAGCACAGATAAACCTTCTGGGTGGTCTTCCTTCTTGCTTTAACTGGGGTAGCAAGGAATGTGCCCCCACAGTCAATTCCAAAATTGCAAAATGCTCTACCCTGGGTGAATCGCAAGGCAGGTAGCGTGCCCATCAGTGGGACTGATGAAGCTGTACTCACTTTAAAACATGCCACACAGTTGTGAAGGAGCTTACGAATCAAAATGCGAAAATAAATGATCCAGTATTCTCGACGTTTCAGGTACAGTGTGGTTGATGGACCAGTGTGCAGGTTGGTCATGTGACAATGCATTATAATCAATTCGGACAGTCTGCTTTGCTTTGGAAGTAGGATGGGAGACTTACTTTTTCAGTCAAAGGCACATTATGTAGCCTGCCAGCCCCTGTGACAACACCCTTCGAGTTCAAGAATGGCACAAGGCTTTTAATTGGTTTAGAGCATGGTTCTTCCTTTTTCAAGGCTCTAATCTCTTTCCTGCAGTAATTTGCCTGCACAATCTTGACACATTAATTACGGGCAGTGCACAATTCCTCAGTAGTGTGCAACTTGTTAATGGAATGAGGCAGTTTTCGGAAAATAGCTCTCGCTCGTAAGATCCATGTCATGACTCTCTGAAGTCTAGGAAAGGAAGATGATTTCTGAAACAAGCCGAAAGGGTCATGGGAGCTCTGCATCTGATTGGAGTTTGCCACCAAGACACTGGACATCACTGGTTTAACTTCGGGAAGAGATACTCTCTCATAAGAATGCTGCACAGGCCAGCTCTCATGAGGTTGAACAGCCAACGTGGTCCTGAAAACCATATTGTGTTCACAAAGTGGTCTGGAAAACAGCCACATGAAGCAACATCAGCAGGGTTATATTCCCACAGAACATACCTCCAGGAACTAGGTGGTACAATGGACTGGAGCTCTGTCACTCGGTTGGCAACAAAGGTTTTTAAACTGAGTGGTGACAATCGTAAACAAGGCTAGGACTACTGTAGAGTCTGTCCATGCATACAATGTCAGGTTAACAACTTTTGAATCATAGAGTCTGACAACACATTGCCAAAGTTTACATAACAAAACTGCTGCACACAGCTCTAACATTGGAACAGACAGAGGCTTGAGTTGCGCCACCCTGGACTTGGCTACAAGGAGATGCACTTCAGTGGCACCACCAGCTGTAACACAAAGAGCATAAATAACTGCAGTGTATTCCTTCTTGCTGGCATTGAAAAAACCATGAAACTGCACGTTATGTTCTTGGACTGGAAGGAATCTGCCCACATTAACTTCAGACAAGGATGGAAAAGAGTCCTTAAAACATGTCCACACTCTTCTCCAACTTGCTCATCCCAACCTAGGCCTTGAGTCCACAAGGTCTCTAACAATATCTTACTGGATGTTACTACTGGTGCTACCCATTCACATGGGTCATAAAAACGAGCAACAGCTGAGAGTATACCACACATTGTCACTGGTAGGTCAGGGACAGTCACATTGTACAAAAAGTGGTCTTGTAATGAGTCCTAGCGTAGGCCTAACACTTTCATTGAATCAGGACAACCAAACATATGAAATGAGTTCTCAGATTCATGTCCTATGGTCATCCAAGAGCTCCTCATGGTTGGAGCACCACTTATGCTTTTTGAACCCTCCTACTGTCAAGAGTCCAATGAGCTGAGACTTTAGTAACTGAGCATCGGCAACAGTTGCAGCTCATGTAACTATATCGTCAACAAATATATCATTGAGTATAGCATGAGCAGCTAGTGGAAACTTGTTACCCTCATCTGTTGCAAGTTGCTGCAGGGTTCGGAGGGCTTGACAAGGCGAAGAAGTCAGCCCATATGTGGCTATGTTCACCGCGTACATTCTAACTGGATCGTCCACTGAATTCCTCCAAAGAATACACTGGTAATTCCTATCAAAGGGATCAACAGCTATTTGTCTGAACATCTTGCATACATCTGCAGTCACAGCAACTGAAATTGTTCGGAAGCTCAAAACTATATCAAAATATCATTCTGTAATTTCGGCCCAGAAAGTAGAATATCATTCAGTGATTGTCCATTTGTGGTCTTTCAAGATGTATCGAAAACCAGCCTCACTTTTGTGGAAACACTTTCCTCCTTGAGTACTGCTTGGTGAGGAATAAAGTATGCTGGCTGAACAAACTCACTTGTAGTAAGGGATACTTGATAGCCATCATGTGTGAGTGTTAACTGTCCAATACGTGTCATGTAACTCAAGTTTTCATACTCCTCCATGAAGTCTTGGTAGTGCTGCTTCAGCTCTGGCATCATTGCAAGTCGACGTTCTAGTCCACCAAGTCTACGCAATGCTGTTGAAGATGAGTTGCCCAAATTACACATGGGTGATCTGAATGGAAGTCTCAGGACAAATCTACCATCTTCGCCGTGTTTGTGGGTACTTACGAATGATTTTCACACTGTTGGGCTTCGCTTGGCGGAAACTTCACTGATGCAATCTCATCTACCTCCAAAAACTTCTGAAGTGCCACATCAAGAGATGTATCCACTCGTACAAATAAGGAAACTAACTCACCTTTACTTGCACATGGAGCATTACAAGCAACTACCCAACCAAATGCTGTATGAAATGCATGTGATTTTCCTTCGATCTTGCGGCCAGTCATCACATCAGCTACTACATCTGCTGCCAGCAACATGTCAATGCAACCAGGTGAGGCAAATTATGGATCGGCTAAGGGAATATTTTTAAGATGTACAAGATTTTTGGTAACAATTTCCGCTGAAGGCAAGTTACCAGTAATGTTATTGAGAATCAATGCTCGAGTAGTAAGATGCAACTCTCGCATGTGAAGCGAGGCAATCTCACATACTACAGCCCCTCTAGAGTCTATCCTAGTATGCTCTATGCAACAAATGTTCACCCCTGCCTGATGTCATTTAAGTCCCAAGCATTTCACACACTCTTCAGTTATGAATGATGACTTGGATGCACTATCAATAATGCACATACAACCTGATATTGGCCACTACTGTCTTTAATATTGATACGAGTAGTCTTAAGCAAAACAGTAGTCAGAGGACCATCATCTTCTGAAAGACACGACGAACACATTGCGACTGTGCTACTATTACCTTCCTCTTGACGAGAAGGGTCTTTAGCAACTTGATCTGTCTCATCAGAACTTGTATCTCGGGACAAACGAATCAAGGTGTGATGTTTGTGTTGGCACTGCTGACAGCGAAACTTTGAATAGCAATTTAACGCTGCATGTCCTGCTCGCAGGCAGTTAAAACATAACATGTGAGTTAGCACGCACTCCCTTCTCTCATCTGTCGGCTCTGAAAAAAAAGTCTGACTCTGTGTAGGAAATGAGCTGCACCACAAATTGGGCACAATATCTGCTTACCTGTATTGTCCTGAACTGAAACAAGGGTTGTCTTTGAATCTGCTGACTGGCTATTGTTTCCATGGCTCATTGACAGAAATTATGTACCAGGAGGAAAATTTCCTCTGAGAGGATGGACTCTTACAGGTGTAGCGAGCAGGAGGTTGATCGTCGGCAACAAGCTGAACATGTTCCACAGCTCTAGTCTTGCGTTCCAAAAACTTGAGTATCCCCGGAATACGACGGCACATCCTCTTCGTGGGAGAGTTCAAATGCTTGCCTGAGTGGTGCATCCAACTTCTCGAGCAATATATTTATCAGCAGGAAATCCCACTGAGCCACTGGAAATTTCTGAGCCTCCAATGCACTCAAATTTTCTTCCACTACTGTACCAAACTTGGTTAACCCACCTTCTTTCTTACTGTCAACATTTTGTAGATGCAAGATCTTCTGGACATGTAGTGTTGCTGCGAGTCTCAAACTTTTGAACCTCTTCCCTAATATTTTCCAAATTATCGAGTAATTGCTTTCGGTATCCGGTATAGTCTGCATCAACTCTCTGGCCTCCCCTTGTAAACAACCAAACATGTAATGAATTTTCTGGACTTGGGTAAGGTGCGGAGCTTGACCAACAATTGAATTGAATAACTCTGCGAAGCCTATCGACTCAGCTTTATTGCCACTGAATACCGGCAATGGTAGAGGTGGTAGCACTGCTGTCGGGATTCCTAACCTTTGTGAACAATCACTGCGGATCGTGAAGTCACAAGTGTTCTCCTTCAGTTTACTATACACCTTTTTTAGTTCACAGGAAACTGTCTCGTATGTTGAAAACTGTTCTTTGCACTCATTTAACACACTCGGATCTTCTTGAGGTGGCTGGGCGCAGAGAGCAAAAAAGTTCGTCAGTAATTCATCTCTCTTCATCATAATCTCTTCGAAGATCAACTTGAAGTCTTCCACCTTCGATTCATTTTCCCTAGATGCTCCGTGCAGTTCTCTGGCCTCGTCTGCCTGGGCTAGCAGATAATTGAAAATTACAAATTGTAGCTCATTCGATGCTGTAGCCGCCATTTTATTTAGAGATGTGAATAAGTGCACAAGTTTTATACAGTGCACGAAGTGCACTGTATAAAACTGTAGAATAATCACATGCTTGTACGTGAGCGAGAAACATGGATAAAAAATCCCTCTTACTGGCGGAGATCGTTATTGCAGCATGTTTATTGTCATCGAGTTTAGGCGCGACGTGCCGTAAACAAAACCCGACAATAACCGCTGAAACTTTCACGTTTGCCATCACCGAACCATTAAAAGATGTATACTACACTTCTAGCGATCATTTCCGTAAACAAAACTGCATCTCCCGTAAATAATCCGACCCGGAGTACCAAAAATGTTTAGGACAAGCAGTCGTGCTCATCCTCCACTCGCGCCATCTTGCGACACTACTGCTCTCTCATGGCAAACAAGCAGCTGACACGTGCCTGAGCACAAAAACAGCACAAGTCACATATTACGAATACCACCACATCAGAAGCTTTTTTTTTTTTGTTTGTAAACACCGGTCCTTTCGTCTGCCTTGCGAAACCACTGGGTCGTGAAGACATATTGAAGCAAGTAAAAACCCCGTTACGTCATACTGACATTTCAAACGAACAAGCGACACAACATCTCGGCTATCCCAGCATGTAATGAATGCAATTTTGCTCCGCCGCCGCCCTAAGAAGCTGCTTGTATTGTTCCACAATTTGGCCTAAGATGAGAATTATATTATTGATTAAGTAGGCTATGGCAAGGAAATCTTCATAATGCAGCACATGGAGAAGCTGATAACATTTTCTAAATCACTAGGACAGAGATTTAGTATTCAATACATTGATGAATTTAGATTTATTTCCGCAAGGCTGGCCACCCTCGCCGAAAATATACCAAGAAACGAATTCAAAAACACATCTAAATGTTTTACACCAGATGAAATGGCACTAGTTACCCGCAAAGGAGTATTCGCATATGACTACATTGCAGATCTGGCCAAGTTGAACGAACCACAACCCCCACCTAAGTGGAATTATTTTTTCAATAGATTGACAGTCTCAAGCATATCAGATGAAGATTACCTACATGCGAAGAATGTATTGGACAAATTAAATTGTAGAACACTTGGTTATTACTCTAAATAAATTTTATTTTGACTGACATTATGTTGGATTCTGTGGTGGCATGCCGTAGTCCGTATCCTGTCAGGTGTATCATTGACTTATGCATGTCCTCTACTTTTATGTATGTACTGTTGTGTTTAGACAAGATTTTCTTCTGGGTAGCTGTTTTTGCGGGCTGCATTGTCTTCAAGATTGTTCGGCATTGTGTGCAATATTCGTCTGTGTTACTTTGATTATTTTATACATTATATATTCTTTGTGAACAACTGTGCTGTCATCAAGATTTTTTACACTGTGCACAAGGTTCGTCTGCCTTGGTGCGATTATTTTCTCCAGTATATTCTTTGTGGACCACTTCAAGATTTCAAGTCTTCAAGATTTTTCGGCATTCCACGAAGTTCGTCTTCCTTGTTTTGTTTTTTCGTGGGCCACATAAATTTATGACACATTGTGTAATTATTATTAAATATAGATGTGCTACGCTATTTACTATTATTTGACTAGTGTATTCTATTCGATTTTTTTTTTTCAATGTATCACAGCAAGGTCATGAAATATTACATTACATATTCTTCTCTGATGAAGGAAAATGATTATGGAAAGGAGACTGGAAATTATATTAATACATGTCCAGGGTGAGTGAGGTCGGGGTGCATAATAAGAGGCAGTTCCTCTCCTCGGAATAAAAATCTGAAGCGATTTCACTCGCCCTAACACCCAGCAAAAATTAGGATATAACTGAATAATCAATGTGACAGAGACTGTAAAGCCCTTTTCCTTTCAATGTGATATGCTCGTTATTTTACTTCCATAATTCTGTGTGAATAGGATTTTGGCGCCTATGTGGGGCCTCCGACCCATGGGTTACGAACGATTCACAGGAGGGTCGACACCTATCCTTGCTGGATCTATGAATGTAAAATGGTAGTATTATCATATGTAAATGAAAAGTTCTGTAGGTGACAATGTGCTTACTATTCCTTCTCTCTCTTCTCTCTTTCTTTTGTGTATGCTGTTTCTTGTTATCTTTGTGTTCGTTTGTCTGCTTTGTTTTTTTTTTTTTTTTTTTTTTTTTTTTTTTTAAGGGAGTTGCTCTCCATTCTGGAGTCATAACCTCATCTACATAGTAGGGCCACGCAGCACTGGAGAAAAAAAGAAGAAAATACTATTATTAAAATAACTTTAGATAATTTCTCCAAAAAATATAAGTTCTAGCAAACTTACTGCATAGTTCCTGGTTACAATGTCCGGGGAACCATGCACATGAACGCGATGAATTATCTGCATACATAAATGAATATATTCATGTATCATATATTAGTTCTTTTAAAACCAGCAAATCAGTAACATCTTTGCAGGAGTCAGCCTGCCGGAGTCAGCCTGAAAGAGTCAGTCTGCACGAGTCAGTCTGCAGGAGTAAAGTGTATGGATTCATGTATGCTTGAAGACAATGCAAGCCACTGACAAAGTGAAATCGTGTATGTCATGTACTACTACATGTATAACTTCAACGACTGCCCAAAAATTACTTAAAAAACAATGCCGTTACTGAGTCAAGTCCTTCAGTAAAAGTTTCAATGTGCGGTGACATAAGAAGAGTGACTCTTTGTAGAACCCATTTCGTGTGATTTTTAACTGTAGAACTGTCCTGGGCATTTCACTCGACGTGATAACTTAAATAAACACATCAAGCTCTGTAAATACAGCATTCCTTCTACCGAGAAACGCCATGTGACGACATTGCTCTTCTGTTAACAATACGCTGCATAATAAGTTCACAGGATGCGAGGAAACTATGGCCAATACAAGAAAAAAATGGTGCCATACATTCGGTTCGTATGAAATGTACACTTTTTAATTGACACGATAGCTTGACGAACTTCGGAAATATAATATAGCACCGGTAACTGCGAAGATTATAGTTTCCAACGATACTCCTCCTTCAAAGGAAAGGATACTCGTTGATGTTTGTGCTGACGTAAAACGGGTAGTTCCTCTGCTGAAAAAGAGTAGGGTCATGTATGTACGATAATGAAGACAGCATCGACAGCAAAAACAGTGGCGATTTTTTCGACGTCCTTACACATCACCCCACCGACTTTGCTGGAGAAAGTGCTGGGAGCAATGCAGAAGACTACAAGAACCTCGATTACATATAGCCTGAAGACCCCAATGAACTTGTTGATAGACCCAGATATCTGATTAGCCTCCACAGTAAGGAGATATCTTCAATCATCGGTGAATTTAAGTAAAGGGGCTACATCGAAAGAATCTATTGGTTACTAGCCATCATGTGTAAAGATCAGAGAACTGCAAAGATTAAATGTATGGAAAAAATAGAATAATGAATTTATGTTCTATTATTTGTGCACTTTAATTTCTAGAACCTTACCTTACTGCTTTTCTAAAAAAAAAAACTTATTAATTCAGTGGTGTATGAAATCGAATGCAAGGGTCTGTTTTAAGATAAAATTGTGTGAGTAAATGCGCCAGGGAGTTAATGGTTCAATCTGAAGTATTATGTCTTTCTCGGGCTGTTTAAGTCGGCTGAGTTTTGTTCTACAAACAAACCAACTAAGGGAGGAAAATTTTTGAGGAATATTTTTAGGAATGAGGAATACTTTTGAGGAAAGTTTTTGAGGAATAAAAGGGCGAAAATTTGGGAACGACCCCTGCCAGGAATCGAACCTGTCTCGTCGTGTTGTGGCGAAGAGGCCGAGTGAAGAATAGGCTGTTGTTGAGGTGGACCACCTGTGCGAAAATGTGTGTACTAAATAAAGGATACTGTGCGCGTATTCACGATGGGAAACGAGATCTCTAGCCACTGCCGCCCCCTTCGTATGCGTCCTCGTGGAATAGGTTATAGCTGTGGCACTGTTTTCGATGGGTAGTCTGAACTGATGTGTACAAATTTGATTTATCTCGCAAATTGCAAAAGGCCTTCTGACCTCAGTAACCTCTCATGAAGACGTATATTTATTTTTTAAATTTTGCATGGGTAATATTCCTCATGCACAAGACAATGTAAAACATTTTTTCGCGAATTTATTGCTTATGTGTTTAGACAATACGAGATTTTATATCTCGGTGGCATCACGAGGAGCTGAAAGAGTGCAAGTATGTTAGAAAGCATCTGAACTTTTCCTAGGCATTAAGAAGGTGCACGTAGTTTGTCGCAAAAATGCACGTCGATAATAGTCGAGTGAGTTCTCGCGTCTGGTCTTTCCAAAATATTTCGTTCGAATATCTATAATACACTGTATTTCTGCAGGTTCATAATGGACTGGGGACTATTTTGACATCAGTATTCATCTCTGATATTACGATGCGTACTGCGATATTCTAAAAAATAATGTTAGGGGACTGGGCACTAATTATTTTTTCAATGATCAGGTCCTTAATGTGTAAACATAGATGTTTCCTCTGAAGGTGCGAGATTAATACAACTTAAAATACTAGGCATTTTTCACCTCGGAATATTGCGTAGATTCGGAAATATAAATATGTAGCACCGTTCCAGTCATGAAGCGCATTATTATAAGTTCGTTACTAGGCGATTATTTTTTTCCTATTTCTGTAATGGGTGGCCTGTTTTCTCTTACCTTAACTAGGTTTCATGCTTTTTTTTTTTCGGTGCGGAAATGCCTTAAGTTTTTCTGCCACAACAAGGCTTAAATCTTTATTTATGAAAGACGGTTTATACGCGTATTTTTGGAAGCTAGTTAATCGGATATTATGCCTTTTTTTTTTTTATGGTTTAACACTGATTGAATCCTTTGTACGTCTGTGTGGAAATTTTTCGAAGTATATGCATCAGCAGATGAAAGGACTCGTTTGCTGGGTTACAAAGATAATAATAATTACCAAATTCGCTATATATTCCTAGTGTTACATGATTGGCCAACAACGAATCCGGTGCAAAATGGTAGACTAAGTTAAATCTAAATAATATGTATAAGTTAAATCTTAATAACAAAAAAATATACTTAAAAATTATATAAGTTAACAATCTGAACAATAAAAACGTACTTAAAATGATATAAGTTAAGTCAAAATAATAAATAAGTGAAATACTTAGAAATTATATAGGCAAACTAAAATCTGAATGATAAAAAAATACTTAAAATAAATACTTTAAATGAATCATACTAATTAATCAAGAACGGAAGTTTTTACACAAAAAGCGCCATTTTTGGAAGGCCCCTGTGGACAAACGGAAGGGAAGGGGGAGAAGCTGACCCTCCTCACTGATCCTCCATCCTTTTTCTTTGAAACTCTCCCCCCAAACTGCCCCCTCTCCACCCTGGGAAGAGGCAAAGGGACAAGGGGGGTATGTTTTCCATTTTGTGGGATTGTAGTGCGTCCCATATTTCACCTTTTTGAGCCTCTTTATGTGGAAGTCAGTATGGGCAAATTATAGTACGCCTGCAGGGGAAGGTCTAAGCATGATTTGAGTTCATTGCCCCTCCCCTCTCACAAAGGGCGGGTTGGGGGGGGGGGTATTCAATGTCCGCAAATGCTGTTTGTGGATATTTGACTCCCGAAATCAGCGTGATCGGTGTTATCCCTGGAGTCGGTGTACATGCGACCATTTTGGTCGGTGATAAAAGCCCTTCTTTGAGGAGAGCAGGGGCAATTGCCCATTCCTCTTTTCTTTGACTGTATTCGGCCTGGAAGGTGCATTTTTCGACCCATTTTCTACACGTTTAGGGGAGGGTTGCCTTTCCGTGCCCCGCCCTCACCCATGGGCAATTGGGTCCTTCGTAGGCCTTATCGCTTTGGTCTTAAGTCCTAAGTTTTAATTTTAAGATTTTAGTCTTAAGTCGTACTTTTACCATAATTGCTACTGCATGTCGGTATGTGCGAACGAGCACGTGTCGAAGTTCCCAGACGACATTGCACTATAAATACTAATTCGTACGGTTATCTGCTTCATCTATGGTGGCTCAGCCCGCGGTCTCCGCGGGCCCGACCCCTGGTTTGTCTTTAATTAGAGACAAAATATTTATTCGTCCACATACACATCATAGTACATAGACTTATAAATCCTTGTCCCAGCGTATGTCACGATAGCCGAGCGGTCTAAGGCGACCCAAAGTCCGGCAGTTCAAACCCGCACATTTCCAGTTGGTATTTTGAGTTTAAAAAAAAATCAGAGCCCCTAGTGACCACATCTAGAACCAATTCGAACGAGAGCGACACTAGAGCTCCTAGCAGCCAACTCCTGAACTAATATGGCAGCACTCCTAGCGGTCAACTCTAGAACCAATATGGCGACTAATTGAATGAGAGCAATACTAGCGCTCCTAGCAGCAGCCGATGTAAACAAATATGACAGTCGGAAACAGATGACAAACGAAAAAAAGCAATATGGTGTACTCCAGCAACAGTCAATGTAAACAAATATAGCAGTGGAGCACGTATGTGAGAGACAAATGACAAACGAATGAGCTATAAAGAGAGAGAAAGCAAGCAAAAAGAAGAAATGAAATATATAATTTAAAAGAGAAAAAATGTGAGCACTCTGAGAAAACCATCGAAATGATGGAGCATGAAAGAAAGCATTAAAACAACATGGAATGATAGAGCATGAAAATGGCAAACTGGCTACCAAAATTGTGGCCCAATATGGCGACATACTAGCTACCGAAATGGCGATGTTCTTCTTGCCAAGATGATGGTGCACTGGCTACTAGCATTGCAGAATCCAAGATTATGGTCGCGTGAACAAAATGACAGAGCAGGAAGTTGGGAAATCAAAGTTGGCGGTCGAACCCCTGGAGCCATAAAGCCATAGCCTGCAGCCTGATGCGCCCGATCCTCCATTATCTATCTACTTATGTACTAGTAATTATATCCGTTGAAGAGCTAATTTTTATGAGCGGGTGAAGAATATTCAATGGGAAAATAATAAAGCAGAGCAATGTTAATTGGGTAACTAACCATGAGTTTTATTAATAAAAGAAATTACTTCAGAAAGAGCTTTATTTTCAGACGATAAGTAAATGAGCTGTTTTATTTCCAGAGAACACGACCATGCAGCTCGGCCATCGCATGCAGTGAACACACAACTACCTGCTAATGACGCTGCCTGCTAATTAGTAACATGCCAGGGAATCGTAGAGAGCGGATAACGAAACGAGCAGCCCTTATGTTTTTATTTCGCTTCCCGTAATGCTTAAAAAAAAAAAAAAAAAAAAAAAACATCGCGAAGTGTTTATTATACTTTTTCCCTCCCTATTATCGAGTGGACCAGTACATTATCCGCCGTCATGGAGGGGTGGGGGTAGCAGAGGCGGGTGCCATTTTCTCCGCAACATTTAATGCGAACAGATATAACTCCTGGGAGAACAAGTGACTTGCAAAACAAGAGGGCCAGCGTTGCCATGGTGACGACTCCGCGCGCGGAGAGATTGGATTGGACTTTCCCTCAAGGCCAAAGAGAAGTCTCGAAGAGACGAGGGAAGAGGAACAGGAGGGGTGAGCGGATTAAAACGAATTTCTAATTTGCAGCAACAAGGTGGAGCTCCTAATTGACTTTCCTTGAAAGAAAGCCCGCTCGGGCGGTGATAATAATGGATCACGAAGAAGTGCAGATTTCAGCTTTCGCAGTTCACTCCCCAGTTTGCCCTAACCGGCACCACGGCTCCCCTCCCGCCCCGAGATAGCGTCGCGTCGTCCTCACGTAATTCCACGCGTAAATCGTCATTACGTCTAAATAGTCTTCACTGAGAGAGAGACTTGTGTAAAGCCAAACGAGTTCGGGCATTTAAAATAGAAAAACTTTAAAGTATCACTGGCTTCTGTACTTACAGTAATGTTGGCCGTTGCGAAGGTAACGTATTTCCACGTTTTTTCATCTTGTGTGTAATGTCACAATTTAATGTACGTACACTTAAGTCAATATCTTTATTTTCCACAGACAATGCATTAAGAATTGATAGATCAGTTTCGTATTTACTTTTCAAAAAATTTCAATACTCTAAGTGGTTGATGCATCGCTATATTCATGATGTCCATCGCAAAATTAAAATTTGTGTACTGCACAATGTGTTTGTAACACCTTGGAAAAAGAAAATAAGATGGGCTTTAATAAAAAAATGCTCAGTGAACAGCAAACAGCATAGACAAAATATATTATTGGACAGCAAATATGTAAATGGCACAAAGTCGATATTGTTCATATAATGAATTCAATCTGAAGTCAATAATCCAACATAGACTACAGAACTCTTAAACACGCAGTCGTGATATTTTTCGATTTTAAAAAGGCCTTTGACTCTGGTGGAAGAGAAACTGTATATAAAGCAATCAGGTAATTTGGTAATAAATCTAAATTGTAAAATATAATATGTTAAACCCTTACAGACACAAGCTGAAAAGTAAAATTTATGGGCGAAATATCAAAACCTTTCAAAATAAACACAGGTATACAGCAAGGTGATGGTTTATCTCCACTCTTATTCAACCGTAGATAAAAATAAAAAGAATATAAAATAATGTTGAGAAGAAGGAACAAGCATATACAAGTAAATTATGTAGCATTCGCTGATGATTTCACTATACATTCACAAAATATAACTAATGGAGCAATATAATTTATTCTCTTAGAAAACATAGCCAGTCGAACAGGCTTAAGAATTCCCGCAGAAAAAAAAAAACAAATTTATTATAAAGACTAGAAATCCCCGAAGTTATTAATAACTGATATTGATAGGAGAGAGAAGTTTACAAATTTGGATTTTCTAGGGGGAATAAATCAAGAAAATTGTTTAGAAAAATCTGCTATAGAAGAAAGTATACATAAAATAGAAAGAGCATATATTTAGTATAACTAAAGATATCTACAGTAAAAAAAGTGTGAAATCAAATATGGCCGCGGCGAATCCTGCAATCCTTGTGAGGATGCCAGGTGCCCCAAATCACAGCATTTATGACTACTCACACAGTTTAGTTGAAATTGATTACGTGTTATCGAGGATATATCATTTTAAGCAAAGAATGGCTATATGGCCGCCATTTTAAAAATGAATGTCTGGTTTGTTTAAAATATATCATTTGATATCATCTGCCTCAGTACTACATGTATGCCAAATTTTATAGGAATTGTTCAATTCTTTCTCAAAACATGATATAAAAACTTTGTTTTGTTCGCACTGCGCTATCTTACCAAATGGCCGACAAAATATGTTCCATGTAGATACAGTTGATAGTTGAATGTTACATGCCAGCATACAAAGTTATGTTAGAATAGATTACACAGTTTCGTCGACATTGTATTCTAAGCTAAAATTGCTATATGGACACCATTTTGAAAATAAGTTCTGATGTACTTAAAACATAGCACATAAAATCATTTGCATCAGTACTATTTGTTTGCCAAATTTGGTAGGAATCGGTTAATTATTTACCGAGTTATGACCTAATAGCTATATATTTATTCGTATTGCGCTATCTTCCAAAACGGCCGACAAAAGTGGTTATTTGTTGGTATATACGATGCTTGTAATAAATACTTCCAGTGTGCATAATTTTGTCGAAATTGATTGAATGGTATGGTATATATCAAATAAACTTAAAATCTTTGTATAGCTGCCATTTTGATAATAAGAAACTAATAAAGATTAATTTCTTAAGTTTACATGGCCTATTAAAGTATTCCTTACAGATCCTATCCCTACCCTGGACCTCCGACTCTCCTCATAGTTTTAAGGTAGGTTGGAAATATAAATCGTAGACGACCTGCGACTTAACTTGAATATGAAGGGAGAAACGCGCCCTCGAATATTGAGTATTACTATAAGTTATTAGCAGGCAGAATGATGAAAAGTACCTAATCGTAAATTATGTTAGCTTGATGTGAAATTTGGCATCTGTGTGAACATTTGGCGGGTGATAGCCTTGCCCTGTACAGGAAATTATGATTGTCAACCAACAGAAGTAAACTACACGTTGGTGTTCACTGATTGTTGTGAAGTAATAATCATTAGTACATTAAAGAGACACGACCAGGAATCGAGCTGACATCTCGCAAAGTTTGTACCTGAAATTCAAGATCATTCTGTATAAAAGTCACACACACGAATATACCCGGTATGTACCAAAGAATACGTTAAGATACAGAAGCGAGACAGTCCCTTTTACAGCCAACTACAGCCGTGCACTCCAGCAAAATGGCGTCCTAACGAGCAAAACGCTCGAAGGCCGTTCAGCGCCTGATGGCAACTCTAATGAAAATTGACGGCCCATTCGATTAGGAAACTTTCACATCATATAGTAGCCAACCAGAAGCGGGGCTCGTTCTTCCCATGGGCCTCGCGCAGCCAATCAGAGAATGTATGTACTATCAAAGAAACCGCCTCGCCATGTTCTCTCTGTGTATTATCTATTCTATGACTGTAGCTACATCGACAATAGAAGTAGCCTCTTGTTGAAAAGAAGGTTTTTTTTCGATCATTGACGTAGTGGATTTTCGTCTCGAGTTCACGCAAACAAATGGCGTAATTTCCGCAGACCGCTGAGTGTGTTCTCGCGCTTGTGTTGTTTTACGCAATTTAGTTTAGAGAGACCGAGAGAGAGAGAGAGCGAGATGGCGTTAAGGGATGATACTGTATTGTTTAGAGAGACCGAGAGAGAGAGAGCGAGATGGCGTTGAAGGGATGATACTGTATTGGTTAAAGGACTGTTTGGAATGGACGCCGCCGCAGTTCCGACATCAAAGCCTGCGAGCAATCTGAGAGAGTGTTTGCGAGCTGATGAAGCCACAGAGCCCTGCCAAATGGATCACATTTAACTACACAAGTACTGAATCTGCGACGCGGGGATAAAATTAAACCGCACTCTGATAGTCCATCTGAGAAGCGATAAAAGTATATTTTCACAAATTTAATTAATTTACTCTGGTTCCCATTGGTTTACTAATGAATAATGCTGTTTAGTAACTGAAAATGATTTTCATTATTTCAATATTGGTTATTTTTCCCTGCAAACACAGTAACTTAAATCCAAAATTGTGAGCTAAATAAAAATATAATAAATCTAATGCAAACACGAAACTTTAAAATATCTTTTAAAAAGTAGTTGAAAAGTTGCATGAATGAAATTTTGTTGTATAAAGCTTTTTCTTTACTTTTATTCATAGTCTTTTGCCTTTCACTCAGCGATGAATATTAGTATGACGATGCTCTGTACAATTATTTTCCTTATTTTTTGAGTGTCATGTACTAAATATTGCATTCTTTTAAAGACGCATTTTTCGACAGATTTTTTTCCTTCAGATTTTGTTGGGTGGTATAGTTCTTTGCTTCACATAACTTGATATGGTTTTCTACTCACCCCTCCCTCGCTCTTTTTGGGGGCTAAAGCCCCTCAAACTCTGGAGGGCACAGTTTGAGGCAGATTTGCTTGAAATTTGGTTTAGTGGTGTATTTCATTGCCCCGCATACCGTGATATGATTTTCACCCCCCTCCCCATTTTTTGGCTGATGTTATAACCATATATGCTCTGGAAGGCACATTTTTCGACCGATTTTATTGGAATTTTGTTTGGTGGTGTATTTATTTGCCCAACATTCGGATATATGGTTTAAAGCCTTACACCTAAGTCTTTAGTCTAAAGTATTAAGTTTTAAGAATTAAGTCTCAAGTTGTCATTATTAAGCTTTATGCCTTAAGTGTTAAGTCTAAAGTCTTAAGTTTTAATTTTGTATTTTACTTTCGCCATATTTGCGCATGTCGGGATGTGCGAGCGAGCATGTGCCGAAGTTCCCAGACGACACGCCACCGTAAATACTAATTCGTACGGTTACCTGCTTCACCTATGGCGGCTCAGCCCGCGGATTCCGTGGGCCCGGCCCCTGGTCTGCTCTATATTCAAGAACGAAAGTTTGCCCTGTTAAACGCTTTACGCGAAAACCGGTGGGTGGAGGGGGAACGGGTCTAGGGGAGATCGATAGTGCCCTGGGGGGAGATTGCAAGTTAAGTTTGATGCCTCCCCCCCCCCCACCCCCAATCCACTTCCAGGTGGGATGGGTTCTTGTGACCCACACTTAAAAATAACGAATGTTTGCCACGTTAAACTCTTTACGCTCAAATGGCGAGGAGGGGCGAGCTGGTCTAGGGCTAATCGATAGTGCCCCATGGGGAAAGGCGTCAGTTATGGTTGCCGACCTGCCTCCCCCACTTCCGGGGAAGGTTTTTGTGCCCACATTTAAATGTCGTGTTTACTAAAAACGCTGTTTTTGCGACGCTGCTGTGACCAAGCCAAAAGGAGGGGGGTTAACCGACCCCCATACACCTGTCTCCCATCTTTCCTCTTCGCAATCCCCTCTCCCTAAAATGTCCCCCCTCCTCATTCTGGGAGAAGAGAGCCATACAAGGGGGTTTCGTTTTGCATTTTCCCAATTTTTTGTATGACCCCACTTTCATATATTTTACTCGCAGTTCCGCAGGAGGCTGTTTTTGATAACCCCGCCATCACAGCACGGCAGGTATGGCCCTTCGAAGCTTCCCCATCCTAAAAAATTCCTCCCTCCTCAAAAATCCCCCCTCCCTCAAGTTTTCGCTTTTGCAAAGTGTCATATGACTCATTACTTGTCTATTTTGTTGGAATTTATTTCCCTTTTTTTAAAACACTTATATCCCCCTTAAAACAGGTCAGGCATTTTGGGTAACTCCCTCTTCCATACGTGCATGCCATAATTTGTACCATAATTATGGTCATCGTGAGCCAATTAGGAATACCATAATTATGGTATGCTGTTCCATAATTTCGGTATTTTGTACGATAATGTCGAAATTCGTACCATAATTGGATCTGCACCTCCCCAGCTATCCAGTAAGCTATCGTAGGTTTATGTCGGATCAACAGATCATCCTCAATTATTAAATATGCCATAATTATGCCATAATTTTACCATTTTCCCCCATTGCAACTGCAGGATAGGGATTACAAAATATTTCAAGATGTCCGTGAATGTGCATGTTACTAGTCGTACCAACCAACTTTCGATACAACCAAAGCTGATCACCAATTTCAAACTTCATCTTCTTACGGGAATACAACGAGGCATTATCAAATACACTAATAATAGCAATATTATTTATCTTCCCTTCATGAATTGGAAAATCTTCCAACATATTATATCACGTGTATCAATATCACTAATTTCCTTAGGAGCAGGATCCTTCTGGATATGCGACTTTCGGAAAAAACACATTTTCAACAGACACCACCAGCCTTAGTAGTAATTCCCTGAAGACCAAAATGTTACAAGAACGACCACAAATTATAACTCTCTTCAACATCAGCGATTTTAATAGTTCATGACAAGTCATTTTTATTAACATCCTTAGGAAACGACAAAATATTACCGTATACCTTTCTAGAGTAATAACGTGGACGAGAACGCCCCCCCCCCCCCCTTTTTCCCAACATTGTGATACGTCTTCTCTAAAGACACGGAGCAAAGTGAATAAATACAAGACGCAACTTGCTTATATACATTACTAATACGCAGATAACTACAAGAGGGAACACTACGAGCGAAAAACACAAGTGGACCTTGAAATTTGAAATCCTAACATCCAGTCGTGCCACTGTTATAAAAATGGATATGACAAGATTTAACTTTGGAGGCACTTGCTAATACACAGAGGAAGAGCTCCCCACGGCCCATCTGTAATACAAGGATGGGCCGCACAACATGGTATCCATTTTGAAGTTATGTCTGATTCCAACTCGCAACTTCATGTATTCATAACTCATCGACCACTGAACGGAATTTAATAAATTAAAAACCATTAAATTCCAAATACTTGGCAGAAAACATACAAATATAATACAATAACCAAATATTAATATATAAGTTAAGTCGAAAGTACCTACAATTACCACAAACAATGTAAAAGTCTACAAATAGGCATTACATCATCACAATCTGTCCTTCCGTACACACATATCCTTGTATTACTAACATATCTGCTAAAAATAAGTGTATATGTGACAGTCTGTTAAATTATATATATCTGTCCATGGATTAGTATACAATCATATATCACAACATCATGTGAATCACAGGAGACCTTGCTGGTGCAGCGGTTGGCAGGGGTGTATGTATGTGATTCATTAATACAGTATATATATATATATCACTTTATTTAAATCACTGACAATTCTTAAAAAAGAATGGATGCCACTTACAAACAATACATTTATTTATGACATATACGTTATTATGATATATAAGTTACAATTAAAACAAAAAGGAAAGAAAATTAATAACATCATATAAGTCCAATAATAATGATATTTATTATGTATTATAAAAAAATCCAAGATGGCCGTGAATATGCATGTTAACAGTCGTACCAACCAACTTTCGATACAACCAAATCTGATCGCCGATTTAAACTTCATCTTCTTACGGGAGTTCAATGATGCATTACCAAATACACTAATAACAGCAGTATTATGCATATTCTCTTCATGAATTGGAAAAGTCTTCGAACATAGTATATCACGTGTATCAATATCACTCATTTCCTTGGGAGCAGGATACTTCTGGATATGCGAATTTAACAGACTGTGACATATACACTTATTGTTGACAGACATATTAGTAATGCAAGGACATGTGTTTAGACAAGGACAGACTTTGATTGCGTAATGTCTATTTGTAGACTTTTACATTGTTTGTGGTTATTGTGAGGTACTTTTGACTTAACTTTTATTTAATATTTAAGTATTGTGTTATATATGTATGTTTTCTGCCAAGTATTTGGAATTTAATGGTTTTTAATTTATTAAATCCCGTTCAGTGGTCGATGAGTTATGAATACATGAAGTTGAGAGTTGGAATCAGACATAACTTCAAAATGGACACCATGTTGTGCGGCCCATCCTTGTATTACAGATGGGCTGCGGGTAGCTCCTCCTCTGTGTATTAGCGAGTACCTCCAAGGTTAAAGCTTGTCATATCCATTTTTATAACAGTAGCCCGACTGGATGTTAGGATTTCAAATTTCAAGGTCCACTTGTGTTTTTCGCTCGTAGTGTTCCCTCTTGTAGTTATATGCGTATTAGTGTTGTGTATAAGCAGGTTGTGTGCCGTATTTATTCACTTTGCTAAGTGTCATAAGAGAAGGCACATCATAATGTTGTGATGATGTTCTCGTCCAGGTTATTACCCTAGATAGGCATACCATAATATTTTGTCGTTTTCTAAAGATGTTAATAAAGATGACTTGTCATGGACTGTTAAAATCGTTAATGTTGAAGAGAGTTGTATTTTGTTGTCGTTCTTGACCGTTTTGGTCTACAGGGAATTACTGCTAAGGCTGGTAGTGATCTGTTGGAAACGTGTTTTTTCCGAAAGTCACATATCCAGAAGGATCCTGCTCCCAAGGAAATTAGTGATCTTGATACACATGATATAATATGTTGGAAGATTTTTCCAATTCATGAAGGGAAGATAGACAATATCGCTGTTATTAGTGTATTTGGTAATGTATCATTGAATTATTGTATGAATATGACGTTTGAAATTGATCAGATTTGGTTGTATCGAAAGTTAGTTGGTACGAATGGTAACATGCATATTCATGGACATCTGGAAATGTTTTATAACCCGTAATAAATACGAGTTCCCAGACAATACTGTACCATAAATACAATTTCGCACGATTACCTGCTTCACCGTATGTTGCTTAGCCTGCGGATTCCCCAGCCCATCCCCTGGTCTACTCTATATTGAAGATAAAAATTTAGCACCATTAAATGCTTTATGCGAGAATGGGGAGGATGGGAAATGAGTCTGAGGGGAACGATAGTGCCCCGGGAGAGAGGAGCAAGTTAGGGTTGCCGATCCTCGCACTCGCCCCCTCCCACTACCAGAGTGAGGTTTTTTCTTATCTTACTAATCAAGAACGAAAGTTTGCATTGTTAATAGCTTTATGCGAAAATTGCATTGGGGGAGGGGGAGGAGGACGAGTCTAAGGGGGGGATTGATAGTGCCCCTGGGGAAGAGGTCCATCTTATGGTTGCCGACGCCCTCCTCCACTTGTTGAGGGGGGTTTCTTATCTTGCTAATCAAGAATAAAAGTTTGCTTCGTTAATCATTTTACTCGAAAATTTGAGAAAGGGGGAAAAGGGCCTAGGGGGGATCGATAGTGCCCCATGGGGAAAGAGGTCAGTTATTGTTGCTGTCCCCTTCTCGACACATCCAGGAGGGAGGGGATTTTGTAACCCTCAATTAAGAGGAACCAAAGTTTGCCCTATTAAATGCTTCACGTCCGAATGAAGAGGGAGAGGGAACAGGATCTAAAAGAGATAGATAGTGCCCCATGGGGAAAGCGGTTGTTATTGTTGCTGACCCCATCCAGCCACTTTCTGGGGGAGGGGTTTTTGTGCCCCACAATTAAGGTTAATGATTACCAAAATAGCTTTTTTTTAGGGGGAGTTGCGCTGACCATATCAAGAGGAGGGAGTAAGCAGACCCTCTATACCTGCCTCCCATCCTTCCACTTTGCACCCCCCCCCCCCAAAAGTTCCCTCCCTCCTGGGAATGGATAGCCGGAAAAGGGGGGGTACATTTTGCACTTTCCGAAATATTTCTGTATGGCCCCATTTTCATATATTTTACTCGCGGTTTCTCGGGAGACTATTTTTGTTTACCCCACCCTCATGCCAAAGTAGGCTAGGCCCTTCGAATCTACCTAACCTCCCTCATAAATTTCCCTCTTACCACCCTTTTTCGCATTTGCAAAGGCTATAGGGCTCTTTTTTTTTCGTATTTTGTTGGAATTAGTTTTCCCTTTTTCTTAATCCCCCTATCCCCCCTAAAACAGGTTAGGCCCTTCACAGGTGGTTAGGCCCTTCGAACCTACACCCTCTCAAAATGTTCCCCCTTCCCCCTTTGTAAAATGCTATATGGCTCTTTTATCGTACTTTGTTAGAATTTGGTGCTTTCTTTTTAAGCCCTATATCCCCCTAAAACAGGTTAGACCCTTTGGATAACTTCCCCTATATAAGTGCATACCATAATTTGTACAATAATTATGGTACAAAGCCATCTTGACCCATTTTTCGAGAACCAGAATCATGGTACTGTGTACCATAATTTTGGTATTCCGTACGGTAATGTATAATATTTGGACTATAATTTGTACTGCATATTGCCCTATTAAATGCTTCACGCCCAAATGAAGAGGGAGAGGGAACAGGATCTAAAAGAGATAGATAGTGCCCCATGGGGAAAGGGGTTGTTATTGTTGCTGACCTCATCCAGCCACTTTCGGGGGGAGGGGTTTTTGTGCCCCACAATTAAGGGGCAATGAAAATGGGGCCATACAGAAATATTTCGGAAAGTGCAAAACGTACCCCCCCCCCCTTTTCCGGCTATCCATTCCCAGGAGGGAGGGAACATTTGGGGGGGGGGGGTGCAAAGTGGAAGGATGGGAGGCAGGTATAGAGGGTCTGCTTACTCCCTCCTCTTGATATGGTCAGCGCAACTCCCCCTAAAAAAAAGCTATTTTGGTAATCATTTCCAATAAGCTATCGTACGTTCATGTCAGTCCAATAGATTGCCCACAATGAATAAATATACCACAATTTTACCATTTTCCCCCCATTGCAACTACATGACGGGATGTGCGAGAGAGCGCCGATAGCTGTGAGCGAGCAGACAACACTGTACCATTACTGAACCTGCTTCACCGACTGTGGCTTAGACCGCGGATACTGCTGGCCCTTCCCTGGTTTTGCTCTATTCAATGAAAAGAAAACTATCACGACACATAGCAATTACAGACAACAAATGACAAAATGTCCCAAATTTGAATTCCAGGTTATGAATTGATGCATGTGTAGTTTATAGAAGTAAATCTCTGTTAGATTGGTTTGTGTGTGAATCAACTAACCCTTACAGACACATTAATTTATTGTTCTATGTGTTACAAATAACAGAAATTTCCCTGTACTTGAGTTGTCACATGGTTCTGTTTCAACTTTCCTCTATGGATGCAAATAATTCTTGTGAAATTCTTAAAACCTTAGCTTGTAGGTAGGCCTTAGCATCTTGTTGACAGCGATATCACTAGAGATGGAACCAGAAATGTGCAACACTAGCGAGACAATTACAAAAACACATGTGCCTATACCATTGACTCGAACCCAGGGCCCCTTTTACTTTTACTGTAAGGTAGCATTCTACCAACTGTGTTATGTAGGAAAAATTTGTAGCATTAAATTCGGTTTAATCGACTTAATGTTTCGGTAGACTGAGTTTACAAACCTGAAATATATACAGGGCCGTCATTTCGAAAGCAAGCATGTGCATAATGTAAATCGCAATTGATGGAAATTGGTTGATTGGTTCCCAACATATGGCATAAAAGATACACAGAGTTATTACAAATGATTTATTGGGTTTTAGACATCCGTAATTCACAGATTACCTGTCAGAAAATTATGAGCAATACATGAAAACAACCAGAAACTCTCCAGTTTTTTCCACAAACTTCTACAAATATTCAATGTGAGCTCCTTTCGTCACACGGCACACATCCAATCGGTAGTCGAGTTCACCCCATACACGTTGCAGCATGTCCCTGTCGATGGCCATGACAGATGTGGTAATGCAGTTTCGGAGCTCATGCAGTGTTGTTGGAAATGGTGGCACGGAAACAGTGTCTTTCACGTACCCCCAAAGACAGAAATCACATGGTGTAAGGTCGCGAGACCGGGGCGGCCATCTGAAAGGCGTCAAATCATACCGACCACAGCGTCCAATTCAGCAGAATGGGAGTTAATTGTTGAGGTGGTGACACACTTCTGTGTGCCAATGAGGTGGAGCTCTATCCTGCTGGAACACAAAGTTGGTGGAATCCTCTCTGATTTGTGGAAATATTTACAACTCCAACATGCCGAGATAGGACAGACCTGTCACAGTGTTTTCAAGGGGAAAAAAGGGCCCATGCACCTTCGTCTGTGAGATTGCACAGAACACATTAAGTTTTGGCGAATCCCGTACGTGTTGCACAGAAACATGGGGATTTTCAATGCTCCATATCCAAACATTGTGACAGTTCACCTTTCCACTCAAGTGAAATGTTGCTTCGTCACTGAACACCAGACATAATCTTCTGGATGCAAGTGTTGCAACAACTGCAAGCGGTGCGGTTTAAGTTGTAACCATCGTGACAAAATTATCCACACAGTAGGCTAAGGAATCCCAAGCTCCCAACTTGCTCGGTTAGTTGATTTTCGTGGGCTATGCACATAACTTCCTATCACTCTCTCCACTATTTCGTTAGAAACACCTGGCCGCCTTGTGCTCTTACCTTTACACAAGCATTCTGTGTTGGGGAACTGATGTTACCACCGCAGAATGCTCTAGTGACCTGGTGGTTCCATGGGGCAATGCCCTCGGAACATAGGCTGCACAGTAACAACCAATAAACCTCTAGCATATTCCAAAACACAAAACACTTTCTGTTGATTTGTAGCCATTTTGTGAACTGAGCTATTGCTGTCACTTGGTGTTATAAAAAGGAAGTTTAGACTCATATAGAAAGACCTTGTGAGGTTTTTTGTTTGGTGGTTAGCACAAACCTTTAACATAAATAGTTTATGAATTACAGATTTTTAAAACCCGATTAATCATTTGTAATAAGCCTGTATTTTCTCATTTGGTGCTGTCGTACATAAAAATATCAAAATAATGCTCTATCTGGATATATAAGCTTCTTCTAATGTATACTGGCAGCATACTAAGTTTCACTGAATTAGGTAAAGTGTTTAATATATATGACAAACTTAGCTAAGTTATTTGTAAAGTCAGCATCTTTAAAATAAGTATCTGACACACTTAAACAATGTACATTTACTAAACCAACTGTAGCAATATTGTGAGAAAAATTTGGTGGTAATTGGCTGATTGGTCTCCAGGATATGTCATAAAATCTTCATATTCTCATGCGATGCTATCTTTATAAATGACAGACAGAACAGTTTATGTATTAGCTCATTTGATGCTTCCCTAGAAACTGTCAGAATACAAAGTTGATATGAAATTAATTTAATAATTTTGTAGACCTTATGCCAAAAGGTCGTTATTTTGATCATAAGTGTCAAGCATTCTTAAAACAGCTCCCGAACTCCCTCAGACCTCAGTTGTCTGGGAGACACCAAGTAGGCAAGTCCTCTACAGCTCCTGGAACCCTCCCCCCTCCCCCTGTCCAACATCAGAGCTCAGTCCCTCGCCAGACACCAGTCAGGACCTCCGCAGTTCCCGACACCCTCCTCCTCCCCACCCATTATCAGAGCTCATCCTGCTCAAGACTCCGAACAGTCAACATATACTCTTCCCAAATGTCCCTTGTGCCTTTCTTGCTCCGAGAATCAACTGGTCAATAACAGCATACCCATAGGAAATGTAGGGGTAGCCGACACTAACACCTCTGCTGCTCCTCTCCATCCCATCATCATACGTGCTCTAGACACCAAAGAGTAAAGACCTATTCTGCTCCCAACACCCTCCCCTCACCCTACATCAGAGTCCAGTCGTGCTCAAGATACTGAAGAGGCAACATCTACCTGTTCAACACTTAACCCATTCCTCACTTAACCCTTTGGACACCAAACATTATCTCACTTTTTCACTTTACACTTCCAATAAATTCAACACGTTCAATCAATTTAACATTTTTTAAAAACACTTTTTAGATTTTAATACTTTGAAAACCTTGAATGCACCCTTTAAACCCTTTTTACAGTTTCACCGGATGTGATAAACCCTTTGACCTTAACCCTTTGGGCACCAAATGACACAATAGGCCATTCTTGCACTTTGCATTCAGAATCCCCTCGCTCTCACTACTATCGGTTCATTGTCACAGACGATAATGCTCGTCCATATAATGTATTTTACAAATCCTATTTTAATCCACTTAGTCCTACTTTATATGACGGTTTCATCTTTTACTAACAAGAAGTCTTATAATGCAGGCTGTAATTAAGTCATCACAGCACTTATTTCGTTGTCACGACCAGTGAACTTTAGGCTTTAAGTTGTTGAAACAATTATAACTTAGACCATAATACAGTTAACGAAATTGTTTATATAGGAAAGCTGATTGAGAAATGAGCCTTGAAGTGTACTAGTGCTGGCCGAAAATAACATTAATGTACATTATGCACACAATTGTTTTAACTGGGCATGACTATCTTGGTAAAATTATAAGTTTTTATTTCATATCCCGAAGAATATTTGGTCCAAACTCACTGATGATATTGGTGGGGCGAATAATATCCCTTGCGATAGTATAAATGTGATCTGATTACATCATTTAAATAGTGCTAAACGTTTACCTTTAGTCACAAAACCCACAAATCTTCTACCAATATTTGGCATGAGATATCCGATTTGTGATGCTTGAAGGGAAAACCTATGTTATTATGATAAATATCAATTTTTAATTTCAATTCATATGATTTCAGAAGTGCGATTCGTCATGATTGAGGCTGAATTGGAGAGGAGGATGCATAATATTCTGCAGTAAGCATCAATCACAGGAAAACCTCGGCCAGCCAAATCACCCGACGTATACTGCCTGGAACGTAAATCGGGGATGTTAAAACGTGTAAATTGCCAACAATCCTAAGCCATCTCAAACACTCAGAGAGAGAATTCCAGTTTCCGTTGAGGAGTGGGACCTCATTCCTCTAGAAATGCCGGATAGCCTCATTTCCATCTTGCTACGTTGTGTCATCGTCACTGAACAGGGATGTTATACTCGGTGCTACAGATATGGCAAGACACTTCTATGAATGTGCACCATAAGGAATTATTCACAAATTTGCACAATTGTGTACACATAATGAGAAAAAGTGGTTAACAGCATTGATCCTCATACATACATGGTAGCATTGATAAATATGATCAAAAATAAAAGTCATATACGTTGGGAAGTTACCAACTTTGTATAGTAGCCACGATTATCATTGCTTTACTTGTAGCCTGACACCTAGTATTACTTACATACTATGTATATTAAAAATTTCCACCACACAATAGGAAGTGTACTTGAAATTTTTTTACCGTGTGCCAATGACATGACTGAGTACACAAAATTGAATTGCGGATACTGTGAGCTGTTTTTAGTAACAAATTCCATGAAATGCTTATTTTCCCAGTAAATATTACATTAAAGCATTTATTCTTTGGCATTTCCTTCGGTTCAAACAAACACAACAAATGATGTAAAATATTTTTAATGATGTAAAAATAATGGAATATTTATTTATAACTGTGGGAGAAAAATTTTATTCAAATATTATTATTTTTTTCAGATGGCTGAAACATTTTTAAAGAAAATTAAAAATCGTATACTTAATAATTATCAAAACAATTATGAAAATTCCAGAAAGAAATGAAAATGTAAAAACCAAGCACGACGAAGAACTTCCATAAACATTTTAAACCCATTTATTTATTATATTACACACCATTATATGTCCTTTTTATCTATGCCTTACAGTCTGTCAGTTTTAATTGTTTTAACTTTATTAGTTATTATTTCGTTTTTTTTTTTTTTTGCTTTTAAACCTTTGTTATTTTTTCACTTATATATTATTTTGTATTTTTAATTGCCCTATGAATAGCGTCTGTTGCACGTGCTATTGTGGAAATCTCCTGGAATTCCCAGGTACATTCTATTAATAACTTCGTTCCTGACTTTTCGCTCGTTAGATAAAGTACCAGATTAGACGCAGAGCCAATAAAATGAGTTAATTATACTCATAATCATTATAACAGAAATTCGCCCCGTCCCAACGCTGTAATAACAATTAGACCGAGCGAATCCCTTCTATTAAAGAAGAAAACGGTAGTAAATTTTACCAGTGTAAAAATGTAATAAATAAATCAACTTATAATAAATATTGCCTTATGTTCTAAACATTATTATTTAATTAATTTTTTAAGTCTTTCGGGGTAGAATAGTAATTACGATTTCCCTCCTGTCTTTATTTATTTAAATATTAAATTACTGTAACAGCATTTATATTTCTTCGCTGAGAATTATCTGAATTTTGTTTGCATGTAGTAAAATCCATTTTACCCAATTTTCTATCTTGTTTTATGCTATTTATCTATTGTTTGTGTTTTTAGTGATTGCCTGTTCAAGGAATCACAATACTGTTTGGTTTCCAGAAAAATCTAATTTAAAATTAATTAATAAATACCCATGCTTGTATTACATCTAGAAAATTAGGAGCACCTCTTGGCACAGAGAACTGAAGTATTCAGAGCTGAAACCGCCACTTATCTCGTGAGCCACAGCAGCACACGACGGCAAAATGGCATAATTAGCCTGCAACATATCGGGACAGTGTTCGCTTATCAGCGCTTTAACCCACTCGCCAACCGTAGACCTGCCAATAGGGAACCTTTCGCAGCACACTGCAGCCAATCAGAAACAAGTTTCTTTCTCAGAGCTTCGCGCAACCAATTAGAAAATGAGTGAGTCCTAACGCAGAGCCATTCTGCCTCTGTACCCTTGCGATCCTTAGCGCCCGCCGGTTTAACAGAAAATACTGGCTGGAAGTTTAGGTCCATGGTTGTAATATCGTTTCCGAGAGGTCAACAGACAAGAATTCTATATCCTTTGTAAACTGGTGGCAAACGGGGTTGTTGTCTTCAATACTCAACTCTTGTTCTCCTATCACGACGGCTGATGTCTTCTGGGAACAACATCACTGAATCAGTCCTCACTTTCTCCTTCCTTGCGGTCGTCTCCTGTTAGGTAACTTGGCGGTCTGTGTTTCTGACAGGTGTCCTGGCAAAATCACTCCTCCAGACGTTTCCATTTCATTCCGAACTTTATCCGACGGAGACCTTTCCATCGGACATTTTAATGCTTCAGCTGACTCTCTTTTCGCTTCCCGCACGCCCCTCGCCCTTTTCCATACAACGATAACACAGAGAATGGCGCTGCCTTCTGAAGTTGTAAAAGCAGACGACCGACAAAGTCCTTACAGCTCAAAACGTTCACTCTACTGCGTTTTATATCGGACGTGCTCCATACGGAAACTGATCGGCGTATAGTGAGGTAATTTATAACGTTTATAGTTTCATCCACAGAAGTGTTTCAAAATGATGGTTCAATCACAACTGAATTATGAGAAACGGAGAGAAGTTTATGATATTAATACCAATACCGTTTTAACAGGAAAGAAGGAAAATAAACTAATATAGCAACAAAAAACCTTTGTGGCAATAAATTCAATCGGAAAATGTGAAGCTCAGAACAATTCGCTTTATATGTGATTACAAAACAAATGGGTCTTAAAACAACTGGCAAATAACTAGGAGAAGATGTGAAATATTATTAACTTGATATTACTACCAAGCATGTACTAACTCTAAGAAGAACGTTTCTTTTCTTTGATTCCGGGTGTTTCATATCGATTTTCCGAGTCATAATATAAAGAAGCAGTTATTGCGAATGTTACTAGCGATAGTCATAAAGGCGAAAGTGCAGTTTCATCATCGTGACCCTTCCATGCCCACTTTAATGTACAGTTTCACCTGTTGCAAACAAGATCTTTTTTTATTTTGCTGCCACAACCAATGATATGTAGGCTTCGTGTTCGCATGGAGTGATACCAATATTTCGTACCCTAGACTAATAGCTAGAGGGTAGAGAAATTTCGCGAAAAGATTTCAAGACAAGTTACACTTCAAAACACTGTAGGGTCGTCCACCTATCTTGATTGGCTGAATTACTACGTGTTAACTGTTTTCACACGAATCACGTATGAGCCCGTGCCGATGTTGCTGCATTCTGAGTGGCCAGATCAAATATGAAAACGTATTCTCAAGCAGACAGCAACCAACGGCAATACACAAACTGCTGTTGGGTGCTTGTAATATTGAAATCTAACGTGCTCTCATATTTTTTTCGCGAAAAGTCACTAGCTCTACTAATAGCACGATTTACGAATCAGTTACTAGCAAGGAAAGTTACTGGCCGTTATAGCCGTCCGGCGCGTCATGTTCACAACTGTCTACACTCGAAGAAATTGTTCGGAAAATTTCCCATGTCGCTGTATAGGCCTACACGTGTTGTGACAGCACGTATTTCGAAACAACATGGTAGATTTCCTGCATCTGCACAGGGCAACGTCAAATGTGCACTAAATTCCCAACTCGGTATATAAGTATTTATAAGTTTGCAGCTTACTGTATGGTACATTTTCCATTCTATGTGTGTACATTTTCCATTCTATTCTATGTGTGGGTTTAAAACTTCCGCTATCGTTTGGAAAGTGTATTGGAAAATGTTTTACAGTGTACAATCGGTTGGCTAGGTAGTAACTCCCACGTGGAAGACTCTGTCTTGAACTTGCAAATATTTTCATTAGAAAAATGAAACAAAAGGCTGCTTTATTGGAATTTTCTGTTTTTATCAACATTCTCAAAATAGTTAAATGTAAAATATTGTGTTGCAATGCCTTAAATGCAAGCAACAAGATATTCTCATCTTATTACTTAACATAAAATTATGGCTCATTAAAATGTCAAGGTGAGAAGATAGAGATAGAAAATTATGAATTACTTTATCATATACCAAGAAGAAATGTACCGTAAAGCAAACTAACCAGTAATATATTTGATTTTAAACTATTTACTTAAAACCTCAGTAGTAGTAGTAGTAGTAGTAGCTAAATGTTACTTTATGGCCATAGGGTCCAGGGTCCCAGCTCGCGACTCTCGCTTTCCATTTTTTTCCCCCATTTTTATCCAAATATCACTTGTTTTTACCAAAAATTGCTTCTTTTTAATCAAAAATCATTTTTTAAATAAAATATTTTACCCAAAAATAACTTCTTTTTTTTTTCAAATGTACCAGTTTTACCCGGATGTAAAAAAGGGCTCCTCCAGAAAAACCCTTCAAGTGGCTCTGCTCGTCATATTGGCAGCCAGTACATCATTTCGCACTTCTTTCTCTATCATTCAACATTTTCTCACGATCTATCATTTTATGTTGGAAGGTTGTTTTCTCGGAGTCCTCCCGATCACCTTTATTGTCTCATTCCATCTCTTTCCCTCTTTCCTTTCTCTCTCACTTTTGATTGATCAATTACTCATATTCGTTCGACCCCACCATCTACCTAGTTCCTTCATCGCCTGCTGAGGGTACTGGTGTATTAATTCACCCACCAGGTGGTAGTTATATTTTTTTATGTTTTTTGAGTATAGTTTATGATAATTAATCATGTCTGCTCCATTCCTTCGGTATTAGTTTATATTTTCTACACATAGGAAGTGTCGATTATGCCACCTGCTATCGGCCTGTACCAAATGGCGATATTGACAATTCTAGCAAAGTACTTAAATTATGGCATATTTTTGTTTTATTTGTCAAAATAAGTGTTTTATTTAAAGTCATTCTTTATATAAAAAGGGAGGGGGTGAAATAAAAACACTCAAATACATTTAATACACATTTTATTTAGTACACGCTATAAAATTTACATATCAGCAAAAAAAATCAATAATTTTATTAATCTACTTCGAGTCGGACGATTTCGTGTCTAGCCGAAGGCAGCAGATTCACAGTTCAAGGACAAAGCACACCATTTGAGCTGAGCAGCAGCTGCACGTTCCTCTGTGCGTAGGTCCAGTCAGGTTCTGACCTTTCGCAGACATGTCGGTGCTAGTCGTCGTAAAGTTTCACCAGCTTGCGCAGCAAAGGACATCAATACTCACACTGCACTTCGATAATCTCCACTTATTTTTTGCACAAGTCGCTCAGCCATTTATTCTGCTCGGGCCCTGCCATGTAAACAGGCCTTGCGGATACTGCATCAGCAAGTCATGCAGCACATTTCCCACTTGGTTGTATGGAATATTGCCTTCGTTCCACTCCAGTCTGTGGTGGTACTTGGTCAGCCAGTCATTCGTCTTCTTGCTCTTCTCATCCAACAGTTTCCACAGGTATAGAGGGCGGAAGGAGCGCATGTTGGCTCTCCGAGCCTTGATACTCGGCAACACACCTCCTGAGTTCTTTGGTAAGTCGGCAGGATGTAGGGGCGTTCGGATATAGGTGAAAGTGTGTGTATGTGTATGTGCAGGCACATTACCCCCTCCTTGCCAGCTGGGTTGTGAAGCGCTGGCTGATGGGTCTAGACGACAGTTGCTGCCCATCTATCGGGACGTCAACACTTATGGCTGTGCTACATCTCACTTTCTCTCCGACGAGACCGTATGCGAGAATGAATAAGTAAATAAAATTCCCCTTTCCCTATCTCACTTGTGTCATTCAATGCATAATATATTAAGTGGCTTTCCTGGTAATCAAACCCATAAACCAAAAATAATATTACAGTAACTACTCTAAGCCGAAAAACACACAAAAATAAATATTTGTTATTGTTCGAGAACAAAATAATATTAAGTGCTTCAAAGGATTAAGTCCTCAAAGAACTAAGTTTCAAAGGGTAAAGTGCTCAAAAGGTTAAGTGCCCAAAGGGTTATGTGTCCAAAGCGTTAATTGGCTAAAGGGTTATAAGTTCCCGAAGGCTATGCTTCTAAGTTTGTGTGGGTCTGATGCAGACATACTACACTTTAAATATGCCATGTGGTGAGGTAACTCTTTCATTGTATTTGATGCTCGTATTGGTTACATAATTAATTTAAAAATAAATAAATATTGCTCCTTTGTCTACTAAATTTAATATGGCGATGGTTATAGTCACATAATCATACTTTCTGATGACATATTCTTGTCTGTCTAAAAAATACGGATTTCTAGACACGTCACTGGATACGCTTGTTTGTAAGAGTTTAATAAGTATATTTTTAATTTAATCACCAACTTTTATTTTATAAAATTATGCTTTGAATATGCTATGAATGCTTTGTGATCTCATAATCGAATTCTTCTTGAAAATACAAGTTCGTATACATGTCGCTCCATACATTTATGTCTGAAAATATAAAGTGTTAAATAAAAAATATTAATTAAATTCATAACTTTTTATATAAGTATGCTTTAACTAATTGATAGTTACATCATAATCCAATTAGCCTTGAAAATATGAGTTCGTAGACATTTCGCTTGATACATTTATGTGTAAAAAATTTTAGTGATAAACAAAAATGTATTAATTAAATACATAACTTTTGTAAAATTATGGTTTAACTAATCAATGTTTAAATCATCATATGCTACAAATCCATTTCGAATGTACGAATTCATATATAGGTGATAGTCACTATACACATTAAAATTTTCATTTGTACTCATGATTTGGTGGGTCAATCGACTGGGATGTCGGGTTGTCAACCCAAAGTTAGGCAGTTCGATCCCTCCTAGCTCTACAGTTTTTATACTGTATTAAAGGATGACATATAGCATGCAGAAAATTGTCTACCATCACACCTAGCATCAGATTATCACATTAAGTGAGCATAGCACTGTCTAGCAGCCAATGCGACTAATAGAACGACTGGCTCGCCACCTAGTAACCGATGATGACATCAAGCGACGTCGGTGCTCCTGACGGCCAACATTTGAACTAATTACAACATATCTCGTATAGGAAGCAGGGGGTGGCAGGGTGGCAGGGCAAACATCCTGATTAGATATCGTTAATGGAACGGAGCAGAGGGCCTGCAATCTCGCCTCCGGCACATACTCACGTGCTACACAAATGTACCCCTTACTACGTCAACCTAAAAGTGCGCCAAAACCCATGTGCTCACACTACTATCAGGCCTGTGGCACTGTAAATGTTAAATATCGTGTAATGATACAATGTGTAGTCACTCTAAATCTAAATCAGTGAGAATTTCACTGTTTCAATCAGTCAACAGTAACTGACTGATTGAAACGTCACTTCAGCGAATTTAACCGATGAATCAGTAAAGAAAAATGCCAGATTTCCTTCACTTATTGATCAGTGATATTTTCCACTGATTCGTCATCTTTTTTTTTTCACTGTTTTTAAATCGTTTCTTTTGCGATACGTTTGAAGGTTAAACTATATATATATATATATATATATATATATATATATATATATATATATATATATATATATATAATGGTGACGAGAGTGCACTCATTGTGATATAACAATCCTAATGGTACCAATTAAAGAAAAAACTAAAAGTAAAGGTATACAATTAAATTCTTCACGATTTCGATAAGTCGTTATATGACATATAACCATCTCAGTTTTTAACTCGACTTGGTAGCGCAGATGATACGGTAGAGTCCTACACGCGAAGTGGAAAAAGTGTGCGAGTTCAGTCCCTGAATTTTTTTTTTTAAATTCTGGTAAATGGCACTATATATATATATATATATATATATATATATATATATATATATATATATATATAGTAGACTATCGTAAATGTGTTTGTTTCCCGTAATTATTTGGCAAAATTCAATAAAAACATGATTTAATTCACTACTGCCGTCAGCCGTCACTTATTCAATCAGTAAATTTGTTTCGCATCACTAATTCAATCAGTGAAATTTTTTCACTGAAACAATCAGTTGTTTTCCACTGATTTGAATAGTTGAATTTCACCTCGCATGAGTGGTTTTCCTCTGATTAGAATTGAGAGTGTGTACAAGTGTATCTTCGGCAGGACTTTTTATAGTGCTCACATTACCGTGAACGGCTTTTACATAAGTTCACTGTACACAGCAGAGATGAGTGTGCATTGAGGCAAGTCCTTCCCATATGAAAGGCATCATTCTAATTCCGTAGTTTCTTAAACAACAGCTGCTAGTTACGAAATACAATTTTTTATTGGACCCGATATAAGACATGTCGTTATACTGATAGCAGTACAGTGTTGAACCAGAGTTTATTTGTTGCTGCGTCTAAAACGACATTTTTATCTGTGGCTGAAAATATTAATTTAATCAATCCATTTTCTGCAAGGCATTTATTTCTGAGCATGCTTTGACACTTGAGTACGTCGCGTATTTACAGACATTCAAAACAAGTTAAATGTGACTGGCAGTTGCATGGATCGTGCTCGACACATGTACAGTGGACAACATAATAATAATAGTAATAATACGACTAATTGCGACACTTGGGCTTGTAAATGAATTCGCCAGTGAACTGGTTAAACAAGTAAAGTTAGTGAGTTACGGTTGACCTGCGTTGTTTGTACACAGCAGCCTGTGCACGTGTTGTTATATACCCCCTCCCCCCCAGGTGGTGTATAAACTCACGAGTCTATGGTTGATTAGGGTAAGGATTTATGTGATTATGAAATAACTCCCAATTAACAAATATAAATTAATTTTACTGGCACCTTTTCACGGTACAGACAAATGTGATGTGATAGAATAGAGGTGGATTTAGGGTATTTTAAGGACAAGGCTAGATGGATAAAGGGGCTATGGAACGGGCAAGCTCTCTCGCCATAGCAAAAGGTACTCAGCCCCGATCACCGCTCGGAACCTGCAGACCTCTGTGGACCGTCACCGACTGACACCTTGGGCCATTGCTGTTCCGACCACCACACTTCTCGTTCATGCCCCACCTTCGCCGAAATCCTCTGTTCCCATTGGCTCTGCCACGTTGCCTGGGCGGGGTTACTGAGACGATTACTGATGGAACTGCCCCAGTCTTTTAAGTCAGCCAGACCCATATGCACTGCTAACTCCTGTAGCCCACTGCTCCACTGTCCTGGCTAGCTGCAGTTATAGTTTATGAAACAAGCGTTGGTCGCATTCCCGCCGAGCTTGGACTCGCTTGTGACGTCGCAAACGTAATAGTATGCTGGCTAGGCTCGTTACAGAGAAGCCATAAGTGTAGTATCGATGAGTAAGGAAATTGGACGCAGAAACGAGGTTTAGAGGCAGCTGCTATTTAGTGGTTGTGCATGTTTTGTGATAGCACTGTCCGGTGGTATAGCAAAGGTAGTGTAACATGGACTCGGCTCCAGAAAAATTTTAAATCGTTAAAAAATCAAGCTTTTTCCAAGTTTTGAGTGTGTTTTATGGTTTCGAGACCCGACATCGACAATATGATTACAATACCAAACAATTTGATAAAATAATATTTATAGTGGTTTTTAGAGAAAAAATGAAAATTTCAACTTAAAATCTGAAATCTCATACATTTAAAACTTATGTGTAAAATTTGGTTTTTCATTTCTTTTAAACCCAACACTGCGTTTATAATTCATTCTCGGTTTCTTCAGATGTTTTGAAACAAACCTTTGAAAAATTTCCCCACGAGTAATATGTTAATCTGTTTTTTAAATATCTTGTATACCACAAGTAGGCCTATATAACACTGAAAAATTTAAATCGTATTATATTTCTGAATAAGTGATAATTCTATAACTTGTAATAATTATTACATACTCAATACCAATAAAAAAAACGGAGAGCAACGCAGCTAGTACCGGTTGAAAAATTGTTTAAACTCGGTTTCTTAGTACGTTGTTTGTGAATTAAACATTGCCTATTTCAATATTTAGGTAGCTCCGATGGAAACTTATGTTATTGTTAAAGTTTAAAATAACAGCACAAAATATGATGCGTAGGCCCTAGTGACATGGTGTTTGTTTTGCGACAGAGGAAAAAACTGTCGGCTGAGCGGAGCTTGTCGCTCTCTCTATCTTTCTTTCTCCCTCTCTCTCTCTCTCTCTCTCTCTCTCTCTCTCTCTCTCTCTCTCTCGGGAAGTTTCGCGTCGCTAGTAGTAAAAGGAAAACATACATGTTTTCAATTTTAGCATATTTCATACTTATTGCAGCAAAATAATGATTTTTGAATTTGTAATTTACAACTGAAAAGAGATTTTGATGTTTGAATACTTATACTACTATATAAGTAGACGGTCTGTCTGTACGGCTTTAATACCTCTAAGTCCCTTGAAACTCATCAGAAGTTCTTTAAATTTTGCAGAGCGAATCCTCAGGGTCAAATACACGTCAAGTTCGGATTTCAGCAATTTACGCTAAAAACTAATTTTTTAATTATTCTTCCTTATGAAAAGTTTTGTATTAATGCATAGAGAATATTGCATAGAGATATGAAAGTAATGGAATATCATTTTTGTTTACTTTAAATGTCTCGCTTCAATGTTGAGTTAATTTCCAAGTGGGCCAGAGTGGCCAAGTAGATAGAGAAATATCAAATGGGGGCGCAGTGTCCCAGTGGATAGATATGTATCAAATGGGGCCTTAGTGGCTCAGTGGGTAGCGAGATTCCAAGTGGGGCCGCAGTGGCTCAGTGGATAGAGCGATTCCAAGCGGGGCCTTAGTGGCTCAGTGGATATAGTGATTCCAAGTGGAGCCTTAGTGGCTCAGTGGACAGAACTATGTTAAGTGGGGCCACAGTGACCCAGTGTGGATAGAGAAATATCAAATGGGGCCGCAGTCGCTTCAATATCGAGTTAATTTCACATCATTTCATTTATTATCTACATATATCTACGCAAATATTTTTTTTTTTTTTTTTTTTTTTTTTTTTTTTTAAATCTTTGTATGATACCCAAATTTGTAACATGGTAACTATTCTAGGCACGTGACAATAATAAAAAAGTCACAGGCTGAGCCCCTAGTTTTAATATATTTATATGCGATGGCGGGAGGACGGCAGCAGTGTGAGTGGCCACATTATGTGGCGTCTTGTTGCTGTTGCGCAACAAAGCGTTACCTACCTAGACAAGTTACGATATTGTGATAAATCTGTGTTTCCGCGGCAGGAATAAATATACTGCAAGGTGTGTCGTGATAGCTGCGTGTGAAAGGGCGTGACTGCGTCGCACCCGTCGAGCTGGCCCAGTGATTGCAAATATTGGGCGTGCCGAATTTATAAGCTTTAGCAGTGAACTGTTTTCGAGATAAAGTGAATTATTTTACATCCACGTTTAATTATCACAACATCGTTGCGTGTTTGAATTTACTGTCTTTTTCGTTGGTCTGGTTGTTCCTTCGTTTTAATATCCATTCCGACTACGGCCGTCCTTTTAACGAAATAACCCAATACGCATCAATAACAAGAGGTTAAATACTACGGTTCTTTCCGCCACAGTTGTAACAGGTTTAAACACAGTCGCGGCAAAATATTAATATGTTTTATGTGTAATGTGCTATGTCGTGTGTAACAAATATGTTAACAATATAGGTAAAATAATAACAGTAAGAACTATGGTCAAAACACGCATTTTTAAAAAGTCGTAAAGCTGACCTAAATATGGTTATAGGTCTAAATTGTGAATATTCGTACGTAATGATTTTTTAAATATGACAAATTTCTTTGAACAGCTGTAAACAGTAAACAACGCATTTGACAGTTATAAAAGTAGAAGTCACATGGCAGTGTTTATGTTTACGTGTAGCGAATAGATACGTAATCAGTAACCAAAAGTAGAAATCTGGCAGGGCTTCAGAAAAGGCCGAAGAAACCGTGAATCGACTGTATGTATATATATATATATATATATATATATATACATATATATATATATATACATATATATATATATATATATATATAATATATATATATATATATATATATATATATATATATTGTAACTGTTAAACTTCTGGATAAATTGAATTAAGATATTACGGGTGAACTACATACCAAATGTTAAAGAAATAACGTTCATTGCATTCTAATAACAGGAACAATTATTTTGAGCTCTATCCTAACGTATTACTTTTTTTATTTTTTAGTTATGTAAGAAAAAATTTACATATTTAAAACTTTAAAGCTGGTTTTCTTAATTCTGATGTATCATTTTTCTCAGTTTCCATTATTCTCTCAGAGATTTCTTTCATTTCATAACGAAAAGGATGAAATATGCTAATAACGTAGAAAATATTTTTGGGCCCTTGCCATACATATATGGAATTGTCATGTCTGAAATGTAAAGCAATGTCGCCATGTTTCCATGAGTCTGTCACCCTAGTCAATATTTCTAATGTTGTGGTGATGTTTTTGATTAAATATTTTAAAAAATACACTTTGTTTTATACTTAGAATTGGTAGAAACACTGGAAAACCACGCTTTTTTTTTTTTTTTTTAGCTAACCCATCTTGTAAAACTTTGTATAGGCTGTTCACGGTTAAGTGAGCACTTTTGAAAGCCCTCTCATTTAGAATAATGGTAAAAAAAAAAAAGTGTTCTATTTTAGCCTTAGACGTAAACTTCCGAGTGCAGTGGAATATACGCACACTGTTTATTACTTACAAGCCAATATGTTTTATAAATGTGTTTAAGGGATAAAAGATGGCTGTAAGAAAAAAGTAACTAGGGCCTCAAAAGTGCTCACTTTACTGTGAACAGCCTATATCATCCTGATCCTTTTATAATTGCAGGCGATGCATTCTTTACTTGGCTTGTTGCCTTGCAGACCAGTTATACAATTTCAGTGTTAGGGAGTCAGAATTACCATTGGCTCTGACAAATGGGAAAGAAACCTCAGACGTACACGACAACAAATATTAAAAGAAAACTGTTGGACAAGTGCACAGCACGTAGAATTCTAGGTGAAGGCCAACTTTCCACTCGATGAACCATCGTCTGTAATTATAGTATTTCTAAAGCTGGGCGCCTTCCTAACCGAAAACCTGGCTACGTATGCTCTTAGTAAACTCATAGTACTACAGGCACAATTACATTTTTGCTTGTAGTGGCAGGTTAAGTTTCATTTATAACCCCTTTTAGCATGTCATTGATGCGAGTGCAGAAACCAACGCCAATACAGTTATGCAATTTCTACATTAAATTAATTGGGTTTTATAACTGTCTGCAGAATAAATAGACCAACAGAAAGCATATAAAACTCACTGCTCTCCCCCCAGCCCCCTTCAATTTCTCCTTCCACCCCTATCAGTTTTCGTGTGTGTGTGTGCACGCGACATGCATTTGTGTGTGTGTGTATAATTCGAAAAATATGATTATATAGGTGTAGTGATAATGAAAACATGAAATTTCCAACACAAACTCCAGAATTCAGTAATTAAATATTGGTAAATGTGGGGAAATAGCAATAAATATGAGATTCGCTTCAGGGAAAGTAATCATCAGGCATTGTGAATCACGTCACGTGTCTGCTGGGTAGAATGGCAGTTCTCTGGACGGTGTTATTGCGAAGGTGTTGGCGGTGGGGGTACAAAAGACCAGATATATATATATATATATATAATATATATATATATATATATATATATATATATATATATATATATATATATATATATAGAGAGAGAGAGATATATATATATATATATATATATAAGAGAGAGAGAGAGAGAGAGAGAGAGAGAGAGAGAGAGAGAGAGAGAGAGAGAGAGAGAGAGAGAGAGAGAGAGGGCATGTTCAGGAGGAGAAATTAACTTTAAACAAAACTTTAAACAATTTTATCGTTCCAAAAAAAAAAAAGAGGAAAATGTCATATGCAAATTGTAGACAGATTTTCGTGTTGGTTTGCTCGTGTTGGTGTCCTCAACAAACTGAGTTCTTAACTTAATACAAAATTTATCTGAGAAATTGTGGGCAGTTTCTACCGGGCGTAGAAAGATTGCGTAGGACCTTCACAGCTGCTCTGTAAAAAAATAATATGAAAATTACCTGACAAGTGTAAGGTAATATTCGCAAACTTGTGGGGGAAACAATAGTTTTCCTTACAGGTAAGGTAAAATTACCGCACTCTGGAGTGAAATTCACGTACGTGGTAGTTAGTGGAAAATCCCACGCATGGATGAGAAAATTACCTTACGACGCGTGCATCTCTTCAGCATTCTCAACAGCTTAGAGGGGGGACGGGCGGAAGAAAAAATCCTTTAAACAAGCTTATATTTAATATTACTGTCTCGCTGTCGTTGTGGTGTAATGGGTAGTGCAACGGCCTATCGTGATAGAGGGTCGTGGTTCGCCCTCAACCACCAGCAGGTGTCGAGGATTTTAGTTTTAAGGTTTCGGTTAGTATTCGTTACAGGCTATAGGTAATAAAAAAAAGTGACAATAGTACTCCGGGGTATTTTTATATTTAGCTTTATTATACAATATAGTTAATTGTCCCAATACTTGTATGGGATTTTCCCCCAACTCTTGCCAGATACTTTTCCCGTGCGATTAGGGAAAAGTACTTTACTTATTATGTAAATTTACTCTACATCTAAGGGAATTTTACCACAATTTTTTTACAGCGTGTCTTGCTTTGCACGGGTGTCTCGTCGGAGCGATGCAAATGTGTGCCGCCATTAACCGTTCGAGAGACAAACCTCCAAGGAGAATAAATTTCCTGCGTAGCGTGCCCCTGGAAAAGGGGGAGGGGGAGGGTTGGGGTGTTATTGTAGGGTGCGACCCTCGAACATCGCCTTCTTCGCTGCGTCGAACCTGCGACGCCTCGTCAACCACGTTCCGACCTGGCGCCTCTCGTAACTCAGATTAATGCCGCGTGAATAAAACATGCGGCGCCTCCTTCGCCCCGGAGTCCCCGAGGAACGCAACCCGACTGGTCCAGCACAGCATCCGCCATTTCGCGAGAAACTAGTTTTTATCCACACCTCACTCTCATGTAGAGACCATGGAAAGTCCACGAGTTTATTTAAGGTTGAAGTAAAGCAACTGCCTATGGCGCACTGCACCCGACTGTACAAAGAGAAGAACTCATAAAAAGTGTCAGAAAAGGGCGATTTATGCTGAATATGGAAGAAAAATGTATACATATTTTGCAATATTATAAAATATTTTACTAAAATATACTTTTTAAATGTAAAAATAATATATTAAAATAGTCTGTATTTTTAACCAAATTCTAGCATACTTCCATTCTGTATGCTTCAGAAAGCAGAATTTGCAAGAGAATCTTCTTCATGGAACATCGTCATAATATTTACTGCGATTGTTTGTAAGAGAATTCATTGCAATAATAATGTAGGAAATAATATTTATAATTGATTTTATGTGTGTCCATTTGTCACAAACATTTATGGCCTAAACTGACGTAAATAAACTTTATTATCAAATTGATATGATACAGTATTACTATGATTTATTAAATATTATCAAAGTAAATATTATGGCGATCTTTCTTGAAGATTTTCTTGTAAATTCTGCTTTCCAAAGCATCCAATATGAAAATGCGCTTAAACTTTATTAAAATGCAGACTCTATCGAACTATTTTTTTTCGATTTAAAAAGTATCTTTAAGTAAAAATTTTAATAATTTTGCAAAATATATGCATTCTTCTTTCATATACAGCATGGATCGCACTTTTCTGACAATTTTTATGGTGTCTGTACTACCTTTTTATGAGTTCTTCGCGTTGTACATTCAGGTACAGTGCTCCAGAGGCAGTTTCTTTACTTCAACTTAAACACTTTCAGTCATATTGGTTTATCCCTTTCATACCGTATTTAATTTAGGGTTTGAGGTTCTGCAAACAAGAAAGACAATTTTTGATGCATGCTCTATTTTAACTCATTCAGACCCTGCCTATATAATTGCGTACAGTACCCACGTTTAGGCAATTCTTGATCTGAACACACTGCGAAGCTCAATGTCCAATGATGCTACTTATGGGTAAATTATTCGCAAACCGTCTTACTGATCTAAGTTATAATTAGTTAATATGATTTTATCCATGCATTACAGCCGACAGCTCATAGGCTGTGACAACGAAACAATTTTTGTGTCGACTTAAGTACAGAATACATAGTAGAATTTATTTTGTAGCACTTAAAATCGTAAACAATTTTAACACCTTCAGAAATGTAATATCCTAGTATGTTATGGGGTATGATTCGAGGAGAAGATTGGGCTTGGCAGCGGCCATTTTTTTTCTGGCCGCCATACTGTTTCAGGCCACCATCTTGTTCCCGGCCATGCTATTGTGTACTCATCGCCATATTATTTCTGGCTGTTATCTTGTTTCTTTCCATCGTTTTTTCCTGCTACCATTTTGTTTCCTGTCGCCATGTTGTTTCCTAAATACTCGCTTTTGCTCGAATGCCATCTTGTTTCAGGCTGCCATCTTCTGTCTTGCTACTATGGTAATTCTTGCCTCCGTCTTGGATCTTATTCATGCTGCCATTCCATTCCCGAAATCTTATATTTCATTTTCTCATTCACTATCATTCCTAGTCTGCAATTTTGTATTTCACTTTCTTAGTCTACTTCATTACACATCATGCTCTCATTCCATGTTTACTACCTTGCATTTCTTTTGTCATAGTTGTTTTTCTTCTGTAGGCCACCATCCTTTTTATGACAGTCATTTGTTTCCATGTTTGCAGAAGATATCCATCTTGTTTATGCTATATTAAGACGTGCTATCATAATTATGTTGTCTTATAAGGAAGTATTCATTACCTCCGCACTTTTTTTCTCCAGATTCCTAAATTCCAACTGCATTTGGGTCACATATACAAAATATGTGAACTCTGTTAGGTTTTGATATTTTTCTGGTCTATTGTGGTTTAGGTTAGGTTTGATTTACTCCTGGGATGTGGTAGATTACGTTAAGTTATTTATTTCTCTTGCTTATTGTAGGCTAGTATTATTTTATTGGAATGTGTTCCGACGTCCCGTGGCGCAGTCGCTTGATGTGCCGCCGGTCTGGAGTGCGGGAGGTTCTGGGTTCGGATCCCAGGTAAGGCATGGGTATTACTATAAGTTAGATCATTAGTTAATTAATTTGTAAGGCATCCCCTGATAAGCCTTCAGGCATAACATTGGGGGATGTTAAGAAGCCCCTTCCAATCCAATCCAATACTGGAATGTTTTAGGTTAAGTCGCCTATGCCTTTAATAGGCATGATTCAATGATAACTGTGATGCTGTTTACCGAGGGAAGTATGAGGATAGAGGTGATTTCTCTCTAAGTTCTACACAAGGTGAGAATTGATCTAAGTTCTATATGCGTGAAAAAATGTTCTACCACGTATAAAGGTGGTGATCGAGTGCATGTATTGCAGGCTACAAAATGTATAGATAGCAGATGATGAACAAATGACAGACATAAATAATATGGCTGCCTACAGCTGACTAAAATAAATTACGATCATAAATATGATGGGATACCTAAAGTAGACAAAAACAAATGACTCAAGAAATTTAAGGAGGCGGACATGAAAAGACAAAGCATGAGAACATTAATTTAAGATTTCGGGCATGGAATGGCAGAGAATGAATAAAATCCAAGATGGTGGGCAGCAACAAGATGGCTGTCGAAAACAATATAACGGCCGGAAACAAGATTTCGTCGGCCAGAGCCCGAAAGCCATACCGAATCCTGTCCCAGTATAGTAGACTAGACTATACTACTGTCTCACGCAGTTATAAGGAACCATTACGATGGGCCCTCCCAATCCTGCAATAAGGCATTCCCGGAAAGCTGAATATTGTTACAAATTATGTCTGGATTATTACACACTATATAAGCTAATGGGTCCAACTACTTTGTACTTTTCGCCTTTCCCTTAAGAAAACTTCGCAGGAACGCCTTAAAAATATAACAATTCCCACTATTTCTTTCATCTTTAAATGTTTTAGATATGATAAAGATAAATGTTGGCTGTAGATGAAGTTTTTTTTCTTATCCTGGAAGAAAAGTTGTATTCCCGTAAGTAGTAGGGTTTGGTAGGTTGACGGTCATCGGAGTCGGCGTTCGGAGCAGGAGCCGGAGGATCGTCATGTTGTTACGTCACCGTCCGCCATATTGGATGTCATTGATCCTGACCAGGCCTTTGACCCGTGACCTTGACCTTTACCTCGAGGACCTTAGACCCTCCAAAAAAAAATTAAAAATCCCAAAATATTATTTTAAAAAATCCAAAAAATTCTAAGAAATAATATAAAAAAATCCGAAAAAAATTATTGTTAAAAATTATTAAAAATTCTTTTTTAAATTTTAAAAGGATCCTCACAAATAACCCATTTTTCCTGGAGCAGGCGAGGGGGACTTGTGACCCAGGGTCAGACTCAGGTGACCAGGATCAGTTACTCCGAATCAGAAGAGAAGGACCTTGACCTTTGACCTTGACATTTGACTCCAAAATAAAAAATTTACAAAAATACCAAAACATTTATTATTATTAAAAAATATTTAAAAATTATAAAAAATTATTTTTAAATAAAAACTCAGCCTTCCCGAGGTCCCCCATCCCCTCTCCAAACTAATCAGTCGGCTGGCCTCCACCCACTCGCCCATACCCAATCAACCATCTTGGTAGGTGACGACTATCTTGGTAGGCGACCACCATCTTGGTAGGTGATCTTCATCTTGGTAGACATCAACCATCTGCCATATTGGAAGCCAGTGACTAGGACCTTGAACCAATGACCTTGAACCCATGACCTTGAACACATGACCTTTAATGACCCTGAAAACAAAAACTAGATAAAAATACATAAAAGTTAGCAAGTATAATACATAACAGTCTGCTACTGCCATATTATATGCATTCTGCTTCGACATTGACCATGTGACATTGAATGACCTTGAAAACACCAAAAAAATTGATAAAAAAATACATAAAAGTTAGTAAGCATAATACATAACAAACTACTGCCACCATATTAGATGCACACTACATCGACATTGTCATATGACCTTGAATGACCTTGAAAACCAAAACATGAGAATTAACACATAAAATTCAGACATTTCGTTGTTTGTTCAATTTGATTGCTATATATGTTTGTTTCGAACACACGATTATTACATTTATCTCACTGCGCAATACCCACCTCAATCTTTCGTCTCAAAGCTCAGTACCCCGTCGGACAGCGACGAAGCAGCATCGCCTCTTTTTCCGAGCTCATCCGACTCCAGAGTCTGACGGATGAACATCTATGCCTCTCCTGACGTCCCCCTCCCACCCTCTCACCCATCACCATACCTCAGTGTCTCAACTGCCATCCAGCAAGATGGATCTCCTCTGCTCTCGACACCTCCTCCCTTCCTTCATCCACTTTCACACCTCATTCCATCTTCAGATATATGCCACTCCAGAGTCATCGGCTGTCAGACTCTGGCAGGTGAAGACCTATGTCGCTCCCCCAAATGACAGAACCTAACCTCATTTATCCCTTCCCTCACCAAACAGTATGCCTCAGGACAAATAAGGGGTAACACCAGCCGATCACAACACACCTCTGGGGAGGGGAACGGAAAGGGGAGCAGTGGGGGATGGAAGGGGGAGGGATGGAGGCACCACCGAACCTAACCTCACCTTTGTGTCATGACACATAGGCCACTCTTGCACTTTATGTCCAGAACCATCACACACCTACTACTGACACAGTTAAGTGACAGTGAATTTTTCAAATATTGATTTCAAAAGGGCTTATTTTACAGTGAACCACTTACAATGTTAATGGTCTGGATGTGGAGTGGGGAGGATGAAGTGAGATAAGTCTGCAACAGCTCCGGAATGAAAGGGCGGGGAAAATGGAAGATCTCGAGAAAACCCGGGAACGACCCCGCTGGGAATGGAACCCGGTTTGTCAAGGTTGGAGGCGAGTAGTCTAACCACGACACCACCGCGGCACCTTTACGGTAGGGAGTGCTAGTTGTACGCATGCCAAGCCCAGAAAGACTCTCTTGCCTGAGTAGGAAGCAAATACTCATCGCAGACACAGCAGCCAACCACAAGATAAAGGTGTTTACATAGATTTTAAAATTATCCTGCGCTCAGATTATTCAGTGAAAAATTCCTGACTCTACAAATGTTTAAAGGCTGTTCACGATAAAGTGAGCACTTTCGAAATCAACCTTAGAAAATAGTCACTGCCCATATTTGCATATATTTCAACGGGTGCCCTGAGTGACATTCACCCAGTAAAGTTGGTAACGATGGATGGGAAGTAGTTTCGTAATTTGACGTCGAATAAAAAGTGTTAGGTAACCATTTCTTAAATTATTTCTTTCGCTTCCTGTTTATTTTTTAATGCATCGAAGTGTAAAAATGAGCAGATTTGTTAGATATTTACTTTTCAAATAATTTCATAGTTTCACTTGACCGACGCATAATAACGTGATGAGGACCATGACCATGTTAATCTTACATCAGGCGGAATAATACACAACGTGCATACAAGTAGATTTTAAGGAGGGCTTTCAAAAGTGCTAATTTTACCGTGGATAGCCTATATATGTTTTTGAATACTTTTTTGCTACGAAAGCAATTCGCTATATTTTCATGTCTGTAGTAAAACGCAATAAAGTTATTTTAATTTCCTCAGTTAAGCACAGTGGGAACTTCTGCAGAAACAAGGGACATTTAAAAAGGTTACTCAGTTAATAAAATTAATAAGAAATGCATGAGTGTGAAATTAACATTACGGGGCTCTAGTGAAGTATATATGAACTTGCTAGTTTAAAGCAAGAAAAAACATGAAGTTTAAGAAACAGTAAATTATGGGTTACCATAACTTTCAGGGCTCTAATTAAATGATGGAACGCACACGAACGAATAACAATGACGCCAAAATAAAATAACCAAACTAATCGTCTGGGCATGGCGAAAAAGTAAATTAATGAAATAAAGAAAAAATGAGTGCAACATACTTGATGCTAAGGACGCCTGAGCAACGAAGCCGAGAACAGGTGTACTTTCACTTGAAATTAGTTTCATCTGTCTAGATAATTAGTAAGTAATGCTTTCACAAGAAATTCAAATAATGAGATATGAGTAATATACTAACTGAAAAAACAAAGAAATTCATAGAGCGGAGAATCAATGGAAAACTCTTGTGAAACACATTTATAAAACTTCCCTATTTATGCAGTCGGTTGTATAGACGATAAAATACGTTGTAAGAGGATGCAGAATTCTAGTTAGGCTTCTGTGCTTTTCTTACAATTGAATTGTTTCTGTGCCAGTATGTATGTAAAAGTAATTTATAATCCTTGGATAGAAGACAACAAATTATATAATGCATGTTGAAATTCTTACATGTTGTTCTCAAGAATAATTTGGCATGGTAGTGTCAACTGCTATTTCGACGAAGCTCAGAACTATAATAAGAAATATTACATGCAAAAATGAAACAACACCAGTGAGTTAGAGTTAGATCTTTCCTCTGGACAGACCCAGCCGTATTATAATCCTATGTATGCAGGATCACTGTGCTATTTTCAATTTTATTGTCCAGCCAAAACCAGGAGTGATCTTATCTATGCATGAAGGGTGATTTTGTGAGTAACTGGGAACAAACGAATGGTCATAATTAGGTTCTATAAATTTTAATGTATACATCTGACTACTTTAGTTATATTGCCATTAAAGTACAAAATCCAGCTCAGTAAAATCCATAACTATTCGTTGCATTTAACTTGTTACATTGATCCACTTAAATCTGATCTGATGTGTGCTTTGATATTCGTGTCTCCTGGGGGCTTATTCGAAGTTATTCGTTTATTTTTCGTTTTCGTTAAGTTTCGAAAGCACTCGAAAGGAATAAAATCTTCGAGAAAGGCAATTTGGTATTCTAAATCATAATTCATAACAGCCCTCCGAGACTTCGGCAATGTTCGGGTTTCTGTTAGCAAATGCACGGTTCGTACCCACCATCACTGGTTCTTTCTTACCGGTTCAGAGTGCTCGATGACATGATAAATAAACTGTTTAGTAGCCACAAATGTAACAGAAACGAACGAGTTTTTGGAGCTGGAATCTGTCTTTTGAAAAATGGCACCATGTTTCATGACTTTACATGTAATATTATTTCTGTCAATTTGTTTATGTTCACTTATATTTGACTTAGAAAAACTTATGGAAACTAAACTGAAGTTACATATATGAGTGAACAGGGCTTTAATTTAGATGTTAATTGCAATGAAAACTGTTGGCACGGGAGTACCAAGTCATATTGAACCACTTAACCAGAATATGCTTATGACGAACATGTCGATATTGTTGCCATAGGCTGACTGTTGTGATGGGAAGTGACGAATGGCAAAAAAGTATAAGCTACATCTTGAAGGCTGTTATTTTAAGCGTGGGTCTACAGAGAGACTCTGTTCAAGGCACTTCCAGGCGTTATGTAGTTTCTTGGTGCCGCAATCGTCCCGAATACTGTGCTGCTAGCACTTTGGTGAGTCAGTGAGTGAGTGAGGAGATTTGGACGGCTTTTAATATCGAGGTCTTGAAAGCCGAGTTGGCCCTTTGCTGTTATCTTCCACAAACTATAATAGTTGCAATGTGTTTTGGAATCGTACCATGTCCTAGATACCAGCGCATCGTTGCAGTCCGCATTAACACGATTCATTACATTAATAGAAGAATTAACGATAGAGGAATTTGTCTCTTACGACAAATTTTTTCTCTCCATGAATCACGGTTTGCAGAACTATTTTCCTGGAGATTATTCAGAAGAAAACGCTAACCATGTGTGTCGGCTGCCAGTGGACATACTGTATATAATTTTTGAGTAAACAACTCCCACGGCCTTCACCTCTCCTGTCACGTGACATGCAGCTGATCCCCTGCTCGGCGTGGCAACCTCTCTGGTCTGATTGGAGTGTGGGAGACTCGCGCGAGGACTCGGTCAACATGCCGTGCCAGCGGGGGTAAACACTGCGCCAGAACACCCCTCTTCCCACTACTCGTGTCGCAGGCCGTGCCAGCCCGAGCGGGATAATCTCCGAGCCGTGAGCTGGATCCCCCGCTGCAATAATGCACCGGCTTGAACCGTGGTCCAGCAGCTGGCTCCGGGATGATCCTCCCCCCCCCCCGAGAATCTTAATAGTTATCGCAGTCTCATATTGTCGGATATAGTCCATTCACGGCTACTTCAGCCTTTTCTGAAGCCCTGCTAATGTTATACTTCCAGGATATTCCTCCACCTCGTGCGAACTAAGCTTAACTAAGTCTGGAGAATTACACCAGGACAACGCACCTCATTCGTGCGCACTCAGTTGTAATGATATTTTGTATAAGAACTGTTTCTCACTAGATGTTACCAACATACCTATTTTCTCCCTGTTTTGTATTCAAATTATTTATCAACGAAGCATTATAATTTATAGATAAGATGTGAATAACATTTCAATTTAACAGAAAAAAAAGTAACTTAAATGAACATAAGTATAAAACGCTTGTGATACAGGGCGTATTTAGGATGGACTATAGGATAACTTTAGTGATCACTGGCATTGCATTAAATAATTATGTAAACATTTAATTTAATTTTGATAGTGGAATTGTTCTGCAGTTAAATAAAGTGTTGAAAGTATGCGGAATGTATTTATAGGCAGATTTATAAATTTTAGCTCAAAAATTAAATTAGCGACAGTGGAAATCACATGATTTTGTCATGAAGTATTCTTCATTACTGCTAAGTTTTAATATTGAAAATTTAAAAAAAATCCCAGAAAAAAACCTTGCATAGCAAAAGGTATAATGTTGATGCAACAAAAAAAAATACTATAGAGTCATTTCTTTAACCGTTAATGTTATAGTAACATTAATAATGTTGTGAAGAAGTGACTTAAATCTTAACCATTTACAAAGTCTTACAGCCTATTCCTGTAATGTAAATATACTGTTGAAGTGTCAATGTTAACAAAGCCTCTATGAAATGTTGTCTCAACCAAAAGTTGTATTACGCTAAAAATAACACGAAGAACAAAATATTTTTTTGTTACTGCGACGCTAAAGAAACGTCCAATCAACACGAGGTTACACTGACTTGACGTTGCGAAAATGGCGGATATTAGTAAACAGCGATAACTTCGTAAAATGGAACCACTGTATTTAAATTTTAAAGCATAATTTCAGAACTTAATGTAGCTTAGATCAGCTCTCAAGCCTTGCAAAGCAGGTTACGTGTGCCAAAAATGCATATATTTCTAGAGAATTAAGTATTTCCATATAAGGAAAAAAGAGAACTACGGTTTTTCATTTAAATTCTCTTCAATGCCTACAATATGAATCAGTTACAAATATGGCAAAGCAAAGCAGTTGGTAGGGTGTCAAGCACTTAGGAAATGGGTTCGATTTTCCCGCCTGCTGTCGTTTTTTTTATTTATTAGTGGTGTTTCTTTTTGGGACAAAATAATTGTACTTAATTAATTTTACCGTACAATGTTTATTTAAAGCAAAAAAAAAAAATACAAGATTAATGATAGCACAAAGGTTAACATCACTGCAAAACAAAATTTGTCTTGCCACAACAGAAAATATATTTTGCCGCAATATAAACACCACCTTGATCTTGCCAGTTCAGTAAGGAGGTGATGTTGTCACAAAAGTACTTAATGCTACAGTAACATTAATAGCTTAACATTATATTACATTAACAGAAACATTAGTTACTGATGGCTCATAGATAACAAAAAATTAATGTGTTAGTAACATTAATACTGTTCCCACGACATTAGACATTTTTCTGTGTGAAACCCAAATTTATAGATGGCTATTAGCATGCCTAGAATTTTGATAGCAATTATTTCCCCGCCCCCCTCTTCCCTAAAAATAATCCAGCATACTTTTTATTGCCTACTCGTAAAGATGGGCCCGTACACGCCACTAGCTAACACGATTCCAAACCATGTTGTCTGGTCAGGCTATTAAAAATGACGAACATGCGATTTGTCTGCAGTTGGAAGGGAATAGCCGGTTGAGGCATAACGGAGCCTGACACCGGAGTCGGAGCAACCCGAACGCCATGCTGTTACGTCACAATCCACCATCTTGGAGTCACATGACCTTGGTATTTGACCTATGACCTTATTCTTGGCCTTATTAAAAATCGGTTTAAAAATTATTATTAACAAATTTTATTTAAAATATCGTTTAAAATTTAGAATCGTTTAAAAAAATTAATATGAAAAATTTTATTTGAAAAATTATTTAAAATTTGTTATTAAAAGTGTTATTTAAAAAATCCAGTTTAAAAATCTATAATAAACAAATATTACTTTAAAATTCATTGAATATATATATATATATATATATATATATATAATATATATATATATATATATATATAATTTAAAAATTTAACTAAAAATCGTTTTAAAAATGTAAAAAAAATATTATTAAAAGATCGTTAAAAATTGATTAAAACAGTATTATAAATCGTTTAAAAATTAATTAAAAACTTTGCTTCACGACCGCCATATTTATTTTTATCATTTGTTTATACATTATTGGAGGCCGTTATCTTGATTTTTTTCGTTTTGTCATTTGTTTATACATTACCGGAGGTCATCATCTTGGTAAGCATGTTCCATAGACATCTTGGTATATTCTAACTTCCTTAAAAATAAAAAATAATAATAATATTACAGATGTATTAAAACATTGTTAAAAAATAATTTTTAAACACGTATATACATTACTGGAGGCCACCATATTGGTAGGCAACCACAATATTGGTAGACATTACCCATGCGCCTTATGGAAAGCCAGTTACCTTAACCTTAACCCCATGACCTTGAATTATATTTAAAAAAACTTGAGAAAAATACTCAAAATTCAGCAAGCATAATACATTACATACCATTACCACCATATCAGATGCAGACTCTCTCAACCTTGACCCCATAAACTTAAATGACCTTGAAAAAACCCAGAAAAAATACATAAAAGTCAGTAAGCATAATACATTACAGACTACTGCCGCCATATTAGATGCAGATAACGTTGAATTTTACCCCATGTCCTTGAGAGGTCTTGAAAAACGAAACTTGAGAAAAATACACAAGTCAACAAGTATATTACACTACTAACTACTACCACCACCATTTTAGATACAGACTACATTGATCTTGACCCCAACACATTGATTGACCTTGAAAAACTCGAGGAAAAATACATAAAAGTCAGCAAGTTTAATACATTACTAATTCCCACCACCATATGAGATACGGACTATCTTAACCTTGACCCCATGAACTTTATTGACCTTAAAAACAAAAACTCGAGAAAAATACATAAAATTCAGCAAGCATAACATATTACAGACTATTACCGCCATATTAAAATGAAGACTGAATCAACCGTGACACTATGACCTCGAATGACTTAGAAAACAAAAACTCAAGAAAAAATTCATAAAAGTCAGAAAGCAGAATGAGTTACAAACTACTGCTACCATATTTGATGCAGATGACCTTAACTGTGACCCCATGACCTTGAATCTCCTTAAAATGAAAAACTCTAAAAACATGCAGTTCTAGAGGAGGGAAAGCAAAAAATTAATTTACAAGAAACTTATATGACTATAGAGGATGCATTCTAGATGTTTCGAAGGGAAAAATGAGGAATTCGAGGGGAAAGGAATACATTTTAAAGGGAAAATAGGGAATTTTCAGAGAAAAAAGATACCGAATGATAGAGCATGAAAAAATACGGAATGATAGAGCACGAAGTGCAAAAACTAAATGGTGGGTGGAAACAAGATGGCGACTGGAAACCTGATGTCATGAAAATCACAAAATAGCAGGAAATCCAAGATGGCAGGTGATCCTCATTCCTCCAGACCCAGCTATTGTCCTCAAATATACCAAACACATCTACTGATTAATTGTCTGATCAGAAGGACGATAATTCTTTCGACATTCTAACACACTTCTCTCACGAGTTTCTTTCGACGGGTGGTGTGAGGAAGGAACTGTGCCAGGACCCTAAGTCAGCACATGCACTTGTAGAAAGCTTTTTCTGAATAAAGTAAAGTTTGTTTGGTGCAACAAAGTTTAACTGTTTGCATATGGGCAACTAAATATATTTTGTTGCTGAAAGAAAATCACTCTGTTGTTCAAATTCTGTTGCCACAACAAACTTGTAATATTTGGTTGGTTCAACTAAATACATGCATGACTCTTCGTACATTATCGAAAATTATTAAAGTAAGAGCACGACCGATGGGAGTGGGGATGTGTGTGTGTGTGTGTGTGTGTGTATATATATATATATATATATATATATATATATATATATATATATATATATATATATATATTCTAGTACAAGACATGTAGGTAAATAATGTTTTCAACTTTTACAGTTTTACTTTTTTATTTCTTTTTAAAATGTTGCCATTGGAACGGTTTATACCATTATTAAGAACCAATAGGTTCACTAACAAACACTTTTACTATCCTGTCACAAAAATTAAAAACAACATTTCTAAGTGCGTTTACTGGAAAAGGCAATCAAATGACCTGATTACCCTATAGCCAAGCTATAAATACCAGTTATGGACTAAGATGGTTGTGTTGGAGGAACAAATTCTGTAATAATCGACACCAGATTGGTTTAGGTAACCAAATAAGTATTTATTTCAAATCAAATATTGGTTTGATTCCGCTATGACATTAAAAATGTTGACTGTAACCAAACCGATTAGTTGAACATACTTGTACAATATTTGTATGTACGTGATACGTATGGATGATGTTGGGTCAACCAAACAATTGTTTGGAACAACGAAATATTTTTTAATCATTTATTTGGTTCAAAGTAAAGAATGTAGCTGTTTCGAAAGAGAGCAGATCAGTTGAATGAACAAAATATCTTCCATTATTGTAAGCAAGTGTTTTTCACGCAAATTTATTTGGTATCTGCAACTGAAACTTTCTCTCAGTGTATGCAATTACGGACTGTGATGATTTGAAAGTTTGGTTTTAAAACGTTTGCCGCGTCTCTGGGCAGGAGCTTAAATCTTAAGTTTACGTACACATTTCTTTAAAAGGTACCATTTTGACTTAATCTCTTTCTACTACTACAGTAGTGAAAAACAATTATTTGGAATACGCTGATCGCATTTTAAGTAATATCACTGTTTAGAATGTTGTTAATTAACTTTAATTTTTCTAGTTTTATAATTTTCTTCTCTTTTATTTTGTGAAGATAGGAGAAATGCTTTATGGTCGTTTGTCCAAGTTTTCAATTTTTTTAACTGCACTGGTACCACTTCGTCACGTTTTAGAGTCCTGACATTTCGGTGTTAACTAGTTTCGATCACCGGTATTAAATTCTGAGATCTCTACAAGTTAGCTAAGGCCTGTAGGTGTAACTTGGAACAGTTTTGGCCTTGAAGTTGTCGTCAGAAGCCTTGTCGAAGCCTTCTTCTGCTTGGAGGGAACTCCTTATCTTAGCTTGCTACTTGCGAGTACACTTCAACTCTTGAAGCTAACGGCAGTGCGTAGCTCCACCGATCGAACAAGGGATGATTGATGGATGGGCCATAAGGGCGTGCGCTTTTGACAGGATATTTACAGGGTTAACTCGATCATTGAAACATAGAAGTTGAAAGGGCTCATATAGATTATTTTTACAAAGCCGCCCTGATCTGTGTGTTGAATCGAAGGTCCAAAGCAGCGGTAGTACCTAATGGCGTCTCAGGTTTGAGTCCCATGTGCACACTTGGAACTTCCACGAATCTCTTTCGCGACAGCCTGTACTTCACAAGTTCATGTATGCTCCATCAACTAGTTTGTTTATTGGCTACTGCCTCTGTGAGAACTCTCATTTTTGTAGAACTATGTAGGGCATGTTTGAGTCCTTCAACACCTCCTTGTTTTTTAGTAGTTCCAAGTTACCTAGGACATGCCCAAATAATCCTTATCAGATCGTAAAAGTAACGATGATACATGATACTTAAGTCTGCCCTGTATCGAAATAAATCTGCGAGATTACCAAGGTCCTAAGCCTTTGAACATTAGCCCAATTATATCAATGTACTACTATGTACCTAACGCGCAGGAGTACCTAACATTTGGCAGTAACTGTAATCTGTGAGTCTAAATCCTGAATTATCTTACCTGTGGCAAACTGATTCGTAAACCGCGCTACTGTTATGAGTTATAAATGGTACCGCATGTTACCACAGCAGAACACAAAACCTAGATATCGTTGATAGCGATAACTAAACAACTGTTCTCTCAAATTAAGAAGAGCACGCATACAATTTGTGATATTTGCAACACCTAAAACCATAAATTAAGGTGGTTTTGAAAGATTAAAAAGACATGTACCTTAAAATGACATGTTTTGTAGAATTTCAAAGCTTTGTAGGTTCAAGAGATTACATTTTGCATTCCTTCATTTGTTAATCTGGCGCATGCATTAATAGTGAAAGAATGCATTTGTTGCTAAAAAAAATTGTTTACTGATTTACAGATGGCATTGTGCCGATCGACATTTCAGTTAATTCCAATCATTCAGAACTCCCTTGAAATCTTATTGGGTAGGCGTAGTCTGGAAAAGGATTACAATTGTATAACAAATTATGTTTTGAAATAATATGGTTACCAGTTGCAGTAATAAATAAGTACATTGAGACAAAATGCAGAAGTCAGTATATGGTCATTAAATATATATATATATTTTTTTACTGTTTTATATGATTTTAACTCTTCGAGATTAGTACGCAACGAAGGCATTAATGACAAGTTATCTGAATACATTCACTACTGTAGCAACACGAGAACTCTTGGTAAAGGCTGCTCACGATAAAGTGAGAGTTTTTTATATCAACCTTAGAAAAAGTCACTGCACATGCCTGCATATTCTTCAATGGGCGCACTGAGTAACATGTAAAAATTAGCAGATTTATAAAATGTTTACTTCTCAAATAATTTCACAGATTCACTTGACCGACTAATGAATAAAGTTATGAGGCCCGTTTCGATGTTAATTTTACATAAGACGGAAGCATAGACAAAGTACATACAAGTATATCTTAAGCAGGGCTTTCAAAAGTACTCATTTTACCGTGAACAGCCTATACGTATTTGTATTCCACTTACCACCGTTTGACTTTTCCACGCTAAACTGGACACTACACTGCTATGTACGAAGTTTATTATTGGTTTGCTGTCAGCAAATACAGAAGCAAGTTGGCTAACACACACACGCCTACACACACGCCTACACACACACACACACACACACACACACACACACACACATATATATATATATATATATATATATATATATATATATATATATATATATATATATATATATATATGTGTGTGTGTGTGTGTGTGTGTGTGTGTGTGTGTGTGTGTGTGTGTGTGTGTGTGTGTGTAGGCGTGTATATATATATATATATATATATATATATATACATTTGCACATGTAACAATATATCGATTCACCTTGTTCGTTTAAGTTTAAATAATATTTTTAAAAAATCCATGTAATAAATTTTGAGATGGAGTGATTTTGAAAGCTCATTATAATACCAAGCATAGCACTGAAACTACAGCTATGCAAGTTTTGTTTACAAAGCAAGAAAAAAACCTCACCTTTGCGATGTCCGAACTACACTCGGGTGTAATCCTCAAACTGTTGACAACATATAAACAAATTCCAGGTACGTTAAAAATGAGTAGAAGTTTCCTCGCAATAAAGTTGTCTGGCGACTAGTTTGCAAGTTCCTGTTTGTGTAGGTTGGCTGTGCTGGGAGTGTGGCGAGGAGTAAGGAACAGCCATCGCAAGCTCTAGCGAGAGCTGAGTCTAGACCGCCGCAACACAAACCCGAGATAAGCGAACAAGCTTACTTCTCTACCTCACACCTCTCTCCACTAAATCTCACCTATGTAGGATACGCCGACACTACGAAATGCTGAACACACAATAGACAGGTAAACAGAAGCACGGTGGGAGAAGTGATGTCTTGTTTTCCTTCACGGTATTCAGCAGTGGTGTCCTGCCAATGTAACAAAGTTCCCGATGGAACTGTCGCTGGCCTCACCAAACCTTCCCTCCAGGTGGCCGATAACTATTAAAAGGTTATACCTAACCCACTAGTTTCTAACTTTAAGTTAGCCTTCCCACAAGAAGAAATCTAAATTGAATCTTTTGTTCTCCAGGATCCACCGGGAACTTTGCGTTTTTGAACCGTCATGCTGTCCGAAGAATTTTAATTCTAACTACACTAAACTACTCACACACACGCACACACTAACTATTCGCGTCCGAGCTTGTCCTTCTTTCGCGGTTGAAAATAAGCATGGCGCTACCCCTTTATCTCTTTACGCGGCCCAGTGCGCTCGAGTGCATATGGGACTCAGATTCGGAGAATGACCGGTAGACAAGAATCATTCCCCTCCTCCTCCCCTCCCCCCTTCCAGAGCCAAAGGGAGAGTCAAACCACACTGCAGGCAATCGTTTCGGTACTCACACACACACACACACACACACACACACACACACACACACACATTCGACTCCTTAGATGTTGTCCCTACCATCTGGAAGCTATGCTTCCTCGTTCCATTTTCGCCTTCCGATGCCTTTGCCTGTGTCGTCATCGGGGGATTCCTGGAATGAAGACTCCTTCCAAGGATTGGTCGTAATTGTTGAGTGTCGATTCTGGTGAAATGGGGGGAGGGGAATAATGTTCCTGTGTTCACGATAAAGTGAGCACTTTCGAAACGAACCTTAGAAAAAGTCACATCTCCTACCTGCATATATTTTAATGGGCACGCCGAGTGACATTCATCCAGCAAAGTTGATAACGGTGGATGGGAAATCGTTCCATATCTTAACGTGGAAAAAAAATGTTATGTAACCATTTGTGATAACTTAAATCGTGTCTTTCAATTCTGTTTTTTTTTTTTTTAATGTACCTAAGTGAAAAAATTAGCAGATTTGTAAAATATTTACTTTCCTAATAATTTAACCGTTTCACTTGACCGACGCATGAATGAAGTGATGAGGAGCATGGCAATGTTAATTTGACATCAGGCGGAAGAACACACAACGTGTATACAAGTAGATGTTAAGGAGGGCTTTCAAAAGTGCTCAGTTTACCGCTAACAGCCTATAGCAGCCAAGAGGGGGGTCTATACTTCCTTTTTCGATCCCCCTCCCCCCCCCCCACGTGTTTCCTGCTAGGTTTGGTTCCCGCAATTGGGGAGCTACGGAGTCTGATCAGATTATTTAGATGCCGTCACAGATGATGGATTAGTGCCTGATCACAGTGCACCCTGTGGAGGGCTTACTGTAATTAAATCTGCCAATGTAACAGACCGTTGGTTATATCGCCGTACCTGGCAGAGCAACATTTCAAACTCGGACGCACCTGAAGCAAAGCCTGCACTGAGCCACACAGCGGTCATTGCTACGCGCGCTCGCCGACGAAACTACAGCCAGTTATTATCAATTTCATGTAGTTGGGTAAATTTTGACAGTTCTAGGAAACTAACGCGGCCACCATGTATCCTTCTTCCGCTACAGCTGTTCTGTCAGTGAAGAGAACGTATGTAAACAAATGTTGTGAGTTCAATGCACACTTGCATTTTTCTCGTGTTTCCTGTCATGACATCACTGAAAGACTGACTGTAGCTAACTACTGCCCAGTAATCAATGTAGTATATTAAAGATAGGTTGGCATTATAACATTTTTTTTTGTAATGGCCAAATATGTTTTCTAGGCTCTATTTATTTATTTCGAGAATTTTTGCATATTGTTTTCATGGAGCAGTGGGAAATTTTGCTCGTACGGAAATGACATTCATCTTCGAATAGTTAACAAAACCGATACATATGTAGCTGTTCTTACGGATGCACCAATAAACACACGCGCTTTTTACCAAAGGTAACCGTACACTCGTTGGATTTTGAATAAAATCCTAACAAACAAAAATCGATTTTACACTGTAAAAGAGTTGAAAGTGCGGCATCTGATGCTCCATGCATTTGATATATTCTAATAACTATTTTAAAACACATTTTTTACATAACACGACATACTGTTTGTAATTCGCAAACCTTTTGAACAAGTGATTTCTTATGGAAATCCTTGCACGATTAGGCCTACTGTACTAAAATCGCGTTTGCCTGTCACTGGTAAGATTTAATTAATTTTTAGAATCATTCAGTAAAATCTACACTTCTCCTGTTTCCTGAAAATAACAAACTTAAACTTCGGAAAGTTAATAATAGGCTGTTCACGGCAAAGTGAGCACTTTTTAAGGTTCTGCTAATTATTTCCTTTCAAATTATTTCTACCTTTCCGCCACTTTTTAATGTTAAGATTGCAATATTACTTACAAACACAGTGTATACATTTCATTACTCTAAAGTTAACTTCTGAGACTGCAATTGGATAAATTTATTAGGGGTTGATGCCTTTTGGAAGGGCCATAAAAAGTGCTCACTTTACAGTAAACAGCCTATATATTTTTGGTGCTTCATAGCGGACTGCGTTTAAGGAAAATTGCGAAAGACAATGTTTTACAAAGCGGTAAACACGTGTCGTATACATTACATTTCACTCAAGAAAACTCAATAACAACGCACCTACACCTAACTATGCTTAATGAAAGCAAATCCAGAAATAGTTCACTACCGACAGAATATTCTGCCAATAGCAGCAAGGTACTCGCATAAACATGATGGAAAATAGCAGAAGCACATTGGCGTTCACCGGGCTGAAAACGTTTCACTGATCCTAAGTGTCCACATACACTGTCATAATTGCTAGCAATTTCTTTAAATGTAAATTCAGTAAAAACCAAAAATTGTATATTACTTCACATGCATAATTTGCATCATAAATATCTAAGTATAGACCCTAATTATATGTAAAAAGTTACAACTATTAGTTCAGAGTACTATTTTCTTTCGTAGTAGTAGTTACAAGTAGTGCGTTCACGAGATCCAGGATGCAGGATGCGGACGAGGGGACGAGCCGGCGGCTATCTCGGATGACATCACATCGAAACCTCCTGCTCTGTCATTCCTCGCCAATGGCAGCCAACTTGGATTTCCCATTTTCCCTTCGGAATTTCGATTTTTTCCCTCCTGCTCCATCACTCCTTCCAAACTCTTCATGCTTCTCTATTACTCCTCTTTTTTCTCATGCTCAGGCATTCCTTCCTGTCTCTTCCACACCCGTCTTCTCTCTCGTCCAATATATCCCTTGGGGTTTTCTCATATTCCTTCTGTTCTCCTTCATTTACTATCTCTTGCCTTTCATGACCTCCGTCCTTAATTCTCGCGCCTGCCACCAGAGTGAGGGAGGTTCGACCATTCGCAGAGAGAAGTGCTGGTAAATATAATTTTGTGTGTGTTGGTATAATCATATCGCCTGCAGGGGCGCACTAGCATCGGGGAACTGGAGTTCAAATGGTGGCCGCTAGGAGTGCTGGGAATTATTTTTAGTTGGTAATTATTTGTGAAATCAAAACTGTAGTAGGCGTGCGGGATTGTTCCGACACCCCTTGGTTTGCCAGTCCGACATCTACACCACACGATCACCATTGAATGAGGAAGGTTAGAAGATGAAATAAAGTAAATTCTCGCATCGGCCTACGCACTCCACAGATAATAAACTTGTTCACGCACACACACACACATTTCTGTATGTGTAAAAGTTATGCATAAAAATTGATAACGCAAATAAATACCGTTACAAATAGTAATAATAACATTAATAAATGACCGTACTAAAAATTAGCGTTAAAGAAACCAACCTACGGTGAAACGGAGCATACACACTGTATGAATGGACCTTAACAGTACATCCAGCTCTGAAACCGGCCTCACACCTTCAAAGTAAAACCAGGACGCCAGAGATTGCGTCAAAGCAGTGCGCCACCAACCAGAGAAAGAGGCCAGCTATGTCAGAACGTTAAACGACGCACCGATATAGGTCACTGTGAGATGGGGCCCGTCGTCTTTCCACATCCGAGCGGCAGCCAGGGGGGATCACAACATGGGTGTGTCCGTACACCGCCATCCGATCAACTAGAAAACATCCTCCGGCGTCAATATTCAAGTACTTCCGGGCCCCACCAAGCCGCCACTTCCGGGCGATAAACAACTGCCACTTCCAGGCGATAAACAACTTCCAGTTACAACCAAGCGCAATGCACTATCGCAACTGATAACAACATCCTGTTACATGCAACACACACACAAGTGTGAACATGTTGGCCAACATAAACATTTGATCCACAACTTAACAAATATAATTACTCCTTTCGGGTATGTTAAAGGGATCACATCGAGCGGAAAAGAGGGGGGGGGGATGAATTTAACCCTTCTTGCATGTATTTTGTCAATCTAATGTTATTTATGTATATTTATGTATACCATGTTGGACGTTTCCCTAAAGAAGCTCCATAAATATCGCTATTTATTTTAATAATAGGATTTTTGAAGGGTGCACTTTTTGAGTAACTAGTGTGATGTCCTTGATGTGTATTTACATCACTCCATATATTTAATAGCATAAAATACATGTTCAAATATGCCCACCCCCTCGTACATCCCTATTTTTAATATAAAGGAAAGGAATAAAAAAATACGGAAAAAAAAGCCGCAGTACATTTTGTACCTACAAAAACATTTGTGTACAAAGTAAAAAATACGAAACACATAATCACGGATTGAAAAACAATTCCACATGACCAATAATATGCATGTCGCCAGTAATACCAACTAATTTCCGATACAACCAAATCTGATCACCAAGTTCCATCTTCATCTTCTTACGTGAATACATAGACGCATGACCAAAACCAGTAATTACAGCAGTATTGTCACAGTAACTCTTAGAGTATTGTATTGTCTGTGTCTCATATCATGAATAAAACACCCCTCAGTTACAATAAAAGCTCTACCATTAACTCTCATGTCAGCTACGCTCCTAGCTCCGTTTTGTACGGATGTGACCTTAATTCGTGTCCGTAACAACACGCAAGACACCACGTGCGCGTGCCGGCGCGGGACGAAACAGAGTATAGACTAAGGTCCCGATCTTTTCGGGACAGTCCCGATTTTCGAGGTCGTGTCCAGAATTTTTTAGGGGGTCATTCGGGACGGCCGTGTGTCCCGATTTGGCAGAAAAGTTGAAAAAAAAAAATTCGTTCATCTGCAAAATATGACGAGTTAAATTTTTATCATAACTCTACTGTTTGATAAAAGTAAAATAATAAAGAATGCCATTTTTTAATTTAGTGTCTTTAATAATTAATAAATCATACGCCTTATGATAAATAATTTCTGAAAAAAACAACAATGGTATTCACTTTTTTTTTAACGAAACACCCCCTGTAAACAGTCCATCCCCCCCCCCCCGCACACACACACACACACACACACACACACCATCCTCCACTCTCCCCTTCCCACTACCAAGCGTTTATAAGCCAAAACGAACGTCCCGAATTCGGGTCATAAAAATATGGCCACCTTAGTATACACTATCTGCCATCACCGCTGCCGCCCGTCGCTCGCCATGGAGTGTGTGGCTGCGGACACAAGGACACACGACCGCAATTCGAAACATTAGAAAATAAAATCTATATGCATAAAAAATTCGAGCAAGTTGCGTCTCTATATAACATTTATATGCAACTATACTGAATAAATAACCCGGGACATAAATGAAACCATCAGTACAAAAAACTGAAGGAATATACACTCGCGAGCAACCAAATCGACTCGCCCACTAAGAGTCCATAGACATACGGACGGTGGACTGGCTATCACTCAGTCCAGACATGAATCCGATCGAACATGTATGGGACGAACTTAAACGAAGGGTCCGGACCAGATATCCAGTTCCTTCGACTATCGACGAGCTCATAACGGCGTTGTTAGAGGAGTGGGACGGAACTCCTCAATACCGCGTAAGAACGTCGATTAGATCGATGAAAAATCGATTACAAGCTACCATCAGTATTGATTCAATAAATTGTCTTTGTTATTGTGCAATTGCTTGTTTCATTTGAACAATACGTGACCATACTTCCTTTACCTAAATTCCCAATTGTCCTACACTTGGACGTAAATGGCATTATTACAAAAAGTGCTGAAGTGAGTTTTATATGAACGATGTCCACGTAAACCTAAAGTGTCGGACTTTAAAACGAAATATGTTTTTCATGAGTCTGTTTACGTCCTTTGTGCGGGAAACATGTCTTGGATGCACGCGTTATGGGTGAGTCGACTCGGTTGCTCGCGAGTATAGACGTACTTAGCAGACTGCGAGCCCACTGCAGGAGCCGAGGGGCGCACCACACACGGTCAGTCAGTCAGCGACGTCGTGAGCACCTCCGAGGTCCTCGACCTCGTCGCCGACGTCAGGTGGGTCGTCTGTGACGCCGGCCGCACGGCGCGCCAGGAGGATGTGAGTCGCTTGTGGTGTGACGCTGCAGTCCTCGGGTGTCGCCGCAGCTCTGGCACAATTAGTCCTACCCGCGACGAGCACATCCTGCAGAGCAGATAGTGCCGCGTGGATAGCATGAAGCTCCAGGCATATATCATCACACATGTGTCTGTCCCCGGGAGAGAGAATGGGGTCGGGATGCATAGTCGGTAGCAGTTCCTCGCCCCCCCCCCCCCCCTTTTGCTCCCAACCCGGGCTTGGCGAAACTGAAGTGCTTTAATTCCCCTCTACCACAACGAATGATGTGTGTGTGTGTTGGTTTGTTCCAAATATATGTTTTTTTTTTCCAGCAGCATGCAATAACTAGAGCCACGAGTATTTCGCGAATTCATTTCGAAGGTCAGATAGACTCCAAACACTTGTTATTTTCTCCTACGGTTGTGATTGGACGACAGTAGTTGAGACGCGCCCCGTTTAATTGTGAGCCAGTAATAAGCCGGAAGCAGAAGTGTGAGTGAGTGTTTAACAGTCATGCAGAGAGGCCTCGCTCGATCACAGAAACCAGTAAGCAAACTATAGTGTCTCGAGTGTATAGAAGACTGTCCAACCTAACTTGCTACAAACTCAATCCGAGAAATACTCTTGGCTCTAACTATAGCTTATGCAAGAGCCATATTCATCTAGTCAGGTACGCTGGATGGTGACACGCTGTAGCCCGTGCAAGATGTATCCATTTCTTGTCGGGCGTGTTGCCGATATGTCCCGCTGTGTGTTCTCTTTATGCAATCACTCATGTGCGTACTTGTTCACTGTTCCAATTGTGTGTTTTTTCCCCAGCAGTATTCTGTATAAAATGCAAGAGCCGTGTTCATCTTGCCAGGAGTGTTGCTGTTCATGGATGATGGTGCTGTTGAATGGCAGCACGCACTAGCTCTTGAAAAAGGTATAATTACCTTGACAGGCGTGTTGCCGATATTCTGTGGTGTGTTCAGTATTTCCCATCGCACACTCACTCGTGCACGTATTTGTGCACCGGATTTGTCGCTATGTAGGGTCTCCAACCTGGTGTTTATAGCCAATTCCTGGGGTGCCCGACGCTTATCCTAGCAGGGGTTGTGAATGTGAAATGTTATTCGTATCACACTTGCACTGCAGTAACAAGTTGTCGAATCGTATTTGCATTTACTCTTTATTTCACCACTGACCCCCCGAATGTCTTCATATACATATACTGCACTTTTACCGAGCGCGGTGGCGCAGTGGTAACTCACTGGACTCGCGTTCGGGAGGACCCTTGTTCGATTCCCGGTCCGGCCAACTTGATTTAGGCTTACCATGGTTTTCCGAAATCACTCCAGGTGAATGCTGGGATGGGTCCTAAACAAAAGCAATGGCCGATTCCTTCCCAATCCCTTTTCCCTGCGCAACTTGCACCGTCTCTAAAGACCTCGCTGTCGACGAGACGTTAAGCCCTATTACATACCCACCCATCTGTGCTGTTCCTCTGTGGATGCCATCTTTCTGTGTGTGTTCCTTTGTCCGCTTTTAATTTTTACTGGGTGGGAGGTTTTCCTTTCCGGCAACTGGTGAGCCACATGTGCATACACTATGCTTGCGACGGCACTAAGATTTTCGTTATGCTGTCATGGACACATGTTTTCATAACAAATAACCCCGGTGGTGTTTGCTGGTGTCGTGTACAGTCTCGGGCCCAAGTTTGGGAGGCGTGCGCATGGCCATAGTCATATGGACAGTCACGTGTGAGGGCGAGGGGTAGACGACGGCGACGATGGGAGGTAGTGTATACTCCTGTTTTCCCTACGCTGACTGGTGCGCACACATGGTCTCCCGTCTAATACTGTTTGCAGCAACTCTGCTTCGCCATAGGTTAGTGTCTTCAATGCTAGTTGTTCAATACCGTCATTTATTTATACTATTATTGTTGCTCTTACATATACGAACGTGCGTGACTGTGGCCAGGTCACTGGATATACTGACTGTATTTTTTTCATGCTATTCATTTTATGTATAACTTTTACACATATAAAAAGTGCGCGTGCATGTGCATGCGGTGCCTGCAGTTTTTTAACACTTATTTTTTCACGGCGACAAGTTTATTATCTGGGTAGTGCGTAGGCCAATGTGAGAATTTAGTTTATTTCATCTCCCAACTTTCCTCATGCAATGTTGGTAGTGCGGTCTAGACGTCGGACTGGCAACCCAATGGGTGTCGGAACGATCCCGCAAGCCTTCTGCATTTTTTGAGTTCAACAACTACCAACTAAAAATAATTTCCAGCATTCCTAGCGGCCAGCACTTGAACTAGACTCCCCGATGACAGCGCGTCCCTGCAGGCGATGTGATTACCAACACACGCACAAAATGGCCGCATCGATACCAGCGCTCCTCGCTGAGAACGGTAGAACCTCTCACACCCTGGTGGCAGGCAAGGGAATTAAAGATGGAGGATATGAAAAGCAAGAGAAAGGAAATAAATAAGACCAGAAAGAATATGAGAAAACCCCAAGTGATATAATGGACGATAGAGAGGATAGGCATGGGAAAGAGAGACAGTAAGGAATGCCAGAGTGTGAGATAAAATAACAGAAATGCAAGAGCATGGAGAGATTGGAAGGCATGATAGAGCAGGGTAGATAAAAGGAAATTCCTAGGGCAAAAAGGGGAATCCAAGATGGCCGCCATTGGTGAGGAATGCTAGAGCAGGAGGTTTCGGAGTGACATCATCCTAGAGGGCCACTAGCTCGTCCCCTCGTGTGCATCCTGCATCCTGGATCGTGTGAACAGACTATTTCTAAATACGCGTAGTCATCATTATTATCGCCAAATAAAAACCTACACTTCGCAGCATTTCATTAGCTGATACAATACTCGGCTAATGAGAGTATTTACTGTTTAAAAGCTGTTTAGATTGGTTACATTGTCTGTGAAAATTTACCCCACTTATATGAAATAGGCTGAACTGGGTTCTGACTGATGCGGGAACCAACGAGCAAATGATATTGGCTTGAGTATGTACAACACTGTGAACTCCAGCAGGGCACCGTATTTTTAACCCGAAATATTAGGATCTCGATATATTGCTAATCATAACTTTGGTAGCAATATTTGAGAAAATAGAAGGACTCTAATGCCCGGTTGCACCAACATCTTCTCCGATCCGCGATCGTATGATCGTAGTTCCGATACAGGATCCAGTTTGATCTTGGTTCCAACTTAAAAGTGCTGCACCAACGAATTTTCATGATTTTGAATCTCCGATTTGTCGATCTTGGTTCCAAAGTGAGAGATCAATATTAATTATGAGACAAATTTTGCTTTGGGTTCGTAATATATGACGTCATGGAATTAGGCGTATTTTTCATTATAGATAGAACTAGATGTGCGATGTTTTATCTGTTTTAAGTGAGTTATCGTTGTACGAATTTTACCGAATAATATTCAAGTGCGTATAATGTTGTTTTAATTTTCCAAAAAAAACAATCGAACGTAGTTCTATCTGTCGGCGTATTTTCAAACTACATTTGTCCACTATGGCTACTGATCTCGGATCGATATTTGGAACCACCAATTTCGGTGGTTCCAAATGAACTCCATCTCGATCTCTAGTCCAGCTCTGAACTGTAATGGTGCAACAGTTTTGTGTGTCGATCTTACATCCGATCTCGGATCGAGTTTCAAACGACGACGGTGCAACCGGGCAAAAGAGAGGAGTGTGAAGTGAAAACAACCCCTGAAATTTTCACATCCGGCTGATCGTGCGAAACGAAAACTTGGCAGGTTCAGTGATGACCAGACTCCACATTCCTATGTACATTCCAACCTCAGGTATTTCCCCGTGGGCCAGTTTTATCACAGAGTAGGTAGGTATACAGAGGTGGGACAGCCGTCAACTCCAGCCGCACACGCCAAGAAAATGGCGTCACTTGCCGGAAACATGTCACAAAACCGTTCGCCTATCAACACCTGATAACTTCATCGCCAGCCGGAAGCCTAGCCTATAGGGGACCTTTCGTAGCAAGCAGCAGCCAATGAGACACAAGGCGCATTCACAAAGCCTCTCGCAGAATGGATACGCATATATCAAATGAACCGCCATATCCACGTCAAAATAGCCGCAACGTCATTTCGAATCTGGGTTTTTATAAACCCTGCGGGGTTTACCTCTCAACAGGTCTCGGAAAGGCTGTTCATGATAAAGTGAGCACTTTTGAAATCAACCTTAGAAAAATGTCACTTCTCCTAACTTCATATATTTTAACGGGCGCACTGAGTGACGTGGGCCCAGTAAAGTTAGTAACGATGGATGCAAAGTAGTTCCATTATCTTGACGTCGAATAAAAAGTGTTAGGTAACCAACTGCGATAACCTAAAGTATTTCTTTCTCTTTCTCTTATTTTTATGCATCGGAGTATAAAAATTACCGGATTTTTTAAATTTTATGTTCCAATAATTTCAGAGTTTCACCTGACCGACGCATGAATAAAGTGATTAAGTTCATGGCAATGTTAGTTTTACATAAGGCGGAAGAATACACAACGTGCATACAAGCAGATCCTAAGTAAGGCTTTCAAAAGTGCTCAGTTTAGCGTGAATAGCCTATACAATTACACTCTATATTCGAATCAGTTGTTCTTCCCACTGATTCGCAGTGAAATTCAACTACTCTGATCAGTGAAAATGGCTCCACTCATAATCAGTGGAAAACCACTGACTTTTTCAGCGAAAAAATTTCACAATATCACTGATTGAAGTAGTGACGGCCCACTGCAGTGGTGGATTAAATATTGCTTTTATTGAATGTAGCCAAGTAATTACGAGAAATAAACATACTAACAATAGTTTACTATTTATATTGTGCCATTTACCGCAATTAAAAAAAGTAAAGAAGAAATTCGCAGGTGGCCGGGATTAAACTCGCGCACCTTTCAGCTCTAAGCCGTTACCTTAGCGTCTTTTTTTTTTACCTTCATTTGACGTTGTTGTGATATTTTTGACGTTGACGAAGCTCTAGTGAGACCGACTTGTTGACGAATTTCCAGTGCGACAATCGAGCTGAGCATCCGCCACGTCGGAGGCACCGGGGCGCGAACCCGCGACCCTCCGACAACAAGTCGACCACCCTACCCCTGAGCTATGAGGGCAGGGCTTAAAGCCACCCCACCAAGTTGAAATTATGGGTGGGGGGGGGGGGTATCACTGTGTTATAATTGCGCTGTAAAATTGTGTAGTTTTAAGTTGTATGCTCAAAATTGTCGTGTTTTGTTTGATTGGTACGGTTGGGATTGTTAAACCGAATAGTATGTATAAGAACATGCTTTTCGCCAACATTAAATACAGTTTAAAACTTCGAACAGAGCGCTGTGTCGATTACACGGAATCGAAATGAAAGACGTACAAACGGAATGAAAGGCTGTGTGTTCGTATTACCTCGTAAAATGGCGTTTTGAAAGACGAAACACATTTCAGATAGTAGTTTGTATTAGTTGTATTCGTGGTTACTACACGTTATTTAACGGCCATTTTTAAACGATGTTTGGTGGCCATTTTTACACGCAGTTTCACTGGTCCATCAGGCAAAAAATAAACCACTGAGTCAATAGTGAAAAAAATGACTGACGAATCAGTGGGAAACGTCACTGAATCAATCAGTGAATGAAATATGACATTAATTTCACTGGTTCATCAGTTAAATTCACTGAAGTTACTGATGTATCAATCAGATACGTTTGACTGATTGAAACAGTGAAATTCTCACTGATTCTGATTTAGAGTGCATAACTGCGAATATTTCCAGTCTCTAAATACTGATTAAAGGAACAGCATATAAAGAAAAACTTAAGAGCACTCGGCGCATAAATTGGTGCTAAATATCTTATATATATATATATATATATATATATATATATATATATATATTACAGTAATTTAAAAGCAATTATAGGAAAAAGTAAACCCAGATAATTTTAGGAAAACTTCAACAAGTAGAAAAAAAATATCTTGACGTGAAACCAGAAAAATTTAGAAAAATCATTAAAATCGTTAAAAAAAAATTACCAGATTTGCAAACAAAATTAACAATAAAAAAATGAAACTTTTGGACTATTTAAGGAAATGATGGGGAAAATCCAAAGGTGTGCAGGAAGTCTGGAGATCGAAACAAAGTTGGCGAAGCACACATCCTACCAGCACGGTAACCAGCAGATGATTGCCCCAACCACTATACTTCATCACACCCGATCTCCTCTTCCCCCAATGCTAATTATTTTACATAGCTCGACCCCACCTCATTATTATTGGATTTACAACAAACAGACCCTTTTCCTCATCACCTTACACATTATAGTTCATTCCCGATTGGAAGCGACTTATGAAAATCAACCTTTGAAAAAACACTCTAGGCATAACATGTCACCTGTTTCTTCAATAACCTGTATTCCACAAATATACAACACTGTGGTTAACTTTAGAGTACTGTATTATTAAATACATGAACCTTTACCTTAATATCTTCTATAACTTGTAATATTTATTTATTTTGTAAATATGAATAAACAACAGCGAGAGCAGCGACGAGTTGGCAACGACCGGTAAGAAATAGTTCACCGTTGAAATATTATTTTAACCTTGTTTATTAATATACTTTTTGTAAATTAAACAGCCCTATCGAAATATTTAAATATTTAAGTACTCTGATGGCAAAATATCTCATTTTTACAGTTTAAAATAACAGTGGAAAATATCGTGGGTAGGCCGTAATGGTACAGTATTGTTTTATCAAGCGAGAAAGCAATTAAAAAACTGTCTGCTGGCGAGGCTTGTCGCACTCTTTCTCTTTCTTCGTCTCTTTCACACTCGGGAAATTTCACTTCGCTAGTAAGAAAGGACATTGTACATGTTTTCAATTGTAGCATATTTCATACTTATTACAACAAAATAATGATTTTTGAATTTGCAATTTACAATTGAATAGAGATTTTAATGTTTGAATGCGTATTTTAATATATTTAGATATGATTGCGGGGCAGTTACCTAGTGAAGTTGGCAGACGTGGCGAGCCATGACATGGCGTGTTGCTTTTTGTCAAACGAAACGTAAATTATTCTTACTCCGAAAAATACTTCAAATTAATACATCACGTTTGTAGACGTTGTGTTTTTTAAACTTACCTAGTAAGTTACGATGTGATAAATCTGTGTTTGCACGGCAGTAATAAATGTACTGTTACGGTGTGTTTCGCAAATCTCGTGCCTTTGTGCATCGTGGTCGATACGCTGGTCCTGTGTGTGTGCATGATTTCAAATATTTGATTAGGACTATTTATACGTTTTAAATGTGAACTGTTTTGATAACGAAGTTAATTATTTACATCCACGTCTGTTTATTTATCACAACGTTGTACCTTTGCCCTAAGGGGTTTGAAACACAGTCGTGTAACATAATTTTTCCACAATCCCAGAAGAAAAATACTAAGCCCAGCCCGATAAATTTCAATAAACCTAATAAACTGTAAGTAGCAATACATAGAAATATGAGCGGAATAAAAGTTATTGTAGGCTTATTTGTGTGCATGCTCACCGCTATCTTTTAAAGTTCGTATGACAAAAATAAGCAACACGAGTTGCGTGCTTGAATTTAATGTGCCTATTTCAATGGTTGTTCCTTCGTTTTAATATTTATTCCAAATGAGGCCGTCCTTTTAGAGAAATTACCCTACACATATCAATAACAAAAGGATAATTACAATTAGTACAGCCCTTTACCTCGCAGTTGTAACAGTGTGTTTAACACAGTCACGGCAAAATACTAACGTGCATTACCTGTATTGAGCTACGCAGTGAAAAACAAATGTGTTAATCTAAAATTACCATAAGAACTGTCTTCAATTCAGGAATTTTTAAAACGTCATAAAGCTGACCTAGATAATGTTAGATGCCTAAACTGTGAACGTTCACACGTATTGGCTTTTGGAATATGACAGAATTCTTTGAAAAGCTGTAAACAGTAAACAACACATTTGACAGGTATAAAACTGGAAGTCACATTTCAATGTTTATTTTTAGGTGTATCAAAAGTATAAGAACATATGTACACACATGATGGAATGTAAACATTGATTTTGACAGATACTACATGGGAGTCACATGGCAATGTTTGTTTACATTTGGCGGAAGGATACGAAACGGGCCTGCAAATAGATATTTAGCAGGGCTCTGAGAAAGTTGCTTCCAATGGGGAATGGACTATAGAACCTTTCCTCAGCCCCCAGAATTTTCATTTTTATTGTACCCCATAGTTAGACCAATTACTTTATACAGCTCATATTACTCGTATTCTCTAGACTCACCCCTCCCCAAAATACTATCAGCCAGTTATGGTGACTAGAAGACCAAATTGTACTTGTTCTTGTCACTATGTGAGTGTCCTGCTTCTCCCGACATATGTACCACCTACAGACGTTCGAGACGCATGGGCTGGGGTAAGATGCGGGAGATATTTCGCACGACAGAATCCTCTTCGTATTGGAGAATGCCGACGTCGAAGAATTCTCGGCCTTTGTGATCGGAAATCGCCAAAACTCTGTACTACAGAGCTGGTGTCTAAACAGAGTGGATAACATCGTTTCGCGAACTCGTCGAAAAGTACGCTGTTATACTCCATGAGAGTGAAAAGAGGCGCTCAGTGCAATACCGAAGCCTAAAACTCTGGTGCTGTGGTATTCTATGGAACGTTTAATCACGAGTGAGTCTGTTAGAAAGACAAGAAGTTTCTGATATAAGTAATGAGCCAACTTTCCTCTACATGGATGCAAATAATTATTAATGAAGTTCTTAAAAGCTTAAATGGTAGGTAGGCTTTGACGTCTCGTTGACAACAATATCATTAGAGACGAAACCAGAAACATATGCAATAGTAATTACACAATTACAATTACACACAGGCCTTATCCAGGACTCGAACCCAGAAAACCTCTTCCCATAAGCTAGCGTACAATTAATTGCATTACAGAGTCTGGTTTTGGAGCATCAACTTCGGATGTATGTTTAAAGGCTGTTCACGATAAAGTGAGAACTTTTGAACTCAACCTTTGAAAAAAGTCACTGTCACTTTAACAGGCGTCCTGAGTGACATGCGCCCCAGTAAAGTTGGTAACGATGGATGGGAAGTAGTTCCGGATCTTAACGTCAAATAAAAATCTTAGGTGACTATTTATGATAACTATAATTATTTATTTAGTTTTCTGTTATTTTTAATGCATCGAAGTGCAAAAAAGATCAGATTTGCTAAATATTTACTTTTCTAATGATTTCACTTTACAGAGGCGTGAATAAAGTGATCAGGCCTATGATAATGTTAATCTTACATAAGGCGGAAGAATACACAAGTTGCATACAAGTAGATCTTAAGCAGGGCTTTCAAAAGTGCTAATTTTACCGTGAAGAGCCTATGAGGAGATGATATCGTAAAGACCACACGTACAAAATCTTTACGACGGCTGCAGTTTTGAAATAACAGAATATAGTAAAAAACTAATTATTTCATGTTCAACTCCTCACGCCAAAGCCCGTTTTGTAAATTAGTCGAAAAAAAAATCTAGCATACAAATTTCCACGAAAAAAAAAAAAACCTCTTTAACTCATTTTTTGAAACACTGGCACATTACAGCTTGTTCAAGTTAGCATCAGGGGACTTGCTTTTTCCATGTTCGGCTCAGCCAGGCAACTGCTAAGATATTTCTTGTAAGTAAATGAAGGAAGATAGGAGGGGTAAACGAGACAGTAAAAAGTTGGGGTGTGGGGAGTCGAGCGAACTGAGTAATGAGCTTTTAAGCTTTGGCGAGTAATTGGTTGAACTATAGTGCTGGGGGGTGAAAAGGGATTGAGGGGAGCCAATGCAAAAAAAAATTGTGTGGGGAAGAGGGGGTTGAAATATAATAGTTAATGGTGGGGAGAGGGTCGGTTGTGATGTAAATCCAATAAAAATGAAGTGGGGCTTGAGTTATAGCGAGAGATAGGTTGAGGGGATGGAGTCATGCCAACTAATATGTCCAGCTATGGCGAATAATTATGTGGTGGGAGTCAGTCGTTTGCTGGTCATTGTGCTTGGAGGATGTGTGCTCTGCTACCATTTGTTTTGAACTCCGGATCTTCTGCATGCAAGTCTATAATTTTTTCTCCAAATTTCCCCAATTTTTTCCATTTTTTAATATAACTTTCAATTTAAGTTTTTCTACATTTCTTTATTATTTTTTTTACGATTGTTGTATAGTTTCTCGATTTTCGTTTTTAAGGTGATCCCATGGTCACTGTTACCCCAGGTCAGGGCAGTGTTACCAGATGAGAAAAATGAAATTGTAGCACCGTATGCTGCAAAATTCTGGCATTCTTCGTAAAATGCTGGTACCCTAATATAAAGGGCATCTCCCCCCTCAGTTATTTCTGTTATTGTATTTACGTTACAGTAATAAAATGAGCATAACATTCAAACAAGTAAAAAAAATGATTTGGTATTTTGGATTGTTATTGGTCAGGTTTTATAGACATGCATGCTACTTACCCGTACTAATTTTATAAATAAACATTTTAATTCACTTTAAACATATTAATACATAAATAACTACTATGTACGGCTAAAAACTACAATCACAATAACGCAACGTACTGTTAGGCAGTTGGGGCATAACACTAGTTTTATTATATTTTGCAAAATAAATTAAATTAACCGAAAGTATCCCTAAATCAGTAAATTTGAGCAATTTTCTGTGTCCATTACCAACAAAAATCAGGTATTTCTGCATATCAGGATGATTATAAGTCTGGTACCTGGTACCAAGAGAGGAAATTTGGTGCAAATACCAGACATCTGATACGTCTGGCAACACTGGGTCAGGGTTAAAGTCATCCTCATCCAAGATGGCTGACACAGGTGGCCGCCACATGCTATGATGTCACAACCCTTGATCGTTCTCCATGCCCCATGTCTCAGAATCGCCATTTTTATTTTACCCAAGGGCTGTAAGTTCTTTTGCAGTAATGTCTCAAGCCGAGTAATTTCCATTTTTTAATGCGATTAAAGAAAATATTGCAAAAATTTATTGAAGCAAAGAATTGCTCCACAGAAACTTATTTGTGTGTTCTACAGAATTGTCTCTATGTAGGATGAGCACAATTGATACAACCGGAAATTAACAGTTTAGGTGCTGCTGATGTAATATTACGTCACCTTAATATAACTGAATCATATGGGATTTGCTGTAATATTACAGCATCCGCATTATTTGAAAACAAGGGCGAAGAAATATTACTTTGCCAATAGTTTCATGAGGTTCTCTGCGACGTAATATTGCGCCAGCGATGCTCAAAGTGTATGATACTCAAATATACAGGAGGGGATGTACAGTCCATTCGCAGTTTCTACGGCCTTTTTTAATCAAGCATTTGAAAAATCTCCCCACGTATGACGTGTTTAGCTATTTCCTAAATACGGCCTGTATCACAAGCGTTATATACTTGTGTTCATAAAAGTTACTTTTTTTTCCTGTTAAATTGAAATGTTATTCATATTTTATCTATAAATTATAATGCTTCATTTATAAATAATCTGAATAAAAGCCAGGTAGAAAATATGTATGTTGGTAGCGCCTAGTGAGAAATAATCCTTATACAAAATAATGTTTCACCAAGTGCGCACGAATGTGGAGCGCTGTTCCTCTGGTGTAATTTTCCAGGCTTGGTTATGCTTAGTTTGCACGAGGCGGGGGAATATCCTGGAAGTAGAACTTAAGCAGGGCTTCAGAAAAGGCTGAAGTAACCGTGACTGGACTAGGGTATATATTATTCTACTAAGATAGGAACATTTGATTGGTACACTTTAAACTCGGCATCATATTGTCATAGAGCCGGCCAGTGATGACTTGTACTGTATAGTAGGCGTGGCCAGTGTTGTGTGAACCAATGAGACGGTTGTAAATATGAAAGAGAGCAGCGATCTAACTTCTAGCTTGTGTCAGTTGTCAGCAAATTCTTATCGCACTTAAAGCGTTAACCTCGGTAATAAACAGGAAAAAATATAGTGCTCGTACCGCCGGCAACCAAATTGAATATAGGCTACTCACGGTAAAATGAGCACTTTTCAAAACCCTGCTTAAGATCTACTTGAATGCACGTTGTATATTCTTCCGCCTTATATAAACTTAACATAGCCATCAGCCTCATCACTGTATTCATGCGTCGGTCAAGTGAGACTGTGGAATTATTAGAAAAGTAAATATTTCACAAATCTGCTCATTTTCACTCGATACATTAAAAAAACGACAGAAACCGAAAGAAATAATTTAAGTTATCACAGTTGGTTACCTAACACTTTTTATTCGACGCTACGGAATGGAACTACTTTCCATCCCGTGTTACCAACTTCCCTGGGCGCATGTCACCAGTTAAAATATATGCGGGCCGGGACAGTGACTTTTTCTAAGGTTAATTTCAAAAGTGCTCACTTTATCGTGAACAGCCTTTAGTAACTACTCTCACCACGACAGCTGGCAATTAGTAAACAATCGTGGCCCAAATGTATACAGCACTGAGAAGTCTTTGCTGCTGTGAAATTCAAGTACCTCCAGTGAGGAGGCGTGAGTATATGTGTTCCCAGTGGCACCTACAATAATAGAACAGCCTCAAAAAACTGGTTGCTTGTAGTCCTAGCTAACAGCTCGGGTGCGGCAATAGCTACATCTGACCAGATCTGCAATCGTTGCGAGATATACTCTCGCCACTCGTATGGTGCGTCGGACATGCATCTGTGAGTCTTTTCTATCCATAAACACGCGTAAGTAAATCTGACCCTTCTTATTATCGAGGGCGGAAAAGTGAGTGAGTGGACAGATTTGGGCGGCTCTCAACAGCGAGGTCTTGAGAGCCGATGAGGGGGATTGAGGTGAGTATGGAGCGGCGCCGGAATGAGGAGGCGGGGGAAGCGGGGGATGACCGATAAAACCCGCCGACCAGCCGCATCGTCCGGCGGCAAAGTCGATGCACTGTTGACACTTCTCGCCCAGTGCGTGTCAACAACCCAACTTCGCAATGCAGTATGCAACAGTTAACCACCAAATACTTGTTCTGTAGGTGCGCAGATGCTTAAACACCTAATATATTCGATGGGTAGTGCTCGATTCCTGATTTGTCTACATAGCTGTGTTCCTGAACTTTGCATTTTTTTTTTTTGTCCTTTAGTAGTGAATATAGCCCACACGCATTTCCTCCGGGGCATTCTTCTTATATGTATTTCTCAGTAGAACATTTTAGTTGGCAACAGTAAAAACCAACAAAATGATTGCCTTCTAACAGTTACTCCCGGAAGATAATCGTTTCGAAACATATGCTGGAGAAATGTTGGGAATGGCAAGAGTACAGTAGTCTGTTATGGATTATGCTTGCTGACTTGTATGCATTTATCCTCGAATTTTGGTTTTATAGTTCATTCAAGGTCATGGGGTCAAGGTCGTGGTCATTGGTAATGACAAGAGTACAGTAGTCTGTTATGTATGATGCTTGCTGACTTTTATACACTTTCCTCGAATTTTTGTTTTCAAGGTCATTCAAGGCCATGGTCATTTTTCCCCAATATGGCGGATGAGTGATGTATACCAGGATGGTGCTCGCCTACCGAGATAGCCATCGCCTACCAAGACGGTGGCCGCCTACCAAGATGGTAGCCTCCAGTAATGTACAGATGACGAACGAAAAAATCAAGATGGCGGAATGAGGGGAGAGAGGGGAGAGGGGGTGAGGGAGTCAGTCGTCGGCTGAAGTCGAACACATGTGAGTAACTGGTGTTGCCGGGGGGACCTTCGAAAATGTACTTTTTTTTTTATCGAAGCGCCCCACTCCAGCAGACACCTTGCCACGCCGTATAGGGGAAGGGCGGGGTGTAAGGAAGGGTAGGGGAGGGGTGGTGTGCAGCCGACCTTGCCTGGCTTTGGGACTGTCAGCCCCAACTTAGACAGGAGTCCTCTGTCTCTCGCTCGCACGTTACGCTCGGGCGCGCCGCCTAACCCTGTGTGTGTCTCTGTCGCACGGCACTTTGATCGCGTGACAAAGGCGGGGGTTGCGTGGCCTGGTAGCTCTGTCTCTCTCTCTTCCACCTCGAGCGCACAATAACGTTCCCTAAGGGAGGACATTAAGGCGGGCGCCTACACACGGGGGTTGGCGGCAAGTGGGAGTGAGTTTGCTTGTGCGACTGACGAGGCCTGGTAGATAAGATCGCCTTTCGCGTGTGGATTGAATACGCATTCGCACTCTGGCTCGACAAAGGAGCAGTTAGCAGGCTTAAAATGCCGCAGATAAATCGACTTTAGGCATAGCGACTGTGGATGAAAGTTATTTATTTATACCAACTGTGTAATCTTGAGTAAAACTTTCGGTCACATTTTCGGTCAACTACTAAATGAGGACCCTCTTTTTTGCTGAAAGTTATTTTAGTTTAAATGTGTTTAGTCAACTACATACAAGTCAAATTATTCTGAGTCAACTTCCTAAACGTAAAATTGCATTTAGGTGAAGGGACTCTTGAGTTCATCAGAAACCAAATCTCCTAAATTTACTAGTTTGCCTTACTTCTTTGATATTACGCTAAATAGTGTGCATCGTAAGGTTTGTTATTTAGCGAAATGCGACTCACTGAAATGTTGCTAAATTAGCTGCTTCTTAGTAACGAAATAACGAAAGTGTGCAGAAGCGCTGTTAACCAGCGCCTGCGAGGGCGGAATATACTTCACTGCCGAACAAATGTGTAGTGTTGAACTTTCACTGGTGTAGCCAGTATTTCAGTCAGAGTGAGGCCAATAATTATACTTCAGAGAAAACTCTTAAACGTAGCGAAATCTATTGGGTTAATTTGTGGCTGATGTACCTGCGGAATGACGAGCATAAATTGATAATACGTCAGATACATTATTTAGTTTTATAATTTGTGTCATTCTCTTATTCCTCCTCTGTGGCGAAGGGTGGAGAGGAAATAGAGTAGTGTTGCTCCTGGCCTTATGCCCCTGGAATTGGTTTTACGACATTTTTTTTTCGGGAATATTACTTTAACATAGGAAAAGTATTTGCGCCGAACCTAATTATATTTTTTTTTAAATTAAGAATATGTTTTCAATTTTTGTATTGAAACACATTAGCCAAGAGAGTATCTGCATTATACTCTGTATATATATATATATATATATATATATATATATATATATATATATATATATATGTGCGTGTGTGTGTGTGTGTGTGTTTGCCCAATATAACATTTCGTTTTCTATGGCGTACTTTTATCGCGGCGTGTACCTCAATAAAATTTAGTGAGTGTTGCAGAGTTGAAAGATTTGGACGGCTCTTAACAACGAGGTCTTGAGAAACGACGAGAGTTAAATGAGGTGAGGATGGATCAGAACCGGAATGCAAGGGTGGGGGAAACGGGAGATCCCGGGAAAACCCGTCGACCAGCGACCATCGTCCAGAACTTTTCCCACTTGCGAAAATCCGTGGGTGTCCCGGCCGAGGATTGAAAAATTCAGTGAAATAAAGACGCCGAAATAATAATAGAGATCCTAGTAATCTCAAAGGAGTATATTTTATACTTTGTTTACCGATTTGCAGGCTATATTAGGTGAAATTAGAGTACAAACTCTTTTGAGTCAGAGTTTACATTATACAGGCCGTTTCAAACAATAGGTTAATGTCATAAACTGTACACAGTGGGAACACTTCTCCCAATAAGAGAGTTCACATCGTATTCAAAAAGAGCTGCTCTCATGAGCAAGAGTGTTTAGATGATACAACTATTGCTCGCAACAAAGAGTTGAAAACATTTTTGCACTTTACTGAAAGAGTTGACGTTTAGAAGTTGCTATGCCTAGGGTTCGTTTCACAGTGTGTAAAATTTACAAGTTTATAAATTACAAGTTAGTTTAGAAGAGCTTACATGTTTCCTTCCACAATAAATTCCAACCTACCAGTCAATTTTGGAGATCTTTACAAGCAATCTCATACAATTTTACGAGTTGTTATTTTTGTTTATGTAGCAGATGAATTGATTTTTGGGCAATGGTGCCAATAATATTGGTTTTTAAAGAGAAAAATTACTAATATTGCAAAAAATAAAAGAAGAGAAAGAAATTCTCTTCGGTGAGTTTCCAAGCAAACTTGCCAAAAGAATGAACATACTGTAACACCTGACTATGTTAGCCTGTTTTATTTTATGTAGGGAAATAATATTATCATTGATTGCCATAATTTATGTTCTGATGTCAAATGTGTCAGATGGTAGTATGCAAAGTGTATGTGAGGAACTGTTTTGGAAAGCCTTCGCAGATGGTAGATTAATATTTAATTGTAACTTTATCCTTCAATTTTGAATGTTTAAAAGTATTTTTACTTGGTAGAAAATAAACAAGCCAGGTTGGCATTGACAACAGCGATTTATTAGGAAAAAATTATGGAATGTTGGTTTTGGTTCTTCTAAAAAGTGTCCTAAGGATGGAGGCAGCATAATTATAAGGCTCCACGTAGACCTAATTTGAAGAGAATAGATTTTGAAATGAGCCTTTGTACTGCCCTAAAAATTCAACATTCCAGAACAGAGAAAGATTAAATCCTGTATTGTTAAGCTGCCAATATAATTTGAATGCATTGTAAGAAGTTAGATGCGTAGAGGCGCTGTTGCCCGCACGTCGTCAAAGGACTCAGGCCTGAACCAGCGCAGCATCCGAATACGGAGTTCACCGTCCTTTGCCCCGGCCAGGAGAGGTAGGACGAGTGAAAGGAGCCAGCCGCGGGATTCGATCAGTAACGGCGAATCCACAGCAAAGCAGCTGGGACGAGAGTCGATGCCAGGACCACGGTGCCAGTGGGCGGCCGAGGATGATCAGTTCATGCTGGCGAGGGGCGAGATCCGTTATAGTAGCAGGCCATTCCAGTAGCAGTCACCAGAGAAGTATTGCGGTTCTAGACACTACTTCAGTGGTGTATCGTCCAGAGCTAAGTCCAGCACATATAAGTATTTAAATTAAAGATGTATGAACACTGAAAGCAGGACAATCGTTATGAAGCAGTTTAAATATGGGTGGGTCCTGTGAGCATGGTGAGTTTGTGCTGTTTGTTTTGGCTTTTGTGGTAGATAAATGTAAGCTTTGCTTATTTTTCTTTTATGTTCATATGACTTGCCAATAATATTTTTGATAACTTTAATTCATATTTGAAACATATCAAGGAGAGTCATTAAAAATATGATATGCAAATTCAAAATAAAAAGTCTTCAATGAAGGCTTATGCAAATTCAGTAGCATAAGTAAGGATAATTTGGTCAATTCATAGATTCCTGGATTAGTTTTTACAAAGAGGAAATTTATGTTATGTAACAACGCATATTCTAACTAAGCTAGCCGGGGTTACATAACTGACATTCGTTAGTATTTATTTATTTTTAATTAGGCACTTTACAATACAGAAATAGAAAGAAGTGCACAATTTTACACAAACTATTGGCTTAGTTAAAGGAGACAAGGAATGGCTATGCGCGTGAGATATACTGTGGACCAACACGTGAGATATACTATGGTCCAACACGTGAGATGTACTGTGGACCAACACGTGAGATGTACTGTGGCCCAACACGTGAGGTATACTGTGGACCAACACGTGAAAGAGCACAGTGATGAGTGGGCCCTATAAAAACAAGTGTTTGGTTCTTTGTCTATAAAGACAATGATAATATACTGTATACATTACGTGGTTGTTATTGAAGCACAAACTTAATTGCTAGATTTATGTTATGACTGAAGTTATTACTTGTGTAGTTCAATTATGACTATACTCTAAAAAAAACAGTATGTATATTTTAAATTGTTCTGCAATTAACTGATTTGTCATCAACAAAATATTTTTTTTTCGACAAAAGTTGACAATTAGAAACAAATGGTGCTGTAGGAGGTATTAAATTTAAACAAAATTAAGTAGACATTATTATTTTAGATATAATAAGAAGTAAATATCAGGTAATTCATATAGATCGGAAGTTTCTGAAACCTAGGAGGCAGAGGCGAGAGTAGGTGGCTGCACTAATGCTCTCGTATAACCAAGTCACCAATATTCCGCTGTCTTGTGAACATGTCCACGGTATGACAGAAAACCCTCCGTCAATGCCTTTTCACCATAACACAAAAACAACACTCTGTAAAGGAAAACAAGGTAATTTTATGGTGTAGCCGTGTTTTGTATGTAAATTACTATTGCATTATTAGTAGTTATGTGTACGAATTCGAATTTAAGAAGTAACAAGAAAACCAGTCCAACCTATAGAAATATTACTACTCATTAAATGTTTTCATATTGCACGCATAATATTTGTAGTTGTATTCTAGTTAAAATAAATTTCCAGCAAAATATAACATCTCAATCTTGTTTTCTGTGATCAAAGGATAGTTTACTCCTCACTCACTTGAATGTTTTCATCGAAATATTTGCAGCAATAACTACACAAAACAGAGTACTTGCAGAGAAATGTAGTTTTAGCACAAAAACCTAATTTAGTTGTTTATTTTTTGGTAACCGAACCGCAATGGGTGAGGATGCTCATACTGAAATTACAGTGCTCAAGAAACGTAAATTAAAATTATATATTAAACACCTTCACATCCTCAACGAAAAGACCCGATTAGAGATTGAAAACCTAAAATGTGTACATATTTAATATATTACTATTAATGAAGGGGAATCGTCACAATTGATATTGATCGAGAGTGATTTGAACACACTGAAGGAAAAAGTATGTGAGATATATATTTAAGCTGTCGATATATTTGTATAAATTATGTAAATAATAAATATATTTAAGGGTAAATGTTGTGTTTCATTACAATTATCTTTTCTTCGTTCAAAGAAATTCATTATTTCCTGAAGGCAGCTTTGTGGAGTATTTCCTGAAACCGGTTTCCTCATTAGAATCATCAGTCTCAGGATCCACTTATTCTTCGTAGCTGTTAGATATTTTGCACAGCATTGCACAGCATTGCACAACATTTGCCACGAAAACTGGATTAACAGTAAAATTTTAACCAAGGGAATTTGTCTTTCATTGTGTCGAGTGCATTTTCAATCATTCTTCTTGCATTCTTATGCCTTCTTTGGCAGTCTACTTGAACCTCGCCAACTGGATCTACACGGCGAGAGGAATGAACCAGATTTTCAACTGATATCATCTGTCTCCAAAGATGATTGCCTAGGAGATGGCCTCCATCCACTGCCATTCTTGCGGTGGAGAGTAGTATACACTAATGGGCCAAGTTTGCGCTAGCATAGCAAGGTGTATAATCCGGCCCACATGGCAGACACGCAATTTATTTGCTTGTCTGCCATGTCTTTCGACAAAATCTGCTTAATTTTCTCTTAGAGCATCAACACATATCAGCGTTCCATCAATTATTCCACAGCCAGCAATAGCGTACAACTCTTGTGCTACATTGCCCGCATTCATCGGCCAATTTATTATTTGCCTGAACTCAGTCAATGCCGAACAAAGAATGCTTTGAAACTTCATGTATGTCTCCCGCAATATTGAACTGATTCCCACTTACTGAAAGACTGTTCACGAAAAAGTGAGAACTTTTGAAGTTAACTTTAGAAAAAGTTACTCCCCCCCCCCCCCCTTATGTTAACGGGCACATTGAGTGGCCTACGCCCAATAAAGTTGGCAACGATGGATGGAAAGTAGTTCCATATCGTAACGTCGAATACAAAGTGTTAGGTAACCATATGCGATAACTTAAATTATTTCTTTCGCTTTCTGTACATATTCATACATAGAAGTGTAAAAATGACCAGATTTGTACAGTATTTATTGTTCTAATATTTCCACAGTTTAATTTGACCGACGCACGAATAAAGTGATGAGGCCCATGGCAATGTTAATTTTACATAAGGCGGAAGAATACACAACGTACATACAAGTATATTTTAAGCAGGGCTTTCAAAAGTGCCAATTTTACCGTTAACTGCGTATACCAATGCAAAGCAATACTGTTTTGCTGTTAGGAGTTCCAGTTTTCCCTTTAGGGTATTTAAGTCGATGTTTAATATCTTCCACAAGAAATTCCATTGCTTGAGAAGTCATTCTAAGCATTCTGTCATATTCATAAAGTGAGGTGCATGTATAATTAATTATATCTAATTATATCTTAAGTGTTCGTGTTTCTCTATTTGAATCACTGAAACTGCTACTAAATATTGTATGTAACTAAAATGTACAAAAGCTGAAACACTTGTACAAAATAAGCTTAGTTGTATGTATTGTGTTGCTTTATTGTGAAACAAAACACTTGTAAATCATGAGGATATCATTTTTAAACTATTTTATGTTCCTTGTAAAAGTGTATGCTTTATAAATTTGATTGTGAAACCAAATTGAACCAGTTAGAAAGAAATTTTCCAATGTACAGAACTTATAGCAATGTGAAGCGGGTCTCTGGCCGCGATCCGCTCAACAGCTTATCGCGTCTCCTTCTTGTTGTCTCGGTTTGTTGTAGTTCCGCGGCGAAGGTACGCGCTTTTCAAAGTTCTGTTCGCGGTGAAGAGTTCACGAAGATATTCAATCAGAATACCTATCAGACGGCAGACTATACATTCACAACTGATTTGGTCTTGAATCTAAAGATCTTCTTCGTGCTCATGAAATCGGAACTTTAATCTATTTTATTTATTCATTTATTTGTATTAAAGGTTTAATGTGCAAACGAACAGTACATGAAACCAGTTACTGGATTGCACATACGAACAAGACAAAGGACATTACAATTACAATGGCAGTTACAAACATAAAACACAAATAACTACAACACAACACAGACCAAATGCTACAGACAGTGATTAACTATTACATATAATACAAATAATCCATAACACATTCACAAACATTCTATATAAGATTAATAATTAGCGCAAAAAGTTAATGTAATTTAGTTATTGACTTTTATAATATTTGTAAAGCTCAGCATAAGTGACATTTTTTTCCCAAAAAAGGATCAAAATTATGAAAGAATGTATTATAATTTAGTAGCATACTTGTTCACTAAATCTTTCTTGTACCTTAACACAGAGAAAGTATGAGTGATTCTTTGTCTATACGTTGGAATTATTAAACCAATTTTGTTAAGCGTTGCAGAGCTAGATATAAACGCTAACAATACATTTATTAAAAATAAAGCATCCTGAATATCACGCCGTAATAGTAGTGTCTGAGTGCCAAATCTATCAAGTGCATCACTGTATTTAATTATAATGTTTGTGGAAATCTATAGTGCATGAGTTTAAAACATTTTCTATCCTATTTGCATGAGTACTTGTGATGAAATTCCAAACTACAGAGCAATATTCTAATTTCGATCTAACTAAAGAGAAACATAAGAATAACAACGAATCAGGAGAAGTGGGAAAGTGAGTGATATATTCGATTAAACCTTAAGTACGGCTAACATTACTAATGAGATTATCTATATGCACATTAAAGTATAATTTTGAATCTAGGATTACTCCTAGGTCCCGGACATGGTTAACTCTCTTTATTATAACGTTATTCACAAAGTATTTATGGATGACTGGATTTGTTTTCCTGGTAAAAGAAATACTAATGGTTTTATTTATATTAGGCATCATTTTGTTCAAAGAACACCAGTTACTGATGGCAGAAATATTTTCTTGGAGCAGTCTACAGTCATCTGCCGTTTTAATTCGTTTGTAGATCTTTAAATCATCGGCATAAAGTAGCGCACAAGAGTGTGTAATTACACCGACAATATCGTTCACAAAAAATTAAAAAACAGAGGAGCTAAGCTACTTCCTTGCGGAACCCCAGAAGAAACAGAATTTGAAGATGAAATTGAATTATCTCTTTCAACAACAAAGGTCCTTTTGAAGAAATAATTAGTGAACCATTTAATATAAGAATAATCTAAACCTAATGCTTGCAATTTGTTTAAAATGATTGAATGTTGACACATGTCAAAAGCCTTTTGAAGGCTAAAATAGATGACATCAACTTGGTTTCTTGTTGATACATCAGCGTAAATATCATTAACCAATATAAACAGGTTAGTTTCCCAGATGAGAAACCATGTTGACATTCTGTAATCAAATTTTTGCATTAAAAAATAAGTGTCTGTGTACTACTTTTTCAAAAACTTTTAAAAAACTACAAAGTAAAGAGATGGGTCAATAGTTATTGATTTCATATTTATTTCCTTTTTTAAAAAGAGGAACAACAGTAGGTTTTTTTTCCAAAGATCGGGAAAAATGCCATTCGAAAGACTTTTGTTGAATATGAAAGTTAGAATTGGAGACAAGATGTTAGCACATCCTTTAATTAAAAAATTAGGAATGTCATCGCAGCCTACTGCCTTGCTACTTTTTTAGCTTTTTGATGGCCCACAGGACCAAACTTTGAGAGACTGTAGGAAGACCTATATTTATATTATCATTAAGTGCAACAGAAATAATATTTGTGGTTTGAATGTAACTTTTAACAAAGTGATTAGCAAACAGATTAGGAAGCTTATAGGAATCTTGAACCACTGTACCATCTGATAATAAAGAAATTGATTCTGTATAACCATTTTCATTGTTTTCACGTAATTCCAGATTTTATTCGTATTATTTTTCAAATTATCATTAATTCTGGTTTGCCAATTCTTCTTATCAGTTGTAATTTTTTCTTTAACTAATTTTCTTAATTCAGAAAAATGAATATAATTAAAATCAAAATTATTATTATTGGTATTTTTACTAAGCCTATGAAAATGCTCTTTCCTATTTAATAACGTGATTAAATCCTGCTTTTGGTCCGTTTACTCAAAGGGATAAACAGATCCATTAACATTAGAAAATTACTAGATAAATAATCGACCATTAAATTGACATCTTCCATTTGAAAAATTGGATAACAATCAAAACTCTTAACAGCTAAGTATAAAGATAAATAGTCGCCTTTTTAGTCATTTCTATAGTTATTCTTATGGTTATCTTTATTGGTTATATACTCTATATTACCTGAACAGTTCATAGACGGATGATAGCTGTCTTCCAAAACAATTGGGTCAAACGATTTCATAACTTCAATAGGAAAATTCGCAAACACTAGATCTAATAGTTCAACTTCCGGTTTAGAGAAGTTGAACTGTTCTAGACTGAGCAAACTGACGGATTGTAATAATTTTTTTACCTTTTAATTTACTATAGTAATGAACTGTATTTTGTGTATGAAGAAACTTCCAATTTATTCCCGGGAAATTAAAATCACCTACAATTATTATATGATGAGAATAATTAGCTAAAGCCGTTTCCAAGAAAGTAAAATACACTTTAACATCATCCGCCGATAATTGTGGTGGAAGATAGATATTGCAAATTAACATTTTATTAGCATTACTGCTAATGATTTCAACCTATATTGCCTCGATATTTTCTTTAAGCAGTTTGACATTCTGTTCAAAATTCGTATAACGCAACTGGTTTACAGCAATCAATACTCCCCCGCCTCTGTCGACGTTAGTTAATTTCTCATCACGATCTTTACGAAATATAGTGAAATTATTTGGAAAATAGGGAGAGTCTAAAATGTTACTGTTAAACCACGTTTCTGTGAGGCAAATGATAGCATAATCGGGACTCAATACGTTTTGGGCAAAAGAAAGGGATTTAGTTCTAAGACCTCTAACATTTTGATAGTAAAGTTCAAAGTCCCTTAATGGCATATATTTGAAATGGCCGCACCTCCGCTTGCGCTAACATAGATTATGGAGTTGGTTCGGCTCCTACTGCCCGCCATGTTTTCTCGTCATTTGCGGTAGTTGATGAACAGTCTGTGTTAAAAAGTTGTGAATAAAAATGTTGTATAAATTCATACCAATACGTGTATCTGCTTCACTGAAACACTTATTAATTCAGTTGAAATCAAAATTAATGCGAGTGCATGTCGTAGGAGGGCTATAATACTCGTTCTAAAATACTGCTAGCTAATTACCATTACCAAGTTCTTATTAATGCGAAAATATATTTCATCCTCGTGTTATCTTCGCTCAGCTTGAACTCATAAAGCTGACAACTGTCAGACCGGCCACTCACAAGACTGATAATTTGACCCTAAACATTGACTCTTAACCCTTTGACCGTTTGACTCTTTGTCTCAAAATGACTCTAAATGCAGTGCATCCAGTGCTAAGTGTGGTGCTAAGTGCAGTGCCTGCAGTGCTAAGTGCTGTGTCTACAGTGCTAAGTTCGGTGCCTGCAGTGCTAAGTGTGGTGCATGCAGTGCTAAGTGCGGTGCCTACAGTGCTAAGTGCGGTGCCTGCAGTGCTAAGTGCGGTGCCTACAGTGCTAAGGGCGGTGCCTGCAGTGCTAAGTGCGGTGCCTACAGTGTTAAGGGCGGTGCCTGCAGTGCTAAGTGCAGTGCCTGCAGTGCTAAGTGCTGTGTCTACAGTGCTAAGTGCGGTGCCTACAGTGCTAAGTGCGGTGCATGCAGTGCTAAGTGCGGTGCCTGCAGTGCTAAGTGCGGTGCCTACAGTGCTAAGGGAGTGCCTGCAGTGCTAAGTGCGGTGCCTACAGTGTTAAGGGCGGTGCCTGCAGTGCTAAGTGCGGTGCCTGCAGTGCTAAGTGCGGTGCCTACAGTGCTAAGTGCGGTGCCTGCAGTGCTAATTGCGGTGCCTGCAGTGCTAAGTGCGGTGCCTGCAGTGCTAAGTGCGGTGCCTGCAGTGCTAAGGGCGGTGCCTACAGTGCTAAGTGCGGTGCCTGCAGTGCTAAGTGCGGTGCCTGCAGTGCTAAGTGCGGTGCCTACAGTGCTAAGTGCGGTGCCTGCAGTGCTAAGTGCGGTGCCTACAGTGCTAAGGGCGGTGCCTGCAGTGCTAAGTGCGGTGCCTACAGTGTTAAGGGCGGTGCCTGCAGTGCTAAGTGCAGTGCCTGCAGTGCTAAGTGCTGTGTCTACAGTGCTAAGTGCGGTGCCTACAGTGCTAAGTGCGGTGCATGCAGTGCTAAGTGCGGTGCTTGCAGTGCTAAGTGCGGTGCCTACAGTGCTAAGGGCGGTGCCTGCAGTGCTAAGTGCGGTGCCTACAGTGTTAAGGGCGGTGCCTGCAGTGCTAAGTGCGGTGCCTGCAGTGCTAAGTGCGGTGCCTACAGTGCTAAGGGCGGTGCCTGCAGTGCTAAGTGCGGTGCCTACAGTGTTAAGGGCGGTGCCTGCAGTGCTAAGTGCGGTGCCTGCAGTGCTAAGTGCGGTGCCTACAGTGCTAAGTGCGGTGCCTGCAGTGCTAATTGCGGTGCCTGCAGTGCTAAGTGCGGTGCCTGCAGTGCTAAGTGCGGTGCCTGCAGTGCTAAGGGCGGTGCCTACAGTGCTAAGTGCGGTGCCTGCAGTGCTAAGTGCGGTGCCTGCAGTGCTAAGTGCGGTGCCTACAGTGCTAAGTGCGGTGCCTGCAGTGCTAAGTGCGGTGCCTACAGTGCTAAGGGCGGTGCCTGCAGTGCTAAGTGCGGTGCCTACAGTGTTAAGGGCGGTGCCTGCAGTGCTAAGTGCAGTGCCTGCAGTGCTAAGTGCTGTGTCTACAGTGCTAAGTGCGGTGCCTACAGTGCTAAGTGCGGTGCATGCAGTGCTAAGTGCGGTGCTTGCAGTGCTAAGTGCGGTGCCTACAGTGCTAAGGGCGGTGCCTGCAGTGCTAAGTGCGGTGCCTACAGTGTTAAGGGCGGTGCCTGCAGTGCTAAGTGCGGTGCCTGCAGTGCTAAGTGCGGTGCCTACAGTGCTAAGTGCGGTGCCTGCAGTGCTAATTGCGGTGCCTGCAGTGCTAAGTGCGGTGCCTGCAGTGCTAAGTGCGGTGCCTGCAGTGCTAAGTGCGGTGCCTGCAGTGCTAAGTGCGGTGCCTACAGTGCTAAGTGCGGTGCCTGCAGTGCTAAGTGCGGTGCCTGCAGTGCTAAGTGCAGTGCCTACAGTGCTAAGTGCAGTGCCTGCAGTGCTAAGGGCGGTGCCTACAGTGCTAAGTGCGGTGCCTGCAGTGCTAAGGGCGGTGCCTACAGTGCTAAGTGCGGTGCCTGCAGTGCTAAGTGCGGTGCCTGCAGTGCTAAGTGCTGTGCCTACAGTGCTAAGTGCAGTGCCTGCAGTGCTAAGGGCGGTGCCTACAGTGCTAAGTGCGGTGCCTGCAGTGCTAAGTTCGGTGCCTGCAGTGCTAAGTGCGGTGCCTGCAGTGCTAAGTGCGGTGCCTGCAGTGCTAAGTTCGGTGCCTGCAGTGCTAAGTGCGGTGCCTGCAGTGCTAAGTGCGGTGCCTGCAGTGCTAAGTGCGGTGCCTACAGTGCTAAGTGCGGTGCCTGCAGTGCTAAGTGCGGTGCCTGCAGTGCTAAGTGCAGTGCCTACAGTGCTAAGTGCAGTGCCTGCAGTGCTAAGGGCGGTGCCTACAGTGCTAAGTGCGGTGCCTGCAGTGCTAAGTTCGGTGCCTACAGTGCTAAGGGCGGTGCCTACAGTGCTAAGTGCGGTGCCTTGTATATGTTAGGTTAGGTTAACATGTATTTCAAAAGTCCTGACATGGGGTAGAATGGGCATGACTAAGTTAAAAATAGTCCATGTTCCACACAGTATGAAAATACTTTCTAAGTCCTACACAAGTGTGTGGAGTGTATGAGACAAAAAGTTGAAGTAACTAAATCGAAATTTTACTTGGACTTGTGGTTAGGTTAAGTGGGTGGCGAGAGAAATAAAAGATATTCAGAGTCCTGACATGGAGTGGAACGCACACATGTATGACTTGCTTGAATAGTTAGGTTCTTGTATGGCTGATTGGAATGACCTGATCACATGTTCTGTTATTTTGGCAGTATGAAAAAAGTATGGCTTAGATGGTACGAGGAGAATGGTTTAACTGTATGATTCATTTTTTGTTTACCTAGTTAAATGGGAGGGGTAGAATGCTTAGTTGGTATGGTCGGTTAGTATGAGCGAGGTGTTTTGATGGGAATTAAGACAATATGGGTGTCGTAGATGGTTAAATTAATAGTATTGATCTTATGATAGCATGGTTGGAATATTTGATTGGTTCGGCAGCTATAATGGCTTGTTTATATGCGCAACTGGCAAAGTTATATGGGGCTGAAATGGTAGTTAATATAGTTGATCAGTAAGTCTGAGGTATGGTGGTGGATATGGGCTGTATTGTTAATAGCATTAATGAGGCAAGCTAATATCATGGTGAAAGATATTATATCTGTTTTAGTACTCACTACAAGTCGATATGGCTCTTAAGTAAGGCTGAAAGGAGGGGGGGTGAAGAGGGGTCTGGCGATGACTAGAGTATAACGCTTGAATGTCGAGAGAAATAAAGAACATATATTCAGAGTTCTTATGCGATGATTGGGTTAAATTATCTTAGGTTAGGTTGAGTGGATACTGAACAATTTGATTATGGGGTGGTGTAAGACTTACAAAGTTTAACATTACATAAGAGTAGAAAATATGTTTCTAAGTTCAACATGGAAGTAACTACATATTTAAGTCTGGAATAAAAAAAAATATATAGAAATAAAAATCTAAAAACTGTAAATAACCAATGTTCATAATATAAAACACTTGGCATACATTTCCCAAAACAGTTTTTTATATATGCTTATAAAAATCCTATATGGCACTTTTCATAGTCACGTAATCATATATTCTGATGACATATTCTTATCTGCCTGACAAATACGAATCTGTAGAATCCTCACCCGACACACTTTAAAGTTTAATAAAAATAAAAATAAAATATTTAAATCTTAAGAACTATATATGTAAGTTAAAACCAAATATTTAAAAATTTTTTTAAAATATGATGAAGTAAAGAAATAAATACTTAAAATTTATATATGTTAAATATAAATAATATATGTAAGTTAAATCGAAATAATAATAACAGAAATTAAAAATAATATAATAAAAATATTGATTAAAAATACTCAATAAATAATTTCAGATGTTTAAAAATTCTACATAAGAAATAAAAATTATATAATAAAAATATAGACTTAAAAAATTATTGATTAGTATATAAACTTAAATAATTATTGATATATAATTGAAATACACTAAAAATTATGCAGTAAAAAATATAAATGTAGTGTATTAAATGAGAGGCAATTATTATTTATTCGGATTCAAACTATATAATACTTATAAACTTTTGTCCCAGAGCATGTCGCGATAGCCGAGTGGTCTAAGGTTTTAAAGTCTGGCAACCCAAGATCTGGCCTTTCGATGCCGCACTGTTCCAGATGGTATTTTGAGTTCTAAAAAAAGCAGCTCCCCTAGCGGCGAGTTCCAGAACTAATATGGAGCTGATCGACTAATCGAACGACAACGACACCAGCGCTCGTAGTGGCTAATCCCAGAACCAATATGGCGGCGCCCCTAGTGGCCAAAGCCAGAACTAATTGGGGGAAACAAATGACAAACGAAAAACCAAGATGGCAGCCTCCATGTAAATGTAAACAAAGATGGTGGCTTCCAGTAACAAAGATGGTAGCATCAAGCAACAAATATGGCGGCCTCCAGTAACAGCCGATGTAAACAAAGAAGAGAGAATGAGATAGAAAATAAAGATGAAGAGAGAAAGAGAGAATGGAAGAGAAAGGTTAAAGAAAGGAGAAGGGAGGGAAGAATTAGAAAGAAAGAAAAAAGAATGCAAAAGAGAAAAAGTGGGAGCACACGGAGAAAACCCTCGGATTGTAAGAACATGAAAAAAGACTCACTGGTTACCAATATGGCGGCCTATTGGCTTAGAATATGGCAGCGTACTTGCTAACAACATAATGGAATCCAAGATTGCGGACGTGTGACCGGAATGACAGAATGGGAAGTCCGGAATCCAAGGTGGCGACCGCGTGACCTTGGCCCCTCGCGCCTCACACTACTGCCTGATGTCTCCGAACCGACATATGGCTACTACTCAATGTAAATAATTAAATTATAAATATGCTGCATTAAATATGATCAATCAGAAAAATTATAATACAGAATAAATTATATTAATATCTCACAAAATATTACGTTAAAAAAATCATTATGCGGATTAGGCACGTATCTATTTATGCCAACATAAATGTCAATGAGTTTCGCGAAAAACGAGACGTCACACAAGTGGCACGTCCTCTAGGAGAGTTGTAGCACTTCGGAAGGAAATTGGACGTATGTGTTACCTGTACATCAATGTAGTAAGGACCAATGGCAAAGTTCCCGACGATACCACACCAAACGTTGGCACTCGACTGCCACTGATTTTCAACCTGCCTCTGGCCGCGTGGATTGCTAGCGGCCCAAAACTGCATATTTAGTAGATTCACTTTTCCGTTATTGGTGAACGTCGCTTCATTGGTAAAGAGAATCCGTTGTAGAAAGTACCTACTCAACTAGCAGCGCATCAGAAACGAGCGACAAATATCCACGCGTCTTCGGTTATCCCATTGGTCAAGCTGCTGATGTAGTGGTGCATGATGTCTCCATGCAAAATGCGAATAATTATAGACTGACTTATCCCAGAGACACCCGCAACTTCTCTCCATTCACTCCACTCATTACCCTCCCCGTAGCTTTCCAGAGCCATTTCAATAACAATTCTCTGCAAATTCTCGAAATTGTCATTTCTGACGGACACTGCCTGTAAGGAGACATACATTTGTGCCTTTGACTCCGCTGTTCTTGTGGCGTTCCTCGTCCGTGAAATACGTCGCTGTCCCTCTATAAAGCACTGGACGCACTACCGCTACGCATGTAGAATAAAGGCTGTTCACAATAAAGTGAGCACTTTAGAAATCAACCTTAGGAAAAAAAGGCACTGCCCCTGCATGCATATATTTTAACTGAGTGGAATTCGTCCAGTAAAGTTGGCAACGATGGGAAGTATTTCCATTTCTAAACGTCGAATAAAAAGTGTTAGGTAACCATTTCCGATAACTTAAAATTACTTCTTTCGCTTTCTGTATTTTTATTTAATGTATCTAAGTGTACAAATGAGAATATTTGTAAAGTATTTATTTTCTTAATAATTCCACAGTTTAATTTGACCGACGCATGAATAAAGTGATGAGGCCCATGGTAATGTTGCTTTTACGCATAAGGCGGAAGAATAAACAACGTGAGTACAAGTAGATCTTAAGCAGGGCTTTCAAAAGTGCTCACTTTACCGTGAACAGCCTATACATGAGTGTCGGCGTGGTGCGACAGGACAGTTCTTTGTATCACAACATTCTGAGCGATGCGTCCTGCATACAAAACAGAACAATCCTAACTTTTAAGTACTGTGTTTCTCCGCAATTACTGGTCTCGGATTTCGGAAAGTAATACACCATTGAATTCTTCTCTTTCAGTCCTGCAATGCTAATGGCCGAAATCTTTACAGTTCCATTTGACTACGCAAAGTTGATATCGATATCTCGGCAATTAATAATGCTATGACAAGATGCAGCACGACATTTTATGAGGATTTTGTTGCAATTCATCGGGCTGAAAGATACGATATCTTCTACTGTTCGGAATATATTTGATGTCAAGAGCTTAGGTGACTCGTCCTGTATACTTCCCAGTGCCAAAATATCAAGGATTATGTTTATTTTGCAATTATTTATAATGCCGAGCAATCCTATTTAAAAAAGTAAGCGGTAAAAATGTTTTGTTTGGCATTAAAGTTAGTTATAGTGAAAAATTTTCCAACTGAAGAGAGAAATGAATAAAGCTGCCATCAAAAGGAATTTTCTGATTCAGTTGTCACATTTAAGGTAAGATAATTGCGCAAGCGAACACTTTGATAAGTCCAGTTTTACAACCGAATATATTATAGAATTGGCCTATTTAGTTCAATGTTCACTGTAATGTCAAAATTAAACATTTATTCGTTGGTTGTAACAAAATAAATGATCGGAAGATCTTTCATAATTATATACATTTTATGAAAACTGCAGATATCCTATACGTATAGCCTGAAAATATTCGCGAGTTCATTAACTCCTAGGCTAGACTCCACAGTCTTATGTACAATCATGCATTATATATATATATATATATATATATATATATATATATATATATATATATAGTGATCATCGTCTGTTTTCTTCAACACTTAATGCGATGATTGGGCGTGCATTTATCTGCATATTCCTTACAGACTCAAAGAGTTCTTTAGGAACTAGTGGACCAATTCAAAGGTAGCATAATTGTAAGGGTTTTTTAATTCTAGTTCGTCCCAAAATGATTCCGCGGATTTTCCATATCTCTGCCCATATGTTGGAATACAGAGAGGAGATAATCAACATCCAAGACCAGAGCTACACTTAAAAAAAAAAAAAGTTCCTTCATTTTACGGAAAAGAGCTTGTAAAAATTTATCCAGATGTATCCGTAAAATCTCGGACACACAGATTTTCAAAAACGGACTTTCCGTAAAATTCACGGAACCGCTCCGTTAATTCCCTAGTTAGTTTTCTATAGTATATTTCCAGTTTAAATAATTTTTAATACCCGTTTTATTTTAATTTTCATTATTTCTATTGTGTATAAAAAATGTATGTAAAAAGTTTAAATTTTTAATACTTAAGCAAGATTTGAACCCTAGACAAATGTTGCAAGTTCGCCCTAACCACATACTCACTCGGTGAATTTGGTATAACTTTTGAATGTCTATATTATTCATAATAAGCAACTTTTTTAGTTTCTGTTAAAGTTAGTGTATTTTAAGTGTTGCTTATTGTTGCATACGCCTGTTGCTACTTTTTAATGTTTGAAAGAGCAGGACTTAGTGACGTGGATAACCTTAACTGCCGCAGAAACGATAATTTTATGGTTACAGTGGCGAAGAAAGCTTCGTGTAAACTCGGCATTGTTCGTGCCCGAAACCCGAAGTTATAGGAAATTTGGAGATCTTCCGTATTTTGTATACAAAAACTCCGTGTTTTTTGTTTTGAAATAAACTTTTAATAATAATTAAAACCCTATTTCTAAAAGAAAAAAAAAGGTACGTATGATTCATTCCTGGATAATATCATAGTTGTTTACATGACAAGATACACATTTTTACAAAGGTCGCTGAACCGGTGTTCAATTGTCTGAACTCTGACTTTACAATTGTGTTGATGGTTTCGCCAGAGGAAAGGAAACGTAAAGTCAAATGCTAAAGTTTTCTATTGTGCAAGAAGGTTAAGTGTGACTTACCGCAGTCTGAGTCCGTGTGGTCGGGATGTCCGGCGCTGCAGGCCGAGTCCGTGTCCGAGTGCGAGCTGGTGTCCTGTCCGTGTCCTCTCTGGGCGGAGTTGTTGTCGACGTCTGCTGCCTCCTCGCCGCTGTCCAGCTTGTTGTAGCCCTGCTTACTGCCAGGCCTACCTCCGCCTACAACAACAACAACAACAACACTATCCTCAACCAAACTGAGCCGAGTACACTCACATTACTCACAAGGTACACGCTTTTATAGGCTGTTCACGGTAAAGTGAACACTTTTGAAATCAACCTTAGAAAAATGTCACTACCACTGCCTGCATATATTTTAACGGGCTCGCTGAGTGACATGCGCGCAGTAAATTTTGTACCGACGGAGGTGAAAGTAGTTCCATATATTAAAGTTGAACAAAAAGTGCTAGGTAACCATTTGTAATAACTTAAATTACTTGTCTCGCTGTCTGTATTTTTAATGCAAAGAAGTGTAAAAATGAGCAGATTTGTAAAATATTTACTTTTGAAATAATTTCAGTTTCACTTGACCGACGCTCGAATAAAGTGACGAGGCCCATGGCAATGTTAATTTTACATAAGGCGAAAGAAAACACAACATGTAAACAAGTATACCTTAAGCAGGGCTTTCAAAAGTGCTCACTTTATTGTGAACAGCCTAATGGAACGGAGTTTCTGTATCAACAACCCACATAGGCTATTAATATAGGGTCTGCAACCAGACGGTTGATGATATCATCTTAATATCTTTGGCGTAGACATTAATAGCAACAGAACTGTGTGCTTGTTCCTCTCTGTAATTGTATCTGCAACTATGGCTATAGTTTCTACAAAAGAAAGCAAAGTTCGTACTACAGAACAGATCATATTCCCAACAGAACTCAACAATATTTGTTGGCTATCGATAAACCAGATTGCAGATCTGTTCTTTTATCATTTCTTTGCTGATTGTTTTAGTTTCAGTGCAACATGGCACTGTAAATTTTTTTTTTTAGATAAAATTCGCCTACGTGTATAGGAAGCTAATTACCTCTACATGTAAGGTAAAATTACCTCCTAAGTGTAGAGTAAATTAACATGACAAGTAAAGTACTATTCCCTAATGGTACGGAAAAAGTACCTGACGAAAGTGTGGGAAAAATCTCGTGCAAGTAAGGGAAAATTAACTATATTGTATAATAAAATTATATTTAAAAATACCACGTAGTGTTAGTACTGTTAATTTTTTATGACCTATATCTTCTGACGAATAGTAACCGAAACAGCAACACTAAAATCCTCGACACGTGCTAGAGATTGGGCGCGAACCATGGTCCTACGTCACAATAGGCCGATACGCTGTCCATTACACCAAGCCAAGCATGTTAAAGGATTGGTGTTTCCGCCCGTTCACCCAGTGGAGACAATGGTGAAGAGGAAAACGCGGCGTAAGGAAATTTTCTCACCCATTTATGGGATTTTCCACTACCATAAACGTGAATTTTACTCCAGAGTGCAGTAATTTTACCTGTTCCGTAAGTAAAACTATGTTTCCTCCACAAGTTCGCGAGCACTACCTTACACTTGTCAGGTAATTTCCCATTATTTTTTACAGTGGGCATTTGAGATGCCACTGAGATGAATTTTAGACACAATTTTAGCACATTACACATATTATCGGTGTAATTTTTTTAAATAATATTTTTTTCTGAAAACACTTTTCCTCTTGATAATATTTATTTTAATACATAGATACAGAAAACTGTTAGTCCTAGCTCGTAGCTTGGTCCCGCAGGAGCAAGTGGAAGTGAATGACAGAATAGTTAATATATAGGCTATTCACGTTAAAGTGAGCACTTTTTAAGGCGCTCACAAAATGCATTAACCCCTAATAGATTTATTTTATTGCTATATATATATATACACACACACACGCTGTGTTTTAGTCATATTGCAAAGTTTATATCAAAAAGTGGTGGGAAGATAGTCAGTAATGCAAAGGAATAATTTAGCAGGGCCTTAAAAGTACTCACCCTACCATGGATAGGCTATAAATAATTTATAGACGCACGCGCTGTGAGTTGAAACAGGAGATATGTCGGCTTTTCACAAAGGAATGCTTACAAAGCGTGCCTGTTAGCCTAGCAGGGCGCATGCTGTTCCCAGCCAGGGATATCGGGTGTCTTTGAGACATCTGAAGAAGGTAGGTAGTTACGGTAGGTAGTTAGGTAATTGGGCTTAACGTCTCGTCGACAGCGAGGTCATTAGAGACACGGTGCAGGTTGCGCAAGGAAAAGGGATTAGAAAAGGAAAGACTGGGAAGGAATCAGCCATGGACTTTGTTTGGGACCCATCCCAGCATTCGCCTGGAGTGATTTCGGAAAACCATGGAAGGCCAAATCAGGATGGCTGGACCGGGAATCGAACCCGAGTCCTACCGAATGCGAGTCCAGTGAGTTACCACTGCGCCGCCCCGCTCTACATCTGAAGAATTCTCTGGATAACTGACCTCGTGTCTCTCAGCTAAACTAGGGGTGTAGCAAACCTTCCAGGTCAAGGCCAGCGTCTATAAAAGGCACGCCGGGCCTCTGAGCGGGGAGTTGTTGGCAATGGCGTTTAGTGAGTTTTTTTTTTACAGGGTAAGCAATTTCTACTAACAAACGCAACTTCCAACTTTGCTTACCCTCCACATGTATTTACCATTTTATAATACCTAAAATTAGTTATAAAAATAGAAACGAAATTAATGTATTAAACTGAATATTATTTTGAGAGATATTATAAATTATAGGAAAACTCCCGTTTTTCCGAACACTTTCATCCACTTTCCAAGGAAAATGTGGGACTGGAAGACGCAAACATAACGACTGCCGTAGAGTAAATAAGGTGTATACCAGAGTGGCAACAACAACGTTATTGAGCTGTCGCTATTTTTTTTTTTTTTTTTGCCCTCCACGCATATCAGCTTAGTCGGCACAACTACTACTGCATGACTTCGAACTACGAAGTTGGCCCCTAGTGAGTACTTACGGCGCTTCTGGCGGACATACCTTGAACTTCTCAAAACTGCAATACAAATATTATAATAATCACACGTACCGTTCAATATCTTTAGGAAATTTAAACACTTGTGGACCACCTTCAACAGTGGATGGAATAGAATGGATTATGCACGGGATCAGAAGGTTACGATGTTCTGCCAATAATTGCAACGCATTTCAGAAATTTAAACTTATCCTGTCATTACGCTTTCGTTATCAACAACAATACGGCAAGGCAACATAACAAATTTTAAGGGGCAAAATTTTTTTTGTGTAAATATATGAGAATGCATAATTTTTTTTTTTTTTTTTAAGTATAAAATACTTCAGCTCCCGCAGTGTTACAACTACGAAACAATTTGTAATTGCTTTGATGGGTAACAAAATATTTCACTAAAATGATGGTATGCACGGAGAGGCCCTGAAAAAATAAGCGACCTGTTGTTCCCTATCCTGTGAACACCCCCTGACGACTGCTTACCCAACCGCTAGACACTGGATAGGAGTAAACAAAACGCTTAATTTCTTTACGATTCGATTTTGTTTATTTGCCCAGTGCAATATCGGCAATATAAAAGCGGAAAAAATTCGAATTTATTGAGATAATGTAAATAAACTGCTTATCGTTTTATGAATATTATTCAACGGAATTAAACATGAAAATGTAGTTATATTTATTTAATCGTAGAGACTGAAGTACGATGATTTATGTAAATCCACATTTCTTTTTACGGTTTATTGTGGTGATGTGAGCGTTACGTGTCGTGTGGCCGTGCATTGTCGATCATGTGAGATAGTTAAATGTTTCAGCAACGTTTTGGCATTGTGTTCCAACAGTTAACAGTTCGCAGTGGTCGTTTAATTTTGGATGTAATTCTACATATTGTAAACGTGAATATTGAAAACATTTTCTTTAAAATGGGTGGAATTGAACCATTGAAATGTTATACAGAAAACTCGCCACGTGTAGTAGTGCCAACCCGTGAACATATATATATTTTTTTTTTGTTTTGAAATTGGTACATTTGCACTGGGCAAAAAAAATAAGCGTTCCACTGTTTTGCCTTGAGTGACGTCTCTGGTACTTATATGTTCGTTGTTCTTACCCTGCCGAAGGATCGCGGTCGAGCGTGTGGCGTGTTGTTGCTTGCGAGTTCGATTATTCGCTAGTCGCTCCCGTTTGTGGAAATAGATACTAGATATCAGCACTATGCGCGTACAGTACGGGAGTGTTACGAAAACTCTGTTTCTCGAGTAGGAAATGGGAATCCCAGAATCAAATGTGTTTAAAGTTACGGTGATAACTATAAAGGGTCAAACATTTTCAATATGTATAGAATAAGCATTGCTTACCTCGCGTCTATGGAATATACGCCACTGGTTACTGGAGTTGATGAGTGGATGAGTAGCTGTAGTTTTAGCGCGGCGAGAGAAGGGACCAGTGGAAGGAAAATCTGCGACTGCGAGCATCAGAGCAGTGAAGGGTGCGGCTGGGAGGCTGGACTATTGGACTGGATGCGTGAGTGAAAGACATTACAAATGATGGCAACAGATAAACTGAACGTGTGTTAATGATGAGTACGAGTTAATTGACTATAGTCAAACAGAGTTATTAAGAATGTTGTTAACTAGAGTTTAGATATACGTTAAATTTTGGGCTCACTGTAGAATAAAAAGAGTAATAGTGGAGACATATAAGTTAATGCTGTAAATAACAGCTGTGTGTTTAAACTAAAAACTAAATAGAATTTTTTTATTGAGACCTCCATCCCTCACGAACTCAGATACGCCCCTCAAACGTTCATGTAACACTATTAATACCATGATACGCTTTCTGCAGGAAAAGTTATACTTTGAAATAAGATTGTTTTGAAAATCAGGTCCTTGGAGTAGCGAGTCGTGTATAAGCGAAGCAAGAAGTGCGTGAAGATTTCTTCTACTCCTTTCCTCTTACGCATGGCTTACCTTCTCGTCGACGAAGGGGGCAATAGATTTTGAATGGAAAAGCCAGTAGTGGGAAAGGAATTTGTTGTGGTTTGTATCAAGGAAACATCTCGACATATACGTGGATTGGTTTTGGAGAACTGCGAAAAAATTATAATCAGGGTGGCCGCTCCCGGAATCGAACTCGAGTGCTCTCGAATGCGAGTCCAGAGATACATTTTCAAATTTTAAGGGTTTATATATGGTACCTTAACAAATGCAAAAATTACACCATTTCCAATTAATCTCTCATTTTGAGGAAAGTATCTGACATCGCTTTATATTCAAAGCTTCTCTGGCATATTAAATTGTCTTATTCAACCTGAGTGACTTATAAGTAGCAATAATACCACAAGGTATGAAATCTGTTCAGATTTTTATCTCAAGATTCGTTATTTCTTGAGGTTCATGAGCAACAGCAAATTTCGAAAGTCTTAACAGCAATATTTGTGTTCTAATACAGAACTTAAACTACCCTAACTTAACTTCACACAAAAGAGACAGCTAGAATCATCTAACACGTAGAGAAATAACTGTACAATATAAGGTTGCAATTAGTATCGAACTAGGTTATAGGTTATGTCGTTTGTTCCAGATTATTTTATCTACTCCTGCTCTCCCAACTGCAGTTAATTTATTTGGATTTTGAAAATGGCATGAATGTACAGGTACCAGAGAAGAAACAGCTAACAAATTGTACCGTAGGATATATTTTTCTTATGCTCCCATTTGCTATTTAATTTTTCAGCGACATTCTCCGTGTAAAAGGACGCAGATAGTACTGTTGGGAGGAACATGATTTCAAACTCATGTCTTAACCTGGAACTCGAACTCGGAACCACATTCGTCATAAGTCGCCACGCTTTGCTCGCTTAGAACATTTTCTACGCTCCCCTGACTTCAGTGGATCTTTTAAGTCTTCTGTGGAGCTTTCAGTTTCCCCATGCGAGAGGGTTCATCTTCGAAGATATTTGAAAAATCGGGCGGTGGTAAAAATATCATAATTTATTGGACCCCGTTAACAGATAAATTCTAATTTCCACTTCTCATTTTACGATTCACATTTCTCCGAGTATCTGTTATACTTCTTGTTATTTTCATTTTTTTTTTTTTTATCTTTCCTTTCCTTCATTAGCCGCTGCTGCGTCGTCTGACATTACTCAGAATTCGCTCGCCTCTTCATTTCTTTTATCCGCTTCCTTCTCTCCGAATCTTCTCCAACTCCCGGCCTCTCCCAGCCTTTCCAGGCAATCACGCACAGCTTGTTATCAAGTCAAGTCTTCGCTGAGGCAATTATAATTTGCAAAATAAAAAAGTAACAATGGGTTATTTGCTCACGTTACACTGGAAAATATGTTTCTCTGCCTTCTTGGAAAAATTGAATGTAGTTAATCCATAACTTTCAAGGCATAAGCTGAATTAACAATTTTAAAAAAACCAGACGACTGGAAGTAATGACGTGTTCTTGAGAAACTGTAAATCAAATATGCATTTAAATTCACAAGTTCACGTTATTTCTGAATTTACGTAAGCGTAAAGATACGTTGTTGTAGCTTTCATAAGTGGTGTAGACATTTGAAAAAGTAACCCCTGCTGCGTTAAAATATCGTGGAACACGTCCACCCCAGTGAGGGTTGACCCTTTCTGACCCACATTAATTTACGGTTTCACATGTTACAGCGAAGCTATATTTTTCTCCGTGCTGTACTTGGTGAATGCCAAATATTTGTTTCATCCTCACAAGCAGTGAAACATTATTGCTTGGTGTTAATACATCTTGGTGAACCATGCACAACCCACATTTGTATAAAATTCTGCAAATCTTGTTAGCCACAGGAAAGAAACTGTTCCTTACTGGGCCCAGCTATGGTCGCATGTGTCCTGACTCTCCTCAGACGGACGTCTCATTTTAGCATCATGCCCGAAAATTCATCACCTCACGTATACTAATCTTAAATTTTGAGAAAAATAGCTTGATGAACTGGACCGACACGAATGACGCCTAGGAAGTGGAATCTTCACCAAGTCCCGCACTTGTTTACTCCATCATACGCACAACTAAAACTGACTTTCTGTAGCGGCGTGTTTAGCTGCCTGCCAATCCGAGACTGTAACGTCATCATCCAGCTGCGTGATGTCAGGTTTTGCAGCGACTGCAGTGCTACCAGAACATTGTAGAAGCTCAGAGCCAAAATTGTGCAATAGAAACAATTTCTTAAGTAGAATGATTATGGCGAGCTGGGCCCAAGAGCCTGGAGGATTGGTCATTGAGTAAAGATATACACTAGAATGGCCATGGGATAGGAAAAGTCTGACCAGTTGTATGTGTTAGTTCCGCTAATGGAACAGAGGAGCGCTAGTGTTCTCGACGATGGTCATCCGCGCGGTGTTGCCAGTTCCGCAGCCGGTAAAAGTATGTCATAGCCCCGGCCTTGGCTCACCCACGTGTTCGTTCAAGTTCTGCCTAAGATGAGCCTGTCACATGCGAGTTGCCAGCATTAGTTGCAGCTGTGAATACCCAACTCATGATTTACTAGTGGCGGCCATGGCATGTGTTTCTTTATGTCGTAGAATTATGTGTTTGCGGAAATTTGCAGCGATATCGACTACTATATGGTTTTATTTTCCTCTGCGAAAATGAATTACAAGTATATAACGGTTACTGTTTTTAATTATAATATATTATTTCACTATCGTTCAGATGTTCATGATAAAATACTGGTTCTGTTATAACTTACAATTGCAAACGTCATATTAATCATGAATGATGTTACACATCATAGTTTTTCATTCCGTTCTTATGTGAAAGTAAAAGGACAGAAAATAATTATTCAATAGTGGAGAAATATATGTTAGACGCACGACGGTCTACAATTGAAAGCAATGTTTACATTTTGGGGTTGTGATCTACTACATAGATGAATGTTCGTACAAATTATCAGTACGTTATATGTGTCGATTCAAGTGCCATTAATGCTGTGCCCGTACCTAGGAATGCACTTATGTATATAAGCATACTCCACTCGGCTCGATACGTCATGCATTCCGATAGGCATACTTATTTGCATCCCTTACAGCAATTGATTAGCTGAGAAGATTCTGAACAAGCATTTTAACGGAAAACACATACTGAATATGTGCTTGAACGTAGGCGCATACATTTATAATTATTGTAATATTTCAGAATATTGCAGGATGCAAAGGGATGTTAGCATTTAAATTTTAAATTATTTTTGTTTTCATTTCAATTGAATGTTATGTACATATATCTGTGAAAACCATGTTAAATTAGATCGTCTTTCCATTCAGTTTAACATTTGCAATTAAAAAATTATCTTTGGAGTTATGTTACTTTTGTCTGAGTTACCTAGGGAAACATTGAAAAAAATCTGAAAGTTAAATATAATAATCAAGAAAAGGAAATTTTTGAATGTCTGGAATAATTATCGCTGCATGTAGTTAAAATGTTTTACATTCTTTCACGCTGAATGTTAATAGCGTTATCCATCATTTTGATGAGATTATTTTGTATTATAAGAAGAGTGTGGTAAAATGATGTGTCGAGATGGGCATGCAAGAAAGATTATATCCTACTTTGGTCCTGTGTTTTGAATATTTCCTTAACACTGGAAACAGCTGCTTTTAAATTCTATCAACAAAGACTAACACCAAATATTTATAAACGTTTTCTTTTTTTCAAATTTGAAATAATTTTAATATTTATATATTCTTCTAATCACATATTGTAAGGGAGGGTGCAGAGAGTATTTACTATTCATCTTTAAAATTCTGATACCAATCCAAAGAGAGCAACATCTTAATTTCTCTTTTCTCGTGATTCATGTTCTATATCCTTCTTACATTTTCATTAAATTAACATAATTACTTTGTTATTTTCTTTAGTCGTTGTAAAATATTAATTAGGGTCTATTAAAATAAAGGGTTGATTTTTTTTGTGGAATAATCTGATTTGAAAGTGTTGATTTTTGTATATTCAGAGTCACATGTCTTCTTTAAGATATTTACTCTTGACGCCCATATGTCCTCTAGATGTAATTTTATTCGTTATGTTTTCGATGATAATTCCTAAAAATAACAACAATATATCATTAATAAAACCCTAAATTGTTAACCCATTAGGAGCTATAGCTGGAAAGCGCATGACAATGAAAGTGTTCCTATTAACTAATCATAGACAGTTTTACAATATATATTTGAGTCAGTAAATGCAGTTATCGATAATGTATCGTTAAAATTGGTAACAACTAGAGATAAATTTCCTTTTAACTCTAATATTGGTATGAATAAAAATTAAATGTTGGATTTTGATATAACGTTTTCACTCGTCCATGCCTTGCCTTGTAAAAACATCGGTAGCGTTCTCACTGCTCTGCATATTAACTATAAGTTCAGTATCACGCCCGGTTTATAACAAATCACGAAGAAAACTGGTTATGTTTATCCCAGCTCTTCTAGATCAGTAAAGGTTAAAGCGTATATACATTGTCAAGAACTTTGCTCAGTGGTGTTTCTCAAAAGTTATTGCCACCATTCCACTCTTTACAGAAAGAAATATTAGGAACAACAATTATGAAGTTTATGTAAATCTATTTTCAAAATAGTAGCTTATGGACTGTAAGGGCACGAGACGTGCACACATTCGTTTCCCCGTATACGTGCGTCATTTCCTGAGACATGTAAAACATTTACGTACGTAGACAAATGCGAACGATGCATGAGCGTGCATCGCATTAAGCAGAAAACCTTATGCACACTGCGGGAAAAGGAAATTAATGATCACGTATAATGCTCAACTCTAATAGATGTTTTTGTTTTAAAGCGAAAGTACAACTGTCGTCTCCGTAAGATCCAAGTTAATAATAATGATGTGCATTAGTTGATATTGTCTGGAAAGTTGGCAGCTGTGTGTGTTTACATGTTCAGGAGTGTAACACAGCACATCATTGTATATTGTACACTCAAACATCAGACTCATAAGAGTGCGAAAAACGTTGACACTGTAGTGTTTATCAGTGATGTTAACACTAACGAACGCATGAAAACTAGACATAACAAGAGAGTCGCAATATTCTACTTCATACTAGGTACATTACAAAGTATAACTATTTCTACACTAAAAATGGGTTGAATGCAATGGCTCGATGCCAATCACTAATAGTCAAGCTAAGGCTGTGTCCGAAAGGACAAATTCGTTATTTTGTAATTTGTCATTTCATAGGTTTCAATCCGGACGTTTTCGACAGTCACATGTTTAGCACTCGCGGCAACACATTCTTCCTTTAACAGTAAAATTTTGTTTTAAATAAATGAAATGCTTAAAATGGGCGTAATATTTCCACAATCATCACTGGAATGCTGCGAATATGTTAATAAGCAAGATAATAATGTAATATTCAATAACGACGTAAAATAAAACATGTCTTAGAAATATATTTTTTTTTAAAACCACACTTTCTTGCCTTTTAAAACATGTCTAGTGTATTTTATGAACAGTTATTTGCTTTAAAAGACGTTTAAAGTACGCGTTCGCGCATGGAGCTGATTTTGTCATTTTGTTTTTTTTTTTCTTCTAAAATCCACTTTATACAAGATACGAAATATCAATTTACCAAATACGTCACAATGTTTGTATACAAAATCGGATCACGTGAAAAATTGTTCAACAAAATCTGTCATTTCGGACACGCCCTACGTTTACAATACTAAACTAATGCATTTAGAATTATGCAGTAGGCGCTTATCTGGCATACGAAAACACGTCTTCTTTATTTGCAGTTTTCCATTAATGTTTTAATTCTTAATTCCAGCGAATGGAGTAGGCAGCAAGCCTGTCATGTTTACTTTTGTTCCTAACGTAACCTCGTATAAAATAACCATATTGAAGCAGATCATACTTCAAAACCGACATTTGCGATCAGAGAAGCTTATTATTTGTGAACAAATATTACCGTCAAGATGTGCGCACACGGGCCTTTGTCATACTGTTTTATACTTATATTACTGTAAATAAAAGTTTCCCGCCAACAACACCGACTGCTTTGTACTGATTGGTCGTAGCCTCAACATTTTTTCTAAAGATATAAAATACAACTATTTCTTTCAATGCTCCAGGAAATCCCACCAACGCACACGACGTGATAAGGTTCCACTGGGAACCAAAACATAAGAGGAGAGACATTCGTTTCTTCTGCACACATCTTAACGGATAATGTAATGATTAAATATTTATATTGTTAATCCAGCTTTACTTCAGACGTCGCAGCTTACGCTGCATTACGGTGTGCAGGTGTGTATAAACACAGTCGAATCAATACATTTCTCTTTTCATAGTGTAGAGTTGTTACCAAGAATAACAAAAATAATATTAAATAGCTGGGTTGTATCAAACATTTTACGTATATTCTGGAAAGTTTGTAGTCTCCTAGCCTGCAAATGGATGATGACAGCAATTTACGAACATTGTGTAAAAATGGGAATAATTTGTGAAAGTAGGCCATTCTTGTGTGTTAACTTTGTGGCATATTTACATAATTATAATTTACTTTTCCTAAAAGTAGTTATGTTCTGTGTGCCCTTTATTTTTTTTTTATTTTTTTATTTTTTTTTGTTGAACGAATAGATACTTTTGTTGTTAACGACCACTCATTTTGTTTGCACGATTATACTATATTAACGAAATATATTTTATAAAATTTACGATCATCTTCATAACAAGGAATGTTAGTTCATACAGTAAGTGTAAAATCGATTCGTTTATCATGGGTATTTCCTCCTTTTTACCACTAACAATGTTAATTGTAATATGTTAGTTTAACACTAGTAGTAAATAGTGTATCATATTTCCCACCTTCTTATGATCACCATGATACACTTTCTGCAGGAAAAGTGCAAAAATGTCATGAATTTAAACAACAAGGCTGCAATGTGGAGAAAAAAAATCCTCTATACTACCGCCATATTGGGTGAGATGACTTTAACTTACCTTGAAAACAAAAACTCGAAAAAAAAATTACAAAACTCAGCAGTCATATTATGTTACAGGCTACTACCACCGTATTGGATGCATGTAACCTCGACCTTGGCCCATGACCTTGAATGACCTTGAAAATAAAAACTCGAGAAAAATGCATAAAAGTCAGCATACATATGACATTACTGACTACCACCACCATATTGGGTGCAGGTGACCTCGACCTATACCCCATGATCTTGAATGACCTTGATAACCAAAACTTAAGAAAAATGCGTAAATGTCAAAAAGGATATTAAGTTTCTGACTTCTACCACCATATGACCTTGAATATCCTTGAAACAAAAAAAAAATCCCTAAAATCTAAAAAATTTACAAAAATTTATAAATAATTTATTATTTAAAATTATTAAAAATTTATGACAAAAAGTTATTATAAAATTTATTTTTAATAAACTTATATTCCCAGATGTCCCCCGAGCACCACGCTCAGCAGACGACTGTCGCCAATTACTATTGGCTGTTTAGTCGATGTGCCTCCATTCCCTCACCAGCACTACCCTCACCAAAACTCATTCTATCGTAGGCCACCATCTTGGTTTTTTCGTTTGTTATTTGTTTTGGAGTTTGTCTCTCACCTTCGTTCCACTGTCACTTAAGTCCACAGCCACATAAGTTTCATCACCTATGTGGCAAAAGTGTATTAATTCACCCATCAGGCAGCAGCCATATTGTGTTTATGTTTCTTCAAAGTATTAGTTGCGCTGCCGGAAAACTCCATGTTGATTTATATTTTTAACGCATATTTAATATCGATTAGGCTGCCTGCTATCGGCCTGTACCGAATGGTGACATTGACCATAACTGCAAAGTATGTAAACCGTCATATTTAATTTTTTATTTATGTTATTTTTAAATGCGAGTATTTTTATTTAAAACAATTTATTTTCAAATAAATTTATATTAAGAGGAAGGTTTTTTTTTATAAATTAAATTAAATTCAACATATTTAATAAATATTTTTGTTTGCGAAATTGTACATACAAATAAATATTTCTTTACGATGATATTTTCGGAGGCAAGAAGAGGACATCACATTACTTCGTAAGAGGTTGGTATGCACTCGTTCTCAGCTGCGGATGATTCGCCGAATCGAGTGTCCAGCCCGAACCCTTCATCATCATGTAGGTACTATGATATATATATGATCGAAATATACATAACTACGTATATAATAATATATGTATTTATATAAGATAGAAATATACGTAATTACGTACATAAATAATATATATATGTATATATCAGGTATGAATATGCATAATTATGTATAGAATAATATATGTATAAGATATGAATATACATAATTATGTATAGAATAAATTTTATACCTGTGTGTTTTCTGCTGGAGCGAACGAGTATTTGGGTTTTCTCAGAGTGCTCCCATACCGCGAAGATGAACTGCGAATACGTAGGTCTGCCTTTGACATCGACGTCGATGGAGCCGCGACTAGCATCAACCCTAACTGGTTGTTTCCGATACTGCGATCGGGTTTTCACCTATGTTCAAAATGTTTGTCGGCGACAGAGGACGGTCTGTATGAAGAGTCCTTCTTCACGTGACGACCAATTGGGAAGCATGGTGGTGGCCCGTCGTGGTGCTACAAAGTTCAGTACAAAGTCCGTGTTGTGCATCGACCAATGGCAAAGCGTAGTGGGAGCCTTCTGTAGTTCTATGCACTTTTATAGCAACGTGTAAATACAGTTTACCCAGGAAGCGATGAGATATACAGTAGGACCTTGCTATACACTTTTTTAAAGCGAAATTATTAAATAACGTGTTAACCTTTCAGCTTTTGGAGGTAGGGCTATATAATTTTATTTTAAAATAGAGGTAATTTATTTTAACTTGCGACACACACACACACGCCAACACAAAGAGTCCGAAATATTCCAATTTGCCGACTGACTCCTGCCGACTGACCTCAAAATGACACTGCCACCACCATCTCCTCACGTGATTGGGCAGCTGCAATCATGTGACAACTCGGTGACTGGTTGATCGGTGTCTGCACAATGTATTAATGGTGCAATACGATTGGTTAAAAGTCAATATTAGGTCATAGGTCTTGCATACTAGTATATTATAAGCAGTAGGGAGGTCAGTTGAGAGGCTTAGTTTGACAGCAGCTGCCGTGAATGATACGTCGTCTCGGCTAGCTTCTGCCCCTTCGCATCGAAGTCCTATTCTGCATCTGCGATGTCTTCGGACGCTCCAGAGCTAATGGTAGCTACGACAGTGCCATCGACTTCTTCGGGAGTGGTACCAGCAGTGCCATCGACTTCTTCAGGTGGTCACCTACAGCAGTTCAGCCATCGATGACTTCAGGCATGGTGCCTACAGCAGCTCCATCGGCATCGCAACCCAAGCCAACATTGTCAACTCTTCGATGCGTCCTCGCGGCATATAAGTGTGAGAAGATACTTCGTCTGTTTGCTCATACTGACAAACTAGACTAACATTTGGAAATATATCAAGGACTTGTTACTCCGCCAATAAAACAGAGATATCTATGGACTTACAAGTACTGATGTGTGCAATGATGATGTAAACATATTGCCGTTACCTTGTACAGTAAGTTATGGTGCAATGCCGCTACTATCGGTAAGTGGAGATGTGCATGTGGACGGTATGGACAATTCGCTGTCGATATCAGGTCGATCGTGACGCTACTGCGGTGAGACGTACAGTCAAAGTAGCAATACGCATTGGCATGAGAAGAGTTGTAAATACACGAAGAAGACAGATTGGCATTGTTTGACTATTGGCTGTCACAAGTGTGCTCGTAAGTTCACGTCTTATTAAGTAACATACATTCCAGAAAACGTGCGACTTCAAATACATAGCAGTTAGAGAAAACCATGTTATAAGTCGTATAACAACTATGTCAAACTGTGTAAACTGCGTACTCGAAAATCTGTCCATGTTCTAGGCAAACATAACGCCAATGGAATTTTTCTGAAGCAATCTGCGTTCAGGGACATGCTGCAAGATTACGTTGCTCCGAATCTGACAGCTTCATCGAAAGATGTTTACTCGTTCTTGTCAAGTGTGGAAAAAAATTACTAAAACAACTTACAGAAGAGATTGAAAGACATGATCCTCTAAAATATAGTATATGGCTGGAATGTATGTGCACTTAACCTGAACCTAACAAGGAAGAAAATTGCAGAATGGCATTCAAGACACAGAATGTACCACTCTGTAATGTATATGACATCGAAAAGAGTGTAGATGATAATATACAAAAGGTATGTTGCCAGGGCGAAGAAATGATGATGAAGGGTTCTGACGGGACACTCAACTCGGTTAATCATCTGCAGCTGAGAATGAGTGTATACCAACCTCTTACGAATTAACGTGATGTCCTCTTCTTGCCTTCGAAAATATCATCGGAAAGAAATGTTTGTATGTGTGTACAATTTTGTAAATAAAAAATATTTATTACATATTTCGCATTTTATCTATAAAATAAAAACCCTTCCGCTTTATATAAAAATTATTTTTAATTAAAATAATTTAAAATAAATTACTGGAAATTAAGAAGAAATCAAATAAAAAATAAAACATGACTGTTTACATACGTTGCACGAATGGTCAATGTCACCAGTAGGTACAGGCCGATAGCAGGCAGCTTAAAGATTACCTATGTGTTGATAAGTATAAACAAACATGGAGGACGCCGACAGCGCAACCTACATTTTAAAAACCATAAACAAATATGGCTGCTTCCTGATGCTTAATTAATACACTATTGCCATGTAGATGATAAAAACATATGAAGTCCAATATGGTAGTCGAACGAAATTGAGAGACAAACTAAAAAAAAAAGGACAAAAAATTGCCAAGATGGTAGCCTCCAACAATGTATAAACAAGTATAAAACGAAACCCCGAGATTGTGGCATACGATAGAATGAGTATATTTGAGGAGAGTGGGCGTGAGGGGATGGAGGCCCACCCACTAAACAACCAATAGCAATTGGCGACAGTCGTCTGCTGGGCGTGGTGCTGGGGGACCTGGAAATGTAAGTTTTTTAATAATGAATTTTATAATAACTGTTAATAATAAATTTCTAGTAATTTTAAATGATACATTTTTTAAAAGTTTTATAGATTTTTTGGGTTTTTAAGGAAATTTTTGGGATTTATTGGGAATTATTTGGGTTCCAGGTAAATCAAGGTCGCGGGGTCAAGGTCACCTGAACCCATTATTGTGGTAGTAATCAGTAACATAATATGCTTGCTGACTTTTGTGCATTTTTCTCGAATTTTTATTTTCAAGGTCAATCCAGGTCATGAGGTCAGATCGAGGTCATCTGCATCCAATATTGTGGTAGTGGTATTTAACGTAATATGATTGCCGAGTTTTGTAAATTTTTCTCGAGTTTCTTATTTTAAGGTCATTCAAGGTAATGGGGTAAAGTTCAAGGTCATTTGCATCCAATATGGCGATAGTTGTCTGTAATGCAATTTGCTTGAGTTTTGTGAATTTCTTCTCGAGTTTTCGTTTTCAAGGTCACTCTAGGTCATGAGGTAAAGGTCAGAGTCATCTGAATCCAATATGGTTGCTACTATGGCTCACAGCACCAATATGGCAGGCTGGGTATTGATGAGGGGGGGTGGGGGTGGAGGCCTGACGATTAATTTGTTTGGAGAGAGGGTGAGGGGGGACCTCAGGAAACTTGATTTTTTTAAAATAGATTTTTAATAATTCTAAATAATCAATTTGTTGGTATTTATTGTGATTTTTTCGGGATTTTTTTGGATGTTCTGGGTCAAAGGTCAAGGTAAAAAGTCATGGGTCCTGCTGTCCTGGCTCGGAGTCACTGATCCTGGTCTCCAGCTATGAGAAAAGTGTGAATTTTTTAGGAAATTTTTTAGGCAAAAAGGGAGATATTTAGGGAAATATAGTCGATTTTGTGAGAAAAAAGGGAAACTTTGAGAAACAATACGATGGCGGAAGGCGACGTCACAACATGACAGTCGGCCGGCTGGTTCCGGCGCCCCGAGCACCCAGCCCTTTGCACCCAACTAGCCATAATCTTTCTACTTATTTAATTAGACAGAATAATTTAATTTTGTATTTTTTTCTCCGCGTATCATATGTTTCATTATTTTCAAGCGATATCAAGCTGGTGAGAGAGGATGGCAGCGGTTTGTGTTTAAGACTAAGGAAATTTTACAAATGCAGTCAGATGATTCCCACATACCGGTAACATATGAGATAAGTACGTTTTTCTATTACGACCTTTAAGGTGTCACATGGTTTTTTAATAATTTTGCAAATGTTGGAAAAGGCATGTAGCTTACAATTCAGAAAGAAAACAATTCAATTTAATGGCAAAGCCCACGTGAATTATTTATGGATAGTACTGAATACAATGGTATATTTCACACGAGCAAACATTTTCCAAAATTAAAAAAAAAATTAATTAAAGTACTTGCAAATTTTTTTATTTCCTGTACCCTCAATTAGTGTGTAGTGTTTGTTACGTTCAGATAAAAAATGCTAAATGTGTAAGATATAAATGAGTTTAATTGAAACAAAAGAATGATAAGTTTTAGCGTGTTGTAGAATCTTGAAATTTTGTAAAAGGTTTTAAAGTTAAAAAAAACTTTACAAAAGAAAAAATTTAGGAAACTTGGGTAACCATAAAAATTATTATGTGGTGTGTGCATTACGTATACGAAAATTGAAAAATACTTATACTATTTTTTAAAAACATTTGTATTATTATGGACATAACAGTAATACCTTGTTCTAAATCTGAATGTTTGACTCCATACTAACAGGCTTAAGACTCATAATTATCATTATTAATATTTTATTTAGGTTTTGGGAGGGTTTATATTTTCAGTCAGCTTGTGGGAGTTCTCATTGTGGGCTCGAGACTTTAAGGCTCAGCGGGTCTTTGAGTCCTGTATGTCCCAGTACACACTGATGGACGCTGTAATAAATATATCAACACACACCTTGTGACGCGGCTCCCAAAGTGAGAAATTCATGATAACTTTAGGTTCTGTTACTTATTTCAGATTACACTCGCATCAGTCTCAAAATAAGGAATTTTTGAAATTTTGAGCGGATTCGCTTGTGTTCATTGTTACACGGGAATGTTTATTTAAATATGTTATCTTTTTTTTCTCAACCTGATTTCACTGCATCCACACAGGCATTATTTTTCGTAATTTCATACCAGATACAAATTAGCCTAACTACATAAGTTCATTTCCTGACAATATTTTCAGCTCCTTCATGAGGTAATAATAACATTTTTTTTACAGGTGGTTGTTAAAACAGAAAACAGTTGGTAGCCTATACAATTCAGATTAAATTATGGATATATACAGGACAAATATGTAAGTATTTTCCCATGATATTTATTTAAGGCCATGCTTCACCATGCATATTAGTATAGGGAATCAAAATCTACATTCGGACAAAGATCATTTTTGTGATAGTATTTTCAACTAAGGTTTTTTTTTTGTTTAATATTGAACGCACCTACATTTGTAAACCATTCAAATTTTAATTTTTAAATTTTAAATGCACTTTTCAATAATTTATAAAAGTCACAATTTTATAGATAGTGAAAACTTACATTTGGAATTTTAAAATTAAAATTTGGAAGGTTAACAATTCTATATGAGTTCAATATCTAACAAAAAATCTTTAGTCGAAAATACTACCACAAAAAACGACTTAGAGATCTTTGTCCGAACTTAGCCTTTGATCCCCTATACGCCCATGCATGGTGAAGCCTGGCCTTAATGTTACAGCATCAATATTAGTTTAGATGCAGAAAGAGCCATACGTTAGTGGCTGCAGATACCGCAAACAGAGTGCTTTAGCGGCAAAGGATACCTTAGACCTATAAGAAATTCCGTTTGTAGTAAACTGTTGCCCATATCTCTGTGTCACCCCCGTGTTTCAGCTCTCACTTTAGAACGTGAGGATTTACCAAAGTGCGATAAAGTTCAACACAAGACAGTCCCCAAACAACTACCTGGAAACCACCGCCATGTTGCCAAATGTAAACTTCAAGCGGATACACCAGTTCCAGGAAGGCAGGTCACTCCCGCCCTTTCACTGCTGTTTATTGACAGCACCAAAGCTTTGTAATAGGTTCACCATATGTTTCGTTCTGATAGTTTTAGACAAGCGAGTCGCGTGGCAGTAGTTTCGAAGTTTCGGAATTTGAGTACAGAATTTCATTGTATTTATTGATGTTTCAGAGCGCATTTTTTACATAGCAAAGAACTTGTCAGCGAAACACAAGAAAAAAAAATTAAAATATATTTTATAATACGTAAGAAAATACCAATACACGTTCTGAAAATTACCAGATTCCGTTTTCTTCAATTAGATAAGGAAACAATAATGATCCAAAAAATTACAAATGTCAGTACTTTACACAAAGCCAAAACTGTGTACTTACAATATTTTGTATTAAGTTACTTGTGCGTAGCTGATGCGAAAATATACATATGCAAAGTTAACTGTTCACAAACATTGTTGAGGGGTGCAGTTGAGAGGTTTTGGTGGCTAACATATAAGGTCTTGAGAATCGACGAGGGATGGAATAAGGTTGATTTGGAGCAGCATCCACAACGTAAGAGTGGGGGAAACGGGAGATCCCCGAGAAAATCGTCGACTTACAGCACTGTCCAGGCACAATTCCGGAAGTGACCTCGCATGTGACGGAATCTAGTTCGCCTTTGTGCTCTAGCAGCTCGATCGCCACTCTTTAGTGGTTACGTATGAAAATACTTTAAACATGTAACAAGTAGAGCTCGATTTTTCTACTGGACACTTTGTATCATTTCTTCATGAATGAGGGTTGTCGATCATAATACCAAGGAAACGGGTGTTCATTATTTATAACTTTTGTGTTATAAAAAATAATGGAACTCCTAAGTATTTAGTAGCATTAGCTGACTTTGCGCAAATTATGCTGAAAATGTATTTTCGAACATTTGGTGAATAATTGGTTTACATTAACTAACACCTAAAATACTCAAATTTGGTAAATGTTAGTTTCTGAATGTATACCGTACTTGCAGTTTCGGAACTGCGTGATTCATTAAATATAATTGGAATTATTTGACGCGGCAGCAAAAAACCTCTCCTGCAACTGTCACGGGAAGATACTTCAGTATGTATAATATTTTGCTGCTAAACACAAGCTCTACTGGGTCGCTCGAAATTTGGTTGAATATTTTTCCAAAGAATTTCTAACATTCCATAACAAATGTTTATTAAGTCTCATAAAAAACGTTTCGCTTAAAATATTGGAACACCAAAACAAACAATTCGACTAGTCTAAAAAGAATGTAATTCCAATAAAAGTTATGTAATTTAATACATTTTTAAAATGGTGTTTACCTCAAACCCTCCTTGTAGCTGTAAGACACACGGGGAGGGGGGGAGGGGGAGGGGATTTAGCTACAAATTTAGTTTCATATACAAACAATGACTGGACAAACAAGCACGAAACTATTTCCACTCCAGGCCAAAATAATTATAGTAAATCATGGGGAGAAATCGCTCCTGTACTGATACTTATACAGTAAGAAAGACTTACAATGACTTGTACAGGATTGTAACACAATATCGCAACTACAATGCACTAAACTGGGCAGCGGTTTCTTCAACTTCCTTGTAGGTGTTAATTGATATTAGTAGACCCATTCCTGCCTTACATGCTAAATGAAGCTGGCGTGTAAGGTAAATTACAAGCTATATTGTGGCAGTTGTTTGTAATACAAAGACCAGTCTATACAAAATAAAGCAATTTACCGAGAAACAGTACAGAATAATTTTAATGAATAAAAGTGAAATGACGAACTCTTCTTTGCAGTAAAATATGGGTTAAAACACCTTAATAAATAATTTTTGCAGCTTTTGAAAGTACATTTGTTTGCAATGCAATTACATGTTTAGCAATGAATCGTATAACAAGCATTTTCTACACAAAGCTGTCAATTTTATAGGCCACATCGGAATTTAGGCATTAAAAATGACAATTTCTCTCCGGATAATCTCATTAGAATTCTTATAATAAGTAAACCGAGCAGTAAAGAAAGGGTCACAATGCTAACGTTACATGACAATGAGAAGTCGCACGTTTGCCACAGATGGGTGTACAGGGGCATAACCAGCTTTCTTTCGGAAGTAATTTCGAAGATGACCACTATAAATATACTTCATTAAAAAAGTATCCCCTGATTAATAAATGCCTTAATGATAATTTGGAACAGCTGCGCACTCGGCACTATGTTGGGCTTCAACAAAATGGTTTAATATACTCCATAAATTGATATAAATTTGTCGGAACAATATTATTTACTATGCCTGTTATGTAAGGGGTATTTATTTCATTTTATTTCGTCTTTCTTTGGCGAAGCTAGGCTAAAATGTCTCCTCTCACACTTAACAAAATTGAATACGATGGAGCACATACATAAAGGTTATTTTAAGAAACTGTACTCTGTTAGGTATTTTGTATGGAATCTGTAGACATGATTGGTCGGAACTGACAAGCGACTTACAGGAAAGTTTGAGTAACGCGATAAACTTGATATTTTTGCGTTAAAGGGGTGAAATTAAATTGTGTAGAAGCGACGAATGCAGTAGCGGGGAAAATGTGAGCACCTTGAGAAAACCCCCAGGCAAACTGCATGGCGCGTCATGTTTCTCTTTTACCAAAATTCAATAGTGACCCCGCCCGGGATCAAACCAATATAGTACTCGTGGGAGGTAAGTGCCGTAGCCAATACACTATATATACATATATAGATACACATATATACATATACCCGTATATACATACAAAACAGTGAGCACAGGCAATACAAGCGTTATGAACAAAAAACATTTTGGATTGTCGTACCCTTGATACAAAGGCTACTAGATATGAGTTTACCTTATTATGCAAAAGATCATATTGTAAAAAAAAATTGCATTCCACATATATAATGTATATATATGTAATATATTAAGTATACTATATAGAGTATATATATTATATATAGTAAATACCGTATATATAACATTAGAACGCACAGTCACCGTTTTATTAACAGAAGCTTATACGGATGCCTTTCGTTTCTCCATGGCCTGCAGGATATCAGTCACGAAAGGCGGGTCTCGGACTCTCATACCTCATCACACTTGTATCTCCACATGCAGTGGAGTCTCCTGTACCAACTTCTTGATACATTTTCATTCTGCCACTTGTGCAGACCATGGCGTGTTTTGCAATACATTCCAATTGCGGGAGAAGAAATGCCGAATTTATCACACGTCGTCCAGAGTACCAAAGGATCTGGATGTTTCTCGGCAGTGAGAGGTGGATAATCCGTCTCGTCTATCTCAAAGCCACCCCACACCCATTCTGAATACTTACCGTCATGAATATCTTCTGTTTCGGTGTTGGCGTCTTGTGTGACTGGAGATGAGAGTATCTCTTGAAATATAACTTCAGGTGCACCACTGAAAATCCCATAATAGGGTAACTCTTTTGAATACTATTAGCGATAATCAACGATCTAATAAACTCGATAAACTAAGGTAATGCGTGGTGTAGTTGCAGTGGCTGGTGTAGTATTTCATTTAAAAACGAGTAGAGAGATTTGGGTGGCTCTTAACAGCGAGGTCTTGAGAGCCGATGAGGGTGATACGGAGGAGTGCCGGAATGCAAGGGCAGGGGGGAACGGGAGATCTACGAGAAAATCCGCCCGCCACCAGCATCGACCAGCACGAAACCCCACGTTGCGAAAATTCGGGGGTGACCCTCCCGGGGATCGACCACAGTTCACCAAGGTAGTAGGCGAGCGTCCTAACCGCTACACCAACCGCGGCCCTTATTTGTAACCGAAAATTTAAAAAGTCAACTATTTTAATAATTGTTTTATAACTGTGGCAAGGTTAATGTGAATTAAATGGGAAGACGCTGTACTACGCACAGCTGGTTGACATAATAGGTTAAAGATTGCTGGAGGTGATATAGCGTACGGGTATGTATTAATTTATATTTTACTGTGTATTACTAGCATCAGTTTTATACGAATAGACTAAATGGATATGTAAAGACTGTAAGGGACGGCTTACACAAAAATGAATATAAAACTTGTTTTCTTTTAAAAATGGCACTTGCCTCCTTAACTGTATCCATAATTCGGATGTCTAGGTTGGTGGTTCGAAGATACCAGAAATAACCTGTCCACGGAGGATCTTTACTTAAATGTTGATTCCTAAGTCAGAAAATCCTTCCTAGGGCTCTATAAAGACTTATAGGGCGATGGAAAAACCTGTAACGTCATAGGAGCCGGAAAGAAGAGCAGCTAAGTGACATTATTATTTTCTATGTGTATACATACAGTGGTTCGGATTGGCCATAGTTCTTTAACAACACACACTATCTAGGACACACGAAGCAAGAATTACATATTACCAAAACGTTTAGCAGTTTGTATTAACATAAAAATATAGCTGCTTAATGTACAGATAAGTAATTAAATGACAGGAAAAAGCAGTTTGTCATCCTTCCATTAAGTTTAATGTTTTTAGATTGATTGAACAAAATGTCGTGTAATTAAGTGATATGAATCATGTTCTCATTTATCACATTTCCGATACTGCCATACTGAATAAGCATCGATAATGTAAAAACGCAAGGTTAGACCCGTTTATGAAAGTAGTGTCCACTTAATCGATGAGGCCATTTAAAGGAACACGTAAACAAAATTATGTGAATGTAGTCCGGAGTGACAAGCAAAGAGATACGAAACGAATTCCAACACGAAAAATGTAGGTGTCTGTGTATTCGCGTACAATGATATTTAAAATTTTAAAACATATTAATTAAATTAGTATTATTTATGACATCACAACTGTCACTCCGACTTACCCATTCTCGTTAATCTACGTCCCGATCGATTTGGTATGGCACGTAATATTTTCACCGTTAAAATTATAAATAGTTATATAAATGTGAACTGAATCGCTTTTACTGCTTCGCAACTCCCATTATACCAGATAGGAATAAAATGTAAATACCTACCGCTGACATCCATATCCGTCATAACACCAGGGGTAACATCCTCTTGCTTAATGTGTAAGAATTAGTGCAGTTTATTTACTCGATATGTGCCTTCTTATAGATAGACGTTGACAGTGTTTTAAGATCAAAATATGAATTGGGATCACGTCCTACTTGTATGTATTTTTTCAACGCTAAAATTATTTTTGTATACGTTTTGTGACGTGTGCATATATATCCTTTTAAATCTCACTAATCGATCTTGAAGTAATTTTATTTTAATATATACAATGTATGATTCATTAGGTTAATCTAAATTCCAGTCCGTCATCCGAGCATGTAAGCTACAAAACACTAGTTTACAATTTGTCATCAGAACTGCACAGAAATGTCACGCAAACCATGTTTAGGTTATTAATTTTGTAACACATCTAGGCTTTCGTGAAGGATTACTTCATGTGATAAGATCGAAGTTGCATTAAAACTCGTTCAAAATTGTTTTTAAATAAAAACATATTTATGTTAAAAGACTTCGAGCCACTTGATTTTGACCCCAAAGGTGTGACTTTTATGTTGGCAAAAAGTTAGTGGATGATGCTCAGATAGCATGTGCACTCTTCCCCATACATATTCTGTGTAATATAATGACTAGTGACTTAAGGATATCGCCAATAATGACAAAAAATGTCATAGACCACATTTCAGTTGTGTGAATGAACGTCATATGTAGTAAACCTTTGCTTATTGAAACGTCCAAAATGGCACCCGTCCAAGCAAATTGATAGATCGTGGACTCTTCAATAATTGCTCATTCATTCTTCAGTTGTGTGCGGCAAATCATCATTGAAATATCAGATATTGTATATGCAAACCCACAGTTCTTAACTAACTATTTTGACATTTGTCTGGTAATTTTCTTAAGTACTACACATCTTGGCTAATATAAATAGGCAGATTAAAAAAAAAATCAGGGCTTATGTTGACTTTATGAATACAAAGTTTGCACGTATTTGAGAGATACTACAGAGCAGAACTCACTCGTAAATAGCTCATACCTGTAAAATATCTAACGTTGCATTTGAAAGTACTGTGAAACGATCAGAATTTTCGCAAGTGGGAATCGTGCCGGACGATGCCGTTGGTTGGCGGGTTTTCTCGGGGATATCCCGTTTCCCCCGCTCCATTCGTTCCGGTGCCGCTCCATACTCACTTCAATCACCCTCATAGGCTCTCAAGACCTCGCTGTTAAGAGGCGCCCAAATCTCTTCACTCGCTCTAAAACTATAATTTTCAATAACTAACATGTCTTGAAGTCACAAGTCTAAATCAAGATCGTATGAGCCGATGTTGAAGCTGTAGTAAAGCATGTTTGTTTGGAAATATGTATTTGAATGTCAATGATTCTGAATGTAACATATTAGCTAAAGAACTAATCCCAAACGACATGATGTACCCTATTGCAAAAGTACAGTGCAACTTGAAAAGCACCAATACATTAAAATTTTTATACCAGACCAAAGATAAAACACAGTGTTTGATACTCAGCCCGCGGACGTACATGTATACGTCTTTTCAGTATATTATGATATCGGTAGCACTTGTAATAAGAAATGGTGTTTTGTTGACCATTTACATGCTGGGGTATATAGAAATAAATGGTGACGAAGGTCGTAGTGTTTATTTACGTCTAGTTTATTAAAAAAAAACTCCCTTACGGTTCAGATAATGCAATCTGTAATAGCATAAATTGTTGAAGTATGGGAAAAAAATAATAATAGTAGAAATAACAAATTGTACATTGTTATCAAAAGTGAGATATTTATTAAGCTTACTTTTGTATAATGTGAAAACACGAATGACTACACTTCATAATTAGTGTAGTATTGTTTGTCAGTCGTTTTTACATAGCTAACGGCCAAATTGATCCCGTGAATCCAACGTTATGTGTACGTTTACTTTTATATAAACTACGAGGACACATTTATCCTTTCTATGTACTCTCAGTTTATTTGTGATAATGAGATTTTTCTTTTGCGAAACGAAATATAGTCTAATAAATGGAGAGTTTGGTTTTGTACTTTCTCCGATACACAATCTTCTTTTTTCCCCACAATTCGGTGTCTTAGTAACAGGTTTGCCAATATATTACTTTTTTTAACTATTTAGTTCTGTTGTAGTTCAAAAGTAAAAATTTTGACATTTCCGATCTTCCAGCCCGAAGCCATATATTTTGTGGGTTTCAGATACTGGCGAAAGTAAACAATTCCCAGTGATCTGTTTCGTATAATGCGTTATTTGTTACAATTGTATGTACAACTTAAAAAAAATACACTTTGCAAAAATCTCAATTTGTTTTTAGCCTGCACCATTAAACCAAACCGTAATAAACATTTCGATTAAGGCATTTTCCCACGGAAGTTTTAGGTATTAGTAAATGCCAACCCCAAAATACCTTTAGCTTTTTGGCGAAAGTGGCACTTACGTGTATTATTGATTATACACGTAATTTTCTACACTATAATATTTAAGTGGTTTTTCATTACAGCTGTTTTGTCGACTAAGAGAACGGAATCAAACCCTCGGGTTAGTGCACGAGATTCATGTACGCTTACCACATTTACGAAGAAACTAGATCGATAATAAAATAAGTTATGACTATACTATGAATGGGAATTGTTTCACGTTTGACCTATGAAGCCGCGGTGGTTTAACGGCTAGAGCGCTCACATTTCACAAAGGTGACACGAGTTCGAACCCGGTGGGTCACCCCGTATTTTTGCATTCAAAAAATACGGAGGAAAGCATCGGTCTATGGTTTTCTTAGAGTACTCAAATTTCACCCACACCCATTGCATCCCATCGTTGCTCGATCTTCATCTCAGTTCACCTTCATCGGCACTAAATAAGGACCTCAGATAGTCAGAGCCGGTAAAAACTCTCGCATTTAACCACCCTCATTTTTATGTCACTTAATAAAATGAATCACTAATTTTGACTCTTCGGGAACTTCCTGTACGTTTTCAGTCGACATGGATGGTGTAACCACTTCCATATTTTCGGAACCGCAGCCATTTTGTCGTGATGATCGTTGAGCAGCATTAAATCTCTTCATCGCTTGGGAAAGTTTGTTCCTTTTAGTTTTTATGTAACGGCCTGCCAATCTTGAATTTTTCGGGAGCCATTGCACACAAAAAAAAAAAAAGTAGTTTTCTCGTATAATTACGTTATACGTTTCGCTAAATACAGTGGTAAAATTATACACTCAAAAATGTGCACAGGTATTAACTAGTATTCACGATCGAAGAGTGACAACCATACGACACAATTTCAAAGAGCACCTAAGTTGAGGGTAGGAACGGGCGTGGGCGAACTAGCCAGGTAAGAAATTCCAGTCGTGAAGGAGTGTAGGTTTGGCAACCCTGAGAGAAAGAGCTGGTTCATCCACATAGGAAGGAGACAACCCCTCAGACTCCCTGGTGCCAGGTATGTGACGGGTTGCATCCGAGATATTGCTGAATTCCAGGCGTAAAGAAAACATGCAACCCTTTTGGAGCAGCTTTTCGCTTTAATAATAATAAAAAAAACCGACATTTTTGCATTTTGCTTTGAAATTATATTTATTGATGTAGCTTCTTCATGAGTGTATTATTTTTCTTTTCAAATTATTACTCTCTGTTTTTCATGGATGCGAAAACAACCCTGTTTCCTCATCTGGTTCTCCAGAAAGCTGCTGCAGAAAATGTCAAAAAACACAACTTCAAGAACCTACAGCTCTTAAACTATAAGTTGTAGCTATTATCATTTTGGCTCAAACGCTAGTCTGTACGGTACCTATATGTAGGCATAATAATCAGCTATAAAAATCTTTGGGTCCAACAGCCTTCCGTATCTGGCATCCATGAAGGCTGACTCGGAAAAAGACTGGTAATGCTCCCGCTTGCATATCGCTTGAATTTGGCCGCATAGTGTTTGAAAAACACGTTTCTTTTTCACAAAGATTAATCTGTTATTTTTAAATTTAAATCGAAGTTCGCATAACAGCGCCGGGAGACCGCAATCTGACGCACTCGCGTGCACAAGTCGCATAGCACGAAAGCGAACGGACTGGCGCGTAATGTGGCGACCTACTGTGCACAAGCCGCCGTCAACACGCGTGCAGACTGCTGGCTGTTTGTGTGTTGTTGGAAATCAAATGCAATCACTCCTGTCCAGTGTTTACTTCCCAATAGCCTATCTGTCATCGTTTATGTAGTCTGACACACGTGTACTAACAAGCAACCACTAGCGGCGCTCGCGTAAAGGCTGTTCACGATAAAATGAGCACTTTAGAAATTAATCGTAGAAAAAAGTCACTGTCCCTGTATGCATCTATTTTAACGGGCGCACTGAGTGACATTCGCCCAAGAAAGTTGGTAACGATGGATGGAAAATAGTTCCATATCTTAAGGTCTAATAAAAATTGTTAGGTAACAATTTGTGACAAATTAAAATTATTTCTTTATATTTGTGTTTTTTTAATGCATCGAAGCGAAAAATGCGCAGATTTAAAAAGTATTCACTTTCTTAATAATTTCATAGTTTCATTTGACCAATGCACGAATGTCATGAGGCCCATAGCAATGTTAATTTTACGTAAGGCGGAAGAATACACAACGTGTATACAAGTATATCTTAAGCAGGGCTTTTAAAAGTGCTCATCTTACCGTGAACAGTATGTGCCTCAAGTTTATGGTGTCCTATATGCAGCCGCTCTGCGCTTGACTCGCCAGTTCCGTTCGCCTTCGTGGTATGCGACTTGTGTTGCACACAAGTACTTGGATTTGCGGACTCCAGGCGTTGTTTTTCCAATTTCTAATTTCAATTTAAAACACTAGATGAATTTTCCAATTTTTCCGTAACTAGGATTTATTGTTCATATTATCCCATAGGTGCTGTGGTTTGAATTTCGATATGTAGTTTAAAAACATCTATAAGCCCTTCACAGTTACTTCACACTTTTCTGAAGCCTTGCCAAAGTTCTACTTCCAGGATATTCCTCCGCCTCATGCAAACTAATCTTAACTAAGTCTGGAAAATTACACTAGAGGGACAACGCACTAAATTAGTGCTTACTCAGTGTCACAGTATTTATATAAGAACTATTTCTTACTAGGTGCTACCAACACACATGTTTTCTCACTGTGTTTATTCAAATTATTTATAAATTAAGTATTATAATTTATAGATAAAATATGAATAACTTTTCACTTTAATATAAAAAAAAGTAAGTCGTATGGAAGCCAAGTATAAAACGGTTGTGATATATGGTACATGTTGGAAATAACTAAACACGTCATACATGGGGAGATTTTTCAAAGGTTTGATTCAAAAAGGGCGAAGATACCGCGAATAGATTATAGTATATGTGCGCGCGCGCGCGTATGTGTGTGTGTGTTGCCTGACAATAAAAATAGTGTATACCGAAGGAACCACAGAATGGTATTGAACTTCTTAGAGGTATTGGAACTGATGAGTAAAACACATTATCACTAAAACAAAGCAGCAAGGCGATCTCAGCATGGATCTGCGATACGCTGTAAGATCATCTTCAACCATTCGTCACACCTCTTCGCATTGTGATACATATTGCAACATGGTCTGGTATGAAGTCTAGCAGGCACCGGATGTCATGGGGCCGACTGGCCCACAATCGTTTGACTGTATGTTCCAAATACCGGATTATATGGCATAAGGGCAGCTGGCGTTTCAACTGGTACCACGTGTGATCTATTGGGAGCATATCAGGGGAGTGGGTAGGCCATGGTGGATTTAATCCGCTTTACGTTGACAGCACATTAGCTACATTTTTATTATTTTATTTATTTGATTGGTTGTACATGCTGGAGGAAGTGCTCGACGATCTGCGTCATGTGCGACTGGATATTATACTGCTGGAATATCGTACCTGGATTTTCGGCGAGAAATGGTAGCGTAGGCATACCGCTGGGCCATTAATGCTGCACGTAACAGTACGGCTACTGTAGGCTATGTATTCCTAGACCATAATGCCTGCTTTGGAGGAAGTCGATGTCGAACTTGGTACTGTGGCATTCACCAGGAGTCCTCCACATCTGGGTGCGATGATCATCACACTGTTAATATTTTCCGTATATTTACGGAAATTTTTACGAAAATGCACAGTAAATATACAGAAACGCAATCCATAGTGACGAAAAACGGAGTTAAGTGCGTAAATACGAAATACGGAAGATCTTCGTATTTCCGATAACTTCGGGTTTCGGGCACGAACAATGCCGTGTCTACACGACATTTCTCGCCACTGTCAGCAGAAAATTATCGTTTCTGCGGCAGTTAGGTTATCCATGTCACTATCACATGTTCTTTCAAACATTAAAAAGTAGCAACAGGCGTATGTAACACTTAGCAACACTTAAAAACACTAACTTTAACAGCAACTAAAATGGTTGCTTATGTGATTAATATCGATTTTCAAAAGTTACACGAGGTTCACCATGTGAGTATTGTAGGTAAGTGGTTAGGGTCGGGAACTTGCAACTTTTCGACTCAGGTTCAAAACGTGCTTTTAAAAAAATTAACTTTTTTAAATATAATTTTTATACACAGTAGAACACCCAAATAATGAAAATTAAAATAAAATAGATATTAAATATGATTTAAAATCTAAGTATAGAAAAAGAACTAGGCAATTAACGAAGAGGTTCCGTGAATTTTACGGAAAGTCCATTTTTGAAAACTAGTGTGTCCGTAATTTTACGGAGAGTTTACGGGACACCTCTGGATAAATGTTTACCAGCACTTTTCCATAAAATAAAGGACATTTTTTTTTAGCAGTAAAGTCCCCACAACAGCGGCGTTCTAATTCTTTGAATATTGCTCTGGCCTGGCACCACTGCAAACAGAGCCGCTGTCGTAGCAGAGCTAATGACAGAACACGTAATGAACGCTGGGGTCCGAGATTCGCTTCTACAATGCGTCAGGAAATATTGCTCTGGCCTGGCACCACTGCAAACAGAGCCGCTGTCGTAGCAGAGCTAATGACAGAACACGTAATGAACGCTGGGGTCCGAGATTCGCTTCTACAATGCGTCAGGAAATATTGCTCTGGCCTGGCACCACTGCAAACAGAGCCGCTGTCGTAGCAGAGCTAATGACAGAACACGTAATGAACGCTGGGGGTCCGAGATTCGCTTCTACAATGCGTCAGGAAATATTGCTCTGGCCTGGCACCACTGCAAACAGAGCCGCTGTCGTAGCAGAGCTAATGACAGAACACGTAATGAACGCTGGGGTCCGAGATTCGCTTCTACAATGCGTCAGGAAATATTGCTCTGGCCTGGCACCACTGCAAACAGAGCCGCTGTCGTAGCAGAGCTAATGACAGAACACGTAATGAACGCTGGGGTCCGAGATTCGCTTCTACAATGCGTCAGGAAATATTGCTCTGGCCTGGCACCACTACAAACAGAGCCGCTGTCGTAGCAGAGCTAATGACAGAACACGTAATGAACGCTGGGGTCCGAGATTCGCTTCTACAATGCGTCAGGAAATATTGCTCTGGCCTGGCACTACTGCAAACAGAGCCGCTGCCGTGGCAGAGCTAATGACAGAACACGTAATGAACGCTGGGGTCCGAGATTCGCTTCTACAATGCGTCAGGAAATTGTTTGTGGGCACACAGGAGATACATCACTGACCAGTGTCGTGAACCAGGTCGCCATGGGATCACTCCACGCCGACTGGTAGTCAACCACGTCTGTCCTGAGCCGGTCTTCAGTGCGTGGGTGCCTTCACATATACGCTGCTCGGACCAGCATTCGACAGGTATGGTACGAACGATCCACATGGTGGGCTATAAGGCGATGCAACTAACGACTTTGGGGCATTCCCAGCATTCTTCTTCACTCTGTGCGCCTTCTTGATATGATCTAGTGTTTCTCGCGTTAAAGCAGCTTCGACTAGACACACGTCAGTGTCTACGAGCTCTGGTCGGCGCTTGCAGTTACACTGTCGGGTGTGAGCGCCAGTGTGCTGTCATGTACACGGGCTTGCTATTTACATCATTTCTACGTTGTCATATTATTTCTGATTGATACACCATTTTCATTGTCCAGCTGACTATACAAGACGACTCATATACTACAGTCTTAAAATTTTCTGTTCATTCACGGAAATTATTGCTGTTATATAGAGTTAATATATGGAAAATCATTCCATAATAACAAAACTGAACTGAGTTGTCTACATAAAAAATACGAAACCCCTCTGTGTTTTAAACGTTAACACTACTAGAATCTAATTCCTTTACAACTATACAAGTTTATTCCCCTTTAATTAATATAAACGATTCCATAGTTTAGCACATTATTCATTTTTAAAATAACGGTTTTTCTTTTATTTTTAAATGGTTTACAAATTTATGCTTTTTTTTCACTAATACATTCCGCACACCCTCTCATGTTCGTTTCATAGGCGGAAATATTCCGTCAATTTTGCTCTAACAGTTAAGGATTGTGAGATATTTTAAGTTTTGTGATTTCACAGTTAACTCCCTTGTTTTGTGGTACAAGCATATTATTCATAATAATTGAGCAACGACTCTACATTATTACTTGCCAGTACACTCCTGTTGCTGCTTTCATAGGTCTATCTTGACAAGTTGATGCCTCATTTCTTGACATTTCAAGGCTAATTATCACACCCAAAAAAAATAGTTAAGCATGAAGTCATAAAACTTCAAAATTGCAGAAACCATAAGTTTTAGAGCAAAATAGGCTAAATTCGTCAGTCTAATAAACTCAGGTAGATACAATTCGCTAGAACAGTGTAAAAGTAGACGTCAGTGCATGAGAGCGGGAACTTGCCCTCTCTCACTGCTAGTTCCCTGTACTGGGAGGATAAACCAGCGCAACCTCTACATAGTGGTTTTTACATGGGTCACTGCTAATTCGTAACTTCGTTCAATCCGCTATTCCAATCCATTCACTATTCCTGATTCTAAGTTCCTTCTACTCACTAGATTATGGAGGAAAACAAAGTAGAAATCTCGGGATTCTTAACTCAAAATTAAAGTATTTTTATAAAAAAAATTAACTAACAATAACTCTCAAAAGAAGAGCGAAACAACAGCATTAAACAGAGATTACAGAGCTGATTATATTTTACAAAGGTTTCAAAATAAACCAAATTTATTAACGTAACCTGACAGTCGGGAGTGGAGAGATCGTTAATTATAATTATAACTCGAAATCGGAAATCTTAACCTAACAGGGAAACTTACTTAGATTAAACATAACTTAACTTAAAACTACAGGACGCGGTACTAATGTTCCAATGGTTAACGCAGTCCGCCGCGCAGCATCCCTGTGGAGCTTTCATATGATCCAACTGCTACCAACACTCGTAGTGCACACGCTAGACGTCAACCCACGACTCCTCTCTCAACGAGGGAGATCGCGCACACATATCATCCAACTGCTGCCAACACTCGTAGTGCACAAGCTAGACGTCAACCCACGACTCCTCTCTCAACGAGGGAGATCGCGCACACATATCATCCAACTGCTGCCAACACTCGTAGTGCACAAGCTAGACGTCAACCCACGACCCCTCTCTCAACGAGGGAGATCGCGCACACATATCATCCAACTGCCAACACTCGTAGTGCACACGCTAGATGTCAACCCACGACTCCTCTCTCAACGAGGGAGATCGCGCACACATATCATCCAACTGCTGCCAACACTCGTAGTGCACAAGCTAGACGTCAACCCACGACTCCTCTCTCAACGAGGGAGATGGCGCACACATATCATCCAACTGCTGCCAACACTCGTAGTGCACAAGCTAGACGTCAACCCACGACTCCTCTCTCAACGAGGGAGATCGCGCACACATATCATCCAACTGCTGCCAACATTCGTAGTGCACACGCTAGACGTCAACCCACGACTCCTCTCTCAACGAGGGAGATCGCGCACACATATCATCCAACTGCCAACACTCGTAGTGCACACGCTAGATGTCAACCCACGACTCCTCTCTCAACGAGGGAGATCGCGCACACATATCATCCAACTGCTGCCAACACTCGTAATGCACACGCTAGACGTCAACCCACGACTCCTCTCTCAACGAGGGAGATCGCGCACACATATCATCCAACTGCCAACACTCGTAGTGCACACGCTAGACGTCAACCCACGACTCCTCTCTCAACGAGGGAGATCGCGCACACATATCATCCAACTGCTGCCAACACTCGTAGTGCACACGCTAGATGTCAACCCACGACTCCTCTCTCAACGAGGGAGATCGCGCACACATACAGACAACGATGTTAACACTTCCAAACACACTTCCTTCCCGGTTCGCGATCGTTTTCGAACTCCACACAAATAGCAAACAACGTTGGGAAGCAGTGGCGTTTATTCCATACACGCAAGGTAAGCAATGCTTATCGTATACATATTGGAAATGGTTGACTCTTTATAGTTTTCGCCGTAAGTTTAACCACATTTAATACTAAGTTTCCTGTTTCCGATTCGATAATCTGAGTTTTCGTTACTCTCGTACTGTACAGGCATTGTGCTGCTATCTAGTACTTATTTCCACAAACGGGAGTGACAGGGCGGGGTAAGCAGTCGTTCTGTTTGCGCCCTGCAGTCCTACTTTTTTCCTTGGAAAGTGGATGAAAGTGTTCGGGAAAACGGGAGTTTTCTTATAATTTGTAATGTGCTCTTTAAAAAATATTCAGTTTAATTATTATTACATTAATTTCGTTTCCATTTTTGTAACTAATGCTGGGTATTATAAAACGGTAAATACACGTGGAGGGTAAGCAAAGTTGGAAGTTGCGTTTGTTAGTGGAAATTCAAAATGTCACCACAGCTCGGTACTAGCAAGACTGAGTGTAAAATATGCGACCTTCTGAAGCGTAAAATTGTGGGGCTATTATATTGCTTGCCCTGTAAAAAAAAAAAAAAAAAAAACCCACTACACGCCTCTGCTGGAAAGGGCCCAGGGCCCTCGCAAGCGAAAACACACAAGCGTAGCCCGTACGACACGTCCGCCTCGTTTCACGTCCGATTCCGAATTCTCCCGAACTCTCTGACCCCGGGACATCACACGAGCTCGCACGACAGCTGACACAACAAGACTTGGGTCGTTCAACCAGAGGCGGGCCCTGCCTCTCGACTACCTAGTTCGCAACTGCGGCCTCCTTTCGCCGACCAAAAACTGCCCAATTCTCAAACGAAGTATACCGAACCCCAGGACGACGATACACTTCCGTGGACCTTTCAGCACAAGCTGACGACGTTGACATCTTATTGTAATACACCCTGTTACGGATATGACTTAAGGTTGTATCCACACACAAGAAGACTGTTACTCTTTTAACTTTACCAAATAATTCCTTTTCAGGTGCACGCATTAAGGGGATGTACGGTTCTTTCAAAGTCGAATTCAATTACTTAATTCTCTATCGACTAACCATATATGAGGGGGTTTACTACACTGTCAATAAGTTACTCCAACTACTAAAATATATATATTTATTAATCTTTACCTCTTTAGAAAACTGGCATATACAATTCCTATTAATTTACAATAGCACTCTTCAATGATTTGCCTTTATAGGGGCACGGTCATAACCAAATTACTGGCTACGTTCTTAGGTTCGCGAGGGGCAATTGTTCTCGGATCGTCCCAGTTATCCAAATCGACTCACCACTGGAATAATTCAGTGGGATGTCGTCGGGCCCACAGCGTGGAGAAGGCCACCCTGGTCCCCTTGCGGAGATCGTCCCTCTAGGAAGCTGGCCCTCGCCAAGGCTGACGTCCCTGGTCCTCGAAGTCGGTCAGTGCGGAAGATGGCAGGAACAGCAGCCCCTGCCTTACATCCTGGCCTCCTTTTATAGCGCTGTAGACCAGCCCCCTCCCTGCCTCTCCTACCTCGGCGCCATCGTGATTGTAGGTATGGTGCCTGTGCCACATATTGGCCAAGCGGCACTCTAGCAACACGGGTCTCGCGGCAACATAGACGCGCTAAAGAAATATTTCAACCATAGACCAGGCACAACTACAGAAGTATCTTATCTACGTGACAATGTTTATTAAATCTGAATAAACTTATAGAGTTGTAAAAGAGTGACATGGTTTTAGTGCCTTTGAGTAACTAAACTGAATATAACCTAGCCTAACCGTCATATTATGCTGGGGATAAGCTATTACAGTGGTAATAGTCACAGATCATGAACTTTTTGACTCGTGTTCAAACTAAAGATTTTTTTTTTTTTTTTCCAAAAATAATTTGTACACTAGTAAACACCCACATAGCGAGAATCGAGAATTTATTTTGTAATCTCTCTTTACAAAATTAGAATATAGAAACCACTATTAAAATATTTACGCAGAAGTTCTGTGAATTCACGAATATTTTAAAAAATATTCCGTAAACCCGTTTGTTAAAAAAATGTTTATGTATTTTGCGAAGAATTCTGGATAACTTTTTACCAGTGAGTTTCCATAATTTCAAAGACATTGTTTCTAAAATTGTAGTTGAACTCGATCGATCTCGAGCTTAGCCTCCTTGGTCTAGAGTATTCATAGGAATGTGGACTCTAGATCACATCGCATGAGCCCACTGAATATTTCTGCCACGTCTTATAAACCGATATCCAATTACAAATATTATTTGGATGAGTCAGAACTCTAAGTTAGTACTCTAAGTACTCTGATTTTAATTGGAGAAATTGTCCTGTGATTGGTAGACACCTGCAAAACTTCGTGTTGTTACTTGAAGACGCAATACATTGCAAACACATGTGCGATTGTATTCCTTTTCTCTCTGGAATAAAAATTGCTTGACACCTCCGGACGGCATAAAACCAATCGAAAACAAGTCATGGGAGTATAGTCCAACGACGTTCAACCAAGGCAGAATGAAAAACGAATCCTCACTGCTGCAGAAGTCAATATAATCATGGCGCCGACACACTGTGTGTATTTCTGTGACCTCTCCTGAAGGGAGGAGACCCCGCACTTACTAAGGGGGAAGGAGGCATTCAGAGGAAAGCACTCAGTTAGTACATAACTCTATTTCATCATACTCGCAAGCAATTACAATTACTGCTATACAAGGGCGGTCTGATTAGTGATATTCTTGGCAGTAATACTCAGAGTACTTTAAATTATGCAAGCAAGCAATTACATTAATACTCTTGCTCTTATGGAGCTTAATGCGGGCTTTCGCCTGTCCCGATGCCTCACGCAGCCTAGGTCGTCCTAACGGGAGGTATAATTACCCAGGTATCGTAGTCGGCAACGAGGATGCTCTCTCTACGGCGGATGCAGTGGGCGTCGATCCCGGACTACGGACTGGTGGTCCTCTCTGCAGTCGCCCCTCGGGCAGGGCCTCCGGCATCTGGGGCAAGATGGCGCTGCGAGCCGCCATTGTCCCTGCCATATGCACTGACGGCCCCGACCTCGCAACCATTCCCTCGGGGATTGTTATAACAGCTGGGTCGGCTTGCAGAGGTCGCACGCTCCTCGCACTAGCTCGCCTCCTGGCAACCCTTGCTGTTATCAGCCGCAGCAAGACCCCATTTCTGGAAGACCCAGGCGTCCTCATCTGGTAATACTGGAGGCCGCACATTGCAGGGGAACGTTCAAGTGAGGTCGGGCCGTCGCTGCAGTGAGGCGGCTCGTGGCAAGCAGTAAGGCTAGGTACCCCTGTGGCAGAGGAGCAGAGCCAGCCAGAGAGAGCCTGTCTTGTTCGAGGGAAGCCGACTGGGTAATGTTTTAAAAAGTGTCCTTCACGCACTATATTTGTCAGTTCCCTAGGGTGCTGTCTGTCATGTGAAAATCGGGAAGGCGTTACATGTAAGGTATGATGATTCTATTGACTAGCATGTGCCATAACTACTATAAATATACTTATAACATTATGTAGATTAAAAAATATTTCCTTACTAAAAAAATATACAATATATATGATAACATTCTTGTATGATACTTTTATCAATGTTTTACCTAATAGACCTTGTTGTGTAGTGTGACAAGGAAATTTAATTAATTACAATTTGGGTATGCATTACATATCTGTTGTTTGATCTAAGTCGTGAAGTAGATACTATACATTAATTACAAGGTTTTATAATAGTATAATTTGTTTGTGTGCTGGCACTTAAGGAATACTTATATTGGATTACTATTGGTTTGTGTTAACTGCAAGAGAGGACAGGATGTGCTTGGCTCTGTAATATGATTATACCCCCATATTAAAAATTATGTACGAAATTTGATAGAACTGGCGCCGAACACTGTGAGGAAGGAAATAGAATTTTTGGTGCACCAATTGCAGTCAACATTTTGCAATAGCACCGCTACTACATGTGGTACAGTTGGTAACACTACATATCACTATAAAAGTTCGTTATAATAACTTTCTAAGGGACATCAGTCTTATTTCTCTATACAAAATGATATTATGACATTTTAGATACAATACTTTATACGGCGAACCTTTGCGTAACATATATAATTATTATGTGTCTTATAATTTATTGGGATTGTAAGAAAATGTTAAAATATATGGTGTCCTCGCCGCACGGCTCTGAGCTGCCATCAAGTGCTCTCTATAGCTAAACTAAGGGACTTTCGATTATGCCAGCATTAGCTGCTGCCCTCTGCAATTAGAGTGTGCACTTTTTGTAGTCTGCCCACGACTGTCTCATCGGTGCTTTAAATACATGCTCCTAGGTAGCACAGTGTGTGCTGTAGCATTTTCAGATGTGCCATTATCTCCTACGAACTGCACATAATCGCACATGAACTTTTGTGAGCATCAGACTGATTGTTCGCCACAATGGAACAAAGTTACAGCAAGTAGCTTTGCAATGAAAAGAAATAACTTATTTTACAACTACCACATAGCTAGTTACTTTTGTGAAGTAACGTGAACTTGTTTCCTGACTTGGCCTTATAATATTGGAAGCGTGTCACATGGTGCTTTATTTTGATTTATCACGTGCACATATTTATTTGCGGAGCCCACTAATGATCATAGTTAACATATTTACATTTGAAGTGTGCCCTTATTGTATTTTCTTATGCAATATTCCATCAGTTTGCACCACTTATGCACATTCGTTAGCTATTTGAAATTTTTTACTACTTGCCCATATTGAATTAATTTATATCATTTATGCTGCATTACTATGATATTATACATTCAAACTTTAAGCAGCCTGAGCCATACGGTTCAGTAAGAAGGCAATTCTTATAAGTTTATAATAGATTCAAGCAAGAGCTATAGTAAGAACCACAATTGTTGATAGGCTTATATAATTATAATGCTCTTGAGATAAAATAGAAATGACCTGTGTCTGCATTAGCGAAGGCCGCTGGCGACATAATGAACTGTGGGAAGATCAGTGTGTGCTATCTTCCAATCCTTATTTAGGCGGTCATTTACAGAATAAAACGAGATACCTTCATTTAACTTAAGCTGTTGTGCCTCAAACTTATTGTGTTGGAGCCACTGTATAGGCAATATCGTGTGAGAAATTGCAAGTTTAGGGCTCGTTACATCGCAAACGAGATTGGCATGGATAATCATTAACTGGTTTGACATGAGTTCGCAGCCGCATGGTATGTGGATTTCAATTGTGCCAACCTTGCAGTTAAGAATTTCTTTACTTAGAGTTTTATTAATTCATCTTAAAACTAAGTTGCCAGGCGTATTGGTGATAACGTAATGGCGAGGTTCAATGGCTTGGCCAGACAAGGGATTACCTGTTTCACATTGAAATTTACATTACTTGAACAGAGTTTCAATGCTGTCTAAGTTGATAGCTGCCTTTAAGCAATTTATTTGGGGATTATCTGCGAGCTATTTGGACAGAAAATACATACCTTTTATCTGTTCTGGTGCATCGTATATTTCTCTTGTCTCCTGAGTAATCATGTCAATGGCGATTATGTTTTCAGGAGTAGCTATATAGCAGGGTTCTTTTTTTTTAACAAATAAGGGACTTTTGTCGTTCGGAAAAACTGCCACTTATATTTAATATTCTGGAGTGGAATTTGGATTTTCAACATGATTTGTGTCGGGTACAACATGCATTCTGTTAGCAGCAAAGTACAATACTTCAAAATATCTTTGATGGAAATGCTGATTTGTAATCCTAAGTCTAACTTGTGATTGCAGATCTAAAAGTTCTTTAGTTAAAGTTTGTCTCGAGACAGCTTGTAATTAAATACAATTGTTGGCATTGGCGTAGATAAGCGCTAATTTCAAATTCATTCACAACATTATTAATTGTAAAATCACGCTCGTCAACATTTGTGCCTGAACTTTGGCACTTTCAATTTCATGATTTTGGTTATTTACTTGCTCTGACATTGAGCCGATATTACGTGTTATTGAGTTAATTTTTAGTTCTACTTGGTTTTTTATTTCAGCTATACTATGAACAGTAATGTTCAAATTTGTGTTAGAGGTCATGACATTAGCTTGTAGGTGGTTTCATTCTAAGGCGAGCATTTCATCGTTTGCCAGGAGGGATTTTAGGTGGCGGGAGGTGAGGATGTCGCAACACCATGTAGCGGCATCCCCCAGGAAGGTTATTGCATGCTTCATTCTGTTGGCCACAGACACTTCAGATAATAACTCTTTTACAATATTGCTAGAGGTATCATTTAAAAACTGGCATAATCTCTCTGCATTGTGGCAAACAGTGCTGTTCTTCTTTGCACCTGCGCTGTGGTATCATACGTTAACGTTCTCAGGCGTTGTGGGCTGTTGTAGTGGTATGGTGTACGCTATCAGAACAGTCTCTTCATACTGTAGTTGCAGCATCAGCTGCTAAAAGTACACCCCTGCGTGCATTTTGTATAATTGCACGCCCGCAGTACCCCCAATACAAAGTCAAGGACAAGGAACAGCGTTATTTATATTTGTGAGTTTTACATTCCTTTTGCTAACAGTATCAATTTTTGTTTGCCCTTGCTTGTGTACCTTTATCGCAATTGCAGAAGGCCCCAAAATGTCATGTACACGGTATGGGCCATGGTATTTAAAATTCAGTGTTTTTTGTATGATGTGTGTTTCCACCCAGACGAATATCTTGAAGTCGTTTTGCCGGAATGTTGTGTTGAATAACGCTTTTTGTTTCTGTTGAGAGGCGAGTAAGTTGATCCGGGCTTGCTCACAAGCTTGTGATAATTGTTTACACCAGTCGTCGGCACGTGGAGAATTCTTGTGTGTGATGATGCGAGATGGTTGTACCGCTTCCAATCCATGTAAAAGGAAAAATTGGGCAAAATTTTGTGCTTCTGTTGACGGTGGAATTGAAAATTGAACAGGATGTATGGTACATATTCATCCCAGTGCGAATGATCCTCACTTGCGCCTGATGTGATCTGTTGCGATAAAATCTTGTTCACCTGTTCCATAAGACCATTGCATGCTGGGTTGTAAGGTGTTGTTTGAAGTTTTTTTATTTGCAATTTGCGGTATAATTCGGTCATCATTTCATTATTAAATGAGGTACCCCTATCGCTGAGGATGGATTTTGGACAGCCATATTGGAGAATAACATCTTTAATCAAATTTGCGCATGTGATTGCATCAATTGATTTCACCAGACGGGCGACTGCATAGCAGGTGAAGAATTCAGTCATGACTAATATATATTTGTTTCCTGATGCTGCCATTTGTAGCGGGCCTTTGGAGTTGAGGACCCAGGAATGTAACAGGGAGAAAAAAGGGGGGGGGGGCAGATTTGGAGTTATAAGACCAATGGGGTTTCTGGTTTGTATGTTTGACTTTTTGGCACGTGGGGCAATTTTTTTATGTATTCCTTAACATCTTTGCACATACTGTCCCAGTAGTATTCATTTTTAATTATTTCTAATGTTTTAAAATTCCCAAAGTGCCCTACGCCTAGTAAGGCATCGTGGTGTGCAGTAATGATTTCGATCACATAGTATTGTGGTACAAGCATGAGCCTTTTCTCGCCTGCTGGCGTATGCCTTTTCATATATGTCTACCCGTTTCCAGTAATACCGTAATGCCTGGCCAGCCGAAGTTATTTAGCTGTCGCCTTTTCTGGTTCCATGAAAGCTAACTTCAGCTGTGTGATGTGTGGGTCGTAGGTGTATTCCGCTAGAAATGGGAATATAGGAATTTGTGAGAATGGTGCTAATAATAAATGGGTGCCATCATCGACCTTTATGTATTCTTGTTTGTGTATGTATACCGGGTGGTATTGCAGTATGTTGTTGTTGTAAGTAATGATTATTTTATAATTTAGGCATGGGTCGAGGCAGGTGGTTTTGATTTTGTTTTTGTGTCCTTGCATAGTGATTTCAATTTTGACCTGGTATAGTGTTGTTATTATTTTTGCGGTTGTCTGTAATGGCAGGTATTCTTCATTTATTACCATCTTTGCTATACGTGATTTGTCTATAGTTATATATTTCGCAATGCTACTTTTGACTATGTTGTCTTTATTTTTATTTTGTGGCAATGCCTTAGCTAAGACTTTATAAAATGAATGGCATGACAAGAATTCCTTTTTTACATTATAAGTGTTGTTGTTTACTATAATGGATGTTGTGTCCGCTGTTCCTGCTGTTGGAATTCTACTCATAGTGTCCGCTAACGTGTTGAGTTTTCCTTTAATTATGCACACTTCAAAGTCATATTCAGTTAAGGCAACCACGAGTTTCTGGATGCGAACGATATTTTTGGCCATCATTTTCAGGTAATGGAGACTTGCATTGTCGGTCTCTATTATAAATTTGCGGCCATATAGGTACTGTTTGAAGTAAATGACATTGCTGACAGCTCTCTTTCTGTGGCCGATCATTTTTTCATTGAGAGATAGTTTCTTGGCTGCGAAGGCTATGATCGTGCGGTCTTTGCTGCCCAGTACTCCCTTCATTAGGACCGCTTCTATTGCAGTTTGAGAGCTAAAATGGTGAGGTGGTGTTTGTCAAACTTAGATAATATGGGTGGGTTAAGTAAGGCCGATTGTAGTTTGTCGAACACCTTTTATTCGTGTTCTGTCCATTTGAATGTTGTTGATTCCTTTGTCGATTCTTTTAATGGCTCGCCGAGTTGGACGTAGTTGAGTATGTATCTGCGTAAATAGGATGTAAGGCCGAGGAATGTACGCAGTTGATTTGCATTTTTGGCTGGTGCCATTTGTTGGATGGTTGCAATTTTCTCGGGGTCGTTTTGGATCCCTGATGGCATAATGTAGTGTCCAAGTATTTTTATGTCCTGCTGTGCAAAGTTACATTTATTGCTGTTTATCTTTACGTTGTATTTGCACAATTGTTCAATGACTTTTTGAATGTATTGCAGGTGTTCACTGAAGGTGTTGCCTATAGTGAAAATGTCATCTATGTATGCGATGGCTATGTTCCAAAGTAATGGGCTAGGCATAATGTCGACAAAATTTTGGAAATAGTTCAGATTTGCTTCAAGGCCCATTAGCATACGAGCATACTCGTAAAGTCGTATGCCATACACACAAAAGGCGAGTTTCTCTCGAACTTGTTTACGTACTGGGATGGCACAGAAGTCTCTGAACATATATATTGAACTGATATACTGGAGTTTTGAAGTGTGTTTATTATATCATCTGTTCATGGAATTGGGTATTGGACGTTCTTAAGGTGTTGATTTAAGAGCTTGAAGTCTGTCAGGAAGCGTATCTCGCCTTAGCATTTCTGTAGCACAAGGCTTGGTGCAATGTAAAGGGATTCGGATGGAGTTATTATATGCGCATCTAGCATTTGTTGTATTCGGGTGAGTACTTGTTCTCGCAATTTAGGGTTGATTCTATAAGCCCACGTATGAATCGGTTTGTCTGTAGTAAGCTCCAGCTTTATCTCGTAGTGTTTTCTTTCTGTGAGTTCTGTGATCGAACTGGCGAACCTGTTTTTATATTGTGCTGTAGTATATTATGTAGTTGATTTTTTGATCTGGTGGGAGTGCTGGGTTTATGTTATAAAGTGTACTGTACTGTGTTTGTTCTTCGTGTGACTCAATTTTGTTGATATAATGTTCAATGCAATTGTTCATATGCTCAAGAGTTTTTGTATTTATCGGTATTTGGATAATTTTATTATTGTTGTATGCATATATGAACAATGATGTCTTTGGACAGAACTAGCACTACGTAATACTTCTTTATGAAATCCACTCCTAATAGTATATCTAATTTAAGATTGCCAATTAGTAGGAATTCCTGCTGAAAATTGTAGCCTGATATGTTGATATTGGCATTTGTTATATACTCTGGGAAGTCAATCTCTTTTGTGGCATCCACTATGGTAAATGTTTTATTTAATGGTTCCAATTTATGTTTGTTGATAAGTGTGGATGCTATGCACGAGAGCGAGCAACTGGTGTCCAATAGCACATTACAAGAATTGCCGCCAATCTGGACAAGGACTTGTGGTGTTGACGTCTTCACGTAACCGACCCGGAATTCATCCTTGGCGGTTGGGGGCGTGTGTTTGTTTGTGTGGTGTGAATCGGACCTGTGGCTCAGTTTCTGCTTACACTAATCATCATTGCCACGAGGTTCCATGTTGATGTTTTCATTGGTGTTTATTGAGAGTCTATTGTGTTTTTCTATGGTTGGGATGCAGAGTTTTGTGTTTCCAATGGCAAATTTTTTTTTCTAATTTGTTAAAATGCGCCACGATGGTGGTATGAAATATCTGGTTGTGATTGGGGAAGAGTGGGCATGCCGCCGCTCGGTGACCCGAATACAGGCACAGAGCACACGTCATGGCCGCCAGTGAGTAGGAACCTATGAAGGCCACGCGTATAGCACTGACATCACAGCCATGCTGACTCGTGCATTCTTCTGGGCCAGCCTCGGTGAACGCCTTTGCTTCCATGTGTGGTACCGTGTCAATTTTCACAGGCACAGTGTTGTGTTTACGCTTGATAGTATCCTTGCGGGAGTCGTTCCTATTACAGATGCTTTTCCCTGACCTGCTTTTTGCATCTTGAAAGGTGATACAGGGTAACCGGTTTCTGTGTTTACCCGTGTCTTATTTTTTTCCATGTACTGTAGTGTAGTTTGCCTTGCCATGTGAAATTTTACACTGGGGGAATTGAATATTGCTATTTCCGAGCATGATCTTGAGGGCAAACATGTACCGAAAAGAGCCTCACAGGCAATTATGACGCGTTGCACTTTTATTTCAAGTTTTATTTTTGCTCCCTTTAAGGATCCTGTCTGCCTGACTTTATTTTGGTGATAGTGTTCCCAGTGTACATCACACCATAGGCATTCCTGATTTTTATGTGCTTCCTTTAAAGGGCCTGCCTGACTGTTATTTGTGTACCTCAATTTCTTCTGGTATTGTGGGCTTCTATAATATTCGCGTCTCTGAGTTCCATGAAATTGGGTGCTATTTTTCTCCTTTATATAAATTGGCATTATGCTGTGGGAGGGGTGCCTGTGTGTATGTTGTAATGTTTTGATATATGTTTTACCGGCATTTTGCAGTGGCGTGATGGTGTTCGTGTCCTGATGTTTTAGTTTTTGTAGTTCTGTTCTCAACATTGAAATTTCCTGTTGTAATTTGGCGTGTTATAGGTCTTTGGTGTGAGTTACCTGTGCTTTTTGGCATCTTATAATGCCGGTTTCGATGTTTCTTAACGTGTTTGTCAGCTGCTCGCGTGTGTCATTTTGTAGTGGTATCAATTTGTTGGCAACTGTTGGTAACAATGATTTCGATATGATTTTTACAAGCTCGTTTTCTGACAAGTGAGGGTCGCATTTATTTAATATTTTTCAAAACTACCCCAGGTTTGACGTACTTGATTATTTCCTAAATGCGTAGGCTATCACACACATTTTATACTTCTGTTAAGATAAAAGTACTTTTTTTTTTGGTTAAATTAAATACTTATTTATATAATACCTATAAATTATAATATATAATTTTAGATGAATATGAATAAAACAGTGTGAACATACATGTGTTGGTAATATCTAGTATGATATTGTTATGTTATTATGCTTAGTACGCACGAATACGGTGCATTACCCATTTGTGTAATTTTCTAGATTTTGTTAAGTTGTGTTTGCATTAGGTGAAGGAGTATCGTGGAAGAAGAACTTTAACAGGGCTTCAGAAAATTTAGAAATAACCGTGACTGGAACATAGCATGATGGGTAGAAGGAAATCTGTTCTTGCCTCGACGCCAAACAGGGGATAGGTTTCCAGAGGATCATAAGGATGTTGACGAACTGCCTGCTGTAGTCCGCGAACTTATCAGCTTTCGGCATCATACAAGGTGAGGAATATCGATCCAATAATAAACATTAAATATGGCTTTACAATTATACACATTAAAATCATATTCAACTAGTTACTCCGAAGTGTTCTCATATATTGCAAAGTATGTTGGCTCATATTTGCAGAATAATAATTCAATCATAAAAAGAAGTTAGTTTTTACTTTAACAATATAGAAGATCTGCACCATCGGTAACAATACCCCTCAATTAAGTATAAATTTAAGAAGAAACTTTGAAAACTTTACAATTATCTTAAATTTATAGCAAAAATATGTACAACAATTTAACCACTAATTAACAGAAGGAATATTCTCATTGTAACAGGAGCCTCAAAAATCGTTTAAAAATTCCTCGCTCCATGGCAACACAGAATGAATAAAAAATTAATTGTATCCCGAGCACGGTAAGGAGATCTCATTCTCTGCAGCTACTAATTTAACTAGTGAAATTTCACTTACCATTATCGGTAGACGCCCAGAAGTATCGAGAAACAATCTGAGAACTAGCTATGCTTCTAAAACGTACACATCTGGTTTTTTTTCTATTGGATTGCAGTTCACAAATTATTGTGAAATCTAGCTTTGTTGTTGAATGAATCTGCGAAATTCCCGGCTGCCGAGAAGCAAGTGATGGCTGTTGCTCACCTGGCGACATGTCTCACATTATTGGCACACGTTAAATATTCTAGTAGCTGTGGAACCCACCATAAACTTGCCTTGACCTCAGTTCGCTCCGAAGCTTGCAACATTTATTGCAGACCCAGGCCTTGCTGAGCTGGACGTAAACGTACGGAAAGGTGTTTACAGCGAACGTAAAGTGTATCTCATTAACTAATGGCACTAGTAAAGGGTTGGTGAGGGGGTGTGCTTGGAGCGATTCCAGCGCACAATGTCCGAGGAGTGGCTGCAGTTTCGCTGGTTCCTGAAATAGTTCTCTCGAACTCCGTGCGCTGCGGTTTCCTGACTTGCAACGAGATCCCTCCACCCCTCAACACGTGCCAGGGGAGTAGCAGCCTATGCGTGCCACCTAAAGCTTCATTCCGATAAAACTAGATCACGCCAGTCAGCGAACACAACCTGTGGTTGCTCACTTGTATACACTGTTCACGATAGAGTGAGCATTTTTTAAGTCGACCTAAGGAAAATGTCACCAATCCTACCTGCATACATTTTAGCGAGAGCACTGACTGGCATTAACCCATTAAATTGTATTGTAAAGGGCTTTTTAACATCCCCCAGTTATATGCGTGAAAGCTTGGCAGTGGACGGCTTACAGACTAACTGATAACCTAACTTGAGTCAACGCCCATGCCTTACCCGGTATTCGAACCCAGAGCCCCCCGCACCATAGATCGGTGGCGTACCAACCGACTGCGCCACGGGAGGTCGGCTAACCTAGTAAAGTTTGTAACAATGGGAGGAAAGTAGTTCCATGTCGTAACGCTGAGTTAAAATTGTTGGGTAAACATATGTAAACACTTAAATTACTCATTTTTCTTTCCGTTATTTTTAATCTATCTAAGTGTAAGAATTACCAGATTTACAAAAATATTTACTTCTCTAATAATTTCACTGTTTCACTTTATTGGCGCATAACTAAAGTGATGAGGCCCGCGGCAGTGTTGGTTTTATATACGGCGGAAGAATACACAGTGTGCATACAAGTCGATTTTAAACAGGGCTTTCAAAAGTTCTCATTTTACCATGAACAGTCTATTGACACTTGAAATGAACCTTTAAAAAAAATACATGTTCATGAACTGCACACACGCCACCATACACACTGGAGTAGATAGGCATGACACACTCTGGTACAAATGGCTGTTAGCTGTGGATCGGAGGATTGAGAGGCACCAGCCTCAATCTTGGATTAGCGGACTTCTTGCCCCGTCAATCCGGTCACGTGACCACCATGTCGGAAGGTCACCATTCTGGTTTGTTTAATTTGTCATTTGCATCTCACCTTTGTTCAATGCCATATTTGTTTAAATTTACATGGAGACCGCCATATTGGTTTTTCATTTGTCATTTGTTTCCTACATTAGTTCTGGAGTTGGCCACTACTCCGTTCGACACCACCTTAGTTCTCGCATTGGATGCTGGGTGACGAACCAGTTGTTCGATTAGTCGACGGCCATATTAGTTCTGGCATTAGTCGCTATTGGGGCTGCTTTTTTACAACTCAAAATACCATCTGGAATGGTGCGGGATCAAACTACTGGACCTTGGGTCGTCAGACTAATGCCTTATGGATAATGCCTTGTGGATAAATAAATATCTTGTCACTCATTAAAAGCTATAACATTTCTTATACTTCAAAACTAACTTACATAATAATATTTTTATTAATCAAATTCTTTAACTTATAAAATTTCTAAATATTTTATTATAGCATTGCCACAGGAAACTATATTATAAGCTCCACGTATGTGAACCAAATTCTTTTGTAAGGGTGCACACAACGGTTTTGCATGCCATACAGTTGGGTCGACCAAATTTTCTATATGTGTGTTGTCGTTTATTATATATTGCAACTTACCAAAGTCGAGAATATATGAATATGACTCGGCTAACTCTTAATTAGTATATGAGCATAAGAACAAAGTAGTTTGTACTAATTAATAGTAATGTGAAAAAGAACATTTCTTGAGCTAAGCTTTAGGAATCAGCTAGAAATAAATATTGCACATAACAACCACAATTACACTTACTTGGTAATTAGCATAAATTTATAAGTAGAAACGAACATAAGCAATAAGCAATAATGACAATAACTTTTTCAATGAAGAAGACAAATCTTATACTGTCTCACACAAAGAAACTAATCTTATTATTTACTAAATATTCTAATGAACCAAAGCTGTACATTTCTATTATCGATAACCTCATTCAACGACATAAAGGAACTTCTCAAAGTTAAACAGCTTCTGTGATCATAAATTAGGTTACTAAGCTAAAGAAACAACTCAAGATTGGACAATTTGAATTTCATTTGAGACATCAATAATCTAAAGAAACAACGACAACAACATTCAACCATTCACAAAACATACTTTTATCTAGTTGCAGATGAAATTATTACTCTTAAAATATTAATTCCTTTAAAAGGAAACTTTAGACTTACTTACTGATCAAAAGGCACCTAGCTCCAATCGACCCCAAATCATCATACCCATGGTGGAGATGGAATTCCTGAGTAGTCCAAACGATCTTCAAACGAACATGTAACTGGGTGGTGGTCTCCAAGCTCCTGCAGTTGCTGGAACACTAGGGGACTGCTGTCATCAGAAGGCGTCGTGGTTCCCTCTCAGAGGTTTAGAATTGAATGCACTCGAATCTCAATGGTTTAGATAAATTAACACTCCTCTCGTATTGTATTATGATTTAGTCAAGCCTTTAGTGCTTTTGGGCTGGTCAGAAAAATAATATACTCAAATAATTAGCGAATTCAACATAGCTTACTTCTTACTCATGTATAGCCCTACAATGTTTTCAGTTTCGTTTAATGTTCTTAACAGTTAAACAAACATATGCAAAATCGACAAAAGGTTACAGTGAGTAGTGTCGTTCCTTTTACGAGCAAACAAAACTTTCTTTTCTATAAAACAAAAATTCACCGGAGAGTAGCATATTTATTAAATAATAGTATTTAGTATGAAAGGTAAAAGTGTTTTAATTGGCAAATAAAAATGGGCAATAGTTACATATACGCTGTAACATGTCTTAATAAAAACAAAGGGTTAATGACAAATGTCAGTTATGTAATGCTCCGGTTAGCTTAATTAGAATATGTGCTGTTACATAACATAAATTTCCTCTTTGTAAAAACTGATTCACGAATCTATGAATTGACCAAATTATCCTTACTTATGCTACTGAATTTGCATAAGTTTCAATTAAAGATTATTTTTATGGGTTTAAATTTGCATATCATATTTGTAATAACTCTCCTTGGTATGTTTCGAAAAGGAATTATAGGTATCAAAAATATTATTGGTAAATCATATGAACGTAACAGAAAAATTATCGAAACTTACATTTATCTACCACAAAAGCCAAAACAAAGCACAAACTCACCATGCTCATAGGACCCACCCATATTTCAACTGCTTCATAACGATTGTCCTGCTTTCAGTCTTCATACATCTTTAATTTAAATACTTATATGTGCTGGACTTAGCTCTGGACGATACACCACTGAAGTAGTGTCTAGAACCGCAATACTTCTCTGGTGACTGCTACTGGAATGGCCTGCTACTATAACGGATCTCGCCCCTCGCCAGCATGAACTGATCATCCTCGGCCGCCCACTGGCACCGTGGTCCTGGCATCGACTCTCGTCCCAGCTGCTTTGCTGTGGATTCGCCGTTACTGATCGAATCCCGCGGCTGGCTCCTTTCACTCGTCCTACCTCTCCTGGCCGGGGCAAAGGACGGTGAATTCCGTATTCGGATGCTGCGCTGGTTCAGGCCTGAGTCCTTTGACGACGTGCGGGCAACATCGCCTCTACGCATCTAACTTCTTACAATGCATTCAAATTATATTGGCAGCTTAACAATACAGGATTTAATCTTTCTCTGTTCTGGAATGTTGAATTTTTAGGGCAGTACAAAGGCTCATTTCAAAATCCATTCTCTTCAAATTAGGTCTACGTGGAGCCTTATAATTATGCTGCCTCCATTATTAGGGCACTTTTTAGAAGAACCAAAACCAACATTCCATTATTTGTTCCTAATAAATCGCTGTTGTCAATGCCAACCTGGCTTGTTTATTTTCTACCAAGGAAAAATACTTTTAAACATTCAAAATTGAAGGATAAAGTTACAATTAAATATTAATCTAAAAATCTGCGAAGGCTTTCCAAAACAGTTCCTCACATACACTTTGCATACTACCATCTGACACATTTGATATCAGAACATAAATTATGGCAATCAATGATAATATTATTTTCCTACATAAAATAAAACAAGCTAACATAGCCAGGTGTTACAACACACAATTATAGCCTTCTTTAGAAATTCAAATCAGCTAGTAAAATATGCAAGGCAATATTATTTCGAATACTGGAAGAACCAAGACAATTAATTAGTTATCATACCTTAAGTCACTAACACAAGCAAACAAAAACAAATGCCAATTCTCAGATGTTTTGTTATATGTTATATTAATTTCAGTTTCACATTTTAAGAATTTATTTATTATTTATGTTTAACTTACACGTATATTATTTAGATATAACTTATATAATTTTTAAGTATTTCATATATAATTTTTTTGAAGTTTTACATTTTTTTATATTTAATGAATATGTTTTATCTAACTTTTACAAACAAGTGTATGGAGCGACGTGTCTACAAATTCGCATTTTTAGACAGATAAAGATATGTCGTCAGAAAATATGATTAAGTGACTATATGACTAGTGCCATATTGGATTTTTAAGCATAAAAAATTTATTAGTAAATATTAACGAATTGTTATAAATATTTTTCGACTTTTTTTTTAAATCGAATGCTAAGCAACAATATGAACATTAATTATTCACACTTTTTTTCGATTATTATCCTGTGCTCCACTACCTTATTGAATTAAGTAGATAAAGAACCGTTATTTTTATTTACATATGGTATAATAATTTATTTTCGACTATCCCATGCTTAAGTATTAGGGACTTTGTACACTATGCTAAATACAGAATATTTCCAATCCTTGTGCAAGTATTTGTAAAAATTTTTTTCCCCACACATGCGTATTGGCATACACCGACCTTACCTTACTCCACATCAGTATCAACTTAACCTAACTTCACATTACATATTTTAACTTATCCATCATTTGATACTTGTATGTACTCCACCCAGCTATCTTGACATCATGCTCTATCATTCCACCTCACCTTAGTTGCCCACTTATTGCTCATTCTGTAACCTTCGCTCCAATCCACTACTCCAATTCGTTCGACTCTACCATCTTGAATTTCATCTTCTGCAGGTAGCCATATTTGTTGGACTTGTAAAAATGTAATTCAATCGCCTTCATTCCACCTTGTGTAGGATTTATAATATATTTCCATATTGTGTAGGACTCGGAATATTTTTAACTTAGTCACAGCCATTATACCCCATGTCAGGACTTCAAATTTTTATTTTATTTTATTTAGTAACTAATTTCCCTCGACATCCACTTAACTTAACCACCAGACCAAGTAAGAACTCATTTAGTCACCTTCGGTGCTCCTTGTGTAGGACTTAGAAAGACATGTTAATCTAACCTAAATTACCCAAACCAACATGTATGACTTAGAATATATTTTCATAATGTGTAGGTTTCAACCATTTATGTAGGATTTGTAGTCACCTTGTGTAGAAATGCTGTTACATGCATATCCATCAGTGTTAACTAGTACTCGTTCGTCGGCAGCAGCAGATCAGATACATCCTGGTCCTCTCCACTCGATGAGTTGTAGAACCCAGTTCCACAGTTGTCTGACATCTTGAACGATACATTGCTAGATTTAAACTCACCACGCCATTGCCCTCTTCATTTTATCCAGGGCTTTAGGACAGCTGACCTGGTCAATGTCAAGAGCAATGTTAGCATGTTTGCACCTGCACGGTGTCTGGTAACTGGCGTTATCTAAAGAGAATGACTCAGTAGTTTCACGAGCAAGTACAAGCCTTCAACAGAATTGAACACTGGGTCAGAATGAATGAAGATTTTTTTACATATCCTAACCATCATGTAGGACTTTGCATATACTTAAACCAGACAAACACAAGTCAATAATAATATATTACTTTTCCCATAAATAGTGTGTGTATGTGTGTGTGAGTGTGTATCTTCTCCATCGTGTACAAAGGACTGTTGCATCTGATGCCATTTTAAGAAAATTTTATGACAAGATTTTTATGACACAAAACATTCTTTATAAAAGCATTTATTTACTTCATATTTTATTTACATATGATTTTTTCATTAAAAAATTAATATTTATTGTTTTGTCATCCATCCTTCGGTTTGGAACTGCTCATCCATCCTTCGGTTTGGAATTTGCATACTTTTCAGCATCGTCCTCCCCCTTTATCCTCCGCATGGCTGCTAAAGCAACCATGCTCTCGGGTCTCCAGCTGGGGATGGAGCAATACAGTACACTCTTACCATACTATATATATATATATATATATATATATATATATATATATATATATATATATATATATAATCTCCATGGTGCTGCAAGAATGAGTTGTATAGGTGTATTATGATGCCGAAAAGTATACAACCTTGGACAAAAAAACACCTTAAACAGAAGACACAACAAGAATAATGGTAACAGCCAAAAGTAAATAGAAAGAAGAATTGTAGATAAAGAGGAAGAAAAGAAATATAGGTAGATATATGGGGTGGGTAAGAACAATACCGCCTCTAGGGTTTGCAATGGGTCAAAATTTCACAAATAAAAAATATTCAAACTTCCCAACCCTGGTAAGGATAAGGGTTGGAACCCCAGTAATTGGCCCTAAACCCTGGTCGGAGGCCCAAACAAAAGTGCCGACATGTAGCGGAAGGTGTCGATGAATTAGAAGCGTGAATCTCTCCCCCAGCGATTTCAAGGATGTTAATAATTCCTCCTTTGTATTTGGGATGATAAATATATTCTCTTCGTCGTAGCCTAGTTGCTTGATTATAAAGTTCTCGTCATATTTCATGTTGTGGAACAACACAGGTAATGTTTTTGGACGGCGGCGAAGTTTGTTGCAGTTATTGCAGGAGACCCCAATATAGTTTCCGGTGAAGTGGTCGTGGTCCATTAACTTCCAGTTGTCTTGTTAAATATTTCTTCACAGTAGCAACAAGTATCTGACATGGCATGATTAAGTAATTCAAAGTTGCTTAGCGACTTCATGGGTTCACTTGTTTCATAAATTTCCTTCATGTTATTTCCGACATCCACAATCTTTTCAATAAATTTCGTGGCTGCATCCTCTCCAGTGTAAATTATTGGCTCTGTTGGCAGACTTGTTGTTTTGGCGGCAGGTATTATGTCATTATCTATTTGAACAAAGTAGCAATAGCTATACGCCTCATGTTTGTGATACAACTGCATGCAAGATATCTGGGGGTCGGCCTGGCAGGTCTGGACAGGCAGGAGCATTGCTTCGAAATCTGCACAAATGATGATTGGCATCTTGTCTGTATTGTGATGGTTTGTAAATATGAGGGTTGGTCTTCTTTCCATCTTGTCGTAGCTCGACATCTCAGTTCTTGCTGGAGTGTGGGGACTGAAATATTTATTGTGTTCTGGCAACATCTCTTCGGTTATCTTTCCTGTCACTCGCAGCCTCGGGTAATAGTGTGTGAAACTCCTTTTACAAATACGTAGTTTTTCTTCGTGAGCTGTTATTTGAGACCTCATCAGGCGAGAACATTTTTTTTTATATTTATGAAGTGTGCATTGTCTTCGGTGGTGAGGAGCAGAAGGTCAAAATGTGCAGGATTCTCTTTATTACAGACTCGTCTTGGCACTAACTTAATTTCATCATTAAAAATAAATACATTTACCGTCATTCCAAGATTTTGTTTTTCAAATTTGGTTATCTGGTGAAGAGGTGTGGGGAACTCGACGCCATCGAAGTTGAACTTGCTTTCCAGGACTTCGTAGGATGTACATTTTCGACATATCTGGCATGTATGACCCACTTGATGCACTCGCGATTCTCGTTTTTCGGGTTGATGATAGCTTCTTTCCTCCTGATTGGCGCTGGCAAATCGATGTAGCTGGATATGCGCGCTGGGTCCAATTTATTAATTTGGAGCTGCATTTTCTTTACTGCAGTTAAGTGTCCATCCAGATCTCTTACCGTGGTACTCCTTCTCTTCTTGACATATCTTTATCAAGCTGACTGCCACAGCTTTCTCCACATCATATTCATTACATACAGGAACATTTTTGGACTTGAAGGCATGCTGGTTTACCTCATCTTCATGGGGCTCAGATTTGCCATAGTCACACTTCAGGAACAAATTAAATTAAATTTCCCCATTTTCCATTATTTCTTCCCATAAGTGATCAATAATTTTTGCCTCAGTCCCTCAATGTATGTACACATATCTTTGGCCTCTTCGCTCGTATTTTCTGCCACATACATCTTCAAGTTGCCTCTAAATGCGGTCTCGACCGATACAAATCTGTAGGCCGTTGGATGTCCGAACCCCGCAACGATTCTCGGTCGAGGTGCTGGTGCTGGTGCTGGCTGCTGCTGGGTGGGAACATCACGTCTGGCCTTCTTCGCAGAAGGTAGGTTTGGGCCGGTGCACTTCTTAGAGTGAGCCTTAAATGTGTCGACCCTCATAAAATCTTTACCGCAGTTTTCGCAGGCAAAAGTCTTCTTCTATGGGTTAAACTTGCACTCCTTTTCGTGGCTTATGGCACCTGTTGTATTTTCAAATGGAGCATTACAAAATTTCCAGTTGCCAGCTGCATTCTGCCGTACGACTCAATTGTAGCTCCTTAGGTGTTGTTCCATACTATCTTTGCGCCGAATTTCCTTTCCACATTTGTTACAGACGTGCTCTTCTTCCATGTGTGGATTATGGACGCAGGTGCGTTAAAACCCTCAAAACATTATTACATGACCAAAAATACTAGAGCAAAAACCACAAAATAAACCTAGCAGCGGTATTGCACTTACCCCAGAGACAGAAGAAGGCTAAGTAAGTTGAAAGCCTCCCAAATTTCCCACGTCGACACTGCCATCCACCATGCTGTAGACATCAGCAAAAAAACCTAAAACAAACGAGTACGAATATTGTTTGTAAGTATACGCCTGGGAAAATGCTGCGGAATTCTATAAAACGCTCAGCATTTTATTCATAACTGGAAGCACATTTATTTAATTGACAATTTTTTACACATCCTTTTCACGGAAATAGGTGACTTAAAACTGTTTACGTACAACAGAACAACAATTTGTAAATACTTATTAACTTTTAAAACTTGAGAGCTTTATAATCACAAAATGTGCTCGTTAATTTTCAAAACTGAAATAAATATGGGGACCGCCATAAGTACACAAGTATGACCAGCAAATAAGCAACTTCGTGTACTGCCAAGTGTTGAGCCTGTGTGAACTGGAATTCGGACATTGCTAGTATAGACATGGTGAAGTCACAGGCTATGCCGAGTACGGATATGAATATACTTGAAAAAAATTCAGATACAGCCTTAGTTAAGCATTGTTTACAAGAGGTTGAGAAATATTCTGGAAGTATAACTTTATCAGAAAAGTTGGAAGTAAACATGAATGGGCTATAACGACCACCCTGTTGGTTCGTACGCCATATAAGCCTGTTGAACTTCACATTGCTTATTATTTGCTGGCCGTCAGACAACAGAGATTCACTCTCCGCGTTGGCTCGTACGACACCATATACGCCTGTTGATCTGCACGTTGCTAATTATTGGCAGACCATCAGACAACGGCGATTCGCTCTCCGCGTTGGTTCGTACAACACCATATACGCCTATTGAACTGCACATTGCTCATTATTGGCTGGCCATCAGGCAATGGAGAATCGCTCTCTGCATTGGTTCGTACACCATATACGCCTGTTGAACTGCATATTGCTCATTATTGGCTGGCTGTCAGACAATGAATATTCGCTCTTCGTGTTGGTTCGCACGACACCATATGCCTGTTGAACTGCACATTGCTCATTATTGGCTGGCCCGCAGTCACCATATACGCCTGTTGAACTGCACATTGCTCATTATTGCCTGGCCGTCAGATATCATATACACCTGTTGAACTGCACATTTATTTTCTGGCCCTCAGATACCACATACACCTGTTGAACTGCACATTGCTCATTATTGGCTGGCTGTCAGACAACGGAAATTAGCTCTTCATGTTGGTTCGTACGACACCATATACACCTGTTTAATTTCACATTCCTCACTATTGGCTGGCCCTCAGACACGATAAGTGCCTGTTGTATTGCACATGTCTCATTATTGGCTGGCCCTAAGACACCATATACGCCTATTGAACTGCACATTGCTCCTTATTGGCTGGCCCTCAGTCACCATATACCCCTGTTGAAAAGCAAATTGCTAATTATTGGAGGGCCGCCAGACAACGGAGATTCGTACTCCATGTTGGTTCGTACAACACCATATACGCCTGTTGAACTGCATATTGTTCATTATTTGCTGGACGTCAGACAACGGAGATACGCTCGCCGCATTGGTTCGTACGACGACACCATACACGCCTGTTGAACTGCGCATTACTCATTATTGGCTGGCCATAACACAACGGAGATTAGCTCTCCGAGTTGGTTCGTACCACACCATATATGCCTGTTGAAATGCACATTGCTCATATTGGCAGGCTATCAGACAAAGGATATTCGCTCTCCGTGTTGCTTCGTACACCACCATATACACCTGTTGAACTGCACATTGCTCATTATTGACTGACTGTCAGACAATGGAGATTCGCTCTTCATGTTGGTTGCTGGTCTCACAAGAGACACAGGAGGAACCATGTTTTGTGAATGTGGTGTGAGAGGGCAGCATTGTCGATGCTGGGTGGGGGGGGGGGGTACAGTGATAATTCCATACATCATATATTTGAACTGTTTGTTGCCATGTAGTGTGAAGTGCACCTGTTGCTGCTAGTAGTCGAATGCTAAATGTTGCCGGTAAAATAAGACTTCGTTAGAACACTGCTAAAGCATCTGCAATCAAATATCAGCACAGCATCTGCAAGTTTTCTCTTAATCGCTGTCGTTATCATTTACCTGAGAAACTGGAATCATTGTCTAATATATTATCCTTTGTAGATATACGTGCCGCTATTCCGCCTGCAATATCTGCTTCCCATAAGTTTTCCCATGCCTGATGTTGCCTATAGCCTGGCGGTGGACGAAGCATTTTCTGTACAATTTAATGCAATTTCAGTTGCAACTAAACACGAGCATTTGTTTTCTTCTCGCGAAAACAGGGTACTCCAAGTGTGGGCATTATTTCAAATGTCGTTAATTCTTAAATGCAATAATCGATTTGAATACATTATGAAGGTTTTTTTATGACGTTGATATAGATATGATTAGCAAGCATAGATATGTTCTGTGAGGCGGGTGTACATACATATGTATCCACCATATTGATGTGATTTTAGTATAAAGATCATAAAATAATATAATCATACAATATGTTACATATTAACATCTACAATAAGGTGCAATAACTTTACACACCTTAAATACCATCAGATCCAGATATTTAAGCCTACTTACCCATATTGATTATCACTGAAACCAATATTGTGGCTGATTTATAATATATTGTCATGAAAGTATTCTAATTGTTCTACTGTAGCACAGTGGCGGCACTGGGCAGACATCTACACAAAGACGAAATGGGGTGGTGGTTCCCTTGATGTGGGCGTGCCCATCTTCTGATTGGCTGCGCGAGTAACTGGCAGCTGGCGCTGTTCAGCGAACGCCGTCCTGGCCTGATACTGGCGAGTGGCGCCAGTTTGCATGTGAGCGGCGTCCTGACCTGATACTGGCGAGTGGCGCCAGTTTGCATGTGAGCGGCGTCCTGACCTGATACTGGCGAGTGGCGCCAGTTTGCATGTGAGCGGCGTCCTGACCTGATACTGGCGAGTGGCGCCAGTTTGCATGTGAGCGGCGTCCTGACCTGATACTGGCGAGTGGCGCCAGTTTGCATGTGAGCGGCGTCCTGACCTGATACTGGCGAGTGGCGCCAGTTTGCATGTGAGCGGCGTCCTGACCTGATACTGGCGAGTGGCGCCAGTTTGCATGTGAGCGCCGTCCTGACCTGATACTGGCGAGTGGCGCCAGTTTGCATGTGAGCGGCGTCCTGACCTGATACTGGCGAGTGGCGCCAGTTTGCATGTGAGCGGCGTCCTGACCTGATACTGGCGAGTGGCGCCAGTTTGCATGTGAGCGCCGTCCTGACCTGATACTGGCGAGTGGCGCCAGTTTGCATGTGAGCGGCGGCCCGAGTTGGAGGAATAAGCAGGCTCTTTCTCCTCTGTATTCTAAGTGCCTACACTTGCCATCTTGGATTTATGTTTGTTTCACCACGGCTTACTTTTCGGACCAAATATTTGGAAACGTGAGCTGTCATGACGTACGACATATATCAACAAATATTTTTAAGTGCATGATTTTAGACCATACTGTTTCTGTTGTATCTGTAACCGGTATAAAATATTAACTCGTTACTTATTCTTTTCCAGTTTCACATGAGAAAGGAGAGACAGAAACCAGTCCATTCCGGTTTCGGAAGTTTTCGATGCAACAATAACGTATTTAATTGTAATATTGCGTCTGAGCAGCAAGTTATAAATATGGAGCAATAAACACAAAGTGGTAGGCAGGGATACCACCACATTAAGGCCGTGTTCCAATTCGCCGAGAGAGTACTCTCTCGCTCACTCTGGAGAGAGCGCGAGAGGGAGAGTGAACGACGATGTACACTCAGAGCTCACTCTCACACCCTCTCTGGCAGCCATGTTTTTTCAAGTATAACCTCAAATATCCAGACGTATTTTGTTGTTTCTAAAGCAGTGTTAGAAATATTTTATCGACTTAATCATTGCGATTGTGAAATTTGTAGTAACAACAATACCCCGTTTAATATGGAGCATAACAAATTATGATGTTATTATGTTAACATTTCATTCAGGTTAATTGCGTGCATATTATTAAATACGGTGACTTTCGCATAAAAATTATGTTTTTAATTATTCAACAATATAAAAAATTGAAATAAGTTAATGTTTCATAAAACACTGTAAATTTCTTCGAGGAAAGTGAAAGGCCATCAATATTTTATTTTCCACTATTTATTGGCTTTTCTGTCGTAGAAATAATGCTTACAGAGGGCACACGTCTCAGTTCTCTAGAGTGAGCCAGAATGATAGTGGCGAGTAAGAACATTTTCGAGTTGAGACAGGGCCCAAGTACTCTGTGACCACATATCGCCAGCGGCCGTGACGTGAGTGCATGCAAACTGAGTGACGGAGATTTAGGTTGCGCTCAACAGCTAAGGTCTCTCTTTTTACATTGCCAGCCATAGGTCGAACCACGCGTGCATGACTTTCAACCCGCAGCTGTGCCTTTCCTGGGAAATGCAGGGCCAACATATGAGGTCTACAACTCCGAAACAGGCGAAACTAGGCGTAGATGAAGCAGAGAAATAATGAACGATGGAGGAAGAGGAGCAGCTAGAGAAAGCCCGCCACACTTGGTAGACGTGAAAACGAATGTGGGAGGGGTAGAGTATGAGAAATAATTACTATTTATATAATTTTCGAGGATAAATTACTAAGTGTTTCTTTTGAATCCTCACAAATAATACATCACGTATCAGTACAAACAATAATATTCAGTATATTGATGTCGAACTACCCACACAGATATCAATAATACAGATACACACAAGAACAAATAAACTGAAGAAACAACACTTACACTATACAAAACCTACACTGACACCATCACAACACTGACACATACATCAAACACACGACGGACACCTCACAAAACGACAACAACCAGTCGACCCCTCAGTCTCCGGAGAGGATGGCCGGGTGAGGGTTCAAGGGTGGAGGCAGAGGAATATTAAATTTTGACATTTTTAAATTATAACGTAACTTTTTCTTTTCAACTTTAACAAAATAATTTTAAGCCTCTGTTTTAAAATTTAACTTGTGTTTAAATCTTATAATGCGACAAATTTTATGTTTCGACTATTTTATACATTTATTTTAAATTCAAGTAGCTGAGACCAGTTATGTCAATCGGCAGGGTGCTGGCGCCATTTTAATATGTTGCGTTCTGTTCTGTTTTTGGTGAGGGGTGTGGGGGGGGGGGGAGGACATGTGGTCCGACGGCCACAGTGCGAGGGGCTGGTCTCCCCGGCTGCTGGCAGAGTTGGGCGCTGTGGAGCGTGATAGTGCGGATATCGATCAGCGTCGGACCAGCAGCTACACGCAATAAACCTGGAGCGACACTTCTCGTGTCAGCCACGTACTCTATGCAGAATACAACCATAGACTACAGATGAGGTGGACCGCTTGTTCGTCTTCTGCGCATGTACCCAACATTCACCTACCCCAATCCTACACAACTGTCAAAGTCACATGGTCAACAGTGATGAACGTGTTTGTTTACATCTTAGTTTTTAAATGGCAAACATTATTATATAACTAAAATTCTTTTACCAGTTTTAAGTCAATCAAACTGCATTACAAATTGGTAATAATAGGAAGTATATATTCATCTCAAAGCATTTGTTTACAAGTCAATTTTCTAATCTAAAATCCAAACCACGCCATTTTCTTTATACGTGTAGGCAGAAAAGCAGTTCAATGTTGGGACACTAAGATTGTTGTGCGTAGCCAGCGAGATCGGTTTACCTCATCTTTAGTCTATGAATACAACAGCCGCTTGTAACAGCCGTACATCCTTGCAAGATAGCATATCACTGGCCAGTATCATGTCGGGATGCCAATGAGCGCCTGGTCGCCAGCTGGCAGCGCAGCCAATAGGCTGCACGCGGTAGCCAATCAGACACGACGAAACCCGTTATCAGATCCTCTGGGACAGTGTTGCAAACCATAGCATAATTATCCTACATGTAGTACATTTTTGGGTTGCTGTGGCATGTGGCATGCAAAGCCAGTATTGCTACGCAAAAGTAGCATAATGTTCAGACCGAACGAAGACATCCCTAATTATTTAGTACAATTTCATCACATTTGTTTTGAGAAAGCTTACCTTGCACCTCCATTGTTTACATTAATAACATAAACATTTCACGAATTCGCGCGAAAGTATTTGAAGTCTTCTTTTTCTCTATCAGCTTAGGCCACAACTTCGGACTAAAGTTCAGTTTTCCGATTGCTTCAACTTGGGATACAGGTTGACTTAGGACACGGCAGCTTGGGACAGCGCCATGACGTCAGAGGGTCACGTGCACCAATCAGCACGTCCTTGTCCTCAGACACAGGTTGGGATAGCCCAATTGTAGACAGGCTCTTATTGTAGCAAACTGCGACGCGGTTACAAGCCTGCTGGCATTGCGTTGGTAGTTTACGTAGCAGACAGTTCTCCACAGTGTGTACGATGGAGTGGGGTGAAGAGGGACTGACGTACATGCATTTCAAGTACTGGTTAAATGTGTAATGCATCAACTGCGCGTCGTTGATGGGTGAAAAAGTTTTCAGTCCGATGTTTACCAGGTGCATGTGCACTCACATTAGTTCATCGGTGTTAATTTGAAACAGGAAATGTACGTGCAAATTACCAAAGTATTGGCAGACAACAGTAAGACATCGAGCATAATGTGTTGGACTGTGTTGGCGCTAACCCAGGTGCGATGGAACAGCAGTATTATGTCGTAGTTGAACTGCAATTCTGTTCAAAGATATGTACAAACATCTTACGCCCATATTGATCTATACATTGTGTTAATCTTATAAGCTTTTAGAAAGGGGGAAGATAGGAAGGAATATAGTAAATAAGAAGAATAGGGAAGTTAAATTATACTACGTTACTTGACTGTATAGTAAAATAGAAATACAATATCATTGTAATTGATTTACTGGCCAACAAGAGATAGAAGGAGAAGTTTATTGGGTAAGTTTAGGAAATAGATAGAAGCATAGAAGGAATAGCACTCACAATGGCCTCGCCCGGGACTCGCCTCCCCGACCTTCTGGTTGGAACCCCAGCTGGCTGCTCCGGTGACCTGTCGCCGACTGCGCCCTTGGCTGGCTCCATGGCTCTCTTCACACTTCTCGCCCCACCCCACGTGCTCGTTTGCGAAATGTCTTCCTATTGGTTCCCGCTGTGCACCGAGAGAGGAGTTTCCCAGTAGTTTGTTAGTGTTTAGAAGGAATTTCATGAGGGTTGCTGGACCCACATTTTCTGATTAACCTCGCGCTTTTATTGGTTAGTTTACTGATTGCAGAAGTGGCTCGTTGTTTTGAACCTGTGTTTTGTAAATCTCCTCGTGGCCTGCTTTTCCAACTCTGTAGTCCAACCAGCAGTGTGCACAGCGGGACGCTTTCGTAACAGATAGCAGCCGTTCAATATTGTGACGCAGATATGGTTACTGCGCAACGGGCATATGCACGCTATTCACATATTTCCTCTACGCATACGTCCGTTAGGATATTTCGGGAGAAAGAACGTGACGTGACTAAAACGTACAGTTGGGATGTTAGTCGCGAAGTATTGTTTATACACCCTGTCCTCCTGGTTCCCGCTGCAAGCGTCACTAGAAACGTGCAGTATTTGCGCTATACGCCATTCACGGTTACTTCATACTTTCTTGAGCTCTGCTTAAGCTATACTTCCAGGATATTCTTCCGCCTCGTGCAAACACAAAGCTTAACCGACTCTAGAAAATTACACCAAAGTGACAATGCACCACATTCGTGCACCCTCGGTGTAAAAATATTTTCCATAAGAACTATTTTTACTAGGTATTACCAACACAAATATTTTCTCAGCTTTTATTTGTATTGATTATAAACGAAATATTGCCATTTATGGGTAAAATATATGAAAAGTTCAATTTAACGGAAAATAATATACTTTTACGTTGACAGAAGAATAAAAAGCTTATGATACATGATATATTTAGGAAACAAACAAGCGCGTCATAAATGGGGTATTTTTCAAAGGTTTTGTTCAAAAGTGTGACGAAACCGCGCAAAGACTTTACCTAACAGAATGTGTAAACACCTCAGATATCTGTCCTTTGGGTTTCTTCTGCTACAGTGAGTGTCTGCGTCCTTTTCTGGCTTCGTCCCTCGTAACTGCGCCATACCTTCGTCAATTATTCTTTATTAGTGTAGATATGAAATAATCACAAGTTCAAGGACACGTAGGCTATAGTAAACATTTCCATTAACAATCATACAGATCTCAGCTGCTCATTGGTTGCCTGTTGTTAGATTGTTTTTTTTCTTTTGTTTTGTTTTATTACATCAGTAAAATATTTTTTCAATACATAGCTGTACAAAGATATTGCACAAGTCAGATTACAGTATACAAAGTGGAAGTAGGTCTGCAGTTTTCCGCATATTTATTATTGGCTCAGAGTTCGCCAGGAAGTGTCAAATACCGCGTGGACCTACTTAAAAATAACACAAGAGTGCGGTGTTTTGAATTCTAGCTTGTCCCGAGATGAATTCGCCCCTTGTGCTCATTAGCTATGAATCTCACAGGAAGTGTCAAGTAGCCGTGTTTAGTGAATAGTATTGGGGGATTCTTAGCGACGGTATTGCTCAGCGTCCATGGAGATGAAGTGAGGTGGAGTTAGAGTAACGAAGGTACAGAAATTCATTAAGAAAACTCGCTGTCCGTTGGAAACGTCCACCATGTACTGTAAATACATGCGAGGATCTTAGAGCGACCCCAGTAGTAGGGAAATGCGAAGTCGGACATAAGGCGATCGGAGCCGGAGTCCGGGGAGCCGCCATTTTGTTACGTACGTCACCCGTCCGCCATATATGACCATATGACCTTGGTCTTTGACCCTTGAACTAGACATTCACCCCGGTGACCTCTGTTCGCAAACTTAACAAATTACGAAAAAAAACTCTTAAGAATATACTATAAAAAGTTCATATGCATTTAGTATTAATATTATTTAAGAATTATTAAAAAATTATTAAAAAATCACTAAAAATTAAATTTAAAAAAATTCAATCGGTAGCCATTTTCTTAAGAATGTCCCTTTTTCTCTTAAAATGTCCTTTTTTCTCTTGAAATTTCTCTAACAAATTCCAGAAAAATTCCAGAAAAATTTATAAAAACGTATGTAAAAATTAATTTTAAAAAACTTACATTTTTGTAGGTCCTCCCAGCAACACGTCCAGCAGACGACTGACTCTCTCATCCCCATCCCCCTTGCATATACTCATTCCGCCATCTTGATTTTTTTCGTTCGTCATTTGCTTATACACACTGAAGGCCACCTTCTTGGTAGACGCATTCGACACAATATTGGTAAGCGTAATTTATTTCGAAGGCCGCCATCGTGGTAGGCGAGCGCCACCTTGGTAGGTGACTGCCATCTTTGTAGGCGACTGCTATTTTGGTAGGTGACCATCATCTTGGTAGGCAGCTGCCATCTTGTTAAACGTCACCCATTTGCCATATTGTAAGCCAGTGACCATGGCCTTGATCTTATGACATTTAATGAAATTGAAAACAAAAATTTGAGAAAAAATGCATAAAAGTCAACATGCATGATACATTACAGACTAATACTGCCCTATTGGATGCAGGTAACCTCGACCTTGAATCCATGACCTTGAATGTCAATGAAAACCAAAACTCTAGAAAAAATGCATAAAAGTCAACAAGCATATTACATTACAGACTACTGCCGCCATATTGAATTCCTCATTGCTAATTGGTTGTCGCCAGTGTCGAATCTGCGATCGAGTTATCACCTATGTTCAAAATGCTCGTCGGCATGAGAGGGTGGTCTGTACGAAGAGTCCTTTTTCACGCGATGACCGATTGGGAATCATGGTGGTGGCCTACCATGGTGCTGCATTGATCAGTACAAAATCCAAGTTGGCTATGGATTAATGTGTAAATGTGTCATGGGTCAATGTGTAATTGGTCAATGGGCCATGGGTCAATGTGTCATGGAACAATGGGTCATGAGTAAATGGTTCAATGCGTCATGGGTAAATGGGTAATTGGTCAATGGGTCATGAGTAAATGGGCCAATGTGTCATGGATCAATGGGTCAATGGTCAATGTATCATTAGGGGTCATGTAAGGGTCAAGGTGGTGGTGGTGGATTCATTTAGGTATCATTTAGGGGTCATTTAGGGGACATTATGAGTCAGTCTGTAGGTGTCAGTCTACTGGAGTCAGTTGTCTGCTTTAGGCTTGGCCATGATTTAAAACTGAGCGAATAACTTGTCTGGAAGAAACTGATAAAGATATGACTGCATAGTAATGTGGTCAAGGAACTAGCATCGGAAGCCTGCCTATCTGCCTGTGTGTGACTTCTCAATACCTGCATGTGATTGGTTAGATGCAACCATGCTGTAACTCAGTGATTGGCTGGTCGGTGTCTGCAAAATATATTAATGGTACAGTACGATTGATTCAAAGTCAAGTCGTATATTATAAGTAGTAGGGAGGTAAGCTGGGATGTTTAGTTTGATAATGGCTGTCGTGAAAGATACATCGCTAGCTTCTGCATCTTCCCATAGATTTTTCTCGAGTTTTCGTTGTCACGGTGTCAAGGTAAATGTAGTCTGCATTTGATATGGCATTAGTAGTCTGTAATGTATTATGCTTGTTGACTTGTATACATTTTCCTCGAGTTTTTGTTTTCAATGCCATTCAAGGTCATGGAGTCAAGGTCGAGGTAGTCTGCATCTAATATGGTTGTAGTAGTCTGCTATGTATTATGCTTGCTGACTTTTATAAACTTTTACTAGAGTTTTGGTTTTCAAGGTCATTCAAAGTCACGGGATCAATGTCGAGCTAGTCTGCATATAATATGGCGGTAGTAGTCTGTTATGTATTATGCTTTCTGAATTTTATGTATTTTTTCTCTAGTTTTTGTTTTCGAGGTCATTTGGTCAAGGTCGAGTTGGTCTGCTTCAATATGGCAGCAGTAGTTTGTAATATATTGTGCTTGTTGAATTTTATGCATTTTTCTCCACTTTTTGTTTTCAAGGTCATTAAAGGTAATTGGGTCAAGGTCATGGTCACTGGCTTCCAATATGCCGGATGGGTTACATCTACCAATATGGTGGCTGCCTGCCAAGATGATGGTCGCCTACCAAAATGGCAGTTACCTACAAAGGTGGCCATCGGTTGCACCTACAAATATGACGGTCATCTACAAAGATGTAGGTCGCCTACCAAGATGGCGGTCACCTACCAAAATGGCTACCTTCGAAATAAATTACGCTTACGAATATGGCGACGAATGCGTGTACCAAGATGGTGGCCTCCAGTAATGTATAAACAAATGGCGAGCAAAAATCAAGATGGCGGAATGAGTATCGGTGAGGCGAGTGGTGATGCTGGGGGACCTCCGGAAATATAAGTATTTTTAAATACATTTCTACATCAGTTTTAATTAATTTTTCGGATTTTGTTTAGAATTCTTTAAGGAAATAAGGGAAATTTGAAGGGTAAAAACGGAAATTTTAAGGGGAAAAGCGAAATTGTTAGGGAATATAATTTATAAATTAATTTTTTTATATTTTTTAATAATTTTTAGAAATAAATTATTTTATAAATTTAATTTTAATGAAAATTTTTGTGATAAATATTTGTATAAATTTTTAAGAATTTTTTATATTTTTTTATGTTTTTGGGTAAAAGGTTATAGGGTACAAGGTAAAGTGTCAAAGGTCAAGGTCATATAGGTCAAGGATGGTGGACGGTTGACGTAACAAGATGGCGGCTCCACCGGGCTCCGGCTCCGATCCCCGATCCTTTTATGACGAACTTCCCATTTTCCTACTACTAACCCCGCCGAACAAAATTTAGCCGGTTGACAAAAAAAAAAGACGTAAAAGGTACGACTGTCAGTAAATAAATCATAATTAATTAACTTTTTTTGCTTTTAGTTCTCAACTATCCAATGGTCTCCCTTTGTGGCGGAAAGACATGATGGGGGAGGGGGGAGGGGAGCGAGAGAGAGAGAGAGAGCGAAGAGTGTAAATAAATCCTTGTTAAAATTCCCTTCTTCGTCCTGTGGCTGTGTTGGACGATTGTACTTCACTGCACTTGAGGGTTTGTTGTAAGGATAGTTGTCCTGTAATAAATGACGCATCAGTTACCTACCGCCTGTAATAAAGGGAAAAACTGCAGGTGTACACTGACTTTGCAACACATCTTTGACATGTTTTTATTCACAATTCACTGAAGTAATCAATGAAGTTAGTGCTTCTGGTCTGGAATGTGAATATCACTGTTGTGATAGGGAACAATTTTTCAATTCAGAAAAAGTATTTTTCTGGTTGTTTTCGTATAGAATTTCCTTATTGGACTTTGGCTGTGTCGCGGTTAACCTAACGTTTTTTTTTTAATAATACTTTTATAAAATCACAGCGCGTAACTGCATTATCATAAACTTCATTGAGTGGAAAGAAACTTATTATGTGTGGAGCATATGTATAATTAATGTTTTCTACTGTACTTTTAAAAGCACCTGATTGCAACATACCAACATAATGTGCATCTTACTATCCCGACGTGACCATTCAACCTAAAGTAACCTAGGTTAGAAGGTAAATAAATGCTCTTTCAGTTCATAATAATATAAAGTAACCCATAATACCAGTTCAATGTGGGCTTTGCTGTTTAAACTTCACTGCATGTAATACTAGACGATTTTTTTTTACTGTTTAATGTAACTACCAACTATTCTTCGGGGATAAGAGTTTTACAATATTTTAAATAACTTCAAAGAAATTATGGCAATAGATTAATGAGTGTTTTAACCGTTTATACCAACATAATTGTAACATAGGACTCTAGGCGTAAAAGTATTTTTTCGTTTCATGTGACGTAAAAATACTAAAAATGCTACGTGTGTCCAAATCCACACTCAATGACTGTGGATCTAGAGTAGTCATTTTTCAACACTCAACTTGCTGTGTTTCATTGTACATTTTTCAGTGGCTATTATGAATGTCCAATGAAAATATGGCAGCAGATTTTTGTGCCATCGCACCGTCGAACTTCACCAAAAGGCTCGGTACAAGACAACAGGTGTCGTATATCTCGACGAGTGGCGCTTGTAAAGACAGACAGAACTCAACAAGTACTACTCCCACTCGGAAGATTGCTTGAGCATAAGACAGAATAGTTTGTGATTTTCGTAACTTATATTCCGTTTCTAGGAATATGTTCGTTTATCGGGCAAAATTGAAGTGTCCAGTTCGGCAACTAAGCTTTTGCTGTGTTTCGCTTGTGATGTAATGCAGTTATTTTCGTTCACTGTTAAATTCTGATAGTCACTGTTACTGTGACCCAGTGCGTTACATAATTATTTGAAGTGATTCAGTTATGTTTACTGTTTCGTTAGTATTTTTGTTGTATATTTTAGCAAACCTGGCTCGGCCATTGTCTGCTTTACTGACCCTAGTAATCCATACTCATCACAGCTGATCCATGGAGTTTTCTTTAGGTTGTTGTGTTTGATATAGGGCTTTCTGCCCTATTGAGTTCTGACCTCTAATGGCGCAACAATATTTAAATGAAGAAAATTAAACTTTTTTCCAGTTTTTTTTATAGGATCAATTATGGGTGTAGAAGCCTACGGGCATGCTCCCCGCTCCCTGCTTGAATTAGAACAATTTATTAAGTAAGGCTATACACTATCGTTCTAAATTACACAGTTCCAACATGTTCCCATGACACAAACTCCTGGATCACTTCAAATTCTCGAATTTTTTAAATATGTCTTTCAAGTCCACTTGTTTTGCCCACAAACACAAACATGGTTTTCAGAAAGACCTAGAAGGTATTTCTGAAAACGATGCATACCCATGGAATCAACTAGCTGGTGGTTTTGGCAGTACTTAAAGCAAGTGTTTCCTCGGCTGGAACAAATCATTCCGCCATAACGTACATATCAAAGTCCCAAAATAACGATATTATAATTTTGGTTACACGGCAGTTATGTACGGACGATAAAGACGACAGAAACTTCAGTTCTAATCACAGTGTTAGTCACAGTTCTAATCACAACACCCTACTCACTGCTACTCGATGCCTATAAACTTATTAGCTATAAATTTCGGTTGGTTATTATTCTCCGGACTTTTAATTTGGAAAACTACATGGTATAATTCGGGGATCTCTAAATACATTGTGCGGCTTACAGTCATTACTGTTTTATTTTGAGTGCTTCTCCCTTGTTTATTTTTTAACGAATTAAGTTAAACGTTATTTGTATTTTCACAAACGATATTTTGAAACTAATTCCGAAAATTATTTCTGTAAGTCTACAAGTGAATTACAGCAAAATTTATTTCACTTGGTGGTGTGAAGATACAAAAATACAGTGTACTTAAACGGGTAAGTACAGTTAACTTCAGGTTTATTAAAAACATAGAGATACACAAATAATTTGGCATGTTTCGTATAGGGCCTTATATCGTTGTTGAAAACACGTCGTATTTCACTTGTAGTGATACAAAATAAACTTTTGGTAAGCAACTTTCAGGAATTTTTTTGTGAAACGTACAAAAATGTTTTCTGTGTATGTTTCTAGTAGTTGATGCTTATTCGCGACCGATATCTCGTGGCAGTTTATATTTTCCGCCTGCTTATAGATGCCAACTGTACAAGAACCAGACTACGCCTCCCTTCTACTGCCAAAGCTGAGGTCGCTAAACTGCTTCCAGAGCGCGCGATTTCTGATTTCGAACCCAGACAACGCTTTCATACCAATTTGATATGTCATTTAAAGTGTCGTGATGAGTAATTTTTAATGTGTAACATATTCAAACAGACACGGCACTTGGTTCGCAGACAGACCCAGTGAGCTCTAGACTTTCTATTCGGCGATAGCAATATAAATAACTCATAACGTAGACCGGAGCACGGTTTACCAGCAAAGCACTCCTGAGCTTGGCTGTGTACAGTAACGGACAGCAGTGTTAGACTTTTGAACGTTGATTTAGTTTTGATATATATATATATATATTATATATATATATATATATATATATATATATATATATATATATATATATATATATATATATATATATATATGATTTCTTAATATTTTCAAAATGTGCCCCGTATGCCACACAGATACCGCGCACATCAACCTCTTTGATGTTATTCTATATACAGTAAAACTCTGTTAAGAAGTTTTTGAAGAGACTGAAATAATTAACACTTATTAACCAGGAAAACTTCTTAAATGGTCAAGTTACACATGTGCGTATAGACAACGTGCAAAATTAGTAAACTTATTAAGCAGGAAATCTTTTTAAGTGGGAACTTCTCAACAGGGTTTCACTGTACTAATAAAGAGATAAGCATACAGTGGAAATTATGTAGAGACCAGACAAATCCGTGATATAGACAGAGAAAGGGTGTGAGTGCACTCGTGTGTGTGTGTGCGTGTGTATGTGTGTGTGTGTGATAAGCCTAAAATGAGACTGGACATGGTCACACAACGGTTGAGTCTTGCCTCCCGCTTCTCTTCCACCACCTTTTTTTCCCCCTCCAAAATTCACGTGCCTGTTTCTGTTACGGGTATTTAAGTGTCTACATTTGTTTTCTACATTTTAATCAGTTTACGTTCTTTTTTATTTGATATGAAACAACTTACCTGTAAAATTATGACAATGGAGAAAAATTATTTTTCAAAATTAAATCAAAATTGGCATTGGGATTTTAAAATTATATGGTTTTTCGTACTAATATAAATCGAACAAAATTAGTACATTACTATACAGCTCAAGGAAATTACCCTTGTTATTAGAATATAGTAAATACTATTGTGTGTAAACTACAATCATAAGCTTCAAAATAAAATTTGGAGCCCAAATGGGCAGAATATAATCATTGACCGCAGGTGAACCAAGAGCAGGATTTCAAAGAGTATTCAACATGCTGCAACTGTCATTTCGATAAACATTTTAGCTGAAACCAAACTTTGTGCTAAAAGAATGTTCTTTAAATTTGCATGAATTAAAATTTTTAAGTTGAATACTGATTTTTACGTCTAGAAAAACGTGATGAGTTCGACTTTTCGAATGCTTTGGTGATTTTTTTCATCAAGTTGTACATAGATACCATGACATTGAACCATTGAACATCCTTAGCACACTGAGTGCTGCAGACAGAGCACTACGTCACCTGAATGTACCTGAGTTGTATGGAGTTTAACGTAAAATTACGGCATCCGCATTCTTTAAAGACATGGGTGAAGAAATATTACTTCGCTTCTCTGCAGCGTCATTTTGCGCCAGCAACACTCAACAAGTAAATTATTCAAGTGAGCACGAAACCGAAAGCAATATATATATAATTTCGGTGTTCATATATGCACTGTAAGAAATAATGGTAGAATTACCCGACAAGTGTAAGGTAATATTCGCAAACTTGAGTGGGAAACATAGTTTTCCTTATGGGTAAGGTAGAATTACCGAACTCTGGTGTAAAATGCACGTACATAGTGGTGGAAAATCCTATAAATGGATGGAAAATTACCTTACGACGCGTGCGTCTCTTCAGCATTGTCTCAACAGCTAAGTGGGAGGACGGGCGGAAGAAATAATAGTTTAACGCACTAATATTCACTTATACTGTCCCGCTATCATCGTGGTGTAATGAGCAGCGCATCGGCCTTTTGGGATAGAGGACAATGGTTCGCGCCCACCCGTTGAGGTTTCGGTTACTACTCATGAGAGGATAGAGGTAAAAAAAAAAGTTAACAGCCCGTATACATCGGGATATTTTTTAATGAAATTTTATTGTACAATATAGTAAATTTTCCCTTACTTGTATGTGAATTTTCCCCCACTTTTGTAAGGTACTTTTTCCGTACGATTAAGGAATAGTACTTTACCTGTTATTAAAATTTACTCTACATTTAAGAGGTAATTTTACCTTACATGTAGAGGTTATTAGGATCCCTTACATGGACAAGAATTACACATCAAATATTTTTTTCAGTGTGTGTTTGTCCAACAATCTTAATTTAATGTTAGGACTTGTAACTACTTTCCTTCCTTTATTACCATCTTTACTCGGCGACTCAAACCAGTCAGTGTGCCTGTTAACATATATACAGGCACTGACCCAGTGACATTTTTAGAGGTTCAATACGAAAGTGCTTAAAGACTGTTCACGATAAATTTAGCACTTTAGAAATGAACCTTAGAAAAAATTCACTACCTCTTCATGCATATATTTTAATGGACGCACTGAGTGACATTCACCCATTAAAGTTGGTAACGATTGACGGAAAGTAGTTCAATATCCTGAAGTCGAATAAAAAGTGTTAGGTAACCATTTATGATAACTTTCTGTTTTTTAATGCATTGAAGTGTAAAAATTAACCGATTTGTAAACTATTTACTTTCTTAATAATTTCAGAGATTCATTTGACCGACGCATGAATAAAGTGACGAGGCCCATGGCAATGTTAATTTTACATAAGACGGAGGAATACACAACGTGTATACAAATAGATCTTAAGCAGGGCTTTCAAAAGTGCTCATTTTACCGCGAACCGCCTATACTTTAAAGTATAGCCTGTAGAGAAGAGAAAAAGCAAGTGTTAACGAGTGTAGTGGCGGTTACCGGAGATGGGGTACAGCGTGTCTCCGGGTGGGGGGGGGGGAGACATTCCCGGGTCGCGGGCTCCCTTTCCAACCCCTCTCCAGAGGCCTGGCTGCTGGAGCTGGAGCTGGAGCGCGGCGGGATAACGACGCCTCTCCGGGGACACAGCCCCTTGTTACGACACAGCCCGCCGCCCGCCCTTAATTTGATATCCTTCATGCCGGTCGTGCTGGCTCCAGCCAGCACTACGTCTAGCGCTGGATTTACAATAGCCCGACAGTCCGACAAAACAGCCCTGACACAGACGAATATTTTTCATCAGCCAATCAGGAGCAAGCGAGTGAAGAGATTTGGACGGCTGTTAAAATATCGAGGTCTCGAGAGCCGATAATGGTGATTGACGTGGGTATGGGCAGCGCCAGAATGAAGCGGTATATCGCCGAGATCCACCGATCAACGGCATCGTCCGGCACGATTCCCACATGCGACATGTAGTGACCCGGCCGGGAATTGAACTCGGATAGCCTGGGTGGGAGGCGAGCAGGCTAACTGCTCAGCCACCGTGGCCCCATCAGGAGCCCGACAAGCGAAGCCCCGACAAAAGTAGATTCTATTTCTACTTTCGTCGGGCGTCGGACCGGTCGGCCTCACTTGGCAGTAGAAAAAATACTTCGTTTGCAAGTTGCCAAAATAAAATAATGTACAATGATCTGTTTATTATTCACACTCCATTGCAAGTTACTGGCCATTCTAGCATTTTGCCCAAAGCCACGCAACACTTGGATTGAAACTGTCGGGGTATTGTAAACTTTGAACTAATTTTGGTGGCGGAAATGGTCGGGCTGTAACGTCGTGTCTACTGTCGGGAAGACCTCGTCGTGGCATTGTAAATCCAGCATGAGGGAGCACAACATGCAAGTTTACACTAGTGAAATCAGCTCGACCTCAGAGCCCTGCTCGTAGTGGCGGTGGCGCACTTGATGCGCATGGCAGTGCCGCCCTTATCTCTCCCGCTCATCTCGGCCTCAGACGTGGAAAACAGCTACACGAGTATAAGCTCGAGCCTATCACGTGACCCTATAACACGAATGATTTCGTAAAACGGTAAGCTCAATCGTTACGAAAGCCGTCGTATGGGAGATGCAAAACCACAGTGGATGACATCTAGTGGCGGATTTTGGAACCTGCCGAAAGGCTGTGTGACGACGGAAGAGATTTTGACCTCGAAAAAAACACGATGCGGGACTGCTCAGAATCCTTCTATAAAACACCCACCTAAATAGTATTTCATATCAACAAACACATACATCACCGAAAAATAGCGGTGCCTGGAAATACAAACCATACAGGCCTTCTAAGCATATAATTTTGAAAACTAACACAGTTCGTTAAATATGTGAACACCATATTTAACATATGTTATGTAACAAGGCAGCTACTTAATATTTGCAGCATAATCGAAAAACTAATTTTAATGCTTTGGTAACACAGTACATCTTAAATAACCAACTATGTAGTAGTAAACAGAATATAATTTCACTGGATAAAACTATTTCGAGTATTCATCACTAGCAAACTAAAAGGAATCCAGCACGACTTTGTTTTAAGCTACTAGTCCTGTGTCGTGAAATTAATTGCAATTAGGTTTTTAAATTTGAAATGATTTCCTGCAAGTTAAGAGACTATTCAATTGGATTGCAGTTTTTAAGTCGAATTTAAGTTTATTAGCTTACACTAAAACAATAGTAGCTCTGGGGTCGACCCGGAACAACAGCCAATGAACAATCAAGTGATGCTCGAGTGCACGCAGCATCGTGGAGTCTAGCTTCTCGCCGAGCCGACTGAATCCGTGAAATCTCCGCGTCTCTGATTGTTGCAGTGGCGCAACTTCTCTGATTTACATGATTGCTTCGCAGCGTTGTGAAACGGCACATACCTATGAAACGCAATAACCTCGTCAACTGGGGCGTCTCTAATTGAATCATGAAGTGTGGGAGCTGTTCCGTATTCAAATTAGGCAAGTTTGAAGAACTTTCCAAGGTAATTGAAATGCATAATACGCGTTTATTTCCAAAGTATAAAATATTTTTGTGTGTGCAAAACGCGTTCTTTTCGTGTAATTGGACGCAATTCCCTTAAAATTAGATGGATATTCAGATGAACGTGTAGGGATATGTCCGAGAAAACCCGCCTACCAGCGGCATTGTCCAGCTCAATTCCCACATACGAGTAGTCTGACTACAACACCACACGGGATCCCTAGCCTACACTTGAGAGAAAATATAACAAAATATTTGTTCATATAGGGCCAAATATATATTTAGTTGCCCCAACAATATATATGGTTGAGCAAACAAAATTTGAAAAGCAACAAAATGACTTTTGTTCACCTAACAAAATATATGTTTGAATAAACAAAATCTCTGTGTTGGGCCAGTAACAAATTAGACTGTCAACTAAATATTTTGTTGAAGCAACTGTATATATTTGTTTGGCCCCTCATTTGACTGTCTTCGTTCAAAAAAAGCTAAAGAATTTCTTTGTATTTTTTGTGGCAATTAGGATAGTAATCGTGTTTGTTAGTGCATCTATTAATGCTTAACAATCGTATAAACACATTAATAAAACAATGCAACATGAAACTGACAAGTAAAGGTGTAAAACTTGAAATATTTGTTTGCACACGTTGCCCAATATTTGCAGTTAAAAGTTTTCCAGTGTCACCAGTTGTCACATTAGCTGACATTACTTAGGCGTAGCGCGCGGGCGCACGTGATCTAGGTTCGGAACTCGATCGAACATGTAACATTATTGTTATATCGGCCCAAACTGCTTAATGTACGTGTAGCCGAACAGATCTTCAGTTGCACCAACCAAATCTTAGAGTTTGGGGCAACCAAAATAGGAGAACAACAGAATAATTTGGTTTCAGCAACAAAGTATTTCATTTCCCTTACACAAACAAATAATTTGGTTGCACCAAACAAATCTTGTTTGATTCAACAAAACCTTTTTCTCAGTGTACCAGGAGAGTTTTAACAATCATCATACAAGCTAAGCAGTCAATTATAAAAATCGTCAGCCAGCAGCGAACATGGCTTATAGAAAACCTTTCGTATACACGACAGATTTTCGCGAGAAATTCCGGTCTACATATCTTTGAAAACATTTTGACTCAAATCCTTTGTCACAACTGGGTGTTTTGAACTGTTACGCGTCCTAGGTCCCTGCCCACGAAACAGAGACGTTTTGTTCCCCTAATAATGATTGGCCAGTAAAATATCAAGATCTCTTCTTACAATTAAAAGTGTCCAATCAGCAGAGAAAAGCTGCACGTGAGCGTGTAGGTTATTGAGGTATAACTTATGCGACGAACTTACAGTCATGTGTCGCTGATTATAGCTGTTGAAGCGCTCAGTCGGCACATCACTGGCCGTCATTTCACTTATTCTAAAACGCGTTACATTACATTCAGGATAATGTTTTAAGATGTTAGTGGAGTCTGAGGTTATTGGTACTGACTTGAAAATATGTCATAAACTACCTCAAAATACTTCCGAAATCGAACAAAAAGAAAATGGCTTTAATCATTCAATCTAAAAACATATTATATTTTTTTCTATTTTTTCATATTACTCAATTTTTGTGAATTATTTCATTTTTATTCAAAAACTAATATTAGCTTTTGTTTTTTTAACAGATACGTTTATTTATTTTGACGCTGGGAAAACTAACTAATTTGTTATTTTTAAGTGTAAAAGAGCAGAAAAAATAAATATCGTACTACTTATTTGATAGAAAATTTGTCAAATTTAGTGTCAAAATATCAAATCGTTTTATAGAGGAAAATTATTTTTGTTTGCGATGGTTAAACATTTATAATTATTACTTTTTTTTTCAATTGGTTTAGTTGGTATGAATCAGGAATGCCACAAAATGTATTCATTCTTTTCATCTGTATGCATGTTGAGAAAATGTCTTTGAATTGTGGATCTCAAATTACATTGAAAAGTTTAGCCTGGCAACTATTTCCAAATCGATTATGGCTCTCATCATATTTGCTTTTTGCTGTGACTCATTAAGTAAACTTTATTTCAGCGGTTAGCATATATCTGAGAAACATTTTACGTTCGCTGAAACGATTCTTTAAATTATCATTTAAGATTCCGAAATTGTTAAAAATGACTGAAACTATTTATTTATTAGGAATTATTTCTTAAGGCAAAAATAATCCATTCTAGAAAGCATGCAGTATTTAATGGACAATAACCACGCCTTTCACCATCGCTACTGTTCTGCAAAATGATATGCTCTCACAGCTGCCCGCGTCACGGAAAAAATACTACACCACAGTTCACAGCATCCCGCGTAGAGGCGATATTATATTCCATACGCGTACCAATGCTCTCCTTATATTATGATGTTTAAATAGCTCCAGAACAAAGAGCGCACTATGAAGAAATATTGCCAAGTACGTGCTTAACGCGTGCTCCGATGATGATGAGTAAACACGGCATGTCATACCTTGCGAAATTACGTTATACAGCACTGGATGAAAACCCTGGGAAAATTCAGTATAAAAGGTAGCTGGTAAGTTTCGGACAATTTCGCTCAACGTGTGAGTTCAGAGCGTGTGTATAATATTGTAATGTTGTATTCACAGGTTTACAGATAGCGCCGCCGAGAGAGGACAGGCTGAAAGTATTTCAGTATCAGCGATTAACACTCACCAGCATTTCTGTGTTGCCTGTATACCAGTAATTCCAAACTTCGTTTGGTTTGTTCGTCAACTGCCTTTTGCAAAGTGAGATTTCATTCCTTTTAAAATTTGCTATGAGGACTCTGATGTTTCCTATAGTTATAATGTTCTTTATTTTTGTACAAATTTCCGAAGCATTAAAAAAAAAAGTCTTCCTTCGCGTGACTTACATAATTTAAGCTCTGCAGCAGCGACTCGATATTATATCAGCATCCACCCAGATAAAACCTAGAGAACTTCCTTACTCAATGCCGGATGCACCCAGAATACACAGAAAATACCCCTATTCGTTGCCACATCCACCCAGAATACCTAGAAAACATCCTTACTAATTGTCGCATCCAATCAGAATACCAAGCGAACATCCCTCTTCATTGACACATCCACCCAGAATACCTAGAGAACATCCCTACACATTGCCGCATGAACACAGAATACCTAGAGAACATCCCTTCTCATCTCTGCATTCAACCATGAATACCTAGAAAACGTCCATACTCATTGCCACACACACACACACACACACACACACACAGGTTACCTAGCGAACATCCCTATTCATTGACACATCCAATCAAAACACCTAGAGAACATCCCTACTTCCTGCCGCAGGCAAACAAAATAACTAGACAACATCCCTACTCTTTGACGAATTCACCCTGTACACATAGAGAACATCCCTACTCATTACCACGTCCACAAAGAATACCTAGAGAACACCGCTACTCATTACTGAATTCACACAAAATATCTAGAGTGCATCACTTCTCACTGACACATCCACTCAATATACTTAGATAAAATCCCTACTCATTGCTACATCCACCCAGAATACCTAGAGAACAACCCTATCCATTGACGCATCCACACAGAATACCTAGAACACATCTCTATTCATAGCCGCATACACCCTGGATAACTAGATAACATCCCTACTCATTGCCGCACCCAACCAGAATACATAGAGAACATCCTTACTCATTGCCACATCCATCCAGAATACCTAGAGTACATCCCTACGCATTGCCGCATGCACACAGAATATCTAGAGAACATCCTTACTCACTGCCGCATCTACCCAAAGTACTTAGAGAACGTGCCTACCCATTGCCGCATCCACCCCGAATACCTAAAGAACATTAATACTCATTGCCGCATGCACACAGAATACATAGAGACCGTCCCTACTCATTTCCCCATCCACCCAAAATAACTAGAGAATATACCTACTCACTGACGCAGGTAACCAGAATATCTAGAAAACATCACTTATCATTGCCGCATACATACACATTACCTAGAGAACATCCCTACTCATTGTCACATCCACCCAAAATACCTACATTAGATGCCTTCTCATTAACATATTCACCAAGAATACCAAGAGAAGATTACTTCTGATTTGCGTCATCCACCCAGAATAACTAGAGAACATCACTACTCATTGATGCATCCGCCCAGAATACCTAGAGAACATCCCTATTCATTGTCAAATCCACCCATAATACGTAGGAAACATCCATTATCATTGATGCATTCACCCAGAATACCTAGAAAACATCCATACTCATTGCCGCATCCAACCACAATATCTAGAGAGCATTCTTACTCATTACAGCATTCACCCAGAATAACAAGAGTACATCCCTTCTCATTGACACATCCACTCACAATTCCTGGAGCACTTCCCTACTCATTGCCGTATCCACACAGAATAACCAGAGAACATCACTATATATTGATGCATCCACCCAGAATACCTAGAGTACATCCCCACTCATTACTGCATCCACAAAGAATATTTAGAAAACATCCCTTCTCATTGCCGCAATAACCTAGAATACCTACAGAACATCCCTACTCATTGCCGCATGCACCCAGAATACCTAGAGAATATCCCGACTTATAGCCTCATGCAACCGAAATACAGAAAGAACATTCCTATCCATTGCCACATCCACCCAGAATACCTAAAGAACATACCTACACATTGCCGCATCCTACCAGAATACCTAGAGAACTTCCCTACGCATTGCCGCATGCTCCCAGAATACATAGAGCGCATCCTTACTCACTGCTGTATCCACCCAAAATACCTAGGGAACATCCCTTCCCATCGCCGCATGCACCCAGAATACCTAGATAACACCATTACTCACTGCCGCATCCTCTCAAAGTACCTAAAGAACATTCCTGCCCATTGCCGCATCCACCCAGAATACCTTGAGAACATTAATAATCATTGCCGCATGCAAACAGAATACTTAGAGAAAATCCCTACTTATTGCCGCATCCCCTCTGAATACATTGAGAACATCCTTACTCACTGCCGTATCTACCAAGAATACCTTGAGAACATCCCTACTCATTGCCGCATGCACCCTGAATACCTATAGATCATACTTACTCACTGCCGCATCCACCCAAAATACGTAGAGAACTTCGCTAGCCATTATGCGATCTGCCCAGAATACCTAAAGAACATCCCTTCTCATTGCCGCATCCACCCCGAATACGTAGAGATCATTCTTACTCACTGGCGCATCGGCCCAAAGTACCTAGAGAATATCCCTAATCATTGCCATATCCATACAGAGGACATCCTTACTCATTGCCGCACGCACCCAGAATACCTAGAGAATATGCTTACTCACTTTCGTATACACCCAAAGTACCTATAGAACATACCTAACCATTGCCGCATCCATCCAGAATACCTAGAGAACTTCCCTACTCATTGCCGCATGCACCCAAAATACCTTAACAACATCCTTACTCACTGTCGCATCCACCCAAAATACCTAGAGAATATCCCTACTTATTGCCGCATGCAACCAGAATACATAGAGAACATTCCTACCCATTGCCGCATCCATCCAGAATACCTAGAGAATATGCTTACTCATTGCCGTATGCACCCAGAATACCCAGAGAACATCATTATTCACTACCGCATCCACCCAAAATTCCTAGAGGATATCCTACTTATTACCGCATGCTACCAGAATACATAGAGAACATACCTATCCATTGCCGCATCCACCCATAATACCTAGAGCACATCAATTATCATTGCCGCATGCACACAGAATACTAAGAGAACATCCCTACCCATTGCCTTATCTACCTAGAATACCTAGAGAACATCAATACGCATTTCCGCTTACACACAGAATACTTAGAGAACATCCTGACTCCTTGCCGCATCCACCCTGAATACATTGAGTACATCGCAACCCATTGCCGAATGTACCACCCAACACATCAGCAATTATACAACCCATAGTGATATGGGTGCAATCTGAATAACTAATCACATAAGACAACTGGTAAATTATTTAAACCTATTTTGCTCGAAATAAATATAATCTGCTAACTATTTCTTTCATAATTCTTTAGGCAAGCGATGGCAATTTTGAAAATTTCATAATATGCAAAATTAGTACAAAAATATATTTTACATTTGTTTTCCCTTGTGATTACACTACGTTATATACAGAATATTCTCGTAAAAAAAATTACAGTCCTCCGTTTAATTATGAAGTAAATATAATTACAATTCTGCAAGAAACCCGTTTAATATATAGCATAAATCTAGGTGCCATGTTATATTTTGCAAAACTTTGTTAATTTATGTAAGGAATTAAATACTTATATTTGGTAAATTTTGGCACGTTAATTCCCTAAAAATTCTTACGTCTCCCTGTGTTTTCTTGCTCTTTCAGGATAAAGAATAAACAGTAGTGTAGGTTGGTCTCACAGCTACAAGGAGTATTTATATTGAGAAGTCCGAATCGCCGCTCTCGCTTCAGGCATGGTAGAACACACTGGAACCTCTTTGTCGAAATATTGGCTTCTAATAACATTAGCCACAAAATCTTGGGGTATTTGGCCTATAAGAGGCAATATTATTATTATCTACACGAAAGATTTATTTTTTGCTAATTCTGTCTCCTATCAAAGTGATCCAGCCAACTTATTTTTGAAGTCTTCCTAAAAGTCTTTTAACTTGTTGGCTTATATTTTTGTATTTTATTTTCGTATTATTGTACCTGGTACACGATAAAGGTTTTTTTCCCCGTATTGTTTGTTACAATTCTAGTGTATCCGCTCTAATATAATGAATTGTTTGTATACCGAAGTAAAACTAGCCGCGTACCTAAATAATCACATCACACAAGCTTCTATTCATATTTCGTTTCTTTCTCAATGCTCGATTTCCACTAACAAACATTGCCACAGGTAATTCTGTCACTTTGTCATATTTCAGTAGGTTCTCCTTGCAAATATTTCTTCCATGCGTTCGTCGTAAGACTATACAGAAATAATTAGACGTGTTGAAAATACTTTATACTTCTCAAAACGTTTTTATAAAATATTATAAAAATTCCTTACAAATGTTGTATAACCTTACTTGTAGGAACATTATTAAGAAATTGCTCTAATGATCCATTCAGGCCACAGGTACAGGATGCGAAATCTGTACGTCTGAACGTATCATAAAACGTGGACCTTAACTTTAAGGAATCCAAACATCCGTTTGTGTCCCTTTAATGTCTCTGAATACTTGAATGCCTCGCCATGTCCTGTTGTTCATATAAATCAACATTCCTAGCGTCTCTTTCTCAAACGCTGTGCGCACTGCGTTTTTGATTAACTAACGGCGCTTCCACACATTTTACTCGTTGAAACACACAAGTGCGTTTTATGGTGTTGACAGATCAAGGCTTCTTGGAGGTCACTGAAGAGCAGCTGGACAATTGTCGTATCCTCATCCGATCCAAGTATTCGGGGAACAGCAAATGGATCTGTTAATCAGTTCAGTTATCTCCAAATGATCGACGACTGCTCATTCCACCACTGCGGGAAGTGGAAATCCTGGACAGTGTTCGGTTTCAACAAGAAGAGGTGCCGACACACTTCGAATTGACTGTTCGACAAAGTCTGATTACAAGTTTTTGGAATAGCTGGATCGGACGAAGATCGGACAATTGTCCAGCTCCTCTTGTGTGGTCTCCAACAAGCCTTCATTTGAAAATACCAGCTAACGCCCTCTGATGTTACGTCAAGGAAATTGTGCGGAAGCGCTGCTGTCCAACTAAATGCAGTAGGCACAGCCTTCGGGAAAATTACGCCAATAATGTTGATTAACATGAACAACAGAACTTGGCAGTGCATTCAGCTTTGCAGGAGAATGGAAGGATAAAAACGGGATGTCTTGGATACGGTATGGTAGGCCTACACCTTTTTGTGATACGTTCATAGATGTAGACTTATTGCATTAGATCGACTTATAGGAGAACACAGATTTTGTACGCAACAATGTCTGGCGCTACTTTGATTATCACTTGTTCTTCTCGACATCCCTTTTACGGCAAGAAGCGCAACAGAAGTTCGTAATACCGACACTTGTTATCGCCTTGTTTTTTAAATGATTCACTTCATGGCTTGGATCGCAGGAAACGAATACGTAAATATGCAAACTCTTTTAATGCTAAGACCCGAGTGAATCTCGTAATACACAAAAATCAAAACTATTTTCTTAAGAATTACACACACGGTAAAAATTTCACATGTTCGCTACTGTTTATCATTATCATACAAAAACAGTACATCACATTATCATACAAAAACAGTACATCACATTAAAAAGTAGTTTTATTAGTTTAAAATATAGTTTTATATTTGTCTTAATTAACCCGATGGGTTGTAAATCCTGTTACATAATCAATCTAAGGCCAATATTAAGATTCAGTCAACTTGGCACACCATTGGTAATGTTCGGTGTACTGTTGACGAATAGGACTATTATAAGTGGAATACAGGGACCAATATAACTGGTGTTTCTGCAGTGGTCGATACAGTTGGCTCTTTTCAAGCGTACATTTAAGTTCTTATTTCTCATTTTTTTGGAATTTGGTTATCTGAGAGAGGTTTCGAAAAATGCCCCCTTAATGCAGCTGTTAGTTTTAAAATCATTATAATGTTCAAAACATAACACTCAAATTCCGACACAAGAATTTTATAGGCAAAGTTTAATTAGAGTCTAAGCGTGACATATTGCCTTTTTGTTACAAGCTACAAAAACAACTTTTGTTCTACAGTTTATAGTTTAAAATATTTATTAAATGAATGTTGACATTTTCGCTCGAATAAACAAAAATATAATTACAAGTCTGGCAAATGCAGAGTGCTAATACTCGCTCACCTGTTTATAAATCGCGCTCAAACTGAATCAGTATGTTATACACACCATACAGATTGCATTAAATGGAATTTGACTGGAAAAAATATCTAGGAGCAAAGCGTAGTATGCTGCAGAATTCAGGAAATTGAGACTTTTGAGTGTTATATTTTAAAAACTATAATGATTTGACAACTAATAACTGCATTAAGAGGGCACTTTTTGAAAGCTCTTTCAGATAATCAAATTTAAAAAAAAAATGAAATATGGTTTTAATGCGGGTAAATGTAAAACTACAGAAACTCCCCCTAATTAAGTAATTACTTAAAGCCACTCTTGAACAGACGAAACAAGCGATGGAAATTTCACCCACCATCAACTACAACAAAAAGAGAGAGGGAAGAGATAATATCTACACTGTCATATTTTGTTTCGTGTAGGCGAACATTCATTTCGTGTGTATTCGCTCCTGTAGTGAGAATGTTTTTATTTGGCGCCGCGCAATAAATGTTGGCATTGCGACTGTTTATGTAACACAGCGGCGAATTGCTGGTGTAACAAAAGCTCGGTTTCACGGAATTAATTATCGCAGCCTTGTTTTTTTTTTTTGTCAGTTCGTAAAGCACAAATTAAACTTCCAGTTCGACAAACCATATCAACGTGTTTGCCGCTCAGAGAACGACAACAGATCTCAGCTAGAAAGAACACTATCCAAATTACATCAATTACATTTATGTAAGGAATATTTATATATTACGTAAACATGCCATATTCGTTCATAATAAATATGCATTTAATACTTTCAGTTCTGAACATGTTTATAAACCTTTAAGACAAGGTATAATCGAGTCACCTCTTTACACACCACATTATAAATATCAATTTCGTTAGTACCTGTGTTGCCAGTCAGAACCGTATTCATTCACACTGCAGCGAACACGCTTACTCTAATGTATGTACGTACAACGTTCATTATTAGCTGACTTTCAGCCACTGTAATTCGGAGTTACCGTGGGCCAATCAAATTACGTCTCATATGCAGGGCCGGCGTAAGGCCTGTGCGAACTGTGCCACCGCACAGGGCGGCGGCATAACAGGGGCGGCAAAACGAGACAAATGTAGCCACAAAAAATTCAAAACATTCACTAATTTTCAGAAAAATTTTCGCATAATACACTAAGTATGCAATGTAAACACAATCAGAATCAAGACAATACAATCGTTTGAGTGGACAGTGGTAGTCTATATACAAAAGTATAAGTATAATGTTTTCTAGTCCGATAGTACACGTAGACGTGTCACGTGCACGCTCTGGGCATGCACAGTTGCTGTCACCCCTTCCCTGCTCTACGCCCGCCAACCAACTATGTGGTTTGTAATGAAACGACCAAATATTTCAGTTATTAATAGATTATTAACTACACTGATCGATTAATTTGCAGAGAATCAAGTTTCAAGAAAAAATTGTCTGCAAGTCGGAAGAAGTTGTCTGGTAGTCAGTACAAGAAAAGGCGAATAATCAGAGAAAAAGAAGAAACGAAACAGAAGTCTTCACTTCAGCGATTTCTCATCCCCCAGGCGACAAAGCAACCCACTACCCTTGAAGATGAGTCAATAGAAGAGGCTGAGTCTTGAAGCTTGCCTTTAACATCAGAAGGAACTTCAACATCTGTAGTTAGTGGAGAGTATTCAGACACAAGAAAGTCAAATGAAATTCCCCCCTTGGAGGCAACTGAAGAAGTGATTGAAATAGACAGAAGTGTAAGAACTGAAGAAAAGGTGAAATTTGAAAACAAAGAAGATAAGACTGAATCAGAGAGCATTTTAATTGATTCTGATCCTGGAAGGTGGCCAGAAATAATAAATGATTATGCCAGGACTACGCTCGTTATACAAGGCCCTCCTGAACGCATTAGCACGACTGGAAACTGCCCTAGAAATAGCAACAATCGCCGATCCGATCTACCCATGTGCACTACAACTACACACTAAGTAACCTTGAAAGAGCTGAAAGAAATTCGCTGGTAAAGATGCTGTCTTCTGTTTCTGTTGTAAACTATTTTCATCATCCAAAAATAAAACTTACAGTGGATGGTCTAAATGATTGGCGCCATTTATCTGCTCGCCTAGAGAGTCATGGTAGGTCCCTTATGCACCTAAATTAGCGTAAAAAGTATATTCAACTAGCAGTAGCATTGAAGACGGCTAAAACTATAGACAGACAGCATCAGAAGCTTCTAGGCAACGAGGCGCGGCAATGGAAAGATATATTGAAACGCCTGATTGCCGATATCGGGTTTTTGACTTAGCAATGCCTCCCCTTAAGGGGCAGTTCAGACAAGCTTTTCGGACATAATAATGGACACTATTTAAAACTTTTTGAGCTGTTTGGGCAGTTTGACATGTAAACGTAACAACAACTGGGGAAAATAAGCGTCATGATTATCTGGGAAAATATTTCCAGAATGAAATTATTCATTTAATCGAATCGCAAATAATAAACTAAATATTATATATTTTGAAGTCCGCAAAATACTACAGCATTATTTTGGACTGTTATCCTGACATTTCTAAAACAGAACAAATGACCATTCTTGTGCGCTTCTTTCATGTTACATCTCAGATGGAGCATATTGTGTCAAAAAATGTGATTTCCCTTGGAATTGTTCCAGTTGCGTATGATACGAGTTCCACTCTTACTAATACAGTGTTGGAAATCTTGGAAAAAATAGAAGATCCCATTATCTGGTATGAGAGGTCAGGGCTACGATAACGGAGCTAACATGAAAGGCAAGCATTCAGGGCTACAAAAAAGAATCTGGATATGAACAAGAGAGCATTCTATATGCCATGTAGCAGTCATTCATTGAATATTGTATTGAACGATGCTGTAATGTCGTCGCAATATGCTGTCACCTTGTTTTATATTGTAAAAAAATAACTCTATGATTTTTTTGCCTCTTCAACTCGGCGCAGGTCTGTTCTTAAGAACCATTTTCTCAACCTTACCCTAAAACCACTAAGCAATACCAGATGGGAAAACAGAATTAAAGCTCTTACTCCACTGAGATATCAAATTGGACAAGTCTACGATTCCTTCGTTGATATTGGGGAAAATATTGACTGTATGACTGCTCATGAGGCCAAGTCCTTGGCCAATCTAATGAAGGATAACACATTCATCAGTTCCTTTGTTATCTGGTACGATGTACTGCTCCATATTAATGTTGTCAGTAAGAGCCATCAAAGCATAACATCTGATGTTTCAGATGCGATCTGCACGGTCAGGAAGACGAAAAAGTATTTTGAAAAAAAGCAGAACAGAGGATAAATTCAAGTCATACTTATCGATTCTAAGGAATTGGCATCAGAACTGGAACTCGAGGATATGACGGTCGGAGGAACAAGAACAGCGCGAGACCAAAGCAGTTCACATAATAAGGCGAGGATGAGCCTGTTCGAGATCCAACACTACGATACAAAGTAGAATTTTACTTCCATTTTTAGACATTATAATTGCATTGCTGGACGAAAGGTTTACACAGTTGAAATCTCACAGTGATTCATTTTATTTTCTGTACGATATAAGCACACTCAATGACACGCCCGGTGATGTGCTTAATAAAAAGTGTTCTAAGATTTCTAGCATTTTACAAGACAACGACTCGAAAGATGTAAATGGCGATGAGTTGTGTGATGAACTAAAAGTGATATCGACATTAGTGACACCTGCTATTGGTCCGGCAGAAACCTTAAAATTCACTGAGCATTACAACTTTTCTCCTAACGTTGGTGTGGCATTGCGAATCCTACTGACTTCCTGTAACCGTATCAAGTGGTAAGAGAAGTTTCTCGAAGCTTACGCTTATCAAAACATACTTACGATCAGCTATGTTGCAGAGTCGTTTGAGTGGGTTGGTAATGATTTCGTCTGAGCATCAAATGGCTGAAAAAATAGACTATGCTGAAACTGTCAAAGTATTTTTCTAGCTCTAAAGCCAGGAAAGTTTCCTTTCAATAATTTACTTGACAATCTTAAAATTACTTATTTTATTTTAGTGTAAATCAAGTCAAGTAATTACTATAAATAATAATTTACTCAATACCTCTTCCTATTTGCAATTAATTACTGTGTTTATGTTTAATGTTTAATAAACTTTGGCATGCAATTATAATATATACTACGGATTTTCTATATTTTCATTTCATTTCATTTGTTACGTTGCTTTGTTAGACATACTTTTGTATTGCTTTTCTGCGTATTGTTATTAATTACTGGGTACCGGTTTATACTTGTATTTTTAATTTATTTTATTTTATTTCACTGTGCTTAATGTAAAGATTTTAACTGTACTAATATTTCTTCTTCTTGTGTAATGATAAAGAAACCTTAAAGTTAAAAACTCTTAGATGGAGGGAACTGGGAGGTAAATATTTTAAGACTATGTATATTGATGGAAATTCAAAGTTACAAAAGGATTTTAAAAAGAAACAAATTGTTTTGGGGGGGGGGGGGCAAAATGGAAACTCACAGGGTGGCATTTAATCTAGCGCCGGCCCTGCTCATATGTAACATGACATACTATCCATCGTGTTCATTTGAGTGTTCCGCAAAAATTATTTTCTTTAAATAACGAATTTTTTTTCGATATGACGAAGTTGTTTTCTTTCTTCTAATTACTGATAAAGAATTATTTTAACAGTGAATCTTAACACCAGCCCGATATGTTTTCACGGACAGAATTCTTTAATTTTTCCTTTACTTGAGTTAGACCTAAAATTTTAATATAATATTTATTTTAGTAGTAAGCCATCTCTTTTCGCTGCCTGCTTGGCCTTGTGATAGAAAAATTGTCTCTGATTTGCTATGTCGTTTGTAGATCTCTATTTACTTCACATTCAATGTTTTAATTCGCACACAGTTCTCGTCTTCATTACAGGCGAATGCTTGTTCTCTTCATCAATATCTACATATTTCTTAAATAATTAACAGATAGGAAAATATCTGATTTGTAATTTTCTTAGCGCTTCCATCATATTAAAGATTCTGGATTTTAAAAAAAAGTTTGGGGGGGGGGGGTGTGGAATTATACAATCTAGCACGTAGTGTCGATGCTACGTGGGATTTAATTCAAGAAAATAAATGAAATCGATTCCTCAATTTTGGCATTAGCATATCTTGTTTTTTTTTTGTAGCACAAGAATAATGTAAACTATTTTACTTGAGAAATGAGATACCTTACATTATTTAAAAATATTATTATCTTCCTTAAGATGCGAAAATATTCTTTTAAATTCCATAGTGTAAGAAAATATTTGTATTATTTTTTATCTGAGGTCGTCTTTGAAATTTTTAAACATAACTTTTGCTAAACACTTCTCAAAGTAAAATAAGACTATGCCTTTCATCTCACTTGTTAAATTATTGTGAAGTGTTTCGTTTCTATAATATTTTCTTTTTCAGTAAAAGGAAATATGAGTCTCTAACAAGTTATTTCGCAGAGACTATGGATATATTATTTTGTGTGTCATAAATTAACTCAGCGTTTGTGTCCTACGCCTTTGACCAGTATTTGGCACATGTATGCAAAATATCGCTGGAATAGTTTACTGGTTCTTAACTTTCAATGTACTGTCCACATGTCAAAAAAATGTTATTCCATTATTGGTTGCCGGGTATGTATAAAGCTACGTTCTCATTTCTCTGGGCCAATGATAACTCTGACACTGTAAGACTGTTCTGCAAAGTGATTAAAAAACAAAAGCATTATCCAATCATAAAATGCTCACGACGCTACAGTGTCTTGTTGGTTCAATCATGGTTCGTGATTTTACCGTGTCTCTAGAATTATGCATTGTTCTTTGGTATCTATTGCCCGCAAAAATTCAGCCTATTAGTAAAATCAACAATAAAAGTTAGATATCGCTATTTCCTGCATACTTAAACAAGCTGTTACGAACGATACGTCACTAGCTCCTCATGGTAGAAAAACTGCTCCTGACCTTTGAACTGTCTGATGGAACATTCGTTAAGCTATGCAAAGCGGACTGAGGAAGGAATCCTTCATTTACGAGACTTGCGAGAACCGTTCCTTTATGCCAGACTTCTCGCTGATACAATACGGCGTCATAACACGCGTGTTAGCAGCTTGTTTCCCATGAGAGGGCAGTACTGTCGCAAGATGGCGCGAATGGAGGATGAGCTGCAATAACGAAGGAAATTTAAGCCATGTTTCTCGCTCACGTACGAGCACGTGGTTATTCTGCTGTTTTATACAGTGCTCTTCGTGAATCAGTGCAACTTTTTTTTTTTTTTTTTTGGATAGGCACTTATTCAAATCTTTAAATAAAATGGCGGCTGCAGCATCGCCTGAGCTACAATTTGTAATTCTCAATTATCTGCTAGCCCAGGCTGACGAGGCCAGAGAACTGTACGAAGCATCTAGGGAAGATGAATCGAAGGTGGAAGACTTCGAGATGGTCTTCGAAGAGGTAATGTTGAAGAGAGATGAACTATTGGCGATTTTTTTTTTTTTTTTTTGCTTTCTGCGCCCAGCCACCTCAAGAAGATCCGAGTGTGTTAAATGAGTGCAAGGAACAGTTTGTAACATACAAGACAGTTTTCTGTGAACTAAAAAAGGTGTATAGTAAACTGAAGGAGAACACTTGTGACTTCACGATCCGCAGTGATTGTTCACAAAGGTTAGGAATCCCGACAGCAGTGCTACCACCTCTACCATTGCCGGTATTCAGTGGCAATAAAGCTGAGTGGATAGGCTTCGCAGAGTTCTTTAATTCAATTGTTGGTCAAGCTCCACACCTTACCCAAGTCCAGAAAATGTATTGCTTGTTGGGTTGTCTGCAAGGGGAGGCCAGAGAGTTGATACAGAATATACCGGGTACAGAAAGTAATTACTCGATAATTTGGAAAATATTAGGGAAGAGGTTCAAAAGTTTGAGACTCGCAGCAACACTACATGTCCAGAAGATCTTGCATCTACAAAAGTTTGACAGTAAGAAAGAAAGGGGATTAACCAAGTTTGTTACAGTAGTGGAAGAAAATTTGAGTGTGTTGGAGGCTCAGAAATGTCCAGTGACTTAGTGGGACTTGCTGCTGCTAAATATATTGCTCGAGAAGTTGGATGCACCACTCAGGCAGGAATTTTAACTCTCCCACGAAGAGGATGTGTCATCGTATTCCAAGCTAATCAAATGTCTGGAACGGAAGGCTAGAGCTGTGGAAAATATTCAGTTTGCTATTGACGATCAGCCTCCTGCTCGCTACACCTGTAAGAGTCCACCCTATCAGAGGAAATTTTCCTCCTTGAACAAATTTCGGTCTATCAGCCATGGGGACAATAGCCAGTCAGAAAATTCCAAGACAACCCTTGTTTCAGTGCGGGACAATACAGGTAAGAAGATGTTGTGCCCAATTTGTGGTGCACCTCATGCCCTACACAAATGCCAGACATTTCTTTCAAAGCCGACAGATGAGAGAAGGGAGTGCGTGCTAACTCACATGATATGTTTTAACTGCCTGCGAGCAGGACATGCAGCGGTAAGTTGCTATTCAAAGTTTCGCTGTCAGCAGTGCCAACACACACATCACACCTTGATTCACTTGTCACGAGATACAAGTTCTGACGATACAGACCAAGACAATACAGATCCTGCTGGTCAAATGGGAGGTAACAGTAGCACTGTTGCAATGTGTCTGTCGTGTCTTTCAGAGGAGGATGATCCTCCGACTACTGTTTTGCTTAAGACTACTCGCATCAATGTGAAAAACAGTAGTGGCCAATACCAGGTTGTGCGTGCTTTATTGGGTAGTGCATCCCAGTCATCATTTATAACTGAAGGGTGTGTGAAATGCTTAGGACTTAAACGACATCAGGCAGGGGTGAACATTTCTAGCATAGGGCACACTAGGACAGACTCGAGAGGGGCTGTAGTATGTGAGATTACCTCGCTTCACATGCCAGAGTTGCATCTTACTACTCGAACATTGATTCTCAATAACATTACTTATAACTTGCATTCAGTGGAAATTGTTACAAAAAATCTAGCACATCCGAAAAATATTCCTTTAGCTGAACCCGAATTCGCCTCACCTGGTTGCATTGACACATTGCTGGCAGCAGATGTAGTAGCTGATGTGATGACTGGCCGCAAGATCGAAGGAAAACCACGTGCATTTCATACAGAATTTGGTTGGGTAATTGCTGGTAATGCTCCACGTACAAGTAAAGGTGAGTCAGTTTCCTTATTTGTACGAGAGGATGCATCTCATGATGTGGCCCTTGAGAAGTTGTGGGAGGTAGAAGTTTCTGTCAAACGAGGTCCAACAGTGTGAGAATCACTTCATAAGTATCCACAAACATAGTGAAGATGGTAGATTTGTCCTGATACTTCCATTCCGATCATCCACGTGAAATTTGGATAACTCATCTTCAACAGCAGTGTGTAGACTTGGTGGACTAGAACGTCGACTTGCAATGATGCCAGAGCAGAAGCAGCACTACCAAGACTTCATGGAGGAGTATGAAAACTTGAGTTACAAGACACGTATTGGACAGTTAACACTCACACATGATGGCTATCAAGTATCCCCTACTACAAGTGAGTTTGTTCAGCCAGCATACTTTATTCCTTACCAAGCAGTAGTCAAGGTGGAAAGTATTTCCACAAATGTGAGGGTAGTTTTCAATGCATCCTGCGAGACCACAAATGGACAATCATTGAATGATCTTATACTTTCTGGGCCGAAATTAAAGAATGGACTTTTTTATATAGTTTTGAGCTTCCGAACATTTCCAGTAGCTGTGACTGCGGATGTATGTAAGATGTTCAGACAAATAGTTGTTGATCCCATTGATAGGAAGTACCAGTGTATCCTTTGGAGGAATTCAGTGGACGATCCAATTAGAATGTACGAGGTGAACACAGTCACGTATGGGCTGGCTTCTTCGCCTTGTCAAGCCCTCCGAACCCTGCAGCAACTTGCAACAGATGAGGGTAACAAGTTTCTACTAGCTTCTCATGCTATACTCAATGACGTCTTTGTTGACGATATAGTTACAGGAGCTACAACTGTTGCAGATGCTCAGCTGCTAAAATCTCAGCTCAACGGACTTTTGGCAGTAGGAGGGTTTAAACTACACAAGTGGTGCTCCCACCATGAGGAGCTCTTCGATGACCATCGACATGAATCTGAGAACTCATCTCATATGTTTGGTTGTCCTGATTCAGTGAAAGTGTTAGGCATACAATGGAACCCAGTACAAGACCACTTTTTGTACAAAATGACTGTCCCTGACCTACCAGTGACAAAGTGTGGTATACTCTCAGCTGTTGCTTGTCTTTATGACCCATGTGGATGGGTAGCACCAGTCGTCACATCCAGTAAGATGTGGACTCAAGGCCTAGGTTGGGATGAGCTAGTTGGAGAAGAGATATCGAGAGTGTGGACATGTTTTAAGGACTCTTTGCCATCCTTGTCTGAAGTTAATGTGAGCATATTCGTTCCAATCCAAGAACATAATGTGCAGTTTCATGGTTTTTGCGATGCCAGCAAGAAGGCATATGCTGCAGACATTGATGCTTGTTGTGTTACAGATGGTGGTGCCACTGAAGTGCACCTGCTTGTCGCCAAGTCCAGGGATGGCGCCACTCAAGCCTCTGTCTGTTCGAAGGTTAGAGCTGTGTGCAGCAGTTTTGTTATGTAAACTTTCGCAATGTGTTGTAAGACTCTATGATTCAAAAGTTGTTAACCTGACATTGCATGCCTATACAGAATCCACAGTAGTCCTAGCCTGGTTACGATTGTCACCACACATTTCAAAAACCTTTATCGCCAACCGAGTTGCAGAGATTCAGTCCATTGTACCACCTAGTTCCTGGAATCATGTTCCGTCGGAATATAACCCTGCTGATGTTGCTTCATGTGGCTGTCTTCCAGACTAATTGGTGAACACAATATGGTTTACAGGACCATGTTGGCTGTTGCAATCTCATAAGAGCTGGCCTGTGCAGCATTCTTCCGAGAAAGTATCTCTTCCCGAAGTTAAACCAGTGATGTCCAGTGTCTTGGTGGCGAACTCCAATCAGATGTAGAACTCCGATGACCCTTTCGGCTTGTTGCAGAAATCATCTTCCTTTTCTAGACTTTAGAGAGTCATGGCATGGATCTTATGAGCCAGATCAATTTTCCAAAAACTGCCTCATTCCATTGGCAAGTTGCACACTACTGAGGAATTGTGCACTGCCCGTAATTACTGTGTCAAGATTGTGCAGGCAAATTACTCCAAGGGAGAGATTAGAGCCTTGGAAAAGGGAGAACCATGCTCTTAACCAATTAAAAGCCTTGTGCCATTATTGGACTCGATGGCCAGTGTCAGGGTGGGCGACAAGCTGCATAATGCACCTTTGACTGGAGAAAGTAAGCATTCCATCTTACTTCCAAAGCAAAGCCGACTGTCCGAATTGATTATAATGCATTGTCACATGACCAACCTGCGCACAGGTCCATCAACCACACTGTACCTGACACGTCGAGAATACTGGATCATTTCTGCTCGCACCTTGATTCGTAAACTCCTTCACATGTGTCGCATGTTTTAAAGTGAGTGCAGCTTAATCAGCCCCACTGATGGGCACGCTCCCTGCCTCGCGATTCACCCAGGATAGTGCATTTTGCAATGTTGTGATTGACTTTTGGGGCCCATTCCTTGCTACCCCAGTTAAAGCGAGAAAGAAGACCACCCAGAAGGTTTATATGTGCTTGTTGATCTGCATGGTGACCAAGGCTATGCACCTGGAGCTCATGACCGACCTCTCTGGAGCAGCATTCCTTGCTGCACTGAAGCCCTTTGTATCCATTCAGGGGTTTCCATCAGATATATCCTCAGACAATGGAACCGACCTGATGGGTGCCAGAAACTACATGAAAGAAGTGTACAAAAGCCTCTTCTGTGGAGAAAGCCAGCAACAAATTGTGAGGCCGGTCAGAGAGGGATAAAGTGGTTTTTCAGTTCCCCTGCCAGTCCCCACTTCGGTGGCCTCTGGGAGGTGGCGATTAAAAGTGTAAAACAACACCTGAAACATGTGGTGGGAACACAGCTGCTTACCTTCGAAGAGCTGGGAGCTCTATTTGCACAGATATCTGCAGTGCTGAACTCTCGACCGCTATGTACTTTGTCGGAGGATCCTCGAGAGTATGATGTTATCACCCCATGGCACATCCTAGTGGGTGATGCTTTGGTAGCTCTGCCAGATCACGACTTGTTAGAGCTTCTTCAGAACCATTTTGACCTGTGGGAGCTAATCACTCAGTTCCAGCAGAGAGTGTGGAAGCAGTGGAGTAACGAGTATCTACACACACTCCAGCAGAGAAACAAGTGGACGTCACCGCAGCCCTACATACAAGTGAACCAACTGGTGCTGTTGAAAGAGCCAAACTTGCCTCCACTGAAGTGGAAGACAGCACATGTGACTGGAGTTCCCTCAGGGCAGGATGGAATATTGCGTAAGAACACCTCAAGGCAACTTCACCAGACCAGTCACAAAAATCTGACCTTTTCCTAAAGAACAATGGTGTATAGTGTGAGATTTCAGGCTCATTCTTTTAGTTGGTGTTTTTATACATATATTAAGTGATGTACATTAGAACAATTGGAAACAATGTTTATTTTTGGCGGGCGAAATGTTTACAAACAAAAAAGAACTTCAGATGTGGTGTTATTCTTGATATGTGACTTGTGCTGTTTTTGGGCTCATGCACGTGTTAGCTGCTTGTCTGCCATGAGAGGGCAGCGAATGGAGGATGAGCACGAGTGCTTGTCCTAAACAACACTTGTAACATGAAAGAGACGTCAAACCTGTTTTTATTTTGCTGAGAAAATGAGATGTGATTTAAGACACCAAATACTTAATTACTGAAAAGAATGTGTTAAAGTCCTCGTTTAGGAAGAAATTTATCGTTTTGTATTTACATACCATATGGTTACGGGCTAATACCAAATGTCAGTCAACTCCGTGCTACAAACGGATAAGATTCACAAGGCTACACGTGAAACCCCATCTAATAAACAGTTAGATGGATTATAATTAGATATGTTAGTTTATCGACGCAAAATTGGCCGTTTTCTTGGTTTCAACGTGCCTTACACACGTCCGAAAGTTTTTTTTATCGTAATTGGCTGGTCTGCATTCTCTATGTGTATCTCCTAGCACATTCCATTGGGCGAATGAAGATTCTGACACTCTATAATGCCGAACGTTCGTGATTGGCCTGCAAAGAACTTAGCCGAGTCTTATTTCAATCCAATTATGAAAGTACAAACTAGACAGGATGTTACCGAAAATATGTTGGCTCAAGTAGTTTTTGCGATATTCCAGTGTGTGTGTATATATGGTGTAAATAAAGGCTGTCAACGGCCATGAATCACGTTTATATGACCAGATTCTAAACCTACAAATTTCAAAATTTTTCGATTGCTACTATAGGCTATTCACGGTAAAGTGAGCACTTTTTAAAGGCCCTGCTAATTTTTCCTTTCAATTAATTTCTACCTTTCCGCCAATTTTTAATGTAAATATTGCAATATGACTAATAAACACAGTGTATATATTTCATCACTCTCAAAAGTTAACGTCTGGGACTGCACTAAACTATATTTATTAGGGGTTAATGCCTTCTGGAAGCGCCTTAAAAAGTGCTCAATTTACTGTGAACAGCCTATAGACACAAGTCGTCCCCAGACAAAAGTCGACACCTGCAATGGTCATGGTATATATGCATGATAAGGAAAGGGATATATAGCGATAGATCGATATATTGCAGAGCCGCTGGCATCGGGGAGCAGGCAAGGTCATGCGAGGACATCTTTTTGAAGTCGAGGGAACAAAACGAGTCCCGAGGGAGCGCGCCGCAAATTCCGAGTCGACTCTCCCACGGGAGGGCTAAATAAAATTCTTTTGATGTTTTCTTCCATTTCAATTCTCGTTTGCCGCGCTGCATGGTGGTATATATTTGTGGGTTGATGGGGGGAGAGAAGGGAGACTCGAGTGGTTCGGTACAGCGAAGTTGGAACCCGCGGAGGGCTGTTTTGTTTGTCTGCAGCGAAGGAGTGTTCTCGACAGCCCGGCCTCAGAGAGAGAGAGAGGCCCTGCGAAACAACGTCGACTGCTCGCAGACGTGGCCCCCAAGTTCCCGAGGGGCTGTATAACTGGAATATTTCCTCAGTAGATTCTCAGCTGACATGTAAGCTTGCGGCTAACTTGCCATAAGACTTCAGTTCGCCTTGCCAAACAAGCTTGCCATATCACGTTCTGTGATTCATTCTTGATTTAAGAGGACTATGCAGCTGCGCGCCAAGGTCAAGAAGCGAGGGAGCTATACGGGCGACACTAACACGCACGCCTAGCGCGTTATCGCTCCTACGCTCAAAACGTGCAGTGTTTCCGTCCTAACGCTTTACTGTGTAAACTAGATTTGTAACTGCGGGGTTTTATTACATACGATGAAAGTTCACAGATCAAACTACCTGCGTATAATCGTACTTTTCTTTTACCGCTTAAAGAAACTTAGGGAAGCTTTAAAAATGCGATATTTGACAACTTTCACTATTTTTTTCCTCCATTAATATACTCAGTATCATAAAAAAAGATAGCGACATAGACAATAGTGCTTTATCCTTTCTGGCAAAACGTCGAACTATTTCCAAAACATTTATTTACCGAGACACGCGTTTACGCACAAACAACGATTTCACAGAAAACGTTTCAGTACACAGGGCCCTTCAGCAAACTAACATATGGTTTCCCATTTGCACCAAGTGCAACTAATCGAGCTGGCTGACAACTTGATTCAGGCATCGCGTGCTTGCACTACAAGCTTGGCGCAAGCTCACGTGCTTATCACGACAAGCCTGAATGAAGCTTACACCGCAGAGTAAATAAGAATGCAGAGGTGAGATAACCGCTTATGCTGGAATCACAATAGCGCGACACACGCGACGCGAATACAATTATTTTCCAGCCAATCAGAAGTGAGGCTTCTGTGACGTCAACGCGACGAAAATCGCTCGCTCGACATGATTTAAGAATAGAAAATATTTATTATTTATTCGCGTCGCGGGCGCGACAGGTCTGTAAATATGTATAACCCGCTATATTTTTGGCGCAAAAGTTTTACGTGCGCTGTTATTTACCGTATTTATAAGCCATTCAACGCATTTGAACGGCTAAATGTAATTACAGTCATATTTTCATGCTCAAAGTACCAGCGGACACGGAAATGAATTTTTGAAAGGACTGCAAAATAAGAAAAAAATTGGAAACATTAATGGCCATCGTAAAAGAGGTTAGTATGTAGTAACAAGAAACAATTTATATAAAAAAATATTTTAAAGTGTTGAAAGCGAGGCGCATCTGTCGTGCTATTGTGATTCCAGCCGCAATACGAACCCTTCACAGTCGTTGGCCTCAGTCACGTGCAGTCACTGAGAAATATGAACCCTTCACAGTCGTGGGCCTCAGTCACGTGCACTCACTGAGAAATACGAACCATTCACAGTCGTGGGACTCAGTCACGTGCACTCACTGAGAAATATGAACCATTCACAGTCGTGGGCCTCAGTCACGTGCAGTCACTGAGAAATATGAACCATTCACAGTCGTGGGCCTCAGTCACGTGCAGTCACTGAGAAATATGAACCCTTCACAGTCGTGGGCCTCAGTCACGTGCACTCACTGAGAAATATGAACCCTTCACAGTCGTGGGCCTCAGTCACGTGCAGTCACTGAGAAATATGAACCCTTCACAGTCGAGGGCCTCAGTCACGTGCAGTCACTGAGAAATATGAACCCTTCAGAGTCGTGGGCCTCAGTCACGTGCAGTCACTGAGAAATATGAACCATTCACAGTAGTGGGCCTCAGTCACGTGCAGTCACTGAGAAATATGAACCCTTCAGAGTCGTGGGCCTCAGTCACGTGCAGTCACTGAGAAATATGAACCCTTCAGAGTCGTGGGCCTCAGTCACGTGCAGTCACTGAGAAATATGAACGCTTCACAGTCGTGGGCCTCAGTCACGTGCAGTCACTGAGAAATATGAACCCTTCAGAGTCGTGGGCCTCAGTCACGTGCAGTCACTGAGAAATATGAACCCTTCACAGTCGTAGGCCTCAGTCACGTGCACTCACTGAGAAATATGAACCCTTCACAGTCGTGGGCCTCAGTCACGTGCACTCACTGAAGAAATACGAACCCTTCACAGTCGTGGGCCTCAGTCACGTGCACTCACTGAGAAATAAGAACCCTTCACAGTCGTGGGCCTCAGTCACGTGCACTCACTGAGAAATATGAACCCTTCACATTCGTGGGCCTCAGTCACTTGCACTCACTGAGAAATATGAACCCTTCACAGCCGTGGGCCTCAGTCACGTGCACTCACTGAGAAATATGAACCCTTCACAGTCGTGGGCCTCAGTCACGTGCAGTCACTGAGAAATATGAACCCTTCACAGTCGTGGGCCTCAGTCACGTGCAGTCACTGAGAAATATGAACCCTTCACAGTCGTGGGCCTCAGTCACGTGCAGTCACTGAGAAATATGAACCATTCACAGTCGGTGGCCTCAGTCACGTGCAGTCACTGAGAAATATGAACCCTTCACAGTCGTGGGCCTCAGTCACGTGCAGTCACTGAGAAATATGAACCCTTCACAGTCGTGGGCCTCAGTCACGTGCACTCACTGAGAAATATGAACCCTTCACAGTCGTGGGCCTCAGTCACGTGCACTCACTGAGAAATATGAACCCTTCACAGTCGTGGGCCTCAGTCACGTGCACTCACTGAGAAATATGAACCCTTCACAGTCGTGGGCCTCAGTCACGTGCACTCACTGAGAAATATGAACCCTTCACAGTCGTGGGCCTCAGTCACGTGCACTCACTGAGAAATATGAACCCTTCACAGTCGTGGGCCTCAGTCACGTGCACTCACTGAGAAATATGAACCCTTCACAGTCGTGGGCCTCAGTCACGTGCACTCACTGAGAAATATGAACCCTTCACAGTCGTGGGCCTCAGTCACGTGCACTCACTGAGAAATATGAACCCTTCACAGTCGTGGGCCTCAGTCACGTGCACTCACTGAGAAATATGAACCCTTCACAGTCGTGGGCCTCAGTCACGTGCAGTCACTGAGAAATATGAACCCTTCACAGTCGTGTACCTCAGTCACGTGCAGTCTCTGAGAAATATGAACCCTTCACAGTCGTGGGCCTCAGTCACGTGCAGTCACTGAGAAATATGAACCCTTCACAGTCGTGGGCCTCAGTCACGTGCAGTCACTGAGAAATATGAACCCTTCACAGTCGTGGGCCTCAGTCACGTGCAGTCACTGAGAAATATGAACCCTTCACAGTCGTGGGCCTCAGTCACGTGCAGTCACTGAGAAATATGAACCCTTCAAAGTCGTGGGCCTCAGTCACGTGCAGTTACTGAGAAATATGAACCCTTCACAGTCGTGGGCCTCAGTTACGTGCAGTCACTGAGAAATACGAACCCTTCACAGTCGTGGGCCTCAATCACGTGCAATCACTGAGAAAGGCGGTGGGTTCATACATATGTAGGCTATAGCCAATGGAGAAACGACTCCAGGTCGAGTACAAACAGTACTGTGAATTATAGCTTGATGACAATAAATAACGCGAGTTTTGCAAGTCCCTACCAACAGGGAAACTTTCACAACACTTGGTAGCCAATGAGACACAAAGCCCGTCCCTATCCCTCGTACAGCCAATCAGAGAATGATGTGCCGCCTTTTGTGGCGCCCGCTTTTGTTTATTGAGTTTCATAATTTGTGTTCTCTCTTTGGGAATAATTTTATGTGTTTTTTGGGCAAACCGCTTGCGTTCGGTCCCTGCGCCTAACTTTATTTTGCACCCGTTTTCTTGTGAAAGCAAGGTAAATGATTTTCGGCGACTGTTAAATTGTTTATTCACTCTTACCGTGACTCAGTTTTTTTTTTATATTTCTATTTAATTCAATATAGTTCTGTGTTTTCGCTAGTTTCGCATATCTTGCATAAATTACTGGTGACCAATTTAGTCTGATATTTATCAAACTATTCTCTTGATATAACTATTTCGTTACTGCTGTTACCAGTTGTCATTTCAACGATTTAATTACTTATGTTTTTATATAATTTAGCATATTTGTGAATTCACTACATTTAAATATTTCAAACCTTGCCGGTGACAATATATGTCGAGCTGGAATTGTGTTAATTAAGCAAGATTATTGTTTTGATATATTTTCTTTCGGCCAGTCAACTTGTCAAGCGCCAAAGTAAATTTAAAATGTTAAATATTATATGTTGGTAATTTTTATATTTAATTGTATGTGCCTTTTATATTAGTCGTTTAGTATCATGTCAAGTAAAAGAAAATTATATTTTAATTAGCACATTGCTAGTATTTATGTAAAGTGACTTTCCGAAACCACCACTAATGGTGAATTTTTCGGAGCGCGCCCGTTTCCACCTTCTCCATCTCGTCTCCATGTCGTGACATTGATCTTGTTCTAAAGGCTTCGCCTTTTCAACCATTATGAGTAATTAACATCTCCGCCGCATCTGCGGTCGACGTTGCTCTGCATTAGGATGTGCGGCTGAATTACCTAACCCGGCCTTTGTGGCCGAGACATGATGCTTCCCGTCTGGATGATGCCTCTCTTCTGCAGTATGAACTAGTTCCTGCCCTTTGTTCGACTCTAAACTACCCACAAACTCTTGTAAGTTAACTCTCAACTAACTAATAATTACTTGGGGTGTGAGCTGGTAGGCATCAAATGATAATTTAAATAATTACAAAACTACACATTTATTCTCAGCCTTTATTACAATAAAATATTGAATATCATGAAGACAAAATGTATCTAGTTGCTTGGTGTGAACCCTCTTAATATTTATACAAGCAAAAGGACAAAGTGTTATGGCTGAGACACTACTTTACATTCCATTCGTATATACTCGTAATTCGCTGCGCGTAGCTTTCTGTAACTGACAACTTGCACTGGGAAACGAGATTCGCCTACCACAGAATGATATCTCGACCACGCACGAAGCTCCTCCATCGTGGGATGATCGAGGTGCCCTCGCAGCTGATTAGCTGAGCTGACTGGCTGACGTCCTCCGTCGTCCAGTATCTCCTGGTCACCGGCTTGCAGACGCCTGCCCTGGAGTCCGTCATTCCTGAGTATCGTACAGAGCGGGGGCTGACCCGGAACTGTTCTCCATTATATAGTGCCCTGATGACGTCGTCGCCACTGCCATGACCTCGACAGCCCGTCGGTGCCATGACCTCGACAGCATGGATGACGTAAGGTACACCTACCGGGGCGCCGCAGGCTCGGGTCCCGGTGCTCACCACACCTTGTTGCCGAGTGGAATTTTTCCAAGATGGGCCTCGCCCAGCTTCGAGCAAAACCAGTCCATGATATTTTATTTCTTTAGCATGTGCATGCGACCTTGAGTTTCCAGTATGGCCGGATATTTACACTATTTATCTTTTTTTTTATAGGTTAAAGCAAAACCTCTTGTTTCACATCATGTTTTGGTATCAATCAGCTCCAATTAAAATAAAATATTCTAGAAAGTCACTACATTTACGAAAATCTATTAAGAATAACCTTTTTCTGTTTTAATATGTAATGATTGTGAAGGTCACAAGACGACATGATGCTTTTGTCTTGTGTCAATGTTTTGATATCGTAATATCATAATGTACGCTACATTAGAGCATGTCATGGTATAAATTTTAGAAATAGCAATAAAGTGGGATCCCATAACTTTCCAAATAAAATGAGAATAAGCTTAGTTATTAAATTCCTGATATTGGTAATTATAAATGATTACTTAATCTATTTGTTCATTAATAAAGACAATAAAGATATATGTTGATCAGTGATACAATTGTTATATACATAAAGATGTTTATAAAGGAAGTTACTAATAATAAAGGATCGATGTTGCTCCGAACTTCAGGTTTGATTATTTATTTATATGTGAACTTTATTTAATTTCATTATAACATAAAATTATTTTTCACACTTTCCAATATACTATTGTGAATTGTGATACATGTATGTGATAGGTATTGGGAACTTAATTGGTGCGCAATTATGTGAAGCCTCAGAGTTTTTTTAGAGTGTGTGTGTTAATTAAATTATATATAATATTGCAATAACTTATTACAGTATGTACACACTTGAGTAATTACAAAATGTATTTACACATCTGCCTCCCATCACAGTCAGCCCTCAAATGAGCTCTAGAGTGAAATTACCACCAGCGCCATATTGGCATTGGGTTTATAATTAATTACCAATACAATCCGAGTTCAGTTTGTTGTGAGGAGTGATGGTGAACGGACATGCAATTAGCTTTTGTAATTACTCTCACGGTATGCATTAAGTGCATAATTCGTCTCTGTACTTGTGTAGCTATTTAATTGTTCAATTAGTAATTATTGTGTGTTAGTATTATATAATTGTATTATTATTGTATTATATTATTGTATTATATTACAATTAGTAATTATAGTGTGCATATTTATTGATTGTAATTACTATATTTGTTTCATTAATGCCTTGTTACTTGTTGATTGTAATTGAGGAATTGGTAATTTGTATCAGTACTTGTTCAATTGCTAATTATTCAGTAATTACTCATTGCTCTGTACTCCATTAGTAATGGTCATTATTCTAATGATAGTTACTCTAACGGCACATTTCATCACCCAATCTAACCTCGGTCATTCGTCGACCATCCAACAGAGATCGTTGACTTCCGAAGAGTCACCACCTCCTGCTGCTCCCGACCCTCAGAGCTCAGTCGTGCGCGAGTTACCAAAGAAGCAACATTTACTCGCTCCAAATTACACTTGTGCCTTTCTTGCTCCAATAACAAACTGGCCGATCACAGCACACCTCCCGGGAAGGAGGGAAAAGGAGGGGTAAGACATCTGCAAGAAGTGGTAGCACCACCAACAATCACAGCACACCTCCTAGCGGGAGAGGGAGAGGGACGGCCAATCACAACATGGATGAGGGCCGTGTGGGGGGGGGGGGGCGGGTGGAGGTAACCAACAGGCAGAAAGGGGAGGGGGACACACATTTTATGAAATACCACTTGTGCCACTCTTGCACTTTCAATAAAGAAGTGGCTCGCTCTCAGTACTGTAGTTCTACGCTCAAGACATATGAATTACGAACAAGTCCACAACGATGAGCTAACCACAAATTTTACAATGTGTGATGTGTGCCGAGTGTATTTTTCCATTGAGTACAGCCCTTACAGTCACAGTGTCCTACACCAAGGGCGTTGCAAAATAAGTGTATTTGGCCATATGTGCTGTACACAGCACAACAATGGGTCGAACAAAGCAATTCCTTCGCGTGCGGGAATACATCATTCGTTGTTGCTACTATTCCGCACATTTTTATTGGTCGCGATATATGGCAGAGCATCAATATGATAATTGTACACTTCCGAAAAAAAAGTCTTGTTCATCGCAACGTCGGAAATTATGAATGCGTGTTTGACTGAAAAGGTAAACAACCTGTCGTTCGCCTCGGGCAGCACATGTTGTGAGACTCCGTGTCTGAGATACCGGGACTCCAATGTCTGCGATCGTCCACTGGACCACGGGCCGGTTGCACCAACTTCGCTCCCGATCCGAGATCGAATGATCCTAGTTCCGAACCAGAATCCAGTGTGATCTTTGTTCCAATGGCTTTGCACCGACGAAATTTCATGATTCTGGATATCCGATTCGTCTCATGGAAAGGTCGATATTAAGTATGAGACAAATTTTGCTATTGGTTCGTAATATATGATGTCATGGAAGTAGGCGTATTTTTCATAGTAGATAGAACTAGATGTCCCGATGTTTTATCTGTTTTAAGTGAATTAATGTCGTACGAATTTTACTGAATAATATTCAAGTCCGTATAATGCTGTTTTAATTTCCCAAGAAAACAATCGAACGTAGTTCTATCTGCTGGCGAATTTTCAAACTACGCTTGTCGACGATGACTGCGGATCTCGGATATAGATTTCGAAGCGCCAATTTCGGTGGTTCGAAATGAACTTAATCTCGATCTCCAGTCCAGCACTTAACTCGAATGGTGCAACAGTTTTCAATGTCGATCTTAGATACGATCTCAGATCGAGTTTCGAGCCAAGATGGTGCAACCGGCCCTGAGAAAAGTTGACGTGTGGTATTAGGGAGGTGTGAGTCGGGTGTCGAAGCAGCACAGAGAACTAATTACCGCGGCGGCCGGGTATTGTCCAGCGGGGTCGCGAACTTTCTCTGTCCTAGACTGGCCGTGGCGAGGGCAACATCATCCTCGTGCTGTAACACCGACCCATGGGGAGGGTCTATAGCCGGCTGTGCGCGCCACAGACCCGCAGTGACGCGGCCTCCCCACACAAATTAATTAAATCGCATACTGGAAAAAGGGGAGGGGGCGCAGGATCGCAGCAATTATTGAAACAGAGTAGCCGAAAGCCACCAGAATATGAAATAATTTGTTCCACGTCAAGTATGTATATTGTAATTTATTTTGCCTTGTTTTACTTTGTTTGCCACCCAGAGAATATTTCATTGTAGAAGATTATTAATTCATGCAAAGCACGGCCGTAGAAGACAGGTCTGGACACTAGCTTGAAAAGTTGAGGCCCTTATTGACCCATTAGTTCATGAACCCAGCCACAGAGCGCTGCTACCAAAATGTTTGACATGGCTAGTATAGGGAGGGGAATTGCAATTTTTTCTTAAAATGGGGAATTGACGTTCATGTCTCTATGGTGTTATACCTATACCAGAAACGCTAATAACAATAGTTTGGTTGCAGCGCTTTGCGGCTACTTTATGTACTAAATCAGTTAATAAGGGAGTCAATTCGCTAACATTGTTAGATAGGCGAGTGTCCAGACGTGTATTCTACGGCCTTGATGCAAAGAGATCCAGCGTTTTTCTTATGTTTTGCCTTCCAATGAGGAAAGACTAAAGCATGCCGTAAAGGATGGAAGCGATTCTACTGAGATACATGTGATTTGCTATACTCAGTCCTAAAACAACCGAGCTAATAACAGTATAAAGGTAACCACCGACGAAAAATTCGTGAGAAAGAAATAAATTGGCGAATAATGTAACCAACCCAATGCTAAACGCTCTATTTCGAAACCTGCAATTTACACTATAAAAGTTTCACCAAAAAGGAAAAAAAAAAAAAAAAAAAGTTGCAATGAGCAAGTGAACTTCCGACTTCAAGTTTAGCTAGAATCAGACGCGAACATAGAAAAAAATAAACAGCAAGTAATGTCTCTTTCGTAGGGTCTTCTAAATAAAGACATATGTAGTTTGTTTTGATTACGTTCTTCGTGGAATTTCTATTTTAGAGGTCTTCGAATTGTTTGATTGTTTTCTTTGGTCACACATACTATTTATGTTCCTCAACTAAGGTTTCAGAAATAATTGTTGTATAGGCGTAAGGGTGATGACCGTTAATGATGTTTCATATTTTGTTTAATAATTTTTCTTATAGAATTAGTATCATTTTATGGTGACCTGATATAATTTACGGATATTTTTTATATAACGATAGTAGTAAATAATAGTCAGCACTAGTCGGTACAGTTGAGAAGCTATATGATTGACACTATTGACCAACGATAGTAGTACATTATAGCCAGCACTAGTCGGTACAGTTGAGACGCTATATGATTGACACTATTGACCAACGATAGTAGTAAATTATAGTCAGCACTAGTCGGTACAGTTGAGACGCTATATGATTGACACTATTGACCAACGATAGTAGTACATTATAGTCAGCATTAGTCGGTACAGTTGAGACGCTATATGATTGACACTATTGACCAACGATAGTAGTAAATTATAGTCAGCACTAGTCGGTACAGTTGAGACGCTATATGATTGACACTATTGACCAACGATAGTAGTACATTATAGTCAGCATTAGTCGGTACAGTTGAGACGCTATATGATTGACACTATTGACCAACGATAGTAGTACATTATAGTCAGCACTAGTCGGTACAGTTGAGAAGCTATATGATTGACACTATTGACCAACGATAGTAGTAAATTATAGTCAGCACTAGTCGGTATAGTTGAGACGCTATATGATTGACACTATTGACCAACGAACTTTAAATAAGAACAAAGTTGTCAGTTGCGCGTGAGTTAAGGAAAGTTGTCATTTCAAGGACATCCTTTGCCTGAAGGACACTTAAATAAACAAGTGCAAACTATGAAAAAAAATTGCAAGAAACTCTCAGTAAGTGTTAGCCGAAGGGAAAAGAACCTTTTGTTAAGCCAAAACAAGCAAAATACACACTAGAGAAAAAGTGTGCGAACTGTAAAAGGCTATTCACGATAAAGTGAGCACTTTTAAAATCAACCTTAGAAAAAGTCACTACCTCTGCCTGCATATATTTTAACGGGCGCACTGAGTGGCATGAACCCAGTAATGTTGGTAATGATGGATGGAAAGTAGTTCCATAACTTAACGTTGAAATATATAGTGTTAGGAGACTATCTATAATAAATTAAATTATTATTTTAGCTTGTTTTATTTTTATGCATCGAAGTGTAGAAATTAACCAGATTTCTAACATATTTACTACTCTAATAATTCCACAGTATCACCTGACCGACACATGAATAAAGTGATGAGGCCCATTGCAATGTTAATTTTACATAAGGCGGAAGAGTACACAATGTGCAAACAAGTAGATCTTAAGCAGGGCTTTCAAAAGTGCTCATTTTTAGTGTGAACAGCCTATAATAGAAGTAGTGATGATGATTAATTTAAAACTTGAACTGACAAGTTTAGTCATAACAAGTGTTACAGCCGAGAAGGTTAGCATGAGGCAGATACTACCCGCCAATACTACCTCGCATCTGTGCCAGCAGAGACGATTGATCGAGGACTCTAGGACTGATCAGAGCAGAGACGACTGATCGAGGACTCTAGGACTGATCAGAGCAGAGACGACTGATCGAGGACTCTAAGACTGATCAGAGCAGAGACGACTGATCGAGGACTCTAGGACTGATCAGAGCAGAGACGACTGATCGAGGACTCTAGGACTGATCAGAGCAGAGACGACTGATCGAGGACTCTAGGACTGATCAGAGCAGAGACGACTGATCGAGGACTCTAGGACTGATCAGAGCAGAGACGACTGATCGAGGACTCTAGGACTGATCAGAGCAGAGACGACTGATCGAGGACTCTAGGACTGATCAGAGCAGAGACGACTGATCGAGGACTCTAGGACTGATCAGAGCAGAGACGACTGATCGAGGACTCTAGGACTGATCAGAGCAGAGACGTTTCTACTGATGGTCGAGATGGTGACAATCGTTATTCATAAAGATAAAACTTTTATTCTCTGTCAATAGGTAATAATAAATGTTGGACTGAAAAACTTTTAAGCTACATGGCTAAGCCAAATGAACATTTATTAGGTTAGAATCGTTATCTTATTTGTTTTGTTTCATTATTGATGTGTAGATAATTAAATAATCTACAGTCTCAAATGTTATATGAAGTGTTTCTTCAATAATGATAAATTTTATCCCAGCTGACATGTCAGATCTCTGTGAAAATGTAGGGGAATTTTTTGTAACACTTCAATATTTATAACACTATAATGATTATCCTATGTCTTTAATTTGATTTAAATTCCAAACTGTAATGTTATGTATAAGATGTTTTACGTATGTGAGATGTGTATAATTATCTAGTTTGACAGTTGTGTTGTTTACACTATGTAAGTTTAATGATTATCTGTGGTTTCTTTGCGTGCAAATTTGTCTATGTAACTACAATTTTTTTTTTTTCAAAAGTACCAGGCCACACCAGCCTGCCTATCATAATTGATTGATTTTCGAACAATAGCGTTTTAGAACAAAACTTATTTATTCTAAATTGGAATCAGCTAGGAAGCAGTCCCGAGTTTTGAAGTTAATTTCTGGTTTTGATTGATAAAAGATTGATATTTGCGATGGAATCAAGATTTCCAAATGCACTTAGTGATTCTAAGCTTTAGCAGTTAAAAGAAGAATTATTTCAATATATAGTCTATTTACGATAAAATGAGCACTTTGAAAGCCCTGCTTAAGATCTACTTGTATGCACGTTGTGTATTCTTCCGCCTTATGTAAGATTAACATTGTCATGGGCGACATCACTTTATTCATGCGTCGGTCAAGTGTAACTGTGAGATTATTAGAAAAGTAAATATTTTACAAATCTGCTCATTTTTGCACTTTAATGTATAAAAAACAGGAAGCGAAAGAAGTAATTTAAATTAACAGAAATTGTTACCTAAAACTTTTTATTCAGCGTTACGATACGGAACTACTTTCCCATACATAGTTACCAACTTTACTGGGCGCATGTCCCTCAGGGTGCCCGTTAAAATATATGCAGGTAGGAGCGGGTTTTTTTTTTTGTAAGGTTGATTTATAAAATGCTCACTTGGTCGTGAACAGCCTTTATATGATGAACCACTACGGAAGGACGATCTGGTAGAGGAGGACTTCGAACCAGGCACAACGTGGTATCTGACACTTGGAGAGCTGCGAATCCAGGCGAGTTCTGGTTCGACATCCACTTGGGTTGTTCCGACCCGCAGAGGACGAGCTTCTTGTGGACCACCCACCCAGTGGATGTGCCGCCAAGGAGGAGCGGGAGAGCTGCTCCTGCGCTCTGCATCCGTCAAGGATTACTTCACGACTTCGGCGGATTTGCAGTGATTTTCCGCTATCTACGTAGCTAAGTTGCGCTCTTTCCCAGGCAATTTCAGACACCAGTACCTACAAATTCAATGATTGGCAGTCATGTGGTAGGCAATATGCAGGCTGCTGTTCGTGATTGACAACTGCAATAGTATAGGAATCCACAATAAAATGTTTATTCAAACGTACAATATAATTTTGAATTTTTTTTCTCTTTTGCGATATTAGCGCGAACATGGTCCCTGGTTAATGCACTTAATCGCATTAAAGCAAAGATAATTTATTTGTTTCTTTTGATTAGCTATATTTAAGAACTCTTTTATTATTCATAGAATTAGTTGTCCAGTTATTAATGTAAACATAGTTTTGTATGCTATAAATTTCAGAGATAATACAAGTTTAGATAAATGTACTTATTTCGTGGCAGCATTGAAGTTAACCGAGGCATGTATTTAACCTAACATAGCAAAAGTTCATACATATATAACTATCTTTTATCATTACACTACATATTTATATATTTCATTACATGTTACAGACATAATATTTTATCGCCAATACGAGTGGCCATAATATGTAACACATAGAGTTTTACAGAATTAAATTTTGGAAGTCCATTCGTATGGCCATTGTAGCAAATAAATATTTGTTACAGGATATAAATTTTGGCGGCCCAACGACAGGGCTATAAAATCCCCCACACGTTGTGTCTATTTAACACATGACACCTAATAAGAGCGTTTTCTTTGAAGTACAAGAAACAAGAACTAACTATCTGTCGGCATTTATCCTAACGATAGTAGGAACCATCAAACGTCTAGCAGGCCTGTGTTATATTACCTTCTCACTATAGTTTGGACAAAATTTGATCATTTAGGTTTCACTGTAATGTATCGCTTCCATTTAAAAATGGTGCTTTGTTGCAAATGTATCTTTAATTGGTATCGAAAATGTCGACATCCCTAATTATTGTGAAGACAAATAGCACAAAGATATTAGCAATTTAAAAAAATGTTCACACTGTAAAAATGAACACAATATTTTTAATATTTGCATTGTCAATACCATAAACATTTAAAAACAGGATTTTAGAAAAAAATTAATATGATTCTGATGTATGGAATTTTTTCGCACTTCATTTCGCGGCCAATAAATTGCCATACTGCAAGGACAAACGATTAGTTCTTCAAGCGTTACTTGACAAACGTTCAAACTACAAGCGTTTCGAGAAGGTTTTACGATGAACGACAAATATTAGACTCTGGAAAATGTACTTTCAGATTAAGGTAAATAAAAACTCCTTAAAATATTACGACTGAGCACCGGATGGAATAAATGATTGAAAAGTTTGCGAACCAATTTTTCTTTACGCCTCTGCTCTGTTGCGGAGGAGAGCTCCAGTGCCCTGTGGAATTGTCAGCATCGGGGCAGACCTGGAGAAGCAAAAACAGGCAAGGAATATATGGGGAGGTTCCTCGCTTCTGGGTCTCTCGGATGTGCCGTATTTTTTTCCTCTTGCTACCCAATCCTCGGGGGACTTTTAAACTTCCCTCTGTTTTTGCCGGCGCCAAGTTTTATAACCAACCTGCATCTGTGGAGGACGGTACGCGATGGAAAGTGAAAAGTGAAATATCAGAAGAAAGAAGGGCAAGGAATGGGGGATGGGAATTTTTGTCGGCTGGCTCCGTGATAAGTGCGCTGCTGCTTGGGGGGTGGGATCTTTGAAGTAGGGAACGAAGGGTTGTTTCATAACGTTCCACATGAGCAGCCAGAGACAGGTGACTTGCTGCTTCAGCTAGCAATACTTCACCCGCCACTCTGCTGTCGAGACAACTTCAAGTATGCTCAAGGCCTCCGTCTGGCTGGAGCATAAAGATTGTTTCAGAGGAAAAAAAACTACATAGTTAAATAAAACGGTTGCATATCTCGTATTGATGTCTAAACGTGAAAAACGTTTAAGAAACTGCTCAATACAAGTTTCAACTTTACATTTCAACTTCAATGACTACGTTTTTGTTCACGAAAATGGCTGAAATGAGGGTATTACTAATCAGGTTTACCTACTAAATCTTCTACACAGAAACTTCCGAATTGTCTTTAGGTCTGCATCATAAATTGATCTTTATTAGTATACCATAAAAAAATACTTTGTCGCGGGTTACATTCACGTTCAGGTGAGTCGCCAAAGGAAAGACTTCAAGCTAGTTGAGTGCCTTGTAAGTAGAGGCGATAAGGGAAGTGGGCAGTGGGCAAGAATCGCCTTTACATCTCAAGCGTGTCAAGGCCTGGAATGCGCATTATAGCTGCATAGCATAGTTGGAACCGGACTGGAAGTATCAGTTGAGTGGAAGAAAGATAACACTCCAGGAATGTTATATTTCTTCCACACAATGTTGCGCTATTTGTCCTAGGATCGCTAACTGTTTGCAATACAGCATATGTTTCATGTTACTATGTCACTTATTCTATGGTCATTTTTGTCTTGTTATGCTTTATATTTATCTGTGTCGAGGTTACGGCAAGTCAGAGTTGACTAGTATCAGTAGTGTTTCGTGACCGTTAGGGTTCGACAGATTTACTACTGTTAATACGGTAAAGTTAATACAGTGAAATTCGTAATATATTGTCGTAGTTCATCCACGGCATAGTTGAGGAAACATTCAAGCTGAAGAAACAAGACAATGTGCCACTGCCTAACGAAATACCATACGTTGGGAAACTTCCTATCAATCCAAATAAAATTCACGTTGTCTCCAATGTCGCACATTATGTACCAACCTGAAGAATATAGGCCATTTTATGAAGAGGTTGTTCAGTGTCCAAAGTCAAACACAGCAGATAGCGACAATGATGAGTGAACTGGTTCAAAAACAGCCATTGTGAACAAAAACTGTGAACACTGGTTTCAAATATGTTGTTCAATGCAGGTACTGTTTTCTTAAATACAGTGATATTCAATGTGTCTGTGATGTAAAGATATTTTTCGTTACGCTTTTGGGTATTGTTGTGCATTGAGTGGAAAAAGTATAATATTCTGGCACTTTTAATTGTTTCTATTTAATTACTTGATTCGTCTTTTTATTTGGATATAGTACAGAATTCATCTTTACTACTAGCAATATAATTGTATAATAGTGAAGTTCTTAATCCAACTTATAATTTGTCGAGAAATCAATTTTATTTAAAGAGTCGTGAAAATGGTCAAAAATCGTATTTTTTAGAGCTTCCCTGCAGAGTTTCCTTAATATGTAGAATAATAAAACTGTACAGCCGTAGCTAAATCTATGGGCTTTGATCACGTGTGATAAAATCCCACTACTGTGGACCTAATTTGCACAGGAAATCATTTGCATTGTATGCAGACTCAGCTCCTTGCTGCATGTAAGAGCGATGGGTCATTGTCGCCCGTATCGCTGTGCTAGGAGGGCGAGGGAAACAATCAAAACTTAACACATCCACATGCATATTTGTCTAGGTGGTCAGCAAACGTTTCAATTTATAAACATATTATTAACAATAATTCAATTAGAATGTCAGAACAGCGGAAACAACCTGAGATAAATTTCTGGAAGTTATTATGAGGGAGTGCCTCCTGCGACATAATTTATTCAAAATGGCGCCTGGTGCATTTAATTAACCTGTACGTGCATCACTCGGTCAAGGACCTCAGGGTGGTGCATCCCGAAATGCACTTGACCTGGAAGTACATCCAGGGTCATTGACTCCAGGTCATTAACCCGAGGTCATTGATCCAAGGTCATTGGCCCTGATTTTTTTTAGAGTGAGGCATGTGCTCAAGATGGTTCACCTTAAGTTTTGTTTATTTTGGGAATGACGTAATAACCATTTTATTTGAGGTACAGCGTGTCTTCACTAGGTCGAGACTGTGATGCAGGTTCAAGAGAACTGATTTACAGGTAAGATAGGTAGGGTGGTGGGGGTAATGCATAAACTAGTTACCTCGGCTGGCGTGTCCTTGGCGACTTCGTGGTGAGTGGTGGGGTGTAATGAGGCCTCTGTCGCGGAACCCACTGCACTTGGCATAATGCCAAATGTAAATGAGCATATGTTAACTAGAGGCCTGAGCTACAGGTGATGTCATCATTTGGCGACAGCAGGTGCAAAGAGTATGGCGTGAATACCACGTAATGAGTACTTGGCAAGTACACAATTATCAGGTTAGCAAATGTACATGAAGAATGAGCAATTAATAACTAATAATTAATAATAAACCCAATTATCAATTATTCATTGTGCAAGTACGTATATGCATGTCCTCTCTCCACGAGAGCTAGGTCTCGACTGACCAGGTTGTGTATATGTAACAGGGTAATACTGAGAATGATCTTTTTTTGTTGTTTTAAATAATTTATTATTATTATTAATATTATTATTGGTAATTTTTGTGGCAATCATTATTGTTGTCATTATTAGTTGTATTATATATATTCTCCTTATTATTACAATTATTCTTATCCTTCATCTTATTACTTTAAATGATTATTATAAATAAAACACAGTGCTTAAGTGCAGTATGTGTATATCCAACCCCACGAATTTATAAGCACAGTTGACGATAATTTTCGAACCATTTATTTTATAGCCACCAACCAAATTCGAACTGTAGGTAATGCATGTAGCACTGATTAATTTTATATGTTTATATCCAACCTCGCAAACTTATAAGCATACTTGCTCGCCATTCGCCAAACATCAAAGGTATAATCACCAAATTAATAACTTACAAATAACCCCCAAGGACAAACAGAACCACAGGGTCAATTATGTCTTAAACCCTATAGCAAACGTAGTTGGATTTGTTACTGAGTTAGATACGCCGAATAAGACATTTAAAACCTTTTTATTTGTTTTCCTAACCCTCGGACTCTGACAAGTGGGGAGCGTATTGATACAGGGATAGATTCACAAACAAGCCATTTAAATACTTGTCTTAACCTCCCGACTCTGACGACTGCTGGATGGATAGATAATAGATTTGTTTCCTGATCAGAATACTTACATTAAATTTACACAATGAATCTAATTAAACATCATCACCCAACTCTCAATTAAGGCCATTGACCAGTAGCAAAAGGCCTTTGTCCCAGGCAATTACTCATGTCTGTCTGTCTGTTTACTCTCATGAGTTCCAACCAAAGTTTCCCCATTGACTACATTTTCCATAAGCATTCGACTGTTTAGACACATGTGTTCCATCCCTATTAATGTTATCTCATTAGCATATCAATCGCATGGCTCCGTCATCATCTTGGATTTTCTAAGGTATGAAAAAAATTAAAAAAAAAAATTGATTTAGTCCATCGGTGGGAACACTAGACTGTGCACCCTACCACTAGCGTCAGCATTAGTCGATACTCGAACCAGAACATCCTATCACAATATCACTGAACATCATGAGATGCAACACCAACATCCCAGAACAGGATTTTTTTTTAATGTTTCTCGATTGGATTCCTGACTACAGCAGTTAATCAATTTAATTCTTTTGTATTGCAAACATATACGTTTTCCCAAACAAGACATTTAAATAATTACTTCTTGCCTAACCTTCGGACTCTAACAACAAGTGAGCGGATAGATACTGATTTCATATCCCAGACAAGACATTTGAAAAATATTTATTTCACCTAATAATTTAGGTATATTCTATTGTTGATAAACGGAATTACACTAGAATTCATTTCCAGATAAGGATACTTACAATTTATTTGCATATTTAACAAATCGCGTGAAAACTGACTAACATGTTTCATACCTACATCACCCAACTCAGTTTATGTTAAGAAAAACTGTATTGAAACCTTTTCTGAGAAATTAGTTGTTTGAGCAAATATGCATATCTTGGCAAATAAATGTTTTACAATTATGACTTTATGTAGCAAAAAAGTTAAAAAGCAATTATCTTTATATCCAATAATTTTTTACTGTTCTCGTATTAAGTGTATTCTTGAAGAGAAAATTCGTGAAAATGGTCAAATATCGAATTTTTTAAAGCTTGGCCTATGCAGTTAGCTTGAACGACAAGAGAAAAGTACAATCATGCCAACACAGTTTATTCTGTAGGCTTTCATGCTGTGTTTTAAAGTTCCACTACTCCAGATCTAATTTACGTGTTAGTGTCACCCATATCGGTCCCTTACTTCTGTATCTTAGACACACAGTTCCTTCACACTCTTAACCAACTTGACTTTCTCAATATATGTTTGGAAGTTATTGCTCAAGTATAGTATTCAAACCCATGGTCTATTACAGAGAACTAGAATTTAAATCCGACGACTTAAGTCGCTCAACCAACCTGTAAAAAATAGTATTAGTGTGAAAATGTCAGAAAAAGGTTTTGTAATAATCATTTAAGTTTTCCATCCCATCAGCTTCATTAACAAAAAAAACTTCTTGTACTCTATACACCCGTCAAAGGAGTAGCACATCACTGCAAAAAAAATCTTGTTCAAGATTTAATCTTTTTTTGTCTGTCTTGTTACATACTGTCATTAAAATAAATTAAAATCCATTGCATTACAAACTCACTTAACATGGGATTTACCATTTCTAGATTAAGTAATGTGTTATATATTTTCTTACTTACATTTACCAAACAAAGTTAAACGCATATATTTTTTATAAGTGAATAAACATTCTGCAACAATTCAACACGTAATACATTATTAATCCATTTTTGTTGTCTGCCATACCCTAAAAATTCAGAAACTCCCATTAGCATCAACTCAAAACACTTACATACATTATTCCATCACATGGAATTATATTCCTGTAGAGCAGACTATAACTAAATATGCATTCAACATTAGCTTTTTGTAACCCCCCCCCCAATTTCTTTAAAAAAATCCTTTATATATTTTACCATATGTCAAACAAAACATTCATCAGACCAAATAAAAAACAATAGTATCAGCAAACATTTATTTATTACATCCTTGAAAACATTATATAAGATTACAGAAATACATATTACCCATAGTTAAAAACAGAAACTATGAAAAACACAAAACAAAACTGCATTACATTACGTTTACAGTTTAAAAAATGTTTGGCTAACATAGATTTTCTAGTAAATAATCGTCCACACTTCAAACATCAGTGTACAACACATTCAGAGTTCTTTAAACAATTGCCTCTCATGTGACAATACATATTACTACGTTAAGTGAATAATTTCCTACAAATTCGACAGTGATTTCCAGAAGCAGGCGAGATTTCCAACTCATTACCCTCGCTGCAAAATGACATAATGTTTTTCAAGCTGTATGTGTGCACTAGACACAGACATACACTTGTTACGAGAATATTTATTTGTAACAATGTTTAACAAAGAAATATTTTTTTTGTGGCTTCTCAATTTGCAAAGTGAAGTAAATTCCTTCTCACAGGATTCACACTTGTGATGACGTTTGTATCCTCTTCCATTCTAGAGGGTGACAATGTAATCGAATCACTACTAATTCTTGTTAAGGAAAGTTTGCAAAATATCTCACGTTTCCTTAGTGAAGTGATATTTTTTAACAAATGTAAACTTATTCTATATAGGTATACTTTCAATTGAGGTTTTTTGGAACATGATCTCACTTCATGTCGACTCACTTATGCTGTATATGTTTGTCCACAGAAACTACATACAGGTTTTATTCCTGTTAAAGCATTATCTTTGCATACTGCTATATGCCTTGCTAATAATGATTTTCTCGTAAATGAATGCCCACAGAATGCACAACGACAGTTTATACTTTAGGATTCCTTTCACTATTACTTGTTTCATGACAGTGCATACTACATACATGTTTAAAGTTTTTATGACAATGCTGACACTGAAATCCAGACGATGTGTCAGCCATTGCAGGAGTAAGACCACAGCACTTGTCATCAGTTTCCATTGTTTGTTGCAAAGTTTCTTCTGAAGAGAGCATATCCGACATGTTAATCTCTAACATCCCAAACAGAATGAACTCTTTACCTTTTCCAATTATATATATATATATAAACTTCTTAGTTTCGTTTCTATTTAAGTGTATAGGCATGTTATGGTTATTATAAATACTTGTTCTAAGAAACGTTTCAATCTATTGTAATTTATTTCCCTGATAATTAAAGTTAATTATCTATTTTATCTACACACTTATGCATTTTTAACATGCAATCATCATTTTTAACATTCTTTTATTTGCCAAATGGGAATCAATTTAAATAAAGCATTTTTTGCATGTAATTAATTTACTTGAACAAGAAATTCATATATAAAAACACAATTACAACATGTTATATCTTCAACTTGTAGTTATTTCATAATTTAGTCTTCAATACACAGCTCAACATGAAATAATGACACAAACCTAAATTTAGTCAAAGTTTAGAACAGCGATACCTTGAGTTTGTCCAGCAGCAGCGCAAAAACACAAACTTCAAATAGTATCGATTATCTTACAGAAGAATAATTTAAAAATTGACTTGATTTCGGTTTTTGGAAATAGAATCACCCACAACTGGCAACGGGCCAATTGCCTCTGGAAACAGCAAACCCACAGCGTCATCGATGGTAATGTCAGGTTCAGATGTTCATCGATGTTTGCCCATCTGGGGGGAGATGGGTTCGGATGCAGTTTTGCATTGAGAGCGAGGTCTCTGAGAGGTAAGTTCTGCTTTGGAAATAGAATCACCCAAAACTGGCAACGGGCCAATTGCATCTGGAAACAGCAAACTCACAGCGTCATCGATGGTAATGTCAGGTTCAGATTTTCATCGATGTTTGCCCATCTGGGGGGAGATGGGTTCGGATGCAGTTTTGCATTGAGAGCGAGGTCTCTGAGAGGTAAATTCGGCTTTGGAAATTGAATCACCCACAACTGGCAACGGGCCAATTGCCTCTGGAAACAGCAAACTCACAGTGTCATCGATGGTAATGTCAGGTTCAGATGTTCATCGATGTTTGCCCATCTGGGGGGAGATGGGTTCGGATGCAATTTTGCATTGAGAGCGAGGTCTCTGAGAGGTAAGTTCGGCTTTGGAAATTGAATCACTCACAACTGGAAGTGTACCGGTTGCCTCTGGAAACAGCAAATTCTTGGGTTCGGATGCAGTTTTGTGTTTGGTGCATGGTTTCTGAGATGTTGCTCATTGATTCGAGGTAACAGTTTGCTGTATTGTGGTGTCTGAGTCTACCAACTTCGACGTAGATGGATTTGCGATGGAGGCCTTCTATGTATAAAGATCCGATGTCGTTGATGCACAGTTTGGTGCATGCAAGGGTGAATTGTCTCGACATAGTCCAGCAGCTACCACGTCGTCAGGCGAACACGGATGTTTGGTATCTGCGCACATGTAAAAAACACAACATCTGCTGCAGCCTGAGGTACAGTTGATCATCTGCTGACAAGGTTCGAACGAATCGGGATCCCCAGCACTGACCCAGTGAAAATTGCCATCGCACACTTCTGCATACTCCTTGGGCTTGCTATTAGACAAGTAACTATAGACAATGCAACTTAGTCCAGGTTTTACATTATTCTTGCAGGATGGAAGCCAGTCGTGTTGTATGTTTCCCCTCGAACTGAATGCTTGTCTGCATACCAAAATCATTTTTATTTATTGAAATGGTTACAAAATGTCATCACAGACTCCATTTTGGAAATAGATCATGACATTTGTTTTACGATCTCGACGAGCAGTTACAGCAATCCTGAGATAGTCTCTCTAAATGTAACGAAATATTTACATTTTCTGCAGCTATCTTCGTTTCCCATATCCATGACATCATCCTTGAACGACACACAGAAACAATACCCATTAATGTAGCTGGAGATATGGATCACAGCACTTGCTGACTGACAATATCCGACACCCTTACACATCTCGATGTGTTCCTTCATTGTATCACCTAGCAGAAAGTGTATTTTGTCATTGTCGTAATGTTTCATTGCGTGAAGAAACGACTCTTCATTCCGATAGTTCTCTCATATTGTCGAGCATTGCAGTTTTTTGCTGAAGATTTTTCCACGTTAGCCACACTGGTTTCCATGTAATTTTCCAAAAGTGGTAGAAGGTTTAACCATAGAGATAAGTTTTACAGTAGACTCCATACAAAATTTAACTTGCGGCATATTCAAGAAAAAAAATTACATTATTTCTACACTATCAACATGTGTATCTATTTTGACTAGCTACTGCTCAATAGATAAAAACTTAATAACATATTTCGTCAGTTAGATTTAAACATTTTTATGCTTCTGCTCAATCCCACATTTGATATTTCCCGTCATTACATTGCCATACACTTACATCTTTAAAAGTTTCTAAAATTAAGGCCTTTGCTCTGCAAATAGCCCATTTTATCCTACAGATATTCCATTTTGCTCTGTAAATATCCAATTTTATTTAGAAAATTACCGATTTCTGTTCTGTAAACAACCCATTCCTCACCCATGATACTTATATATTGCTAAGACTAGAGAATAAACAGTTTATGTTAACCATTTCAACTATATCAATATATGTCTAAAAAATATTTGTCATGTTTGGGATTCGAACCCACGCTCCCTTACAAGGAACTAGAGCTTGAATCCAACGTCTTAGATAACTCGACCAACCTGGAAATTTCAGGAAAAGTTTAATTATAATGAAAAGTGTTAACTGTATCCTTGTATGACATCATATGATCCTAACCTTTCTTACAATCTAGCAGAAAAACATTATAAACATCAATACTCGCAATCCATATCATAACATACACACACATCATTCATTATAATTGACATTACCATCACACTTTATGAATAGTTAACTCAATCTGACACTACCCATCACTCACACTATCAGAACAAACCTATCAAAGAATCTTGTGAGAAATATTAAATCCATATAATCATATCATAGAAGTCAGTTTCTTCTAGTAAAGTGCTTACCAACTACATCATATTGTAGAAGTTCGGAAGTCAATAGAAAGAAGAAATGTATATTTGATGTTAAAATGAATAAAAACATCATTATTCCATATATTTCAACTTTATTTCACACATTTGATATTATCCTACAATGTCGTCCAAGGATATGGATATCACTTTCGTTATAATAAAACATTTTCTGCAATTTTCAGGTTTGTCCAGTGGTCTTAGATACCTGATTTGAGCTAGGGTTCCCTGTAAGGTATCGTGGGTTTGAATTCCACACCATGACAAATATTTTTTAGAAAAAAAATTTGATATATTGTACCAATAGAAAATTACCACAGGAATCTGGAGGAATCTTGTAACACACTTGCCATAAAATACTTTAGCACAGCCGAAGATTGCTAAAGAAACAGAACGCAAACAACACAAGAGATATTATCATTCCAAAACTATAAAAATCAGAATATTCTACGTGAAATGATACTTTCCATCTAAAATTCAAAATTCAAAAAGTATTGCAAATTATGAAAATTAGTTATAATTCTGATATTTAAAATTCAATATTAGTTTTAAAATTATTCTCAATAATGATTCTAATATTCTTAATTTTACATCAGACATATATTAGTTGCAGTAACGGAAGGCGTAAATCACGTGGCGTCTTAAAAGGGATATATAAATTATAAAAATAAAAATGATAATTACTTCTCAACATCAACAAAACCTCACGCCAATAGTTGGGAGAAGGGCTCTGTTCAGTCAGAATTCGTGGGTTAAATCAATCACTTGAACTTCATTAGACATCAGTTCAGTTTGACATGAAAGTTAAATCCGTGGCCATCTTGAAAGCATTGGTAGTTATAGCTACTGAAATTGTTATGACTCACACGTAGAAAAATATGCGGTAATCTGACACAGCAACTCAGTAGTGGGACTGTGAGGCCTCTCATTCACAACTGCAATCTTCCCTGAATAAGACTCTTGGGCCTTTGTACACGGTCTAGCGTCTCTTATGGCACCGCTCATAATCTCGCAGAAGGCGAACTAAATTAGGTTAAACATACGTTGCAGACCGATACAGGCTCTCTTCTATTCTTGCAAGTCGTCCCGATTATTCTTCTTCTCAGGCCTGTAATGTAGTTGCAGCACTCACGTCAAACTTTTCCTAAACTAGTGAATATAATCCTACCGGGTGCACGACATACGTCACGCCCCGGCCTGGCGCTGCCATAAGACCCAAGATGGCCGGAACAAAATCAGCTAAAGTTTGAATGATGCTAGTAAATAGGCAGCTACTTCTTTGAATGATCAACAAACTAGGTTGCCCATGGCAACGGCCTACGGCTTTCAAAACAAACATGGCTGATAAAAATTACCCATGATACAAAAGAAACTAAAAACATTCATAAATAAGCACAATACCAAATAAATGCAAATCACTGAAAAACACAAAATCTTGATCATATGCAAAATTATTACAACAAATCAAGAGAAAATTATTTTCCATAAAGAAAATAAATTATCATAAACTCAAATATTTGCATTTCCTGGCAAAGTGTCTGGCTTTCTGTGCATTAATAATGTGGCACTTTTCAATTTTCCAGCCGTTATAGAGCGCCACTAATTTTTACAAAGTGCAAATGTGTTAAAAATATCTATCACCGGTGATGGCTTTAAAAGTTCACTTCATCAATCAATCCATCATCTAAGTATTATTTTTTTAGTGATGTTTAAAATTATATATATATATATATATATATATATATATAAGAGAGAGAGAGAGAGAGAGAGAGAGAGAGAGAGAGAGAGAGAGAGAGAGAGAGAAATTCTTTATAAGTGTACTAAATAAAACATAACAAAATATATTATTCAACACTATTAAACATAACATGTGCACTCAACAATACATAAAATCTCAATAATACATATGAATACATATAACAATATTATATTTGCATTAATATTACATAAAATTCTGTTTTAATTTCATTTCTTTCAAAATGTCAGTTTAGCATCAAATAAACTCAAATCATAATTTTACTTCCTTGGTTGCATTGCTTTGATTGTCTAGGTCAGTGACCTACTCCTTCCTCCTTGCATCCTCGGGAATCTTCGGCTCGGCTCGGGCCTCCAATGAAGTTCGAACATGCAGGTGCTTCTCGCGTCGTCTCCTCTGCTATTGGCAAGCGGCTAGCTTATAAAAACAAATGGCTAGCATAGGAATACCAGCGGTTTCTGCGGATTACATGCTATCAAGAACTAAAATAAAAGCATGTCAACCTAGTTTCGCCTGCAATAAGTGTTTATAAGCGAAAACTGTGGTGTGCGGCTGTTGAGAGTTCGTAGTTTCCAGTACCGCCATTTTGCGTGTGCACTCCTTTACAGTGTTTACAGTGAAGTGAAAGTGTTCGATCACGACATTTACGCTTTACACTGGCTTAATGAAACTTACTTTGTTACAGCACACTTTCTATATTTTTTTTTAGTACTGTAACCCAAGTACCTAGAGCGCCAACAATAGCTGTTGTGGTCGCTGGCTACCATGGTGTATAGTACCAATCCTGTGAAGGGCTTATTTGGCAACCTACCCCCACAGAAAATACATTAAAATAACGTCGTTTCAAATCGTAGTTGGGAGCCAGACTTTTTCTGTTGGAAGAGTGGACAGAAAAATGTCAAGAGTTGTGTTTTGTAGCCCTAGCTGGAACATTTTAAAATATGTTTGTTTTTACTGGAAAAACCACAAACAATAACTAGTTAAAATAGTTGAAATAGCATAAGACCCAGTGTAATGAATAATAAGTGGAGATTTATCTTCAACTTGCCAGAAACAATTACATGCAATCCACGTGAAAACGATTTTACCATAATTCATTATGATAAAAATTAACAGAAAATTGCAGCAAAAAAAAAAAGACACATCATTGCACCTCAAAGACATATCTAATTACTATTAAACAAGAACACTACAACATACATACAATAAGATAGCGATTAATATTGGATTCAACATAATAATAAGTAACAAGCGAATGAGCAAATGTCGTACCAAGTTTCAGAAAGGATCTTTCAAAGAGATGTGGTGTTGTGAAAATAAATAATATGTGAATTCACACTGGCCCAACTAAACAGAAACATAATTATAATTTCTTGCTAAGCTGTGGCAACAAATTATCAATTTAGTCAACTCTCATTACATCCCCATTAAAATGTAGAATTTGTGATTTACTGTCTGTTTAGCAAAATCTCAGTTC